>OZ010797.1:272856494-275256494 GCA_963932465.1 Maratus speciosus
TTAAACTGGTGTATTCAAAAGATTTCATAAAACGAGATAAATAAAGTTAGTAACGCAAATAAATAAAGTTAGGCTATACGTCATATTTTTTATGATAGAATATTACTCAAATATATACTCAAAATGTTAAATATAAATTTCTATGAAAGCCAAAAAGCCAGGTTTTTGGGGTTAGTGTTCCCCCTTAAAATTCATTCTACGTATTTTCGAGAAAGATTAGAAATAATTTTACTCAAAAAGAAAATGTTAAATCTAATTTTCCTACATTTATCTAAATATTTATATGAGATTTAAAATACTATCTCTCCTATTCTAAAAAAAAAAAATGTAACTACCACTGTCACCGCCGCCGGTTTTGAATTGTTTGCGACCGGAGGTCTTTCTGCGTTAATATTAAGAAAAATAATGCATACAAAAATATGAAAATCGGTAGTATTATACAGAAATATTTGATGAACACGCTGATGCAGACAGTTTTCAAATCGAAGAATTTTTTTAAGAGATATTTAATGCTAAAGTTGGACAAAATCGTTCCACTAAAAAAGTTTTATAGGAGCAAAAACTACTCATGGGAATTTAATCATTTTTAGATCATTTTATATGTTTGAAGTTCCCGGTGTGCAGAATGTATTTTTTTTTTTAATTTGACTCATTTTTTGAGGTTTTATTTCTATTTTAAATTCAAATTTTCAGCATTTCTAGAGATATTTTTTAGATATTTTAGAAAGTGATATTAATTTAAACTGTTGCCAACTGTATGAAAAGCGCAAACAATAATGTTTGCTTCAAATTAAAAAAAATTATTTATACGTGTAAATAAATTAAAAATTTATTTACACGTGACTATTATAAACAGAAAAAAACATTTGGAATTAGAATTAAATAATTATGTACAAAAAGCAGGAACTTATTAAAAATTACGTCATAAAAGCTATATTTACACGTGGATTTTAAGAGAGAAAGGAAATCTTAAAATAACAAATTCATTAACATGCGTTAGAAGTCTTAAATAGGGGAAATTACGTCATATTTACGTCACATTACAGTTATTACATAAAATGAACACAAAATAATATTGCAAAACAGTTTAAATTTAGAAATTGCGCTAGAAATTTATTTGATATTTTGAGAGGATACTTTTCAACTATTTTCGTTAGGAAAGTGCAAATAATATTTAATTTCTAACAAAAGTATTTTCACGTGAATATTAAAAATAGAAAGAATAATTTGGTAAAAATTACGTCAGATTAAAAACGATTAATTTAAAATGTCTTATTTAAAAGAACTTTCTTTTCGCTTTATTAAAAAATACCGGGAGACAAAGACTCTGTTTACTTAATTCCTTTTATATTAGCTTATTTTGAAATTTTGAACTTATTTTACTTATTCAAAGACGAAAACAGTGATTGTATCTTTGGTACTACTTAGTTATCCCGTCGACCAAAAATCTATCATTTGCCAAACTATAAAATTAAATGCCAATAATTGTTGATCGTAAATGTCACATTAACTTGACTTTAAGCAAGTTACACGTGTTATTTTTATTTCGACGTTTTATTTGTATTTTTATTAATGTTGAACTAATTTATTTGTTCTTTCGTTATTTAAAATAAAAATTATGTCAATTTGTGTAATTTGGCGAGTGGTTTGGCGATTTATATAATTTGGCGAAATTGGTCGACGGGATAATCAAATAGATTTGGCCTTAAAATTCCCCAATCAAAGAGAAATGAATAGAAATCCGTTTATAGGGAGATCTCCACTGTTTTTTCAATTATAATTAAATCTTCCGAAATCTTTTTAAAGCCGATCAAATTAGAGTACTTTTAGAGTCTCTGGTGTCTGAACGGGGGTTGACGAGCGTAGCTCGTAGGAAGCAGAGCCCCCTAGTATTAAAAAAATTTCATAAAACCAGACAACGCTAATAAATAAACTTAGGCTGTACATCAATTTCTTTATTATAGAATAATATTCAAACAAAATGCTCAAAATGGTATTTGATTTCTCTCTTTAAAAATTTAATCTACGTATTTTCGAGAAAGATTAGAAAGATTTTTACAAAAAAAAATTGCTACATCTAATTTTCATACTTTATTTTTTTTTAGAAAATAGATAATCATTATAGCTCTATAGTTAAGTCTAATTTCGAATGTCTCAATACTCCAAACGTTAAATATAAATTTATCTGAAACTAGAAACTTTATTCCGTAAAAATTCATTCTAGATAATTTTAAGAAAGATTAGACCGATTTTTACACCAAAAGAAAAGAATACATTTCTTTTTAAGAAAATTGGCAATCATTATAACTCTGTAATTAAGCCTAATTTCAAATTTCTCTTAAAAATAAATATTTAATATTCAGTACAACTATTACAAACTAATATTAAATATCATGCCATACTCTTTAGTTTTCAATACTAAAGTTCAAAGTGTCGAATAATAAAACTTCTAAGAGCCAGAAAGCTGACATTTTGTCATTTAAACTGCGTTCTACGTATGTTTAAATAAGAAATACAGACATTTTGGCAACAATACAAAACTGTGACGTCTAGTTTGGCTGCTGAATATTTCTTGAAGAATTGATTACTTACAAATTATATGATACTCACATAATACATTTATATTTTTACTCACAAAAAAGTTTATTACGTGTTATGTAAAATAAAGATATTCTTAAATTACATAATCTTTTAGACTACAGAAATTTAAATAGTTTTTAACAATCTTATTTACGGTTATTGTTTACAAAATAACCTAGTTGCTAACCGGAGAAAAACATAACCAACAGTAAAATAACTTATTACTTATAACAGTAATTACTTACAAATTATATGATAACCATGGTATGTCTTTGCTGTTTTATATACAAAAAACAGTTTATTTCGTTTCATATAAAATAGTCTTATGTAATCTCTTCTACTTACATCAATTTAAATAGCTTTTAATTATCTTATTTACGGTCATTGTTTTCAAAATGAGTCTAGGTAACAATCGTACAAAAAGAGCACACACAGTAAAATAACTTATTACTGACAAATTACATTATACTCACGAAATGCCTTTATTGCTTTGCATACAAAAAGTTTATTATGTATTATATAAAATTAAGATATTCTAACTTAATATATTGTATTTACATCTATTTAAGTATCTTTAAATTATCTTATTTACAGTCATCTTTTTTATTATTATTAACAAATTAAATTTAATAATTAATAATTTACTAAAAAAGCTAAATTTTATGCTGATATGCCTTTTTACATTTGAGAAATAGCTTAGCGGATTTTGTTGTGCTTATGACGTAATTATAAACTCTTGTTGTATTATCAATATACTTACTTGCGTTTAAAAAGCAAATTATGCAATCATTATCAAAAGCTTTGCGCATATAAAATAAATTAATAAGAAAGATTTTATTACGGTAAAAGGTTTTCGATATTTTAAACATAAATTTATTTATTACTGTTTTCCCTGTTTTTAAAAAGTTGTATGTGATTTGTGTGCGAAAGTGTAGTCAAAATAAAAATAAATAAAAAGACTAGGAGAAGCTTTTAAATAACAAATGGTATTAAAAAGTATATTTTCTCTTTGAGAATGACAACAAGTTTTAATTTAGACATGTAATTTAAGCCAAAAAAGGATGTTCTCTTCTTAGCGGCGCTCTTGTCATGTCGTAGCCGCGAGCTCACCGGAAGCTTTCCGCTGAGAATCCATCGGCAGTCGCCGGTGATTTCATCATAAGAAATGATTTTCATTTATAACGATAGATTAATGAAATATGAACAGATATCAAATGAAAGTGCATTAAAAGGGGAATTAAAATATGTAGCTCTTTAAATGGGAAAATGAAAATCAAAAGTGAAATCATACCTTTTTTGAAAAATTCCAAAAATAAATTATAATAACAAGCGAGATAAGGAATTAAAAAAATGTAAAATTACTGAATATCATTAAAAGATTGGAAAACGTTGCAAAAATTGAAATATTTTTGGAACCAAAGGAGAATCACCAGGCCCAAATTACTTTGAATTCCCACAAAAATTATGGCATACATATATATATATATATATATATATATATATATATACTTCAAACATTTATGATTTCTTTCATATATTTCATTATTTACTTGTCCTTTTTATGAATTCGACATCCTGTTCTTTTTACTTTCGCCAATTTTGAATGTTTTAATTTTTAATACTTCATATATTGGTGATTAGGATATAAGATATAAGTTTATTAAAAAGTTCTTTAATGATTAGTTAAATTAATAACAGTTGATCCAGCTTTATTATGTATAATGTCAGTGTAATGTATTGATACTCACTTTATTAATTTTTATTAAAAAATTAAAATGATGACGAATTGTAATATTAAATAATGGTTATATATATATATATATATATATATATATAATAAAGATGAAATCAGAAATATATGAACAAATGATACATATATGTATATGTATTATTCAATCTTAGTTTTTTTTTTTTTTTTTTTTTTTTTTTTTTTTTTTTTTTTTTTTTACAAAATGCAAATATATTCTTTTAGTTTTTTTATGTTATTAATGAACTATAAAGAACTCTTTTTACGGAGAGGAACCAATCTTTTATAATTTGCAAGTAGAAAATAACCTTTTAATGATTATCTGCCTGTCAATATCTAAAGTCTATTAAATAGAATTTCAAAAGTATTTTTAGCAGCAAGAATTTTCTTCTAAATTTACATATGAAAGTTTAGCTGCTTATTTATAGCTATCAAAAAATTAAACTCTATTTAAAGGATAATTAATTAAATAGTATTCATTATTTTTTCATATTTATTAATTTTTATTTATAATTGATTAATATCAAAATTTTATTCTTAAAAACTGAGAATTCGTAGAAAAATGTTTAAGCAATTAAAAGTTATATGAATTGAAAAGTCATAGACATAAGTGAAATTGCCATTTTTATTTTTTTCCTTGGAAGTAACAATTCATCTTAATTAAAACTAATTATTTTAACAAAATTAATTTTTTATAAATAAGAATTGTCTTTATTTATTTTATTTCCAATTAATATCTCCTTATTTTCTACGATGTCAGGAACAGTACTCCGAAGTTCGGAATTACTTACAAAATATACTCACGCAATTGGTACTTTTAATTTGATAAGGGGAAAAAAAACCTAACATTAACAGTACTCAGGGCTCGCACCGTTCCTAAAATTTTCGCACTTTGCTACCAGTATTTTAAATAAGATTTCTTCGTGGTAGGTTGCTTTAACATCTATAATAGAATTATACAACAAACATTATCGTTTTAATTTAGTCGTAGCAAAGTGCGAAAATTTTAGGAACGCTGCGAGCCCTGAGTACTTGTTATTTCAGAATACGCCTTTTTGTAAGAATGTCAACAATAATAACAATTTAAATTCATGCTTTCGTTAATCCTTTCAGGGGCAAGGTACTTCTATTCGCAAAATGCTGAAATGAGTGTATGACACCGGAATTTAGAAACAAATTTATTTCAAAATAAGCAACAGTTTTTTTCAAATACTTAATAAAAGGAAATTTTTCATTTCAATATTCCGGTGTCAATGTGGCATTTAAAGATTAAAATTAGGTGGTCCAAAAATGAACCACCGCCCTTAAAGGGGTTAAGAGGTTGAAGTAGTTGTTATTTTTGTTTTTTTACATTCATGCTCTTATTCAAAAGTTGAAATAGTTGAATTTTTGCATTTTTTATAGCCATGTGTTTATTCAGAAGTTTAGACAGTTGAGTTTTTGGTGTTTTTAACATCTTCCTTCCCTGGGTCCACATATGTGGACCTCCGTTCTGCCCCATTTTACTAATGATACTGGAACATAATTACAACTTCGATATCAGAATGATATGTTTCGAAGTTTAAGGTCCGAATTAATCCAAATAAATTAAAAATCTCGATCTGAAGTCAAATAGGAGAAAAAAAATTAAGTAATAATCAATAATGTTGCATTAATCTACTTCTGACAGCTTTTCGAGGAGCCTGGGGCCCATGCCCCACATCCCCGACAGTAATACTATGGAAAACTAACAGGAACTGAATCATGGCAGTACTGGGGACAAGACTTAATATTTAGTGGGGGGGGGGGGGAAACAAACAAACAATTCCTGAGCTCAAATGGGAAATAAATAGTAAGAATTAAAATTTTACTAGCAGTTAATAAATAAATTACTTACAGATAATAAAAGGATTAGTGAACAGATATTGCATTAATATTCAGTAACGAAGAGGTTAAGCACACCTTAATTTACAAAACTTATGTAATTTATATTACTTGATTAAGTACTCTTATTTTCTTGTTTTAAAATGTATGGTAAAGCAATATTGGAACGTCTATTGCAAATTAGAAATTTAAATATGTAATTTAAATATGAAGAAAAATATATGTGTAGAACCAAGTGGTACTTTAATAATTAATAAAAATGTATATTTTGATCAAAAGCTGTTTCTTTTATTTCTTTTATTGTATTTTTATTCATTTATTCATTTTTAGTCTCTTCAAAATAATTGAAAAATCGTTACATTTTCTGCTTAACAAGTACTTTTTAGTAACTTTTGGAGCAAAAGAAAACTTAACAAGTTGGAAAATGCACGTCAAACATGGCAAATGAGGTGCGTTCGTACTATAACTAGTGTTATAAAAATTTTTGCATCGCACATTGTACTGAATGTATATTTTAGTTCAGTTCATAAGTGTATATCAATTTCATTCTGTTGGAAAGGCTGTAACATCACTGAAATGCACTTGAAATAACTTTTTCCCATCGGCGGTAATTAGATGAAAAATTTTTGACTGTCCCTGTAATTAAACTATGCATCTGATTTTCATAAAATTTGAAATTACTCGACAAAATTTTGCAACAATTATATATTTAAAATTTCAGACCATTCAGTTGGGTAGTTTTTGCTCTGTTATATGCACACGGACAGACAGACGGACTGAACGACGACTATAGGTATTACGTATTTATATCATTACGAACACACCTAAAATGAATTGACAGACACTTCAATCCTAAGTAAGCTAAAAATTGCTTAAAGGGATAAAAAAAAATGCACTTAAAGGCATACAAATACACTGTAAAAAATGACAGATGTCTCTTAATCTACAAAAATGTACTATGATGAAGAACGAAATAACCTCTTCCAAGTCACCGAAGATTCCAAAACATGTTCCTTTACCTTTAAAAACACCAGAAAACTATTAATTTTAGAAATTTAACGAAGAATTTATAAAAATAAATTTTAATAGCTGCCCGTCATTTTTGGAAACGTTTCTGAGTAGCATTTCCAGTGCAATAATCAGTTTTCTCAAATCGGAATATCACTTTTTCAGATGCTATCGATCCTCAGGTAAAGATTTTGATATTCAGAAAACATGTTTAACAGACAAACACACAATATTATTATATATGCAGCATTAATATTAATATGAAAATTAACATTATTTTGTTACAATTTCATAAGCAAATTCAGTTATGCAGCCAAAAATGTTTCTTGAGAATTGATAGAATCCAAAAAACCGACTTTTCGGGTACAGAGAAGTAATTAACACTAGAACGGCGGCGAGAGGTCATTTTGACCCTTTCTGAATGAATACATGTCAATTCGAACCAGAAATTTCTTTGTAATATAAGACTAATATATGCTGCACAAAAATAACTTAAATAAATAAGTTAAATAGTTTTAAGTAAAAGTTCTGATGTGAAATATTTTTTTAAAACTTGAGTAAAAATTCCCGCCGTTCTATTGTTAATGCATTGTAAAAGCTACTAGGAAACGTTTCCGAAAATTACGGGCAGGTACTAAAAATTTATTTTGGTAAATTTTCCTTTAGTTTTCGAAAACAAATTGTTTTCTGAGGTTTCTAAAGATAAAGGAACACTTTTCGTAATTTTAGGTGACTCAGAACAAATTACACTAGCCTGCATTTTTTAACTTTTTGTCAGATGATTTCTTATGAACAAGTTTTTCTGAATCAAGTTTTGGTGCTGATTCCGGAAATAACCTCAATTTTTGTCTATCACGTCAGGATTTTACAAAAAATGAGAAGTTGTGTTTTCAATATTTTAATTAATGGAATCAAAAATTTATCACAATTTCATACAAAGTATTTCATTAAACACGTTAAAAATACTGTAAAAAAGTCTTTATAAGTTCATGAAATTTCTTTAATAAAACGAAAAGCAAACAGTTTTCAATTAAACAAACTTTCTTCTTTTTGACTTTCTTGCAGATCCTACTTCATCGTTTATGTCCCTCTTCAACATCCAACAGTAATCATATTTACATTCCATCTTCCCTTGTGCTCTTCACTGTAATGTCCCAGATTTTCTGCAAAGTAGTCGATATGGGAATGCAGAAATTCATTTTTACACTCATGTTACAGCCCAACTTCTTGAACATTTCCAGCATAGTTTCAACAATATTCCTGTAATTTGGATCGTTCTTATTCCCTAGAAAGTTTCCGGTAACACATTTAAAAGCGGCCCATGTTTTTTTTTTTTTTTTCTGTCTCATTCATCGTTTTTTCAAAATCCTTGTCTTCATCCCTTTTTTGATTTGAGGACCAACGGAAATTTCAGCTTTTGATTTTTCGTGTGTGATGAAGGGAAATTTATGTTATGTGTGACTACCACATAATGCTTGTTCTCAGCGATGAGTCTTCGCAAACAACTCGGGTCGATTGCAAAAAAACTATACGTGAAACAAGAAAACTAAGAACAGTTTTGTAATCAGCATTAAAAAATGCATTAAGGGCAGACATTGGTTTTTAATCATCTGATATCATGCAGACTAGTGTTATTATATATTTGCGTTCGTGATTATTGTTCGTGATTATTTCGTAGTTAAGAAACATCTGTGTTTTTTTACAGTGTTCCTTTATTCAGATCGACATATGTATCCTCGTTCGGACGGCGAAATTCTCAAGATTGGTACAAATATTTTCGTAATTTTTTTTAAACATGAAATTGGTAAATAAAATCACAAGACCACATGTATAATGAAAAACAAGTGCTAATGTAGAATAAAATAAAATAAAAATGGATATTTACGAACGTGAATTAATTTCTATTATTGTTTCTTATTCTGCAGAGCATCTCTCTCCAAATTTTAGGGAACTCGATGGTGGTTGAATCGTTGAAACATCCTTACTGCGTAAAAAGATGTCTATTGATTCAGGGGTAATGGATGGTAAATAAAATCCTGATGGATATGTTTTTCTACTATTTTTAAAATCAATCTGTAAAGGTTCTTTGCTATATAATCTGGCCAAAACTTTAGTTATCTGGTATTTGGTGTCAGCTATATGTTATTTGTTTCTAGTTTTAAGTTTTCTGCTTGTTATATCTATACGAAATTGCATAAAGGTATTTAAATATATTTATTTACCTTTTAAGTGTACACTCTTTAAAATAACCCGGTAAAATTACGGCAGCAGAGATTCCAGTCATATCCCGTAAAAAAAAGGTCCATGCCCATCATTTTGTGTCAACGTGTACACCCTAGTGGAGGAAAATGTATGAGGTCGTACCGTATTTTTGCTAACAGATGGGCTAGAACTGCAAGAATATGTGGATTGCCTTAATTTTCTAAGTATCTAAAAATATCCATGTAAAATTACGGGCAGAGGCCTGTAGCAGAGATTCCAGTCATATCCCGTAAAAATAAATCCATGCCCATCATTTTATGCAGCACGTAATTTTACGTGGCAAAGATATAATACACTTTAAGACACAATAACACTTTACTTACTGTTCCGTAGCACGTAGCACGTTAAATAATCATCACAGAATCGTTTTTTTGGCGGATTAAAAAATATGTTACGGTCGCGGTTAAGTTACATTATTTTTCAAAAATGAAGGGTTAAACCCTAGCGGAGGAAAATGTATGGGGTCGTACCGTATTTTTTAGTGGATCAGACCGTTTTTCATCAAATAAGGCTGTTGCCCGTGAAAATTGAACAGCAAACGCTCATAAATTTACAGTTTTGTCTGAGAGTGTATCTTTTATAACTTTTAGCTTACATTGGATGATTTTAAGTAATTTTCATCCATAATTTTGGATACTTCAATGTTCTTCTAAATTTTAATCTTTGATCAGAAAAATACATTTGTATAATACTTTATTCATTATTTTTTTTTTTACTTAAGCATGTTAAGTTTCCTCTACAAATACTATTCATTCATTAATGTAAAGCATTTTTTACCGGAATTGAAACTTTCATATGCATTATTTATTAGGGCTATTTTCAATAAAAGTATATTCGAAGTATTCCAAATTTTATTAATGATTTAGATAAATAGCAAAAAATCTTATCATCAAATTCATGTTAAATTTTCATTACAAGTAAATGAAATTCTACTAAAATTGTTATATACGTCGATATACACTGGTGTCCAAAATTAAGGACCAGTCACAAAATGCTAATTTTTAAATAAGCGAATACTCAAAAGGAAATAATATAATTCAAATAATTACTATCCCTACAGCACAGCTAGTCCATATAGTCTCTCATTCATGTCACACATGGTCACAAGTATCACAGTCACTACGGTGAAACAAAAATAGGAAATTCCACACGTCTCATTATGAGTCTCGAATTATCACTATATGTGACTTTACTGAGACGTCAATGTGACTGCTGCTTTGTGACGAGTCACCAGGTGACTTTACAATATAGGTACATTGTGACTATCACGTGACTGTCATTTTTAGACTCAACTTCAAAGTCATCTTGAACGTTGCATTATGATAAGTCACCAAATAATATCACATTATAGTCACATGGTGACTTTTCACAAAAGAGCACAATGGCGACTTCACAGTAGTCTCTATGTCACCTGAAAGTCATCATGTGACTTCAATGTGACATTATTTGGTAAATTATCACAATGCAGCGTTCACGATGACTTTGAAACTGAGTCTGCAAATGACAGTCACATGAGAGTCACAATGTAACTACATTGTAAAGTCACCTGGTGACTCGTCACAAAGCAGCAGTCACAGTGACTTCTCAGTGGAGTCACATATAGTGATCATTTGAGACTCATAATGAGATGTATGGAATTTCCTATTTTTTTTGGCTTCACCGCAGTGACTATGACACTTGTGACCATGTGTGACATGAATGAGATGTTATATGGACTAGCTGTGTGGTAGAGATAGTAATTATTCGAATTATATTATTTCCTTTTGAGTATTCGCGTACTTGAAAATTAGCATTTTGCGATTGGTTCTTAATTTTGGACATCAGTGTAAGTACTTTTTTAATTATAAGTAACATTCTATATTATGACAAATTTTGCTACATAAACAGTTTTTTAAATAATATGTCAAACTTAAAATGTCTTGCTTTTAAATTTAGTTAATGTTTTGAAATAATAGCTCGTGAATTGCCTCACAGCAAAAATTTCCTTTAATCTTATGTGAAACTAATTTGTGTAAATCATTTACATTTTAAAACGAAATACTATTAAGATGTCCAATAGGGGACACTTTAAGAACATTTTCACCTCTTTTTAATAAATCTTAAGCTTTTCATATATAATGTTTTCAACTAGCAAAAGCCATGCTTTGTTTGGATTCGCGAAGCGTTATTTAATAAGACAAATATTTGAAAGTAACAATATTTTTATATTATTTTTGCATCTTTATTAATCAAAAAATGTTTTATGTTTTGGCGCATTTTAATTTTAGAAATGTAAATTCAGCCAAATAACTAAGAATTTCCTCGGAATTTTTTATTTATGTTATAACGAATTTAACAATTAATTTTTTTTGGTTACAATTCTTTTGTTGCTGCTTTACAAAAGAAAAAAAATCATAATACAATTCTTTTAAAATGCATAAATATCGTCTGCGTAAATGATTTCACGTAATAAGAATAAACTGTGTATTGGAATTCTTAACACTGAAAAATACTTTTATAATTGAATATAAATAATTAAATTTTCACAAATTTTAATTCATTAAAAATATGCTACAATTTTCATAAACAAGGTATTTTAAAAATTTCACAAAAGAAATCGTGAAACTATTTAATTAATCATGATTCTATCTATAATGAATAATTCCATTATTAATTTTTTCTTCTGAAAATATACGGGTTTCATTTTTTATTTGCAAAAATGTGTCCATAATGGAAAAATATGTAAAATAAATTAATTAATATAATAATTTTTTTCAGGTTATTCTGTAAAAAAAAAAAAAAAAAATTGCGCAAATTGCAGATCATAATTTATTTTTATGTTTAATTTCAAGTCAAAATACTGAATAGTTTTTTTTGTAAAGTGTACGACAAAATGTAATTTGAGTAGACTAATAGAGGATTCACTTCGCTCATCCTAATAAACATTAATTTAATAATCGTGTCAGTCATGTATTGGGATTGCGATCCAAAAGGAGGCATTTTTTTTCTTTTTTCTTTTTTTAATCTATCATAATTTCTGAAAAGAAATTTTTTTCGCTTTATGTAGTGATAGACTTCCGTTAATTTACTACAGAAAAGATTACTGTTCAGAAATTCTGGTTGATATTTTTTAATAGAAAATGTACTAAATTGGCAACACCGCAAACAGCTAGTTTGATACCCTAAATTCAAAATATCTGTCATAATTTTTTAATACTAACATTTGCTTTATTTAATCACGGACAATCTTTCATTAAATAAAGAGAGGATTTTAATCGAAAATAATGGAAGGTTTTTTTTTTTTTTTTTTTTTTTTTTTTAAATGAAATAACGCTGGCCGCGGGATCCCGTTGCTTGCAGGAATGCAATCCCTATTGAAATGTTAATCAAATGCATTTCATAAAATCTTCCCAAAATAATTTTTCACGAATTCAATATAGCACACGTGACTAATATAATAAAATCTACGCGAAGCAGCTTTTAAAGCATGAGTTTCCGTTATTATTTTAATATTTTGATGCATTTGTATTGAAACAGCAGAGAATAAAAGCTGACAATCTAAGCTTAAATGCAAATACAAAATAAACACGGCATCCCCATTTGATGTACGCTATAACAAATATTGACTTTATATAAAAAGAAAACTTTTATTGCTACACGCAAGCTTGTTTTTAAAGAATTGATCTTATTGATCGAAAATACATTATAGAAACAAGTTTTTCTTCACAGAATATATATTTGACATGTAATTCAATTACATGCCTTATAAAAGGAAGTGTTTAGCGCTATTTTATTCACTTAGTATTCTGTTTCCAAAACCATTTAAAAATGTATTTGTCGTTAATATTTTTTTGCTTTAGCATTTATACAAAAATACCGTTTTCCAAAACGTTTAAAAAGCGAAATCTTGCTAAAAATGGAGATTTTCTCTTTAATTATTCAAAAGGCTGTTTATTTAACTATGCAAATTTACTTTTACGGTTTCTATGTTAATTAGAATCTTAAATAGTGTATTTAATTCACTTATAACAAACACAAAATTTTAAAAATGGACAATTTTATTATTGCTTATATATTGCTTATATATTGCTTACTAAATTGCTCACTTTTACAATTTTCTACAAAAAAATCTATAAAAAAAATATGGTATTATCTAAAAATATAAACTAGAATTTCCTTTAAAAAATGTTTTTCAATAATTGGTAAAATAAATTTCAAACATTGGAATGGGTTCTTTTTATTTTTCATTAATACCTAACTTTTTACTTAATTATCTTTAAAATTTTTATAATTTGAAGCACCTCTACATTTTCATTTATTAACATTATGTATGTAGAAATGGAAATACTTTGTTTTTCTTTCAAATGCGATAGTTTTTTAGCAATACTGCATCAATTTCAACACTGAACAAAAATAATCCACGAAGATCAGGCAATGAGACAGTTTTATTTAAACAAATATTCACGTAAATACTTAATATAGATAAATATATTCATACTGAGTCGTTTTCATTAAATTATATTTCTATCATCTTTTTCAAAAAAAAAAAAAAAAAAAAAAAAGATCCTAAACGGAAATCCTTTATCTTTCAGAGTGGCATTATCTTCCATAGATTTTATGTTAGCACTTTTAAAGTTTGGTATATATCTTTTTTAATTGTTATTACGTATTTGAAAATATGCACTTTTCTAACATTTTGAAAAATTAGACTAACATATCAGAAGGCAATCTGACTAACTCCATTTTAAGTGGCGTTTTTTTTAAGCAAAAGACCATTGCAAATTTTCTATATATTTATACAGTGATAAAAAGTTACCCTTGATTAAAAGAAAATGAATGAGTTCAATCAAAATGTCCCGAGAAAAAAATATTATATAGATACAATATTTTTACAGTTACAATAACTTTAACTGTTTATACTGAATATTTTCATTTGATGGAGTAAATCGATTTGTGCACTGAACGGCTCATATGTCAGATACAGATAGACTACCTTAAACTTTGAAAAAAGATGCGTAGTTTTTAACGTGGCATATCTACATTATTTATAAAAGTGTGCTCTGACTATGGAAGTATATCTTAAAAGGTGTCACTTAACAAACTGATCATCTAAAAAGGAAATATGAAGTTATAATTCTATGAATAAAACTACTTAATTATTATTCATTATTAATTATTAATAGTCTAAAATTAGTTTAACGTAATTAAAAAAAATAGTTAGTTAAAATTATATCGTAATGACAACAGATTTTCAATATTCGGCAGAATTCGTGCAATTTATTCGTGCTTTGTGTAAATAGAAAACGAAAAGATTTGCATAAAACTACGAAGGAAAGATCCTATTTGTTGTTTTGTCTATGTTTTATACATTCTAAAAAATAATGATGTTCTGTAAAAAAAAAAAAAAAAAAAAAAAAAAAAAAAAAAATTAAAAGTATACTAGAAATGGGGAATTCCCTTTTTACTTTCTTCTTTCTAAAGAAGAAAGTATTGAAATCGAGATATTTTTCGATTTCCGATTTTCAACGGATTTACACATTTTAGGGGTCAGAGATCCCGAAAAACATGTTGATACAAAATGTCTTTCTGCCCGTCTATCCGTGTGTCCGTATGTATGGCTTTTTACCATAGAAAAGTTTGTGAAGTTATGATTAGAATATTAGAATTGAACCAAATTTCTTGTGTGTATTTTTGGCTATGGCTAGCAAGTCCTCCTTGAATTTCAAAATATTCCGCCGAAAGGGAGCGCTGTAATAGCGATTTTTGTGTCATTTTCATTATTGTATTGCCCAAAAGTGTATGAAGTTATGCATAAAATTGAACCAAATTTTTTGCGTATGATTTTGGCTATGGCTAGCAGGTCCTTCTTGAATTTGAAATTATTCCGCCAAAAGAGAGCACTGTAATAGCAATTTTTGTGTCATTTTCAATATTGTATCATCGAAAAGTGTATGAAGTTATGCAAAGAATTGAACCAAAGTTTTTGTTTATATTTTTGGCTATCGCCAGCAAGTCCCACGTGAATTTGGGAACAATCCGCCAGAAGGGGGGCACTGTAATAGCGATTTTTCTCGATTCATCATTGTTCTGTTGTACATCGGCATTTTCAAGTATCTGATGCACAACAGATTACCGAAAAATATTTATTTGATTAAATATTATGATTGAGATTAACTCGTTTTTACTCCGATTAGTAAAATGCAGAAACTTAAGGTGAAAATCGAAGTTAGTGTAGTATTAAAGTAATAACACTGAAGGATACATGTGTAACTACTCTTTGAAATAGTAAATAAATGAACAAAAATAAACATATTGATGCTATGATTAGGAATCAAAATATGAATTTATAAATTTTAATATGTTTGATGTTGTTATCTCTAGCATAAATCTACTTACTATATCTATCTCTCTCTCTATATATATATACAACCATTAATTAAACATTACCGACCATCATCAAAAACTGCAATATTGTGAATGATTGACTACACGCCATAAACCAACAATATAGAACTGTATGTGTAAAATAAAGTACCGTATACCTAATTACAAGAATTAACATGGAAGAAAAAAAGAAGAATATGGATTCCGAAAAAATTGAAAAACTTATACATTGAATTACGTTTTCAAGAGTACAGAATTCAATGATATAAGCAAATCCGTTGTTTTCTGTGGGAAAAAAGCTATAAGCTGAAAAAAAAATTTCCCCTGTACTCAAACAACCAATATAATCAAAATAATAGTTTCAAGATGAATACAAAACATTATCAAATGGCATGAAATGGAAAAAAACTACAAATACACACACACACACATATATAACCATAATATAATTACAAATCATCATCTATTTCCAATTACGATAATTAAATCAATAAATTAATAAATTACATATATATATATATATACACACACACACACACACACACATATATATTCGGGGACACTGTATTATTGTCAATTCATTCATACTATCACAATTTTTGTGGGTGGTCGATAATGTTTAATTAATGGTTATATATATATATACATATAACGTAAAGCGAGGAGAGTCTGCGCACATTTCAAAAGAATGATAATAAAAAAATCTAAATATTAATATTTTGCTAAACTATGCATGAATAATTTTGACTTCATTTGTTTTTTATGCATTTCCATTGTTATTTTGTTGTTATACTGTAATTTAATAGAATAGCAGTAATAAAACCAAGAAAACTATTTTGCGCATCTCTCCTTACAGGGTAGGAGAGAATGCGCACAAGGGTAGAGGAGATTGCGCACATGGGTAGGAGAGATTGCGCACATAGGTAGAAGAGATTGTTATTAATAATAACTACAATTAAATTGTTAACAATAATAATTAAACTTAATCGACATTGTTGAAAGGTTTTTGTGAGTAAATATTATTGTATTAGGAGTGAATATGTTAACCAAATGTTTAAATAATAAATAAAAGAAAGAATTTTAACAAGAGTTAAAATTTTTAATTTAAATAGATTCAAATATCAGAGGAAGAAAGCCCTACTAAGATTACAAAATAACATTAATCTAGTTGACAACATATTTAACTTGAAAATTACTTCATTTCCATTTTCACAGCTTCATTGTATTTTGTTAGCTAACCGATGTTGTCGTCGTCCACAATCGATGCACTTATTGTTGTAAATCGTGCATCTTTCTAGCAATCACATGCAACAAGCAATACATTGAATCCAGTCAGTTGTCGAACTTGTCTCCTGGTACAGTTGCAGACAAACATTACACTCATCCTCATTGACTTTTGGTTTTTTCCTTGAGTTTTTTTATCACACTTTTTGTGGAAGCACCTTATATTCGGCTGTTTTTTTTTTTTTTTTTTTTTTTTTTTTTTTTTGTAGCGGCAGCATTTTTAAGTCTTTTTCATGTATATTGTGAGGATCATCAACATTAGTTGATGTCTGTTTTTTTTTATTTCGATGGCATTACACTACTTGGAATGGGTGAAAGCTTTTCCAAAACATTGTATTAGAAAATTTATTTTAGTTAACAAAATTAATTTATTAGCAAATTAATTGTTCATAAATTAAAAATATGTATATAAATATTTACTTAAATTATTAACAAATATATTATTAATTTATTAACAAAAATAATTACATAAAATTAATTTAATAACAACTGTATTATTAATTTATTAATAAAATTTTTATCTGAAAAAGTATTTTTTTGCAAATTAATTTGTTGCCAAATTTAGTTTTGATAATTATGTGTTTTTCCGAAATTATTTCAAAATTGATTTATTCATATGTTTTACACATAATTTGCAATTCACACAAATTTATCAATAAGCTGCGTAATTTCTCCTAGCACTTAAACTTATGGGGAAATGCGCCTTCTCTCCCAAGTAGCAGATGCGCAAACTCTCCTATTTTGATAGGAGAGATTGCGCTGCCTTTTATTTAAATATAGCCACTTCTAAAATGAATTGTTGGTGTTCGCATACTTAGTTCAGGTTAGTAGTTTATAAGAAATCGTTTAAGTTCAAAATATTTTGTATTACTGACGTTCTATAAAAATTCTGACGAACAGTTATGAAAATTCAAGCACTTACTTTGAAAAAACAAAACAAAATAGCTCTGCTTTATCCAAGACGCTTGGAACAATCAATATGAACATTCATGTAGACACTGCACTAATGCTGCTGTGCAACTACCTGGAGTCGCTGCACGCGCACTCTACTCCTTCCCGTCGAATCTCTTTGTGCGCAATCTCTCCTACCCCGCGAACTCTCCTGACTTTACTATATATACATATTTGCAATCTTTAAAAAAAAAATCTATCAACTTGTTTTCTGCTTTCCTATAATTGTACCAGGTACTTTTGGCTGGATACATTTTTTCTATCTAAATTAATCCTTTATTGCAATTAATTCTAGAACGATAAAACTATTTTCTAATGTTTTAAAGTGCATGCCTTCCTTCGGGAGGGATTTTTTTTTTTATTTAAAAAATTGCCTTTTTATGTGCATTATATTAAAGATTGTTGCTAAACATTGTGAATAACATGTAAAAATATGTATATTTTTAAATATTTGATTTTTAGGCTCAAAACATACATAAAAATTGCTATAAAATGGCACTTTTGCAAAACATCAAAATTCAAATTTAATTGAAGATATTTTTATTATGTAAAATTTATTATGATTAATAAAACTTTCTTGAGGTACTGAACCACTTTCATAAATATAACTATGTTTTTAATAAAAATATAGAAGTTAACATTTTTAAACACAGAAAATTTTAGAAAATATATGACAATTCACAACTTGTATCAACTAAAATATGAAAAAATAACTAACTGTAATCATAATAGAGGCACATTACCTAAATAAACTCCCTTAGAGTATTTTTGCAAAGCTTCATAACGTTACAATTATAATTTTTCGGGTTATGATGTTTTGCGATAAAGCAAAATGTTAAAAATCTCATTTTCAGAAAAAGTAGATATGTAATTAAAAACCAGATTTTATCTATTAAATGAAAAATCTAATTTTAAAAAGCTCCTGACTTATAAAGTCTACCATCTATTGTTATTTACAATAGTTATTCTTTTTTTTTAAAGTTTTTAATAATTTTCTTTGTTTATGTGAAAACATTTAGGGTTACTTCGGTAGCGGAAGTCTAATTTTAGTTTCAAAAACTTGCGATTGACTAATATTAAAATGCCTGTAACTCAAGTTCTAAGCAAAATAGAAACAAAATTCAAACTGATTAGAAAGCTAAAATTAAACCAAATATATAAAATCTAATTTTTGACCGAAAATTGCATTTTAAAGGCAGGCACCTTAAACTATAATATCATCTTATGCTTTTAGTTTTGGGTACTTAAATGTAACAATAAAAAACATCATATTTGTTTAAATTATTTTAAAAAAAACATTTTATCTTTCTCTGAATTCCCGTCATAAAAAATATGCATTAAATTTCTTATTATAAATTTAAAAAATAATACTAAAACTTCATTCTTTTCTAGATATAAAATAATGAACTTTTTAAAAATATGTAAATGCATAAACTATAAGAAAATTACATTTTTCAATAAAAGAAAAAAGTATAGAAATCCAAATTCTGCGTATTTGTATCACAAATAATTTAACGGAATAAAATAACAAACAGGATAAAATTTATGTAATATACTTATGAATATTTTCAGTTTAAAGGGATATCTCTAATCTCCATTTAATAGCAAATTCATCATTTCTCAAGCTAATTTGCATTTATTTGTACTTTATCGAAAATGCTTCCTTTTCTTTTTAATAATACATATTTTTTGTACCTTAACATTTTAGGTAAATAATATCATATTTATTTATTAGTATTTATGTTTTTCGGATAATAAAATAACTCATTAAACGCGTTTATTTTGATAGAAAGGAGTGCTTTTCTTAAATAAATGAATATTTTTCAGTATCGACTTTTATCGTCTTATACACTCATTTTAATGTAGGTTTAAAGTGTCGAAATTAATTAATTATAATATATAATGTAATAATTCGTAATATCCACGTATATTCTAATTCATAAAATGTGTTTATCGATAAACAATGGTTTTTTTTTTTTCTCAATGCATGTTAAAATGTCACAATTACAATTTCGTATATGATGTGGCGGTTTTTCATGATATTTATTACGACGCTTTATTTTTTAACAAATTGTGAATTATATGCAATCCCAAAAAAATCCATAAATTGAACGAATTTTCCCCTTGATTAAATTTCGTTAAAACATCGAAATTTTCGCTTTGTTTTGATCATTTTTCCAAAAAATACAGAAAATTTCCTAATCTAACGTTGAAATTATCCGATATAAAGCTGTATTTACATCAAATGACAGTGTTTTTCTGGCAACTTTGTTCAATAGAACTTATTCGTATTAGAAACGGAATTTTTGTATTTGACCCTCTTCCCTAAGCCCAAAATTTTCTGAAATTCTCTAGTCAAAGGACAGAAAATTCTTCAAACAGTAGAAAAATCTGCTCCAACCACAGGGATGTTCCGGCAACTACATACCTGTACTTTTTACGTTTTTTGAGAGATTGAGTCAATAGTAGTTTTAAAGTATAATAGTTTAAAGTTTACTTTTAAAGTATAAAGTCAATAGTATATTTAAAGTATATTTAGCAGTATTTTAAAGAATGTATTACAAATTTTCTTTTTAATGTAAGACTAAATACTGTTGTAGCCGTCTGCTATTTCTCTCTCTCTCGCACGCGAGGAGCCAGCCAATAGCAATGAGGCGCATTTCCTCCCCCCGCGTTTTCTGCGGAGAGCTTTTGAAGTCACGTGACGCAGTAACATTCGAACTCTGCAGAGAGCGGCAGATATTCTTTCAGTGACGATGGCGAATATTTGACTATGTGTTGTTGTGTTAATAAAGTTTATTTTTCTACAAAACCTTCTGATTATTTGAGTCACCGAGATATTTTTATCATCTCCCTTCAATGCATTCTCTAAAATGGTGACCGCGGATTTTTGAACCTTCCACTATTTCATAGAACGTCGAACTATTCAACTGTTTCATGGAACGTTTTGTTTAACTAGCAAAATGGCAACTGCTGAAACATCTGCCGTAGTCATTCCACCCTATATCTCTGTGGACCCTACATTATGGTTTCATATGCTGGACAGCACGTTCGAATTAGCTACTCCTAAAGCTATCACTGAGTCGAAAACAAAATATAATTATGTTGTAGCGCATCTACCGCCTGCTACTGCTACTATGGTTCGAGATGTGATAATGAGTCCTGATCCTACTGATCCTTATCAGATTTTGAAAGCAAAAGTTATCGAACGTTGCGGAGAAAGTCGTACTTTAGAAATACGGAAACTGCTAGCTGGAGAAAGCCTGGGTGACAGAAAACCAACTGAATTACTTCGATTAATGAAAAGACGGGCTGAAAGCCATAATATTAGTAACGATCTTCTTCTAGAACTGTTTACTCAACAAATGCCAACCACTGTGCAAACGATTCTAGCTTCCATTGAAAAAATTACTCCAGATAAAGCGGCTGATATTGCTGATAGAATAATTGAATTAACGCCTTCCAACATTAGTTCTGTTTCGATTCGAACACCAACAACTGAATCTCAGACACCACCAGCCATTGATATGCTCGTAAAAGAAATCCAAGCATTACGCCAAGAGGTCGCTCATCTTCGTCGTTCAAGAAGTGTATCTAGAAGTGATAACCATCAGCGTAATCGTTCTCAGTCCCGCCATAGGGATGCAACATTGTGTTGGTATCACCAAAAATATCAGGAAAAAGCAAAAAAGTGCCTAGCGCCTTGTTCTTATTCGGAAAACCAGAAGCGGGAAGAGTAGCGGCGACGGACTTCTCCCCAGCACCTTCTCGTCGCCTTTTCGTTAGAGACAGAAATACAGGTATGTGTTTTCTAGTCGATTCTGGATCTGATGCCTCACTTGTGGCCGCGAATAAAAATGACAAAACTAAGCCTGTTCTTCAAACCTTTCGTGCTGCTAATGGCACAAAAATTAATGTGTATGGTCGTAAATGTATTAATATCAACTTAGGCCTACGCCGAAATTTTACATATTCTTTTTATATTTGTGATGTTTCATGTGCTATTTTAGGAGCTGATTTTTTGCATAATTTTAATTTAAAACTTGATTTACGGAATCGTCGTCTTATTGATTCCACTACTAATTTAAAAGCTCCTGCTATATTAAGTACTTGTAATATATTTTCTGTGAAACCCAATGTTGTAAATGATATATATGGTAAATTATTATTTAAATTTCCTGAAATCACGAAATTACCGGATCCTAACCAACCGGTTAAGCATAATACTGTGCATTATATAAACACTAAGGGGCCTCCAGTCGCTGCTAAGCCTAGACGGCTAGCTCCAGATCGGTTAAAAATTGCCAAAACTGAATTTCAGCACATGCTACAACTCGGTCATATGAGACCTTCTAAAAGTAATTACTCTTCGCCTTTGCACCTGGTGCCGAAGAAAGGATCTGTCGATTGGAGACCTGTTGGTGATTATCGTGCTCTAAATGCACAAACTGTTAAAGAAAAATATCCTATCCCTTGTATCGCAGATTTCACTGCTGAATTACATGGTAAACAAATCTTCAGTCACATTGATCTTGTAAAAGCCTACCATCAAATTCCCATAAATCCTGATGATGTACATAAAACTGCGATTTGCACTCCATTCGGACTTTTCGAAAGCACTCGTATGCAATTCGGCCTTTGTAACGCTTCCTCGACTTTTCAACGATTTATTGATGACGTAATTCGTGACTTAGGATTTGTTTACGCATTTCTTGATGATTTTCTAATTGCATCAAATAATGAAACTGAACATTTAGAACACCTTGAGTTGTTGTTTTCTAGACTTAAAGAGTATGGCCTGTGTATTAATGTTGATAAATGTAAATTTGGCCAATCCACTATCGATTTTTTAGGATTCAAACTTTCAGCTGAAGGAATTGAACCCTTACCTGATCGTGTAAAATGCATCCTAGATTTCCCCCAGCCCTCTACCTTAACTCAACTAAGACGCTACTTAGGTCTTTTCAATTTTTATCGACGGTGCATTCCCAAAGCTGCCGATATTTTAGCTCCACTCGTTAAATTCTTAGAAGGACACAAAAATACGAAAAAACATCCCCGTTCCAATGCTAACAAAACTGAGGAATTGCAATGGAACGATGAAGCCATTCTTTCCTTCACTGCTTCAAAAGAAGCTATAGCTCGAGCTACATTATTACGACATCCAATTCCTGGCGCCCAGCTAAGCTTATGGATCGATGCCAGCAATGTCGCAATTGGTGGATCTTTAATGCAACTCTCCGAAAACCAATGGGAACCAATAGCATTTTATTCCTGTAAATTAAATAAATCACAAAGAAATTGGTCTACTTATGATCGTGAATTATTTGCTATTTATTGTTCTATTAAAAAATTCAGACACATGCTAGAAGGTCGAAATTTCATTATTTATACAGACCAAAAACCCCTTACATTCGCATTTCAACAAAATCCTGATAAATGTAGCCCACGTCAATTGAGACATTTAGACTATATTTCACAGTTTTCTACTGATATTAGATATACTAAAGGCTCTGACAACATTGTGGCCGATGCATTATCTCGAATTGAGATAGATTCAATTTCTCCTAATGTGTTAGATTTTAAAGAGTTTGCCACTGCTCAGACAAATGATGAAGAGCTAAAACAACTTCTCGAATTTGACACCACTTCATTAAAATTAGAAAAACATTATTTTCCACTCGAAGATGTACATTTATATTGCGATATGTCACAAAAACATCCTCGACCATTTGTTCCTAAAAGTATGCGACAATCAGTTTTTTCAACCTTGCATTATTTCTCGCATCCTGGTATCTCAGCTTCATTAGATTTAATTTCTAAACGATTTGTATGGCCTCGCATGCGTAAGGACATAAAATCTATGGTTCGCAGCTGTACGAAATGTCAAAAGGCTAAAATCTTTCAACACACCAAATCACCAATTGGTACATTCTCTGAACCTGATGCTCGTTTTGCCCATATACATATTGATTTTATCGGACCTTTACCATCATCCGATGGCAATCAGTATTGCATGACCATCATTGATAGGTTCACGAGATGGCCCGAAGTTATACCCACATCTGATATGACTGCAGAAACAACTGCTCGTACATTGATACACAGCTGGATCTCCAGATTTGGAACCCCTGTTACCATCACTACTGATCAGGGTAGAAATTTTGAGTCCACTCTTTTCAAAGAGCTTACAGATAGATTAGGATGTAAACGCATCAGAACTACAGCATACCATCCACAGTCTAACGGTTTTATTGAAAGATTCCATCGCCATCTTAAGAGTTCTCTTAAAGCTCACAATCAAATTCAATGGACTGAAATCCTCCCGATTGTCTTACTTGGTTTACGCACTGCTCTTAAAAATGATATCCAAGCGACCTGTGCTCAACTTGTTTATGGCACAAATATCAGACTACCCTCTGATCTCATAAACACTGAAACTATAAATCAACCACCTACTCTTACATACGTCACTGAGTTAACTGAAAAAATGAGAAAGTTAAATCCCATTGCCACTGCAATGCACGGCAATCCTAAAATTTATGTCAATCCCTCATTAAAAACCTGTTCACACGTGTTTCTTAGATCAGATAAAGTCAATCCTCCCTTATCACCCCCTTATACAGGACCTCATCGAGTGATTGACAGGTCTGAGAAAACGTTTGACTTGGAATTAAACGGGAAGCGCTGTACTGTATCTATTGATCGCATTAAACCTGCGTATCAATTAGCAGATTCTATTTCACCTTCCCAACCTCAAAAACAAAATGAGCCCATAAATATTCCAACTACTCCTGTCGAACACCCTACCACCAAATCTGGTCGTAAAGTTCGTTTTCCGAAACATCTCGTTACGGATTATATTGTTTAAAACATTTGATGTATATAGTGTGCATACTATTTCCTTCTCAAAAGTATTGTTTTTCATGTAATGCATAATATATTTTCTATTTTTTTTTGCATCATATGTACTTTAATTTTACTCAAGACCTTTCTTATGTATCTTATTAATTGCTACCTTTTTGTAATCGCGACTTCGTCACTGGGGGCATACTCTGTAGCCGTCTGCTATTTCTCTCTCTCTCGCACGCGAGGAGCCAGCCAATAGCAATGAGGCGCATTTCCTCCCCCCGCGTTTTCTGCGGAGAGCTTTTGAAGTCACGTGACGCAGTAACATTCGAACTCTGCAGAGAGCGGCAGATATTCTTTCAGTGACGATGGCGAATATTTGACTATGTGTTGTTGTGTTAATAAAGTTTATTTTTCTACAAAACCTTCTGATTATTTGAGTCACCGAGATATTTTTATCATCTCCCTTCAATGCATTCTCTAAACTGTTCTCACGTTGACTCTCGCAGAATTATATGTATTAAAATTTAATTTCGGACTTTTTAAATTTTAAACTATCAAATTACATTCGTCGTCAATTTTTTAAATAAAGCAATATTGGATATCAAACCGGGAAACGGCAACACAGACAATCACCTCATCGAGTTCACGGCTGAAATTCCAGAATTAATTAAAACTCGATTCGAAAATTAAAACGCAATCGGGCTGCCAAGTCATATCTTGGTGGAAAACACCTGAAAACATGACTCGTAGGTTTACCATTGTGTTTTCCTGCTCCCAGTCCTCCATGTTTTCATTGGCTACCGGAAAACACAATGGTAATCCTACTTGTCAACCGCTAAAATCGGATTTTCAGGTGTTTTCCACCAAGATATGACTTGGCATACCGATTGCGTTTTAATATGCGAATCGAGTTTTAACTAATTTTAAAATTTCAGCCGTGAACTCAATGAGGTGATTGTCTGTGCTACCGCTTCCGGTTTATATGATGCTGATTGTTTCAAGTAACTTAGTATGCACCAGGTGAGAGGCAACTCGTTGTGCAGCAATTAAATTGCACGGGTCTTTTGGATGTTTTGGGGGAAAAGAAATCTAGTTTCATTAAAAATGTCACGTTTCTAACCCTAAAAATTTCAAATAAATCATAATTTTGAACTTTTTTAAAACGTTTTAGAAATCTTTAGATCAGTTTACCTTTTTAAATTTCGATATTTTTCTTTTTTACAAACCGTATTTAGAGAGCATTATCATCTTAAAAGTCACCGCCATGGGGACAGTTTTTAGCTCCAATACACTGTAAAAAAAAAAAATCTGGAATTCTACAGATGTAAAGTTTAATGCTTACTAAAACATCTGTACCTGTACAAAAAAAATATAAATCTACAAAACTATTTTTTGTAAAGCTACAGAAACCTGTAGCTTTACAAATGAATCTTCTAAAAATACAGTAATCTTACTAAAATTTTATCTGTAACCCGGGTTATAGTTACATAAAAGGTTCTAGGCATCCCAGTTTCCTAAGAAATTCTTAGTAACCCTACAGCCTTTTTGATTTACGGTGAAAAAATGTATCTGTTAAAGGAATTTTTGTTGTTGCCGTTACATAAAAAGTTCTAGGAATCCCAGTTTCCTAGAAAAGTTTTAGTAACTTTACAGACTTTTTTTTGCGGTGTAGTATCACAAAAATCGAAATTTTGGAACGTTTTTTGTTCTTCCACGCTTTTACATTTCAGATTTTTCAGAAATTGCTCTGTTTCAAGTATTTACGTCTTAAAAGTAAAAGCCAAGTCAAGGTTCGAGTTTTTAGTTTTAACAGTTCCAAATTAATCTCAATATAAAACACGCTTTGAGGATTTTTCGCTCATCTCACACTTTTAAATTTCGAACTTTTTAGAAACCGCACATAGCAAATTTTTACATCTTAAAAGTAAGCAACACGCCAAATTACAAGTTTCCAGTCCCAACAATATCGCAGAAATCTCATTTTTAGAACTTTTCCCTCCTGCATCCTTTTGGCAATTGTTGTAAGGACATAAAATACAGCCCATGTTGGAGCGGAGATTGTCAACAGTATTTTGCCACCATTATTTATTATATCATCTCGGTAGTTCCAGAGATTACTCGCTACAAACAAACACTCAAACAAACGTCACTTCTTTATTATAATTGGTATAGTGAAAGATAATTTCGTTTATTAAATTAATTATTTTGATGCAATTTTTAGAATTTTAAGGAAAATCAATGCAATATTTGATACTTACCAAAAATATGATCGCGACAAAAAATGGTGATAGTTTACTAATTTTTTAATTCAGTAAATATACTATTCAGAGTATCAAGAATGTAATGAACTACGATCTAAGCCTAACATAAAAACTTCCATGGATATACCTCTTTAAAATATGACTTTGATAGTTTTCATATTTTTTCTGTAAGTTAATTTGTAAAATCAGCTGTAAAATTCCGGGAAAATCCCAGATATTAAAACCGATTTTTCATTACACTCGGACCATCACATAAATTTTAGACGACCGATTTTATATAAATATAACGAACAAACATTTAAGACGACTTTTGTAATTGATTTTCCAGAAAAATCATGTTTTTCCGAAAACGCGTTTAAAATTTTATTTCCGAATATCAATTACAAACATTCAACTAAAATTATTAAAACTGTCCAAATTTTTCTGCTACACTTTCTCTAACCTAATATTATACGTTCTTTTTGTTTCTAAAGAACCTTAAACAAAAATTTTCAATAATAAACACTTCCGATTTGAGAACCAAAATGAAAACAATCATAACTAAACTATACTTCCAGTGATCGTAAGAAGAACACAAAAACTATTTAGGACATCTAATTTTACAATGATTCATATAAAACAATTAAAAAATGTGATATTTTCCCGAAATTTCCTACTTAGGGCTGCTAGTCAGTCAGTTTCCGAATTCCCCTCAGTAATGTTGTCTATGGGCGTTTGATGCATTCGCGTATTTAAAATATCTCCCCGGGAAATTAATGTTTTCAATTTCTTTTTTTTTTTGAGTTCTCTTCTTAAAAGATGTCACTGTTTTTCTTAGTTGTCAAAATATTTCTAAAATCTATGCTTAATTTAATATTTTATGTGTTAAAAGCTGACGAACTGGAAGTAAGATTTTAACATTTCCTATAAAATTAAGCGTACATTTTATAAATATTTTGAGAACTAAGAAAAAAGAGACATCCTTTCAGAAGAGAACTCAGAAAAAGAAGTTAAAAATATTAATTTCCCGAGGAGATATTTTAAATATACGAATGCATCAAATGCCCGTAGACTTTACATTAATGAAGGGAAATCGGAAGCTGGGTGACCAGCTTCCCTTAAGGTATTCCTTCATAGCGATTTAAATCGTTTTCCAGAAAATCTTGGTGAATCTTGGTGATCGGAAATTAACTGACTTAATAGCCTTAAACATAGTGGGATTCCTTAATTTTTCTGTTGGTACAGAAATGATCTCATCTTTCTAAAAGGGGATTTCCATTGCTGTTTAAATAAAATATTGATGATTCACAGATATATGCAGACTTATTTTTTATTTGTATTTTTTATTTATTTATTTATTTATTTGTATCAGACTTGTGAAATCCAGTTAGAAATTGTCACTAAATTACAATTTTCTAGGGTCACTAAAATAGACTTGAATGTTAAAAAACATTGTGCTCTAAATTTTGACTGATCCACTGGACTAACAAAAAATATAAAATTGATCAGAGTCATTTATTAACGAGGTGACTCCATAAGCTAGTAATGCTGTGAATCCCCGATGATTCACATGATAGTAGACATGTTCATAGCTTATTTTTTCTGAAAAAAAGATCCTATCAAAAACTGGCGAAAGTAAAATTAGAAATAATTGAATTTTAAACAGGTTAATTTATACAATACTAATCATTGTTTCACGCTATTAGAACTAATTTAAATTTTATGAATGCAAGTATTGCTGTTAATTTTTTCAGCGTTTTTTACTTATTGTAATTTTCTTAATTTCTATCTCTGGAATTTTCTTTTCTTCTTATTTTATTAATCGATGCATTTAACGATATTTAATTGATGTTATTTTCTAACATTTTCTAAGAACTAGTTAATAACTTTAGTGTTGTTTGTCTTCAGATTTAACAGGGGTTTTTTTCCAACATGTTTTATTATATATACTTAAAGAAATATCGGTATTACGGATTTTTTTTTTTTTTTTTTTTTTTTTTTTTTTTTAACATCTAACTAAAAAATCTTTTTAGATTTCTTTACATTTCCTTAAATTTCGTAATTTCTAACATTTTCTGATTTATCATGCTTAGCAAAACAATTCTAAAATAAAAAACTGCATAAGTTATAAGATTTTAAAAATCTTAAAATAAAATTTTTGAAATGTATTTGTAACACAACATTTATTTACCAAAGGCTAAATTTTACACATATGTTTTATTAAATTTGTCACGATAACAAAATACAGTTTTTATTTTAATCTGCTAATTGGAAAACTCTGTTAATATTTATTTCACAGAATGCATAGCGTAGATTGAATATTTTACTAATACTATTAGTTAATTAAAATACTACAGTCAAATTTTATCAAAATATTACCTCCGAATGTAAGGTTTTACCTTCTTAATATATATATTTAAATTTAGTCTTAAATATATATATATTTCAATAACTTATGGTGAATTATCTTGTAAGAAATTAGACTTTTGGGTATTTCTTCCAAATTTTATTGTGTTTGTTAATGTCTTATTAACGAAAATTGGTGAAACATCCCATATAATTTAAAATAAATTATGAATTTTACCGTTTTTAATCGTCTTTACTTTTCGATTTAATTATTACACAGGAGCTTTTTTCTGTGAAAAAATTTATTTAATGTCAATAAATGAATTTAAAAATTAAAATGAACATTATTTAAATATATATATATTGTTTTGTAGTATTATTTCTTTAAATGGGTAAATTTTAGATGCTTGTTTTACCTTTTTTTTACACCGAGACATCTGCATGTATGAATGAATTTTACATTCATTTAAATCAAGTAACATTAAAATGCATTTGATTTAAAGAAAACACTTTGAACGCATATAAGCACTTTGAATGCACAAGTAAAACAAATTCATAAAGCAATATAACTCAAAATGTAAAGATTTTCAGAGCTTTTGAACGCATGAAAGAAAATTGATTTTTGTTTAAACTAGAATTTAACCAAAATTTTACACGCAGGACCCAACAGTAATTTATCTCCATATGAACCAAATTATAACTTATTATTTAATACTTTGTATATACAGTATAATTGCATTACAACAAAAAGTTTTCGATCACTTTTAAAGATGTTTATACATGATTTTAAGGATAAAATAGGTGATATACTGGTAATAATATTTCAAAACTCATTTTACACATATCTGCAAAAGCTTTAAAATATTATTAGGAATACGGTTTTTAAGAAGGGAAAAACTATTGAGAATAATACATTAAAATCTATATTCATATTTATATGCAGAGAGATTAAAATATATATATATTGGCATATTTTATGAAGCGGTAAATTACACATTAACAATCAATTTTTGTGCAGGAAACCAGGATTAAAACGCCTTTATTTTTTATAAACCCATAATTTTAACAATAAGGAAAACATTTTAATTGTATTTTTTTTATTATTATTATCACACTTATTTTGCTTTGTTCGAAATGTGAAGATAATACGAAAAATGGTGGAGGTGTTTATCATACATATCCAAACATTGCTGAACTAGACACCCCATGTTTATAAATGTTTTTTACATCACATACGGTATCACTGACAAAATTACAGTACACTTCCAGCAATTTTCGTAATGCTATTGCATTTCACACACAGCAAGGTAATTCTGGTGAAAAATTCGTTGTTTCGTCTTCATTACTGTTAAATGTACGGAGAAAAATCTCGATTGTGACAACCTGTATTTTCAACAAAGTAAATGAGTTGAGATCTCGGTTTCTTATACAAAAACTGTTTGTTGTAATGTACTCTACCATTTCTAAAAGCTTGTCAAATTATTTTTAAATCACCTTATTATTTATATCATAATAAAATTTCCTTTTCGTTATTCCTGCCGCGGTCAAAAATTGCGATTAAATTATTTTTTTCATACCTTGTTTATATGGCTTTTATGTTATTTGCAAAAGTCTATGACATTTAACATTGCATTTAGCTTGTGTATTGAGAAAAAAGTAGGCTGATAAAAAGTTCGCGTTTCAAATCTTTGCATGTAACATAGAATTTTATTTTTACTGCTAATAAAAATATTTTTAAATTGCTGTTTAAATCATAAATAGATCACATACAAATAATCTAAAATAAGCCCGTTTTAATAGTTTTATTTTAAGGTATTCGTTTAAATTTCATTCTTTTTCAAAATTCCTTATTTATTGTAATTATGCAAATTAAACAGTTCCCCTTTAAACAGGCTGGCATTATTAGAATAAAACCGTAAATACAGTTAATTTGTAACTTACAATTCAAAATAAAGACTATATATTCTTGCCTCACTTCTGGAACTCTCCCCATTACTTAATTATCTTAAATTAATGTTATTGTTTGACAAGAAAAAGTAATACTCTAATTCTCTAATTTTCATTATTCACGTACATATACAGCAATACATATAACGATGACATTTTTTAATTGATTGCTCTGATTTTTTTTTTCTAAATATTAAAAATAGCAGTTACTTACAAAAGATCTTTAAAAAAAAAGAAATGTAGGGATGCGATGAGAAAAATACTGTTGACATATTGCAGTACGTATATTATTCGTAATTTCAAATTGCTAAATAACATTATATTAGCAACTATAAAAACATATTTTACAAATTACTGCTAATTTTACTAAAAATTAACAGTATTTTATTATTATAGTATTTGAAGATGATAACTTTGTATTACTTTTCTTCCCGTAAGTTTAAGATTTTTTTTTTTTTTTTTTTTATACAAAATAAAAAATCCAAAGAAAATTATACATACTAATTTAAATGTCAATGTTATTATATATTTTTATCAATAATGATAGCAAAAATTTAAATCGATGTGAACAAAAAATATTTATTTAAATCCCTTTTTTTAAATAAATTAAAGATTGTAGAAAGTAAAGCATATCTTAATAAATTTATAAATGTTTTATTGTTAGTATCATTTCAAGATGATTCTTTTGTATACTTTAAAAAAAAAATTATCTAAAGATTTTTTGGATAAAAAACAACAAGTACAATGAAAATCATACATGATATTATATATTTTTTTAGCAATGATAGCAAATGAATTTCAAATTGATGGGAACAAATATATATATATTTATTTAATTTATTTTTCTAAAAAATTAAAGATTTTAGAAAGCAAAACATTTAATAAAATTTATCAGTATTTTGTTGTTATATTAGTTCAGGATGATTACATGTATACGTTTTTCGCTTAAGTTTAACTAAAGATTTTTTAGGTTACAAAATAACAAGCTATTTATTTAAATGAATTTTTAGAAAATAAAGGAAGAAATTTAGAAAATAAAACGTATTTTAATAACGATTTATCAATACATTACTGGTTTATTACTTCAAAACGATAAATTTATATATATATATATATATATATATATATATTTTTAACTAAATATTTTCTTTTTTTAAAATGAATTTTACAAAATAAGAAGTCTGATATAAATATATTTAAATAGCCAATTATATTATATGTTTAATTAAAAATGATTTTTAAAAAATTCAAATTGATGTGAGCAATAACTATTGTAATATATATATATATATATATATATATATTATTTTTATTAAAGATTTTAGCAATTGGAAGATTTTTTAATAATGTATAAAGTAATTTTTATAAAATTTAATGCTGCATACAAAATAAATTTTAAAGAATAATTAGATTGCAAATCAATGAATCAATAAATCAATAATACAAAATTTGAAAAATCGATTAAAATTCAGCATAATCGATAATTTTAAAAATAGAAAATTAATAAATAATACAAAATGTAATTTTGTTTTAATTTGAAATACATTATATTTAAAAAGTTATTGTAATAATAAAATAGCAATTTGAAATATTATAAATAATTCAAATGGAAAATTTTTTTACATTTTTTTTTAATAAACATGAAGAATAAATAAACAACAAACTAATAATAAAAAAAATGATTCTGTTCAACAACTGGATAACGAAAATGTACTAAATATAAAACTAAGAAGTAAAATTTAGTTGACTTACTCTGGGCCGTTTTTATCCTGTTGGGCGATCACCATCGCCCCCTTCATAGCTCCAATCGCCCCGATGGGCATTTTTACAAAATTTTAAAGTCCTTAATTCAACACAAAACGTGAAAATCCTAGAAAAAAATCCTTTATTGTCTTCCCTAAAACCTCTAACAAGCAATAATTCCTAAATATGAGATGATGGTGCGTTTCATGATTCCAACCCCTTTTTTAATTTTATTATGATTTGGGATCGTTAAGTGAGCTTCGCACCCCTTGCAGACGATTTTCCGTCGCCCGCTGGTCTGCGAATGAGGGAGAAGGGGGTTGCTGGCCAGTAGGGGGCGTCTAAATCGCTGTTCCTCTCATTTGCATAATGGCTTGTAGGAGTCAAGAATTAGAATGGGTGGCGGGGAAGAGAGTGATTAGAGCTATAACTTGATTTTGGTGTTCGTTTTGTAGGGGAAAATATTGGATTATGATGGGAACGGATGACTTTGATTCGATTTAAACCTCTTTGTAATGACGTGCCTTTTTTCGGTGCTTGTTTCTTGTAAGGAGTCATATTAATACAGAACAAAAGAGAAGGCAGTTTCTATAGCATAATTTGTATTGTAATAGAATTGTATTTGTGTAGATGTTTTTATTCTCCTTTTAACCAGTTTATCTCATTAGAGAACATCTGGCAGAAAATTTTAAGAAGATAATTACAATTCATTACAGTTAAAGTAAAACTCAAAAGTTGACTTTATTTTAACGCAAAATTAACGCAAATGTAAAAAATCAAATAAAAATACAAGTGATGAATATTAAAAAAATGATCAAATTATGTAAAATAATGTATGACAAAATGGCTATTGTAGACCCTAATTCTTGGCATCTTAATTGGAGATTCCGCTTGGTAAAAGAAAATATTGAATTATGACAGTTTTTTAATTATTTATTTTTTATATATTGGTTTTTCTATTGTTCCTTTAATACAAATAATAAAACTATACAGACGGGAAAAAAATATCTTCAGAATATAATTTGTTGCAATTATTTGCAATAAAATTTTAATAAAATTATGTTGTTTAGTTCGATAATTCTTTATAGTTTTTACTAGCAATTTAAAAAATTTGTGACACTTGACAAGAAATTTCAAGAAGTGGATTAAGATTTATTGAAGCTAAAATAGTTCAAAAATTTACAAAGAGATGCAGGGGGAAAAATACAAAATATCTAAACGTCGACTGTTCAAAATTAAGAAAACTATCAAATAATGTAATATACATATTTATATATTACAAAATGGTCAAGAATTAGATACAAGGAAGAGGTGATTAGAGATATAACTTGATTTTGATGTTCGTTTTGTTGGGGAAAATATTGTATTATGATGGGAACGGATGACTTTGATTCGATTTAAACCTCTTTGTAATGATGTGCCTTTTTCCGGTGCTTATTTTTTGTAAAGAGTCATATTCATACAGAGCGAAAAAGAAGGTAGCTTCTACACTATAATTTGTATTGTAATAGAATTGTATTTGCGTAGATGTTTTTATTCGCCTTATAACAAGTTTATCTCGTTAGAGAACATCTGGCAAGAAATTTTAAGAAGATAATTACAATTCATTACAGTTAAAGTAAAATTCAAAAGTTTGCACGAAAATGTAAAAAATGAAATAAAAATACAAGTTATGAATATTAGAACATTTATCAAATTATGCAAAATAATATATGACAAAATGGCTATTGGAGACCCTAATTATTAGCACATTAATTATAGATTCCATTTGGTAAAAGGAAAATATTGGATTATGGCAGTTTTTTAATCATTTATTTTTTATAAATTGGTTTTTCCATTGTTCCTTTAATACAAATAATAAAACTATACAGAATGAAAAAAAAATACCTTCTGTATATAATTTGTTGCAAGTATTTGCAATAAAATTTTACTAAAATTATGTTGTTTAGTTAGATAATTCTTTATAGTTTTTACTAGCAATTTAACAAATTTGTGACATTGACAAGAAATTTTAGGACGTGGACTAAGATTTATTGAAGCTAAAATAGTTCAAAAATTTACAAAGAGATGCAGGGAACAAAATACAAAATATGTAAACGTTGATTGTTAAAAATTAAGAAAATTGTCAAATAATGTAAATATGTATATTTATATATTAGAAAATAGTCAAGAATTAGAATGAGTAGCACGGAAGAGGTGATTAGAGCTATAACTTGATTTGGTGTTCGTTTGTAGGGGAAAATATTGGATTATGATGGGAACAGTTGACTTTGATCCGATTTAAACCTCTTTGCAATGACGTGCCTTTTTTCGGTGCTTATTTCTTGTAAGGAGTCATATTGATACAGAGCAAAAGAAAAGGCAGTTTCTACACTATAATTTGTATTGTAATAGAATTGTACTTGTGTATATGTTTTTATTCGCCTTATAACAAATTTGTCTCATTAGAGAACATCTGGTAGGAAATTTTAAGAAGAGATGTGCAATTCATTACAGATAAAGTAAAATTCAAAAGTTTGCACGCAAATGTAAAAACTAAAATACAAACATAGAAATAATGAATATAAAGAAAATTTAACAAATTATATAAAATAATGTATGACAAAATGGCTATTGGAGACCTTAATTCTATTGGAGAACTTAATTATTGGCACCTTAATTATAGATTCCGTTTGGTAAAAGGAAAATATTGGATTATGACAGTTTTTGATTTATTTATTAATTTTTGAAAAAATGAATTTTTCCATTGTTCCTTTAATACACATAATAAAACTATACGGAATGAAAAAAAAAATAGTTTCTGAATATAATTTGTTGCAATTATTTGCAATTAAATTTTAATAAAATCATGTTGTTTAGTTAGATAATTCTTTATAGTTTTTACTAGCAATTTAACAAATTTGTGACATTGACAAGAAATTTTAAGAAGTGGATTAAGGTTTATTAAAGCTAAAATAGTTCATAAACTATGCAGGGAACAAAATACAAAAAGTGTAAACGTTCATTGTTCAAAATTAAGAAAACTGTAAATTAATGTACATATATTTATATGTTAGAAAATGGTCAAGAATTAGAATGAATGGCAGGGAAGATAGTGATTAGAGCTAAAACTTGATTTTGGTGTTCGTTTTGTAGCGGAAAATATTGGATTATGATGGGAAAGGATGACTTTGATTCGATTTAAACCTCTTTGTAATGACGTGCCTTTTTTCTTGTAGGGAGTCATATTGATACAGAGCGAAAAAGAAGACAGTTTCTATAGTATAATATGTATCGTAGTAGTAGAATTGTATTTGTTTAGATGTTTTTATTCGCCTTATAACCAATTTATCTCATTACACTGTAAAAAAAGATATGTTTCTTAATCTACAAAAATGTACTATAATCAAGAACAAAAATATACATTAACCTCTTCCGAGTCACCGAAGATTCCAAAAAATGTTCCTTTACCTTTAAAAACCTCAGAAAACTATTTATTTTCGAAACTTAAAGAATAATTTATAAAAATAAATTTTTATTAGCTGCCCGTCATTTTCGGAAACGTTTCTGAGTAGCTTTTACAGTGCAATAATCAGTTTGTTCAAATCGGAATATCACTTTTTCGTATGCTATCCATTCTCAGGTAAATATTCTGATATTCAGAAAACATGTTTAAGGGGACAGTGGAGTTTAAAATCCTTAAAAATAATTTTTTTTATTTTTGTAAATTTCAACTTAAATATTATTCAAGGGTACATTATATACATTATGGCATGCATTTATCACAAAAAAAAAACTAAAAAAAATTATTTTTGAGAAAAAAATGGAATTTTACGCGTCGAAGTGCCCCCTGCGCGTTCCATATCAGTGAAAATCCCCAATATTTTTTATAAAAGTTTGGTTCATATATAGAAATAAAATAGAGCATCGAATTTTATATATTTGAATTTAAAGGTTAATTTTTTTTTTTTTGAAAAATTTTGAAATTTTTTCAAAAAAATTTTGAAATTTTGAATTTTTTTTTTAACCTTTAAATTCAAATATATAAAATTCGATGCTCTATTCTATTTCTATATATAAACCAAACTTTTATGAAAAGCATTGGGGATTTTCATTGATATGGGATGCGCAGGGGGCATTTCGAAGATTTCTGAGACGACTCGTAAAATTCCATTTTTTTTTTTTTTTCTTGTGATAAATGCATGCCATAATCTATATAATGTACCCTTGATTAATATTTAAGGTGAAATTTACAAAAATAAAAACAAAAATTATTTTTAAGGATTTTAAACTCCACTGTCCCCTTAACAGGCAAACATACTAAATTAACAGCATTAACATGAATATGGAAATTAACATTATTTTGTTAAAATTGTATGCACAAATTCCGTTATGCAGCTGAAAGTGTTTACTTGAGAACGGATAGAACCCGAAAAACCGATTTTTCGGGTACAGAGAACTGATTAAGGCATTGTAAAAACTACTAAGAAACGTTTCCGAAAATTACGGGCAGCTAATGAAAATTTATTTTTATAAATTCTTCTTTAAATTTCGAAAATAAATTGTTTTCTGAAGTTTCTAAAAGCGAAGCCCAGTGGTGTAGTGGTCAGCACGCCTGACTGCCGCACCGCAGGTCGAAAGTTCGACTCCCGACTGGGCAAGGTTCACTCAGCCTTTCATCCCTTTGGGGTCGATAAAATGAGTACCAAGCTTGCTTGGGAACTAAACACCGAGGGTCTCGCGTTAGGCTGACCACCTGGCCGGGACGCATGCTGCATAGCACCTCGAGGCCCAGGGTCAAGAAAACAGAGATGGGCACTGTCGGCCCAGATCCTTCTTGGATTGTATAGCCACAGAGTTCAGTTTTTTTTTTTAGAAGTTTCTAAAAATAAAGGAAGCTTTTCGTAATCTTGGGTGACTCGGAAGGTGTTGTTATATTTTGCGTTCTTGATTATTGTACACTGTATCAGATTAAGAAACATTTGTCTTTTTTTTTTTTCTTACATTGTAAAGAATATCTGGAAAGAAATTTTAAGAAGAGAATTACAATCCATTACATATAAAGTAAAATTCAAAAATTTACCAGCAAATGTAAAAAAAAAAAAAAATTAATAGAAAGATACAAGTGATGAATATTTAAAAAATTATAAAATTATGTAAAATAATGTATGACAAAATGGCTATTGGGTCTATATCTTAATTATATATTCCGCTGGGCAAAAGGAAAATATTAGATTATGACAGGAACAAGATGTCTTTGATTTATTTATTTAATTTTGTAAAAATGAATTTCTCCATTGTTTCTTTACTACAACAATTTACATAAAACTATACAGAATGGCAAAGAAAACAGCTTCTGAATATAATTTGTTGCAATTTTTTGCATTATAAAAAAATTGTTGTTTAGTTAGACTATTAGTTCTCTTTATAGTTTTTACTTGCAATTTAATAGATTTGTGACACTTGACAAGAAATTTTAAGAAGCGGATTAAGATTTATTGAAGCTAAAGAAGTTCAAAAATTTACCAACAGATACAGGGGGCAAAATAGAAAAGTGTAAACGTTGATTGTTCAAAATTAAGAAAACTGCCAAATAATGTAAAATATACAGTATATGACCATTGATGATCGGGCACTTTCAATTTTTGACATTTTGTCGAATATTTAAAGATATATTCGTCAGATTTTTCTGGAACTTCAGGATTATGAAGACTATGTTCTATTTCTTATTTATCAACGGCGGTTTGATCAGAAGGACAATTAAGGGGCCAACAAAAAAATCAAAGAAAAATAATAATGTTTGGGATCACCCTGTAAAATAAAATGCATGAAACGATATATCGCTATAGCTTACGAATACATGTCGTGTAGTGTGCCGCTTTCGCTAGAGTGTCTTTTACTCGGGACGTGGCTGGGGAGCTACGAACCTTGATTCCGCAAAAGTGTCGGCATAGAGTAGAAGAATAAAGGGCTGCGGAAGAAGAGAGGCCGCTCGCCGCGGCGGTTCAGAGTACAACATACACTGACAGAAAAAAATCCCAACACCAAGAAAGACTTATGTTAGATAAATAAAATTTGGTAGGCGTGTTTATACATCTGAAAGATGACATCGATTCAAGTTTTGCGCTTCGCGCATAAGTGTGGCGCTAGTGGCGCCACTCAGAACTTGCAAATCAGGTTTGCTTTAAACGCTTGCTGTAAAGTTCGTGAGCGTTATTTACCTTCGAAATTTGACGTGTTGAGTTGATGGTAGTCAATAATGCCTTTTAGATGACGAAGAAGCCATTATAAACAGCTCACCTAGTTTGAACGAGGTCGTATAATAGGGCTACGAGAAGGTGGATTTTCTTTCCGTGATATTGCAGAAAGACTTGGCCGGAATGTATCCACTGTGCATGATTGTTGGCAGCAATGGTCAAGGGATGGTACTGCCTCAAGAAGACCGGGTTCCGGGCGGCCACGTGACACTACTGAGAGGGAAACCGCCGTATTGGACGTACGGCTTTGGCGCATCGTACTGCACCTGCGGCAGAAATTCGAGCTGCAGTTGGTAACACAGTGACACAACGAACTGTTAGAAATCGGTTACTTCAAGGACAGCTCCGATCCAGGCACCCGGTAGCATGCATTCTACTGACTCCAAGCCATTGCCATTTTCGACGCCAGTGGTGTCAAGCCAGAGCTCATTGGAGGACGGAGTGGAGATCTTTTGTGTTTTCTGATGAAAGCAGGTTCTACCTTGGTGCCAGTGATGGCCGTGTGTTTGTCAGAGGGACGCCAAAGGAACGCCTGCAACCAAACTCTCTGCGGCCTAAACACTCTTGACCTACACTTGAAGTCATGGTCTGGGGAGCAATTTCTTATGACAGCAGGAGCACTCTTGTGGTTATCCCAAACACACTGACTGCAAATTTGTACGTCAGTCTGGTAATTCAACCTTTTGTGCTGCCATTCATGAACAGCATTCAAAGGGAGTTTTCCAACAGGATAACACACTCGCTCTCATATCGTTGTTGTAACGCAACGTGTTCTACCGAGTTTCGACATGTTACCTTGGCCTCCGAGATCATCAGATCTGTCTCCCATTGAGCACGTATAGGATATCCTTGGATGACAACTCCAGCATCATCCACAGGCACTGACCGTCCCAGTATTGCCCCAACAAGTACAACAAACATGGAACTCCATACCATAAAGTGACATTCGGCACCTGTATGATACAATGCATGCACGTTTGCAGGCTTGCATTCAAAATTCTGGAGGTTACACCAGCTATTAAAGTAACAGCATTTCACATTTGAAATGCATTTTCTTGAGCTTAAATTAACCTGTGATCTTGAAAATCTAATCAATTAAACATGTTAACTGGACAAATACATTGTTCAAATTTCATTACTCTACAATAATTTTTTCTTGGTGTTGGGATTTTTTTTCCCGTCAGTGTATGTATTCATTTGTGGAAGAATAAAACGTATATTCATGGAGATATATCGATTTCTTTTAAAAGTTAAAAAAAACTGCATATTTTTTGTTTATATCATGCAGAGATTTTTACCAAATTTAACGCCAGTTTCAGAAAATTTGGTAAAATGTAGTAGAAATAATATGGTGTAATTGGAATGTAAATATATGAAATATTTGATGAAATATGAGCAGTTTAATGAAATATATTTTATCTGCGCTGTACGTCTACGATGTAATTTTTTTTTTTTTCATGATTTGATAGCCAACTCCATGGAGCAACTCATAAAAAAAGCCAGTTAAATATCGTGAAAATTCAGAAAGATATAGACAATAGACTGAGCTGATTTTTAGTTGTTCTCTAAAAACAACTAACTGATAAGAGGTTTTTCCATAAATTGTCGTTTTTAATTTTTACATTTTTTTTTTAATTTTTATTTTTTATGGATGCTTTAGATCTTCCTGTAAAATCACCAGAACGTGCCTATTCAAAGAAAAAAAGAAGTATCAAAATCTAAGCACTCCTTCAAAATGTACTCATTGACATTCATTAAGTACAAACTCCTTTGCTGAATGACAGTTAATAAAATATGACAATTTGTGGAAAATAACTTATCATTCAGCAGCTTTTAAAAAGCAGCTAAAAATTCGCTCACTATATTGACAATATCTTTCTGAATTTTCACGATATTTGACTGGCTTTTTCTATGAGTTGCTCAATAGAGTTGACTATCAAATCATGAAAAAAATTAAAAAAATTTATCGTGCGCGCATGCGCAGATAAAAAATATTTTATTCAACTGCTCATATTTCATCAAATATTTAATATATTTGCATTCCAATTGCACCATACTATTTCTACTACATTTTGCCAAATTTTCTGAAACTGGCGTTAAATTTGGTAAAAAACCCTGCATGATATAAACAAAAAGCATGCAAAAATTTTTTGAACTTAAATAAAAACCGGTATATCTCCATGAATGTAAGTTCTAATCTTCCACAAATGAATACATATATTGCACAATATCCATATATTCCTAAGTAGATCATTTCATGCATTTTATTTTACAGAGTGATCCCAAACATTATTATTTTTTCTTTGATTTTCTGTTGGCCCCCTAATTGTCTTTCTGATCAAACCGCCATTGATAAATATGAAGTAGAACATATTCTTCATAATCCTGAACTTCCAGAAGAATCCGACAAATATATCTTTAAATATTCGACAGAATGTCTAAATTTGAAAGTGTCCGATCATCAGTGGCCATATAGTGTATATATTTACAGTATTTGTATTAGAAAATGGTCGAGAATTATAATGAGTAGCAAGGAAGAGGTGATTAGAGTTATAACATGATTTTGATGTTCATTTTGTAGAGGGAAATTTTAAATTATGATAGAAACGGATGATTCTGATTCCATTTAAAACCTCTTTGTAAAGACGTGCCTTTTTTCGGTGCTAATTTCTTATAGGAGTAATATCGATACAGAGCGAACGAGAAGGCAGTTTCTATAGTATACTTTGTATTGTAATAGAATTGTATTTGTGTAGATGTTTTTATTCGCTTTATAACCAATCTCATTAAAGAACATCTGGCAAGAAATTTTAAGGAGGGAATTACAATGCATAAAATTAAAAAAAAGCAAAATTCAAAAGTTTGCATGCAAATGTAAAAAACCAAATAGAAAGATACAAGTGATGAATATAAAGAAAGTTTATCAAATTATGTAAAATAATGTATGACAAAATAGCTATTGGAGCTATACTTTAATTGTACATTCCATTTAGTAAAATGAAAATATTTGATTATGACAGGAACAGATGTCTTTGATTGATTTATTTATTTTTGTGAAAATGTGTTTTTCCATTGTTTCTTTATTACAAATAATAAAACTACGCTGAATGGCATAGAAAACAGCTTTTGATTATAATTTGTTGCAATTATTTCCATTATAATAAAATTGCGTTGTTTAGATAGATAATTCTTTATAGTTTTTACTATTAATTTAACAAAAGTGTGATATTTGACAAGAAATTTTAAGAAATGGATTAAGATTTATTGAAGCTAAAATAGTTCGAAAATTTGCAAACAGATACAGAGCAGAAAATAGAAAAGTATAACTGTTGATTCTTCAAAATTAAGAAAACTGTCAAATAATTTAAATATATATATTTATGTATTCAAAAATGGTCAAGAATTAGAATGAGAGCATAAAAGAGGTGATTAGAGTTATAATATGATTTTGGAGTTCATTTTGTGGGAGCCGGGGGGGTGGGGGGTATTTTAAATTATGATAGAAACGGATGATATTGATTCGATTTAAACATTTTTGTAATGACATTCTTTTTCTCGCTGTTGTTTCGTTCTTATAAGGAAAAATAATATTGATACACAGTTGCATTGTTTATTTTGATGATATTTTTATAGTTTTACCTATAATTTCGGTAATTTGAGAGCATCTGGTAAAACTATATTAAAAAGTGAATTTTGATTTATTGAAGATGAAAGGAAGTTCAAATATTCTTTATTATTTCTGGAGTAATACTTATACATATCTGAAGAGAAAATATTTTTTGTGATGTGATATATCTGAATGATTTATTATATAATTATATTACAGTTTTTACTAGAAATCTAATTAATTTTGAGAAACAGGGCAAGAAATTTAAAGAAGTTAATTATAATTTATTAGAGAAAAATTCAAAGAGTATACGAGGAAGAGTATTCAAAGAGTAACAATTATAGAGAACTAATTAAAAAAGAGAAAACGATAGCTTACAAAAATCAAGAAAACTCTCAATGAATATAAGAAAAAGTATATCATAAAATAATTGGATAAGACAAAGGAAAGAAAGGGAAATTTTTATGCTTCGATGTTGATTTTGTTTGAAAGAGAGATTTCAGAGTGATTAGATATATAATTTGATTTTGGTGTTCGTTTCGTAAAATAAAGTATTGGATTATGAAGAGAACAGTTGACTATTGAACAATTTAAACTTCTTTCGTTATATCGAAGCTAAAGAAGAGAACTAAAGCAGTATATTGGACCATAGCTGCAGAGAAAGCAGTTACTGTAATAGAATTTTATTGTTTATTTAGATTTTACATACATATACATATAAATAGATCGATAATACCAGAAATGTATGTAATTAGAAGATATCTGACAAGAAACATTTATTAATTTAGATTTATTGCAGGTAACATAAAGTACAAATGTTTAGAAACAGATTTAGAGTGTAAAATGATATAGAACAAGAGATGATATTAAAAGATATAAACAATTAGAAATAATCTATACTAATAAAAGAAAGTTTCGTTTTGTCTGTGTGTCTATCTTTCTATGTGTCTTCGATGGCTAATGAAATCTACTGGTCGTACAAAGCTGAAAATTTTTGTGAGGGTAGCCCAGAGTCACTCCTGATGCACCTGAAACTCAGAATTTTAATATTCTAATAATCGGTTGAGTTATTAGTTAAAAATCGCAACTCGCTTTCATTAAAATCTCGCTTGCGCACGCGCAGAAGCCTTATTTATGCATAGGTAGAAAATGAAGATCGAAAAGAGATAATTTCGGGGTGCATTTTCTCATTATTTATTAACTTACATCGAGCAAACGCTGAAAATGGAAAACACTTTCTGAAAGATCGTACTCTTGCGTCTCAAATGCCGCAAGCAATTCAAACAAACGTCGCATTTAACACTTTGAAAAATAATTTTCAAAAAGGGTCGTTATCTTCCTTATTACAACGCCCCTATACAGTACAATTTTAAAGGTACCAACAAATCAAAAATATTTTCTTAAAGCCAAATCTTCTTCTAATCGATGGTGCAATCGGTTTTAATAAATGTGAATTTTAAACCTTTCAAATACACCGGCAAATGCAGGTCACTTCGCGCCTCACGGAGACGATATTTTTTCTACGCTAAAAATAACTAAACATCCGTATTTTAACACAATCTTTTTAGAGCATCTCAACAGACCTGATTTACATCACCAACAAAAATTCTGGATCGTTCGGACGGGTAGAAATATTGTTTACAAAATAAAATATGTGAAAATTTCGACGAAATCAGTAAAAACCTGAATGTTTCACTCGCTTTCGGTACACATAGAGTCCAAAAATTAAATTACGCATAAAATAAAATACCAAATTGCATATATTTTCAATTCAATATTTTTCATTTAAAAATATAAATCCAAATAAAATGGAGTTAAAGATATAAAATCATACAAATTTGAGATTCATTTAAGAGTCATTCATTACGGGCCCGGACAACAACAGGCGGTCCAGCTAGTTATAAATAAAATATTTGTTACGAAATGGCCAAGAATTAGAATAAGTGGCGAGAAAGAGAGTTGTTAAATTGATGTATCTTGATTTTGGTGTTCGTTTTGTAGGGAAAATATTGGATTATGATGACCAAAAAGCGCTTTCAGCCCTCTCCGGAGGCTTCCTTAGGTTGAAATGATGTTGTTTTGGAGTTCGTACGAGATCTTATAGCTTACTCTCTTTTTCATTCTTCTCTATTCTGTTTTTTACCTTTCCTCCAACATTATTCACCAACGACTGTCGATAGTTCAATGTGCGTTGAAGCGTTTTTTGGAAAGAAGCTGGAAAGTATAGGCAAAGCATTGCACGTAATATGCCTGTTATATAGCACTCTTTAAACCTGTTGGAATATATGTTTTTACGAAAAATAACGAGACATGTCTTAGAGTTTTTATGAAAAATAACGAAATAAGTCTTATAGAAATCGATTTTAATGTAAAAGTATGCAAAAAATATAAAGAATTTTTAAATGAAAAAGTAATATTTTATGATTTTTCATATAACTGTAATAACAGATAATGAAAATTGTCTAGACTGCCATAGCTTCTATGATAATAATGCCTGAAGCTATGGTATAGGATAAATATAAGTATAGTACGGACATTACAAAAGGCAGTGATTTCTGTCGATAAAAATTAATTATATTATAATGTGTTTTACAAAAAAAAAGTTATTAGAGCTATCACTTAATTTTGGTGTTCATTTTCTAGTGGAATATATTAGATTAGGCTGCGAACGAATGTTTTTGATTCGAGTTAAAGCTCTTTGTAATGTCGTGCTTTTTTTCGTTGCTTATTTTTTTTTTATAAAGAGCAATATTGACAAAGAGCGAAAAAAAAGTAGTCTCTATAATATATACTTTACATTAAAATAGAATAGTATTTATTGTTTGCTTAGGTAATTTTGTCACCAGTAATTTATGAAATTTGAAGACATTATTTGGAAAGAAATTTTGATAAAGTAATTTAGATCTATTACACATAAAAATAAATTTGAAATGATTACAAATTATACAGATAGTCTAATAGAAAGAATAGTTTATACTAAAGAAAGAAAATGATAAATAATATGGTAAAAAAATGATAAATTAATTAAGATTTATTGCACAGAAAATAAAGTACAACGTTTACAAACAGACATAGAGAGTTAAAAAAAACAAAAAAAAAACAGATAATATTAAAAGGTAAAAGTAATTTTAAATAATTATAAATAAAATATTTCTTCCAAAAAGGCCAAGAACTTCAGAATAGGTTGCGGGGAAGAGATTAATTGGAGCGATAACTTGATTTTGGGTTTTCTTTTGTATGGGGAAAAAATTGAATTATGATCGGTACGGATGACTTTTATTCGGCGTAAAACCTTTTTACCCGACTGAAGAAAAGGGTTATGTGTTTCACACGTATCTGGGTATGTGGATTTCTTTATACCCTCGAAACATCCCAACGGCTGGATGGATTTTAATGAATGAGGTCTCTATCGATTCATCTTGACCGTCCAATGGTTATAGGCTAGGTTTTGTTTTTATAAATTCAAAATGACGGCCGTAAAATACAAAATGGCGGTAGAGACGAAAAAAAATTACGCACCCAATTGAGTGGCATACCATTGGATAGGTCTTTCAAAATGAAGACGATATTTCATTGACTATTTTACAGTCAGAAGCTCCATTTAAATATTATACAACCTGGAAGTTGTGTAGGTAGGATCTCCAGCTTTACTGCAACTCTGACCATCATAGGCCTCATCAAAGCAGTGTTTATTAATAGGAACTAACAATTAAACACAATTTAAAAGCGATCAATACAAGTAAATAAAAAAATATATATAAGTAAGTAATATAAAAAATAGTTTCACATTGATGAGAAATAATTAATTAGTTCGCTTTTTACGCAGTCGGATTTTTTGATTTTTTAAATTTAATTGATTTATTGTAATGACGTTTCTTTTTATTTTATTTTTAGTTATTTATTTTCTTATTGTGTATAAGGAATAATATTGGTTTAGAGTTATGAGAAATCATTTTCTGTAACGTAATTCTTTAAAAGGTATACATTTATATATGTATAATTGTATACATGAGGTATATACCGGGTGTCCCAAAAAGGACTGACTGATTTTAAAATTCAATAACTTGCAAACGGTGACAGATATTAAAAAAATTCTTGCAGGAGGGTTATGCATAAGGTCAAAAGTTTTATTACAGTGATTTTCAATTTTAGTTCGATTTACAAACAATAGATGGCGCTGTAAGCAATAGTCGCTAAATTCAGGCTCGATTTTTGGTACTTCGTGGCCCGGATAATACATTTCCATCTCCTTTTTCTGCATGGAACAAGATAAAGGACCAGAAATCGAGCCTGTATTTAGCGACTATTGCTTACAGCGCCATCTATTGTTTGTAAATTGAACTAAAATTGAAAATCACTGTAATAAAACTTTTGACCTTATGCATAACCCTCCTGCAAGAATTTTTTTAATATCTGTCACCGTTTGCAAGTTATTGAATTTTAAAATCAGTCAGTCCTTTTTGGGACACCCGGTACGTATAATTATGTTGTCATATAGGTTTTACCAGCAATTTCTGCAATTAGAATATATTTGGCAGGGAATTTTAAAAAATGAAATAATATTTATTGCAGAGAAAATAAAGTAAAAGCTCACCAACAGATATCGAGAATAGAATAGAAATAAATAAACAGGAAGTAGCAATATATAAAAAAACTAACAAATTATTTAAATAAATATACATTATAAAATGATCAAGAACCATAATGTGTTTTGCAGAAAAAGTTATTAGAGCTATAACATGATTTTTATGTTCATTTTCTAGCCCAACATATTGGATTATGCTGTGAACGGATGATTTTATTCGATTTAAAGCTGTTTCTAATAACTTGCTTTTTTTCCTAAGCTTATTTCTCACAAAGAGCAATATTGATAAAGAGCGAAAGAGAAAGTAGTTTCTATAATATAATTTTCATTATAATATAATTGTATTGTTTACTTAGGTAATTTTTTCACCGGTGATTTATGAAATTTGAAGACATCTGGCAAGAAATTTTGTTAAAGTAATTAAGATCTATTACAAATAAAAATAAATTTCAAATGATTACAAATAACACAGAGAGTCTAACATAGAGAAAAGTTTATACCAAATAAGGAAAATGCTAAATAATGTGATACAAAGAATAAAAAGTAAAAAAATTACAAATTTAGTTAAGTTTTACCGGCAGAAGTCACTTTCTTTTTTAATGCCCGTATTATACTTATATTTATCTTATACCAACATTTCAGGCATTATTATCGTAGTAAAATATATTTTTTTTTCTTGTAAATGTAATAACAGCTAAGGAATATGTGTCTATACTGTGATGACTACTACGATAATAATGACTGAAATGTTGGTATAATAATGATTTACGAAATTTTCAAGAATTAGAATTAGTGGCGTGAATGAAAGTTTTAGAGATATAACTTGATTTTTGTGTTCGCTTTCTAAGGGGGGGGGGGGGGTGATGGGAACGGATGGTTCTAATTCGATTTAAACCGCTTTATAAAGACGTGTTTTATTATTATTATTATTATTATTATTATTATTATTATTATTGCCTATCTACCTTATTAAAATCCGTCCGCGTATCTATGTAACCTTAAAAACTCGTAAACCACAGGGCGCAGGGCTACGAAATTTTGCACGCGGGTCTCTAATAGAGTTATTAGAACGACTTATTATTATGAACGACTGGGACAAAAAATTCGAAAATTTTAAATAGATTTTTATTTTTATTTTATGTTTTTAACGAATTTTTGCCTTTTTTATGTTCAATCCGTAATCGCGCGAGTTCTAACCAGTTTTAAATGTTTACCGTAATGTGAGATATACATATTATGCACGCCACGCTGCAATACTAAGAAGCTGTAGGGGAATTACAATAATTCTTTTACCTCAGATGCAAATAATTAGAGATAATTTAATTGCGCTTAATTATTACCTTTTCTAAAAGATAAATGAAAATTTTTTATCACAAACATAAACAAAACTTTTTATTCCATTTATTCCATTTTTCCAAAGATATCGTTTTATCGTCTGCTGCCATAGCAACATGTTATATCGGCAAAATTTTATTTTTAATTTTGGTTTTAGAATTAAATTCATGAACTCCCGTGCGTAAAACGGGTTAAACAGCCAGTTTTTGTAACCATTTGGAAAAATGGTTATTGTCCTCGGTCTGGGTAGGAAATTAAAAACATATCTGAAGCGTTTTATTAGTTGAATCCCGCATTTTATTCGTTTTCTGATTGGTCTATACAGTAATCTGTATTTTCTCTTTACTTTCAACAGAGATGGATACTTCTGTTGCCACTATGACAAAAAAGTAATAAAAACAACAAAAAAAATAATAACTCAGAAACAAATTGAGATACAGCTTTCCAACAAATTGCATTTAAAAGTACATTTTTTTCTCTATACGACGAAGTAAAAAATAATATTGTGGAATGTTTAGAAGTATAAGAATGAAATTTCATTTAAAATTTGTCCAGGAATATTAATATTTAATCCATGGCGTACGTAATGAATGGCCAGCTCCGTAGAAATTTAAAAAATTACAGTACCGAAAATTGTAAAACTGAAATTTCTTTTAAAATTTGTTCATGATGGGTCCAGGAATGTCAGCGTTTAATCCATGGCGTACGTAATGTATGATCAACTCCGTGCGATTTTTTATGTCTTAAATTTTAGTCTTTGAAAAAATCATTTTCCAAATGGTCGTTGTAATTTGTTAAATTGCCATTTTTTTATATAAAGAGTAATGTAGATACATTGGTGATGAGAAAGCAAACAGAATTGCATTGATTATTTAAAAGTGCAGGAGAATAAACACGAGCTGCTCGGGTTACAGAATATAAGTGAAAACAATATATTTTTTTAATTGATAATAGATTTTTTTACATTTAATATATATTTTTTAAATACCCACTAATAATACCAAAAATATTATTTATATGAAAAATAGCATTGATGCATTCAAATAAAATTTGAAATTTATTAAAGGCGATACTTTCGTATTGGACTCATGTCAAGAGTTAAAGCTGTTCTCAACTGCTCTGCTCAACAAGCGCAAAACGTTTTGACACATTTACAAATTCATTTTTTAACGGAAAGATATAAAATTGGAATGTCTGAAAGCGATTTGGAATTGAACTGTGTCTTCCTTTTTTTGATAAATAAATTACTATTGCATATAAGCGATTTTGATCGCATGACGAACACGTTTTTCTCCCTTCGCTGACTGATTTTTCTGCTTTCTTCGATTAACTTAAGTTCAAAACGTCCACTTTGGCACTATTTTCTGAAAGATATATTGCGTTTTCAAAAAAAAAACAGAAAAAAAACTCGATGGCATAGTTTCTAAACAAGAACAACTGCTAGTTTCATGCATTTCCGAATAAAAGTAAATTTAAACTTATGTCATAAAAGTGCCCTTTTGGATTTGAGAACAGCCTAACAAAAAAACATATTTACAATCAGCCTTTTTTATTAATATGCTTGTGTTTAATTTATATTTTATTGTTTTCTTTATTGATTGATGAATGTTTTAGTTCCGTTCTAGAACATAAGCTGAAAATAAATGCAGATCTATTTGTATTATTTTAAGTATAAACGGAGTTACCTTTTGCAATCGTCTGCGCATGATAGAGAGAGATTTAAAAAAAAATAATAATGTTTGACAATTATTTAAAAGACAATAAAAATTGAGTAAATATCGATACAGGTTTCAGACAAATCACGATACAGTTTTTAAACAAATTGCATTTTAAAGTTCAATTTTTTCCTATTCGACGATACAAAATTTTAAAATGTGCGATATTTAGAAGTTTAAAAAAAAACTGTAAAAGTTTAAATTTAAACATCTGCTGTTTCCACCGTCAAAATGACGTCAGCATTACAAACGGACACGTTAGTCCTTTATAATACAGATATATAGATTTTAGTATTACTAATAATGAAAGCTATTTTGGGATCTTTGTGTCAAACAATTTTAAAAAGAGAATTATGATTAATTATAAGTATAACAAAGTTCAAAAGCTTACAAACAAATATAAAGATTCATATGCAAGAGATCAGTGTTCTCTCTGGCTTTCGACCAACATTAGCGATTTGGCGAATAAGAAATAAAAAACAGTAGCCAAATGAAAAGAAATGTTAGCAAAATAGATTCGGCGTGAATCACTGAAAAATCTATCTTTAACCCCTTATAGCATCCATTTTTGGAATATGTTCTAAAATAACCTAATTTTTTGTAACTACTCAAAAAATAGAAATTCAACTATCCGCTACAGAAACTATTAAAAATAAATACATTCTAAATGCCTCCTAAATATGTAAATGTTTCAGACATTCTTTTAGCAGCCTGAATAAAACAGCTATCTTTGATTTACCGTTGTGAAAATATACACTAAAATTTGCTATGAGATTTCGACCGATAGAAAAAATTGACCGGCCAATGATACTTTACGTACAACTAATAATAGTATGGTTAATTTCAACGCCGCATTCCAGCAAAATTTTTCAATATTTGGCACTTGTTGCGAGTAATTTTGTTTATGTTTTTACCAGAGCGACGCCGGCGCATAGACAGTGATTAACTGACAAAAAACTATCGCATAAACTTTTTTCTGTCTTTGGTTGTTGCTAAACTGAATTGATATTGAGCCTGTATCTCTGTAAACAGAGCAATGTAAATGTCACGGTGCGATTGAACATGTAAAAGCTACATCAGTCGTTCAGAAACGCGGGTAAGTCTCAAGTGTATTGGCAAACACACAAATAGAACAGAAATTGAGCCCTCGCAATTTGGCGTGTCTGATTATTAGTTTACTCGCCAAATGAAACATTTTGTCGTGATTTGGCGCAATGGCGAGCGGCAGTAAGAACCCTGCAAGAGATCCTAACTAGAGATCGACCAAAAATTCGGTTTTGTTTTCGTTTTCGGACCAAAATATGAGTTTCGTCGAAAATTCGTTTTCGGCAAAAATGCGGCTGAAAATTCGGCGGAACTGAAACTCGACCGAAATTATCAGTATTCCAAAAATCTCGTTTCTTCCTACAGAAATTTTCAACATTACTCATCGACTTGAGTTTTATAGGCTCAAATGAAACTAGTATTTATTGCTAAAACTTCTTTTTTTATAATTATCAGTCATGACTGACTCAAGACGTGAATGCAAATTATAAATTAAGCAATGATTATATAGCTAGACTTTTTCAAGTGCTCATTAAAAGCTGCATACATAACAGTGATAGAAAATTTTCAGTTTTAAGTTTCAGAAGTGTTTCGAATACTCTTTGAGAAAGTTCCAGTATAACAGATGATCATTTACAGAAATCATTATAAAAGATAAATCGAGGTGTGTATACATAAAACTAAAATATTTTTAATTAAAGGAAATTCATACAATTAGAAAATCTTTCTGTGTCGCTGATGAATTAATTACGTTTTGTTTTATATGAAAATAAAAAGTTTTGGGTCTAAGGCACAGAGAGCCAATTTGGACCACACGTATAATTAATTAATAATTATGCATATTTAATAAATACGTATAATTAATTAATAATTATGTATATTTATGTATGTATTAATTACTTTAATACATAAAATTTAATTACTTAAAAATTTTTGGACATTTTCGTTTTCGGCCGAAAATAGGAAAACCACCGAAATTTGGTTTCGGTTTCGGTAGATCCTTAATCCTAACAAAAAAATTAAGAAAAACTATCATATAATTAAAAAATAAAGCGATTAAATAACGAATAGAGCTTTAACTTGATTTTAGATATTGTTTGTACGAAAAGAAAACTATCCAAAAATCTAACACAAAATAGGATTAGTATTATAATTTGATTTTAGTGTTCGTTTTGTAGGGGCAAATATTGGATTAAGATGCGAACGGATGATTTTGATTCGATTTAAATTATTCTGTAATCACTTATATTTTTGCTATTTATTTCTTATAAAAAGTAATATAGATACACAGTTGCAGAGATAGTAGTTTTCTTTATCGTAATAGTATTTTTTTATTCAGATGTTCTTATAAATTTTACCAACAATTTATGTAACTTGAGGATATCTGGCAAGAAAGCTTCAGTCACTTGAAATTTATGGTAGATAAAATAAAGTTAAAGAGTTTATAAACAGCTTATTTTTGATAAAGAGTCACGGTGGTAAAGAGCAGCTGAAAAAGCAGTTTCTATACTAAAAATTACGTTGTTCTTTTAAATAATCTTTTTATAGTTTTTACTAGCAATTTAAGTAATTTCGAGGCATCCGGAAAAAAGTTTTGTGATGAGAATCAAGATTTATTGAAGATGAAATAAAGTCCAAAAGTTTACAAACAGATATAATAAAACTAATAGAAAGAATAGAAAAATTAAGAAAACTGTCAAATATTGTAAAATAAAGTACATTAGAAAATGATCAAGAAATAGAATGGGCGAGGAAGCATGACTAAAGTTGAAAGTTAATTTTGGCGTTCATTTTGTAGGGGAGAATACTGGATTATAATGGAAATAGGAGATTTTTTTTTATTTATTTAATCCTGACTTGCATGGGCTCATGATAAGCTGCACTGTAAAAAAAAGACAAATATTTCTTAATATACGAAAATATAATATAATCATGTATGAAAATGTGCAATAACCCCTTCCGATTTACTCACGATTTTAAAAGGCGTTCCTTATCTTTAGTAAACTCAGAAACCAATATATTTTGATTAGTTTTGGAAACTTTGACTAATTTCTTTTTTATTTACAGATTATTTTTATTTCTTATAGGGAATAAAACCGATACAAAGCTGCCAATAAAAGAGTTTCTGTAACATAAATTATAACTATAGTATTTATTAATAATAACTCATGTAATATTATAAAGTAATTTGTACAACTGGGAGAATATTTAATTAGAAATTTTAACAAATTGTTGAGGAAGACGCAAATCGGCGTTTTTCATTTCTCCAGCGCTGAAGATGATAAACGCATATCGATGTTACTTTAGTTTTGGGGCATTGAAGACGCGAAGAAAAAAAATTACATCCTTCACGTGCTAAGACCTTATTGTTCAAGTAATAGTCATTGCATTTAGTTGATTTTGTATGTATAACGTAGAGGTTTAGCATATCCTCGATTCAGTTAACCGAAAATGCAGCATAAGTTTTCTTTAATGCAATAGCATTTTTTATTTAGATGTTCTTATAAATTTTACCATCAATTTATGTAATTTAAAACTATCAGGCAAGAAAGTTTTAGTCACTTAAAATTTATGGTACATAAAATAAAGTTCTAGAGTTTATAAATAGCTTCTTTTTTTACGAAGAATAATAGCGATACAGAGCTGCTGCAAAAGCCGTTTCCACTCCAGCAGAATTTCATTGCTATTATAACAAATTTTAGGTAACTCAATGGAGTCTGAATCATTGCAAATACTCTGACTGCGAAAATTTGCGGGAAAAAATGGGAAATAGATGCTCTGCAGAATAAGAAACAAGAGTAGAAATTAATACACGTACACAAACATCCATTTTTATTTTATTTTATACTTGAACTTGTTTGTCATTATACACGTTGTCTCTATTTACCAATTTCTTGTTTTTTAAATTTTTGCGAAAATATTTGTATTAACGAAAATCGTGAGTATGTCGCCTTTTGAGGGATGAAACATATGCCAACCTGAATTACCTGAATAAAGGTATTTATATGCCTTTTAAGTGTACTTTTTATCACTTTCAGAAATATTTAGCTTCGCTTGGGATGATTTTAAGTCAGTTTCATACATAATTTTAGACCATTAAAATGTTTACTTAACCCTTAAACGCCGGGTGCTGCCTTTTGGCAACATACCCATTTTAGGCTTATAAATACTATTAGAATAATATTGAAGCTATAATGCCTAATGTTGCCAATAAAATACATTCTGAAAATATTATTAAATCGATTTTCAACGTTTAAATGGCAACACTTGTGCTGTTTATGAATAAAGATAGATTTATTTTTTCAATTGTTGATACATGTTCTTTTTGTTTTGTTTGGAAGCTTGCGAAATACCCTATTTTGTTCTGCAGTGAGCAAGTAAAATTTATTTTCTATCATAGTTCTCAAAATTCTTGTGTGTTTACAAGGAAAATTATTTTTTCAATTAAACACCAGTATTGCCGATTAGCAACGAACAGTTTTTTAGCTGTAAACCATACTTAAAACAAAATATGATTTTTAAAAGTATTTTTCACATGATTTATTTAAAAAAAGAAAGCCGAAAAACTATCATAGTTCTCAAAATTCTTGTGTGTTTACAAGGAAAATTATATTTTCAATTAAACATCAGTATTGCCGATTAGTAACAAACAGTTTTTTAGCCGTAAACCATACTTAAAACAAAATTTAATTTTTTTTTAAAGTATTTTTCCCATGATTTATTTAAAAAAAGAAAGCCGAAAAACATTTTTTAAATGATTTTTGAAAACTCAGGCATTTAAGGGTTAAGAATGGATAGGATCTGAAACCTATATATCAGGCTGAGACAGTTGATTAATACCCCAATAAAACTACTCGGAAATGTTTTTGAAAACCAGTTGCAGAAAATAAAATTTTTAGAAACGTTTCCGAATAGTTTTTATAGTGCATTAGTTTTCTCCAACCGGAATATCGGCTTTTAGAATGGTATCAATTCTCAACGAAATATTTCCAGCTGCGTAATTTAATTTATACATGTAACAAAATAATATTAATTTTAAAGTTGATAGCCCAGTGGTTAGGGAGTTGAATTCGGAATTAATTAGGGAAAAGCTGGGAATTTTTTTAATCCCTTCTATTTAGGTTTAAATATGCTAAGTTTTCCCCCTCGTACTAGGTGAGCGTTAGGAAATATGTATAGACATATAGTCGAAAAACCCGTTTTTTTATATACCATAACAAGACCTCAAAACAACTAACTCTGTCAAAAACATTGTCAATACAAATGGTGTAGAGCTTAAAATTCTATGTAAAATGAGTATCTACACTTAATATTTTTGTTGAACATTAAGGTCACAATTCCACTTTAAAATTCTAGGTCCATGCTCAGGGGGTTGAACTTAGAATTAATTAGGAGAAAACGGGAAATTGTTCTAATCCCTTCAGTTTAGGTCTAAAATGAACGTACTATGTTTTCTTCCTCGTACTTGGGTGAATGTTAGAAAATATGTACATATTTATTTTCGAAAAACACTTTTTTTTTTTATTATTATATTAACAATATCTCAAACCAGCTAACTCTATAAAAAAAACATTGTCGATACAAATGTTGTAGAGATTAAAATTCTGAATAAAATGAGTACCATCATTAATATTTTTGTTCAACATTAAGGTCGCAATTCTATTTCAAATTTTTGCCTTAATCTCTAATCAAGAGCTTGAAGCCAGGAGAGACCAAGTTAACTTAACAATATCTCAAAACAGCTAACTTTATCAAAAACATTGTCAATACAGTTGTAGAGCCTAGAATTCTGAATAAAATGAGTACCTACACTTAATATTTTTGTTCAATATTAAAACCGTAATTTTGAGATATTTTTACGTTAACTTGGTCTCTCCTGGCTTCAAGGCTCTTGATTTGAAAAAAATTTAAATAGAATGTTTTTGACAGAGTTAGCAGTTTTGAGATATTATTTTGTTATTTAAAAAACTTGTTTTTTGACTATAAATCTGTACATATTTTCTAACGCTCACCTACTACGAGGGGAAAACTTAGCATATTCATTCTAAACCTAAACTAAATGGATTAAAACAATTTCCAGCTTTCCCCTAATTAATTCCGAATTCAGCCTTTTTTTCCTCCCCTACCACTGGGCTATGATGTTCATGCTGTTAATTTTGCACATTTGTGTGTTAAACGTGATTGTAGAATATGAAAATGTTTACTTCATAATGGATGGGATCCGGAAAACCTATATTCCTTGCTCAGACAATTTATTAATAATACATTATTAAATATAGTAGAACCTCTTTTATCCGCAACTGTTTAAACCGAAATCCACTTTTGAAGCCTTTTTTTTTTTTTTTTTTTAACTGTCACATCCCTTGTGTTGCAAAATCCATTTTGAAAACTATTTTTTTTTTTTAACTACCATTTTACTTGTGTGCAAGGGATCCTTTCCGAACTATGAGTACGTATATACATTTTTGATCCCCTTTCTTAGAGTTCCTTTCAATTTAACTTGAGCTCCCGTAAGATACGGAGTGGGACAAAAAACAAGAACGAACAAATTAGCAATTATGAAGCTTTTTAATATTTCTCAAAAGGTTTGACATGACTGGAGCAGCAGAAAGACTGTGCTACTGATGAACTAATAATATTAAAAAACTCCGTGATAGAGCTTCAAAGCAAAGACAGTCGAAACTAGGATAAACAAAACATTTTTCCAAACCCTTGTGATATATGTAAAAGGTACTTAATTTCAAAATTAAAATTCAGTTAATTTATTCTTATTTCTATTTTGCTTTTGCTTTATTTTTATTAAGCACTTGTTACCATAATACGAAATATTGCATATACGTATTTCTCCTTAATCTTAAAGTGGAGGCATTCTCGATTATCCGAAAATTTCGATTTTCCGAAAGAGGGTTGGTCCCGATTACTTCGGATAATCGAGGTTCTACTGTACTTTTTTAAATCTTGAAAATATATTGGTTTTTCAGATGTCTAAAGATAAAGAACGCCTTTCGTAATGTTGGGTAATCTTTCAAAAACTATTCTCATTGGCTGGGTAATGTTATATTTTATCGTTCGTGGTTATATTACATTACCTAGGTTAAGAAAAGTTTGTCTTTTCTTAAAATACACGTAAGAAAGTCATATAGATATGTTCATATTTTTTTTATTCTCAGTTATATAGGAAAAAGTTAATAATAAAACTACATATAATATTTTTCCACGCCAAGAAAATTGATTAATACACTTTTAAAACTACTCTGAAACATTATTGAAAATCATTTGCAGCAAAAGAAACTTTATTGTTATAAATTCTTCTTTAAATCTTGAAAATATATTGGTTTTTTTCAACTGTCTAAAGATAAAGAACGCCTTTCGTAATGTTGGGTAATTTATCAAAAACTATTTTCATTGGCTGGTTAATTTTGTATTTTATCGTTCGTGGTTATATTACATTACCTAGCTTAAGAAAAGTTTGTCTTTTCTTAAAATACACGTAAGAAAGTCGTATAGATATGTTCATAGCATTTTTATTCTCAGTTATATAGGAAAAAGTTAATAATAAAACTATATATAATATTTTTCCAGGCCAAGAAAATTGATTAATACACTTTTAAAACTACTCTGAAACATTATTGAAAATTATTTGCAGCAAAAGAAACTTTATTGTCATAAATTCTTCTTTAAATCTTGAAATTATATTGGTTTTTCAACTGTCTAAAGATAAAGAACGCCTTTCGTAATGTTGGGTAATTTTTCAAAAACTATTCTCATTGGCTGGGTAATTTTGTATTTTATCGTTAGTGGTTACATTACATTACCTAGGTTAAGAAAAGTTTGTCTTTTCTTAAAATACACGTAAGAAAGTCATATAGATATGTTCATATTATTTTTATTCTCAGTTATATAGGAAAAAGTGAATAATAAAACTATATATAATATTTTTCCAGGCCAAGAAAATTGATTAATACACTTTTAAAACTACTCTGAAACATTATTGAAAATCATTTGCAGCAAAAGAAACTTTATTGTTATAAATTCTTCTTTAAATCTTGAAATTATATTGGTTTTTCAACTGTCTAAAGATAAAGAACGCCTTTCGTAATGTTGGGTAATTTTTCAAAAAGTATTCTCATTATCTGGATAATTTTGTATTTTATCGTTCGTGGTTATATTACATTACCTAGGTTAAGAAAAGTTTGTCTTTTCTTAAAATACACGTAAGAAAGTCATATAGATATGTTCATATTATTTTTATTCTCAGTTATATAGGAAAAAGTTAATAATAAAACTATATATAATATTTTTCCAGGCCAAGAAAATTGATTAATACACTTTTAAAACTACTCTGAAACATTATTGAAAATCATTTGCAGCAAAAGAAACTTTATTGTTATAAATTCTTCTTTAAATCTTGAAAAAATATTGGTTTTTCAACTGTCTAAAGATAAAGAACGCCTTTCGTAATGTTGGGTAATTTTTCAAAAACTTTTCTCATTGGCTAGGTAATTTTGTATTTTATCGTTCGTGGTTATATTACTTTACCTAGGTTAAAAAAAGTTTGTCTTTTCTTAAAATACACGTAAGAAAGTCATATAGATATGTTCATAGTATTTTTATTCTCAGTTATATAGGAAAAAGTTAATAATAAAACTATATATAATATTTTTCCAGGCCAAGAAAATTGATTAATACACTTTTAAAACTACTCTGAAACATTATTGAAAATCATTTGCAGCAAAAGAAACTTTATTGTTATAAATTCTTCTTTAAATCTTGAAAAAATATTGGTTTTTCAACTGTCTAAAGATAAAGAACGCCTTTCGTAATGTTGGGTAATTTTTCAAAAACTTTTCTCATTGGCTAGGTAATTTTGTATTTTATCGTTCGTGGTTATATTACTTTACCTAGGTTAAAAAAAGTTTGTCTTTTCTTAAAATACACGTAAGAAAGTCATATAGATATGTTCATAGTATTTTTATTCTCAGTTATATAGGAAAAAGTTAATAATAAAACTATATATAATATTTTTCCAGGCCAAGAAAATTGATTAATACACTTTTAAAACTACTCTGAAACATTATTGAAAATCATTTGCAGCAAAAGAAACTTTATTGTTATAAATTCTTCTTTAAATCTTGAAAATATATTGGTTTTTCAGATGTCTAAAGATAAAGAACGCCTTTCGTAATGTTGGGTAATCTTTCAAAAACTATTCTCATTGGCTGGGTAATGTTATATTTTATCGTTCGTGGTTATATTACATTACCTAGGTTAAGAAAAGTTTGTCTTTTCTTAAAATACACGTAAGAAAGTCATATAGATATGTTCATATTTTTTTTATTCTCAGTTATATAGGAAAAAGTTAATAATAAAACTACATATAATATTTTTCCACGCCAAGAAAATTGATTAATACACTTTTAAAACTACTCTGAAACATTATTGAAAATCATTTGCAGCAAAAGAAACTTTATTGTTATAAATTCTTCTTTAAATCTTGAAAATATATTGGTTTTTTTCAACTGTCTAAAGATAAAGAACGCCTTTCGTAATGTTGGGTAATTTATCAAAAACTATTTTCATTGGCTGGTTAATTTTGTATTTTATCGTTCGTGGTTATATTACATTACCTAGCTTAAGAAAAGTTTGTCTTTTCTTAAAATACACGTAAGAAAGTCGTATAGATATGTTCATAGTATTTTTATTCTCAGTTATATAGGAAAAATTTAATAATAAAACTATATATAATATTTTTCCAGGCCAAGAAAATTGATTAATACACTTTTAAAACCACTCTGAAACATTATTGAAAAACATTTGCAGCAAAAGAAACTTTATTGTTATAAATTCTTCTTTAAATCTTGAAAATATATTGGTTTTTCAACTGTCTAAAGATAAACAACGCCTTTCGTAATGTTGGGTAATTTTTCAAAAACTATTCTCATTGGCTGGGTAATTTTGTATTTTATCGTTCGTGGTTAAATTACATTACCTAGGTTGAGAAAAGTTTGTCTTTTCTTAAAATACTCGTAAGAAAGTCCTATAGATATGTTCATAGCATTTTTATTCTCAGTTATATAGGAAAAAGTTAATAATAAAACTATATATAATATTTTTCCAGGCCAAGAAAATTGATTAATACACTTTTAAAACTACTCTGAAACATTATTGAAAATTATTTGCAGCAAAAGAAACTTTATTGTCATAAATTCTTCTTTAAATCTTGAAATTATATTGGTTTTTCAACTGTCTAAAGATAAAGAACGCCTTTCGTAATGTTGGGTAATTTTTCAAAAACTATTCTCATTGGCTGGGTAATTTTGTATTTTATCGTTAGTGGTTACATTACATTACCTAGGTTAAGAAAAGTTTGTCTTTTCTTAAAATACACGTAAGAAAGTCATATAGATATGTTCATATTATTTTTATTCTCAGTTATATAGGAAAAAGTGAATAATAAAACTATATATAATATTTTTCCAGGCCAAGAAAATTGATTAATACACTTTTAAAACTACTCTGAAACATTATTGAAAATCATTTGCAGCAAAAGAAACTTTATTGTTATAAATTCTTCTTTAAATCTTGAAATTATATTGGTTTTTCAACTGTCTAAAGATAAAGAACGCCTTTCGTAATGTTGGGTAATTTTTCAAAAAGTATTCTCATTATCTGGATAATTTTGTATTTTATCGTTCGTGGTTATATTACATTACCTAGGTTAAGAAAAGTTTGTCTTTTCTTAAAATACACGTAAGAAAGTCATATAGATATGTTCATATTATTTTTATTCTCAGTTATATAGGAAAAAGTTAATAATAAAACTATATATAATATTTTTCCAGGCCAAGAAAATTGATTAATACACTTTTAAAACTACTCTGAAACATTATTGAAAATCATTTGCAGCAAAAGAAACTTTATTGTTATAAATTCTTCTTTAAATCTTGAAAAAATATTGGTTTTTCAACTGTCTAAAGATAAAGAACGCCTTTCGTAATGTTGGGTAATTTTTCAAAAACTTTTCTCATTGGCTAGGTAATTTTGTATTTTATCGTTCGTGGTTATATTACTTTACCTAGGTTAAAAAAAGTTTGTCTTTTCTTAAAATACACGTAAGAAAGTCATATAGATATGTTCATAGTATTTTTATTCTCAGTTATATAGGAAAAAGTTAATAATAAAACTATATATAATATTTTTCCAGGCCAAGAAAATTGATTAATACACTTTTAAAACTACTCTGAAACATTATTGAAAATCATTTGCAGCAAAAGAAACTTTATTGTTATAAATTCTTCTTTAAATCTTGAAAAAATATTGGTTTTTCAACTGTCTAAAGATAAAGAACGCCTTTCGTAATGTTGGGTAATTTTTCAAAAACTTTTCTCATTGGCTAGGTAATTTTGTATTTTATCGTTCGTGGTTATATTACTTTACCTAGGTTAAAAAAAGTTTGTCTTTTCTTAAAATACACGTAAGAAAGTCATATAGATATGTTCATAGTATTTTTATTCTCAGTTATATAGGAAAAAGTTAATAATAAAACTATATATAATATTTTTCCAGGCCAAGAAAATTGATTAATACACTTTTAAAACTACTCTGAAACATTATTGAAAATCATTTGCAGCAAAAGAAACTTTATTGTTATAAATTCTTCTTTAAATCTTGAAAATATATTGGTTTTTCAGATGTCTAAAGATAAAGAACGCCTTTCGTAATGTTGGGTAATCTTTCAAAAACTATTCTCATTGGCTGGGTAATGTTATATTTTATCGTTCGTGGTTATATTACATTACCTAGGTTAAGAAAAGTTTGTCTTTTCTTAAAATACACGTAAGAAAGTCATATAGATATGTTCATATTTTTTTTATTCTCAGTTATATAGGAAAAAGTTAATAATAAAACTACATATAATATTTTTCCACGCCAAGAAAATTGATTAATACACTTTTAAAACTACTCTGAAACATTATTGAAAATCATTTGCAGCAAAAGAAACTTTATTGTTATAAATTCTTCTTTAAATCTTGAAAATATATTGGTTTTTTTCAACTGTCTAAAGATAAAGAACGCCTTTCGTAATGTTGGGTAATTTATCAAAAACTATTTTCATTGGCTGGTTAATTTTGTATTTTATCGTTCGTGGTTATATTACATTACCTAGCTTAAGAAAAGTTTGTCTTTTCTTAAAATACACGTAAGAAAGTCGTATAGATATGTTCATAGTATTTTTATTCTCAGTTATATAGGAAAAATTTAATAATAAAACTATATATAATATTTTTCCAGGCCAAGAAAATTGATTAATACACTTTTAAAACCACTCTGAAACATTATTGAAAAACATTTGCAGCAAAAGAAACTTTATTGTTATAAATTCTTCTTTAAATCTTGAAAATATATTGGTTTTTCAACTGTCTAAAGATAAACAACGCCTTTCGTAATGTTGGGTAATTTTTCAAAAACTATTCTCATTGGCTGGGTAATTTTGTATTTTATCGTTCGTGGTTAAATTACATTACCTAGGTTGAGAAAAGTTTGTCTTTTCTTAAAATACTCGTAAGAAAGTCCTATAGATATGTTCATAGCATTTTTATTCTCAGTTATATAGGAAAAAGTTAATAATAAAACTATATATAATATTTTTCCAGGCCAAGAAAATTGATTAATACACTTTTAAAACTACTCTGAAACATTATTGAAAATTATTTGCAGCAAAAGAAACTTTATTGTCATAAATTCTTCTTTAAATCTTGAAATTATATTGGTTTTTCAACTGTCTAAAGATAAAGAACGCCTTTCGTAATGTTGGGTAATTTTTCAAAAACTATTCTCATTGGCTGGGTAATTTTGTATTTTATCGTTAGTGGTTACATTACATTACCTAGGTTAAGAAAAGTTTGTCTTTTCTTAAAATACACGTAAGAAAGTCATATAGATATGTTCATATTATTTTTATTCTCAGTTATATAGGAAAAAGTGAATAATAAAACTATATATAATATTTTTCCAGGCCAAGAAAATTGATTAATACACTTTTAAAACTACTCTGAAACATTATTGAAAATCATTTGCAGCAAAAGAAACTTTATTGTTATAAATTCTTCTTTAAATCTTGAAATTATATTGGTTTTTCAACTGTCTAAAGATAAAGAACGCCTTTCGTAATGTTGGGTAATTTTTCAAAAAGTATTCTCATTATCTGGATAATTTTGTATTTTATCGTTCGTGGTTATATTACATTACCTAGGTTAAGAAAAGTTTGTCTTTTCTTAAAATACACGTAAGAAAGTCATATAGATATGTTCATATTATTTTTATTCTCAGTTATATAGGAAAAAGTTAATAATAAAACTATATATAATATTTTTCCAGGCCAAGAAAATTGATTAATACACTTTTAAAACTACTCTGAAACATTATTGAAAATCATTTGCAGCAAAAGAAACTTTATTGTTATAAATTCTTCTTTAAATCTTGAAAAAATATTGGTTTTTCAACTGTCTAAAGATAAAGAACGCCTTTCGTAATGTTGGGTAATTTTTCAAAAACTTTTCTCATTGGCTAGGTAATTTTGTATTTTATCGTTCGTGGTTATATTACTTTACCTAGGTTAAAAAAAGTTTGTCTTTTCTTAAAATACACGTAAGAAAGTCATATAGATATGTTCATAGTATTTTTATTCTCAGTTATATAGGAAAAAGTTAATAATAAAACTATATATAATATTTTTCCAGGCCAAGAAAATTGATTAATACACTTTTAAAACTACTCTGAAACATTATTGAAAATCACTTGCAGCAAAAGAAACTTTATTGTTATAAATTCTTCTTTAAATCTTGAAAAAATATTTTTTTTTCAACTGTCTAAAGATAAAGAACGCCTTTCGTAATGTTGGGTAATTTTTCTAAACTCATTCTCATTGGCTGGGTAATTTTGTATTTTATCGTTCGTGGTTAAATTACATTACTTAGGTTAAGAAAAGTTTGTCTTTTCTTCAATATACACGTAAGAAAGTCATATAGATATGTTCATAGTATTTTTATTCTCAGTTATATAGGAAAAAGTTAATAATAAAACTATATATAATATTTTTCCAGGCCAAGAAAATTGATTAATACCCTTTTAAAACTACTCTGAAACATTATTGAAAATCATTTGCAGCAAAAGAAACTTTATTGTTATAAATTCTTCTTTAAATCTTGAAATTATATTGGTTTTTCAACTGTCTAAAGATAAAGAACGCCTTTCGTAATGTTGGGTAATTTTTCAACAACTATTCTCATTGGCTGGGTAATTTTGTATTTTATCGTTAGTGGTTATATTACATTACCTAGGTTAAGAAAAGTTTGTCTTTTCTTAAAATACACGTAAGAAAGTCATATAGATATGTTCATAGTATTTTTATTCTCAGTTATATAGGAAAAAGTTAATAATAAAACTATATATAATATTTTTCCAGGCCAAGAAAATTGATTAATACACTTTTAAAACTACTCTGAAACATTATTGAAAATCATTTGCAGCAAAAGAAATTTTATTGTTATAAATTCTTCTTTAAATCTTGAAATTATATTGGTTTTTCAGGTTTCTAAAGATAAAGAACACCTTTCGAAATCTCGAGTAATGTTTCAAAAACTGTTCTCCATTGGCTGGGAAATTTTGTATTTTATGTGGTTCATGGTTATATTATAGATAAAGAAAAGCTTGTTTTTTCTTATAATACGCGCAAGAAATTCATATACATGTATTCATAGAGTTTTATTTTTATTATTTATTTTGTATTTTTATTCTGATATTTATAGGAAAAAGTTAATAATAAAATTATACATAATTTTTTCTGCGAAAAATGTATTCTACAATATCTCTGCCTGAGGTCGGATTTACTACATCATTTTGCCAGGATTCTTGCATTAACTTAAAAATGAGTTTTGTAATTTTATACGAAAAATTTAATATTACAAAATTGTTCATATTTTATTTATTTATTTTTATTATTTACCTATTTATTTACCTTTTAACGAAAAAAAAAATGCACTCTGCAAATATTTTGTCAGAAGTCGAACTGACGCTATCATTTTATTAGAATTCTTACATTGCCTTTAAAACGAGTTTTACGCAAAAAAGAACATAAATGAAATTGCAGACATTTCTAACGAGTATATAGTTTTACATGAAAAAGATGATAAAAAAATTGTAGACATTTCATTATCTGCGAAAAATGCTCTCATCAGAATAGTTGTCAGAGTTTTAGTTGACTGCTGACTTCTGCCAGAATTCTTATAAATTGCCTTTAAAACAAGTTTTTCCTTCATAAATCTTTCCTCGCAAGGAAGTCATGCAGATATGCCGCAGTCCACAGCCCTCTGCATACTATGTCTACGTGTGCGTGACACAAAAAGAGCAGCTGTCGTAGGCAGTTTTGGTTTTTGTGGGTTTTTTTGTTTTGTTTTTAGTACCAGTAATTTCTAAAAGTGTTATTCGTCTTATTTTTTTATAATTAAACTAGTCGGATGTGGCAATCGCAAAACTTTGATGAAAATCCGTGCATTAGATTTGAGATAGAGCTATTGAAAAAATCGTAAAAAATTCTGCATAACAGCGCCACCTGTTGGGAGATTTGCACCAAAAACTAATCAGGACCGATTTATATCAGGAACTTATTGAATCTGAAGTTTGATGAAAATTCATGTATTAGTTCTTGAGATACAGCTATTGCGAAAGTCGTGAAAAATTCAGCATAGCAGCGTCACCTGCAGGGCGATTTACACAAAAAAGTAACCAACACCAAACTATATCAAGTACTAACTAAATCTGAAGTTTTATGAAAATCCATCCATTAGTTCTTGAGATAGACCTATTGTGAAAATCGGGAATAATGCAGCATAGTAGCGCAACCTGTTGGGCGATATACACCTAAAAACTAATCAGCACCAGTTTATATCAAGGTAGAACTGAATCTAAAGTTTTGTGAAATTCCGTGCCTTAGTTCTTGAGATAGAGCGCCCACAAATTTTTTGTGACATACAGACATTCTCTAAAAACCATCAAATCGTGTTAAGGACCTTCAAAAACGTATAAATCCATCGAAAACCAGAAGTAGAATTTTTCTCGAACGCAATACTTTCTTCTTGTAAAGATAGAATAAAGTAATAAAGGAAGAATACAGTCGAACCCGGTTAAGACCCGTTTCAAGGGAGTGGACAAAAGCCGTGTATTAAACGTGATTTGTATAATGCTGCAAGAATTGGACTTATTTACACATCTAATCGTCTAAATGAACTTTAGAGCTTTACTTCATACTTTTACGGTCGAAACTTGTTACTTTTACGAAAATTGTATTCCACTTTAACTCATTGTTTCTTTTTATAGGGCCAGTTTGAAATAACGGAATATAAATATGGTTTCCAACATGACTTTATTGTCGATTAATACATTGCAACCAAAAATAAACCAACAAAAATAATTTTCCTACTCGACTATTTTTTTTTTTTTTTTTTTTTTTATTTATTTTTTTTTTTTTTAACAGAGAGAAAAAAAATTATTAAAACTTTGAAGCACAACCCAGTTTGTAAAATCCTATTTGGTACTCGTAATAATGAGTACCTTATAATCTGTCCTTTTTTTAATATGAGAAAAAACTATCCTTTGTGTAAAAAATATTGTTAGCATAGCAAAAAGTAAAGAAAACATAGAAAACATAAAAGAATTATCCAACCTCAGTCGTATTTGTTTTATCTTTACGAATTTCATTTTTTTGTTGCCTATAATATGCATTTTAAAACATAGTGGTGATATAATGTACATTAAAATACTCACTAACAATAGGTATGATGATCTCTAGTCCTAATATTGTTTATGACGAATGTGATTAACCTGAATTCATCTATATATTTCTACTACAGTAAAAACGTACACGAAGCGCGAGAAAAAGAATGTTAGGAGGCAGTATCTGTGAAGGCGTTTTGATTCGCCAGACAACGGTGGTTCCAAGTTCGCTTATGAAAAACTCCAGTATTTCGTACAGAACTAGATGTGGGAACGTCCACGACAGAAAAAAATTTTTGCTGAAAAATTTTTTTAAACGGAAATATAAGTGTGATACATAAATTTAAAGCTAAATAGTTGAAGTATATGAGTTTGTAAGTTTTAATTTCGTAAAAGCAAATCTTTACTGAAAATGAGCTGGATACTAACAGTATAAAACTGCATTTACATTTGAGCTTAAAATACAACTTATTGAAATGTATGATTTTTTTACTTTTTAGACCAATGTCAGACGGGCGTATTTTTTGCTGCTTTTTTGCTTAAGTATTATCCATTCACAATTCTATAGCATTGTGAATGGATAATACTTAAGCAAAAAAGCAGCAGAAAAAAACGCCCGTTTGACATTGGTCTTAGAACTCAATAAAATTACTATGCGTCCAAATCAACTATTATCATATCTTTAAGATCTACATAGATAAAATCTTTTAGATAATGTCTTTAATATAGTTTTGCTATATTTAAACGTTAATACTTAAATGTCACAAGAGTAACGGAAAACAGACAAAAGTTTTAATTAAAAAAAATTACTTAACATTTTTACTCAAAACTTCTAATTCTCTGATTTCGAGGTATAAGACATATTTTGCATTAAATATTTTGTTTATGCTATGCATGGAATAGGCTCTGGGGAGTTGTCACAAGAGTAACAAACGCCTGTGTCACAAGAGTAACACAATACTTTTGTCGATAGTATGATATAAAACTGCGTTACAACCAAAACAAACAGAATGCTTAAAGTTTTGTTGTTTTTTCTCTGTTATTAGAGCAGTTCTTGAAATAGTTTTAGCTATAACTAAGGTTATTTTGTAAATTTTAAGGAAAATTATCTTTATTAGTGTTTTTTTAATGGGTGGATTTATTTTTATTCATTTTTGGTATTACTTAAGATTATAAAATAATCATGACAAGTAATTAAAGATATAATAAAGAAACTCAACTCATGTCATTTTTGTGTGCTTTCTTTTGGTTTGAAGCACATGGTCTTTGATTAGACTTTGATTAGCTTTGTAAAGCTTCGTTTACTAAATTCTGCTGTATAACCTACAGAGATTCTTATAGTAACTGTTAAGGAAAGGATTCTGATAGTATATTTTAAATGAAAGATTTTAATATTGTTTCTTATACACGACATTGTTTTAAAGAGCAGGAGAAATTCTGCTAAGCGCCAAAAATTGCAGAGAAAAAATAAGAATGAAATTGAATATGTTGTTGTGAGAAAGAAACAAAACAAAATATATTACGATAAGGTGGTCTTAGAACCAGCAAAAGCTTCACCAAGCAAACGGAAAAAATTAAGAAAAGGAAAAAGTACAGAACTAGCTTACCTCAGATACTGTAACGAAAAAAAATCTAACTCCACAGCTTTTGAGAATTTTATGTCGATGAAGATTTAAGAAGGGGCCATTCTTCAGCTAAATCTACGTTAGTTAAGCGTGAAAAAAGTCACATAATTTCATTAATTCGAGGGGACATTTAATAAGAGAATACTTTTTTTGTTTAAAGAGGCTCTCCTAAATGGAAAAATTGGAGATTCCTTAGCAGCTTTAAAACCCAGTTTCATAAAACAATAGAAAATTACTCATCAGAATATCTCCATTTGTTGCTGTCACGAAAACATTCAAGCAATTCATAATGTAGTAACTGGTGTATTTCATGCATTAAAAATTCCTGTGATGGATTTAATGACTTTGTCTGCCGAGATACATGATAATTAGAATTTAGGAATTCAGAATGTCTAATTTGCGGAGTTAACATAGAAGAATTATTTGAAACGGAAGTCCATAATACAGAACTTCTTATAAGTTATTGTAAATAGCAAAACGTTCATAGACGTTTTGCTATTGGCAAAACGTTTATCCACATCTTCTCAATACTGTTACTTTTTCAAAACATTGATAAACGTTTTGAAAAAGTAACAGTTAAAGAAACCATTTCTGATTGTTAAAAAATTTTCGAAAGCAACTAAATCCATTTCTGTGGCACACATTCACTGAAACTTGTACAAGGGATTATTTTCGTAATGCCAAAAAAATAACCATTTCTCAAAGAATAGTTATGCCAGTGAAGTTTCTGGAAACTGTTTTATTTTCATGCCAAGACGAAATTTTGGTATGAAATACTACATTACTGGTCAAATCCGCGAGCGACTGTATTTTCAGCTTTTTATTTAGTATGATCCCGATAAAGTAAAATGTTATGCTATTATTTTAGACAATGTAACTTATAATCATTTTTTTTTTGTAAATGCTTTCGTATGTAAAATTTCAACATTGCATCTTTAAGGGAATTTGTGTTTTCCTAAAATGTACCTGATTTACTTTTTTATATGATGATTGTGCTTTCCAGTTTAAACAAATGTATAACTATGCAAATATGCCTGCAATGAATCAGACTCCTTTCTCAATTAACTTAATTGGGCATAATTTTTTTTTTCAAATACTCCTGGTATAGATCTGTAGATTTATTTTGTCTTGTTGTATAATGATATATATGGAAAAAGTGTGTGCTAAAAAAGCAATTCTAAGATATATTGCTTATTTTGTCAAAAGAAATAAAACAATAAATTTTCATTAATTTGCGAGAAAATACCAACAGCGGAGGGCATTCAACAAATACAATTTGTTAAAACCATGAAAAATGACACTATCTACTACAAACTTTACACTAACATGATTCGTACAAAGAATTTGTGTTTCATTAAGTAAATCGTGATACAGGAGAAGTTGCAAGTGATATTATTGATAATGAAGACAATGACTTATTCTGTTAAGTAGCAGAAACTGAGAGGTTGCTATGTGGTTATAGTCTTTGTTAATTAAAGAAAAATTTTACATTATTTTGTGTTATTTTAAAATTAAACCGTCATTAAAAGTTGTTCTGTATGGAAAATAATTTTTTTAAACTTATTTTAATTATTTTGTTTAGTATTTAAACTGAATTTTTGTTAAAATTACATTATGGACAAAATGTCACAAGAGTAACACTTAGCATTTTGCAAAATCAAATGTAACTAATTCATGTGTTATCAGATGAGTTCAATGATTAATGCTTTTTAAAAAGATATAATTACTCTGCTATATTCTGTAAATTTCATTTCTATAGTCTCATATAATTTACAGAATTTCTGCGTCAAACACAATTTTTAGGGTTCCGTACTTAAGAAGTAAAAACGGAACCATTATAAGATCACTCTTGTGTCTGTCCGTCTGTCTGTCTGCCTGTCTGTCTGTCTGTCACAGCCATTTTACTCGTAAACTGTGGAACGTAGAAAATTCAAATTCGGGGAAGTAATATAGAATGTTGACCCACATATTTTCAGATTATTAAACATTTATAAATATATTTAGTAAAAATGTATAGGGGCAAATTCAGTTGCTTGAAAAAAAAATATTTTCTTTGTATATCGTGTGGGGGTATCATGTGAAAGCTTTCGTAACGCTGAATTCAAAAATACATTTCTTTTAATTTTAGGTATTACATTTTCAAAGATATAGTCGAAAATGTAGCGCAAAAATATGTCCCCCCCCCCCCCCATCTAATTCCGAATCTACTGAAGCTAAAATTATGAAAAAATTAGAGGGAGTAGACGTTAATTTAAACCTTGCAGGAAAATTATAGCAATTACCCTAGGTCACATAGTTTTTGAGAAAATCGCATTTTTCCGTTACACACAAATTTCGATTTACGGGCATTCAGCAAAACTGTTGAGCAGCGCTGGAGGTATCTATCGTAGTAGAAGTATAAAAGCATTGTTGATCATGATTTTCGAAAAAAATCGTCAGTAATTAGCCGAGATATAAATCCTTAAAAATATGGACGGTTTGGACACACATAATGACAGGGGCGACGTACTCTATGTACCATTGGCTTTTAAAGCCTAGATAACAACTTTTAATGTTATATGAGTGGAATGCAATGGCCAGTAACAGTATAAAAGCAATAAACGTCAAATTGTTAAAAACAGACTAATTCAAGGGGTCTCAGGACTCTTAAAGCTTCAAAATGTTTTAGATGTTAATCTTCCATCTTTTCTGAACATTTTAATATAATTGTTTCCTTCAAATTCTCATTAGAACAAAATATATGGCTTTTATAATTATACCCGCTCAATAGCTTAAGCGGCCTTTTCGAAACTTTTAAGTCATTTTTCTCCAATTGACTTTTTTTGGCATAACGCGCACGATATCTCAAAAACTTTTGAATATTTTTTCATGAAATTTTCAAAACATACGTTTTATATTAATCTGTATAAACTGAACCTAAAATTTCCTTTTTATTGTTCAAAAAAATATTTTTTAAGTAATTATATTGTTCAAATTTTCAAAATTTTCTATTAGCTAAATACAACTTTGTATTAAAAATATAAAAATGCTTTAAATACAAATTTATTTAGATTCATGGTAATTATTATAATCTGAAGTATAAGTAGGCGCCAAAATTTTTATTCTAGTTACAATATTTATTTTCTAATCGTGCGCGTAAGCTGTTATACCAATATTCCGCTTATCAAATGTCTGTCTGTTTGGAGCACCCTGTAAATGCTAATTCTTCATCTTGCAAATTTTTAAATACATAAAATGAAATAACGTACTTATCTTTCATCTCAATAAAAATTGTGTTTTAAAATCATATGCATTTTAAGATATTAAATGTTGAATATGGTCTCTTTTTTTCATTTTTTCCAATTTTTGAGATCCTGAGACCCCTTAATTAGAATGAATTACATAAATACTATGGGATTCCGACAATTTGCATTGAATTGCTCTTTCAATACGCCTCGAGTGGCTTTAAAAATTAATTTAAAACCTATCTGGAAAACGCGGCAAGGACCAAGGCGGCGTTGCAAATTTGTGACCTCCTTTCGAAGCGCGCTTAGCACAATGCCAAATGTGAACTTTGAACGAATGTTTTGTTTTAGCTGCACTTTAGAAAGAAAGGTTATTACTATGATGAATTAAGTCTTATGAAATGACAAATGAAGTTTAAATATGCATTTCTTTTATTGTCAGTACCGAATTAAGTTCATTATAAAGAGATTAAAATAATATTAAACTAGTCGGATGTTTCAATCCCAAAACTTTCTTTTATCTCATACATGTCAATACTTCCTGATAAATGCAGCACAGCAACGCCACCGGTTAGGCGATTTATACCAAAATCTAATCAGGGACAACTTTCGTGAACTTCTAATTGAATTTGAAGTTTGGTGAAAATTCGTGCATTAGTTTCTGAGATAGAGCTATTACGGAAATTGTGAAAAGTTCTGAGTTACAGTGGCACCTCTTGGGCAATTTACACCAAAAACTTATCAGGATCAGTTCATATCAGGGACTAACTGAATCTAAAGTTTGATAAGAATTCATGCATGAGTTCTTGAGATACAGCTATTGCGGAAATCGGGAAAATTACAGCATAGTAGCGCTACCTGTTGGGCGATTTACACTAAAAAGTAATCATCACCAATTTATATCAGGGACTAAATCAATCTAAAATTTTATTAAATTCCGTTCAATAGTTCTTAAGACAGAGCGCCCACAATATTTGTGTCACACACAGATAGACAGACTCACAGACAGACATTTTGTAAAAGCATGTTTCTCATTACCTCTGTACACTAAAAAGTATACATCCGCCGAAAACTGGAATTCGAAAATTTTCACGAATCCAATACTTTCTTCCTGTAAAGATAGAAGAAAGTAAAAATGAGTTATACAGAATAGCTGCATTTGATATTTTTTAGGTTCCATATCTCTTTGAACTTTCATGGGATATCCATTTACATATTTCTAGTATATACTGTTATACCCAACCCCACTTTGCATAATGTTTTACAAAGTGTTAGTATTATTTTAGCAACTTTTTTTTTTTTTTTAATAATACAATTACTAATTCATATATTTATCGTACGGAACCCTCTGTGCGCGAGTAATACTCGCACTTGACCGTTTATCGAATATTGCATTCTTTTGTAGTCACAAGAGTAAAAAAATTTTCATTTATTATCTAGCCAAGTAAAATGCTTTTTGTTACAAATTGTATATGGTTTATGAAAGTAGAGTACATGTATTTTTAAGAAGTTGCATCAAATTTATCTTAAATGTATTTTGTAATAAAAGAATTGTAAATATGTATGCAAATTTGCTCTGGTGCTCACAAGAGTAACAGTGGACGTTCCCATGTTTTTATTCAGATCGAAGCAAAAGCACAATCATAACGGAGAATACAATTGTATCCAACTGTATATGTAAATACATGGAGAGGTGCTCCATAACGTTGAAAAAGAAAACAAGCGGCCCTTTTTCGGGACCTTACAGCAAGCAAGCGAGAAAGCCAAGTGAATACTTTCGCTCACTGATTCACATGACTTGGCGTAACACATTATTGCCAATTTACAAAGGGTTTTGGCGACGGAATGAAAACAGACAAAGCATTGGCGGGAGAATTAGCGGAAAATAATATGACATTCCTTCTAGCAATAATTTACCGGGATCTAAAATAACACTTCTTTATTTCATGAGAATCGGCGACATAAAATCTAGATTTTGTTTATTTTAACACCAATGAATTAGCTTAAATGTAATTTCGCAATACATAATGGACGTATGGGGAAATGCTGAGGAAAGGCATATGTGCTAACGTACATGAAAATATTTGAGACCGCATTCCCATAAAATAATTTTATTTTTGTTATTTCTTTTTAACCGTCAAATTTTAGCTGCAATTAAGCATGACTTATTTACAACTTTTGGCAGAAATTTACTGTAGAATTTTAATCAGCATTAAAATATCAATTTCAAGCATCGTGGCTTTATTGGTAATCTCACCGTCCCCAAGGTTTATTCCTGCACTTTTCGAGGTAAATTAAACAAAAAATTAATTTAATCCAATATTAACAACAGTTTCTAAAAATCAATAAATATTGTGGCTATCACTTAGTCTTAACATGATTTTCCTAATAGGTGGTAATTTTCCTTACCGTTCCATCCTTACCGTCTCTTTTTTTACCATTTCGTCCCTTTTTTCCAATACCATCCCCTTTTTTCACCTTACCGTCCCTTCTTTAACACCCCTTTAAGACAATGTTATACAAAAATTCTGTATTAAAAGTACTATATTGTTATTATTTCTTATTTGAATGTCCTGTGGGTACTATGCAAATTCATTATAAGTAAAAATTTAGAAGAAAATAAAAAGTTATAGGGTAAAATGGTAAGGAAAATTAAACTCTCATGTTTAACTTAAACCTCAGTTAAATACAAAAATTTTCGCTGCTGGCCATTTTTTCTTTATTTTGAATCATTAAGGCATTCGTCTATCAGATTAAAAATGTTATTTTAGAAGTTTAATTTTGTTAGATTTTTTTCCCCAAAAGTCAAAAGATTGTGAGAATGCCCCATATATGTAACTTTTTTTTAATTATTATTATGAATTTAAAAACATGCTATTTTCCCACGTTTTTTCTATATACATTCACTAATTATTTTTTTTTTCTGCTGATCTAATCAACTCATCAAAAATCCGATACTTAGATTTATAGAAAAAAGTACTCTGAATAAAGGAGAAAAAAATCTATTTTCAAAAATGAAAAAGGAAAAAGAAGAAGGAATTTTAAAATAGTTAATTTTTTTAATTAAATTTTTTCTTATAAAGTTATTGCTATATTGAGAATTTAACACGTTTTATAATCTATTATGACTATGCTTTATTCAAACATGAACCTAAAAATATAATATCGGGAATAGTTACCTTTATTTTTTTTTTTTTTTTTTTTTTTTAACTGACTTTGACTATACTTTAAGAAAATACTGGTATTGAAATGTAAGGAGTCATACAAATGCTGAAATAAATCCGCCTACGTTACCCGCCATTTTTGTGTCAGGGCGTAGGTCTGGTTTTGAGAATGCTGTGGGCAGTCGGTAGATTATGTAACAATGAAGAGGATTGTTTATTAATCTGTATAATAGATTCTACGATTATGCGATACTCATAGAACGGGAGATGCGTAAGATAAAAGAAATCGTCGGATAAAAGCAGCATTATATTATGAGTATTATTTTGTAATTGAATGAACATTAAACTACGAATAAAATTCTATAAATAAAATATACATAATCAACTCCTTTAGAATGAACTCCTTGGAATGTCCAATATCTATTCACTATAATAAAATTTCTGCAATATAATTACATTATATACCCTTATAAAGATTTTTAGGGGACATTCTACATTCTTTTTTTTTTTTTTTTTTTTTTTATATATACATATATATATATATATATAACCATTAATTAAACATAACCTACCACCGTCAATTATTATGAATTAAAGCTGTAAGTATTAAAGAAAAAAAAAATTATTATAAGAATTATTATGGAAGAAAAAAGAAAAAAGTGGACACCGACAAAAATTGAAATATATATATATATATATATAGGATTTCACTCTAATGGCTATAACGGTCACGTTAATAAATTATATTAATTGAAAATAAAAATTAAAAATAATAATAATAATCTGCCTTTTTATTTTATTTTATTATTTTATTCTATTTCATTTATTTTGTCATTATAGCTGGAAATAAAATGCTATCTCGGCATTTTCTTGAGGATCAGATTCGGGTGATTCCGAATTTAAAATAAAAGAAATCGATAACTGGGATTGATCAAAATCATTTCACGCGGCTTTTGCTTCATCTCATTACGACCATTTTATGCACATGAAACCGGATAAAACCAGAACCTACAGCTAATTTTAACTGATGTAAGCTTTTCGGACCTGAGGTTTACACACATGTGTACCTCTGTACTTCATCAAAACTAAACTGCTTGATTTTTTTTACGTTTTTACTTTACTTCGATATAGCTGAATGCTTTTTGCTTTGGAACGGATCTTAAAATGTACCATACCAAACCAGAAAAATATTCCGGTTCGTGAAATTATGAAAATTATTGTTACGGCTCGTGAAATTATGATAAACATCATTCGGTTTCTGCAATTATTAAAACATATTGTTACAGTTCCCGAAAAAGCATTAATATTCCCGTCCCGGTTCATATTCATCCGAAAAAAGAAAAAATTATAGAACACACGGTGATGAACAGTCGTGGAAAAAAAAAAAAAAAAAAAGCAAACTCCCTCCCACCCCTACTAGCTCTGCAAAAAAATATTGTAGAAGAAAGTTACTGGTACTAAACGATGGGAAATAAAATCTACTTTTAAATGATGTATATAACATTTACTTAGAGGACCGTCTACATATCAAAACCAATCCAAACTTCGTTTTTTTTTTCAATAGCAATACCCAAATTTGACACCATACATAAATTCTAAACCCTTCAATTAGCCTAAATACAAATTTTCATGAGATTCGTATAACTGGTTTCAGAGAAATTAATTATTTTAGGATGAGGTTATTTTAGGGGCTGTATCCAAATTGAAGTTCGGTAATCGATTGTTGAAATGCTACAGAATGACTGACACTTCTATTAATGTATTATTTCTTGCCGATAGGACCATTTCACTCATTTAATATGTTTCGACTATTGCCAGCCCAAATATTTCAATAAAACGAATAAAATATATTTCTTCAAATTATGCTTTTCTGATAAACATATTTTAAGTATAAATCTTTTATATATATATATATATCATCATAGATATCATATATATATATATATCATCATAGATATCATACATATATATCATACATATCATCGTACATATCATATATATATATATATTTCAAATTAAAACTATTATAAATATATATTATTAAATCTCTTGTTGGGGTACAAGAATTATATTGATTCCTTGAGTGTTGGATTTCTATTTTTTTTTTTTTTTTTTTTTTTGACATTTATTTTCTACTGAAAAAAAAAAAAAAAAAAAAAAAAAACTCCAAATCGAAATCCAACACTCAAGGAATCAATATAATTCTTGTACCCCAACAAGAGATTTAATAATATATACTTATAATAGTTTTTATTTGAATTTTCAAAATTTTCCTTTTTGTGTAAATACAGATAGTGAATATGACGTTGGATATTATTTTGAAACTATAATCAGGAATCTCTTTCCTTGCCAATCAGAATTGAAATAAATCATCTCACCTAAAAACATTGGAAAATATGTGTTGATTAGCCTTACAGAAAATAAGAAAATTTAAAAGAGGGCAAGAAAGTTTTCGGGGGCGACAAGTTTAGACATCAATAATTTTACAGCTTTCTATATTAGGCAGCTACTTCACAAAGGTACAAAACAAGTTTGCTATGCAGATTTATTCAGAAATATAACGTTCGAAAAATATATGCAAATATTTTTTTCCTTTTTAATTACGTTTTAGGCTTTTATACAACAATAAAAAATTTTCGTCAGCATTGTTTATAATGTTTGTTTTTTTATGCAAAACAAAGATATGCAGATTACAGTTTTAAGATGAAAAACAAATTTTTCATAAAAATTCAAATTTAGTTAGCCTTTTTACCATGCGAAAAAAAAAAAAAATGTTATTATAAACCATTGAAATTTTTGTCATATGTCTAGCAGCTCGTATGGCAAAAAGGGAGAAAGGTTAATCAGCATTTGAAAGGGATTTTTTTTTTTTTTTAAGGTCAGAGTCATTCGCCCTTTTTTTAAATGCATTTTTTCTGTCTCAATTTTTACGAAAACATAAAAGAAATGCATCTATCTAATATTATAAAATGCAAATGAGAATTTCGTTCCAGTAGAAATGAGAATTTCGTCGCTCATAAATTGAGTTCTGCTGAATGGATTTTGATGGAACTTACGCTCTTAGTAAGATAATTTTTCAAGGAAGGTTTTAGTATGTGACATATCGTTATACGTTGCTTAATTATGTAATGGTGGGGAAAGTTCATAATTAGATGAACCCGATTATGGAAGATTAGCCTTTATATTAAAAAAAAAAACTCTGCTGAATAGATTTCGATGGAGCTTGTACAATTATTTAGATAATTTTTGGGAAAGGTTTTAAGCTATAACACAAGACTCTTCGTTGCTTAGTTACAAAGCTACAGGGGGAAAGTTCTATAATAATAAGAACTCGGCAACAAAAGATTTGTCTTTTTAAAAGATTCTGCTAAATGGATTTCGATGGAACTTGCTCTGTTATTTAGATAATTTTTAAGGAAAAGTTTTAGTGTATAATACATTGTTCTACGTTGCTTATTTATAGAGTTATGGAAGAAAGTTCTATAATAAGGCCAATCCTATTATGAACGATTAGCTTCTTTTAAGCTCTACTCAACTGATTTTGATGAGAGTTGCAGTATTATATAGATAAATTATGCAAAAAATAAAAATTATAGGTAAAATTTACCTTTCGAATTACAAAACTTACTTGAGCACAGCCGCACAAAAGCTAGGTTTTTTTTGGGGGTGGGGGGAGTAGGGGGGTATAAAAATAAAGTGAAATAAAATAATTCAATTACAATATTTTTTTTTTTTTTTTTTTTTTTTTACTGCATTATGTTTTTTATTTAACGATTAAAAAAAACGGCTTTTGCAATTTACGATTAACACCCAAGGTACAATTTAATGTTACATACAGTTAGAAATGAGAAAAAACACAAATGAAATATATTTTTGATGTACAAAATTTAATGAAAGATACTGTTTAAATATTTTTTTATATATAGAAATACACAGATTCTAATCAAATTGTGATCTTTTTTTTATTATTAATTTTACTATATGATATTTTCGAATTCATATTTAAGTAAAAATAATTGTGAAACGTTCTTGTTTAATCAATTTATTTTTCATCCGACATACTTGATAGACTTTTACATGAAACACCATAGTAGATCTAATAGACATAAAAAAAAAATGAGATAGTTTATTTAGAAGATGCATAAAATCTGTTTTATCCACTCCCACAGCGAACCAAATCTGTTTTCACATACAGTAAAACCTCCCTAAAGGGACTGCGTTCCATTCTAATAAAAAGTGGTCGTTCTGAGAGGTGGTCTCTTAATGTAGGTTATGTTTAAATCTAGATTTTAATTGTTGAAAAAAGGTAACAATGTTACTAAAATTTATTTTTCACATTAGGAAAAAATATGAAAAGTTAAGCGTTAAAACAAAAGTTAATTACATCAGTTAATCACTGTAGAGTTTAAAAAATGTAGACATTGACGTTTGCTTTGATTTTAAGGTTTTATCTTTTATAACCCCTTTTTTTTTTTGAGTTTACCAACCATCATTCTTAATTTGTTATCAGAGTTAAATTCATTGCCTAAAAAGACACAAAGGGGTTTAAACACTTAAAAGTTACCGGAATTAAAAAAAAATCTAAACTTAGTTTAGAAGTTTGATGAATAAATGCGCTCTCCGGAATTATTTTTCTAATAAAACTTTCTTCAAGCGGCCAGGAAAAAACGAAATTTGTTTCATTTTCTTCAAAAAAATTGGTTGTTCATGGAAGGAGTTCAACTGGGTTGGTCTCTCAATGGAGGTAAAATTAGTATTGAGCCTGTGGAATTAAATTTCGTTCCATGAAAAAATGATCGTTCTGGGAGGTGGTCGCACAGGAAGGTTTCACTGTATTTTCTCATGTACGAGATGCTATCAGAAAGTTGCCCGGACTGCTATTACTGCGACTGCCTCTGCAAAAGCGGAGGCGAAAGTAGGTCAATGTCATATTCCCCAAAAACTCTTCTACTTTTTTCACTGCTTGACTTCAAGGTGTGAGCACGCAATCAGTTTCAACAATTTTTTTCGACTTCGTGTTTTGGACTGTTTGCAATTTAGCAATACAATATAGTCCCGATTATCCGAGTTAATATGGACCAAGCTCACCTCGGATAAGCAAAAAACTCGGATAAGCCGGATTTACACAAATCGTCACCAACTAAGGTGATGAAATAAAAATTTTCACTTAATTCATTATTTTTTATGGTACTAGCAACATTTCTTTGATGCACATTTCTTTTACTTTTAAGGAAAACGGGGAATGAAATTGTTTATTCAAAAAAGCCCTTGGTAGTTTTTTCTTTATTAAATGTCAAATTTGCTGTAGTTTTTTTTTTTTTTTTTTTTTTTTTTTTTTTACCTTGATGCAGTATTACGCTACTGCATAGCTATTAATTTCTAAGATTTTTCCTTACCTCTAAAACTTATCAGTAAATTTTGCCCAATTCAATCATCGAAATCTAACAATTGTCAACGATTAAATACGGCAAAAATTTGTATTCAGTTTTAGAGGTAACAAAACCTTAACACTAGAACCGCCGGAAATTTTACTGAAGTGTTATAAAAATATTTACACCGGAAATTTTAATTGAAACTACTTAACCTATTTATTTAAGAGGTCTCAGGACTCTTAAAGCTTTAAAATTTTCCGAAATTTTAATTTTTTTAGATGTTAAACTCCTATCTTTTCTGAACATTTTGATATAATTGTTTCCTTGAAATTCCTATTAGAACTGAAGTTACGGCTTTTACATTTATACGCGTTCAATAGCTGAAGCGTCGTTTCGGAAACTTTGAAGCCATTTTTCTCCAAATGACGTTTTTGGGCATAACGCGCACGATATCTCAAAAACTTATGAATATTTTTTCATGAAATTTTCAAAACATATGTTCCATGTTAGTTTGTATAAACTGAAACTAAAATTTCCTTTTTATTGTTCAAAACATAATTTTTTTAGGTGATTATACTGTTGAAATTTTCTTAATTTTGCATTAGCTAAATACAACTTTGTATTAAAAATATAAAAAATCTTTAAATACAAATTCATTTAGGCTCAGGGTAATTATTACAATCTGAAGTATAAGTAGGCACCAAAATTTTCATTCTAGTTGCAACACTTATTTTGTAATCGTGCGCGTAGGCTGTTATGCCGATTTTTTGCTCGAAAAATGTCTAACAGTTTGGAGCCCCCTGTAAATGCTAATTCTGCATCTTATAATTTTTTAAATACATGAAATGCAAGAAAATACTTATATATTTCATTCCCAATTAAAATTGTGTCTTAAAATCAAATACATTTGAAGATATTAAATGTTGAAAATTGTCTTTTTTTTTTCCATTTTTTCCAATTTTAAGAGTCCTGAGACCCCTTAACTTATTTCTCTGCGGCACATTTTAAACTTATGTTAGAAAGAAATTTCTGGTGATAGTCGAAATATTTTTATTTGGTAGCGGTCAAAATGAGCGCTACGGCGGTTCTAGTGTTAAACATTGGCAACTATGTGATTCTATTAGTGTCATGAAAATTGCAGGTGTAGCCTCTTCTTTCTACTCAAAGTATTAAATAGTTTTTTTCAATCGAACTTATACCTTTGGAATGGATCATTTTCTTCTGATGGACTGATGGCTTCCATTATTATGAAACAGCCATTATAAATGAAGTGTCAGGTGAAGATGAAAGAGCAGTCGTAAAAATTTAGAACTCTGATTTTCTGGTCAGCATGGGAAAAAAAATGCCCATAATTTTTTTGATGGATTGATGGCTTCCATTATTATCAAACAGCCATTATAAATGAAGTGTTAGGTGAAGATGAAAGAGCAGCCGTAAAAAGTTAGAACTCTGATTATCTGGTCAGAATGGGGGGAATATGGCCATAATTTTTTTTTTCCAAAAAAAAAAAAAATTGTGGTCATTTTTTTCCCTTCTGACCAGAAAATCAGTGCTAACTTTTTACGACTGCTCTTTCATCTTCACCTAACACTTCATTTATAATTACTGTTTCATAATAATGGAAGCATCAGTCCATCAGAAGAAAATAACTCGGTTAAAGCAAAAACTCGGATAATCGGGACTCTACTGTAGCGTGTGCATCAAATTGTGTGTGAAGCTCAGAAAATCTCCAACCGAAATTCTTGTAATGCTTCGCGCGGCTTTTAGTGATGAAGCTTTAAATCGGACAGTGGTTTTTGAATGGCACTCGCGTTTCAAGGTGGGTCGTCATTCATTTGAAGATGACAATCGTTCAGGACATTCAAAAATTGTGTTAATAAGGTTCGCATTCAAAAATCATGTCTATTTACTAGTATTCAAAAATAGTGTCTAAACTTGTACAGATTGAAACCAAATATGGACTTAACTTATTGGACTAATTTTTAGCATATTGATGGCCCAAAAACTATGTAGATTAAATCTTTTGACATTAAAAAATACTTATAACAAAATTAAAATATCAATTTGCTGTTATTTAATCTACTGGCAAATTGTTCGTGTGCAGAAATTATAAATCCTTTTGGCACAGAGAATATTAATTGTAAGTAACTGAATTTAACTTGTTATCGTTGAACTCAGAATATAACTGCAAATTTTTATTTCGGTTGGTAGCTAAAATTGTTTGCAACTTTCCAGGACTGCTGATGATGATGCCCCTTGTTGGACTATTGGCAGCCTGGCTTCGGCCTTAGTTTGTAAATTAATTTTAACTTGAATGAGTTTTCTCTTTGTTTTGTAAAATATAGGTGCCTTCCCCTGCTGGCTGAGCTTTGTTTCTGTCTGCGAGCCCCTTATATGATGGGGAGACCCCGGGTGGAGCTTAAATAGGTTTAAGCTAGATCTCTGATCAGGCGATCTTGCTCCATTCAGACCGTCAAAGCGTTCAGGGCTTACAAGCACCAGCAAAACAGATGAAAATATTTGACAACTTTGAAACCTTGGGACGATCGTTGCCTAACTATCCAAGAACTTGCAGATAAAGTTGGAATCGGTTGTGGAGTTTTCCAAGAAATTTTGACGGAGAATTTGAACATGCGGCGATTTCTGCAAAGTTTCAAGGATCCTGACAAACAATTCCTAAATACAACACGGTTTTTAGCTCATAACAACATGGTGATTGTTTCCAAAACTCACCCATTCAACTAATCTAGTGTCCTGTAGATTTCATTATTTTAAAAATTGAAAATGATACAGAAAGGACGACGTTTTGCAACTGTATCCGACATTCAACGAGAATCGCAGGCAGTCATTGACAGCTTTCGAGAGCTTCACTTCAGGCGTGCCTTCGAAAGGTGGCAAGCGCGATGGGATCGATGTATACATTGACAAGGTGACTATTTTGAAGGATATGACAACCAAAATTATGTAAGTTCAAACAAAATTTGTTTTTTAATTAATTCCAGGAACTTTTCCATAGCACCTCGTATATCATCTGTTTACAGACTTAGTTGACTATGGGAGTGGATATCTAAATAGACTATCTCGGTTTTTTTTTTTTTTTCAAAATGGACTTGATCTACCATGGTTGTGAGACCCGCATATCATAAAGCTCTGTAAAACAAGTATTAGTTTGCAATTATTTTAAGGAACTTTATTAACGCTTTCACCGTCCGAGGGTTTTTCTGTATTTTTATAATAATGCTTGTAAATTCCAGGATAAATATATTTATTAATCGCAGTTTGATGCTATAATATCTTTAATATCACTTCTTTCTGCTCAAAATAACATTCTGTTAAAAATATTTTTGTCTACAGCCATTTTAACATGATTTCTAGAAACGGAAAAATCCGGGCAAGCCGGTTAAAGGGTTAAATATTCCAATAGAAAATTTAGAACATACATGTTTTATTTAAAATAAGACTTGTTTATAAAAAAAAAAGAGCTTAAATATCTATGAAAGTTCTACAAAATTCTTTCTTATTCATTAATTTATTTTGTTAACCGTTTTATTTGATCAATACTATAATGGAGTACCTAGATTCATTCACTAAATAATTAATTGCATTGGTTGTCATTGTCGATAAATTGATTTATTGAATATTTGATTAATTTATTTCGTTAATGATAACAACCAAATTGGGGATAGACTGATAAAAAAAATAATTGCCTGGTAATCAACTGATAATGTGTTAACTTGATTTTTGAAAAATGACTGAATGTTTATTAAATAAGATATGCATATAGTTGAAGGTTATAATATTGATTGCAGGTTTAAGCTGTTTCTGATGGTGTAAATAAAATTAGAATAAAATGTTAAATTTAATGAACGTTGTTCTTGTTTTTCTAGTTTTATGCCATTCGAATTTAACAAAAATGTACCATAGTCAAAATATACAACTTAAATTATCTGGATACCATAGATATTTCGTTGAAAAAGACTTTATCTTTCGGACTGAGGTTTTGCTGAACTTTAAACCTATTTCTTTTAATTTCACTTTTGAATTTTTGATTTGTGGATAAAATAGTGCTTCCGAACATCTATCTCAAAATTTCAAATTGCTGTATATTAAAAACTTATGATCATATCAGCAGAGAAGGCATTTCAGTGCTTCAATATGATCAAAATTTTGGCTGTTTTGTAAATGCAATACATTTCTAGTTCACAAACGGACACTAGAGTAAAAACAAAAATGACTCAAACAATAATGACAGTACAAGAAATAGAACACATGGAAGAATTTGCTAAACAAGAAACTCAACAGAAACTAATTGAAGAAATCAATAAAAGGGAAGAACAGTTAAAAAGACATGAATTAACAATTAAAAAATACAAGGATAGACTACAGGAAATGGAAAGAATAGCAGCTATGGATATACCCCAATTATCAAGGAAAATTCATAATCTAGAACAAACAATTACAGAGAAATTAGACACAATAACTGAAACAACAAAAACTAATTACGAACAAAAGGAACTATCCCCTAACAATATCAGTAAAGAATCAAGCTCGGCGATTCTGATGAGAAGCATTACGAGCAAAACATCAATAAGTGACATACAGGAAGTGCTCAATAAGGAACTTCAATATGAAAAAGATTACCCAAAAATAATCTGCAGAAGATCGAGGAGAAACAATATGTTAATAATTAAATCAGAAACAGATGAAGACGTAGAATTACTTTTAAAACAAATAGAACAGATACCTAAACTAACAGAAATAGTTGAATTTACTTATAACCTAGAAAATCTTCAAAAAGTTATAGTTATCGGAATTCCCAAAATATCAACACCAGAAAAAATACTACAACAAATTAAACAGAAATTTCAAAAAGAAAATATAACAATAAAAAAAATGCTGTAGAAGAATAATTATCACACATATCAATTAGTGCTTCAAACTAACTTAAAAACCTTCAACAAGATGATAGCTCAAAAATTTATGACAATAGGACTCAATAACTGCAGGTTACAAAAATATAACCCCATAGTGAGATGTGCCAATTGCCAACTCTACGGCCACAATATGTGCAAAATGTTCAAGAGGAAACTCAACATCAAACTGCCCATATAAAGAAGTAAAATCTCAACATCGTTGCACAAATTGTTTCCATATGGAAAATTATAAACATCACATAGCTGACTCATCATTATGCCCGGTGTTCCGATCTCAGTTGGCTGAGCGAAGGAGGTTCGATTTCTAAGAACTCAAAAACTAATAACTTGATAATAGTAAAACTTTTTCCTTACTTGTTGTGCTTTAGGTGTCGTCTGTAAAAATTTTTCATCTGTTATCATATTTTATTATTATTTAAGCATATTAATATCTTATCATTTAAAGTTGTGGGGCTACCTATAAACCCACATTTATGTAAGTAGTTTTGGTGTTGTTATGCCAAATATTTTAGAATTTATTTTCTCCCTATTAGATGCAGCTTATAACATCTATTATTATAATTTTGGATTATCTTTTACCTTTACAAATTAATTAATTCTTTTCTCTAAATTTATCTTCTTTCTTAGGCCAGGGTTTGATGGGGGATTTCTTTATGCACTGTGTAACATAATTGATTATCTTTTCATTCTCATTGCAAGTTTTAGACTGTGAGAATATGAACAAACGACCCATTATCAAGTTTAAATATTAATTTTCAGCCTTTTGTTTTATAGCTCTTTTTAAATTAGCTCTAACTTACTTTTGGACGGTTTGTTTCATTTGCTGCACGGTTTTTCCAAAAAATATAATTATCTAATATATGTTTCTCGTTTTTAACTCTAATGTAATGTTATTCCATTTAACTATTATTTTTATTTTTTGTTGCACACTTTCTTATATTCCATTATTCTTTAAATTAATCTTTAAAAAAAATGGTGGTATTAAATCTAACTATTATTTTTCAAATCTGAACTTATTGTCAGATCTCGGCTCGCCCTGAATCAATGTGACCTATAGTGTGATTTTGAGGTTAAAACTGATTTAGAAAAGTGTTGTAAATAATGTAAATAACTTGGTAATTATTGTAATTGTAGTAAATCGTATCATATTGTGTCATATCTTAAAAATTATACTGTAACATGCATATAAAATGGTAACTACTGTAATTCCATCATATCTTAAGTGTTATTGATTTTAGTAATTATTATCTGAAAATACTTAGTTTATATTCAAACTAATATACTAACTAACGTTCCGTAGGTTGCGGTGCCGTAAAGGTGGTAGGAACATCCCGCACTAGGCTAGGGGCTAGACCCAACCATCAGTCACAAGCAGGTTCCAAGGGTGGGCGATTAGATTAGATTAGTTGAAAATACAACTTTTCTAAATCCCATGTCACGCCAAGTTAGCTTTTTTCGTGACTTATCAAAAGTGACCGTATACTCTAGAAAATACAGTGTTTATAAAAATTAATTGGTTACGTTTTTTACGGTGAAGCATTCACCGCGATTCGTTTATATGTTTCTCATTTATGCATTTATAGTTTTGGGTTCCAATTCATTCTTAAGAATTGCAATGGTATTATAAAACTTTCCATTTAAGCGACGCCCAACCAGTGGCCGACAGGTTCTGCTTTCAAAGCAGGTAGACGGAAGTTGTTGGATTTGAACTCAATCGAGCCCGTCGGCTTAATCATTCGGAATTTTCCGTGGTTTTCTTCGAACCTCGGATAACCTTGCGTAAATACAGGTTAGGTTCCCTTATAAAGACCGCCGAGGAGGACTCTCTCTCCTCGGGCCTATATCCCTAGTGTAGATAACAAGCCGTCATAGGACAACAACATAACACCGTTTATAAGACACATAAAATTCTTAATTGCATTTATGCTTTTTCATCCAATAAACTTCCAGTTGAAAATTTAATTTAAAATTAAAATTTTTAATAAACATCATGAACTTAATTTAACATTTCTATCAGATTTCTACAAACCTATTGCCTGCTCATATTATTATATTCAAAATAAAATGTCTTATCCACTGACATCCTAGTCTAAAATTTTCTTTCGTCATTTTAAAACTGCAAAGAAAAAACATTTTATTACTAAATTTTAAATAGATGCATATTTTTCATGATTTTTAACTCTTAAAAAAAATTTTTTTTTGGACGTTTAAAAAATATTTTTCTTCAAAGTATCTGCCTACATTAAAATGGCCGTTTTGGTAAAATGTTTCGGTTTCTTTTTTATTTATTTATTTCTTTTCTTGAAAGAGACTTGCAATAATTTTACGATTCAAAATCTGTTTTAATTTTATTCCTAAGATTATTAGAACAGGAGTTATGGTCAATTAAATAAACAGGAAGTAATGAGTCAAATACCCGAAGTGGGCGTAGGAAGACCAGGAGAAATATAAACAATGTTTCTATGCATCTTTTTCTTACGTTTTTATGTAAAAAACACTAAGAAACCTTAATTGACACTTCTAAATTAATTTTCTAGACACAAAATAATATAGATAAGAAATGTTTAAATGCCATTTCTGGAAAATTATAGTTTTCGTTTTTCCCATGTTCGATAAGCTTTATTACATTAAATGCTTTAAACATATTTTTGTGAAATTGTGTGAGAATGCTTTTCACATTACCCACTATCTTCAGAACTAGAATCTAAGCTCTATATGTGATAATGTAATTATTTTATAGGTACTTGAATATAAAAAAATTGTAATTTTTAATAAAAAATGTGTATTTTTTTTATATTTTTTGAAACATTTCAGTAAATTTAGAAGATATCGTAAATTTCCTACTTCAGTGCGCAGGTAAGTGTAATAGTACAGCTCATATTCAAAATATTAGAATAGAGAAAAAGTAATGAAAAAACTGATTATTTATTTATTTATTTTTGACAGTAAGTAAATGCAATTAAATTTCTTATGAATGAAATCTGGAATGTTTAGATAAGATTTTAACATTTACAATATATGAAATACTGTACAATAAATTAGGTATACAGCTTTCTGAAACACATCAAATTATTAGAATAAAATTTAGATTGGTTTAAAATATTAGAAAATTTTATTTTACGCAACAATATTACCTTATGAATATCAAATAAATGGTAGCTAATAATTTGTAGCATCCCCTTTAGCTTTCATAACCGCGTACAATTGATCTTGCATACTATATACAAAGTGTTTGCAAACATTTCTATCAATATTAGCCCAAATAGATTTATACGCGCCACTAACTCAGTTTTACTTGAAGAAGAATTTTCTTAGAGTTTTTTCTTCATTATACACCATAAGTTTTCTATGGGATTAAGGTCAGGTGAGTTTGGTGGCCATGAAAGTACCTTAATGTTGCATTGGCGAAACCAGTTCTTAGTTGACACCGAAGTATGCTGTGACGCTAAATCTTGTTCAAAGATGAAATCATTTTCAAATAAATCTTCTGATGATGTAATCATGTTATATTCCAAAATTTCTTGATATATCTGAGCATTAACCTTTTCGTAGACGATGCATAACTTCCCAGGTCCTTCTGCACTCATGCAACTCCAAACTATGACACTAGCAGCAAATTTTACGAAACGTTTAAGGCATTCTTTATCAAATGCTTCTTGCTTCATTCTCCAAACTAGAATACCTTGATTACCATATGAAACGCAAAACATACTTTCATCACTAAATAATATATTTTTCCAATCTTCTTCGCTCCATAAACTTCTTGATTTACACCAATTCAATCTTATACGCTTTTGTTTTGCAGTCATGAGAGGTTTTGTTTTCGGTACAAGAGATTCAAACTTAAATTTATGGAGACGACTTAATGTTGTCGATGTAGAAACTTCAACTCCTTCTCCTTTCCATTTTCGGTGCAAGAATTGCACTCTTTTAAAACGGTTTTTCTTAACTATACGCTCCAGTTTCCTGTCATCTCTAGGAAATGTTTTTAGTTTTCGGCCACTATTTCGGCGATTATTTTGAAAATTTCCATTTTTTTAATATTATGTTAGCATTTTACTAACGCTTCATTGCGAACAATGTAAATTATTCGCTATAAACATTGATTTTTACCGTTCCGATACAAATCAACCATACGAAGTTTAATAGATTCAGGAATATCCCTCACACGACCCATTTTAAGACGAAAAAGCAAACAAACTGCAAAACGAATTCTGATTTTAAATAAAATCGTCTGAATTTAATCAATGATGACACTAGTTATGATCTGGAGATATGTAAAGGAGAATTAATGTGAAATATTCTAATATTTTGAACCACTTGAATAAATGTTCTAATATTTTGACATTTCAAAATATTTTTTTTTCAGTTAATCTTTTCAAAAATGATATTAATTTTAAGATAATAAATAAGTTTAATCAACAATAAGTTCTTAATAAAAATACCGTTTGCATATTTGTATTAAAAGACATTAAATTACCAAACGATATTTTCAGTTTGTAAAAAAAGGAATTATTCTAATATTTTGAATATGAGCTGTAGTATGTGGCAGAAAGGAAATTGAAATATATTTAGTTGAATTGAGTGTACGCTAACTGGCGTAATCATGAAATTTTGCTTAAAAAAAAATGGCAGAAAACCCGAATTTTTTAAAAGGTTATGAAGATATTGGGAGAATTTTATGTTTTTTCATCATTCTGTATTACAATTGAACTAAAAATATGCGTATTTATTCGATATTGTAAATTTTTTTTTAAGTTCTCCGAGGCGGGTACCTTAACTATGTCTGCCTTACAGGCCTCGAAATGGAAAAATCCACGAACCGGAACGCTATTTCAAAATTATTGTCAACTATTTTTTTTTCTTTCAAAGTACAGTAAAGTCCCGATTATGCGAGCCACGCTTAACCGAGTTATTTTCTTCTGATGGACTGATGGCTTCCATTATGATGGAACAGCCATTATAAATGAAGTGTTAGGTGAAGATGAAAGAGCAGTCGCAAAAAGTTAGAACTCTGATTTTCTGGTCAGAATGGGAAAAAAAATCGCCATAATTTTTTTGTTAGAACTCTGATTTTCTGGTCAGAATGAGGGAGGGGGGGGGGGGGGGAATGGCCATTTTTTTTTTCCTATTCTGACGAGAAAATCAGAGTTCTAACTTTTTACGACTGCTCTTTCATCTTCACCTAACACTCCATTTATAATGGCTGTTTCATAATAATGGAAGCCATCAATCCATCAGAAGAAAATGAACCATTCCAAAGGTATAAGTTCGATTGAAAAAAACTATTTTACACTTTGAGCAGAAAGAAGAGGCTACACCTGCAATTTTAATGACACTAATAGAATCATAAAGCAGCCAATGTGTACGGTTTTGTTACCTCTAAAATTGAATAAAATTTTTTGCCATATTTAATCGTTGACAATTGTTAGATTTTTGCGATTGAATTAGGCAAAATTTACGCGTAAGTTTTAGAGGTAAGAAAAAAATCTTAGAAATTGGTAGCTATGCAGTAGCTAGCTATACTGCAGTAAAATTGGCATTCAACAAACAAAAAACGGAAATGTACATCAAAGAAATGTTACAGGTACTATACAAATGAGTGAATCAAGTGAAAATTTATATTTCACCATCTCCTGAATTGGTGACGATTTGTGTAAATTCGGTTTATACGAGATTTTTGCTTATCCGGTGTGAGTTTTGTCCATATTAATTCGGATAAGCGGGACTGTACTGTATAACAAATTCATATTTAACCATAGAAAAACCAATTTTTAAAAATGCATTCAAGATTCTAAATAATTAGAACAAAAAAACGTTACAGAGAGCATAGTAAGCTATATGTATGAAACTGTAATAATAATTTTTCCCACGAAACGGAACAATATTTTCCATACTTTCACGAACCGGAACAATATTTTCCATACTTTCATGAACAGGAACAATATTTGTCGTAATTTCACGAACCGGAACATCGTTCCGGTTTGCTCCGGTACATTTCGAGCCCTGCTGCCTTAAATATTTCTAAATGTTTTTCCCCTTAACTATTTCTAAAATTCAAAAATCGATTGTTTCATAGTTTAAAATTTATTATTAGATTTTATAAGTTGATAAAATTTGAAGAGAGCACACAACGGACCGCGCCTCTAACACAACTTTGTTCGAATCGAAAGTATTGATCAAATTTAGTACAGTCTGAGAAAAGACATAAGTTGGGCCAGGATTGCTAAAGATGCAAAAAGAGATCGATGCATGTCATCGACTCCTTGCTCTTTATTTGAAAAGATGAAAATTTGTACAAAATGGGATAGAAAAGATACGGAAAAGTAAAAGGAAAACGTATGTTTCATTTTTCTTAGAATATAATTCTTAATTAGATTTATGCCTTTTCATGAAATAAATTTAAAGTTCATAAGTAACATTTAATTTAAAATTTTAACTGTTTAATAAACATCATGGAGTTATTTTAAAGTTTGTACCACTATAAATAACTTATTGCATGCTCATATTATTATACTCAAAATATTTTATTTTGAGTACAATAATAGTCTTATCTACTCAAATCCAATTCTAAAATTTCTTTTCGTCATTTAAAAAATATGCAGAAACAAAAATTTAAATAAATGCATATTTTTCATAATTTTTAAATCTAAAAATTGATTTTTCGATGTTTAAAAATATCTTTAACTATGTCTGACTTAAATAATTCTAAATGTTTTCCCTTAACTATTTCTAAAATTCAAAAATCGATTGTTTTATGGTTTAAAAGTTATTATTGGATTTTATAAGTTGATAAAAGTTGAAGAGAGGACACAACGGACCGCGCCTCTAATACAACTTTGTTCGAATCGAAAGTATTGATCAAACTTCTTAGTCCAGCCTGAGAAAAGAGCTAAGTTACGCCAAGTTTGCTAAAGATGCAAAAGGAGGTCGATGCGTGTCGTCGATTCCTTGCTTTTTGTTTGAAGAGATGAAAATTTGAACAAAATGGGATAGAAAAAAATACGGAAGAGTAAAAGGAAACTAGGGTTACCGAGCCAGTAGTTGATCAAATAAAGTTAGTGCTACGGGGATTTTATTCCATTTCCTTCCTTTTAAGTTTTAGAAGTAAACAAACGGGACTGCTACAACCCTTAATGAATGTCCTATAATGGACAAAAATAAAATCCGCTGAAATTAAACAGCAACAAAATTATAAATAAATAGTTTTTTTAATTGCTATTTTTGCACTGGTTTATTAGGCGAAAGAAGTCAATCGAAAAATTAAAAATTTATAATTAAAACATCATCCTTTGGCAGTGATTAACAATAATTCTTTTTAAAATGTTACTTGAAATAAACACGATGGAAGTGGATTATTTTAACTTGCCGTTATTGTCTCCTACTAATAAAAAACTAAATGTTAACATTTTCTAATAAAAAACTTTCATAAAATGGCTTCTCTTACAGCAAGCAGCTGACAATAATGTGACAACAGGTGCTCCAACATTCAAACAAAAATATTATGTCTAGTGCACGTATAAAACTCATTTCCGCCTAAAATGGCGCAATATTTCAAAAATTTGATCAACTACTGGGAGGGTATCAACTACTGGCGGGGTCACCCTATATGCTGTATTTTTTAAATGGAGTTTTGTCATTTTCATCAATTTTTTATGTCCGTGGAGTTCTTCGGCTTGAAGAAAAAAGCATATGTTTTTAAGTCTAAAAATGAGATAAAAATACGTAGGTTTTTGCATAAAAACCACATATTTTGAATTGTCGAAAAAAAATGTTTTTATTGAAAAATGTGCCAATATATAATAAATGTGAACGATTAGAGATTGCATAGAAGAATGGATCAAAAAAAAACTTTACAAGGGCAATAAAAAATTATTTATTAACTAGAGACAGAAAGTGCAAAATGGAATTAAGAGGCATACTTGTCAATCACTTTTCCGCATAATCAACAAATCTATTTAGGCATTTATCTGAACGTAGGACCAACTTACGTCCCTTCCCATTGAGCAATTTCTCAGCAGCTGTTTTTATGTCACTCTTTGAAGAAAACCTGTTCCAGGTAAGTGTTTCCTTCAGTTTCGGAATCAAGAAATAGTCACAGAGTGCTTTTTTTCTGAGGGGAGTTCCATACATCCCACTTGAACTTTTGCAGCAATTCTTGAGTTTGACGAGCAGTATGAGGCTGGTAATGTCATAAAGGAGGATGACACCATCACTTAACATGCCAGGACGTTTGCGGTGGATGGCTTCACGTAACCTTGTCAAAGCGGCACAAACGAAACCACTTTTCTAAACATCTTGCCATTTCAATCACTCTAACACGTCTCCGAACTTACACTACCTACCAACACAACAGCTGTCAGACAACGAGCGCCATCTGGTAAAAAATGTTCACCCCACAAAAATTAGTTTTCAAATGCTGCTACTTGTAACCTTTTTTAGGATCCATCCTCGTATTTCATTAATTGTTAAAAAACTTAAATGAAAACCATGAAAACAGTAAAAAAAAAGGTTTTATATATAAATTGCCTACATGTTTCGGTTTCATCGAAACTTCTTTCAAGACAAAAACAATTGTCTTTAAAAAAGCTATGATGAAGCTGAAACATCGAAGCTTCTTTCATCGAAGCTTCTTTCAAGACAAAAACAATTGTCTTTAAAAAAGCTATGATGAAGCTGAAACATATGGACAGTTTATAGTATATAAAAAACTTTTTGCTGTTATTATGGTTTTTATTTAACAGAAATTAATGAAACGGCAAATGGGTCTTTCACTGAATGTTGCACCTGCGTGTATCTTTCCACGATACCAGAGATTTGTCTGAGTGGTTTCATTTGAAACCAATGAAGCAAAAAACACGTTAAAATATACAGGGTGTCTACAAATTAGTTGGGAAGTTTCGCAAGTTAAGAACTTCCGAAATATTAAATGAAATTAACTAGTTGAAAGTCAGACTAGTAGTAATATTGCTGAAGTTTATTCATAGATGGCATTAGGTGTTCATAACTGACGCTATCGCTTAGCGAGGGGAGGTGTAATTTAATGGCCACCACGATCACAAGATCTGTCACCGCTTGATTTCGGTGTACGGCGTTTTGTAAAGGATCAAGTGTACAAGCCGCCACTTCCTGCATCCATTCCTGAACTAAAATCAAGAATCTGCACTGCAATTAATTTGATCGACAGAAACATGCTGACAAATCTGTAGCAAGAAATTATTTACCGATGGGACATTTACAGCGTCACGAAAGGAAGTCACATCGAGAATTTGTGATGATGGTAAACTTGAACTGTTTTTCTACCTTACAATGATATGTACTTTATTTTTTTTCCTCTCAATTCCATTCAATAAATTATTCTTTTTGACAAACTAATTTGTAGACACCCTGTATATAATTGTGTGCTCATTGAAAGACTTTTCTTTCAGTTATTCATTTTTAACAAAACAGCGAAATGTGAAATTTAATGCATCAGCTTTCAACAAAAAATCTGATTTTGTTTTGTTTATAAAAACGAACGAATTAAAAGCTGAAAATAGAACATCCTTCTAGGATTAACGGAATAAATAAGTATTATTATTTACAAAAGAAAAAAAAAAGAAGATGGTGATCTGACCCGGGCTTTCCAGGTTACAGAACATTCTGCCATTTGTACAGAACATAGAAGAAAACTTTCTTTTTTTTAACCATGTGGGAAAATGGTTATTGTTCTCGTCAGGGTAGGAAATCAAAAGCATATCTGAAGGTTTTTATTGGATTAATCCGCATTTTATTCGTTTTCTGATTGGTCTATACAGTAATCTGTATTTCCCTTTACTTTCAACAGAGATGGATACCTTCTGTTGCCATTAAGACAAAAAAAATAATAAAAACTACAAAAAAATTTTATAACTCGGAAACAAATTGAGATACAGCTTTCAAACAAATTGCATTTAAAAGTACATTTTTTTCTCTATACGACGGTGTAAAAAGTAATAGTGTGGGATGTTTAGAAGTTTAAGAATGAAATTTCATTTAAAATTGGTTGTCAGATTTCTTGGAAATATGACGATGGAAAAGCCTTTTCTCGAACAGCCAATGAAATGCTTGGATAATACGTACGAGTCGCAGTCGATTTTTCTCGCTTGGAATTTTTACGTGTAATAACACCATTAATGTTTGATTCATGGCGTACGTAATGTATGATCAACTCCGTGCGATTTTTTATGTCTTAAATTTTAGTCTTTGAAAAAATCATTTTCCAAATGGTCGTTGTAATTTGTTAAATTGCCTTTTTTTTTTTTTTTTTTTTTTTTTTTTTTTTTTTTTTGTAGTTGAAAGTTTTAATTTATTTCTAACCTTGTTCACTAACAACACCAAAATGCATATTTATGCGAAAAATATCAATTATACTAGCCTGCAAAATTTGGTCTGTGTCAAGTTTTTCAGCTTTTGATGATTCTTATGTATCTTGTAGCGCTGTATCTGAAAATGACCTTTACTTTTGACCATCCCATCAGCATTTTTCGCAATTCATAAGTTTCAAAGTTAAAAAGTAAAAAAATAGCAAAAATCTGATAGTTTAAAATCGATGTAATGGTTATGTTTTTAGCTTTTGATAATCGATTCTTATGTATTTTGTAGTGCTGAATCCGAAAATGACCTAAATCTTTTACCATCACATCAGGATTTTTACAAATCGCAAATTTTAAATTTTTTAATTAGTCGAAATATTGCGAAAATCTGATACTATAAAATAGATGTAAAATTTTTTTTTCCATAATAATTTATTCATCTTTCTCCTTATACTATGCATTTGTACAGCTAAACGTGTAAAATATTCTGTATTTAAAATCCTTACAATTTTACTCCATGTGTAGAAGTTTCTGTGAACCGCTCATGCTCTGCATCCCGCTTTCCCTTTTATATTTTGTATGGGCTTCATCTCGGTATCCTCTTTAATTTTGATGATTGATGGGCTGGAAATTTGTCGCAGATGTATTTAAAACATTTGTCTTCTTTTCGTAAGTCTTTGACAGATTTTCGCTATTTTTTGACTTTTTAAGTTTGAAATTTACGATTTGCAAAAAATCCTAATGTGATTGTTAAAAAGGAAAGTTATTTTCAGATTCAGCGGTAAAAAAATACATAAAAATCTATTATCTAAAGTTAAAAAATACAAATATCACATCTATTTTATAGTATCAAATGACCTAAAAATTTGAAATTTGGCATGGTAGTTACTTAAAAGTTGCATGTAAATGCTCTCTAAGAGCAGTTTTTTTTTTTTTAAACCGAAATTTAAAAGGTTTAAATAGGCGAAAAGGTTTCTAAAAATGTTCCAATAAATACCAAACCAATTTTAAAAGTAATAGTTTCAAATTTATGTTGACAGTCCCTGCTCCAACATAGGCTATATTTTATGTTGTGCCACAACCACAAGGGGGTTGCAGGAGCAATAAAAGTGCTAAAATTGCAATTTTTATGATACTGAAGTGGCTAGAAACTTAAAATTCGGTATGGTAGTTACTTACAAGATATAAATGCTCGCTAAGAACAATTATTCTCTAACTAAGCAACGTAGTGTATTATATATTAAAACTTTCCTTGGAAAATTGACTAGTTTATAGTGCAAGTTCCATCAAAATCCATTGATAAGCCCAAGTTATAAGCAGAGGAACGAAATTCCGATTTGCACTTTATATATATATATATGTAGATAGGAGGCATTCTCACAAAATTTTAACTTTCAGGGAGGAAAAATCTGGTGAAATTAAACTTGATAAAATAACATTTTAAACTTATAGATGAATGCCTTAATGATTAAAAAAAAAAGAAAAAATGGTCAGCAGCGACGATTTTTTTTATTTACCTGAGGTTTAAGTTAAACTTGCGAGTTTAATTTTCCTAACCATTTTACCCTATAACTTTTTATTTTCTTCTAAATTTTTACTTATAATGAATTTGCATAGTACCCACAGGACATTCAAATAAGAAATAATAACAATGTAGTACTTTTAATACAGAATTTTTGTATAACATTGTCTTAAAGGGGTGTTAAAGAAGGGACGGTAAGGTAAAAAAAGGGGATGGTATTGGAAAAAAGGGACGAAATGGTAAAAAAAGAGACGGTAAGGATGGAACGGTAAGGAAAATTACCACCTATTTTTAGGAAAATCATGTTAAGACTAAGTGATAGCCACAATGTTTATTGATTTTTAGAAACAGTTGTTAACATTGGATTAAATTAATTTTTTTTTTAATTTACCTCGAAAAGTGCAGGAATAAACCTTGGGGACGGTGAGACTACCAATAAAGCCACGATGCTTAAAATTGATATTTTAATGCTGATTTAAATTCTACAGTAAATTTCCTGTCAAAGAATTTTAGCTATTCTTTTTCTAGCATACTTCTGCATGATAAAAAAGTTGAAAAATATTCTGAGGCTGCATCTGAAGTGATTTTCTGTATACTTTTAGCAAGAGGGGCGGTAACGAATCTAAAATCTAGGGACAGAGTTCAAAAAATATTTACAACCGTAAAATTGTGTGCAGGTTAATTTTTTGCTACCTATTTATATGAAACAGTAGTCCCAGTTTCAGAAAAAAATTACATCGAATTACTTTTATTGAAACAATTTTATACAGACAGCTCAAACTTACAAACAAACATCAGGGACACGGAACGGTAAGAAATTTCGTGGAATATTTGGAGCCCCAACGTCGTCCAAAACTTATTTATTTCGTTAATACTGTTATAGTGTCATGCAATGGGATGTTTTCTAGTATAAGAAATAAAAAAAAACCAAGAATATGTACTAAAATAAAAATTATTATTCAGGGACTTACTAAAAGACAAAATTATGTGAGAATGCCTCATAGATTTTGCAAGTTAAAGTTTGGAAAGCAAACACATCTCGATCTGACTTCGCCTTTAACACAACTTTGTTCGAATCGAAAATATTGATCAAACTTAGTCGAGTCTTAGAAAAGACCAAAGACGCGCCCAAGTTTGTTGAACTATACTCAGACGGAAAAAAAAGAGGTCGTTGCGCGTCCCCCTATTCTTCTTGCTTTGTTTGGGAAGATGAAAATTTCAGCGAAATGGGATCATAAAGATACGGAAGAGGGAAGAGAAAAATGTGTCCCAATTTTTTATTGCTTTCAGACCTGCCTTATTTTGCTTTATTTCAACAAAAAAAAAAAAAAAAAAAATTCTTTTTTGGCAAGTCGAAGGGCTTTTGTCAGCCAAAAGTGTAATCTATACACATAAATTACACGTTTTTGTACCGTAAAGTATTTATGGTAATTTCACAGATTGTATAATACAGTGAATGAGTTTGGACGTGTTGAAAAAGATTTTGATGGAAATCCTGCAAAATGCACTTATTACTTTAAATGGGTCAATATCTGCAAATTGGACAGTTTGCGTCCACTGCCAATAATATTTCCTTAATTATACTAAAACCAAAAACTGAAAAATGTATAATATTGTAACGTTTGTTATAACAATTACCAATGATAAATGGACATATAATGATGTATAAATAATTAATTTTAAGCATTAAACAAACGAAATGATCATTGCAGGCCCTGTCCCCCGGTACAAATATCCAATATTAAATGTATACTGTAAACATTTCTATAAATATTATTGACTTTTGCTATTATATATTTATACCTATATATTTATACAGCATGGGAAGATATAATTCTCCTTTATTCGTATAGATTGTATAGTAAAATACTGTAGTAAATATATTTGTCCCTGAGGTTGGTCATCATCTCAGTCCCTCTAAATACACATTTAGGTTAACAGATACTAGGTGGTGCGGGCGGCATTATTTCCATTGAAACAGCAACTAAACTTCAACTAGTCAGCATGGATGAAGGTAAGTTGTTCTTTGCTTTGTTTCATATTTAGAAATATTTAGTTTTTGTTCTGAATAGGGATGAGTAATTTTTATAGCATCATTCATGTCCCCATATTTAACTTTTAATTTATAAAACAAAAAACTTATTGCAACTTTATTTATGTAACATACAAATGTCACATAGCATATTTAATAATTTACATGTGTACGAAATGATTCATCAAAATGGCTGTGCAGCTATTAAGACAAAAACATCACCCCGGTCCGCACCATCTCAATCCCAATTATTAGACACTGATTAGGATGTTAACAGACACTTTCTTCCATAAAAGTTTATTCTACGCATAAAATATACATTCTTGATCTCAAAGCACTATAGCATTTAAATGACAGAACATGTATCATTAGTATATAATTGTATGTGGTAGTTGGACATTAATTTTAAAAATAAAAATTTTGCAATGAAATTGTCCGGTTTTCAGATATTGACCCAAATGACTCTTTAAACATTCAAGAATAATAAATGCAATTACTACTAAGGGAGGCAGAGTAATTAGGAACAGACAATTGGGATTAGGAGCACATCAGGGGCAATTGGTAACAGATAAAAAAAATTTGACTATGCTAATTATGAAGTCTGACTAATATTCTCCAGGCGAAATATTTTTAAGTAAAAATGTATGTTCCTGTAGAAGTAATCACTGTTTTCCCAAAACACAAAGAAAAATGTTTTCCGTCAAAGTGATAATGTTTTAGTTAAAAAGGTCCTGTGTAAAAAATTGTAGGAATATTGAAATATAGCTATGGATTTCCATTTAGAAAAAAGTTGTTTTTAAGAGGAAATGGTTACGTTTTGCAACAGACAAAGCATAATGTTAATACTAGATTAATTTTCACACAATTATTCTAATTGGTAAACAAATCATATTAGATGTAAATTTCCAACTGGGCGAAAAATGTCCGGACATTTTTCGCCCAGTTAGAAATTTACATCTAATATGGTTTGTTTACCAATTAGAATAATTGTGTGAAAATTAATCTAGTGTAATCTCGTATCCAGCGATTTCTGGAGTTCCATTACCTGAGATTTATTCTGTTGAGCTGAACCAGGTTTCAGACCAGATGCTGTAATCATCAAGGTTAGCTGGGTGAAAAAGTTCGACCAGAATCGTCCGGGATAGCTCAGATGGCAGAGCACTGGCGGCTTCAGCCAGGAGGTTCCGGGTTCGAATCCTGGTCCGGACATTTTTCGCAGTGGTGTAGTCGAGGAGGGACGCGGGCGGACGGCGTCCCCTCACTTTTTTATTTTATCTCAAACGTCCCCTTACTTTTTATCTTCAAGGGGGACGCTAGGAACCTGGAGCACTCAGATTTCCCAAGCCTATTATATTTTTAAAAGGATAATCTATCTAATAAACTAACCATTTGAAGAATAAAAGCATTGAATTTTTATATCTTCCAACAAAATTGAAAACTTTAATAAATTATAACGTGTTAAATATATCGAAAATGATGTGTGATATGGAGATTCGTTACTTGAGTTCTTTGCTAGAATAGTTCAACTAAAATCATGATGAAACTGTGATTTTAGAACGTTTCTTTTGTGTTTCACCTCTTTAAAATTCGAATCTTTAAAAAACATTCGCATATTGCACTTACATGCTAGACGTAATCTACTTACTGGGGTTTCTAGCCTAAATATTTCTAGAAAAAACCTGATAAAATGCAATTTTTGGAAGTTTAAATTTAATTTAAACTATGTTTAATTTTTTAATTACTTTTCTCGGCAATTAAAGATGGAAGACAAGATTTAAAAACAAGTTTGACCCATGTGATACGGACCTTATGTTCAGGACTATAAGCGTCCCCCCACTTTATTTTCCAGGACTACACCACTGATTTTTCGCCCAGTTGGAAATTTACATCTAACATAATGTTAATAATCTGCATGATTCTAATTATCCCAGAAATAGGATTTTCGGGGTAAATAGGATCATAAGAGCTTTTGGGTTAAGGGTAAATTGGGATCGGAAATTTTATTTTCTATTTAAATCAAATTGTGGTTTAGGATGCATTTTATAGTCTTTCAGTTTTCAGATCCTGTGAAATTCCCCTAGTTTGGTTTACATTACTGCACATTTTGTGATAGCAAGACATTTATTTTAGAATTTCATTTTGCATTTATTCCAAATTTTAGCCTTGACTGCATGTTTTAGGCCTAATTAGACCTCAACACTTTCAATGAAAATGAAATTTTCAGCCTTCACAACATATGAGTTTTGACTGACCCTTTTTCCCTCGTTGCTTGCATTTCATGTTATTTTTGAAAAAAATATTTTTTTTAACTTTAAAAAATAGTTCTTTTGTAATACAACAAGGCTATTAATTTCCAATAGAAAATTTTGCATATGATTTCGTTTTAAAGGCAGAGTTTAAAATATATAAATATTGAAAATCCCTTATAAACTTTTTTTTCAGCGTACTTATCTTTCCAATGCTGTATCGCTGAAAAAAATTGTAATTGTAAAACCAAAAATATCTTGCTGTAAAGCCCACACCGAGATATTTTAATACCATTTACTCATGACTGTGTATCTTGTAAGGCATGAGTAGGCAAATACCACTGATTGTAAGGCAAATACCACTGATCGAAGGGATATTTTTTTTAAACAGACACTTATACCAGATAACATGGTACACTGAAAATAATGCATTACACATTTCAAGAGACAACTACCTACTGAGTAAAATTACATGTAACATTAGTATGTAGTCCACTTCATTCTCTGGCAATCAATTGTCAAGTTCAAATTGTCAAAAAGTGATTCTAATTACCCCTACCTGTGTCATTTTCAAAATCTGTCCATGTTTTGGAATAGCAAAATCAAATTTTTAGAAATAATCAGAAAATTTTAATTTTTTGTAAGTAATTACCTTACCTCATAAACATTAAAGTACAAGTATCAGCAGAGACCAAATTACTAATTTAACATTTTTAAACTGATTTTTAAATTTTAATGAACTTGGTAATGACATAAGTGAGCACGGTAATGAGAATGACATCTATGGTAATGACAAATTAAGCGAAATATTTTTATTTTTCCACAGCATAAATGGCAGCCATTATATCTTCTGGCCCATACAATGATTTTCTATTTCTTATATAATAAAAGAAGATTAAGAAATAATAGTTCATTTAATTATCAATTAGAAGTGGGTACGGTAATGACGTACAAAAAAAATAAATACTCACCAAAACATTTAAAGTCTTTACTTGTTTTATTGAAACTATAAAACTATTTGCTCTATTCGCGTAAACCTATAAATAAGCCCATAACCTATACTTAAAAGTTGACTTTTAAGTATTATTTTTGCGTTGATAAAAAGGCATGTGCTGCCCTCTAAAAAATTCCAGATAAACATTTTGTCAGATGCATCGTAAAGACACCGTTTCTTAGGAAGCGGTTTTAAAAAAATTATTAAGAATTATAGATAAGTTTAATTTATGAAAATAAATATTTTTTAATTAGTAGCACCTTAATAAATAAAAATGTATTTAAAAAATTATAATCATCGGTTTTAAATAGAACTTAGTCAAATCTTTACCTGATAAATTGCTTGTTGGAACAACCTGTATTACTAACATTTTGACTGCAAATGAATATATTTCTTATTTTTAATTTTTTTATCAATAATAATATATCTGTAAATTATCATTAAAAACATGTTAGTTGAAATGCAATTATTAGAATTATGATATTTAACTATTTTTCTGTGCAAACGTGAAAGGACAGTAAAACACGACACTTTTTGAAAATCACCCACTTCCCCTAAATTAAATGTGCTATACAGATACAGAACTTCTAACTTTACTAACAGGAAAAGTCTCCATTAGCCGATACTCAGAAAAATATGAAACAATTACAGAATGTTCTTCTCATCAGCATATATATGTTTATAAAAAAAATTCTGACGAAACCTCGATAGAGCATCCGTAAAAAAATAATAAAAATTTATTTTTCTTTATCTGTGGTTCGCGACACAATGAAAAAAAATGCGCTTTTATGATGAATATACTCTTTAAGAAAAAACTTTTTCTACTCCTCATATTGAACTAGTTTAAGCAAGTTTTACTTAAATAAATGCGCTTTTATAACTACGGATTTGTCCTATATATTTATATGTATCTATAATGAAATTTAACGATCGTTTAACGACGTTTTAGAACAAAATTTAAATTGATTAAGGTATCTACGTTGAAAATGCAATTTTCGACCAAAGTTGTCAAATTTATTTTATTTTATTTTATTAAAGACCAACTTTTTACCTTTCCAAAACTCTATTTGTTTTCATTGTACGATAAATAGATCCGGAGTTATAGCGGTTTTAAAACTACTCAACAGCTGTCACTCAAACCGGAAGTGCTGTTTAAAGGGCTTTAAAATTTAAAATTTTTTAATTTTTAAATTGCTTTTAAAGGGTCGTATGTTTGGAGAAATTTCGCGATTTTTCATGCATTTGTTTAATAATAAGAAATGTAAATAATATGCTCCATGAAATTTAGATGTATTTTACTGTTAATTCTTGTAGTAAAACATAAATCTAAACTTTAAATGCATTTTTTGGAAAATGTAATTTTCGGTGAAAATTCCATACGCAAAACATGATTTCTCAAAAAGTTATTGGAATATCACTATGAAATTTAAAATATATGTTATTTACACTATTGTGAAGGCAATGAACTAAAGATTTAAATTTAGAATAAATATTTTTTTGTTTTATGGATGTTTATGTGGAATGACATCGATGAATTTTATGAAAATTAACATGTAAACAGGTGCGATATGCTATAATTTTTGAAATATTTAAAGAATCTCTTACATTTTAGTTCATTGCCTTCACCAATGTCATAAATATGAAGTGTAAAAAGGAAATTAAGATACATACAGTAGAATTTCCTTTAGAGCGTTTTGCGTTTCTGGCCAAATTTCACTAAGTTTCACTATAAATTCCTCCATTTACCTACCAAAATTTTATAAATGAATGAAATATTTTTTACTTTTTTCACATTTTCTAGTCCTAATCTTAGTAAAAATAAGTTTAAAAAATAATTAAATAGCTTTTTTGGAAAAAATTGCTCCGTACGTAGGCAGGCACCTTAAAATTACTTCAAATTCAAAATTAATGTCCGATGATTCTGAGTATTGTCAATTCGACTACAGTGTTACTGTCGGAGGCAACAAGAGAACAGTATTGTTACCTTAGAAATAACGATGTATCAAAATTTCTTAATTGGGTAGTACTTTTAAAATACATTTAAAATTTATCCACCCTGTAACACACTGTAAAATTAAATAACTTCAACAATACGCAACTTGTATATATTATATAAGCTTATAGAAAAAACAATAAACTGTTTCATCGTTTAAGTTTAAATTCATTAAGCATTTAAACGCTCAATTTAATAAGCAATTTCCAAATGCACTATTGCATTTGGCGAGTAAAGTTGTAGCTCACCAAATCGCGTGGAGCGTCCATATTTTCACGCCAAATATTCGAAAATATTTTATTTCTTTATCGACTTTCTACTGCAATTCCGCCGCTAATTTTGACTGGTCCTTTATTATATACATAACATAAGTAATTTCATTAGCATTTTTTTTTTTAAATATCCTGGGTATGTGCTATAAGGAGACCTTCCTTGTAAATCTGTTATTAGTAGCCACTGTTTTTCCTTGAGCTTTTAATATATATATACATATATATATATATATATAATTTTAATTTACTTAGGACAATATCATATTAATTACTAATAGTATGCCATTTTTATAGTGATTAATATACATATAAGTATATCCAATATAAATAAAGTTATACTGTATGTATTAAAATTGGGTAATTATTTTTATTATTATTCCTCTATTATTTTTAATATTGATCTATTTTCACTTTGTGTTATAAAATTTATTATCGGTTTAATGTGATTGAATGTCCCACATTCATACTTTTTGGATTTTTATGGCTGTATGAAAATAATCCACACACTGTATTTGAGATTTTTAGGTAATGGGAATTTAAGTATCTAATAATCTTCTATATACTTCCATATGTTTTTTATTTCCTGTTCATTTTATAATTATCTTATATATAATAGTTATTATTAACGATTTTTATATTATTTTTAATATATATTTATATTAATTATTATTGAATTTATTTTATTTTATAGCATATAGCTATATGCTATATATTATCAATGTTATAGAATTATTTAAATTCTTAGTGTAGTTTAAATGAGTAAGATAATAGAATATTTTGAATGCTTTTTTAAAAATTTTATTAACAATAGTTTTTTTTTTTTAAATATATAGTGTGGTTTATATTAGGTTTATAATTATCTATATATAAGGATTTGTTTGGTTTTGCTGTTGATAAATTTTTTACATTCAAAGGCTTTCAATTGTTCATCTTGTGACATTTTAATAATAAAAATACTACTAGATGGCAGCACCAAAATTTGTCTTTTGACGATAAGTTATCAATTTTGTCTTTTGGCAGCTCCTTTTCAGTTATAATTTCCTACACCAGGTGGATTTTTTAGCTAAATTTTGACGATATTGTTAAATAGTAATTAAGTAATTTAATAGTGCATTTTAGTTATTTTAAATAATGTAATTACTTTCTATTTATTTTATTTTATATTTTATTAATTGTATTTATCATGGTATTTCAAAATGTATTAACTGCATCCTTTGGTATCAATTACTATGATTTCTTAACTGTTTTATTCACCTTAATCTTTACGATATTATGGTAGCCATGTGCGTGTGGATATATTGGAAAATATTGAAATATTAATCGATATGTTGTGTATTATTTCTATTTTATATCCTATAAATATTTAAACAGGTTTTATAGATTTTTCCATTTCATATTATTTGTTTCTATTATGTTTTCATTTTTAATCTATTCACTTGATTATAATGGTTGTTCGGGCACAGAGAAAAATAACTTTTAGCTTTAGCTTTTTTTTCTCACAGAAAACAACCATATTGCTTATATCATTGAATTCTGTGCCCTTGAAAACGTAATTCAATATATAAGCTTTTCCATTATTTGTCGGTGTCCACTTTCTTCTTTTTTCTTCCATAATAATTCTTATAATAAGTTATTTGGCACTTTTTTTTATAATTACAGCTTTAATTCATAATATTACGGTTTTGATGGTGGTAGGTTATGTTTAATTAATGGTTATATATATATATATATATATATATATATATATATATATGTCGTAGGCTAATTGAGAAATCGGGCTCTTTGCAAAGAGCCTAGGCTATTTGCATAGGGCCGGGCTAATTGGAGAATCATCTCTCTTTTTCCATTTAGCCTGATATTTTTCAGGCTTATTGCAAAGAGCCTAGACACCGTTAGGCTAATTGAAAAATTACCACTTATTTCCCAATCAGGAGGATTTTTTTAGGCTTATTAACCCATAAGCCAACCCGAGCCCGAAAAATAAATTACAACAGACCGTATCCCGATCCGAGCTAGACAAAATAATTTCAGTCTACACGCAACCCGACCCGAATCTAAAAATTCCATTTGAAAAAACCCAAAATCTGAACGCGACAAAAATATTTTAATGAACCATAACCTATTCCAGCAAGACAAAATAATTTCTAAGGACATGCAAACCCAACCAAAACCTAAAATTTCAATTTGAAAATAATCTGGAATCTGAAACATACAAAAATATTCCAATGAACCATAACCGATCTGAGCAAGGCAAAATAATTTCTCAGGACATGCAACCCAACCAGAACCTAAAAATCTAATTTGAAAAAAACCCGAAATTTAACGCGAACATAATCTGAACCCGACAAAATTATTCCAAAAAGCAATAACCGGATCTGAGCAAAATAAAATAATTTCCGTGGAGACGCAACACGACCAGAACCTAAAAATTCCATTTGAAGTGAACCTGAAACCCGACCCGAACCAAATTTTAACACGACAAAAATATTCCAAAGAACTATAACCCGATCCGAACAAGTCAAATAATTTCCGTTGGCAGTCAACCCGATCCGAACCTGAAAGTTCTAGTTGAACTCAATCTGAAACTTGACCCGAACTCGGCTTATGGAAGGTTTTCGGGTTGACTTCAAATGGAACTTTTAGGTTCGGATCCGGTTGCGTGTCGACGTTGATTATTTTGTCTTGCTCGGATCGGGTTATGGTTCTTTGAAATATTTTTGTCGTTTTCATGTCGGGTTTCAGGTTGACTTCACATGGATGGGTTGATTTTTGGCGGCCAATTATCCACTCGAGGGATATAGGCCTTAAGGAGAGTGCTCTCCATGGGGGTCTTTCTAAAGGAACCTAATCCGTATTTGCGCAAATTTTCACAAGGTTCAAAGAAAATCACAAAAACTCAAAATGATTAGGCCGGAGCGCGCGATTGGGTTCGAACACAGCACCTCCCGTCTACCAGCTTCGAGAGAGCAGAACCTCTCAGCTATTGGTGGGGCAACTTCAAATCGAATTATCATATTCTAGCGTACTGCGTGTACACGAAAATGAATTTGCATTACTCCGATCGGGGTACTGACTGATGTATTTTTATTTCCGGTTCTGGTCGGGTTTCGGGTTAACTTCAAGTACAACTTTCAGGTTTTGATCGGGTTGCATGCCGACGGAAATTACTTTGTCTTGCTCAGAACCGGTTATGGTTCTTTGGAATATTTTTTTCGGATTCAGATTTCGGGCTTTTTATAATGGTATTTTTAGGTTCCGGTCGGGTTGCGTGTCCGCGGAAATTATTTTGTCTTGCTCGGATCGGATTTTGTTTCTTTTGGGGATATTTTTGTCTAATTCAGATTTGGTTTGTGTTAGATTTCAGGTTTTTTCTAATGGAATTTTTAGGTTCGAGTCGGGATGCGCGTTCAAAAAAAATATTTTGCCTTACTCGGATCCGGCTATGGTTCTTTGGAATATTTTTGGCGGGTTTAGATTTGGTTCCGGTTTTTTTAAACGAAATTTTTAGGTTCAAGTCGGGTTGCGTGTCCACGGAGATTATTTTGCCTTGTTCGGAACCGGTTACGGTTCTTTGGAATAATTTTGTCGGGTTCAGATTTGGTTCGCGTCAGACTATGGGATTTCTTCAAATTGAATTTTTATGTTCTGGTTGGGTTGCATGTCCTCAGAAATTATTTTGTCTTGCTCGGATCGGTTATGGCTCATTGGAATATTTTTGTCGGGTTCAGGTTCCGGGTTTTTTCAAATTGAAATTTTTGGTTCTGGTTGGGTTGCATGTCCTTAGAAATTATTATGTCTTGCTCGGATCGGTTATGGTTCATTGGAATATTTTTGTCGGGTTCAGATTTTTTAAAAATAGAATTTTTAGGGTCGGGTCGGGTTGCATGTCCTCAGAAATTATTTTGCCTTGCTCGGATCGGGTTATGGTTTTTGGGGATATTTTTGTTGGATTCAGATTTGGTTCGGGTCAGATTTCGGGTTTTTTTACTAATGGAATTTTTAAGTTCAGGTCGGGTTGCGTGTCCACGGAAATTAATTTGTCTTGCTCAGATCGGGTTATGGTTCTAAAGATTATTTTTGGCGGTTATCATGTTTGGTTTGGATCCTATTTCGGATTTTTTTCAAACTAAATTTTTAGGTTCGGATCGGGTTGCCATCCACCACAGAAATTATGTCCACGGAAATTAATTTGTTTTGCTCGGATCCGGTGATGATTCTTTGAATATTTTTGGTGGGTTCAGATTTGATTCCGGTTTTTTTTTTAAGGAAATTTTTAGGTTCGAGTCGGGTTGCGTGTCCAAGGAAGTTATTTTGCCTTGCTCGGGTCCGGTTAAGGTTCTTTGGAATAATTTTGAAAGGTTCAGATTTGGTTCGCGTTTGATTTCGGGGTTTTTTCAAATTGAATTTTCGGTTCTGGTTGGGTTGCATATCCTCAGAAATTAATTTGTCTTGCTTGGATCGGTTATGGTTCCTTGGAATATTTTTGTCGGGTTCAGATTCCGGGTTTTTTTTAAATAGAATTTTTAGGTTCGGGTCGGGTTGCATGTTCTCAGAAATTAAATTGTCTTGCTCGGATAGGTTATGGTTCAATGGAATATTTTTGTCGGTTTCAGATTTGGTTCGGTTCAGTTTCCGGGTTTTTTTCAAATGAAATTTTTGATTCGGGTCGGGTTTCGTGTAGAACGAAATTATTTTGTCTTGCTGGGATCAGGGTACAGTCTGTTGTAATTTATTTTTCGGGTTCGGAGGAAATAAATGGTCATTTTTCAATTAGCCTAAGAGTGTTTAGGCTCTTTGCAATAAACCTGAATAAGCCTGAAAAATATCAAGCTATTTGGAAAAAGAGAGACAATTCTCCTATTACCCCGACTCTTTGCAAACAGCCTAGGCTCTTTGCAAAGAGCCTGATTTCTCAATTAGCCTACGATATATACATATTTTTAGTAGAACATAAAAATACTAATTGTAGTATACAATATTCAGTTTAGAAGCCTATTTTATACAAATCTAGACAAAAGATATAATTATGCATATTATACTATTATAAAATATTACACACATAGTTGCCAACCTCTCGTTTTTTTTTTGTTTGTTTTTTTTTGTTTTTTTCTTTTTTAAATAACGTTATCTTTATACAGAAATACTTGTTTTATACAATCGGACAATTTCTACAATTAAATAAAGCGAACATTTTTGTGAGAATTTACTGGTAGTAAAAAAATCGGGAGGTTGGCAACTATGTACACATATTTAAAACCTTTTACATTTCATCAAATAAATAAAAAATAGCGGGTTTTTTTTTTTGTTGTTGTTTTGTTTTGTTTTTTACCAAGTTCGTTTTGCAAAATTTCAAAGTGGTTTTACTAGAAAATTTCAGGTAACGAAAATTGAGACATAAATGTGTTTTAATACCGGTTATAAAATTTTAGCATAAATTTGAATGGAATGTTTTCTTTCAAACTTAAATTATGTGAACTTAGCTGAATGAATCAGGGCTCCCAAATAGTCTGCTAACTGAATACCAATACTTTTAACCAGAAAATTTCATGGTACAAAATTTGCACTAGAATTAACCTCCAATGCTGGTTTCCTCAAAATTTGCAAGAAAAATCTAAAAAGAAAAATTTTCTAAGAAAATACTGCTATTCAAATTGCGAACCATTTGGGAGCCTTGGATGATGCTTAACTGCAGCTTTTTTCTTTAGAAATTCATTTTTCATTAATATTTTCGATCGTATGTTCCTATGAAAATATTCCGTCAAAGTTTCAAGATGATTTTCTAAACATTAATGGAGTTCATTTTGAGGTCTGGAATAAAACTTAAAACTTCGAACACATTTCGTAATAAATTGTGCGTGGTCATTTTGTAGCGGTACGACGTCCCATTACAGTTGTAGACTGACACCAGACAAAACAAATTTTCCGTTTATGACTGTAAAATAAATATTTGTCATTATCAGTAAATATCGTTTTTTGCGACTGTTTTTCGAAAAAAAAAATAAATAAAAATAAACAGTGTCGACATTTTGGTTTTTATCAATAAGCAAAAACCACTATCCGTTTAACGTAATTTTGTTGTTTTAAAACAACTTTGTAGGTCTATACTTGTAGCGACTTGTGCTAGTTTAAAATAAATCAATTTTCTGACAAACAAATCAGAGGAATAAAATAAACCAGCTGTTTCCATACACTGTAAAAGAAAAAAAAATGCTTCTTAATCTATAGGAAAATATAACCACACGTGAAAGTATATAATAACTTCCAAGATTCCGAACAACCTATTGCATCTATAGAAACTTCGGAAACTAATATATTTTCGAGATTTAAAGAAGCATTTATAAAAACAAAGGTTCTTTTGCTGCCACTATTTTTCGGAAATACTTCCAAGTAAGTTTTAGCTCACAGGCTATCAAAGCCTCAGAGCTAATCTGCTCGCAGGTTCTGTATGTAAGTACGTATCTATGTACGTATGTAGTTACGTAAGTATGTATGTACGTAACGCGATAAGTCTTGATAGAAATATTCGATTTGCGTCAAATTTTGTATATAGGTTCATTCTGATAAGGCGCTCCCTTGATTAGTTTATTGGTTAAGAATGAAGATGGGGTACGGAGACTAATCCCCCCCCCCCCTAATTTAAATAAATGAGTTTTTCCTGCAGAGTTATCTGATTTGCTTCAAATTTCGTATGCAGGTTCATTCTGATAAGGCGCTTCCCTGATTAGATTTGGAGGCTCATTGGTTAAGTAGAAGGGGAGGGACTTAGGACTAATCCCGCCTTAATTTGGATAAATGGGTTTTTCAAGTAGAATTATCCTATTTGCTTCTAATTTGGTATAACAGTATATTCTGATAAGACGCTTCCGTGAATATTTACAATTTTGCTCAAAAAGAGTGAGTTCTATTTTATGAATGATAGACATAAATAAGAGTATAATATACAATTAGTGTGAATAGCCTGTGAGTGAGCTCAATGCCATCAGTTTAACTGAGCACTTTTCCTTTTATTATGCTGTACTAATCCGTTTTCTCAACCAGTAATGTAGGTTTTTCGGATGCTATTAATTCTCAAGCAAACATTTTTGTACAGTACCATTAAAACACCAAATAAAATAAACTAAGACAGACTAGAGCACAGTTAAAAAATAAAATTTATAAAGAATATACTTAAAAACAATTAAAAATGCAATATGTAAACGTTTCGCCAAGCGACACGCAAGGCATTATCAGTACAAAAATATCCATTGCATTTCAAACGTCAGAACAAATCAAGAACAGTTACAGTTAGTTATTTTAAAAACAAAAGTTTTAAAGTTCTGTCCCTAGTGAATATTATTTGTTTTTAAAATAACTAACTGTAACTGTTCTTGATTTGTTCTGACGTTTGAAATGCAGTGGATAATTTTATACTGATGATGCCTTGCGTGTCGCTTGGCGAAACGTTTACATATTGTATTTTTAATTGTTTTTAAGTATATTCTTTATAAATTTTATTTTTTAACTGTGCCCTAGTCTGTCTTAGTTTATTTTATTTGGTGTTTTAAACATTTTTATGTTCAACAAATATTTTTTACCGACAAACATGATAAATCAACAGCATTAACGTTAACAATAAAATTAATATGCTTCATTTTGTTACTCTTGCATAAAGAAATTTAGTTACACAGCAGAAAATAATTAATTGAGAATGGCTAGAATCCTGAAAACCGAACTTGGTGAAACTCAAAACACCTTAGTTTTTATAAAAAGATTATTTAACCGTTTGCTGTCGTTATTAAATTTATGAAGAATAACTTGGGGTCATAAAATAAAAACATTTGAAGCAACTGGAGAGCTAACGCTGTTTAACGCTTTCATAAAAGTTTTATTTATTATTGCTTAACACTTAATAACCTCAATAAAAGGCGGTTCAAAATAAATTACAGAACCAAAATTACTTCAAAATAAAATTTTAAAAAATCTAAATTAATTTTTTTGAGTGAAAACAACTCCTTGAAGATGTGTTCCAAGTTTCCCTTTCCACCCCTGTGCCCTTGGAATATCTTTGTGCCAATTTTTGTAGTGGTATGACTTTCCATCACAGCGCTAGACTGCCGCCAGACGAACAAACTTTTCTTTTAATTATTATAAAAGCAATATACATACACTATATTGCCATTAATGACCGGCAACTTTCAATTTTAGACATTTTTTCGAATATGTAGAAATATACTTGACAGATTCTTCTGGAATTTCAGGATTAAAAAGAACTGGTATTAACTTATATTTAGCAATGTCGATTTGATAAGGGGGGCAATTAGGGGGCCAACAAAAAATCAAAGAAAAAAAATAATACTTGGGATCACCTTGTAAAATAAAATGCACGAAATGATCTATCGCTACCAAATATAAATAAACAGACATTGTGCAATATATGTATTCTTTTGTGTAAGAATAGCATGTATATTAATAGAGATATAGCGATTTATTTGAAAACATTAAAAAAAATTTGCATGTTTTTTGCTTATAACATGCAGGGTTTTCAACCAAATTTAACTCCGGTTTCAGGAAAATTGACAAAATATAGTAAAAACAGTATAGTGCAATTGAAATATAACTATATTAAATATTTTAGGAAATATGAGCAGTTGAATGAAATATTTTTTATCTGCGCATGCGCGAACGATAACAAGGATCATTTTACATAATTTAATAGTCAACTCTATGGAGCAACGTATTAAAAAAAATCTAGTCAAATATCGTAAAAATTCAGAAAGACATCGGCGTTAGAATGAGCAAATTTTTAGTATTTCTCTAAAAGCAGCTGAATGATAAGGGATTTTCCACAAATTGTCATTTTCAATTTTTAATTTTTTTTAATTTTCATTTTTTATTGATGCTTTAGTTCTTCTTGGATAACCACCAGAACGAGCCTATACCATAATCAAAAGAAGTATCAAAATCGAAGCATTTTTTTCCATATCTACTCGTTGATACTCACTAAATACTAACTTTTTTCTGAAAGCCAGTTAATAAAAAATGGCAATTTGTGTAAAATCCCTTATCATTCAGCTGCTTTTAGAGAACAGCTAAAAATTTGCTCACTTTAACGCCGATAGTTTTCTGAATTTTTACGATATTTAACTAGAATTTTTTTAACAAGTTGCTCCATAGAGTTGACTATTAAATTATGTAAAATGATCCTTGTTAACGTTCGCGCATGCGCAGATAAAAATTATTTCATACAACTGCTCATATTTCCTAAAATATTTAATATATTTATATTCCAATTGCACTATACTGTTTCTACTATATTTTGTCAATTTTTCTGAAACCGACGTTAAATTTGGTTGAAAACCCTGCATGTTATAAGCAAAAAACATGCAAGAATTTTTTTATTTTTTTAAATAAATCGCTATATGTCTATTAATATACGTGCTATTCTTACACAAAATAATACACATATTGCACAATGTCTGTTTATTTATATTCGGTAGCGGTAGATCATTTCGTGCATTTTATTTTACAGGGTGATCCCAAGTATTATTTTTTCTTTGATTTTTTGTTGGCCCCCTAATTGCCCACCTTATCAAATCGACATTGCTAAATATGAGGTAATACCTGCTCTTTTCAATCCTGAAATTACAGAAGAATCTGTCAAGTATTATTTCTAAATCTTCGACAAAATGTCTAAAATTGAAAGTTGCCGGTCATTAATGGCAATATAGTGTATGTATCTATATATGTCCATACCATATTTCGCGGCCGATCTATAAAAATTATTAACATTTTACTGTATTTGCGACATTATTTTTCAAAAAACATTGAAGTGATTTATGCGAGTTTGAAAGAAATGAAGTCTCTGGCGAATAAATTTGTGTCATAAAATAAAAGCATTTGAATCAGCTGAAGAGTTAACGCTGTCTGAAAAGTTTTCTTTATTATTGTTTTGCACTTCATAGCAACAATAAAATAAACTGTTCAAGATAAATTAAAAAATCCAAAATCCCTTCAAAATTAAATTGAAAAAAATCTAAATCAGTTTTTCGGGGAAAACTATTTTTTAAGGATGTGTTCCAAGTTCTCCCTTGCATGCCTGTGCCCTTTGAATATCTTTGTACCAACTTTCGTAGAGGTATGACCGTCACAGCGCTAGACTGTCGCCAGACAAGCAAACTTTTCCATTAATTATTATAAAAGCAATATATATATACATATTTAAGTCCATACCATATTTCGCGGCCGACCTATAAAAATTATTAACGTTCCATTATATCTGCGACATTATTTTTCAAAATGATCGATGCTTTATTTCTATCGAAGGCGAAAGGCTGTAGCACTATTTGTCCGCAATAATTGTTGTGCCTTAAAAGAACTTTGAAGTGATTTATGCGAGTCTGAAAGAAATGAAGTCTCTGGCGAATAAACTGGTAACATAAAATAAAAACATTTGAATCAGCTGAAGAGTTAACGCTGTATGAAAAGTTTTCTTTATTATCGTTTTGCACTTTATAACCGAAATAAAATAAACGGTTCAAAATAAATTAAATTACCAAAATTCTTTCAAAATTAAATTAAAAAAAATCTAAATCAGTTTTTTCGGGGAAAACTATTTTTTGGAGATGTATTCCAAGTTTTCCTTTGCGTGCCTGTGCCCTTTGAATATCTTTGTGCCAACTTTCGTAGTGGTGTGACCATCACAGCGCTAGACTGGCGCCAGACGAACAAACTTTACCTTTAATCATTATAAAAGCAATATATATGTATATATATATATATAATCATTAAAAACCATTACAAATTACCAACAAAAATTGTGAAATTATAAATAAAAAAGAAATTTATTCATTGACAATAAAACTGTTCCCCTTAACATGTTCAACATGGATTACATAGTAAAAATAGGAGAAAAGTAATAATGGAAATTTGCAGAACCAAGACAGGTTCATCAGATCCTAAATGCCTTGAGTTCCACAAATAAAGTGTGTGGTTTCATCTTCGTATTAGCCATAAAAAAAAGCTAAAGAATACGAATTTACGACTACCACACCCCATAAATAGAAAAATAAATATTGGTAAAACAAATAAGTTTAAAATAAAACATGATTAAAAAGGATTAAGAAATTAAAAAAACCTATTACCAAATTGAAAGCCTTTCTTACCTAGAATGATGCAGCAATAAAAACAAGTGTAAGAGATTATTTGCACATGTTGCCAAAAAAGTTTTTAAAATGATGTTGGACCAAGGAGTAATAACGTACAGTATACTCATGTACAAACCTTAATATATGAGACCAGCGTCCTCTGTAGAGCATTTAAAAATGAATTCCGCTATGTTATCCAAGGAATCAATAAAGTGCTGCCATCTGTATAATTTATTATTAGTAAAATAAATTGTTTTGGAATAAAAACTGATATATAATTAAAAAATATTTCTATATATTATTGGATTAAGCTTTAAAGCATATACTGTCTAGAAATATATAAATTATAATTAAAAATAATAATTAAAAATATGTTAATAAATTTATACCATTTTATTAGGAAAAATAAGTAAATGATATATTAAATAAAAATAATATGTGAAATGGTGATATTGATGATTCATTAATTAATGTTTCACATAAAGAAATGACACTATAACCTACCAATATTTAAATTACTGTGACAACATTGCATAATCACTTAAATAAATATATTATTAAATATAAATAAATAAATGATTAAAATTATGATGCTTGGGAATTAAAAAACATTTAAGTCCATGCCATATTTTGCAGCTGATCAATAACAATTGTTAAAGTTTTATTGTATTAGCAACATTATTTTGAAAAATCATCGCTCTTGATTTCTATGGAAGGGCTGTACCACTATTTGTCTGCAATAATTTTTTTGCCTTAAAAGAACTTTGAAGTGATTTATGCGAGTTTGAAAGAAATGAAGTTTCTGAGGAATAAATTGGGGTCATAAAATAAAAACATTTGAAGCAGCTGAATAGTTAACGCTGTTTAACGTTGTCATAAAAGTTTTCTTTATAATTTTTTGGCACTTTATGACTGCAATAAAAGAAATGGTTCAAAATAAATTAAAGATTTAAAATTCTGTTATGTTTCATGAAAGAAAACAAGAGTAAAAAAAAAATGCGCTTTAATGACAGATTTTATTTACATGTCAGGGGTCTAAGAATAATAAATGTGTTTTGATTTTTTTTAAAATTGATTTCATGCTGAATACTGCATACTTAATAAAATATCCCATTTACATAATCATTGTATAATTATACTCACATATGTGCAACATTATTTATATAATATATATTATATAAATAACTTCTATTATATTTTTACATTAATCTTACTTTGTTTCCATATATGACTGGAGCTTTTTAACTTTTTAAAATTCATATTATTACAAATCGATAATATTCTGTAAAAAATAATATCAGATACATTAAATATATTCAGTTTTAATAATTTGTAGAAATGTAAGACAGAAATTTACCGTTAGTTGTTTTATTTTATAAGAAATCATTTTATTCATAAATTACCATTAATGCTCAGCAACCACAAATGTGAACGTTATTTTGTGTGTGTGTGAATTTTTATTGTTTTTCCCATTTATTTATTTATTTATTTTTGCTTTTTGAGTTCCTATTAATATAAAATGAATAAATCGTAAACAAAAAAGTATTTTTTTTTTCTCACCTTAAAAAAATCGTCTCTGAACAGGTTAACCCTTTATGTACTGAATTATGAATTCATGAAGATGTCATCTTCTAAAACATTTTTCGGGAATTTTAGAGGCTACATTAGAAGATTTACATAATCATTTAATAAATTGTAGAAGGATTTTAGAATGATTGAAGGATTTAGAAGGATTCATTAAATTTGAATTTATAAGGATTTTGTGCATTATTTGTAACCCCCACTCAAATCTTTTATTTTAAATATTTTTCTTAGTATTTTGTAGAATTAGGAAATGTACAACTATAATGTTCTTACAATACAAATACATGTATTTCCGAATTGAAAAATCCTCCCCCCCCCCCCCCCCCCCCCAACGCCAAGAAAGCTGAAAAGATGCAAAGGCAAAAGAAATCATCATTTTAAAAATATTTTTGTTTTGTGCAACTAATAATTCTTTTGGGACAAGTTAAAGTAATGCATCTGTAACTCATTCTAAACTGTATTACTACTAATCGATGTTTTAAGTGAATTTTATAACAAGTTATTTTAATGGTACTTATAAGTACCGTCAGTAGATAAAAGGTTAAAGTGTCGAAAAGTGAAAAAAAAATTACCATCCATATTCGTAATTTTATATCTTAAAAAGTAAACATTACGAAAACACAATTTTTGAAAGCGGTAATAGATACATGTTTCTTCTTTCATTTTATTTTTTTTCCCTCTCCTATTGGGGAAAATTAGTTATTATAGGGGGGGGGGGGGGTTAACTTGCCGAGCAAAAAATTGGAATCACAGGTTGCGCGCAAGATTAAAAAGGAATTTCTGTATATAAAGGAAAACTTTTCGTATCTAATTATACTTGAGAGCCTTGTGCTTACACTGAACGTTAAAAAACTATTATTTATAGCTGTTTTACATTTTAAAAATAAAACTGTATCTTGCTTATATAAAATTAAAAAAATTTTAGCAGTACAGCACCAAGAATTTTATTTATTTTTTTTTTTTCAACAGAAAATGATGAAAAATTAGGTTTACTTTACAAAGCCTACCATCCACCATGCATCATGAAAATTTCATGGAAAAAATATCGAAAACTTTTCTAACTACCTTGCGCCCAATACCCCAAAATCACATTTTGAAAAGAAATGACATTAAAGTTCTTTTTCTTAAATATTGCATATTTAAGGGGTCTCGGGAAATGGAAAAAAATAAAAAAGATCATTTTCAATGTTTAATATCTTAAAATGGACATGATTTAAAAACACAATTTTTATTGGGTTGAAAGGCATAAGTATGTTCTTTCATTTCATGTATTTAAAAAATTGTAAGATTCAGAATTAGTGTTTATAGGGGGCTTCAACCTGTCAGACATTTTTCGAGAAAAATATTTGGTATAACAATTTACGCGCAGGATTATTCAACTAGAATGAAATTTTTTGTGCTTAATTATACTTCAGATTGTAATAATTACCCTGAACCTGAATAAATTTGTATTTAAAGCATTTTTATATTTTTAATACAAAGTTGTATTTGGATAATACAAAATTTTGAAATTTTCAACAGTATGTAAACAAATCTAAACTAAGTGGCTATACAATCCAAGAAAGATCTGGGCCGACAGTGCCCATCTCTGTTTTCTTGACCCTGGGCCCCGAGGTGCTATGCAGCATGTGTCCCGGCCAGGTGGTCAACCTAACGCGAGACCCTCGGTGTTTAGTTCCCAAGCAAGCTTGGTACTCATTTTATCGACCCCGAAGGGATGAAAGGCTTACGCTCGTATTCACGAATAACTTCGACCCGGAGTTATGCTGAAAACCCGGGTTGAAAACTCAAATGGCATTCACCGTCAACCCCACTGAACCGGTTCGAGGTTAAAATTTAACGCCGGGTTCAGTAACCCAACCTTGGTCTACTGCAAGTTCAACCCAGGATTTTTCAACCGAGCATGCGTATTTAACGAAAAACAAGCGGTGAGAGTGAGAGGACCGCCATTTTACAATGGCGGCAGACGTGTTGATAGAAGAAGGTGCTGTGTAAAACATAGAAGTTCTACTATTAAATAAAACGGAATAACTATATCCAAAGGTATGTAATCTCATATATATGTAATTATCTTCAATATTTTTATCTGATTTGTTTATATTTATGTATATAGCCTCTATATATTGAATACATGTTTAATTGTTTGTTTACACAAATACGCGTGGTCGCGAAAAATTTATTTGCCTTAAAAATAGCCAATATTACTTAAACAGCCGAATAATTTGTTTTAAAGTAACAACTGTCGCGTTTAAGATCATTTATTTTTTGCAATTTTGATGTTAAAAAATTCACAAATGTATTTTAACAGGACCGAAATAAACGCCATACTTGCATAAGTTCTAATTAAAATGTGAGACTCAGGCTAATTTGCATTTTTGTTTAAGTAAAGAAATACACAGATTATCTTAGAATATCCATAGATTCTCTGTAGATTTTTGATCAGTACTTATAGAATGTTTTAAAATTAAATTTTGGGTCTATTGTGTAAAAGATATATTATTGTTTATGTACAAACTGAGATAAATATAAATCAGATCTATAAATTAGATATTTTAACTTAAAATTTAAACAATTTGAGTTTTATTACTTTTTTTTTTTTTTTTTTTTTTTTTTTTTTACGACTGTTTGTAAGCTTCTACGTATGTTTCCCAATTTTTGTGGAATTTGAAATATTTATTTTTATTGCATTTATTTTTCAACTGTATTTTAATTTCAAAACTATACATAATATAAAATATTGCATTAGTACTATTTTATACGAAAATAATAATAGTAATAATAAATCCTAAAATGAATAACTTTTCAATGTTACCTCCTGAAATTGTGACTTTTTTTAGAGATCACTTATAATTTTTGCTTCTTAATTGACGGCTAAATTAAAATAAATTACTAAAAAGTTGAAAAAAAAATTCCCTTTTTAAAATAACCCCACACAAAAATATTTTTTATCAGCCCTTGTAGTAATAATGACTATTTTTAAGGTAAATGAATTCGTGATCATGAGTATTTATGAAAGCAAACAATTCAACATGTAATGAAGGAGATATAATGTATATATATAAATAAACCAGTCAAAAAATATATAGATAATATATATATGTGTATGTATGAGATTACATATATTCTTCTATTTTTGGTAATATGTACTTTAAACTTTCTTTTTATTTCTATATCTTACACAGCATCTTGAGAAACGTTTAATTTATTTAAATTAAAGAATGACACCAAAAAAGAGAAAAAAAAATAGAGGGAATGGGTAGGCTGGTACAAATGGGAACTTGTTTTTCTCCACTGATTCTACAACAGACAGCTATTTTATTTATTAGCTAATGTAAAATTATATGAAATTATTAATAATTAATTTGAGTTGTTTTGTTAGATTACAAACTATCATTACTCTGCCTATTTAGTCTAGAAATCTATCATTAATCAGTCATCAAAAAAAAAAAAAAAAAAGGAATCCCACTTTTAATTTCTATTCTAAATGAGATTCTTATTACATCTAATGAAGTGATATCTAAATGAATTAAAAATATGAAATTAAGAAGCTGGAAAAAATATAGAAAATAAAATAACATTTTCTAAATAAATACATTTTTTCAAATGCAACACTGCAACCAAAAACAAGTGTCTTTGTGCATGTAATAATATTTCGTAATTATTAGGCTAATTTATCAAAAAATAGTCAAAGATAATCGAGTGAATAGCTTTGATCTTGTAAATGTGATAATAGAAAAATTCTCATACATATGGCTGGAGGGGTAGGGGTGGGGATAGGTCATAAAAGCTGGTCGATAAAAATTCAACTTTCTGTAATATTTCACATTTATTTGTCCAGATAGTATTCAGAATACATTTATCATGATTTAGGAAAGTCCTTATTCGATTATATGTGTTGAATGGAAATTCATACACTATACACTAGTAGTCTTAAAAGTTTAAAATATTTGTGTTCTTTTATAATAATTTCTTATAAAATATCTCCACTGCACACAGTTTAAACTTAAAGGAAGTATAGAGTTTTATTTAGCGACTAGTTTAATGAAAAAATGTTTATCAATCGCTCGGAAGTGATAACTATATGCGCCTATGGAGCGCCTCTGCGGCTTGGTACCTGGTGCCAGGGCACCGCTAGGATCACCTGTTCCGCTTTTTCTGCAGTTCTGTTAATATTATTTCACTCATTTTTCCTGTCAACCTGGAATATTAATTACTATCTAATTTAATTAGAATTAAACATATCTGGGATACCATCTATACTAATAAAAGAAATAGTATATATAAAGTACAACAGACTACTTTCATAATTTTTTTCCTTTTTTCTTCATTTTAATATTTTCATTATCAGAAATTGTTTAATTGCTAACTAGAGCTATTAATAATAGAAGTCATCTTAATTGCTGTTGAAATAAAATTTTAGTTTTTATTCAAATCAAGTTTCATTAGTTTTGGCCCAAATCAAGTTCATTTTTTAGCAACTATGCGAAAATTTATTTTGAAAAAGAACCTTTTAACATTTATTTTAGCAGTTGACACGTTTCATATCATTAACCTAACTCATTAATAAATTAAAAAAAAAAACAATTGTTTAAAAAATATTAAAACTCAAGAGAAATTAAGTTGATTCATTTTTAATGATTACAGGTTTTTATTTTGTCCATACATTTTGTGGAAAAAAAAAAAAAACACTACATTGAATCTTTCTTTCTTTTTTTTTTTTTTAAATTGGCGTTTTTCTTCCAAAACATACACAAACGAAGTCTCGATGCGAAACCGAACAAGGCATGTGATTTTTTTAACCAATAAACACATTTCGTTCAACCTAGGTCGAGAAACCCCGAGTTGGGTAACTTTTCATCCGAAGTAAACGGTGAATACGAGTTTTCAACTCCCGGTTGAAAATACCAACCTGGGGTTACTGAACCCGCGGTTTAACCCTCGGTCGAAGTTATTCATGAATACGAGCGTGAGTGAACCTTGCCCAGTCAGGAGTCGAACTCTCGACCTGCGGTCCGGCAGACAGGCGTGCTGACCACTACACCACCGGGCTTCAAGCAAATCGCATTAAAAAAATATTTTTTTGAACAATAAAAAGGAAATTTTATGTTCAGTTTATACAGACTAACATGAAACATATGTTTTAAAAATTTCACAAAAAAATATTCAGAAGTTTTTCAGATATCCTGCGCGTAATGCCCAAAAATGACATCTAGAGAAAAATGATTTCAAATATTCGGAAAAGCCGCTTCAGCTATTGAACGGGTATAATTCTAAAATCCATAATTTCTGTTATAATGGGAATTTCAAGGGAACAATTATATCAATATGTTCAGAAGAGACAGGAGTTTAATATCTAAAAAATTAAAAATTTCGAAAATTTTGTAAGTGTCCTGAGACCCCTTAAACATGATATTTTTGCATTAGCCTTACGGACGACGTTCAAGGGATTGAAGCTTTAAAGCTTCAATGACTGCTTCTTGAGACCCCTTAACAACTACTAAGAGTATCCCTCATTTTGTTTTAAAGTGTTTAGAAATAATTACTCTTTAATATACAGGATGTCCACTTGCAGCGTTGTCTAAAATGGCTAATTTCTAAACCGTTAGTCATAGACATATAGTTTCAATTACAAAATTGTTTTAAATGAGATTTAAAAAAAAAAGTGTTTTAAAAGTCGTCAATAAAAGCATTTCTTTAAAAGTTACGAAATTTAAATTTTTATATGGTCCTACAAGTGATATTTAGTAAAAACTACACTGTAAAAAGAAAAAACCGACTAAAAAATGGAGATTCTACTGGCAATCTAGACGCCAGTGCTATTGACGTATTTTTACGGAAATTTCCCCCCTTAAATTACAGAAAAATTTCCGTTTTTAATCAGAAGAGCTGAAATTTTTCTGTAATTTATAGGAAAAATTTTCCGTAAAGATACGGAAATAATACTGGCGTCTAGATCGCCAGTAGAATCTCCGTTTTTTTTTTTCCTATTACACTAACATAACAAGTAATACAAAAAAGTCCCATTCATCTAATACTAAAGTTAACCGAGTTATAAAACTGTGAATTGCTTCCAATTTTATGCATCTGAACACAGATAAGTTGGGCCATGCTTCGGGGGATCGTACACAAAGTGCTTAACGTATTAGAAGGATTTATTTCGCGTGTACATTTCTGCATTGCAGCCGAAGGGCGTCAGTTAGAGCAAGTTTTAAGATAACTGTAATTTGTACTAATTAAATTTTAGATTAGATAATCTAATTGCATTTTAAAATATGTATCATTTTGTAAAGTCCTGATTTTCATCCTTTCATTTAGCAAAATTCTGTTATGTTTTAACTAATACTTCTTAAACAAGTTGTGCATTTTTATGAATATTTCAGAATCATAATAAATTTCAGATTTATATTGCAATGTTGGTTTTACTCACAACTCTTATTATTTTTTTATATATCCGACGATTATTTATATTTCTAGTAAATTTATGAATGACCCCTATTTCGCAGTAAAAAAAGATGTTTCCATTTTAAACAGAGATTATTCAGTCAGTTTTAATCGTAGAAGAATCGGACTTTCTTTTGTCTTACTTCCTGGTGTTAATAGGATATTTTTACTAAATATAACTTATAGGACCGGGTGACCGCATAAAAATTTAAATTTCGTAATTTTTTAAGAAATGTTTTTATTGGCCCAAATCGCTTTTAAAATACTTCTTTATCTCATTTTAAACATTTTTGTAAATGGAACTTTATGTCTATGCCTAACGGTTTATATTTTCTCAAAGACTGAATTTTTCGAAGGTTTAAAAGTCCTATGACCCCTAAAATGCTAACGTTTTTAATTTATCCTGTCTGTCTCTGGAACATGTTTGTTGAACAAGAAAATGTTCATGAGAATGGATAACTGCCAGAAACCATACATTCCAAGTTGAGAAAACAGATTAATACACTATTTTTTTTTTTTTAACTGCTTGGAAACGTTTCCAAAAATCAGTGGCAGCAAAAGAGATTTTTTCTGTAAATGCTTCTTTAAATCACGAAAATATATTGGTTTCTGAGGTTATATGTTCCTGTATTTTTTTTTTTTTTTTTTTTTTTTACAGTACTTAAGCGCATCTTACATACTTACGTACATCTGATATAATAATACGTATATACATACAACAATTTTTACTACATACATTAAATATAAGTTTCTTTCATCAAAAGAAAACAATAAAAGATTAATGGGGATTCTTTCCATAATCATATTCCACCACTCAGTAATCTAGACAACAAACATTTCTTTCCATTGTTGGAAAGTTTTTTGCCATGAATGACACGTTTTTTGCCCTTCGAATAAAAAAAAAAACAGGAAATTGTGTCTTAAAAATAAATACATAAATAAAAAATTCTAAAATATCTTGGCCAACCACCATCCCTCCTTTCTACCCTGAAGAAAGACTCTTAATTCTCCTTTCTTTTAATATTTAATTGTTTTATGTCACTTGCAAAGAAATAATTTCAATAATCTTTTTTTTTTTTTTCTTTTTTCTTCTTTTTTTTTTTTTTTTTTTTTTTTTTTTCAATTATCTGATTTAAAGAAACTTTTGTCTACAGTGATAGGCAATGGCTGTCTGTGTCTTAAAAAAGTAATAAAAATAAATAAATAAATAAATAAATTCTAAAAAATCTTACCCCCACCCTCCCTTTTCCACCCTGAAGAAACATTCTTAATTCTCCTTTCTTTTAATGCTTAATTGTTTTATGCCACTTTCAAAGAAATAATTTCACAAATCTTTTTTTTTTAATTATAGGCTTTAAAGAAACTTTTGTCTCCAGTGATAGGCAATGGCCGTCTACAACAGAAAATTTTTGTTTATTAACTGGCATCATCACTTCATCAAAACCTACCATCCCAGTAGCAATAATTGCGTGTCCGTTTTGGCAACGGAGCCGGAGTTTCACGGAGCGTAAATTTTTCGACGGGGGATTTATGTGGCTTATCAGCCGTGTACTCCAGTCACGGTCCATCAGACTCGAATACGAGCCACCGCTCTGCTGGACCGAGCTTTTGACGGCGACCTAATATCATATTCATAATGAGATTATGTGGTGAATCTCCCCACACTTATCCATCCCGATTCCCCCCTTTTATCATGATTTACAAACCGAGGCAGAATTGTGGGGGGTTTTAGTCTGAGTCAATGCAATAATTGGGTTTTTGTGTATGGGGTTTAGTTTAATATGATGGTTTTCGTTCTAGTTGAATATTTTATTTGGTTTTTGCAGGTTTTGAAGTATAATAATCATTTTTAATAAATTAAATAGTGAGTAATTGAAAAAACAAAGCCATTTTTAAAATAAAAGCTTACGGGTTTCTATTAAAATGTACAGTAAATTCCGATGTGTCTAGTCTGAGTTAATGCAACAATTGTGTTTTTGTGCATGGGGTTAGTTTATTTTATAGTTTTTGTTATAGTTAAATATTTTATCAAGTTTTGCAGGTAGTGAAGTATAATAACTCGTTTTAATAAATTAAATAATGAATAATTGAATAATTAAAAATAAAGGCTTATGGGTTTCTATTAAAATATACAGTAAATCCTGATGTGTCTAGTCTGAGTTAATGCAATAATTGGGTTTTGTGTAGGGGGGTTAGTTTATTATTATACTTTTGTTATAGTTAAATATTTTATTTGGTTTTTGCAGGTTTTGAAGTATAATAATCATTTCTAATAAATTAAATAGTGAGTAATTAAAAAAATAAAGCCATTTTTAAAATAAAAGCTTACGGGTTTCTGTTAAAATATACAGTAAATGCCGATGTTCTGAGTTAATGGAATAGTTGGGTTTTTATGTATGCGGTTTAGCTTATTATTATAGTTTGTGTTATAGTTAAATATTTTATCTAGTTTTTACAGGTTTTGAAATATAATAATTCTCTTTAATAAATTAAATAGTGAGTAATTAAAAAAATAAAGCCGTCTTTAAAACATAATCTTACGGGTTTTTATTCAAATGTACAGTAAATCCCGATGTGCCCTGTCTAAGTTAATGCAATACTCGGGGTTTTGTGTATCGAGTTTAATTTATTATTATAGTTTACGTTATAGTTAAATATTTTATTTGGTTTTTGCAGGTTTTTAAGTATAATAATTCTTTTTAATAAATTAAATAGTGAGTAATTAAAAAATAAATGCTTACGAGTTTCTATTAAGATATATAGTAAACCCCGATGTGTCTAGTCTGAGTTAATGCAATAATTGAATTTTTGTGAACGGGGTTTAGTTTATTATTTTAGTTTTCATTATAGTTAAATATTTTATCTGGTTTTTGCAGGTTTTGAAATACAATAATTCTTTTTAATAAATTAAATAGTGAGTAATTAAAAAAATAAAGCCGTCTTTAAGATATAATCTTGCGGGTTTCTATTAAAATATATATAACAAATCCCGAAGTGTCTAGTCTGAGTTAATGCAATAATTGGGTTTGTGTGTATGGGGTTTAGTTTATTATTATAGCTTTCGTTATAGTTAAATATTTTATCTAGTTTTTGCGGGTTTTGAAACATAATAATTCTTTTTAATAAATTAACTAGCGAGTAATTAAAAAAATAAAGCCGTCTTTAAAATATAATCTTACGGGCTTCTATTAAAATGTACAGTAAATCCCGATGTGTCTAGTCTGCGTTAATGCAATAATTGGCTTTCTGTGACAGAAACTTGAAATTTGGCATGGTAGTTACTTATAAGATGTAAATGATCTCTAATAACAGTTTCTAAAAAATTCGAAATTTAAAAGGGTAAAATAAGCGAAAAGCATTTAAAAAGTTTTCAATTATGATTTCTATGGAATCTCAAGAAATACTAAACCTATTTCAAAATTAATGTTGGCGAATTGATGGTGACTGTCCCTGTTCCGCCATAAGCTATATTTTATGTCGATGCCACGACTACCAGAGGGGTGGTAGACATTTAGATTAGAAGCTTTGAACATGGCATGTTGGTTACTTTTAAGATGTAAATGCATGCTAAGAACGGTTTCTAAAAAATCCAAAACTTCAAATGAAAAGTAAAATGAGTGCAAAAGCTTCAAAATACATTCTAAATTATCATTTATTTAGAATTAGTTTTAGTTCTTCTCATCAATCAATCTCATCTCATTTTCGCCTAATGTAGCGTAATAATGAAGTTTAGTCAAACTTTGGATTAAGTAGCAACTTTTGAATTATTCGTAGCAGCATAATTTCTTCTATTAACCCTTTAAGACCCGGAACATTTTCACATTTAAATATTACATTTTTCTGGTTATTAACTCTATACTGACTTAAAAAAATAATTTAAAAAATTTTCGTCACCCCCTGGAGCATGGAGAGTACCCGCACGAAATGCGGGTTGGGCTTTTTCTAAGACAGCCACACTCGCACGATCCTACGGGTTGGGCTTTTCCTGTGAAATAATTACCTATAAGATGATTTGGGATGTATTGGACGAAATACTACAATAGAATCCTTTCTGGCTCTAAAGCCTAAAAAAGGAGAAAAAAAATTAATATTGGAGATGTACTTATCGACTTCAAAAAAGTCATATTTTAATTAATTTAAAAATATTTGCCTTATTTAAAAAAATTTATGATATCGATTTTATTTTTTCTATAAGTCTGTAACTTTTTTTAAATTAAAATTTCAGAAATGAAAGACATACCAGCAATTGCATGAAATCTAAAGGAGCAGAATGAGGTACAGAACTTCTTAACATCCCACACATATATATATATATTCATTATCTTAGCATCTGCCGAAACTGGCTTGGAGGTAGAACTTTGAGGAATGAATTCAGGGGATTTTGATGAGGAAGAAGTATCCAAAATTGCCATTTCTTTAGAAATATTTGTATTTTTTTCTTCATCGAGCCCATCTGAACTTGACTATCCTTCTAATAAATCTGCTTCAAATATTTTGTCCACAACCTCTAAATTCAGAGTCTGATTTATTCATCAATTGCAATATTTCTTCTTGTGTGAGAATTCTTTTCCGTTTAGGCATCTGAAAAAGTATTTTATTTTGTTTTGTTAAAAGTTAACAAAGTATTTTTTTTTTAATGTCTTAGAAAATTTTATTAATTGAAAGAAAAAAAAAGTAAAATTTAATTTAAAAAAATCATCCATGACAACACCCAAGAAAATATGGCATTAATTATATAACAACATACTTCGTTTTTATTCTGGCTGTCACCAAAATTATTGAAACAGAAAACAAAATGAACATTGAGAAAGTTCTTACCTTTACAGTAGCACTGACTAACGTAACGCCCAAGTCGCACGATCGTGCGGGTAACGAAATCTGAAGTCCTATGAGCAACATAAATAGTGTATAATTAATGTTTTTGTTACATTACACTTATTTAGACATTAAAGAAAAAATATTTATCAAAGCAATTAGAAATATACTGATAATTACCTTTTTACGATAGATAAAATGATGAGCTGTTTTCGTTGTACTTGTAAACAAAGCTAATCATGCCGGCTAAAAGTAAAACATGTACTACAACCGTCATCCGTTGATAAAAAATGATACTTTACTCTTTTTGCAAACCAGAACAATCGTTCGATTCGGGGTTTTATTACATAAGACTGTTTCAGAAGCAAAAATTTACATGTATGTCTAACCCGCACGATCGTGCGGGTTGGGTCTTAAAGGGATAAAAATGGGCATACAAATACCACTTGGCATATTTCAACTTCTTCACGAGAAAAGCAGCGGGTTTTGCTACTATTGTATATTTTACTCCAGGTCTTCAAGCTTTGCACTTTAGCGCTAATATAATTTTTTAATTAACAGGCTATACATGTGTTTAAAAGTAGTACTGGTTTTTAGTTAGTTTAATAACACTAGCAATAATGAAATTTCACTAAGAATAATGAATACCTAACAATGATGAAATTTCACTATATAGTTTAATACAGATATGTTAGCTTTTTATATTAGTGCTGGTTCGGAACCTGTTCCGAAAGTGAAAGTCTCATTGAAAAAAACTACAACCAGAATCGAAAAAGTGCAAGCTAATATTGTTAGAAATCGACCTCAAGTATAGTAATATAAAAAAAGAAAGAAAAGAAAAGAAAAAGAAAAAAGATTAAAATAATAAGCGTAGGCACTTAATAGCTTGTTTAGGCACTAGTGTGGGCACTTACGGATCTACACTAGAAAAGTTAAGAAACTCGAAAGCTAATGTTAAACCTATGGGAGAAATCGTTACAGATTTCTCCCTTGTATTTTAATATTTTTAAATGATTTATTTATTTATTTATTTTTGTATAGGATACCTGAGGTCGATATCTATTGTTGTGCGTTTGCACTTTTTTCCATTTCGGTTGCAGTTTACAATTTTTTATATATGTAAGAATAGTTCCACTTTCAGAAACAGTTCAAACTGGTTCCAAAATGTCTGCATATAAAAAGGCTCTTAAGTCTTTAGATGAAGGCATATCGAATATCTTATTCTCTCTCACTGATGTAAATAATTTTATGTTCAATGACTTTGAACATTAATAAGCTTCTTGAATGGAAAATATTTCCTTTTAAGCTTTAAAGGGAAGCATTTTAAATATCTGATTGTCTCTCATGTAAGTCACTTTTTTCTGTACAATGACTTTAAACGTAAATAAGCTTCTTAAATAAAGAAACCGACTTTTTAAAATGTTTCAATGAAGCCACGTCAAATATTTCTCTGTCTCTCATATAAGTAACAATTTTATGTTCACTGATTTTGAATACTAATAAGATATTTAAATGAGGAACCGTTTCTTTAAATTCTTTAGAAGAAAGCATATAAAATAGTTGATGGCCTCTCACCTACGTCATTTTATTTTGAATCTTTGAGCATCAATAAGCTTCTTAAATGGAGAATATGTTTGATTTGCGTCTCTAGATAAAATCATATTTAATATCCGATTGTCTCTCATCAAAGATACTTTTTTTCTGTGCAATGACTTTGAACAGTAATAAGCTTCTTAAATAGAGAACCAGACTTTTTTAAATGTTTCAATGAAGGCACGTCAAATATTTCTCTGTCTCTCATCTAAGTAACATTCGATGTTGATTGATTTTGAACACTAATAAGATTTTCAAATGAGGAATCGTTTCTTTAAATTCTTTGGAGGAAACCATAGAAAATACTTGACGTCCTCTCATCTAAGACATTTTTATTTTGAATCTTTGAACATTAATAAGCTTCTTGAATGGAAAATCTTTTCTTTTTTTAAACTTTAAAGGGAAGCATTTTAAGTATCTGATTGTCTCTCATGCAAGTCACTTTTTTCTGTTCAATGACTGTGAACATTAATAAGCTTCTTAAATAAAGAATCCAACTTTTCGGAGTGTTTCAACGAAGTCATATCAAATATCACCTTGTCTCTCATGCAAGTAACATTTTATACTCAATGACTTTGAAAATTAATATGCGTCTTGAATGGAAAATCTTTTCTTTTAAGCTTTAAAGGGGAGCATTTTAAATATCTGATTGTCTCTCATGTAAGTCACTTTTTTCCGTTCAATGACTGTAAATATTAATAAGCTTCTTAAAAAAAAAAAAAAAAAATCCGACTTTTTGGAGTGTTTTAGAGAAATCACATCAAACATCACCTTGTTTCTCATGCAAGTAACATTTTATGCTCAATGACTTTGAACATTAATATGCTTCTTGAATGGAAAATCTTTTCTTTTAATCTTTAAAGGGGAGCATTTTGAATATCTGATTGTCTCTGATGTAAGTCACTTTTTTCCGTTCAATGACTTTGAACATTAATAAGATTCTTGAATAAAGAATCCGACATTTTGCAGTGTTTCAATGAAGTCATATCAAATATTACCTTCTCTCCCCCAAATAACATTTCATGCTCAATGACTTTGAACATTAATAAGCTTCTTGTATGGAAAATCTTTTCTTTTAAGCTTTAAAGGGAAGTATTTTAAATATCTGTCTCTCATGTAAGTCATTTTTTTCTGTTCAATGACCTTGAACATTAATCATCTTCTTAAATAAAGAATCCGACTTTTTGGAGTGTTTCAATGAAATCATATCAAATATTACTTTGTCTCTCATCCAAGTAACATTTCATGCTTAGTGAATTTGAACATTAATAAGCTTCTTGAAGGGAAAATCTTTTGTTTTAAGCTTTAAAGGGAAGCATTTTAAATATCTGTCTCTCATGTAAGTCACTTTTCTTTGTTCAATGACTTTGAACATTAATCATCTTCTTAAATAAAGAATCCGACATTTTGGAGTGTTTTAACGACGTCATATCAAATATTACCTTGTCTCTCATCCAAGTAACATTTCAGGCTCATTGACTTTGAACATTAATAAGCTTCTTGAATGGAAAATATTTTCTTTTAAACTTTAAAGGGAAGCATTTTAAATATCTGATTGTCTCTCATGAAAGTCACTTTTTTCTGTTCAATGACTTTGAATATTAATAAGCTTCTTAAATAAAGAATCCGACTTTTTGGAGTGTTTCAATGAAATCATGTCAAATATTACATTGTCTCTCATGCAAGTAACATTTTATGCTCAATGACTTTGAACATTAATATGCTTCTTGAATGGAAAATCTTTCCTTTTAAGCTTTAAAGGAAAGTATTTTAAATATTAGTCTATCATTTAAGTCACTTTTTTCTGTTCAATGACTTTGAACATTAATCATCTTCTTAAATAAAGAACCCGACATTTTGAAGTGTTTCAAGGAACTCATATCAAATATTACCTTGTCTCTCATCCAAGTAACATTTCATGCTCATTGACTTTGAACATTAATAAGCTTCTTGAATGGAAAATCTTTTCTGTTAAACTTTAAAGGAAAGCATTTTAAATAGCTGATTGTTTCTCATGTACGTCATTTTTTCTGCTCAATGACTTTGAACATTAATAAGCTTCTTAAATAGATAAATAAACTTTTTTAAGTGTTTCAATGAATGCATATTAGATATTTCTCTGTCTCTTATCTAAGTAACATTTTTATGTTCATAACAGTAATAAGATATTTAAATGATGAGTCGTTTCTTCAAATTCTTTAGAGGAAAGCATATAAAATACTTGATGGCCTCTCACCTAAATCATTTTATTTTGAATCTTTGAACATCAAAAGCTTCTTAACCAGATAATATATTTAAGTCTTTATATAAAATCGTATTTAATAAAGAAGAATTTCATTTGGAACTTAAAAACCGTTTCCAAGTACTTCAATCAACTTTAGAAGAAGAGCAAGATGTTACAGTAGTGAACAATAAAATAACTAATACTCTACCAGAAACTGCAAAGAAGATAGCCGGCGATGCACAAGTAAAGCAGACAAAGAGAATCACAGAAGAAACAAGAAGATTGATGAAGAAATGCAAAGAATTTAAAATGAATAAAAACGATCCTAAATTAAGAGTTGAATATGCTGACTTGTTGGATATGCTAAAAAAATGTGTTACAGAAGATATCAGAAAATTTAACTGTGATCTTGTCAAGAAAGTTCTAGAATATAACAAAAGTTTAAAATCAGCTAAGCGCAAACCATGTATTGGAAGAAAAAATATTTTTTGCACTAAAGATGGCAGATGAAACAATCACCAAAATCAATAACGAAATAGTACACATTTCCGAAAAATTCTGTAACGATCTATATAAATGTGAATATTCAAAGGGAAATCAACCTACGTGATCCAAAAGAAAACTTAACAGAAACTGAAGAGATAATCCAAGTGATGACAGATGGAGTTTTACAAGCCATTAGATTTATGAAAAGGAAAATGCCCCGGCGAAGATGGAATTACAATTGACCTTATCGAAGAAGCAGGAGGAGAATTTGCAAAAATGCTATCCTTACTATTTTCGAAATGTGTCGAGAAACCAGATGTACCAAAAGGTTGGAATAATGCTGTGATGGTTCTACTTAAGTAAAACATTAAAAACTTCCGTCCGATCAGCTTACTATCAATGATTTATAAAATTTTCACCAAAGTTTTAACGACAAGACTTGAATCTGCTCTGAACTCAGCTCAACCTAGAGAACAAACAGAATTCCGAAGTGGATTCATCACAATAGATCATATCCAAACACTAAGGGAACTCATAGAAAAATATAAGGAATATAATTTACCCCTCTTCCTTGCCGTTATTGATTATGAAAAAGCATTTGATTCGGTCTACACATCAGCAGTAGTAGAGTCTCTGGAGGACACTGGTATAGAAAACCCTACATCAATATCATAAAGAAGATTTAAAAGAAAGCAACAGCAACCATCCGTTTGGACAAAGGAAAAGCGAAGATCAAACTTGGAAGAGGAGCAAGACAAGGAGACACCATTTCGCCTAAGTTTTTTACTGCTGTCTTATAAATTTTTTCAAGAAGCTGGATTTAGAAAACAAAGGTATTAGAATAAATGGGGAATATTTAAGTTATCTCCGGTTTGATGACGACATTTTAATTTTCAATAACAGCCCTGAAGAATTGGAAAATATGCTAAAAGATTTGGCAGAAACTAGCATTAATGTGAGATTAAAAATAAATTTGGAAAAGACTAAGGTGATGTTCATTTCATTTGCATCAAAAAAGAAAATCGCCTACAAGATTAAAGAAGTACAAAGGTATGTGTACCTTGGACAGGAAATATCCGCGGATAATATTATCATGAATAAAATCAATAGAAGAATAAGAAATGGATGGAGTGCTTTTGGCAAGAACAATATTATTCTGAAGAGTAACATGCCTCTTCGTTTAAAAAAAAAGGTGTTTAACCAATGTGTTTTGCCTGCACTAATTTATGGAGCAGAAACATGGACGCTAACAAAACGGATGGTACAAAGATTACAAACAACACAGCGAAGTATGGAAAGATGTATGCTAGGCATAACTAGAATAGACAGAAAGAGAATAACCTGGATAAGAAGTCAGACGAAAGTTTATGACATCACTGAAAGAATTAAACGGCTGAAATGGAAATGGGGTGGGCACATTGCAAGAAGACAAGACAATAAATAGATGTTGGACAAACACCCTACAGTGGTATCCCAGAGATGTAAAACGACCAAGAAGACGAGGTCAAGTAAGATGGAGTGACAAAATCAGAAAAGTGGCCGGTATTAATTGGTTGACTAAAGCACTAGACAGAAAACATTGGGGAAATTTGCGGGAGACCTACATCCAGCAGTGGATTGAAAACGGTTGTTGTTGTTGATGATGATTATTATTGTGTCTCTCATCTAAGTCCGAATTGTGTTCAGTGACTTTGAACATTAATAAACTTCTTGACACTCGATTACTATTGCTGTTTCTCTATGATACGGTGACTTTTTTAACTGGTTGCAAAAGCATCTTTGGAGACGACAATTTGGTATAATTCTTTTTCAAATTTTTAAGATTAAAGGCAAAAAAACATATTTCTAGTTAATTACTACTTTTTCTCAAAATATCCCAGTAAAAAGTGTATAAATATGTGGAAATTACCCCATGTGATCTCACAATTTTCAAAAACACTGAATGCAAAATATTCAAAGACATTGAGTATAAAATGTGACTAAAATGAGAGAGAATCAGATATGAGATGTGATTTCTTTAAAAAAAATTGAAGTCTTTCAATGAATGGACGCCAAATACTGCATTGTCTGTCATCCAAGTCACATTTTGTTTTCGATAGCTTTGAACATTAATGTTTAAGGCTGTTCTCAAATCCAAAAGAATTAAAACCCAATTCCCTGGCATCATTTAAGTGCACAATTATATATTTTTAAAAGAATTTGTTGAATATGATAAATATTTAATATTACAACCTATTTAAATTTATTTTCATCAGTTTCAGGGGAGTGTAGTGATGTTATATCAGTTCAAGCAGACAGTTGCACCTTAACTCTGCTCATTTTGGCATTCAAACAAAGGTAAATACCAGTCAGTTTGCTGTATTTAAAATTATATTTTGCATCTAGAACTGTACTTTTGTATTATTGTATGTTATATATGAACTTTGAGCTCTTTATCATGTTTGACAAACTTAAATTCATACATTTTGACCATTTTTTACACTTGTACAATTAGAATACTTATTCTTAACTCTTTCTTAACTTTCTCTCAAGCTTCTCACCCCCCCCCCCCCCTTATACTATGAATTACCTTTTAGTTGTTTTCAATAAGAATAAATACTGACTATGAGGGACTATTTAGTAGTATTGTCAGTCCTTTTAAATCTTTAGAGGAAGGAACGTCAAATATTTTATTATCTCTTATCTAGGTTACATTTTACGTTCAATGGCTTCGAACATTAATAAATCATATAATGAACACAAACTGACATATATTTCATAAACAACACGAATTATACTAAAGCACATCGCGTGCACTTTGTATACTCCCTTTATATAAAAAAGGAAATTAGAATGGGAAAATGGACTTCCCCTTTTATCCTAACCCCCGTCTTTTTATACTATGCGTACGCGATAAGGGCAATAACTTGATGAGTTCGACTCCCTTACCACCCCCACACCCCTTCGGTCTGGAATATCAATCACGATCCATCTGTAACTCCCTTTTATTCAAAGGGTCGTGTGCATCCGTGTCTATGGTGACCCCCTCCCCCAAAATGATGTAGACTCCCTTTTTCTGTAAGGGGGGGGGATACATCCCCCCAGTGTTTTCGATCTTTTTAATGGCGTAAATTGTATTGCCACATTAGCTAAATGAAATGTGCCGTAGAGCGATGTTCTGCTAGAAAGCTGCTTGTTGAAACTTTTACAAAGTTTATTCAAGAGCGAAGTGATATCAAGGAAAGGATTTTTGTGTAGAGTTTGAGTAAAACTGAGCTCTTATGTAGCACACACAAAACCATTAAATAAATACATAAATTAAATATTTATTCTATGGTCAACTGGCACGGGGAGAATTTAATTGTGTATAACTTTATAGAGCTTGCTGGTATATTACATTGAAAAAAAATGATTACCTCCTTATTATTAAAAAATATACAGGAAAAAATATTTCTGTATACTTTCAATAAAAACTTTCTAACATTCGCCCGTCTAGATAGTCGATTCGGGGACATTAAAGCTGCGTTTAGTGCTTTTTTTTTTCAAACCTCTCCTACAAATGCCATAAAAATTTCAACTGGCCTTTCTTTTCCAACCTTTCGGCGGTCATCAACAAAGGGGAGTCTCAGCAAAAGAAAGAGGCGGAGATGGACATGTCAATGACGTTTAACGTTGACCTAGCATCCGATGACATCCGATAAAAGTTATAAAAGATGAAAGGCAGCGCGTGACCGCAACAAAGACGCTGCAGTCCGTAGAATCTCTCTATTTGAACCTTTAGGCCTGTTATCATTTAGACGCAAATCCTTTCCTCTGATGTTAAAGGTAAACCGCACACTGAGGCGATGCAAGCAACATGAAGAGCGTCTTAAGAGAAGAAACAGATTGACACAAATAAGAAACGTGTTTCAAACTGTTTTTTTGCCCAAGGCTGCGTTTATACCGACATTTCAACAATCCGCAGCAAAAATTGTAATTTATTCCCCTAGTCTTTCTTTTCCAAAGGTTCTGTGGTCATCAACAAAAGAAAGGGGAGTCTCAACAAAAGAAAAAGGCAGTTATAAACATGTCAGGTATTTCCTTCGCTGAACTAGAACATCTAGACAAGCTTCTGAAACTTGACCACGTGTGAAAGAGCGCCGAACCACATGAAAGGTTCCGCTGAGAGAAAGCGCAACCTGTTTGATCCTTAAGACGCGCTTCATGTTGCTTTTATCGCATCAGTTTACGGTCTGTCAAACCTATGTGTTTGGAATGTATCCATACATTTCAAATTTCTCCTCGGAAAATTAAAATTTTTACCTTCTTTTCTGTGTGCTCTTCTTCAACAGTATTTCTTTCTCTTTTGACAAAATACTTCTAATATATACAATTAGTTTTATTTCAAGTGTTAAAATCTTATTTACAACTCATCTGCTTCATATAGATTTTAACACTTAAAATATAAAATTAAGTATGTATTTTACAACCATTTTGTCAAATAAAAAAGAAAGAAATATTTTTTAAAGAAAAGCATACAGCAATCACAAAGAAAAAGTTTTAATTTTCAGAGGAGAAATCTGCAAAATATGCATATGTTCCAAGCCCATAATATGCTTAACATTAGAGAGGGGAATTTGCGGTCTGCCATAAAAATGAAACATTTCTAAAAATGTAACATTTGTATTTGTCAAAATATAATGCAACATATTTTTTGAAATAAGGAAGAAACAAGTGAGAAAAAAATCATGCATCAAGCATAGATTATGAAACACAACACATTCAGAATAAGGTAACAAAACAGCACCGTTTAAAAAATTAAAATATTACGTCTAATTCAGCCATATGGAAACGCATAATACATTTCAAAACCCTATTTCAACTGTTTCCATCCACAATCGGAAAATTATGCGAATTTTTTCAGCATCCTTGTATATGACATATAGATTTGAATCTATTTACTACATGCATGCCAAAATTTAGTTCCTATAAGAGATACATATACTTCAGTTGAAAATGTACGTTCAGCAATTTCCTCTAATAAGGAGAACGGTATGTGAATACTTTTGTGCAGCCCTGTTTTTGAGGTATAGAATTTATATATAACGTGTAAGAAGCAAAACATTTATGAAATTTAAATGCGCACAGCGAACTTTAAACCGCACACTCCAGCAATTGTTACTCAAAGACAGTGCTGTACTGTAACCGATTTCTTTTGTGTGTCCCTGTAAATGAATAAAAAATGCTAGAAATGGCCTGTTCTAACGTGATCGTAGCTAAATTCAGTGGCTTATATCAGTTCCAATATATTTGAAATAGCGTAATGTCATTAAAATACTCTGCAAACGAGTTTTCCCCTTATACCATAATGTAATGGAATACTTTTGAGTGCCCCTGTAAATGAATGATTAATCCTACATGCTTCATATACAATACCAAACATGCTTTGGTGACCAAATAACCTTTATCAATTTCATGAAAATCCGAGTATATTTACGGAAGTTAGAGCGTGGACAGACGGACAGACAAACCGAATGCATAAACACTTTTCAAATTTTTTTCGAAAAATGTTAAAAAGATCCTTCAAGACGAACTTACAGAAAAAAGAAAGTAAACATTTTAATTTTCAGAGGAGAAATTTGAAAATATGGGTGCATTCCAAGTCTATAAGTTTAACATTAGAGAAGAGAATTTGCGGTCTTCCTTAAAAATGTGACGTTTCTAAAAACATAACACTTATATTTTTCCCACAATTAACTTTTAAGTCGACACAAAAAAATACAGGTACAGTCCAGGGAAAAAAGTCCTTCCGGCCAGTGCCGGGAGGAAGAGGTAGCTTTCATATTCCTTATTTTAAAAAAGCCAACTTATATTATTCAAACACACGAAGCTCAATTTAGTGGAAACCGAATATAGGAGATTCAATACTAATTTCTATCAATACTAAATCATTATGAATGAGAATTTCGGGAAATTAGTCAGCTTTATCCAAGCTGCTTTTATTTAAAGTAACTTATATTTGGTTGCCAAATTCGGCGATTTCTTAAAGTGCCTGCCATTTTAAGACAACATGGTGGATGAGGCTAACCAGTGAACTTGGTCGAGACCTTGGTAATTGCTGTGCACATGCTCACTCACATCGGAATCGGTTGATATAATACGAGTGCTGTCGCAGGCAAAAAATCAGATTTTTCAAAATGTCACCCACATTAGAAATTGAAACTGCTATACCTGAACTATTTTTTAAGATAAAGACAAACAAAAAATGCTCCTGAATCCTTATATCAAGGACAAATACTTAAGAAAGAAACCTTTTTCAATTTCTAATTTTTTTGCACCTCACTTTAAATATAATTTTTTTTTTAATTTCATGGCCGCCATTTTGAAACAAGATGGCTGATGAAGCTGGCGAGCGAACTTGGTCGAGATATTGATGTATCCACATGCCTTCTTCCATCGAAATAGGCGAATACGTGTGCTATCGCGTGACAAATACAAGATCATTTCAAAGTGTTAGCCATGCTAGAAATTCAAAGTGCTATAATTCAACCATCTTTTAAGATATAAACAAAAGAACAAATTTTCAGAAACAAAAACTGCTCCAGAATCTTTGTATCAAGGCCAAACACATAAAAAAAAATCTTTTTCATTTTCCAATTTTTTAATACCTCATTTTAAAATTTAAATTACATTTTTTTTGAATGGCAACCCTTTTGAAACAAGATGGCGAATGAAGCTGGCCAACGAACTCGGTCGAGACATTGGTATGTACTATGTACAGACCAAGTTACATCCAAATCGGTTCATAAATACGCCTGTTATCGCGTGACAAAAATCAGGTCGTTTAAAATGTCAGCCACAATAGAAATTCAAAATGCTATAACTCAGCCATTTTTTTTAGATATAGACAAAACCAAACCTGTTCCGGAATCTTTGTATTAAGGTCAAACACATACGAAAAAAATCTTTTTCATTTTCCAATTTTTTGGTATCGCATTTTAAATTTAAAATGTTTAAATTGTTTTTAAATGCCCGCCATTTTGAAACAAGATGGCGGATGAAGCTGGCCAACGAACTCGGTCGAGATATTTGTATGTACTATGTACACACCAAGGTACATCCAAATCGGTTCATAAATACGTCTGTTATCACATGACAAAAATCAGGACGTTTCAAAATGTCAGCTACGCTAGAAATTCAAACTGCTATAACTCAGCCATTTTTTAAGATATAGACGAAACAAAAACTGCTGACGAATCTTTTTATCAAGGTCAAACACATAAAAAAAAATATTTTTTCAATTTTCAATTTTTTGGTACCACATTTCAAATTAAAATTTTTCTCAAAAATTTAAATGGCCGCCATTTTTAAACAAGATGGCGGATGAAGCTGGCCAACGAACTCGGTCGAGACATTGGTATGTACTATGTATAAACGAAGTTACATCCAAATCGGTTCATAAATACGCCTTTTATAGCGTGACAAATTTCAAGACGTTTCAAAATGTCAGACACGCTAGAAATTCAAAATGCTATAACTCAGCCATTTTTTAAGATATAAACGAAACAAAAACTGCTCCGGAGTCTTTGTATAAAGGTTAAATACATAAGAAAAAAATATCTTTTCATTTTCAATTTTTTGGTACCACATTTCAAATTTTAAATTTTTAAAAAAATTTTAAATGGCCGCCATTTTGAAACAAAATGGCGGATGAAGCTGGCCAACGAACTCGGTTGAGACATTGGTATGTACTATGTACACACCGAATTACATCCAAATCAGTTCATAAATACGAGAGTTACAGTGTGACATAGGTCAGATATATATATATATATATATATCAATTTTGAACGGAGGGTGGTTTCGGGGTCTGGGGGGGCATGATCGATGAAAATATACCAAAATTTTTTGAAATCGCTTTCCTCCGAACGGCTGCAATAGGTAGCTTTTTGTAATGAAAGCTACCTAAAAGTAAACACCTCCTACTAACTCTGCAACAAATTATCATAGAAGAAAGTTACTGGTGCCAAACGACTGATAATAAACTCTACTTTTAAATGATGTATATAAAATTGAATGTGATCACGAAATAATAATAATTATGGGGTTATGTCGAAGTTTCCAATACTTATGTTGAGTGAACTAATTGTTTTCATGGACGGAGGGTCTTACAGCTTATCCTTGTAAATGTGAATATTCAAACGTAAAGTCTTTAGAAGAAACTTTTTGTTGAGTTCTGTCGGGAATTTTCCATTAAATCACGCATTGTTCTCACCGTTTTATTTCGATCTGTTAATATGAAACACGATTGCGTTGTAGCATATAGCCATCATAAACACGAGTTTAAATCTTCAAATCAGATGTCATATTTTCAGAAACAAAATGGTCTGAAGAGTGGAAGTGTCACAGATATCTTTTTTGACAGGGTTTTTATCGGAATCGTTGCATATATACCGGTGATTTGAAGTAATCTGAAAAAGAAAAGGAGGTAACATAAGAGCCCCTGTGAATTATAAAACACCATAGAAAAGCTGTTTAGTCTGTAGCCATTTCAGAGTTATGACGGATCGAAGGAATGACGCTAAAAACGAGTCAAATCTTACAGAAAACCCAAATTTTTGTTGTTTCTATAAAACCTACGCGAAAAATAAGGAAATATTTGGACATATTTCACACGTCTTTAACGAATGCGTACTTTATTTAATCATAGACGTGACATACGTCACTCGTATTTTCATTTTACATATACTTTTTTGAACGAGGCGGGAAGCGCCATGCTTCTTTTGTTTCCATTTGTGTTTGTAAAGTTAATACAAATGCTACTTTTCTTGTTAGGTTTTAAAACTTTCATTCTTGCACCTTACAAAACAGCAGGCTTAAGGCGGACAGGAAATTGAAATCACGGTCGACCATGACAACTCGAGATTCTCCATTTTTCTCAACGAACGCGGATTTCAGTAGCGTAATGTAAACAAAAGGCTAATTACTCCTGAAGTGGAATACCGATGCGGTTTATTATAGGCTCATTCAAAAGAAGATGGAATGAACGACAAGTTTTTGGTACATTTGACCAACTGTAGCAAGATGGATATTTGCGTGATTGCAGGTTACAAAATTTGGCGACAATTCGCTTTTTTATTTCGCCAATCTTTCAACGCATCTTTCAGCACCGTTAAATCTAGGCACCTTTATGAAAATGGTGTCGCCTTTTAGAATTTTTTCTGTTCTTTCCAAATATATCTTTATTTTGCGCGCAAATTTTACAGAAACAGCGCAAATTAAGGTTTTACCAGATATGACGCGTTTTTGGCGCCATTGCTTCTATCCATCATAACTCTGTAACGGTTAGGCATAAGACATGGTTTTTATGGTGGTGTTGTATGGTCCAAAAGGACTCTTATCATCCCCTCGCGTATGGCAGATTACGTCAAGTTCAACCCTATATACAAGTTAAATTGAGACGTTATTTTCAACCACCTGGTACTTGTTTCATTTTTCTGCTTTTAACTGTGATAGAATTAGAAGCAGATGTTTTTTTTTTTTTTTTTTTTTTTTACCTGTTTATCAAAATTGATAACCAAAAATATCAATCTGCTTGCTCATTCTGAATAAGATATAAGGTGAAGTAAACTTAAGAGAGTGTAATTCACCGACTTTTTCTAAAATATCAAATATTTTATCCCAGTTTATTCATAAATCCATTTTTGTTGTGAGATAAAGCCTTCAATGAATACTGCTTCCGATAGAGCACAGCAATAAGCGACTAAACGATACGAGAAAGATTAAATGTTTGAAATAATACAGGAATGAAATATTGCAGAAATACCTTGGTTACTCCAAGAGATGTATGCATTAGATAAATTAAAGTAAATATTGCGAGAGGCTTTCTGAGATTGGAATGACAAATATGACTTCAAAAGAATGATCAATGGGTATAGAGTTAATCGTATTAAAGGTTTTATTGGAATAGAAATAAATATGAATAAAATCTCTGTTTTCAGCATGTATGCCATGTACCGTGTTTATAGATGTATGGAATATTTAGAAAAAAAACATCAAGTATGTATACGCATCTACATGCAAGCTTTTTCATGTGTGTGAATGTGTGTGTCAGTGTATAGGGAAAGGACATATTTACAAGTAAATACTCCCGTCAACTAATCTACGAACTACTTTTTTCACCTTAGCGATCCGTGGATGAATGGTCATCTAGGTGTAGACCAATTTTACCGAAACGAGTTGTTCTTAGAGCAACTACATCGTCCGAATTTAGGTGGATTTTCATAAGAAATACTACCTATTGCAGTCGTTACCAAGGTACAACTTTTGGAAAATTCCTTCATAACTTTTCATTATATGATCTCAGGAACCCAAAACCACACCCCTAAAAAGTTTATAGTTCTAAAATAATTATGTTGCCATACTTTATTATATTATATTATTTATCTTATTTATTACCTGTTTATTTTAAACATCTACTTCTTTTTGTACTTTTTAGTAATAATTTAATCCAGGATCCTTAAAATAGCACAAAATAATTTTTTTAATATAGACTATTTAAGTTAATTATAATTATTACATTTATAAGAATGTTAATAATATCTGCAAGCTGTGATGATTTGAAACCGTAAGGATTCGCTTTTAACTGTACCATTTAGGATTTTTGCTGTGCTAAAATGGGATACATGTTTGGGATTATGATATGGTCATAGCAATTCTCTTGCTGGGTATGTCTTAAATTTAAATGTTCCAATTTTGTTCAGATTGTTCATTATTACAGATTTCATTGATTAATTTATTTAATTCAATTTATATGGCATGGTAAATTTATACTTTTTTGGTGTATAGTCGATCGGGTTCATAATGGAATTCAATTTTTAGCTTATTGCTGGATTCTATTACAGAAGTCGACTATGTTTTTGCTTATATTTGTATTTATGTACCCCTGAAGAAGTGAAATGCTATACAAGCTTCCTGATACATCCATCCAATTTATCTATTATTTGTTTACTTGGTCTTTTAATGGTTCAACAATATTTCGCTGGTTATGTGTATCTTTTGTCTTTAATAGGCTATTGTATCAAAATTTGGTGGCTTTTTATATGTTTTATATGGATTAATCTTCCGCAATGTGCTAGTGAATTAGCGGTATTGTGCTTGATTTTGTATTACAAGTTTAAGGTTCCATATTTATTTTGTATATTGTCAGTGTTATGTATTGAAGATAAATTTATTATTTTAATTTTAGTAATTGGAAATAGATGATGAATTGTAATTATATATATTCAATTTTGATATCCTACATTTCGTACAATGAATTTATTGGTGCTGACAATGATTCATATTTCTTTTGGTCTTTTTTAATTGGTTAAATTGTTATTGTTACATAAAGCTTGACAAAATATTTCATATATTTAGGATTTCCTACAAATTTATCGTTAATTTTTTTTTTTTTTTATGCATTCACCTTCCTGTTAATATTTACCTTTCGCATATTTTAAATGTTATGATTTTTAATACTTCATTTATAAGTGATTGGATCTAGTTATTATAAAATTCATTAGTGATTAGTTAATTTAATAATTGTAAATACAATTTAATGTCTATATCATGTCTTGATAGTCAATTTATAAATTTTAGCGTCTAAAAATAGCGTCTAGAATAGTGGTTCCCAACGTGGGGGGTACTCCCCACAGGAAGGCAATTTGAGATTTCTTATTAAGAAATTTTCTCTCTCTTTTTTTTTTTTTTTTTTTTTTTTTTTTTTAAATGAAAGTAGTGTCTTAGTCTAAAAATAGAAATAGTAGATTAAAAAATTTTAAAATAACTGAATGAAAATTAATTTCCGAAACAATTCCATTTAAAAGTTCAAAAATACACTGACACCGGAATAATTATGTGAATTTTTTTGTATAATTTAACACTTTCTATATATTAAAAAATCTTTTCAATTTTTCTGGTTTTAATACTATTTCAGTAAATTTCACCTCTTTTTTTATTACTATTTATATAGAAAAAAAATCTTGTTTAACCATTCCTAGTGTAATTTCCCCCATGAAGGAAATTTTACATATGAAATTTTGTAGAGCATATCAAAAATTGACTACTTGGAAATGTTCAATCTAAAAAATGTTTTGAATGATCTAAATGAGGTGCTAAATTTATGAAATTAATAAAACCCCGTGCGCATCACGGAAGGAAAGGGTTGAAAGTAAACTTCTTATGGCTCTTCTGCAGACCACATACAGAATATGACATTCATGACATATGCATTTTAAAATTTAAAATTGGAGAAAACGTGGTGGCCAAATAATAATAATAGGGGGAAAAGCCCATTATCAAAGAAGTATGTTATGAGAGGAAAGAAAAATAGTAACTTAAAATGGATAAAAGCGCGAATCCGGAAATATTACTTGCGAATTATTTTATCCATACAGTCTCGGCGATAAACAAATATCATTTATTCTTAATGAAGTACTAAAATCCATTATAAAATGTATCAATTCTATCAGATCTAATACAAAATATGAGAGAGATTTCAAGAAATTTTACGAAAATAAAAATGTAGCTTATTTATCATTTTTAAATTTGAGGTAAGTTGCCAAAAAACAATAAAACTTTTGTAGATGTAAATGCGAAGATCCATGGCATCACTGCATTCGTGGAGTTAGGTTAAAAGCATAGGTACTTGTAATTAAAAAAATATATGATTTTGATAAATTAAAGAATGTGAAATCATTTATCAGAGTTAATGCTATTTTCGGATCCATTCGGAAAAATGGAAGTTTATTTTTTTATGTGACAATATTTATATGATATAGAAGGGAGGTGGGAAAGATCGTGATTTTAGAGATGCTTACGTAAGGGCATGTCAAAAAAAGGTTAGGAACCACTGGTCTAGAAGATATAGTGTAGCAACCGGTCATTCCAGAAATGCTTTAAAAAGTGCTAAAATTTTTTGAATCCCATAAATGTTGAACGATGTTGAACCACAAATGTCGATCACAGTGCCATCTGCTAGCTCTTCACCAGCCGAAACTCTTTCTCAATTGAAAACTTAACATTGTTTACGCTTAAACTATAAGAAGTCGCTGCGATCGCGATGTATCGTTCAGCATTGTTCAATATTTATGGGATTCAATTTTTCAGCATTTTTTGATTGGTCGATTGCAATATTATATATTCTTTAGCCACTACACTTCATACGGCGATGTATCGGAGAAGGTGGTAATTGACTAGAAGTATATGCATGTTTGTCTCTAATCTGAAAAACTAAAAATTAGAAAACAGGAATTCTGCTCTTTCAGAATTTTGTATCTCCTCCGATGAAATATATATATTTATATAATAAAGATGAAATCACAAATATGTGAACAAATTGGTAAAATTCTAAAGATGAACAAGATATGAACATAGGAAACATGTATGCAAAATAATAAACTGTGAATAACCCACAGAATCATCAGAGGAGCTTGCAGGTTAATTCATAGTGAAGATGCGTTATTTCATCCAATTTTGTCGACATTAAGCGTAAAATGACAAAATTTATATAGATAGTACAAAACATATTTCAATTTTAAGACTTAAAACACTCGCTTTTGTTTTATATAATATGACGTCATTCGCATCCACTTAAGAATTCTACATTTACGATCCACTCTTAAACAACATCTACGGTAAAGTATGCATATGACGTCACTATCGCTAAATAATACACAAGCCCAGCAAAAAGATGCCGTTATTAAAGAAACCCGACGAAAAAAAAAAAAATATATATATATATATATATATATATATATATAATTCGGCTATCTAACGATTCATATACTACCTTCATTTGTTTGTAACATCGATATAGATACTTAAAATTAAATATAGTTTATAATAGCTCCATATTTTATCAGAAATTATTCATTTATATTTTTTCAAAATAGCACGTATTTTAATTACATTTTTTTGGTCGTTATGAGAAAATGGCAACAAAAATATATAATTACTATTTTACAACTATTCTTATTTTATTTTCTATAGAAATTGAGTACATCCGTCGCCAACATTAAGCAAATGGCTCTAAACACTACAAAAAAAAAAATTAATGTCTCAAAAATAAATTGAGATGCAGTTTTCGAACAAATTGCATTTAAAAATACTTTTTTTTTTCCTCTATACGACGGTATAAAAATTTAAAATGTGCAATGGTTGGAAGTTTTAAAAAATTGCAGTAGAGATTATCCTGTACAATGATATCTCTGCTTTGTTTTACGGCTGACTTCTGCAACGGAACGTTATTTTTTAGAGACGACATTTTAATTGCTGGCCGGAAAAAATGTCATATCGGGGGCTAAAATATACCAAATTAGCGTCTCTAAAGAACCAGACTTTTCAGACTGAAAAAAAATCACTATAAAAATATAGTAACAGAATATTAATAAAAAAGACTTCAGTATGAAGAGAGATTTAAAAAAGTTAACAAAAAAAAAAAAAAAAAAAAAACCACTACATCAAACGATAAAAAGCGTATGAAATACAGGCAATTGGTTTCTTTTCAACGTTCGTCTGTTTTTACAACCGGCCGCTGGTGAGAAAAGTGGCGCCAGTGTGGGCTAGCAAATTTACCACATACTGAGCCGCGAACAACGACATACAAGGCCAGTTCATGACTTTTAAAACGTCACACGGAGTGAATCATCTTTACACGGCGATTGGCAGAAAACGATGGGCGCGCCGCTTTGTACCAATCACCGTATAAAAGTGATCCACTCCGTGTGACGTTTTGAACGTCATGAACTGGCCTTGTATGTCATTGGTCGCGATTGGGCACGCTTTAAGTGTAATGGACTTTATTCCAAATCTGGGTTCGAGGCTGAAAAAAATCACGTGACACCGGTAATTTACCGAAAGAACTTCTAACTGATAAGAAGGGGGGCTACTACTGCTTTCCGCATGAACTGCTTACTGGCTGGCGAGGGTTTTCCATTACGTCTACTGAGCCTTCCCTTCTTTACGCTAGAAGTTTTTACCTTGACCACATGATCAAAACCTAGATGGAATATCCTCCATTGTTGTGTTCACCACAGTGGCCATTTTTCATTCTATAAGTAATAATTGTTGTAAAATATTTCTTATCTATAATTAGGTTGTTTTATGTTATACATTATTTATGCATTTTTTTTTCAGTTAACTGTTATATTTTAGATTCTTTATACCATGAAAACGGATATATCCGAGCACTTAAGGGTCTGCTTCATTCACGTGAAAACACCCGCTTGCTAATTTCGATCTTGTGGGACAGCTCTTTTAAAATATCTCATCTGCAGTTGAATATTTTTAAATATTTTTTTTTTTCATTGTTTAGCTGAGGTCGATCTCCGGAAGTGAAAGAGTCCTCATAAAAAAACCTGCAACCGAAATCGAAAAAGTAAAAAAAGGTCCATTTAGAGGTCGACTTCAGCTATTCAAGGCATAAAAAAGTCATTTAAAAATATTGAAATGCAAACAAGATATTTTAAAAGAACTGTCCCGCAAACTTAACATTAACAAGCGGGTTTTTTGCGTGAGTGGGGTGCCCCTTAAGAGCGACATTTCTAATTCCACTAGACTTCTGTTCCGGCGTCCTTCAGAGCCGTTCTGATTGGTTGGCACGCTCCAGATAAAGTGGCCAAACGCCCGAGCAGTTTCTGATGCTACATAAGTTTGATTTGAATAAATTATTTTCCATTTTTAGATGATGAAACTACTTTTTTCTACTTGAAAGTATTCAAAAATACCTGTATAAAACGCATCTCCGTCATTTCCATACTAAAACCGTTTTTTTTTTTAAATCTTTTAAGATAAAGTCATAAAGACTGTTTCATAAATTTTAAATGTTATTTGTATTAAAAATTATTAAAAATATATATAATTTATATTAAAAACGCATTTTCACTTATAAAACGCCTCAGTTGCAGGGAGAATTTGCATATCTAAATCATGAAAAAATATAAAATCAGAAACTTTTTTTCTTTTTTGGGGGGAGGGGGAATACCTTCTAACTGTCTCCTGAATTTGCAACTGAATCCTTCTATACCTCTATGAAACATATTTAAAAATTCCATATTCAGTGCTAAAAAAAGAATACTTTTCAGGGTTATTTTTATTATCAGCGTTATCAGGGTTACAAAAATAAATAGATCAAAAATAACCCTGGTTTTATATTTTTTTTCATGGTTTAGATATGCAAATTCCCTCTGCAATTGCAGCGTTTTATAAGCGACAATGCGTTTTTAATATAAATTATATATATTTTTTAAATTTATGAAACGGTCTTTAACTTAAAATGTTTGGGAAAAAAAAAACAGTTTTAGTATGAAAATGATGGAGGTTTGTTTTATACAGGTATTTTTGAATATTTTCAAGTAGAAAATAGCAGTTTCATCATCTAAAAATGGCAAAAAAAATATTCAAATCATACTTATGTAGTATCAGAAACAAAATAGCTGAAAACAAACATCCGAATATGTGCAAACGGTGCCCGGACGTCTAGCCACTTCATCTGAATCGGACCAGCCAATCAGAACGTCTCTATGGACGCTAGAACAGGTTCTGAAGTACGGTAGAACAGAAGTCTAGTGGAAATAGAAATGTCGCCCCTTAAGACGCTAAAAGCAAAAATACTTTCATTTTATTCATAAATTAATTAGAAAGTCCACATTTCTCATGCATTTTAATTAACGCTTCAATATTAGTGCGGTAGGAAAATTACTGTTACATTTTTTCAAGTCTAAACAATTGTGGTTTTGTGAAAAGGGTATTTAAATTTAGACTAATTAATAATCATATGGGTAATTTTTATATTTATTTTAGATTTCGATAAATAATGACTTTGCGCTCAAATGGTTCGTTCACTTCACTCTGGATAAGATAGCTTATCCATGAGCATCTTTTATTTTCATTTTTACCCTTTAAAATTACAGCATGAGCATGCGTTAGTTTTTAATGAAAAATCTCAAAATTAATAACGTAAATAACATTTCTTCAACTGACTGAAGTGATTTCAGCCAAGAAGGAAAAAAATAATATTTTGTTATTTTTATTCTTAAGATAAAGAACCCTCTTCATCTTTACGCTTCTTTTTCTTTTTTTTTTTTTTTTCTTTTTTTTAATAAAAGAAATGAAAGAAAATTATTTCTTAACGTAACATGTTGAAAAAATAAATAAAAACGTTCATATTTTTAAAGTACTACGTAAGTTATATACATTTACTTTCCACGTTTGTAATAAAAGTTCATAAAAGTTTCCTAAGTTCAAACAAACAAATATTACCGGTGTAATTGAATTCTAAAATGTACTTTTAAAATTAAAAAAGAAATAAAAAATAAAGAATATTTTGTAATTTTTGCAAATTAGAATGCAGAAATAACATGTGTTGCATCTTAAGAAGTCTTGGGTTTCATTCTAATAAAAAAAAAAAAAGGAGGTAACTTTTTAAATGGCAACCAAGTTTACATTAACAAAATTAAAAATAAACCCGAATGCAGCTAGAAATTAATAATTTTTTTAACTAACATCCATACGAGCTTAAGAAAATATCACAAAGAACAAATATCGCTTGGGAAAAAGTTCAAGATTTCGCAAGTTACAAAAATCTATTCCAATCCAGGTGCTAGAAAGAAAATCCGAATAAACGCTCGCATTCTTAGAAAACTGAAGAAACTCCAGAAATAAACATCCCCACTTAGTATCGATCTATTTCTCGCTGTTAATGGCTTTCGTGAATACTTTGTTACAATTCGTGTATTCCTTCACCAATATGGCTGAAGTAACGTAAAAGAACATAGAAACTACTTGTAACGATGAATGAAGTATCGGGAAATTCCCGCTCGAGTCAACGTTTGACATTTAAGAACGCCAATGTTTAACGGATTCGACGGAAGCTAACCGAAACGAAACTACAATCAAAGAATAAAAAAATAAAAAACCTATAACAGAAGTACAAAAATATGAGCAATTTTTCACTCAATTTTGCCATATTCTGGCAACTTTCCAAAAATCTTCAGTTATCGACTGCAGTGATTCTTGCAATTTAGATACTAGCGAACTCCGCCTCTTTCTGTGGCTCAACCAATCATCCACTGCTGACGTCACGCCGCAGCAGAGAAAACGTCGAGAAGTTTTGATGGCTTTGTCTTGTTCTAGCGATTGATTTTGCATCACAGTCTTTTATGACGTAGAACGGCCATTTTGAGGAAAGTTAATCGTTTTGCCGTACCTTTCCAAAGAAAAGGTCCGAACTCGTGAACTTTTTGTTCTATCTGCAACACGTGACTTGCGTGGAAATTAACTAAAAATTCGGAGGCGTTAACATTTTTCTATCAAAAATTATACTATTTTAAGTATTAGTGTAGAGGCGTGTTTGTGAAATCCATGAAAAGTTCTTGAAAACAAGTTTATAATGCCCACGCATCCCGGCTAACTTGGTCGATGTCCAATCGATAATTGCGTAACTTTGCAAATACTTTCTTTCTCGTAAAGTGTGATAAACCTTTTTTTAGCGAGAGGTTAAGTTAAATAAAACACTGAAAATTTTTTTTTCATATAAGGATAAAGTAATCAACTTTCTTATTGTTGTATTATACTGATGCTGTTATTAATTTCAGTATTCGTTTAAATCTGATTCAGAAAATAGTTTCTTCTGATAAGCTGATTTCGAGTATTATATTACTTTTATAAAATCGGTTTTTGTCAAATGAAACTTATTCGTTATTAATAAAATATTGTAGAAAATATATGGGCGATTCTCCAATATGTGGGTAACTTCACACTGAGATTTGGTGAAAAGTAAAAGTTAAATTTTAAGCAATTTTTTTTTTTAGAAATAGAAAAGACATAAGAGTAATTTACAATATCCAGGAACTTTCGTGGGCGGTAGGATATATATGTTCCACTTAATTGAACCCCTTAAGGATCGTTTAATATTTGGAAAAACCTTGAAAAAGGTACCTATTTTTTATTGCAGAAATTGAATAATTATAAGATTTCTAAATAAAATATGCAATTCGTTTTTTTTTTTTTTTTTAAGGCGAAAAAAAGATGTTATAAAACAAATTCACATTTGTAGAAAAGGCATCATGCAAGAATTTTGTGTCTTAAATGTTTGTTTTACACCATACAAATTAATGCGAATAAGACCTTTATTTTTCTCATCTTAGATCTTTAATTATCATCATAACACTAATTTATACAAATAATATGTATACATTTAATTTTGATTATTAATAATTTTTTTGAGTGTGATATACTTCGAAACACGCAATACAAAGCCCCACATCACAATCAGCGCCAAAAAACCAAGCACAAACGGTTGTATTCAAAAACCATACAGGTAAATGCGAGTTAAATTTTTCTGGTATTAGAAATTTTTGCAGCAATTAAATCTCTAGCCCGGAAATATGACGGACACTAAAAATAATGAACGACGCAGGCGCCAGAAATTTTAAACAGAATTTTACATTTATAATGTATGTGTAGAAAAAGCATTTACTTATTATCAAACAAATTTGTTCGTAAAATCTGGTGTCGTTCAATCATTTCAACATTTTAGCTACTGAAGTATTTTGTCCATGAAAGGGTTAAACAGTATTTTTTTTTTAATCTACCGATCTCTAATCGACCCGTTTTTAAAATCTATTGTATTCGATTCGAAACACTAATTTCTTCATAAAGTTATTTTTTAATAAAAGCTATCTGGAAATAAGTTCAATAAATATGTTGAATAGTTTTAAATAAAAATTTCTGTGTATATGTTTTTAATGAAGTTTGAGTAATATATCAGCAAGGTAGTGAGCTGATGCAATTTCATTGAAAGGAAACAGTAGTGACAAAATTAAGAAAATTCCTTCTGTGCTCACATTAAGTTAAACTTAATAAGATTGCAATGGGATACTTTGAACTAAGCAAAAGTATGTTACATCATGACAAAATGAAAAAAAAAATAAGGAATATTTAAGTACGGGGCAGTAGTAACAGGTAATAAACATATTCTTATCTTTCTATCTATTTTGTAGCTTATAACTTTTTTTGAAATCCAGGTAATTACGCCATGTGACTTTCTCAGCAATCAAGATGGTTGCTTCTACTAAATGCACCTGTTCACTAAATTTTATCTGGCCACCTGGTGGTCATATGAGCAGTTTTATACAATGGGACAGTTGTAATATAAAAAGTAGGACAGGTTTTCTCTGGACCAGAATAATTTTATAAAAATTTAATTTTCAATAAGGATTCTTCAAAGCATGAATTTTTATTTTAGGTGGTAGCATTTGCAAAAAAAGTTTGTTTTTTCATTACACGTTAAATTGTTCCAGAAGATCAGTAAATGAGGTGAGGGACAAGGGGAATGGCGCCAACTTATATGAACCCGTGGTTTTATTGACTTTCTCAAAATAATTTTGTTTGAAAAATAATCACCAATAAAACTCACAGGAGTATTAAAAGGCCCTTAAGGGGAAGATGGACGTTAAAAATTTTTTTTTTAATTTTCATCATAGAGATATAAAATTTTGTGGAAATATACATTTCACCATAAGTATATAAACCACCTGAAAAGAAATTTCCAATCTTATTATAATTTTAAGATTTTTTTAAAAAAATTAAATTTTAAAAAGATATTTTAAAATGCTCCATGCGTCTTAATTTTTAGGTGCGTTCGTAGTTATATAAATACGTAGCACCTATAGTCGTCGTTCAGTCCGTCCGTCCGTCCGTCCGTCCGTCTGTCTGTTTGTCTGTCCGCGTATAACAGAGCAAAAACTACCCAACCGAATAGTCTGAAATTTTAAATATATGATTGTTGCAAAATTTTGTCGAGCCATTTCCAATTTTAGGAAAATCGGATGTATAGTTTAATTACAGGGACAGTCAAAAGTGTTCCGTTACATTACGGAGAATGGGATAAAAGTTATTGCAAGTGCATTTTAATTATGCACTTTATGAAGTGCAAAAAATTATACATTCAGTACAATATGGGGTGTAAAAAATAATTATAAAACTAGTTATAGTACGAACGCACCTCATTTGCCACACTTGACGAGCAATTTCCAACTTGTTGAGATATTTCGTCGATTTTCCATTCTAATCGCTTATAACTCTTTTACAAACAAATCTGTGTATCAATTTTTTAGTCCCTTGAATAGCTAATATTTTAGAGATTTTTTTTCTGAATTTCATATCGATCTTCATCAAAATTTTGCCTTATAATAAGTTAAAAATCAAATTTAATTATCTTAATGAAGTCGAATTTTAAAATGCATACACAGTTTCTTTGTAAGCAATACCAAGATTCTTCCTAATCAATTTCATAAATTTTGATAGAAAATTAACACGCACGGAGCATTTCAAAGATCTAAAAACGTTGAAAAATCAGTTTTGAGAAAAACAGATTTAAAGTATATTATACGGCCTAAAATATGTTTGTGTACAAAATCTAGACGCTTGTAACTTTGCAAAAAATAATCGCACCTGCATGCGGTTTTCGCAAATGGCTCAGAACAAACTGGAGAATAATAATGCGCACAAAAATAATTTTCGATTTTGGCTCAAATAAAGGTCCACGGTCCCCTTAAGCGGATTTATAGTTCAATTTTTCTCAAAAACAGATTTAAAGTATATTATACGGCCTAAAATATGTTTGTGTACAAAATCTAAACGCTTGTAACTTTGCAAAAAATAATCGCACCTGCATGCGGTTTTCGCAAATGGCTCAGAACAAACTGGCGAATAATAATGCGCACAAAAATAATTTTCGATTTTGGCTCAAATAAAGGTCCACGGTCCCCTTAAGCGGATTTATAGTTCAATTTTTCTCAAAAACAGATTTAAAGTATATTATACGGCCTAAAATATGTTTGTGTACAAAATCTAAACGCTTGTAACTTTGCAAAAAATAATCGCACCTGCATGCGGTTTTCGCAAATGGCTCAGAACAAACTGGAGAATAATAATGCGCACAAAAATAATTTTCGATTTTGGCTCAAATAAAGGTCCACGGTCCCCTTAAGTGGATTTATAGTTCAATTTTTCTCAAAAACAGATTTAAAGTTTATTATACGGCCTAAAATATGTTTGTGTACAAAATCTAAACGCTTGTAACCCTTAAGCGGATTTATAGTTCAATTTTTCTCAAAAATTGAATAACAAAACTATCAAGTTTGAAAATACTATTCCCTATCTTGGCGTTATACTAGATCCAAAATTTAATTTTCAAGAGCATCTAACTCATACTAAAACAAAGGTAACTCAATTTTTAAACGGATTCAAAAGCCTAAAATCTCATAAAGGAGGAATATCTTCAAGTATACTGAAATTTTGGTACAACACCGTCATATTAAAACAAATTAGCTACGCTTATGAAATTTGGTTTCCAAGCCTCAACTCGCATGGGATAAGAAAATTAAAGTCAGTACAACGTACAGCTCTCTTAAGCATTATCAAGACCTATCGAAGTACTTCCTCTGACGCTCTCTGTGTCCTTACTGGTTCTCCCCCAATCGATACTTTGCTCAAGAACGATTATCATTATTACGAACTAATTAAAGGAAGAAGATCATATAACCATAATGGCAAAATCATTAACAGCAACCACATTATGTCAAAACTAAACACCTTCGACTTTTCTCAATATTACAAGATAAACAACCTCTTCTTTTTGGAAGAAAAATACGAAAAATTACTCCAAATCTATGACCCATCCATATATACCGATGGTTCTGTCATGAACGACGGAGCAGCATGTGCATTTACAGTCTGTCTTAAAAACTCATTCGTATATGATTATGCAGTTAAACTTCATGTAGATAACTCGATCTACCAAGCTGAATTATTCGCAATTTACAAAGCAATGGAATGGTCCATTAACTCTTCTCATCATGAAATTCTTATCCTTACAGACAGCCACTCATCCTATGACGCCCTTCAAATTGCATTTCCACGCAATTATATAATTTATAATATCTACAATCTTTTACTACATTTCCCTAACAAAAAGTTCTATATCTCATGGATTAAATCTCACATAGGTATCCCGGGAAACGAAAGAGCCGATTCTCTGGCGAAGGCGGTTATAGATAACAACCAATACAACGATTGCCAGGAATTGCTTCTTCCACAATCCAAATTCAAGTATATATTTAGGCAAAAAACTCTGGATGAATGGCAACTCTCATGGACTCAGTCGACAAAGGGTCGCGATACTTACAGTATAATTAATAAAGTTGACATACAGCTCATCTGTGATTGCCCTACGTTACCTAACTATATCACTGGTCATGGAAGTTTCCCATCATTTCTACATAAAATTAAAAAAAGAGACTCATCACTTTGTTTATGCAGAAAGAGTATTGGAAACGCTACACACTATATCTTTGGAAACTGCCCCATAATGAAACATCATTTCCATTTTGACAGAAACAAAACATTGAGAGAAAATTTGAATAACACTCTTTTCAACGCAGGCAACTTCCAGAGACTTCTAGAAAATTACGACATTTTAAACAAACATTTTTCTTTTATTTCTAAGACTATAGCTAAACCTTAATCTTTTTTTACATTCTATTTAACCTGTAAATATTTTTCAATATTTATTTATACATATGTGTCCGCACTGCCTTCAATAATAAGGCAGTATTTGTAACATGCTTTTTATGTTGTAATAAATGTGCGCCACCCTGCTTGCGCTGCCTGGCAGTCCCTTTTTCCCCTCGTGGACTTATTGTCCCTGTACCTCACGGTAGGCTGTCCACGAGTGGGCGATTTCGGTCCCCTTAAGCGGATTTATAGTTCAATTTTTCTCAAAAACAGATTTCCTGCATCGGTTTTAATGTCTTGAATTGATAAAGCAATTAGGTGACTAAAATGCATGCTTTTCTTGACTTAAAAATGACACTTTCAATAATTAGCAAGTTTTATGTTATTTATAATAAATATTAATGTATTGTATAAGGAAGAACTTGTGAAAATGTAACTTAATAAAATTATTTATTAAGGGAGTCCAAGAAGCATTTTAACATAATTTTTATTTATTTTGTTAAATTTTGAATTTTTTGGGATGATTAACCATATCATTTGTAAACGAACTTACATGATAAAACTTCTCATAATTTAAAAAATATAATAAAATTTAAAATTTATTAAATAAGTGGGGTAATTTAAAATCGTTATAACTCAAAGTATTATTTGTAGAATTTCATTTTTTTTTTCATTTAAATAAACAGAAATATATATGTTTCAATTTTGATTCAGCATTTTTATAAATATTAATTTTTAAAAATATTTAAAACAAAAATTTAAAAAAAAGTGATGTAACTTTATTTTAAAAATTTATATTTTCAAAAGTAAATATTTTTTCGAATTTTCTGAATCAAGATTAAAGTAATACAATTAAAAAAGATATTTTCCAAGTTTGAACCATTTATTTTTAATGATTCTTGACTTATAACAATTTTAATAGAGAAATGGTGACAAAACCCATCATGAAGAAAAATGTATTTTCACAAGAAATCGCTTCCATGACAACCATTGCTTGAAGGCTAGATTTTGAAAACAAACCAAACGAAAAAATTAATATTTCCTCTTCTAATTAAGATAGAAACATGATTTAAACGTCATTTTAAGTAGAAAAAAAAAACAGAAAAATTTTTAATGCAATAAAACTTTTTTAGAAAATGTAAAGATTTTTGTGTTCCGGACCCCCTTAAATTATAATAATTTTGTTTTGCTTAGAAAAAACATAATTTAATTTCAAATTATCATCTTTAGTCATTCGCTTTTCTCGCCTCTCTCTCTCCAATGTAAAAAATTGTATGTGCTTTTTCACTCAGAAAATTTTGATCCCACTCAATATTTTTCAAAAGTTGGCGCGACTGGACAAGGGACAAAAGTTACTATTTGAATGTTTAAAATGCTATTGGAGTGAAATTTACAGTAAGCTTCTTAAAAATACTTCTTGATACAATAATTGAATATTTTGAAATATAAACTCAATAAATAAAATATCTCCATAGTTACAAAAAACCTACAAAATTAAAAAACATAATATGTAAGAAAATAGACCCAATAGAACCAAATCAATTATCAAGGGTATATGAAATACCTTTCACCAAAGAAGATTGAACAGTGCAATTTTATGTAGGAATGGCAAGTAGAAAGCTCAAAACTAGGATCAAAGAACATACAGCAGACATAAAATACAACAAGAAAACTACAGCTCTGGTCAGACTATATAACGGAAAACCTTTACAAATAGATTTTAAAAATAGTAGAATAATTTATCCATCAAAATCTTATTTGCCATGCTTCATCAGAGAATCAATAGAGATCTTCTTACGCAATGAGAATATTTGCAATGATTCAGCATCCATGAGGCTCCCTAAAATTCGGAAAGAAATGCTACACATAATCATGAAACAATAATGTAAAATAATTCACGTTCACAAATTTCTATTTTAATATTGCATTTACTTTCATCATTTTTGTGTTTGCATGATTTTTGTTTTTTGTTTACTAGCTTTTCAATTTGAATTTTTGCAAAATATATTTATCATTTTATTTTCTTGAAAATGTTGCAGCCTGATGCAATGAAAAATGTCGAAGTGAAAATAAATAAAGTATTTTGACTTTTTTTAAATTTATGTTTATCACTTATAGCAATTATTGAGTATTTTGATACTTTTTGATATTGTAAAAAGACATGAGCAAATACATTTTATGCTAAAGAAATTACATAAATTCCGAAATATAGCATATAAGCTCAAGGGACACAAGTTATCCACTTTTAGGAGAATCGCCCATACATTTAAAACAAAACCTAGAAAAAAAAATAATGTATGGAAAATATTGGAAAAGTATCTTTTTCATGGAAAACATCATTTAAATATTTTGCTTCACTTTCTGTAGGATAATTTGCATTCTGGATCTAATTAATTCATTAAAATTTTCTCAAACATTATAAAATGTTGTTAAAGGGATATCTGTAGCAAAAAAATTCATTCTGTATATGAGTCATTCTCACATAATTTTGTCTTTTAGTAAGTACCTGAATAATAATTTTTATTTTAGTACATATTCTTGTTTTTTTTTTTATTTCTTATACTAGAAAACATCCCATTGCATGACTGTATAACAATATTAACGAGATAAATAAATTTTGGACGATGTTGGGGTCCAAATATACCACAAAATTCCTCACCGTCCCGTGTCCCTGATGCTGATTTTTAAGTTTGGAGCTGTTTGCATAAAATTGTTTCAATAAAAGTAATTCGATGTAATTTTTTTCCGAAACTGGGAATATTGTTTTATATAAATATGTAGCAAAAAATTTACCGGCATACGTTTTTATGGTTGTTAATATATTTTGAACTCAGTTCCTGGATTTTAGATTCCTTACCGTCCCTCTTGCTAAAACTATACAGAAAATCACTTCAGAGGCAGCCACAGAATTTGTTTCAAGTTTTTTCTCATGCAGAAGTATACTGGAGAAAGAATGGCTAAAAATTCTTTGACAGGAAATTTACTACAGAATTTAAATCAGCATTTAAGTATCGATTTCCAGCATCGTGGCTTTACTGGTAGTCTTACCGTTCCCAAGGTTTATTCCTGCACTTTCAAGGTAAATTATTATTTTTTTTTTCTTTTAATCCAATGTAAATAACTGTTTCTAAAAATCGATGAACATTGTGGCTATCACTTAGTCTTAACATGATTTGCCTAAAAATAGGTGGTAATTTTCCTTACCGTCCCATCCTTAAAGTCCCTTTTTTTTCCTTACCGCCCTTTTTTTTCATTACCATCCCCTTTATTTTCCTTACCGTCCCTTCTTTAACACCCCTTTAAGAGAATGTTATACTGAAATTTTGTACTAAAAATACTACATTTTTATTATTTTTTATTTGAATGTTTTGTGGGTATTATGTAAATTCGTCATAAGTAAAAATTTAGACAAAAATAAAAAGTTAGAGAGGTAAAAATTAAACTCGTAGGTTTAACTTAAACTTCAGTAAAGTAAAAAAAATCAACGCTGCTGACCATTTTTTCTTTATTTTGAATCAATAAGACATTTGTCTGTAAGTTTAAAATGTTATTTTGTTAAGTTTAATTTCACCAGATTTTTATTCCTGAAAGTTAAAATTTTGTGAGATTGCCTCATATAACGCCTAAATTAAAGTTTTTGGAACATGTTTCAATAAAACAAAATTATTATAGATAATAAAAACCTTATATTGTTAATAAAATAATATTTTTTTTTATTTAACAATTTTAAAACTTTTTTTTCTGTGCCAATTTTGGTATTTCAAGCTAGATTTTCTTGACTACATAAAGAATATGAAAAAAATGCGAAATGAGAAAAATCACCGTACCACAATTTTATAACAGAATTTTTAGCCTTATTTATTCGCCGAGATAATGTTACAAATTCAATGATTAAATTGGGTAATTGCGATTGTGCTATTGAAATGTTAAATAGAAAAATTTTCTAATCTGAAATAGTGGTGCCAGACTACTTTGGAATGGTCTCGATGCTTTATATATATATACACATGCAATTATATACATAAAGTAAGCTGTTTAAATTAGCTGTTAAAAGTAAAAGTAATTAAGCTGTTAAAAATAATTTTAACGTTATCGTTTTTTGTTGTTGTTGTTGTTTTAGTTAGTGTAAAAGTTAATCAAATGAATTCAAAAGAAGGAAATTTTTATTTAAAATTATCTTTAGATTTAATATTTTCTTTTTGATTTTGTATTTTAATTTTATTTTTTAAAAAATGGCAGAAATTTTTTCATTCAATTTTATCTGTAAAAACTTTTTATAATTTGCATTTTATCAGAAATCTCCTTTTTTTTCTTTTAATAAGTATAAAAGTTTTAAAAATATATTTTAGAAGAAAAAATGTTTCATTTGACACTTTTAATCTTCAAATTTAACATTTCCTTTTAATTTAGGTGTCAATCAAAAAAAAAGGCAGAGATGTTTTGTTTTCAATTTTATCTTTCTTTAAGCCTTTTTCGTAATTTTAATTTAATCCGAAATCTTGCGGCTACTTCACTCACTCGAAAACACTCTTTCACTAATGCTAATCCTATGGAAGAAACTTTTTAAGATAACTCGCTTACATTTCAATATATTTCAATATGTTTTTTTTTTCATTGACTAGCTGAGATTGATCTGTACAAAGGCCGATTTTAGGTCCGTTCGTAATAACATAAATACGTAGCACCTATAGTAGTCGTTCGGTCCGTCTGCCTGTCTGTCTGTCCATCCGTCCGCATATAACAGAGCAAAAACTACCCAACCGAATAGTCTGAAATTTTAAATATATAATTGTTGTAAAATTTTGCCGAGTCTCGAATCATTTCAAATTTTATGAAAATTGGATGAAATAGTTTAATACAGGTACAGTCAAAAGTTTTCCGTTACATTACGCAAATGGGAAAAAATTATTTCTAGTGTCTTTTAATGATGTTACAGCCTTTCTAACACAATGAAATTGATATTCACTTATGAAGTGTTAAAACGTATATTCAGTACAATATGCAGTGCAAAAAATATTTATAAAACTCGTTATAGTACGAAAGCACCGCATTTGCCATGTTTAACGTGCAATTTCCAACTTGTTTACTTTATCGATTTTCTTTGCAGTTTTTTTTTTTAATGAGAATACTTTTATTTTCCAAACCGGTTCCGAAAGTAAAAGTATCCTAATTTAAAAAAAAAAAGAGAGAGAAAGAAATCTGTAAACAAAATTGAAAAAGTAAAAAACGTCCTTTGTACAACTCGATCTCAGCAAGCCAATGCAGAAAAAGTCGTTTAAATACATTGAAATGCAAGCGAGTTATCATAAAAACTTTCTTCCATAGGATTAACATTAGCAAACGAGTGTTTTCGCGTGAGTAAAGTAGCCTTTTAATGTATTTTTTACTGAATGTAAAAAGTTAATCAAATGATTTCAATAGTAAGAAAGTTTCATTTGACATGTTTCGTCTTTAGATTTAGAATTTTCTTTTTAATTTTGTATTTCGCTTTAAATCAAAAATAATGACAATTATTTATTTTTTTTTTCCATTAAATCAGAAATCTTCCATTTTTTTTTCCTTTTACTAAATGTAAAAGTTAAGAAAAGGATTTCAGAAGAAAAAAGTTTTATTTGACATTTCATATCTTCAGATCTAACCTTTTCTATTTAATTTTGTAGTTCACCGTCAGTTAAAAATAATGACAGAAATTTTACGTTCAATTTATCTTTCATTAAACATTTTTGTAATTTTCATTTACTCAGAAATTTTTTAGCGTATTTTTTACTAAGTGTAAACTTTAATCAAAAGATTTTGTTAAGAAAAATTTTATTTAACATTTTTCGTGTTAAAATTTTGTATTTTACTTTAAATCAAAAATAATAGCAGAAAGTTTTGCATTCAATTTTATTTTTCAAAAGTCTTTTTGCAATTTACATTTCATCACAAAAATTTTAAAATATTTTTTAATAGCAGTAAAAGTTAAAAGTGGATGATTTATAATAAATAAAATTTCAGGTTTGCATCTTTCTGCTTCGTAATTATGTATTTTTTTTTTTCGTTCTTTTACTCAAAAGTAATTACAGAATTGTTTAAACTAATTTTCTATAATTGTATTAAAGTACAAATTAATTTTCTATCACTTTGGGTTCTGGTCGGTTTCGGGTTTGAATATTTCGGGTTGATGTCGGTTCCGGGTGTGTGTCGGTTTCGGGTTGGGTTTTGGGTTGGCAATGTTTGACTTTAAGCAAAATTTTCGGATTAGCGTCAGGTACAACACGGCCCGTGCAGGACTCTAATCTGATGCTGTACGCTATAAATTTCATAAAAAGATTCGGATCAAAAAAAATATATTTACGAAAAATAAAATTATTGCTATGTTTTCTGTTTGAATACTTTGTATATCGTTTACATTGTAAATCAATTATCACAATGATGCAATGAATATTTTTGTTAAATAACACTGGTGTACAAAATAAAACATTTTTTCTTTGCCTTTTAAATAAACGATGTATTTTTATGCTAATTTGGGGTCTTAGAATATGAAGTAACCATTAAAATTTTAATGTTAGCTCCCGGTGCAAAAAATACAGATGTGCAAACTTAAGATTTTCTCCAAAAAGGCGTACTTTTAAATTAATATTTTAAAAATATAGGAAGCATAACTATAATTTTTTTATAGAAATTGATTCCTAGAAGCATCAAATATGTGAATCGAAAATTACAGCTCATTACATCTAGGGCTGTGGCTCCCAACGTGGGGCGTACGCCCCACCGGGGGGCAATTTAACATTTTAGGGGGGGGGCAATTCCAAAATTTTAACTTACTCATTCACTTTCATTTTATTTAATTTAATTTAATTTATTTTTTTTTTTTTTTTTGGAAAAGTGATATTGCAGACTAAAAGTAATGCATGCAAAATGTAAAAATAAAATTTAAGGAATACATTTTTGTGGGTTTTTTTTTTTTTTTTTAAAGTTTCCAATCAAAAATTTAAAACAGTTTCAAACCAGAATAATTATATGAACAGTCTTCAAACAGTAGTTTGACACTTTTTTTTTCCTTTCTTCGTTTCTAAACAATTCTGTGATTTTTCTGGTTATTAATGCATAGCTGCCAACTAGTACGGATTTTCCTTACCACTAAAATTTAATAGAAAATTTCAGCTATTTGAATGACCGAAATTCAAGCAATTTTAACGTTTAAATAAGTCAACATTTTCTATAAAATTTTAGTGGTAAGAAAAATCCGTACAAGTTGGCAGCTATGTCAATGCATGTACTTTAAAATTTTCTCATTTTTCCCCCAGTTATTTATTGAATATGCCTTGTATTTCTAATCGCTCAGCTATGTGTTACATAATGAAAGTTTTATTGCTTAAAATTATATCTAAGTATCACTATCTTGAACATTTTTAACCTAAAAATTATTTGAAATATCTAAACGTGATACTACCAACTTTATGAAATTTATAGATCTTCGATAGCAGTAGCAAAGTTAATGGGAAAATAGTAAATATCCACGACTTGAGTGTAGCTCTCATACAGAATAAATAAATAGAACACATATACATTTTAAATTTAAAAATCAGATAAAACATGATGGTCAATTAAAGATAATGTAAAAGGAAAAACATAGGAATGTGTTTTCATGGAGAATAATAGCTACTTGAAATTGATAAAGATGACAATTGAGTGTCCAAAGTTTTTCCTACAATAGAATACCAAATAGATCAGTCTCAAAAATCCCCAAGTCAATCCAAAAAGTCATCTGAACTCCAGACTGAGACTAAGGCTGTTACATCTGCAAAAACATCATATAGACCTGATACTAGACAAACTGACAAACCAAGCAAAAAAACTTGCATACCGAAAGAGAAAACAACAATTCGGGGTTGTTCACAGTGAAAAACTGTGAAGAAAAAGAACAAGAACAAATGTCTAAATCCATCAGTTAATAATTTAAAGGATCGGAAACAACTGCAAAACCATGTGGATAAAACAATGGAATCGGAATCATATGAATCAAGTGCTGATGAAGAAAATGCAGTTTCTGAAGAATTTGTACCTAATTAATTTTACATTTGTTACTTATTTCTGTGATTTTAAACTTGTTTTTAGGTGGTATTTGTACGTCATCTAAGACTTTGTTTATATTTTAAAGGTTATTGCTTTTTAACTTCGCAGTTTTTAATCATAATACTTTGGTCTTTTAACTATCAACCTTTGACTCTTTTAAATGGTTTTAAATATACATATTAGTGTTTTCATTTATTGTTATCTGTTTTTCTCATCTTTTTGTTAGTCTCTTTTTACTCAAATTTTTGGGTTATATATAATTTTTTTCATTTTGACTTTGTCTTGGCGCAGCATGTCCCTAAACGGACTTTGCGCCATAAAATTCCATTCAACCAACCAACCAAAGTTTTTCCATTAACTTTTATGAAGTTACTAAAATGAAATGTAAAATGTGCGAATGTCATGAATTTGAATGCTATATATGAGAACCTATTCAAACATTTTGCAAAAGAAAAATACAGACCATATAACGCTTTTGCTTAATATTGAGGGAAGGTATATAGTCTCCTTATGTTTACACAATTAAGCTAAAAAACATATTTGTCATAGAAAATTCTCTTTGATAAGTTAAAAAATATAAAATGAATAGTTTTAGTTAAGGCTCTGTAAGACTTCGTTTATGTGAATAGAATTTACTTGCTAAATAATAAGAGATATAATATTTGCAGAGTGTGTATGTGGTAAAGGGGGCATCGCAATTTTACAGACGCTTTGGTGGGGCGGGGCCAATTTAAAGGTTGGGAACCACTGTTCTAGGACAATTCCATCGTAACTGACGTAACACTTGATCATCGAATTTTGTTTTCAAAACTGTGTAGAAAATTTACTAATAAAGCTAGAACAAATTTTTACAATTTAAAATGTTTCTTACTAAGGACTTAACCCTGGAGAACTCGCTAGTGAGAATGCCCAATTGCTTTTCTTTTACTTTACATTCATATAATATCAACTTTCTTTGGTTGGCTTAGTACTTTTATTCACAAAATAGGTAAAATAATTGTAAAGCATTTTGAAATTTTAATTAAAATGAAAAATGATTTAAATAAGAGTCTTAAAAAAGTACGACTGTGAGAGAAAATCTCACGTAGCGAGTTCTCCCGGGTTAATACCCAAATACCTGCAGATTATTTCAATCTCTATTTTAATCCAAAAAATTGCAATTCACAATTATGTAACTAATGTAACATAAAATAGACAAACATTTTTTCTGCCTTCATTGAAGTGTAAAAATTATCAAAACTATCCCATTAAAAAAGGTGATATAATCTTGTCAACAACACTAAGTAATGACAAATTATGACAGTAACTTGTTTAATTCATTTCTGAACGATAAAAAAGAAAAAACGGCATTTACACATGTAACTGACGTAACTTTTATTGCGTAACTGACGTAAATTTTATTGTGTAACTGACGCAACATTATGACTTTACAAAGACAATAATGGTGCTTAACTTAGTTTGTAAACAGTAATTTACAATACCTTTTTATTAGGATTTTATTATGGAACATAAAAATATCAAGCTTTCCAATCATACCCTTAAATTAAACATATAACAAATTTTATTCCCCTCTTCCCCCCAACCAAAAAAAAAAAGAGAATTTTCTGTAGAATTGCCCTCTAGTAGTTTTTTAAGTAACTAGTCTAACATCTAGAAGATTTTCTTTAGAAACATTTTTCCATGCAAAGAATAACTATTTCGTTTTTTTACCCCATTTCGCTATCTCTACCACTTAACATATTCATATACTTTACATGAGATGCAGTTTCCAATATTTCAAGACCAGTAAAAAAAAGCAAGGATCAAGTCAAATCTTATTATCACATTAGGATATTTTGATAGAACTCGTTTTCATCAGGGGATTAGGAGATTAATTTGAATACCAGATTTTTCGTAAAGTAATATTTGTCTTATTTATTGAAGAAATTCTGTGTTTAAATATAGAGACCATAATAAATAATAATGATTTGACTTGATCCTTGCTTTTTTTACTGGTCTTGAAATATTGGAAACTGCATCTCATGTAGAGTATATGAATAAGTTAAGTGGCAGAGACAGTGAAATGGGGTTAAACAACGAAATAGTTAGATTTTTGCAGGGAAAAAAAGTTACTAAAGAAAACCTTCTAGATGTTAGACTAGTTACTTAAAAAAAACTACTAGATGTAATGAGCTGTAATTTTGGATTCACATATTTGATGTTTCTAGAAATCGATTTCTATACTAGATTTTTCTCAAAGTAATGGTCTCTATATTTAAACACAGAATTTCTTTAATAAATAATACAAATATTACTTTGACAAAAAAATCTAGTATTTAAATACCATGAGGCATGCCAACCCTGTTTGATTCTTTGAGGTACAATGCAGTAACCCATAAACGATATATTTGGTATGTGGTCTATATTTATATGTGATACATTTTAATAAAAAAATATCGCCTGAAAATTGGCAGGGAATTATTCAACATGACATTTTAAGTGAAACACAGACACTATATCGCAATGTCCCTATACCAGGGGTGACGAACTTATGGCACGCGACAGTATATTTTTGGCAAGGCGTTATAGAGATTCTACATTAAAATAGAATGCACCAGCTCAATACTTATGAATTTATACAAGCTGGTGTTCTCATTTTTTTTTTTCTAAATTGGGAAAATTGAAATGCAACTAAATGAATTCCAATCTATTTCCGTATGGGCCCAATAATTTGTCAAATTATGAGATTGGAACAATATCGAAAAAAGTAATTAGATTATCAAACATTGTAAAGCAAGAATACTAATGCTGAAATGGCGACTTGGTATCGAAATTGACATTTTGTAAATTTTCTCCCATACTTATACTTGCGAATCATTATTTTCGGTAATGAATGAGAGGAAAAACTCAAAAAGAAACTGCTTTTCAGATAACTACTGTTCAGCTTTCAGCCCGCTAAAAGCAACAAGAACCCGATATTAATTATTTGGCATGCAAGTTTCAATAACAGAAAGTGTAGTTACTTTTTTTATTACTTTCTAAAATATAATTTTTACTATACTTATTGCTGCGTAATACCAACATACAGTAGAGCGCCAATTATCGGACTTCAATTAACCGAACATCCAATTATCCGAACAGCCTATTTCTCTCAAAATTTTTAAACTTAATTTCCAGTTATCTGAACAGCCTATTTCTCCAAAATTTTTTTAAACCGAACTCCCAATTATCCATTGGCTTGGAATAAAATTTTAAATAAAGAAAAAACTGATAGTGGATGAGAAAATGAGGAATGTAAAACAATAAAGGGGATTTGAAGAATCCTAAGCTATGAATAAAATGAAATTAACGAGTGGTTAAATAGTGAAGTATATGACGGTGAAAATGAACGAATGCCCTGAAAATAACCCAGGACTATCACATAACACGAAGCCTTTGAGTTTTTGGAAACAGCTATGAAATGGCTCGAACGGCAGAAGAACGTTGATCCTATTCAACTAACTTATTTAAGAAGAATTAGAGATATGGAAGTAATCAAAAGCTTAATTATAATACAGTGAAACCCCGATCTATCGTTCCCGCATCCATCGTTTTCCCGCATTGATCGCTTTTTTTCTATGGTCCCTGCACAAATTATATTTAAATAATGTTAATAAAACCCGCATACATCGTTCTCCAAAAAGTGTTTTCCCGCATTCATCGTTGTAAATTTTTTCTCCTAACCGAAATGAAATTGAAGGTCAAGGGGATCCATATGACATACAAACTGGAATTACTTCTTTTATTCTAAAGTAACTCATTTGTACTGTTTTAGGGGAGAAAAACAGGGATTAGCGCGATTGGTGAAATTTAGCGATTATATTTCCATAGATCAAAATGTTGCGACATGCGGTGTCCTAAGCTTAGATGAAATGTGTGATGATGTAAAAAATGAAAATAACGGCGAAGAAGCAGAGGATAATGTTCATGCCGATGAAGCTGAGTCTAACACCAGTGCCAAGTCTGTCTCATGCAATTACGGCATTTGAAACTGCACGAACTTTTATATATGCACATGAAATTACAGAAAATTGCCAGAAAAATGTTGTACATCTTGAAAATTTGTTATTTAATTTAACAAATGTACGAAAAACCCAACATAAAATTACTGATTTTTTTTAAACAAATATCAATTTTCTATAACTTCGATTTATTTCTTTTACAGTTTGGCAAGTAACAAATTAGTATTGATTAGTATACTGTATACAATGCATGTATTAGTAATGCATAAACGTTGTTTTTTTTTCGTGTTTTGACGTTAACCCGTATCCATCGTTTTCCCACATTCATCGTTTTTTTTTCACGTACCCCTTGAAAAACGATGGATCGAGGTTCTACTGTATCTGGAGTTCAGAAAATGATAAAAAGATGAAAAAAAAATTATGATAAAAATGTAAAAATAATAATAATAATAATAATAATAATAACATGCCAGCACTAACTGGTGCTGCCAGTCCTAAATTTATATAACGTGTGAAGGTTTTAGTATAGTCAGAAACATCCCTTAAATTGTAAACACTTTCTGTTGAGAAATTTTCAAAATACGCTAGTCTTTTAAAATTTCAACGATTATTGACAAATTGGACTTTCTGAAAATGTATAATTATTCCACATGAGATTAATCATATGTTTTTATAATGAATTAAAGTTAAAAGTTCTGTAAATGAAATAATAATAAAACAAATGACATATAAAACTTAAAAAATATATTAATTTTAAATTTAATGGTGCATTACCGCACCATTCACCGAATGCATATGAAAATGCTGAATTCATTTTATTTCTCAAATAAAATATTATTTTTCATGCACGAAACTTTTTTTTGTCTTAATGAATGTAATTTAAGCATATTTCAAAGAAAATAATACCACATTTTATAAAATTTCTATGCTTGGCCTAAAATGGGTTAAAGAACAAGAAATCATATTTATTTAATTCGTACAATTTGCACAAAATGCTAGGCGGTATGTCTTCTAAGAAAAACATGAGAATTAATGTATTTTGAATATGCAACCTGTACAGAATTCTAGATTGTATGAATACTGTGAAAAATATGAGAATGAGTATACTCGAAATATAGAATATGAGAAAAATTCTAGAAAGTGTGAATGCTATGAAAAATATGAGACTGGGCATATTTTGAATATGTATAAAATACCAGGCAGTACGAATGCTATGAAAAATATGAGAATGGGAATACTTTTAAAAGCCAATTTGTACAAATTGCTAGAGAGTATGAATGCCATTAAAAATATGAGAATGAATATACTTTGAATATTCAATTTGTAAAAAATTCTAGACAGTGTGAATGCTATGAAAAATATGATAATGGGCATACTTTGAATATTCAATTTGTGCAAAATGCCAGACAATGTGAATGCAGGAAAAATATGAGAATGAATAAACTTTGAATTGCAATTTGTACAAAATGCTACAGAATATCAATGCTATAAATGGTAGAAGAATGAGTATACTATACATAATGTGAGAATAAATATACTATTAATAATACCGCGCTATTCTTTCTTTCTAAATTTATTATTCACTTTTAATTAAAATTCTATAAAAAATTCTTTTTATCCCCCCCCCCCCCCAGCCCCTTTCAGTTTCAAGTTTTACATGGGAGTCTAATCATTTTTTCTTACTCGCCGAAGTAAAATCACTAAAAAAGTCTCCACAGCTGGAAACTATAAATATGTATTTTTTCGATCCAGCGGTAAATAATACAGACTAACCCTGTTTCATCTTTAATCAATAACTTCAATCTTTCTATGAGCGAAAAACTTTTCTCTGTTACCTCCCTTACAATAATAGAGATAAATCCGATGATAAACCAATCAAAGAACAACAGAGCCGGAATAAAACACTAAACTGAGTCTATCTCCAGTCTTTTTATGTTCTCCAGGGTTGTGTGCAGAAATAAAGCTGTCAGCAGGCTTAATCCCGGATTCTCTGGCGGCTTCCGATAAGATTACGATGGAGAACATGGAGAAAGTTATCGATTGAAAATGAGTTATAGTTTTGGAAGAGAGAAGCGTTTAAAAATAAAACTACATATTTCATTTGAGTTTCGATTGGAATGGTTGAATCGATAAGATAATTACTGAAAAATGTAAATTGCAAATAAAACAGATAATTTTTTATTTTACATCATTAAAAAGGGCGAAAATTTATTCATTATCATTTTTTTACTTACTTATTTATACAAAATGCTTATTTACTTATTACTTTAAAAGTACAGGAAGTTTGAAGTTTTTAATCAAGAAAATATGCAAAAAGTTATTAATTTTCATTTACTTATTTATTTATACAAACGGCTTATTTATTTATTACTTAAATAGTGAAATAATATATTCATTTAATTTTTTTAATTTACTTATTTATACAAAATGTTTATTGACTTATTGCTTGAAAAGTACAAGAAGTTTGAAGTTTTTAATCAAGAAAATGTGCAAGAAGTTATCAATTTTCATTTATTTACTTATTTATTCATATAAAAATATTTAAGATATTTTTTATTAGCCGTCGCAGCTAACTAAATTATTTTCAATGGAAGAGCGTGCATATTTGATATTATAAATATTTCACACTTACCACTTTCTTTTCTATTATGTATTTCACTTTTAATATTTTAAACATACGTCAAAAGTAGGTTTTCATTTTTCATCGATTGTTATTTTTGTTTTTTGTTTGTGTGAACTTGTACACTCTAAATAACCAAATATTTAAGGTATTTTTAATTAACCGTCACAGATAACTAAATTATTTTCAATGGAAGAACGTGAGTGTTTGATATTAAAAAACTTCACAATTAACACTTTATTTTCTATTTTGGGTTTCGTTTTAAATATTTTATAAACATTATAAACATGTCAAAAGTATGTTTCCATTTTCGGTCGTTAAATATTTTATAAACATTATAAACATGTCAAAAGTATGTTTCCATTTCCGGTCGTTATTTTTACTTTCTTCTATCTTCAATAGAAGAAAGTATTGTAATCGAAATTTTTTTCGACTCCCATTTTTCGACGGATTTACACGTTTTAGGGGTCGGAGATCCTAAAAAACATGTTTATAAACAATGTCTGTCTGTCCGTGTGTCCGTGTGTCCGTATGTCGTTATTATACCATCAAAAATTCTATGAAGTTATGCATAGAATTGAACTATTTTTTTTTTTAAGGTTTTGGCTATGGCAAGCAGGTCTTCCATTAATTTGGAAAAAATTCGCCGGTAGGGGGCGCTGTAATAGCGATTTTTGTGCATTTTGAATATTGTACCATCGAAAAGGGTATGAAGTTATGCATAGAATTGAACCAATTTTTTTTTTGTATGGTTTTGGCCATGGCAAGAAGGTCCTCCCTGAATTTGGAAAAATTCAGCTGGTAGGGGGCGCTGTAATAGCGATTTCTGTGCATTTTGAATATTGTCCATCGAAAAGTGTATGAAGTTATGCGTAGAATTGAACCAAATTTTTTGTATATGTTTTTAGCCATGGAAAGAAGGTCCTCCCTGAATTTAGAAAAATTCCGACGGTAGGGGGCGCTGTAATGGGGATTGTTATGTCATTTTCAATATTGCACCATCGAAAAGTGTTTGAAGTTATGCATAATTCTAATAAAAATACTAATAAAACTAATAAAAATGAATTGTTGGTATTTGTAACAACATTTTGAAATATTAATATACATGAGACAGAAGAAAGTTTTGGGATTGGCACATCCAACTAGTTGTTTTTTGTTTGCATGACCTTGTACCCTCTAAACTGCCAAATATTTAACATATTTTTAATTAGCCGTCACAGTTAACTGAATTATTTTCAATGGAAGAACGTGAGTGTTTGATATTATAAAACTTCACAATTAACACATTCTTTTTTATTTTGGATTTCGTTTTAAATATTTTATAAATATGTCAAAAGTATGTTTTCATTTTTTGCCGGTCGTTATTTTTTTTTTTTTTTTTTTTTTTTTTTTTGCATGACCTTGTACACTCTAAATTGCCAAAGTCGAAGACAGTACATATTTTAACTGCAAATAAAGCAAGTTTGTTTCAAATCAGTTATAATAAAATAATCTAGTCGGATGCGCCAATCCTAAAACTTTCTTCTTTCTGATACATGTTAATATTTCAAAAAGCTGTTAGACTTGTTAATACTTCAGTGTTATTATTTCAATATTACACCAACTTTGATTTTCATCTTAAGTTTCTGCTTCATTTTAATAATCGGAATAAAAACCAATTAATCTCAATCATATTATTTAATAAAATAAACATTTTTTTTTTGTTATTCTGTTGTACATCAGCGGCTTGAGAATCGCCGGGTTAGCTGAATGCGAATTGCCCGTCACTGCATGAACTGTCAATGTACAATAGAACTATGAAAAATAGAGAAAAGTCGCGGCTACGGGGCCTATTTACACAAATATGCACAAAAAATTTGGTTCAATTCTATGCACAACTTCATACACTTTTCGATAGTACAATAATGAAAATGGCACAAAATCGCTATTACAGCGCCCCTTCCGGCGGAATATTTCCAAATTCAATGAGGACCTGCTGGCCATAGACGAAAACAAAAGATAAAAAATTTGGTTCAGTTCTAGGCATAGCTTCATACTCTTTTCGATGGTACAAAGAAGACAGACGGACAGACATTTTGTATAAATATATTTTTCGGTATCTCTAACCGCTAAAACATGTACAGGGTGGTCATAAAAAACTTCCCCAATGTATGAGCCCCTAGCGGCCTAACCGCTCAACCAATCGAAAAGAAATTTTAGATACACTTATTTGAAGGTATGCGCTCGAGATCGTGATGCTTTAAAACAATAGAGTTCTCACGGTTACGGTTACAGTGAAAAATTTTTGAAAATTTCGAATAACAACACCCATTTTTTTCATGCTCAAATTCATCAGCGCATTGAAAAGCCATAAATGGCGTTAGAATGTACACGTACGATGAAAATTGATGGCGTAAAACACTTGCAAAAAAGACCATTGCTAGGTACGAAGGAGTGGTTACAAGACATGTTTTTCGGTAGCCAGTTTTTTGTTTTCACTTGTGAACTGAGTAATGTTGTAAGATTTGTTTTAAAATGTGTTTTCAAGTTGTGTTTGTGTACGCATAGTGAAAATAAAAAAGTAATCATTTGTTTTAGAGTTCTGAATATTACTTTACATAGGAACTGATTAGGATTGAATGCCACGATATTATACTCACAATTTTAGTCGTACGTGTACAGTTCCAACGCAATTCATGGTTTTTCAATGCACGGATGAATTTGCTCAGGAAACAAAAGGGTGTTTCCATTCGAAAATTTCGAATTTTTTTTCAGTGTAACCGTAACCGTGAGAGCTCTATTGTTTTAAATAATCACGATCTCGAGCGCATATCTTCAAATAACTGAATCTGAAATTTTTTTTTTCGATTGGTTGAGCAATTAGGTCGCTAGGGGTACATATATCGGGGAAGTTTTTTTATGACCACACTGTATTTCCGTCAAAAACCGGAAGTCGGAAAAATTTCGGTTACAATATTTTTTTCTTTAGAAAGTAAAATGTAAAAATATGGAGAATGTTGTCGATTGCAAATTGATGAGGATTTCAACAGTGAGCTGAATGAAAACTTGTGCAATCCAGTTTCTAGCCGAATACCTACATAGATGATATAATCGCTGAAATAGGCAAATTGTAAAATTCTGTGGATTTACTTATTTTATAAATCCCTGAAAAAATACTTTTAAATTATTTATTTTTGTTGCTAAGTATGTGAGTGGATAATCATAGAAGACAAAATCAAGTAAGTGAAGATATCGGATGTTTCATAAAGCACGCCCTAACTTTAAAATTCAATGTTTCATGAATTACAATAAATATAAAGATGAGATAAGGGATATGTTTCATGAGTTTTGTTTACTGTAATTATTTAAATAGGTAAACATTTCGTCAATAGATGGGGCTGCACTGTCTCGAATTGTAAAAATATTCAAATTATCTTTAAAATTTCAAAATAGAATCTTTTTCTTTTGGTGTTTCAACACACAATAGAATAAAAAGTAAAAAGTAAAATACTTTTAATGCAATTTTACAAGTTAGTTTGAATATTCTTGCGATTTGAGAAAACACGGGGCTATCTACTGGCGATTAGATTAACATAGGAGCGGAAAATTTATTATAAAAAACAAAGATCAATTTTCAATAAAAATTATATTTCATTACAAATTTTCCGAATATAACTTAAAATATCTTCATCTTAAAACACGAGCGTAGGACTAGATTAACATAGCAGCGGAAAATATGTTATAACAAACAAAGACTAGATGATTACGGGGAAAACCTGGCTCATCGAGCCAAGTTCAATATTTGACGATTTCTGACTCACGAGGGGTATTACCCCAAAAGCGTGTCCGTGGTAAACAGGGGTGTGGTATTTGGGGTGTATAAAGAGAGAAGTGCGCATCGTGACCATAGAATAAAACTCATTAAAACGTTATCTGGAGAATGGGAGGTCATAAAACGAGATTTTGATTCCCATTGTCATCTCGATACATTTTGCTAAAAGATTTCTCATTGCTTGAAAACATTTCATAAGCTATCAGAACAAGTCGGAAATAATACGTTAAACGTGGCAAATGAGGTGCGTTCGTACTATAACTAGTTTTATAAATACTCAGATCTTGGTGCAATAGCTGTTGCACTCTTATGCAAAAATGCATGAATACAAAATTTATTACGATTATATATATTAAATTCAGTAATACGAAAAGAATATAGGACCTCCATCTTAAATAGGACGTCATCACCACGGCAATCTAGAATCATTACCTATCATGGGATATCATTGAAGTGATACGTATGATAGGATTTAATAAGATGAAGAAAACTTTTATTAATATCTTTTTACGTTTTGATTGGATTTCCATAAAATTTCAAATGACTCGACAAAATTCTGCAACGATTCTATATATTAAATTTCAAACCATTCGGTTGGGTAGTTTTTGCGCTGTTATATGCGGACAGACGACGACTATAGATGCTACGCATTTATGTGATTACGAACGCACCTAAAATCTCATTCAAGTTTTAGCAAACATTTGCGTATGTTTTATATATGCTTTCTACTTTCTTCTATCTTCAATAGAAGAAAGTATATTGTAATCGAAATTGTTTTCTGTTTCCAGTTTTCGACGGATTTACACGTTTCAGAGGTCAGAGATCGCAAAAACCATCTTTTTCCAAAATGTCTGTCTGTGCGTGTGTCTGTATGTCGCCATTGTACCGTATGAAGCTACGCTTAGAATTGAACCAAATTTTTTGAGTATGTTTTTGGCAATGGCAAGCAGGTCCTCCTTCAATTTAGAAATATTCCGCCGGAAGGGGGCGCTATAATAGCTATTTTAGTGCCATTTTCAATATTTTACCATGGAAAAGGGTATGAAGTTATGCATAGAATTGAACTAAATTTTTTGTGTATATTTTTGGCTATAGCCAGCAGGTCCTCCCTGAATTTGAAAAAATTCCGCCGGTAGGAGTCGCTGTAATAGTGAATTTTTTTTTGTTGTTGTTCCATTGAAAAGCGTATAAAGTTATCATAGAATTGAAACAAATTTTTTTGTGCATGTTTTTGGCTATGGCCAGCAGGTCCTCCATGAATTTGGAAAAATTCCGCGGGAAAGGGGCTCGGTGATAGTGATTTTTGTATAGTTTTCTAGATTTTTCGTAGTTCTATTGTACATTGGCGGCTCGTTCAGAGACGCCTTCTAAGGCAGCTATTCGCAAACATCTAATGTACAACAGAATAACGATGAACTATTGATTTTGATAAATATCATGATCTAGATTAACTTGTTTTTACTCCGACTAATTGATTGAAGTAGAAATGTAAGATTAAAATCAAAGTTGGTACAGTATTGAACTAATAATATTGAGGTATTAATATGTATAACTACCTTTTGAAATGTGCATGAGATAGAAGAAAGTTTTGAGATTGGCACATCCAACTAGTTTGCAATTAAAAGCCTTATCCGCTTAATGCGACAAAGTTTAACAAGTATTTTCAATTAAAATTATATTTTATTACACATTTTACGAATGAGTCTTAAAGTAGACACTGAATAACAATCATGGAAATCTATATTAATGTAACAAACTGAGATGAATAAAGCGAGATACGATATCGGACATGACTGTGTACTCCAAGGTGTACATCAGAACACTTCCAAGAGATTTTTCTAAAATTTGATTTAGTTTTTTTTTTTTTAATTACCTGTTAAGTTGTTGTCTTAACAGGTTGTTGTGGAGCTTAAAATCCTTAAAAATAATTTTTTTTATTTTTGTAAATTTCAACTTAAATATTATTCAAGGGTACATTATATACATTATAACATGCATTTATCCCAAAAAGAATTAAAAAAAAATTATTTTTGAGAAAAAAATGGAATTTTACGCGTCGTCTTAGAAATCTTCGAAACGCCCCATGCATCTTCAATATCAATGAAAATCCCCAATATTTTTTATAAAAGTTTGGTTTATATATAGAAATAAAATAGAGCATCGAATTTTATATATTTGAATTTAAAGGTAAAAAAAAAAAAAAAAAAAAAAAAAATTCAAAATTTCAAAATTTTTTCGAAAAAATTTCAAAATTTTTCAAAAAAAATTTTTTTTTAACCTTTAAATTCAAATATGTAAAATTCGATGCTCTATTTTATTTCTATATATAAATCAAACTTTTATAAAAAAATATTGGGGATTTTCCTTGATATGGAATGCGCAGGGGGCACTTCGAAGATTTCTAAGACGACGCATAAAATTCCATTTTTTTCTCAAAAATAAATTTTTTTTTTGTGATAAATGCATGCTATAATGCATATAATGTACCTTTGAATAATATCAAAGATAAAATTTACAAAAAATAAAAAAAAAATTGAAAAAAATTGAAATTTTGAAAATTTTTCGAAAAAATTTCCAATTTTTTTTTTTAAACCTGTAAATTCAAATATGTAAAATTCGATGCTCTATTTTATTTCTATATATAAACCAAACTTTTGTAAAAAATATTGGGGATTTTCATTGATATTGAAGACGCATGGGGCATTTCGAAGATTTCTAACACGACGCGTAAAATTCCATTTTTTTCTCAAAAATAAAATTTTTTTTTTATTTTTTTGGGGGATAAATGCATGTTATAATGTATATAATGTACCCTTGAATAATATTTAAGTTGAAATTTACAAAAATAAAAAAAAAATATTTTTAAGGATTTTAAGCTCCACCGTCCCCTTAAGGGATTATTTACTGGATTTTTAAACTAAGTATTTTCTTCAACCATTCACATCTTCCTTTCAAAAATTGCATAGTTACGCTTTAAAGCATATAAAGAACGAAAAATACGTGTCCAGATAAGGTTTTCTTAAAATCACAACATAATTTGCGAAATTTCACAGATTAATTTTTAAAGAAAATTTATATATATATAATATATATTTCAGTACGTGAGTTTCAAAACTCCTTTTATCGAAAGTTTAAAAAATCGAGTTTACTTTATCAATATATTCTATTGGTAAACTTTCATCGAAAAAACACTACAATCTGCAAAAAAAAACTAGTTTTATCGTGTATTTCTTGGCATTATAAAATCTTGGTTTACAATGAAAACCATGAACGCAGTCAGAGACTGTGATAGAACAATGTAGAACCAGAAAATTGATTGACACCGCTAAATTTTAATTGTATTATTCGTCTTATTTCAGTACAGAACTTCTGAGATTTTTTAAGTGGATGAATTCTATTAAAATTTAGTGGTGACAATCGCATAACTGCTGCGCTACTGTTCCATCAATAGAGGTTTTTTGCCATTTACCAAAATTTGATTTTCTGGATAAGGCGACTTTTGAAACTCACGTCCTCATATACATATAGGGTAATTCTAGGATAGATGGCCATAGAGGAGAGATGGCCAGTATTTCAAAAACTCTATCATAGATATATCAGCATAAACTTTGTTCGCAAGAAATAGTTGAACGTGTTCATTCAATACCACGTGCAGCTGTGTTTTTCAATTATAAAAATAAAGGGTAATTTTAATATTTATTTAATTTAGTGGTTGGATAATTTTGTTGACTTAGATATCTGAACGTTTTGCAGTACGTGTGTTACATTTCTTTTTACTATAAGGACTTTCAAGGCACGCATATAATCCAATCTTTGCTTTTAAGTCTAAAACAAAGTCGTACAATGGCGGAACGTCGCTTTAAATTGGGTGTCAATCTGTCCATCAATTTTAGGACAGATGGCCACGTCAAATCGATCAGACCACCTATAATCAGTATTTCAAAATTATACAGAGTGAGGTTTTTAACTAAATATAATTATTTTAAAAATAAGTATATACTTTTATTTTTATAATTATATTAATTGACGTAATTATTTAAATTTTAACTAATATAAATCTTTCAATAACAATACTATAATAGAGCCTAACGATGTATTTTTGTTTCAGAAAATATTGAAAAACTTCGGAAACGTTCATCCCAGAAACAGATAAAATTGATAAATAAACTTAAAACCGTGAAAAAGTCTAAAATAAACGCGAGGAAAAAACAAAAACATGACATTTCCAGCAGCGGAGAAGATGAAATACATTTGAAATAATTAGATTCTACAGAGTCCGGGGGAATAAAATTGGACGAGGATCACTGTTTTGGTTGTGGAGAAGAATATAATACCACAACCAAAAAGGATGACTGGATACAAGTCATAAGGTAACAGAAGTGGTTCCATGAATCTTGTACAAACTATCAAGACCTTTGCCGAAAATGTAGTAAAATTTTATGAAAAGTGAAGGATTGAAATTATACTTCAAATTTTGTTTATTCAAATTTTATTCACTGATTTTCCGTGATATAATTGCATCTTTAAATATTTCTATGTATTTTTCACGATTAACTACATGAAATGTGTTATTTTTTTCTATTTTAACTTCATTTTTTAGGTGCGTTCGTAATTATATAAATACGTAGCACCTATAGTTGTCGTTCAGTCCGTCTGTCTGTCCGTCCGTCTGTCCGTCCGTCTGTCTGTCCGTCTGTCTGTCCGTCCGTCCGCATATAACAGAGCAAAAACTACCCAACCGAATCGTTTAAAATTTAAACTATATAATTTTTGCATAATTTTGTCGAGTCATTTCAATTTTTATGAAAATCGGATGTATAGTTTAATTACAGGGACAATCAAAAGTTTTCCGTTACATTACGGCCAATGGGAAGAAATTATTGCAAGTGCATTTTAATGATGTTACAGCCTTCCGAATGGTCTGAAATTATAAATATGTAATTATTGCAAGATTTTGTCGAGTCATTTCATATTTTATGAAAATCGGATATATAGTTTAATTACAGGGGCAGTCATAAGTTTTCCGTTACATTACGGCCAATGGGAAAAAATTATTTCAAGTGCAAATTAATGATGTTATAGCCTTTCGAAGTACACTAAAATATACATTCTGTACAATATGCGTCGAAAAAAATAATTATAAAACTAGTTATAGTACGAACGCACCTCATTTGCCACGTTTGACGAGCAATTTCCAACTTGTTTCTTTCTTATATTGGATGGCCATCTCTCCTCGGCTTGAAAGACAGATAGCCATCTTCCATTTTAATTTCAATTTTGTTTGTCACTTTTTATTCTAGATTTTTAATTATTTTTTGTCCAAAGTATGATGAGGATATGTACAAGAATTTCAAATATGCATAAATATTTCTTGTATTTGCATTCTATGAATTTTCATTTCAATCTTTAAAAACTATGGCCATCTATCCTAGAGTTGCCCTATGTATCATTATAGGATAAATTTAACTGGTTGTTGAAAATTAATATTACAATTACTTGATTTTTTTTTAAAGCATAAATATAGCCTGACTCGAAAGAAAAAATAAAAATATACTTAATCATTTCCGATAGGAGGTGCTTCGTTAGATGCTGTTTAAGTAACGCGCTTTAGGCGTGCACATTTATAAACAGATCTTGATTAATAATAGTGGAGAAAGGGACAATGCTTAAGTTATAAGACCGACTAGCAAGTTTCTGTGCCCAGGGCACTTTTAATTTTTCGTGCCCCCTTGGATTAGTTAATTTACTGATACTTTTTTTTTTTTTTACATGTTACACACTTATTCGAAAAGTGTAACCTCAAAAAATTAAGTTTTCCGGAAAATTGAAAAACGGTTCCAGGAATAAAAATAAAATATTTTTTCCATTAGGAGAGACCGGGGCTAATTGGCTACAGGGGTAAGTAGACGCAGTCCTCATAAATCGCCTGTTTGTGAATAGATTGCGCAACCAGTCACAGAGTGCCTTTCTTCTTGCTTTTTACAATCTTCATTGTAGTTTTGCAGCGTTACCTACATGCAGTGGACATTTATTACGATTTTTGCTCTCATAAGTAATTTTTTGTTGCTTCATTCTTTTTCTAATTTCTAAAACTTATCTTAATAATTGCGATTTAACTTGTGCAATTTTTCTTAGTGTATGATTAACTGTACCTACCCCATATATGATTTAATTGGATTATTTATGCTTAGATGGTTACATGTCCCTTTTGTAAAGAAATTTATTATGGGGCTAGTAGGCGCATTGAATACGGGCCAAGTTGGCTCGGTGTTTGGTGTGTGCTGGTCGCTTGAAAAACAACAAACAACGAGAAAAGAGGTTGTAATGCAAGATTTTGAGCACATGGGGCTTGCCCAAACGGAGACACTCGATTTTTTATTTGTGACAACTGTAACTCTGATTATGATATTAAGTAATATAGAAGTTACTCAGTGTTAATGTTTTATTCATTATTTTTATGTCTGTATAATTTAGAATTTACATTGTACGGCGATAACGCCTTTGTTTAAACTTACTAGTAATAAATAAATTGATTTCTCTTAACTGCGTGCCTTATTTGAATTTCATTTAAATTTTTATAAAGCGTGTCCCAACTTACCCCATAGGTAGTAGCAACTTGCCCCGTGACGGGGTAGGTTGGCGCACAATTTTATTTTTACTTTAGGCTTCCGCTAAACATAAATTACAAGAGCTACAAACTCAAACTTCCAGGTATTTATAGCCAAATGTTTGTTCTTTAAAAATGCAGTTAAAGTTTGTTAAAAAACTGAAATAAAAAATTTAAAAAAATCAAAAACTAAAAACTGCCCCGGTCTTCCCTATTTATTGAAATGCACTTTTAACCATACATTTTTGTCATTTCATCGTATTATTATCTCAAATATCACATTTTTCACAATTATGATTTTTTTTAATGGAAATTTAGATGAAATTATGAAAAATTTTGTGCTCCTCAGGGACCCGGCTGCCCGTGCGATAGTCAGGGCCTGCGTATCGCCAGGTAGAAATAAAAAGGTGTTACTTATGTCGCACCCTCTATTATAGAATAAAAATGTGAACAAGTATTCAATGTTAGACACGAAGGTTACCTCTAGTAATTAGATTCTAATAAAGCACTTTTTTTTTTTTTTTTTTACAAGCGTAAAACTTTAAAGAAATAACATGAATAAAAAAGTTCTTGAAAAACACGTCTAAATGTAGAAAGTGTGTGTTCTTATCATTCACATGTTTGAAAATAAAAAAATTCATATATACGTTACTTATAATATCTATTTTCTTACTCTAAGGAGGTTTTTTTATAAATCGAATTTTATGGATTAAAACGGGGAAAACGCACAAAAATCACAATTTTAAAAACTCAGATTTGGCATGCAATAAAGCTTTAGGATGCATATGCTTGCTCAGAACATTCTTTATCTTAAATTTTGCATTTTTAAAAATTGAAAGAAGAAGTAAAATCCATTTGTTCCCCGCTTCAGTGCGAAGTATAAACTTACCAAGATATACACCAACTTTTTTAAAGCAACGGAATAAATTAAAGACCAATAATTATTGCAACGAAAACGTTATTAACTAAGGAAAATTATTGAACAATTAGGTAAAAAGAACTGCCTTATATTTTGCCGTTTTCTGAAAAGAAAAAAAAAGAAATTAAATAAACATACAGGATTCATACTCTATTTGAATAACAAATTTTACTGACTTTTCCAGGTTTTTCAGACTATATTTCCTAGAATTCCCTAACCACAATTCACGACATTTTTAGAAGTGCGAATTACAATTCTAGATCTTAATGATTAAACTTGTTTGTGAAAATAAAAATAATCTATAAAATTGTAACTAAAAGTCTATATCATTTTATCATTTGATATTTAAAGTATGAAAAAATGATAAAAAATGAAAATGCAACTCAGAGGGATTCAAAGTAACTTTTTAGTTACATAACTGAATTTACACATTAAGGGGACAAGGGACCTTTAAAACCTTAAAAATCAATTTTTTATTTTTTGTAAATTTCGCTTTAAATATTATTCAAGGGTACATTATATGCATTATGGCAAGCATTTATCACAAAAAAAATTAAAAAAAAATTTTTTTTTAGAAAAAAATGGAATTTTACGCGTTGTCTTAGAAATCTTCGAAATGGCCCCTTCGCGTTCCGTATCGATGAAAATCCCCAATATTTTTTTATAAAAGTTTGGATTATATATATAAATAAAACTGTGCATCGAATTTTATATATTTAAATATAAAAAATTAAAAAAAATTTCAAAATTTTTCGAAATTTTTAAAAAAATTTTAAATTTAAAAATTTTTTAATTTTTCAATTTTTTTTTTTTTTTGAAATTTTACTTTAAATATTACTCAAGGGTTCATTATATGCATTGCGACATATATTTATCACAAAAAAATAAAAAATATATTTTTGAGAACAAAAATGGAATTTTACGCGTCGTCTTAGAAATCTTCGAAATGAGGCTTGCGCATTCCATATCAATGAAAACCCCCAATATTTTTTATAAATGTTTGGTTTATATATATAAATAAAACTGTGCATCGAATTTTATATATTTGAATATAAAAATTAGAAAAAAAAAATTGAAACATTTTCAAATTTTTTTTTTTTTTTTTTTTTTTTTTTTTTTTTTTTTTTTTTTTTTTTTTTTTACTTTTATATTCAAATATATAAAATTCGATGCACAGTTTATTTATATATATAAACCAAACTTAAATAAAAAATATTGGGGATTTTTATTGATATGGAACGCGCCATGCGCATTTCGAAGATTTCTAAGATGACGCGTAAAATTCCACTTTTTTCTCAAAAATAATTTTTTTTTTTTTTTAAATTTTTTTGTGATAAATGCTTGCTGTAATGCATATAATGTACCCTTGAATAATATTTAAAGTGAAATTTACAAAAAATAAAAAATTGATTTTTAACGTTTTAAAGGTCCCTTGTCCCCTTAAACATTAAATTCTTTTAGACAGTTCTGCTCTCATACCATTCATTTGTGTTGTTTTAGAAGAAGTTTGTTGCTTTAAATTTTTTGTCTTTTAACATTTTAATTTCAGCTACAGCTTTTCTTTTTTGCTAGCTTCATAGTTTTCTTTCTTTTTCTTATTTAAATATTCATGATATCTCACCCTAGCCATATAACTGTATGTAATGGCAAATAATTAGTACAATATTGTACTTATATTGTGCTTATACTATTATTATAGAAATATAATACTGGCAAAAACTAGTTTATCACAATGAAAATAATGACTAACATTATTGCTATTAAAATTATTAGCAGCTATAAGAAAATATTCCCAAGCCTATTCGCGCTTCTCTTCTGCGAATAAAATTTATGCATTCGATAATAGCATTATTATAACTAAGAACAGTATAAATGTATTGTAAGAAAAAATTAAAAGACTACACGTTTTAACCACACGATGGTTCCATTTTTCCTGAAGCAAAATACTTTTAGAAAAACAAGTGATTTCAGGTTAATTCGTTACTAACCCCCTTTCCGTGAAATATACAATCTTGTCCAATAAATCCAAATGCATTAAGATGTCGCTGCTCGGTTCGCTATTTAGGTGTGTTTCTATCTGGTTACGAGGAACCCGCAACTCCTTTTTCTAACAGCGCACAGTGGTCCCAAATCGCGATTATGTGGCCAAAAAATCAGAAAATCGAAAATTCGTATTTCGAAATAAAATAAACTCTACAGTATTTAGAAATATCTGAAGATTTATATTCTGTTATGTTTTGCTTTTATCAGCTCACATGAATTAGCATTTCTTATGTGAAGTTAGAAGTTTTTAGCGTTTTCTGCTGTTGCGTGAATTTCAGGCAAATTCACTGCATTCACACCCTAACCAAGACCATTTCAAATAGTTTCTCAATTTTTTCTTTGCACTTCTCTGAAACAACATTAAATTATATATTTAATTTGATTTTTCGATTGCAAAAATCTCAAAAATTAAAAAAAGAGGAATTTTTAAAAAAATACATAGTTTTAAGGAATTTTTGTACATAAAAAGTGATATATAAAAAAGTCCTTCCGAGTTCCTCGGACTTTTATAGTACAAAATGTAGAATGAGCCTTCTAAAATCATATCCCAAGAGATTTATTGCGACTTTTTGAGAAATAGCAGTTTGAAGTTGGACATGGGATATTGCCATTATTAGTCCAAAATGGTTAATCGGGTTTAAAGTCAATCTAATTTTCGCACTGACCCAAAATTGTCAATGTTTATACAATGTAATATTCTAATTAACATAACACTGTCAATTTCATTTTTTTAATTCGCGGGGGGTGGGGGTAAGAGTTGCAGATATTTTTTATGTATATTTTTTAATTTGTTTTTAGAATTTTTCCCTTGCTTTTTTGGTTTATATCAAAAATAATATTAAAAATTGACCTTATTTTCAAAAGTACATATTAAAAGTTCAGTTTATATATATATATATATATATATATATATATACTAAATTCTACCAACAAACATGTATGGGAAATTCAATCAACTGGAAAACATGATTTAATGTTTTAAATTTCATGATTATTTGAAAAGTATATTTTACCTACTTACAAATAAATTTTATTATTAAACCCTTCGAGACCGGAGGCTTTTACGCAAATTTTATTCGGTTGGCACCACTTTTTTAAAAACCTTTACCTTTACTGAATCAATCAAAAAAAAATGCTCTAATTAAAGAAACTAAATATTTAGTTTAACTAAATTTTAACTAAACTAAATTTATATATATATATATATATATATATATATATATATTTTACTTGAGCCTTTAACAAATTCTGTATGCTCTTTCTCAGGGGTGCATATGTGCACCCATAGTCCCGGACGGGTTAAGTAGTATTATTAAGTTTTACTTTAATTTTTACGTATCGTCATATAAATCTATTGTAATTTTTTTTATTACGTTTATTTTTTTCAGTTTATTATATAAATGTTAATTTAATTGTATTAATTTATATGCACATTTGAATTTTAATAAATACTTTAATACTTTAAAAAATTTTAAAAATGTATGAAAATTTCACTCAACCCTTTGGATGAAATGTTGCAATTACTTGAAATGTGTAAATCCACTTTTCCGAAGGTTTATTTAAAAAACAGATTATATTTTATTTTTCGATAAAAAGATGTAAAATTGTTTTATATTAAAACATAGTTTTGATTTTTTTTTTTTTTTTTTTTTTTGTAAAAATTTTAAAACTGTTAGGGATGTTAGAATTTTATACCGGAGTGGAGAGGGGGGGTGGAGAAGCAGAAATTTCAAATATACTAGAAAATTAGTGAGGTAATTATTTATTTAATATTACCAAAATAAAGTAACAAAGGCAGATTCTTCATTTTTATTGGAATTTCAACGGTATTATTCTCTGTGTAATAGAGAGAAGCAAAAGAAAGGGGAGGGGGGGGGCGAAAATTTTGAAAGTAATCTAATTAATGAATTTAATGATTTTATTATTAATTCATAGTAAATAGATGTTGGAAACTTTAAAAATAGCAATGATATTTTTAAAATTTCCTTGGTATAGCGGCAAATGGAAAAAGGGGAGATTTCACGTGTGTGTGTGTGTTGGATGTATTAAGGGGGGAGGCAAAATTCGGCTGATTGATTATTTATGTATTTTACTGATTGCTCTTTATTGTTATTTTGCAATAACATTAAAAAGAGAGTAAAAAATAAAATTTTAACCAGTATATTTTCAGGGAGGGAGGGAGAGTGGGGGTTAAAATTTCACATTTTCATCATCTATTGAATTAGATGATTTGTTTTGAAAAAGGCAAAATATTCCCCATAATCAAAAGTGAAAAATTCTCATTACTGTAAAAAAAAAAAATCCTGTAAAAAAAGAAAATTTAAATTTAATAAAAACTTGGCCCCTCTATTGCGACCCCACCAAATCCCCTCCCCTGGAACCCCAATTACATTTAGTTTAAATTCGCAATGTAATGTCATTTAGAATGTTATAAAATTAAAAATGAAGGACATACAACCACCAGGAAAGCCAGAAATGATTTTTGGCCACTTGAATCGCGATTTGGGACCACTGTGCAGCGCAGAAGTATTCAGAGAAAATTATCACCCATTTTCTTGTTCTACTCAGAGGTAAATATAAGTACAATGAATGAATGAATGCCGGAGCAGTTTATATCCGGCAAATATTGCTCTCTCCACTCCCCATGTTCCGTTCCGCAACATTCTATTAACCCTCCATTCATAAATAATTAAAATCTCGACGGCACTTCCCTTTCTTTTCCGTTGCCGCTTATCATCTGGTGAACGATCTCCCTCATCTGTCCCTTGGGATTTCAACAAGAGTTAGTATCACTAGCCGCAAGTGACAGGTCCTCATCAAAAATGCATCTACCATGCTGTCTTTTATTGACTCTGTCGGGCAGTGGAGAGTCTCTGGAAAGCTAGGTCAATGCAGAACTGCGGGTGATTTGAAACAGAACTGTTACGACAGTAATATGTTAGCCCATATATTACCACATTAAAAAAATCTTTATTATAAAGCGAAAACATGTCCGTGAGTAGCTCTGACGTCATAGTGTCAATGGCAACACGCTTTTACTGCAAATTCTTAAACTCGGGGCATAATTTCTAACAAAAAAAAAACACCGGAGCTGTAACATTCTGCATTAATAACAATCGCAGTTTATCCCCTCGTCATCTCCACTGGCATATTTATATTTCATACATTATTTCCAAATTTTAAAGCAATTTCGCCTTCATCAACAGAAAATTTTTAAGGAACTATGACTATATATGCATTTATATATATAATAAAATCTAATAATTGAACTGAGAAAAAACATTAAAATCAGAAATGGAAAATTTAAGAAAATCCTACTCGCAAAGATTTATTTGTATCAACTAGCAAAACACGTTATGTCTTCACATGTTTTAATAATTGTAACGCATTGAAACAGACTATAAAACAAGTTTTATAAATTTATATAAGACAAGTTTTTCCTTTGCGTAACTGTAAACGCCAAGAAGCCAGTATGAAGCATGGAATGCATCACGGATGTCACTGGCTACGGATTTTATTAGTATTTTGTCTACCATTACTTCAAAGCAATAATATTCGTGTTAGATTTCAACTAATCTTCGAGATAGGTTATTTTTGGTTTAAAAATAGTAGTAGAAAAGTAATAAAACTTATACGCGACTTTATGCAATAATTTTACTTACACATTTCTGGAATTATATGAAAAAACTCAATAATTACATTGATAGGAACAAAATATAACAAAAGAAATATGAACAAAATTTTACCTAAGAAATTATAACAAAAATAATTATAAAAGTATCAATAATCTCTTTAAGTCTTTTTTGTGGCACTATTTAAAAATTTATAAATCTTTAAAACTGACTGTAAAACAAGTTTTTCCTTTGCCTAACTGTAAACACCAAGAAGCCAGTATGAAGCATGGAATGCAAGCACGGATGTCACTGGCTACTGTTTTCATTATTATTTTATCTACCATTACTTCAAAGCAATAATAATCGTGTTAGATTTCAACTAATCTTCGAGATAGATTATTTTTGGTTCAAAAATAGTAGTAGAAAAGAAATAAAACTTATACGCGACTTTATGCAATAATTTTACTCACACATTTCTGGCATTATACGAAAAACTCCTTAATTATATTGAGAGGAACAAAATATAACAAAATAAATATTTAAAAAAAATTAGCAAAGAAATTATAATTATAAAAGTATCAATAATCGTCATAAGTCTTTTTCCTCACACATCTCCATTTATTGTATTTCACAGTCTTCCATTTACTGTAAGACTTTAAAACTGACTGTAAAACAAGATTTTCCTTTGCGTAACTGTAAACGCCAAGAAGCCTGTATGGAACGTGGAATGCAAGCACGGATGTCACTGGCTACTGTTTTCATTATTATTTTATCTACCATTACTTCAAAGCAATAATATTCGTCTTAGAATTCGACTAATCTTCGAGATAGATTTTTTTTTTTTTTTTTTTGGTTTAAAAATAGTGTTAAAAAAGTAATAAAACTTATACGTGACTTTATGCAATAATTTTACTCACGCATTTCTGGCATTATACGAAAAACTCAATAATAACATTGATAGGAACAAAATATAACAAAAAAATATAAACAAAATTTTACCTAAGAAATTATAACAAAAATAATTATAAAAGTATCATAATCTTTTTAAGTCTTTTTTTTTTTTTTTTTTTTTTTTTTCGTGGCACTATTTAAAAAATTATAAGTCTTTAAAACTGACTGTAAAACACGTTTTTCCTTTGCGTAACTGTAAACGCCAAGAAGCCAGTATGAAGCATGGAACGCAGGCACGGATGTCACTGGCTACTGTTTTCATTATTATTTTATCTACCATTACTTCAAAGCAATAATATTCGTGTTACATTTCAACTAATCTTCGAGATAGATTACTTTTGGTTAAAAAATAGTGGTAGAAAAATAATAAAACTTATACGCGACTTTTTGCAATAATTTTACTCACACATTTCTGGCATTATACAAAAAACTCAATAATTACATTGATAGGAACAAAATATAACAAAATAAATATTTTAAAAGAATTAGCAAAGAAATTATAAAAGTATCAATAATCGTCATAAGTCTTTTTCGTCACACGTTTTATTTATTGTAAGACTTTAAAACTGACTGTAAAGCAAGTTTTTCCTTTGCGTAACTGAAAACGCCAAAAAGCCAGTATGAAGCATAGAATGCAAGCACGGATGTCACTGGCTACTGTTTTCATTATTATTTTACCTACCATTACTTCAAAGCAATAAAATTCGTCTTAGAATTCGACTAATCTTCGAGATAGATTATTTTTGGTTTAAAAATAGTGGTAGAAAAGTAATAAAACTTATACGTGACTTTAGGCAATAATTTTACTCACGCATTTCTGGTATTATACAAAAAACTCAATAATTACATTGATAGGAACAAAATATAACAAAATAAATATTTAAAAAAAATTAGCAAAGAAATTAAAAGTATCAATAATCGTCATAAGTCTTTTTCGTCACACGTTTTATTTATTGTAAGACTTTAAAACTGACTGTAAAACAAGTTTTTCCTTTGCGTAACTGACAACGCCAAGAAGCCAATATGAAGCATGGAATGCAAGCACGGATGTCACTGGCTACTGTTTTCATTATTATTTCATCTACCTTTACTTCAAAGCAATAATATTCGTGTTACATTTCAACTAATCTTCGAGATAAATTATTTTTGGTTTAAAAATAGTGGTAGAAAAGTAATAAAACTTATACGCGACTTTATGCAATAATTTTACTCACAAATTTCTGGGATTGTACGAAAACTCATTGATTACATTGATGGGAATAAAATATAACAAAATAAATATTTAAAAAAATTAGCAAAGAAATTATAATGATAAAAGTATCAATAATCGTCGTAAGTTATTTTTGTCTCACTTTTTATTTATTGTAAGACTTTAAAACTGTCTGTAAAACAAGTTTTTCCTTTGCGTAACTGTAAACGCCAAGAAGTTAGTATGAAGTGTGGAATGCAGGTACGGATGTCACTGGCTACTGATTTCATGATTATTTTTGCGACCTTAAACCTTTATCTACTGTATTATGATCTACAGCAATATTTTTCATGTAATTTTTTTTTCAGTTACTAGAATGAAAATTAATGGATAAACATAAAAAAAATACTCACCCGTGAGAAATTTAATTATATAGAGGTAATTAATTAAAGTGGCACTTTAAAGTACAGTCAGTACATTATGACTAAAATATCGCAACGGAAAACCCACAAAGTATTTCAAATGGCACCAGAAAATATTTTCGATTTAATAACCTAAACACCGATTACTGAAATTATAACAGATAGTATAACCTATAAAAACACATATATCGATAGCATAAACTATAAAAACAGTATTGTATGTGAAATATAGGCTTTTTCTTATTTACAAATAAATCTTTTGGCAAATTCCGGTGCCAATCATTTATGTCACCACTTTAGAATTGAAAATTGTTTGCCCCTGAAAGGGTTTAAAAAAAAAATAAACTATTTTTTTTTTTTTTTTTTTTTTTTTAGATTTCGATCTTGTTAGCAGTCCTTTAGTTATGCGACGTCTATATTCCAGGGACAACATGTTCTCTCGCATCTCCACATATGAAATATATGAATTTACATATGCCATTTCTAGCATAGCAAAAACGAGCTGGTGCCACAACTTTTTTCAATTTCCTATAAAAAAAAATAACAATGAAACAGAAAAGAAATACTAGGGAAATCATTACTACACTATATTTTAGTAATTATATTTTAAAGTAGATGAAAACGATGGATAACTGCACAGACGAAAAGTAAACAAGAAGTTTATCTCCAACACCCAGTGTACTGACGGTACTTATAAGTACCATCGAGTAATTCAACTGCTAAATCAAATAGACACACCATTCACCTAAAATAGCTAGTCAAACTGTATTCTAAGATCATAATGAACACATAAAAAAAATCCAACACTTATATCCTTTACTGTGTTTGCAGCAATAAAAAGACGAGCGTGACAATCTGTACAAAATGTCGGCCCAAAACCCATCGTCTGTGTCAAAGATAGCCTCCTTCCTCGCTAAAATAACAAACCTAGAACTACTGCTGCCATGTATCCGGATAAAGAGGGTTTAAAAGAGTGTTTTTGCAAAGTATCATTAGAATATTAGTAATATTCACTAAGGGATGAAAGTTTAAAGTGAGTGGTACATATAAATACCGTCAGTAGATAAAGAGTTAAGTTAATATAACACTACTGATACACTTTCACTGTTTTTGCACAAACAAAATGACACCACGGATGGCAGTAAGTGGGACTTGTAATTTAGGTTCACAAAAATAGATCTAAAATTACTAGTTCCCTAAGTAGTTTAATTATAAATAACCTAAATTTACACAACAAGAAATTTAAGGACATTAAACTTTCAAAAAATCAGTTTTCGGATTTTGTTTTATTCTAAATTCTTAAAAAATTCTCAATAATATGCAAAAGACCCCATTCAAAAGTCTGGATTATTTCGTGAGTTACAATCATTTATAGACGGTGAGTACAATTGGAAATTTGTTGACATTGAAACTTTAAAACGTGTTTTCTCAGATAAGTAAATTTGGAGTTTGCACGCACTGGTACTCTCAAACTACGTATATAAGCTACAGCTTTAAAAAATTAACCAAATATGCGTTTCTTTATAGTCTTCATGCTAAAACCCAAAAAATTCACAAATTTCGATTTTTTTTTTTTACTTAAAAAACTTGAAAAAAAAATTGAATTTTATTTTTTATTTTATTTTTATTTTCATTTTATTTTTTGTGTTAAAATTAAATTTTAAACAAAACTTTTTGTATATATTTTGGTTTTAATTTAGAAGTAGGTATGTTATGATTCCGTTTTGTTCAAAAATTGTTTTCTATATGCATCATTTAGAGTTTTATCATGCGCGTAGCACTTAACACTTTAGTGCGCAGCTTTACATATATGCAAACAACAGTGTTTTGAATTGAATAGATTTTTTTTTATTCGTATATACCTAATTCACATAGGAAAATTAAAATAACAATATTTGCTTTAATTAATAACAGACACTCCGTTTTTTAAATAAAGTTAAATTAACCATTGAAACTTTCTGGTGTTAAGTTAGTTTCTCTGAACTACGTAATTTCTAGAATGTATTCTATCATGGGAATTTAAGGGTTAAATTTTAAGTTTTATAAAATAAAAAATAGTAAAAATTAAGGTATTTGGTGACATACTTATTAAAATATTTACTGATTTGCATTATTCTAGCGTAAAACAGCTACAGGACAGTAATTTTTACTCGTATTGCAGATGTGCAACAGAAGAAAAGATTGACGTATTATATGAAAAATGTATTTCTGATTTTTTTCGTTATTTTTCCTGTGTAATAAACCTTTCAGAGAATCATATATAATTTTTTTGAAACAAAATAAAAAATCGCGCATTTAAGGGTTAATGATTTTAATTCACACATTAGTGAGATGAATTTTTAAATTTAAAATTTAAATATTAATTTTGTGGATACAACATTTATTTTTCTGGATGATATAGCTAAGAATATATACTTTAGGCAGAAAGGGAGAAAAATATCTTAATTGCATATTACTTGTGTTTTGGTTCTTTGAAAAAGGCGATGTTTTTGATCGTTTCTACAAACTCAAAAGGTCCTGTAACTGTACTGTAAAAAAACGGACTAAAATACGGAGTTACTACTGGCAGTCTAGACCCCAGTACTATTTCCGTATTTTAGCGGAACATTTTCCCGGTAAATTACAGAAAATTTTCCGTTTTTTTGGAATTTAACGGAAAATTTTCTGTAATGTACCAGGAAAAAGTTCCGTTAAAATACGGAAATAGTACTGGCGTCTAGATTGCCAGTAGTATTTCCGTATTTTAATCCGTTCTTTTTTACAGTGTGTGCTCCCTTAAACAAGTGAATGATCTACAAATACTCAGTTTTTTATTGTAAAGTGTTTAAGTTAAACAAGTAAAAATTAAATTTAAAAAATAAAAAAACTCGACTGCGTAAAATGTGAACTAATTAATTATCTCTGACCAGTGTGAAACTATTTTTAATATTACTTACCTATTTTGTTTATTTACTTGTATTGGTGACTTTTAAGTTGTGTTTAATTGTTAGTTCCTATCTATAAACACTGTTTTCATGAGGTCTATAGATGTCTATGAAGGTTAGAGTTGCAGTAAAGCTAGAGATCCGACCTACACAACTACCATGTTGTGTAGTATTTGAACGGAGCTCTTCTGACTGTAAAATAGTCAATGAAACATCGTCTTCCTTTTGAAAGACCTACCCAATGATATGCCACTCAATAGGGTGCGTAAACATTTTTTTTTTCGTCTCTATTGCCATTTTGTATTTTGCGGCCGCCATTTTGAATTTATAAAAACAAAACCTATCCTATAATCATTGGACGGTTAAGACGAATCGATAGAGATCTCATTCATTAAAATCCATCCAGCCATGCTTCGAGGTTATAAAGAAATCCACGCGTCAAACACATAACCCTTCTTGGCAGACGGGTAATAATAGAAACTTCTTATTTTCTTGGTCACACTGTCTTGAAAGCATTTTTCAGATGAAAAAAGCCATTTACTTCGCGAAAAAATAAACACCAATGCTGCCATTTATTGTTTTTGTTCCAAAGCAAAATGCAGTCAGCTATATAGGAGTAAAGTAAAAATGTAAAAAAATAAAACAATGTACTTCTTACGAGGAAAAAAATACCACATTTGTGTACCTCAGGTCTGAGGGCATTAAAGCAATAATATTCATGGTAGATTTCAGCCAATCTTCGAGGCAGATTATGTTTCATTTAGAAATAATGGTAGAAAAAATAATAAAAATATAGTCGACAAAGGCACGTAAATATATTATGTAACAGCAATTTTAATTAATACCTTTCAAATATTTTTTAATGAAAATATTACATAAGTAAAAATTTTCCGTTAAAAATATTTTTTATTTGTTTATGTCTTTAAACAAAACAATAACAACAGTGAATTCCTTAAATACGCATACTATCAAATCATGAAATAAAATATTTTTTATCGTGCGCGCATACGCAAATAAAAAATATGTCATACAACTGCTCATACTTCATCAAATATTTAATATATTTACATTCCAATTGCACTATATTATTTCTACTACATTTTGTCAAATTTTGTGAAACTGGCATTAAATTTGGTAAAAAGCCCTGAATTGATATAAACAAAAAATATGTAAAAAAATTTTTGAACTTAAAAAAAAATGCTATATCGCCACGAATATACGTTCTATTCTTCCACAAATGAATACACATATTGTACAATACCCATATATTCGTAAGCTATAGCGAAAAATCATTTCGTGCATTTTATTTTACAGGGTGATCCCAAGTGTTATTATTTTTGATTATTTGTTGTCCCCCCAATTGTCTTTCTGATCAAATTGCCGTTGATAAATATGAAGTCGAGCATATTCTTCATAATCCTGAGAAAAATTTCAGAAAAATCCGACAAACATATCTTGAAATATTCGACAAAATGTTTAAAATTGAAAATGCCCGGTCATTAATGGCCATATGGTGTATATACTTTAACTAGCAGGGAGATGACCAAGCTAAGCTCGGTCAAAATTAGCCTTGTGTTCTATTCGATATTTTATTCTCACTGTATCATTCTTGCTGTTTAGATACAATTGGCATGATCCTGAGACATAGTGACCCAAAATCACCCACTAACCAAATTTTTTTTAACATGCGACCTGATCAATACTCTTCTCGAACCCGAAAATGATAGAATACAAAATTTACTCAAAATCGTTGAAGTCGTTTTATAGATAAAATTAGCTTGACCCACGGTAACTCAAAAGGGACCCACTAATCTAAATTTATCGAACATGTGACCTATCCCAATGATCTTCTCGTGCTGGGAAACGATGTAATAAAAAAATTTGTCAAAATCGTTTGAGCCGTTTTTTAGATACAATTAGCTTGACCCACAGTGACCCAAAAATGACCCACTAATCGCAATTTCTCGAACATGTGACCTAGCCCAATACTTTTCTCGTTCCCAAAAACGGTTGGTTATAAAATTTAGTCAAAATCGATTGAGCAGTTTTTTATATGTATTCAGCTTAACCCTGACCCATTATGACCCAAAATGACCCACTAATGGAATTTTTTCGAACACGTGACCTAGCCCAATGGTCTTCTTGTGCCCGAAAATGATACAAAATTTAGTCAAAATCGTTAGAGCCGTTTTCAAGATAAAATTTACACAAATAAGAAAAAATAACACATACGCACATTTTTTGCTCGTATTATAATATAAGATTGATGTGTTTGATAAAACTGTGCAAGAACTTCCCGCAAGTTAGAAGTGTCCGAGTTTTGTTCGCTCTCCGAAAAATTGTGCTTTTCAGCTAAAAACCCCATTAACTCCAAAAGTACTCGAGTAATTTCGATAAAAAAAAAAATAATAATAATAATAATAATAATTAGTTTCAGAAAAAAAAAATCTGAAAAATTGCCATTGCTCTAAAATAAAAAGTTTTAGTCGCAAAAAAAACTATCTGCTAAAAGTCTTGAGCATAATAATCCAGTGAATATAGATTCCAAATTTCATCAAAATTGGTTGGGTAGTTTTCGGGGAAAGGGGTCTTAAAGCTCGCATATTTCCCATACGATTGCACCCAGTCTTGTCTTCCCTTAACGATAGTTTTATAAATGCGTCAGCGTGGCCTGTATAGTGTTTATAATCCGTTTTACCAAACCGGAATATAGCCTTTTAGGATGCTACCAATTCTCAAACAAACATTTCCATGTTGAAGACAAAAGCGATAAATTAACATTAAAACTAATTAAGCTTTAAAAAAAATGCTATAAAAGTGATAAATATGTTAAGAGAACCACGGCTTTGGCCAGATTATGCAGCAAAGAACCTTTAAAGATCGATTTTTAAAATAGCAGAATAATTTATCCGTCAAGATTTTATTTACCATCCATTATCCGGGAATCAATAGAGATAGTTTCACGTAACGAGAATATTTGCGCTCCCCTTGAGTTACCTAAAATTTGGAAAGAGATGCTATGCAATTTTCGTAACAATAGTAAAAATTAATCCACGCTCACAAATATCCAATTTCATTTTATTTTATGTTTACCCTGATTTTCATTATGAATGAAATCTCGTGACATTATTTGCCATTTTCGTGTTTAAAAAAAAAAAAAAAAAAAAAAAAAAAAAAAAAAAAAAAAACCGAAAGTATTGCTAGCAAGAATGACTTTGAAAATGTCACCGTTTATGCGAAGAAACGTACGTTAATCTAAATAAAGGTATTTTATCACTTTTATAGCATTTTTTAGCTTAGTAAATACAAAACTTGTGTGGAAATATAAATCACTTAAAAACAACGTTTAAACACACAATAAAATACACAAGGTAATTTGAACAGGCGTATACGTTTCGTGAGTTCCAGGACTCAGATCATCAGTGTATAAAATCTATAAAAACAATATCACGGCGAAAATCCAAATGTCAAAACACAATACCAAAAGACCATCAAGTTCCAACAGCCAATGAAATTAAAGCGGAAGTGAAGTCCCATGACACAACAAATCCAACCAGAAAGTTGAGATGTATGGTATACTTAGACAAATCATTAACCAAGGAGTTTTTAAATCTATGGATATGAACAGCTTCAAAAAAGTCTAAATCTAGAGGAGTAATGCATTTCTTGATAATGGTAGCTGAGTCAAAATTGAAATTATGTCCCTCCCCCAGCAATGAGAGGCAATAGAGGATTTTTGCAATTCTTTTCTCTTTACATAGTTTATGTGTTCTTTGATTCTGTAACGGAGTTTTCGTTTAGTTTGTCCAATATAGGACAAACCACATTGACACTGAATGTTATAATAACCCAATAATTATGAGGAGGAATTTGATCCTTAGGCTGTGAAAAAGTTAATTTATTAACTGGTTTAAAAACCACGTTAAAATCATAATGTCTTAAGATATTAGCTATTTTAAAGCTAATACTTTTATAAATTGGTAAAATGATAAGGTTAGAAAAAGAAACCGCAGTACCAGAAGAATCAAGATTATTAACACATTTATTAAGAGTATGAGAAATTAAATTATTGATATAACATAAACTAAAACCACCGTCAAATTATCTTGCGTATTTTATTGTGTGTTTAAACTTTGTTTTTAGGTGATTTTTTAGCTTAGTTTGTTTCATTATAAGTGGTTATCCAACTCGTTTTTATTAAAACTAATAAACTAATATTGTTTTATTACTATTGCATGTATAAATTCAATTACGCAGCTGAAAAGGTTTCATTGAGAATGAATAGCGTCCTAAAAACCGTTATTCCGATTTAAGAAAATTTATTAAATGCACTATAAAAACTTTTCGGAAACTTTTCTAAAAATCCGCGGTAGCAAAAAAAATGTTTTTCTAAATGCTTCTTTAAATCTCAAAAATGTATTAATTTTTTGGATTGCTAAAGATAAAGTTTTTGAGAATCGTGGGTAGCTCGGAAGAGGTAATTAGTCATAGCTGCCAGCTTTTACACTTTTTTCCTACCACTATATTTGAACAGAAAGAAATATCTTATTTCATCATCGAAAACTGAGGATTAAATAAGGCAATTATTTTCGTTCAGAAATAGTGGTATGAAAAAAGCGTAAAAGTTGGCAGCTATGTATTTAGTATTGTACAATTGTGTGTAATACATTATGTATTGTGTATAATTCATATTGTATATTTTCGTACGTGGTTATAATACATTATGTATTGTGTATAATTCATATTGTATATTTTCGTACGTGGTTATAATACATTATGTATTGTGTATAATTCATATTGTATATTTTCGTACGTGGTTATATTAAATTTTTGTAGATTAAGAAACACTTGTCTCTGTTTTTTTCCTTCCTTTTTTTAATCTTTCTTTTTTGTTATTCTCCAAACTATGCGTTAGAAGTGAAATTAAAGCCTCCGTTCACATTTCTTTCTATTTTTCTTTCTTGTTAATTGTTTCTTTTTATTATTATCATTATTATTATTTATTCATAACATTTATGGAATAGAACATATGTCCCTTTAATATTCAAAATAAAGTAAAATAAAATACTTTTTTATTCATAAATTTATTCGAAAAGAAAACTGATTTCCGTTTAAAAATTATAAAAAATGTAACAACAACATATGGAAATATTTCGAAATTTAAATTTCTGATATCCAAAAGTGTGACATTCTATTTGTTATGTTACATGAATATTAAAACTGCATTTCTTCTGAAGACATATTTTTGAAGTTGCGAGCAGGATAACTTCATGTTTAATAATGCTAAAAAATTGGAACTTTTATGTATATGGTTCTTGTATCCAATTTCCTTCAAATGAATTTAAATGCAAAGGAAACGTATAAAAATTTTCTACTTTTCATAGTGAAAATATTTATTTAACGTAAATATTTTCCTTTACTCCAATGCAGAGAAATATGGAATACTTTACTTAATCTGTTTAAAAAGCATATAAAATTTCTATACTTTTTAGGTTATTTTAAAAAATAAACGTATAATTTATAAATGTATTGTTGCTTTTCAAATGTACGCATTTGTTTGTAATTTTCATATAATATGTTGTATTTCAGTTTAGAAAATTTAACATAGAAAAAATTTGCTTAAAATTTCAAGTAGTTCTCTTTTGTGTGTACGTGAACTACGAGTTTCTTGTGCACTGTTAAAAATTTTGTAGTGCATTTGAACAAGTTTTTGGTCGGGAAATCTCTGAGCAAGCAGAGCTCCAGATGTTGTAACGATATTTCACTAGCTTATGAATGCAGATATTGCAGCACCAAAAGTTAGTTCAACTTACCACAAAATTTTTAACAGTGTGCACAACTTCTTAAATGCTCATTTTGAAAAATAAAATTGAACATTCATTTTATCAAACTAAATTAATGTTTACTTAAAGTGAAGAAATACTTTTAAAAATGCAAAGAAATACCTTTATTTATTCATACAAGCGGGGATGACCGTGTAGCTCGGTCATCCCCGCTTTTGTGTTCAACACGATATAATATTTTCATTGCATCATTCTCTCTGTATTATTTCTATAAAGTATGTTATTTTAAAAGAGTATTATTTACAAAAACAATCAATAGGAAAACTATGTACGTACATGTTTCTAAATTTTATGTTATTTATATGTTTACAACGAAGGGACATCAATCTATATTACATTTTTAGCTCGACTCTGATGGTTTAATCATGTGTCTGGAGTCTTATTAAGAATTTTAAAAAAATTGCTTCACATTCTGAAAGCCTATCTTTTTCGCCAAATACAGCCAAGTTTGGCTACATTCTTTTATTTGGAACCAAGTATGTGTTTTGGCATTCGTAATCTTGAAAGTCGATTTTTCGGCCAATATTTTGCCAATATACCGCCATCTTATTGTCTGTTGCCAAATTCGCGGCTTCGAGACCCTGACCTGTAATGACCCAAAATAGCCCACTAATCAAATCTACTCGAGCATGTGACTTAGCTCAAAGATCTTCTGGTAATCAAAAACAGTAGGATACAAAATTCAGTCAAAACCGTTAGAGCCGTTTTTTAGATAAAATTAGCTAGACCCTTAGTGACGCAAAAATGACCCACTAATCGAAATTTCTTGAACATGTGATCTAGCCAATGATCTTCTCGTGCTCGAAAACGGTTTAATACAAAATTTTCTCAATATCGTTTGAGCCGTTTTTCAAGTACAATTAGCTTGACCCGGACTCATAGTGACCCAAAATGACCTATTAATCAATTTTCTCGAACATACGACCTAACTCAACGGTCTTCCTGAGCCCGAAAATGATAGAATAGAAAATTTAATCAAAATCGTTAGTGCTGTTTTCTACATAAAATTAGCTTGAACCCCTACTAACCCAAAAATGACCCACTTATCGAAATTTGTCGAACATGTGACCTAGCCAAATGATCTAAAACGGTATATTACTAAAATTTTGTCAAAATTCGTTTGAGTCTTTTTTAGATACAATTAACTTGACCCTGACCCATTATGACCCAAAATGACCCACTAATCGAATGTTCTTGGACATGCAACCTTCAACACCTAGCCCAATGGTCCTCTTGAGCGAAAACGATAGAATACAGAATTTCGTCAAAATCGTCAGAGCCGTTTTTGAGATAAAATTAGCTAGACCCACAATGACCCCAAAATGACCCACTAACCTAATTTTCTCGAACATGTGATCCAGTCCAGTGGTTTTCTAAAGACCAAAAACGGTAGACTACAAAATCCAGTCAAAATCGTTAGAGCCGTTTTTTAGATAAGCTTAACTTTACCCGCAGTGACTCATAAATGACCCATTAATCGAAATTCCTCGAGCATGCGATCCAGCGCAATTATCTTCTCGTGCCCGAAAATGATATAATACAAAATTTTGTCAATATCGTTTGAGCCGGTTTTTAGATATACTTAGCTTGACCCAGACCCATAGTGACCCAAAATGACCCACTAATCGAATTTTTTCGAGCATGCGACCTAACCCAATGGTCTTCTTGATGCCGAAAATTTAATCAAAATCGTTAGAGCCGTTTTCTAGACAAAATTAGCTTGACCCATAGTGACCCAAAAATGACCAACTAATCGAAATTTCTCCAGCATGTGACCTAGCCCAATGATTTTCAAGTGCCCGAAAACGGTATAATACAAAATTTTGTCAAAATCGTTTGAACCGTTTTTTAGATACAATTAGCTTGACCCATAGTGACCCAAAAATGACCTACTAATCGAATTTTCTCGAACACGTGACCTAACTCAATGGTTTTCTCGTGCCCGAAAATGGTAAAATACAAAATTTAGTCAAAATCGTTGAAGCCGTTTTCTAGATAAAATTAGCTGGACCCACAGTGATCCAAAAATGACCAACTATTCGAATTCTCTCTAACATATCACTTAGCCCATTGGTCTTCTCATAATCCAAAACAATAGATTACAAAATTTAGTTAAAATCGTTAGAGCCGTTTTTTAGATAAAATTGGCTTGGCCCATAGTGACCCAAATATGACCCACTAATCGAAATTTCTTGAACATGTGACATAGCCCAATAGTTTTCTCGTGCCCAATAACGGTTTGATATCAAATTTAGTCAAAATCGATTGAGCCGTTTTTTAGATATAATTAGTTTTACCCTGACCCATTATGACCCAAAATGACCCACTAATCGAATGTTCTCGAACACGTGACCTAGCCCAATCGTCTTCTCATGCCTGAAAATGGTAAAATACAAAATTTAGCCAAAATCGTTAGAGCCATTTTTAAGATAAAATTTACATACACACACACACACACAATTTTTGCTCGTGTTATAATATAGGATTAGACATGTTTCATTGCTCCGACACCATTCTCAATAATAAATATGATACAAATATTTTCGCAAAAGACCTTTTTTATTGAAAACTGGTAAACAAAAATCGCGCGAACTCAAGCATAATTAAATTAACTGCAATATTAACCCCTTGAGGGGCACCGGTATATATTATATACCACCTACGATTAATGAAGTTTTACACCAGAAAAATTGTATTAAATTTTACCTTTCTAACTTTGATGGAAAAAAGCCGTACAATTGCTTTTACTTATTTTGAAATAGAATTTTTCAAAGATTCCGGTGGGAATTCAGCATTTCACAAACGTAATTGCTTGCCCCTCAATGGGTTAAAAATGGATATTTGTGAACGTGAATTATTTAATACTATTGTCTCATTTTTCTGTAGAGCATCTCTTTCCAAATTTTAGGAAGCTCCATGGAGGCTGAATCATTGCATATATTCACTGCGTAAGAAGATTTCTATTGATTCTGGGATAATGGATGGCAAGTAAAATCTTGATGGATAAATTATTCTACTATTTTTAAAATTAATCTGTAAAGGCTCTTTATTATACAGTCTAATTAAATCTGTAGTTTTCTTGTTGCATTTGATGCCTGCTATGTGTTCTTTGTTCCTCTAATTTTATATTAAAAACACGATTGAAGAATTTCACAATTGTAGCTATGACAATGGCTTTTATTGTGGCTGCATTAATTTACAATGGCATTGAAAATGTCAATTATGTTCATTTAATAACATTACCCCAATTGTCCCCTGGCAATAAATATCAGAGTACTTCACGCCATAGGCAACTAAATTGAAGCGCTTTATTCTCGTACCTCATTTTTAAAAATCTGATCACCCGCTCTCATAACGCCAGGCTTGTGATGTTCACTTCATAAGTGTACTTACTCCTGCCTTCGCTGTTGGGAAGGAAGTCATCCCAAACTGATATTCGACTGGTAGGAATGGGGAAAAGACAGAAAATGGCCACTCGACAACCCCGATACTACAAGAGGAAAAGGGACGTCTCAACTCAACTATCAACGAGGCGTGGGGTGTTGTACAAGAAGCAGGGAAAGGATATAAAACGTGAGTGAAGAGATGAGATAGATCGCTTCTTGCGTATCTTTTGTACAAAGGCAATACTTTTTAATGTGTGAAAGAACATGTGGTGGTAAGTGAATATGGACCGATTCATGTACAACAGATTAGAATCATAGTAAATGTTCAAAGGTAAGGCTGCGTTTAAACGGTTGTTTTACCATCCTTCTACATTTTTCCAGGAAATCTTTTCTTCTGGACCCTTTTGCGGTTTATTCACATAAAGATGCAGGAATCAACAATGAGTCAGACGATAAGGAGTTTAGCCCTACTTGACGGAAAAGTTCCTTTTTTTTCAGGACATCAGTCAGTTTCCTTTCAAAGTCATTAAAGATCAAAAACACTGCGTGGTCACAAGAAAAGACGCCGATACTGATAACAGTAGAATGATGCGTCTATTCGCCTTTTAACGCTACATTTAGAAACCAAAAATGCTCACTTGTCATGCTAAAGCAATAAAACCCCTTTCTTTTCTAACCCCATTAGTGGTTTTTAAGAAAAGGACGGGAGATCAACAATGGGTCAGGAGATAAGATTAGATCGAACTTGGAGGAAGCTCTCCCCTCTTGCAGGACATCTAGCACTTTATTTTTAAAGCCATAAAAGAGGAAAAACGCCGTGTAACCCCATAAAAGCGCTGGCTGGCCAGAAAAAAAGATAGCGAGTGACCGCAAGTAGAATGATATGTCCATCTGAAGCTTAAGCCGTTTCCTAACATATTCTGCAATCTGTTCTGCCGCTTTGAGCCGCCCTCTATGAGGTTTGAGCAGAGGATTCAAAACATATTGTCAAAATTAGATGTTACCATAAAAAAAAAACAAAATTAGGGCTGGTTTTGATTTGTGGATATCCTCCTAAGCAAATTTTATATACATTATTTAAAAGTAGACTTTATTTCAAATCGTTTAGTACCTGTGATTTTTTTTTATTATAATTAGTTGCAGAGTTAGTAGGGGGTGTTTACTTTTTTTCCACGACTGTACACACATAAAATTGAAACCAACAAATATGAATAATCTTGAATATTCCATAATATTTTGTAATAAATATATTTAAAGCTGTTTTTTAATGAAATGAAAAAAAAAGATACTACTAAACAGCGAGAATTTTTCTGACAACCACAAAACCATATGAGATATATGTGCATGAAATTTATAGACATTTATATCCAAATGTTTTAGTATCGAATATTCATTTTTCTATAAATGTATTACTTCTTGAGTTGTAATCGATTGTTTCCTAATGAAAACCTTTCGCTAACAATTGTGCTTATAAAATTGGTTTAAATCTCCAACTTTGGCAACATTTTCTAAAAGATCCTGAACCTTTACAGAAAATTCCATTTGACTCCTTAATGTCTAAATCAAAACAGCTATAAATTTTCTACATTTAATAATGAAAATGTCTTGATGAATACGTCAGAAAATCGCCAATTTAGATGTGATAAAAGCATTGAATAAAAAAAAATCAAAAATATATTATCCTGAATTTATTCCGCTAAGTAACCGACAATATTCGGGCAGAAAAATTCGGTATTTGGCCCGAATGGGCCGTGTAACGAATGGTAGCCAAATATACGTTAATTCGTTATATCCCTAGTTTATTTCTATGTACGTTGTAAGTAGGTGTGATTAATGCCTCTCTTATTTTATCGCGAAGAAAATCATATTCCAAAACTGATATTCTACTGCTAGGGAAAAGACAGAAAACGGCCACTTGATTCGGTATTTGGCCCGACGGATGGTAGCCAAATATTCGTTAATTCGTTATATCCCTAGTTTATTTCACTGCACGTTGTAAGTAGATGTGATTAAATGCCTCTCTTATTTTATCGAGAAGAAAATCATATCCCAAAACTGATATTCGACTGGTAGGGAAAAGACAGAAAACGACCACTTGACAAACGCCCCATGCTACAAGAGGAAAAGAGATGCCTCAACGAGGCGTGGGATGTTTTACAAGAGGCGGGGGAGAATCTGAAAACGCGTGGAAGAGATGAGAATGATCACTTATTCACCACTTGCCTTATTTTGTTCGAGGGCGGCAGTTTCGAGACCTATGAGGCGTGAAATTAACAACATGTAGCAGATACTGAAATGGTGAAGTTTAGCTAATATGAGTTATGAGTAGTGTTAGCAAATGTAGTGAAAATTGAGCAAAAGAAATTTATCTTAACCCCTATTTTACCATAGTTCGGTCTATAAGACAGATCAGATTTATCGAATTTTATTAGTAATAACGTTTTTTCTAGTTCTTAACCGCTATTAAATAGACTAAATATAAAAACTTGGGCGTATTAAAATGGATTATATAATAGACTAAATGTAAAAAAAAACTTTGCTGGAGAGAGGAAATTGAAAGGTTAAATTTGTCGGGAAAAGCAAAGTTTTCAAAAGCGCTTTCTGGCAACCTTTATTTGCATTTTAAAAACTCATCATATTGCTATATCTTTATAAATTAATTCTCAATGTATCAAATCCAGAAAATTTTTATATTGGTATAGACATATTTACACGATTTAAAGCTTACACTAAGAAGAAATTTGTTTAATTTATACATAAATAATCATTATAATAATGGAATTCAAAATATATATCAAAAATAAACAATATAAGATCAGAAATTTTTTCATGGGTCGCCGTTTCACTTTCGTGATTGTTTATAAGTCACACTTTCTCAAGTTATCCTCGAAATCACACTTTCTCAAGTCATCCTAAAGTCCCTATAACAAAACCGTACTTTTTTAAAAGAAAAAAGATTTGTGAAGTCGGTTAATTTTTTTCTGTTTTATCTGAAATGAGTTTTTCTTCCTTCTTCCTTCTTCTTTTTTTTTATAATTGTGTGACAAGAATTGCCAAAATTTGCATGACATGTTTTATATATTATTCCTGAGTAATTACAAAATGTATGTATACGATTTATTGCAGTTCATTGTGCCATCGTCCTACATGTAGGACAGTTTGTAAAAAGAAAACAAATAAAGTTTTAGTAAGATTTTGAATTTCATATTTATATTTGTCTGTAATAATAACTTTATCCAAAAATATGAATTTTTTCTATGTGTGTTTAAATATGAGTTAAAATTCGATAATTTTACTCCGAGAGTTCGAAAGATGTATATAAATCACATGCCAAAAATGTATATTACTGAAATCAAAACTTATAATCATCTAAATAGAAACAAATAAAATATTGAACATTTTTTGCCAAACTGCGATTGACAAATTTAAATATACTAGCACTTCTCTCAGAGGGATTAGAGAACGTCCATTGTTACTCCTGTGACTGTCAGAGCAAATTTCCATAAATATTTCCAATTCTTTCATTAAAAAATATATTTAGGATAAATTTGATGCCATCACTTAAAAATACATGTGCTCTACTCTTATAAACCATATGAAATTTGTAACAAAAAGTATCTTACTTACCTAGATAATGAATGAAAATTTTGTTACTCTTGTGACCACAAAAAAATATAATTTTCAAAAATTGTGTTTGACGCAGAAATTCTGTGAATTATACGAGACTATAGAAATAAAATCTACAGAATATAGCAGAGTAATTATATCTTTTTGAAAAGTATTAATTATTGAACTCATATGATAACATATGAATTAGTTACATTTGATTCTGCAAAATGCTAAGTGTTACTCTTGTGACATTTTGTCCATAAAGTAATTTTCCCAAAATTCAATTTAAATGCTAACAACAACACAACAATTAAAATAAACAGCTAAAACAAAACAATTAAAATAAGTTTTAAAAAATACTTTTCCATAGAAAAAAGCTTTTAATGATGATTACATTTTAAAATAACATAAAAAATGTAAAAAATTCTAAAATTAAATAGAGTTTGTAAAATCCTCGAGAGTTTATCAATCTGAGAGCATTAATGTCAGCAACAATTTGATTCTTTTTTGCCAAATATTGTGGTCATCAGGTTCAAACTTGAGAATTCCTTATACTTTATATAGCTCTTAGCATTTTATTTGATAATTTTCGTTTACCACTTCAATAGTAAAACCACGAATCTTTAAATCATCATATTTTAGAATCACTCAGTATAACCACATAGCTACTTCTCTGTTTCTGCTACTGAACAGAATAAATTACTGTCTTCATTATCAATAATATCACTTGCAACTTCTCCTGTATCATTATTTACTTAATGAAACACAAATTCTTTGTAGGAATGATGTTAGTGTATGGTTTGTAGTAGATAGTGTCATATTTCATGGTTTTAACAAATTGTATTTGTTAAAACCATGTTGGTTTTCACTAGAGATGTGTCATTTGCTGGGGAACGATTCCAAAGGAACGATTCCGGCAGTGAAACTAAAGGAACGATTCCAATCTGTAAAAAGGAATCGGTCCTTTTCGGAACGATTCCTCGGAATCGGTCCTTTTTGGAACGATTCCGAAAAGGACCTACTCCTCGGAATCGGTCCGAAATGTACCGATTCCGAAATGGGCTGATTCCTCGGAGTCGTTCCGAAAAGGACCGATTCCTCGGAGTCGTTCCGAAAAGGACCGATTCCTCGGAGTCGGTCCGAAATGTATCGACTCCGAAAAGGAGCGATTCCTCGGAGTCGTTCCGAAAAGGAACGATTCCTCAGAGTCGTTCCGAAAAGGAACGATTCCTCAGAGTCGTTCCGAAATGTACCGACTCCGAAAAGGACCGATTCCTCGGAGTCGGTCCGAAATGTAACGACTCCGAAAAAGAACGATTCCTTGGGAATCTGTTCTTGTTCTTGTAGACTGGCCAGTTTTAATAAATTAAAATAGGATATTTTATTTCAAAATAACAGATTTTGATTCTATTAAATCTGAATTTATTGCCAAAATATCCTTCTAATGTGTATGCCCCCCCCACCCCCCACCCCGAAAAGAAAAAAAAAAAAAAAAAAAAAAAACGAAAAGAAAAGAAAGAAAGAAAAAAGAAATTGAAGTGCGGGGCGGAGGAGGGCGTTTAATAAACTACAACTGCGTGTTATATTCTCTTAAATTTTATGTTTAGATCAATAGAAGTATATTATTTTACTTCAATTAAAATATTGTCTATTATAAATTATTTACTAATCATCTGTTACTTGATTACATTACTATTTGATCTTCTTGTGCTAAATTAATCTGAAAGAAATAATTAAAAAAAATATTTTATACGAATTGGATTTTTTCCACCTGAGTGAAAAGTGCCCGAGATAGGATTCGAACCTAGAAACTTTACGTGTTTTACCGATTGAGTACCTGGACTCCGAAGGTAATGGAACACCATGTGTACACTAATACTTTTTCTAATTGGTAAATATATCATACGAAATGATTTTTTTTCTAAATGAATTCTTAAGGCTGTTCTCAAATCCAAAAGGGTAAATTTGTGACAAAAGTTTTAATTTATTTTTATTCGGAAATGCTTGAAACGAGCAGGTGTTGTTGTTCAGAAACTATGTAATCGAGTTGTGTTTTTTTTTTTTTTTTTTCGTTTTTTTGAAAACGTAATAGATCTTTCAGAAAATAGTGGCAAAGTGGGCGTTTTGAATCGAATTTCCGCGCGAAAGAGGCATAATCGCTCAAAAATGTGTGAAAAACGTGTTTGTCACGTGATCAAAATCGTTTATAACTCAACAGGTATTTGATTAATCAAAAAATGGAAAACACAGTTCGATTCCAAATCGCTTCCATGGTCAAACTTTCCAATTTTATATCTTTCCGTTAAAAAATGAATTTGTAAATGTGTCAAAACGTTTTGCGCTTGTTGAGCAGATCACTTAAGAACAGAAAAACAAAGAAAATGCTTGTTTAAATAATAGTGAAAAATATTTTTTTTAATCTGATTAGAAACAGTTTTACATCACTATGCCATAAAAATTGCATTTTAATAGGATAATAATAACTGATTTTCAATCATTTTAATAATTATACAGTTACGCACTTTCATGTATATTTCACTGTTTCATGTTTTTTCCTCACGCATAATTTCAATTTGAGAATCCTCTTTGTCAAAAGAAAAATATGACCAGCTACGAGCGCTCGAGTACCACTTTATTTCTACACTTTGGCGTCTTGTTTTCTCTCCTGAAGAAGATGATTCAAAAAATCTCGAAACTCTCGAAGATTGTTGTTTTAATTAACTTATATTGAGCTTTATTACATAGAGTAAAATCTGTTCGAACAATCAATTTTTGTACAACGTTTCTTTCTTTCTTAAAATAATGAATATTTCAGAAAACAATGTCTAATAATAATTATAATACAACTGTAACAGTGGTGGGTGGGATTCAAATAATTTAACCGCGGTTCGCTCTCTTAATGGCCGTTTTGAGCATAAAAACGGGAAAGAAAAATCACGTACTACATATAGATTATCGGACTTTCTCCAACACTGCGACATATATGTAAAGCTGCATATTTTATGCTCGTTTCAGTTTAATAGATTTATGTTAAACCTCCGCCTACCAGGGGGGTTCAATGGCCCCGACAGGTACATTTATAATGATATTTCTCATTTTCTTTTTTACTGAAATTTCTATAAATATGATTTTTTTTCGGAGATGTTCTATTCTTTTGAGTAGAACTTTCCAGAAAAAGTCACATATTTACAAAATTTTCATTTTTTATTTTTTTAATGTTAAAAATCAATTTGAATGTACCTATCGGGACTGTTACACCGGTCTGGTATGCAGAAGGTTAATATTGCATTAAAAATGTTTTACAATATACGAATTTAATTATTGGTTTCCAAAGAATGCAAGTTATGATTTTGTACAGTTTTTTCATTTGTTATTTTATTTCTATTTCTTGCTAAAGAATTAGAATTTAAATAACTGTGACTTTGTTTTAATTCAATGTAAAATAAAAGCAAAAAAAATCGTTTATCGTAATAATTTCGTATAATAATTCCGATTTCTCGATCGGGATTGATACTCGCAAATCCCGAAATCAATACCACAAATAATGCCTGTTACTGTGGTGATGGATAATACATATGAGTTTAATTTCGATCCGAGCGAGGCTCCCTTTATGACAAACTAAATTTAGTGCTTCAAGCCTAATACCAAATATTGAGATAAAACTTACTGCAAATACGATACTAAATTTTATGTATTTTCTTTTCTTATTGTTTTTCTTTTCACTTAGAACATTTATTTATTTATTTCCTTTTTTTTAATTACATAAAGTTTTTTGAAAAGTTCGAATTTAACAAAATGTTTTATCTATTTTAAATAGTTTTGACAATAAAAAGTTTAACTCCGAATAAAAAATAGTCAAATTCTCAAAAAATTAAGGTTGGTATTATCTATAACATGTTTACAACAGATGTCTTTCATTCAACGGCCGAAACATCGTCAAAAGGATGTTAACAAAAGGATATTTCTTTTTATAATACTACACTCTGTAATAATAATGGACATACTTTTAATTTGTTTAATTTAATTAAACCAATCAACTGCTTTTCAGTTAAAAATTTAGCAAATTTCAAATTTAAAGAAATAGAACTTTGAAATTTAGTGAATCACTATATCTTTTCGCGGAGATAATATGTACTATATATGTATAAAATCATATATATTACTATATATATACATATATATATATATATATATATATATATATATAATATTATCTTATATATCACTAGCCATGCTGTTAATGAATCTGTTTACTAATCATCTGAAGGAACTTTTACCCTTTCGTGTAACGTAAGTGTTCCATGACTTCATCAGTTATGACATTCCAAAGATCCCAATCCAAACAAACATAGCATCACAATTCACTCACACCGAACTGAGGTTCAGTATGATATATGTGGAGAGAGGGTGACGGCAGATGAGGGTGTGAAATTAGAGAAACTCCTGTAGGTTCTCGTGAAATTTTTGAATCTCGTGAGATTCAAAAAGAGTTGTAAGTTTATTGAAATTCTACGTAGTTAACAGCAGTTCACAAATAGCGATGTTAGGGTATAAGACAAGACATACATCAGTCAGTCAGGAAGGACAGTGTGCAAAAACGTACTTTACTTTTTAACACTTTCCAACAAAGTTAGTGTTTATGAATGCGGTTTGTCTGTCCGTCAGTCCGTCTGTTCACGCTCTACGGCAAGTCACACACTAAGGCGCATCCCACACTGAGACGACAAGCGACATGTAGCCGCAACATGTAGCGCAAAATCCGGTCGAAACAAAGGACGAAGTTGTTTCAAATCTGTTTTAAACCAGTTTTTTCAGCGAATTCAAGCGACATGTCTTATGTGTCGACTTAGTGTGGGATGCGCCTAAGGCGATACATAAGACAGGCCGCTTGAATTCACCAGAAAAACTGGTTTAAAACAGGTTTGAAACAACTTCGTTCTTTGTTTCGACCGGTTTTTACACTTCATGTTGCGCTTCATGTCGCTCTGTCGTCTCAGTGTGTGATGTACCTAACTGCCGTAAATATACTCGGATTCCCATGCAATTAATATATGTTAATGATGTTTACCATGGGATGTTTTGTATTCAATATGAAGAGTGTAGCATTAATAGTTTATTTACAGGGGCACTCAAAAGTATTCCGTTACATTATGGTCAACGGGGAAAAATCGTTTGCAATGTATTTTAATGACATTAAGCTATTTCAAATGCATTCAAATTAATATATATATCATTGAATTACACTACAAGATGATTGCTATTGAATAAGGTGTTCATAGCATTTATCGTTCATTTACAGGGACACACAAAGTAAGGAAATAGGCTTCAGTACCGTCTTTGAGTAATAATTGCTGAAAGTGCGTTTTCAATTTCGGTATGCGCTTTTAAATTTAACTCACTTTTTGCATGTTACTCGTTGTTTATAAATTTTATACCTCGTATGCAGAGCTTCACAAAAGAATTCACGTACCATTCTCCTTGTTAGCGGAAACTGCTGAATGTTTAACTGTGTATGTATTTCCTAACTGAACGAAATGTTTGCATTCATGCATTCATTCCAATTACAAATCTATATATCATATACAGGGCTGATCAAAGAATTCGGATAAATTTCCGACTGTAGATGAGAACTGCTGAAATTTGATTTTCAAATGTGTTAATGCGTTTCCAAATGATTCAATTAGACATCGTATTTCAACTTATTAAGTGGTAAAGTTTTGTTACATTATTCTGAATCTGTTAGAAAGTATTTCATAATCGGTGCTTGACGCATGATTTTTTCTTTCTTGTTTGCAATAAGAAAAGGAAGAAAAGTGAAACTTGAAAGTATTTTAAATTATCTGAAGATGAAAGTATCGTTATTTGTGATTTCTGTTTTACGAAAATTTCTTATAAAGGTGGTAGAACTACAAATTTAATGCGGCATCTTACAAGGAAGCATCCATCATGTGTTGGAGGAAAAATTACATCTGTGAAGAGATAACACCAGTCATTGCCTAGTGCTTCCACTTCTGAATCAGATCCAGAAGGCAGTGTAATAATGTTGATGAATTATGCGAAATATCTTCTGTGCGTAAAGTTAAGGGACTGAGGAGAAAGACGATAAAGGGGATAAGTACGGACACTGGAACAAAACGAACAAAAATGCAATCTACTTTAACAAGTTACATATCCAAACCAGTATTTCTATATATACTACCAGTGTATTCAAATGAAAAATGAGATTCAGAATGAAAAATGAAATTAAGATTACCTAGAGGTAGATTTTGAAGAGGAATCTATGAGACTAAAAATTTCTAGATCCTGGTGACAAATATCAGAACAATAATAAAATTTCCTATACAGGATGTCCACTCTCAACGATGTCCAATGGCTAATTCCTAAATCGTTAGTCATAGCCATATAGTTCCAATTACAAAAATGTTTTAAATGGGGTAAAGAAGTATTTTAAAAGTGATTTGGGTCAATAAAATCATTTCTTGAAAAATTACGAAATTTAATTTTTTATATGGTCCCCCGGTCCTTTAAGTTACACTGGCCTCCAAAAGTTAAGGTACAGGGACTGGATGCTTTCGATTGCACACGTTTTGTCGAATATCTACAAAAAGTTTTGGCGAATTGTTCTTGAACTTCTGGGATGAAAAGAACATGTTTGATTTCCTATTTCGCGGTGAAGATTTAGTCGGGGGTATAATTAGGGGGCTAATAATAAATTTAATAATAAAATAATATTTGCGATCACCTATGTAACAGGAAAGGCTGGAAATGGTTTGTCACTGTGGTAAATGACTATTTGGGTCCTGTTCAACGTTTGTATGCATTTGTGTAAGCATAGCCCTCATATTCGTGAAGATGTTAACGTTTTTGTGAAAAGTTCAAAAGGTTTTTTGTTTATAGCATACAGGGTTTTCAACCAAATTTAACACAACTTCCCAAAAACCTGACAAAGAAGAGTAGAAACAGTATACTGCAATTAAAACATGAATATTTTATTTTATAATTTGGTAGTCAGTATTTTGGGGCAACTTCTATAAAAATTCCAGTCAAATGTTGTGAAAACTTAGAAGGATATAGTGAGCTGATTGAAAAGTTGTGGAAAATCCCTTATAATAAAGCTATTTTTAGGAAGCAACTCACTATATCGACCCTATTTTTGTGAATTTTCTCGATATTTGACTGGACTTTTTATATAAGTTGCCCCAAAATACTAACTACCAAATTATGAAATAAAAATTTTGAAATCTTCCGCGCATGCGCAGTTAAAAATTATCTCATAAAAATGCCCATATCTCATCAAATATTTAATATATTCATGTTTTAATTGCAGTATACTGTTTCTACTGTTCTTTGTTAGGTTTTTGGAAAGTTGTGTTAAATTTGGTTGAAAACTCTGTATGCTACAAACAAAAAACCTTTTGAATTTTTCACAAAAACGTTAACATCTTCACGAATATGAGTGCTATGCTTACACAAATGCATACAAACGTTAAACGGGACCCAAATAGTCATTGACCACAGTGACAAATCATTTCCAGCTTTTCCTGTTACATAGATGATCGCAAATATTATTTTATTATTAAATTTATTATTAGCCCCCTAATTGTACCCCCGGCTAAATCGTCACCGAGAAATATGAAATCAAACATGTTCTTTTCATCCCAGAAGCTCAAGAACAGTTCGCCAATAATTTTTGTAGATATTCGACAAAATGTGTGCAATCGAAAGCATCCAGTCCCTGTACCTTAACTTTTGGAGGCCAGTGTATATTTAGTAAAATTTTCCTGTTACACTTGCAAGTAAGACAAAAAAATGTCCTATTATTCTACGATTAAAACTGACCGAAGTAATAGCTATTTAAAGTTGGGGCATATTTTTTGCTGCGCAATAGGTGTCATTTACAAATTCACTAGAAATATAAATAATCCTCAGATATATATTTAAAAAAAAATAGTTGATAGTAAAATTAACATTGCATTATAAATTTGAAATCTATAATCATTCTGAAATATTAACGCAAAATATACATCTTGTACTAAACATGTAACAGGAAAAAAAATAATAGTATTTTAGTTAAATAAAATGTTGAAAAGCAACAGCCTCGATTCTTTACAAAATAGCACATATTTTGAAATGTTATTAGATTACACTAGGATGCAAATTTGTGTTGTGTCATGTGTTTTTGGTAATTAGTTCTTATGTATTTTGTAGCACTGAATCCAAAAATGGCCTTCAATTTTTATCACAAAGTACAGATTTTTTGCAAATTGTAAATTTGAAAGCTAAAAAGTGAAAAATTAACGAAAATCTGATAGTATAAAATACATGTGATTGTTATTTCTTTAACTTTTGATAATTGATTTTTATGCATTTTTTACTATTGAAACCGAAAATGACCTTCATTTTTAACCATCACGTCAGAATTTTTCGTAAATTGTAAATTTCAAAATTTAAAAGTTCAAAGTTTTAATTGAACCTCTTCCCCTCCCACATCATCGGATCCCCGAGCTGTTTAGCTGTAAGTATCCCGGTATAAACCAAAAATTGAATAAATTATTGAATTAAATAAAATTAAATTGAATAAAAGAAGTTTTACATCCTTTTTATAGTATCAGATTTCCCCTACTTTTTAACTTTGAAATTTACCATTTGTAAAAAAGTCTAACATGATGGTTAAATATGAAGGTAATTTTCACATTCTAAAAAGCACATACAAATCAATCGTAAAAGTTAAAAAATACAATCATCGACTATTTTATAGTATCAGCTATTTTTTTCAATTTTGAAATTTACTATTTGCGAAAAAATCCTGACATGATAATTAAAAATGAAGGTAATTTTCTGATTCAGCGCTAAAAAATACATAAAAATCAATTTTAAAAATAAAAAACACATCCATCGCAGTCTTATGTTATCTAATCTAAAACTTTTTCGTAAACTTGTTGGCAGTAATCTATCCGAAATTTTTTGTGTTACCCTGTAAAATAAGTACAAATGGTAAGCACTGAAAATCATAATAATATTACATTGTCATCGGATTTACATCAATATGTAAAATTTAACCTCGATCGGATATTTTAAAGTGAGTTGAATTTCGAGTACAAATTTTGATCTGGAAAGACATACATACGATCGTTTCAAGTTAACCCATTACCTGCTGGTGTTGCGTTCACGCAACGGTCAAAATAATTGCTCATGCTTAAATTAATTACTTTGTCACCACTATTTTAGAATAAAAAAAAATTGACTTATTTATTGGTAGAAATTTTGATATTTTAATAAAGTGAAAATTACCTTTTTGAATTTGTGGAGACAAGTGACTTTCAACAAGAAATTTAAAAATTCCTACTTTATAGTTTTGGCGGTTAATAGGTTAAATAAAAGCTTATAAAAATAGCATAATTTTTGTTAAAAAAAATCATGAAAAGAAACAGCTTCAAATCCTTACAAAAATCTGTCGCAATACGATTTCCTTCAAAGCGCAGATACACATGAAATAAATCCTTCAGATACTTTAAACACTTTGTTTATGACCCCTAGAAGCATGGCTGAACTCATGTGTATTCAGATGCTGAAAGGGGCATAAGTCTTGCATTTCAAAGTTTCGCATAACTTCGTCAATTTTAGTGTTAGATGAATGGGACTTTTTTGTCTTTCTTTTAAGGGAACAGAAAATTTTTACTAAATATCACTTATAGGCCGGGGACCGTATAAAAAATTAAATTTCGTAACTTTTTTAGGAATATTTTTATTGATCCAAACGACTTTCAGAATAACTTTTTACCTTATTTAAAACATTTTTGTAATTGGAACTATAGGTCTATGACTAACGGTTTAGGAATTAGCCATTGAACATCGTTGAGAGTAAAGACACACTGTATAAAATAATAATATAAATGGACGGTCATTTGACGAGATATTTTCAAGAGAAACGAACGATTACACTGAAAATCGAATAGACCGCCACGCCGCCCTTATTGCCAAAATCAAAGCTACAGTAAAATTTCCTGGATAAACTACAGCGGTAAATGAAAGGTCAACCAGGAACCAGGGGTAAATTTTCAAGAGGAATTATGCTTAATGCCATAAATCATAAAGTTAGAAATTACTGAAAATTAATTGCACACACTGATCAATGAAATAAAGTCTTAAAAACAAAAGCATCTGTCCAAAACATTGCAAAATTAAGGCGACTGGATGCGTACGAAAATGGATGAATACATAAGAAAATAAATTAGTAATAAATATTATGGATTGCATGTGGTCATATGGATTGCATATGATGGCATTGCTCTTAATCTCGGAAGTGTTTTTTTTTTCCTTGGAATCCTTTATTTTTCAAAATCGTTCCTTTTTTCTCGGATTCGTTCCTTTTTTCTCGGATTCGTTCCTTTTTTCTCGGATTCGTTCCTTTTTCTCGGAATCGTTCCTTTATTCTCGGAATCGTTCCTTTTTCTCGGAACGACTCCAAAGAACTCGTTCCTTTCGGTGAACGATTCCTTAAAAGGAACGATGTTGCCCATCTCTAGTGTTCACTGTTGATATTTTCTCGCAAAGTAATGAAACATTATTGTCTTATTTCTTCATCTGATGTATGGAATATGCTTGCTTTTGTTTTTTCATGAACAATTTTGACAAAATAAGCAGTATTCCTCAAAATTGCTTTTTTAGCACGCATTTCATTCCACATATATCATCATACAACGGCACAAAATAAACCTACAGCATGTATACCAGAAGTATTTGAAAAAAAAATATGCCCAATTAAGCTAATTGTGAAAGAGGTCTGATTCATTGCAGGCATATTTGCTTAGTTATATTTTTGTTTAAACTGGAAAGCACAACCATCATATAAAAAAGCAAAACAGATACACTTTAGGAAAATGCATTCCCTTAAAGATGCTATGTTGAAATTTTACATACGAGAGCATTTACAGAAAATTGATTATGAGTTACATTGTCTGAAATAATAATACAAGATTTTACTATTTTTGGATCATACTAAATAATGGCTGGAAATACAGTCGCTTATGCATTTGACCAGTATGCAGTATTTTGTACCTAAATTTCATCTTGGCATAAAAATTTACAGTTTTCAAAAAATCCACTGGCATACCGATTCTTTGAGAAATGGTTATTCTTTTGGCATTATCAAAATAATCCTGTGAACAAGTTTGAATGAATGTGTGCCACAGAAATGAATTTAGTTGCTTTTGAAAGTTTTATAAACAATCAGAAATGGTTACTTCAACTGTTACTTTTTCAAAACGTTTATCATCGTTTTGCTATTTACAATAGCATATAAGAAGTTCTGTATTATAGACTTCCTTTTCAGATAACTCTTCGATGTTATCTTCGCAAATTAGACATTCTGAATTCGTACATTCTAATTATGATGTATCTCAGCAGATAGAGTCATTACATTTTTCACAGGAATGTTTAATGCAGAAAATACACAAGTCACTGCATTAGGAATTGCGTGAATGTTTTCGTAACAACCACAAATGCAGATGTTTTGATGTATAATTTTCTATTGTTTTATGAAACTAGGCTTTAAAGGTGCAAAAGAATTTCCATTTTCTCAATTTAGGAAAGCTTCCTTAAACAAAAAACTTATTCTCTTAGTAAACGTCTCCTAGATTTGATGAATTATGTGACCTTTTTCACACCTAACTAATACAGATTTAGCTGAAGAATGACCTCTTCTTAAATCTTCATCGACATAAAATTTCCCAAAGCTGTGGAGTTGGATTTTTTTCGTTACAGAATCTGAGGTTAGCTAGTTCTCTACTTTTTCCTTTTCTTAATATTTTCCCTCTCTTGTTCAAGCTTTTGCTGACTCTAAGACTTTTCTTCATTTTATCATAATATATTTTATTGTGTTTCTTTCTCATATCAACATATTCAATTTCATTCTTATTTTTTCTCTACAATTTTTGGCGCTTTGCAGAATTTTTCTTGCTCTTTAAAACAATGTCATATATAAGAAGCAATATTAAAATCTTTCCTTTAAAATATACTATCAGAACCTTTACATGAGAGTTACTTTAAGAATCTCTGTAGATCATACAACAGAATTTAGTAAACAAAGCTTTATAAAACCTATAAAATATCTGATCAAAGACGATGTGCTTCAAACCAAAAGAAAGAACACAAAAATGACACGAGTTGAGTTGTTTTAATCTATCTTTAATTACTTGTAATTATTATTTTATAATCTTAAATAATAACAAAAAATGAATAAAAATAAATCCATCCATTACAAAAACACTAATAAAGATAATTTATCTTCCTTAAAATTTACAAAATAACTTTAATTATGACTAAAACTATTTCAATAACTGTTCTAATAACGGGGAAAACAACTGAACTTCAAGCATTCTGTTTATTTTAGCTGCAACGCAGTTTTATGTCAAACTATGCACAAAAGTATTATGTGTTACTCTTGTGACACAGACGTTTGTTACTCTTGTGACAACACCCCAGAACCTATCCATGCATAGCATAAACAAAATATTTAATGTAAAATCTTTCTTATACCTCGAAATCAGAGAGTTAGGAGTTTTGGATAAAAATTTTAAGTAGTTTTTATAAAATTAAAACTTTAAGATGTTTTCTTTTACTCTTGTGACATTTAATTATCAAGTAATAAATAAAGTTAAAATTGCATTTAATACCTTAGATGAAACCTTTTAACTATGTAGATCTAACAGATAGAATATCATCTTGTAATCTTCAATTCATAATATTCTAATTCAATGAACAGAAGTAAAAAAACTATACAACTCAATAAGTTGATTTTTATGCTCAACTGTAAATGAATTTTAATACTGTCAGTTTCCAGCCCAATTTCGGTGTAGGCTTATTCTTATGAAATTAAAACTTACAAATCCATATACTGCAACTCATTAGCCTTAAATTGATGTATCACACTTATATTTCCGTTTAAAATAATTTTTCAACAAAAATTTTCTTCTGCCATGGACGTTCCCGTTAGTCTGAGTGATATTGCTGAGAACATATATTTAATAATAACTTCTGACAAGTAATGAAAATGAGATGCTATCTTTAACCGTTTCATAAGCAACATAATTCTGTTTCTAAAATCAGGGTTCGCACGCTATTAAGCCACGCCCCATTTTGTAAGGACTCTACCACGAGTATTATTATAAAGATCATTTTCTTCACGATTCATTAGCTAGTAGATAGTTTTATGCGATTACTGGTGGTAGAGTCCTTGCAAAATGGGGCGTGGCTTAATAGTGTGCAACTCCTGAAAATGCTGATGGGATTGACTGCCACCAGAATTTATTTACAATTTAATTCAAAGTAAATAGATGCTTTTCGTCGCGTGCATTCTTGCAGGTGAATTTTTGTCGACATTTCTGGTACAAATTTGGCAGTTGGGACATTTGACATTTTGACATTTTATTAACATACATCTGACCTGTGTACTTGGCGTCAAGCGCCCCCTTATAAGTCATCGTCAATATATACAGGGACGGGTTAGTACACACAGGGAAATTTACAACACAGAGAAATTTGGCAGTTGGGAATAAAAAATAAGTGGGAAGTATGCATCCCACGGCCCATGAAAGGGTTAATTAATTAAATAATGGTACGAATTCAAATGATGAAAGTTAGTAAATTTTATTGAAATTTAACCCCTTAACGGTCGCATTAAATTACGGTTGGAAAATCGAAATTTCTTATTGACACCACTTTTTTAAAAAAGAAATATTCACCTTATTTAACGACAGGTAAAATGATACAATGATAAAGCCAATTACACTATTTTATAAAGCTGGTGGGAATCGAACAATCTGAATAAAAGACACAGCCCGTGAATATCACGGGAGCGAGAATTAAGAGGTTAATAAAAGCAACATAAAAGCCACTTTCTCTTTTGTTTAATCGTGAGAGAGCGCGTTTACGCTACAGAGCGTTTTTTGGCTTACCACGCCATGAATCCCAACAAATTGAATAGTAGAATTACAAAATACTGTATATAAATTCATATACACAGTTTTAAAAAAAATTAGGAAAGCAAACCGTGGAAGACGGTCATACATCGGTATAAAATTGGAAATATTCATACATTAAAAGTAATTCAGAAAATAAAGTTCTAAAATATTGAATATCGGAATTTTAACTCTTTGAAATGATGTCAAAAACAAACAAGTAAGAAAAATCATGCGTACGGCATAGATTATGAAACACTTTCCAACACTCCCTGAAAGCCTTAACAAAACTTCGTTATTTAGGGAATTAAGGTAAATAAGATAACTAAGTAAACATTTAAAAATCTGATTTCAGCAGTTACCGCCCATAGCCAAATATGTATTCCAATCCTTTTGAACAGCTCTGTATTTGATATGTATGTTGATATAAATACTATATAATGGGGAAATTTAGTTTAGCAAGAAAACGTATAACAGGTTGAAATTTCTCTTTCAGCAATTTATACAATTAATTGAAAAAATACTTGAATACTTTTGTACAGCTCTGTAGATTACCTAGTACCTTTATTACATGCCACTATTTAGCTAAAATTTAATTCAAACTAAAACACTCTTAAAACAACTGAAATCACATTTCCAGAAATTATCATCCATAGACGATATGTATCAAATTCTTTGCGTGATCCTGTATATCATTTTATGTATATATACAAACATTTATTAATAAACTAAATGCAGTTCAACGTAAAATTGCATAACTCCTTTAAAAACCACCTTTAAACCATTTGCGCTCATACCCAGTAACCCTTACGAATTCTTTTGTGTAGCCTTGTATATGAATTATAGCATTTATACACACCATATAGTATGCATAAATATAGTGGAACATAAAAGCGCATATCATAATTAAATGCCCATTTTCAGCAATCACCGCTAATGTGCAGTACTTCTGATACAACATACTATCTGAAATCTTTTGTGTGTCCCTGTAAATGCTGTGCACTTCGTATTATACATGAAATAACTTATAGTAAACCTCAGCGACGTACATGAATTTCATTATACATGAAAAAGTTTAACATAATTAAAAAACGCCGCAAACAATTCCCCCCGCCCTATATCATTATGTAACGGAATTCTTTTGTGTGGCCCTGTAAAAGAATAATAACTATTCTTTGCACCGCATATTCTACAGAATGCATGTTCTAGTGCACTTCATAAATGCATATCAATTTTGTTATGTGTGAATGCGTGTAACATCATTAAAAATCATTTGAAACGATTTTTTTCTCATTGGCCGTAATGTAACGGTAAACTTTGGATAGTCCCTGTAAATGAACTAAACATGCTACAAACTTCATTTGAAATAGGGAACATGTTATGGTAAACGTCAATAACATCCAAAATTTTCAGGGCAATCGGAGTATATTTACGAGAGTTAGAGCGCGGATAGACGGACAGACGGACAAACAAACTGAAATCATAAACAATTTTCAACTTTGTTGGGAAGTGTTAAAAAGACGATCTGCACCAATTTGAATACCTGTATATGACAAACAAGTTGGAAATTGCTCGTCAAACGTGGCAAATGAGGTGCGTTCGTACTATAACTAGTTTTATAATTATTTTTTGCACCCCATATTGTACTGAATGTGTATTTATTTGCAATTCATAAGTGCATAGTCTGTAACATCATTAAAATGCCCTTGCAATAATTTTTTCCCATTCCCCTTAATGTAACGGAAAACTTTTGACTGTCTCTGTAATTAAGCTATACATCCGATTTTCATGAAATTTGAAATGGCTCGATAAAATTTTGCAGCAATTATATATTTAAAATTTCAGCCCATTCGGAAAGCTGTAACATCATTAAAATGCACTTGCAATAATTTTTCCCATTGGCTTTAATGTAAAGAAAAACTTTTGACTGTCCCTGTAATTAAACTATACATCCGATTTTCATAAAATTTGAAATGGCTCGACAAAATGTCGCAATAATTATATGTTTAAAATTTGAGACCATTCGGAAAGCTTTAACATCATTAAAATGCACGTGCAATAATTTTTCCCATTGGCCGTAATGTAAAGAAAAATGTTTGACTGTCCCTGTAATTTAACTATACATCCGATTTTCATAAAATTTGAAATGGCTCGACAAAATTTTACAACAATCATATATTTAAAATTTCAGACCATTCGGTTGGGTAGTTTTTGCTCTATTATATGCGGACGGACGGACAGGTGGTCTCATTGCTTAAAAGTATATAAATTTCATTAAATTTTCAATTAATTTTCAGCTGAGAAATTACGCTTGAAATTATTGAATATTTTAATACGGAATTTATCATATTGCCAAGTAAGCGTAGAACCAACAGAGTGAAAAATGTCCAAGCCGGGAATCGAACCCGGAACCCTTGGGATATATCGAACCCTGGATATTCCAAGAGTTCCGGGTTCGATTTCCCGCTTGGACATTTTTCACTCTTTTGGTTCTACGCTTAGTTAGCAATGTGATAAATCACGTATTAAAATATTCAATAATTTCGAACCTAATTTCGCTGCTGAAAATTAATTGAAAAATTAATTAAAATTATACATGTGTTCACCGATGCTGGGTTTATTTGTGCCTCATGTATCGCCGCAGGATCGTGTGCTCATGCAGACTATTCCATCTTGTACTGCAGATGCAGTCTTATCAATATATGTGAGTGAGAGATGCTGAGCTGGGTATCGTCCTCACAGCTTAAATGGTAGAGCACTTGGAGTACTATTCAAAGGGTTCCGGGTTCGATTTCCGGCTTGAACATTTTTCACTCTGTTAGTTCTACGCTGTTAGTAATGTGATAAATCACATATTAAACTATTCAATAATTTCGAGCGTAATTTCACTGCTGAAAATTAATTGAAAAAGTAATTAAAATTATATATGTGTTCACCGATGCTGGGTTTATTTGTGCCTCATGTTTCTCCGCAGGATTGAGTACTCATGAAGACTATTCATCTTGTACTGCAGATGCAGCCTTATAAACATATGTGAGTGAGAGATGCTGAGCTAGGTATCGACCTCACAGCTTAAATGGTAGAGCACTTGGAGCACTATTCGAAGGGTTCCGGGTTCGATTCCTGGCTTGGACATTTTTTACTCTGTTGGTTCTACGCTTAGTTAGCAATGTGATAAATCGCTTAAAAGAATGCAGTTATTGTCAATTTCACAGAATAATATAAGTTAGGTTTAACCTAAACTGTGCAATGATACAAATATGAATCAATTAAAGCTTAACAATTAATAAGTAAATAGAGTTCCGGACAACCACTATATTTAAATAAAAATATTCGCCTTCTATAATCATAACAGTGCTGAACAGTGGAGCAGCGTTGAGGGGTTTCCTAGTTGTCAGGCAACTTAACACCCAGGCTGTAGATATGATGTCTTACAATTTTAATGAGCCGTTGGGAAAAAGAAAATGTGTAGTTGTTTACAAATACTTTAAATAAAAAAAATATTAATGATAGTTACTAGCATAAATGCTTTAATTATAGAGAAAACTAGAAGTTAACGTTAAGTTTAAAAACTTGAAAAGGAAGTTAGAGTTATATTAAGATATAGGTATAGCTGCAGTTACAAGAACTACACCATTTGTTTCAGAGTATTTTCCTTCAATAATAGTATATTTCCTGTTCTTCCTACCCTATGCATTATTTATCAGTAACATTTTAACTATTTAATTATATTGTGAATAACTGAGAAAATTATAAAATACAAACTAAAATAAAATATTCTCAAATTTAGGACATTGACGATTTTATTTTAATTAACACGGGAAAACAGGAAAACAGGAAGCTCGGAAAAAGCTAAAATTGATTTAATGCCGCATGCTACGGTAATATACTTGTTATTAAACGGGTCTTAGTGGATGATAGACGCAACAGAAATGTTACTTTTCAATCTTTCTCTAAAGAATCAATTCAATCTTAATAGAAGAAAATCACTGCAGTTATATCTTCCTACCTATTTACTACAAGAAAACAACACTGAAACATTTTTTTTAAATATAAATACTCAAATCACATTTGGGAATAGTTTTACATTGATTTAAATTTTGTTTTTTGATAAATATTCATAGCTGAAAAATATCAAGACAGGATATATTAAATTCACTCGAGAAAACTTTGCTCTAAAACGACAAAGAAGAAAGAACGATGTACAATATGAATAAGCATTACTGACTGGGAAGCTCTTCTTAAAAGCAACCAATCATCACAGTGAATGACTGCTTTGAGCTTAAACTTGTCACCAACTTGTCACCAACAAAAGGCGAAACTGCCATTAGCGAACTCTGATTGGCTGCTCGCAAGCCGAGCATTTCAGCTGCTCAGGTACTAAAGACTCGGTGATAACCAGCTGCTATCTTCAGTATCAAACGCAATAACAAGTGCTCAATATTCATAGTATATCAATATCTGGAGTTATTGCAATACGTGTAGGCCAACGATAGAAGAACGGGCGATAAGTGTTATTCAGTATTTTACGCAGACAGTCGAAAGAAATCTAGGTTTACAGTAAAGGAAAGTATCGCAATGATTGGGATAATTTCTAACGGAGATAATCAGCAGAAAGAAAGATTATCGAGATAGATTTTCTGTTTTAAATGAGGCAAGAGGTTGAAGGCATTGGAATAGATTTTTTTTTTCGGGGCTCTGGCGGTGAGCGCAAAACATTATTATTTTATTGCGTTTTGAAATATTTGACGATATTTTTATCGGAGCTCGTGTTCGTAATTGCATTGTTTTCTAAATACTGTTATTTTATTGCGATATATCAACAGAGTCAAAGTTTAGATATTGTTATTGCGATAGTTAAGAAATATCAATATCTGTCGATATATTGATAAATAATCCAGCCCTAGTGGCGTCCCAGTCGTGTCTTCTCAATGTTCCTTCAGCTAAAGTCTTTAACGCTTTGAGGTCTGACCTATTTCAACCGCATATCTCCCTCTGGAGTGAGGGTATTTGGTACTTTTCATGATTTTTTTAAATATATCTGGAAGAAATGCATTTTAATAATTTTTTTAATTTTAAACTTCAAACTGTTCTTATTCATAATGAAAGAACTATTTAAGTGTACTAAAAATTAACGTTTAATGAGAAATTATTGAAAAAAGTATATTTTACATTTTTTTTTAAGTTCCGCATAAGAAAACATAATTTTTTAACATAAAATTTTACATATACTTGAGTAAAAACTTGCCCAAATGTTGTACAGATATCTGAAAATAGATTTTATTTGTATATAAACATTATTTAGTAAAATTTGCTTTTGTGTGGTACATTTCAAAGCTCGAATTTGCACAAAGAGCAACATCACAAGCTTTACAATAAGTTCTAATTAAGTTCTTATTCTAGATATTTTCATATACTTACTTCTGTTTACTGCTGCCACCTATATGTTTTTTTTTTTTTTTTTTTTTTTTAATAAAAGGTTCGTAGATAATATCTGAAAAGACCGCGAACATATATAGTAGGAACTTTTATAGCTCAGAGAGTTAAAAGTTGACCCCGAGATACTCTCGGGCTTAGTTCTTTTTACCGAAAATGGCAACCCGAGTACAGCGTCTACAATATATAGTGTGGAAATCAGCTATCCCAGTAATACTTAAAAAAGTTCTAAAATATTCGATCCCTTAAGGCTGTTCTCAACTGCTCTGCTCAACAAGCGCAAAACGTTTTGACACATTTACAATTCATTTTTTAATGGAAAGATATAAAATTGGGAAGCCGACCATGCAAGCGATTTGGAATCGTAACTGTGTTTTCCATTTTTGGATAAATAAATTACCTATTGAGTTATAAGCGATTTTGATCACGTGACAAGTACGTTTTTCACCCTTTCTTGAGCGCTTTCTTTTCTTTCGCACGGAAATTCGGTCCAAAACGCACACTTTGACACTATTTTCTGAAAGGTCTATTGCGTTTGCAAAAAAAAGGAAAAAACAGTTTTCTGAACAACAACACCTGCTAGTTTCATGCATTTTCCGAACAAAAATAAATCAAAACTTACGTCATAAAGTTGCCCTTATGGATTGGAGAACAGCCTTAAATGTCAAACGATACTGAAATCCAAAGAGTCGATCACAGCGACATCTGTAGGATATTTTTTAAAACTCCAAGAGGATTTGGTCTAAACGCTGCACTGTAAAAAAATTTCCGGAAGGTTTCAGAAAAAAGTGGTGCATTAAGATGCCACGGTTTTTTTCCTGTTACGTTTCACAACAAAGTAGTAAAACATTCCATAATATATACTCCGAAACCTTTCATATCAAAATATTTTAGTACTTTGATATGAATGGTTTCGGGGCATATATTATGGAATGTTTCTGAAAAATTGGAAGGTTTCACTACTTTTTTGTGAAACGTAACAGCAAAAAGTCGTGGCATCTTAATGCCACCACTTTTTTCCGGAACTTCCCAGAATTTTTTTTACGTGTATAATAATACGATGTTTACATCGAAATTTGAAAATATACCGCAGATGTCTCTGCGATCGGCTCTTTGGTTTTCAGCATCGTTGCACATTTAAGGGATACAAATTCTTAGCACTGTTTGGATAGCAGATTTCCACACTATTTATTCTAGGCGCTGTAACCCGAGTGGCACTCGGGATTAGACCTCAAAGAGATATGTTAATAGTATTTTAGTTTCTTGTGGTGTAATATTCATTTGATAACCAAATCTATCTCTTGGTAAGCGATTATCACGTCTTTGTCCATTTCACCACGTAAATCGCAGAAATATGCTAATATCTCGGACTTATCATCGAATCTTTTGAGCACGTAGTCAAATTTGAGTAATCCGCCAGATGTATTTGTAAGTACCATTAAGTAGTTTATTTCGTCAATATGTAAGTTAAACTAAATTCAATCAGTAGTGTAAATTCTAACAAGTTTCAAACTAACTAAAGCAGACTCTTGGTAAGCGCTCATCTGGTCTTTGTCCATTTCACCATCTAAATCATAGATATATGCTAATTTCTCTTACTCTTATTGTATTCTTTATGTACGAAGTCAAATTTGAGTAATCAACCAGATGTATTTGTAAATACGATTAAGTAGTTTATTTTGTCAATATGTAAATATGTTAATATGTAAATTAAACTAAGTTCAATCAAAAGTACAAATCCTAACTCGATTCAAACAAACTAAAGTTGCCTCTTGGTAAACGCTCATCAGGTCTTTGTCTATTCCACTATGTATAGTGCAAATATATGCTAATTTTTTTTTCTCTCTTTGTATCCTTTGTGCACGATGTCAAATTTCAGTAATCCACCAGAAGTATTTGAAAGTACGATTAAATAGTTTATTTCGCCAAACTAAGTTCAATCAATAGTGTAAATACTAACAAGTTTCAAACTAACTAAAGCAGACTCTTGGTAAACGCTTATCTGGTCTTTGTCCATTTCACCATGTAAATCATAGATATATGCTAATTTCTCTTACTCATATTGTTTTCTTTGTGCACGAAGTGAAATTTCAGCAATCAACCATTTATTTTGTCAATATATAAATATTTCAATATGTTAATATGTTAATATGCAAATTAAACTAAGTTCAATCAAAAATACAAATCCTAACTCGATTCAAACAAACTAAAGTTGTCTCTTGGTAAACGTTCATCAGGTCTTTGTCTATTTCACTATGTAAAGTGCAGATATATGCTAATTATCTCTCGTTGTATCCTTTGTGCACGATGGCAAATTTGAGTAATCCACCAGAGGTATTTGAAAGTACGATTAAATAGTTTATTTCGCCAATATGTAAGTTAAAAGAAGTTTAATCAATGCTGTAAATTCTTAGCTTCAAACTAAGTAAAGCAGTCTTTTGGTAAATGCCCATCAGGTCTTTGCCCATTTCACCATGTAAATCATAGATATATGCTAATTTCTCTTACTCATATTGTATTCTTTGTGCACGAAGTCAAATTTGAGTAATCAACCATTTATTTTGTTAATATATAAATATGTCAATATGTTAATATGAAATTAAACTAAGTTCAATCAAAAGTACTAATCCTAACTCGATTCAAACAAACTAAAGTTGTCTCTTGGTAAACGTTCATCAGGTCTTTGTCTATTTTACTATGTAAAGTGCAGATATATACTAATTTCTTTGATCTCTCATTGTATCCTTTGGGCACGAAGTCAAATTTGAGTAATCCACGAGATGTATTTGTAAGTATGATTAAGTAGTTTATTTCGCCAATATGTAAGTTAAGCTAACTTTAATCAATAGTGCAAATCCTAACTAGATTCAAACTAACTAAATATGTCTCTTGGTAAACGCTCATCGGGTTTTTGTCCATTTCACCCTGTAAATCATAGATATATGCTAATTTCTCTTACTCATATTGTATTCTTTGTGCACGAAGTGAAATCTGAGTGCCGTAATTTCCCTCGTATACCGGAAATTTTATTGAAAAATAGAAGTCAAACAAGTGCTAAGCAGAAGAAAGTCACATTGTATTTAAAATTAATTCTGGTAGGAAATCGAGTTATCAGAGGTGCAGCGGATACGGGCGAAAATACGGTAATCAACCATTTATTTTGTCAATATGTTAACATGTAAATTAAACTAAGTTCAATCAAAAGTATAAATCCTAACTCGATTCAAACAAACTAAAGTTGTCTCTTGGTAAACGTTGATCTGGTCTTTGTCCATTTCACTATGTAACGTGCAGATATATACTAATTTCTTTGATCTCTCATTGTATCCTTTGGGCACGAAGTTAAATTTGAGTAATCCACCAGATGTATTTCTAAGTACGATTAAGTAGTTTATTTCGCCAATATGTAAGTTAAGTTAGCTTCAGTCAATAGTGTAGATCCTAACTACATTCAAACTAACTAAATCTGTCTCTTGGTAAACGCTCATTGGGTCTTTGTCCATTTCACCATGTAAAGCGCAGATATCTGCTAAATTCTCTGACCACCTATCGTATCCTTCGGGCACGAAGTCAAATTTGAGTAATCCACCAAATGTATTTGTGAGTATGATTATTTCGTCAACGTGTAAGTTAAACTAAACTCAAAGAATAAGGTAATTCCTAACTAAATTGAAATTACAGGGTGTTTTAAAGTTGACTGTACACAATTAAAGTTACATAACAAGTAAACAGCGACAGCTTTTAAAGTTATTCTTATAAAAGTCATGTGTGAAGTCGAGAATATATTTACTACGCTTTCTTGTTTTATTTTCTCAACTACCTGACCCGGCCGGCGCGGCGTTGTCCGAGCCCGTGATGAATGTCCCTTAAACGAACCTTGACTTTGTATGATTTTATAGCTTTAACTCCATTTTTTCTGAATTTATATTTTTAAATGAAAAAAATCGCGAAAAAATATTGAATTGAAAGTATATGCTATTTGGTATTTTACTTTCTGCGTAATTTGATTTTTGGAGGCTATGCGTACCGAAAACGAGCAAAATCACGACGAAACTCTCAGGGTGTTACTGAATTCGACGAAATTTTCACACATTTCATTTTGTAAAAAATATTTCTACCCGTCCGAACGCTTCAAAATTTTTGTAGATGATGTAAATCTGGTCTATTGAGATACTGTAAAAAGACTGTACTCAAACACGGACGTTTAGTGACTTTTAGCGTATAAAAAATATCGTCTCCGTGGAGCGCGAAGTGACCTGCGTTCGCCAATGTATTTTAAAAAGCTAAAATCCATATTTTAAGAAAAAACGATTGCAGATGGCCCCCTAAGCAAATTTTATATTCATCATTTAAAAGTGGGCTTTATTTCCAGTCCTTTGGTATCTGTAATTTTTTCTATTATAATTAGTTGCAGAGTTAGTAAGGGGTGTTTACTTTTTTTTTTCCACGACTCTACCTTTACTTGTAATGTCTTTACGCATTACCAAAAACGATATCACCATACGATCATCTACAATATTTTCTAATGTATCAGGAAAATTTAGGTTTACAAGGATATTTTTTTTTAGTTGATCATTTACAGTAGGATTTCGTATAGAACGATAGAACGATATGCAATATACTAAAAGCATCCGAGAAAAACTATCTAACTCTCCCATAATTATACACCTAAGCAACGTAGAACGATATCCAATATATTAAAACCGTCCCTGAAAAATTATCTAACTAACAATGCAAGTATCATCAAAATCCATTCAGCATAATCTTTTTAAAAGGGCTAATCTTTCATAACCGCGATTGTTGAACTTTTCCCCATATTTCTATAACTAAGCAACGTAGAATGATATACTAAAAGCTTTCCTGAAAATTCATCTATCTAACGGTGCATAACCCATCAAAATCCATCCAGCAGAAGTCAAGTTATAAGCAACTGGTACGAATTTTTCAATTGCATTTTATATCTATATATATAAAAGAAAGTCTGTATTTTGTATTAATCAACACGCAGCCCAAACTACTGAACCTAAAATTTTGAAAATTGGGATAAAAATACTTCTTATGACATTGAGTGCCGCTAAGAAAGGATTTTCTAAAATTCCACCCCTAAGGGGGGTAAAAAAGAGAATGAACTTTTAAAAAATACCTGAAAAATCTGATTTTATAGTCATTTTTCAACTAATAACATATTTTAGTGTATTTTTGTATACTGAATCGAATGGTACAAACCAAATTCTTTTAAGACTAATAGTTCGTGAGATGTTTCACATTTTTCAAATTTGGCAATGTCTTTGGTACCAAAACCTCGAAATATCTAACATTACAAGTGATAATTTATCCATATTCATTCATATAGTACATCCGTTACTGTAGCAACGGAAGAAATTCAAATTAAATGTTTTTGTTAATTCTGTTGATCAAAGAATTAAAAAGGCGATATGAGTTTGAAAAAATATATATGCAAACGCCTTTAAACAGGGATGAGAGTTCCGACTTTTTGCACACCAGTATAATCTTGGAGAAAATATTGTTCTCTTAAATCGCAAAAATGTTCCGATTAAATGAAATAACATTTTCTCTAAGATTATACTGGTGTGCAAAAAGTCGGAACTCTCATCCCTATTTAAAGAAAAAGAAAAAAAAAAAAAAAAAACAATTGATTTTATTTAAAATGCAAAGAAAAAGATTCACTGAGAAATTAACATTATAAAACGAAAATACTTAGGTAAATATGAAAGCAATGTTTGTACGACTTTAAAAAAAAAAAAAAATCAAAGGAAGAAATTGGAAATGAAATAATATGTGGCTATTTATCCTGGATAAGAAGAAAAAATGGGTACTTTTATGTCAACCGTGCACAAATCTCGCGAATAGCATTTTTTAAATTGTCAATAGCAGGAGTTATATTTTGCGCATGTAAATTAAAACGGTACTACTTGATTATCCCGTCGGCAAATCTCGCCAAATTATACAAATTGACATAATTTTTATTTTAAATAATGAAAGAACAAACAAATTATTATAGCTTTAATAAAAATACAAATAAAACGTCGAAATACAATCACTTGATGACGAAACAAACGTTAACAGTATATATAAATATTATACAAGACATACATACAATAAATATAATGAATATGAAAGCTACCTTTTATTCCCGGCATTTTTCCCTTTCATTCCGAAAGGACATTTGTTAATCAAAGCCAGTACGTAAGCATATCGTAATATTTGAAATTATTTTAAACAAGTAATATAAAAATTTTGTTTTTAAAGTCAATTCCTACTTAGGTCATCAAAGAAAAATTTAATATAATCCCTTAAGCTAATATTAGTTTTTGTTGCATTAAAATATCTCAATTTCTTGATTTTCTATAAGCAGGTAGATTTACATTGGAAATCTACGGGAATTTGGCGAAATATTAGTTGAACAAGATATATAAATAAATAAATAAATAAAGGGAGAATGCTAACTAATAGTAAGAATCGAATAAAAAAATGATGATGTGGCTCGAGTGAATGCCCTAGCGTGCACGACATGCACCTCCATTTGGATGGGATCTGATAGGCCGCAAGAGTCGTTTATAATCAATTTCCGTTAAGGAATATTAAGGGGGTCCGGGACACAAAGATCTCCACATTTTCTAAAAAACTTTCATTGCATTAAAAATTTCTCTGTGTTTTTCTGGTTAAAGTGACGTTTAAATCATGTTTCTATCTTAATTAGAAGAGAAAATATTAAATTTTTCGTTTTGATGTGTTTTAAAAATCTATCTTTCAAATAATGGTTGTCATGAAAACGATTTCTTATGAAAATGCGTTTTTTTTTTTTTTTTTAATGATGGCTTTTTTCAACATTTCTCGTATTTAAATCGTTATAAGTCAAGAACCGTTAAAGATAAATGGTTCAAACTTGGAACATATCTTTTTCGATTGTTTTATTTCAATTTTTGTTCAGCAAATTAGAAAAAAAAAATTACTTTTGAAAATATGATTTGTTTTTAAAAAGTTACTCCAATTTTTTTTTTTTTCAATTTTTACTTTAAATATTTTGAATTTTTTTTAAATTAATATTTTAAAAAAAGCTGAATCCAAATTAAAACTTATATATTTCTGTTTATTTAAATGAAAAAAAATGAAATTCTGCAAGTAATATTTCGAGTTATAACGATTTTATATTACCCCACTTTTTTAATGAATTTTAAATTTTAAAATTTTTTGAAAAATATATGAGAAGTTTTATCATGTGATTTTGTTTACAAATAACATGGTTAACCATCACAAAAAAATTCAAAATTTTAACTCAATAAATAAAAATTATTTTAAATTGTGTCCCGAACCCACTTAAAGAAGATAATATTGTCTGGTGCTTCAATCTCTTTGAGGTAAAAGTGTTGAAAATCAACAAAGCGTCAGCGATTTGGAAAAAAAGATTTTCTCCTGACCCTTTTTTTGCGCAATTTGGCGTACTTCTAAAAATATCTTTTTATAAAATTTCAGAAAGTGGTCCAAGATCCAATAAATTATATAGCTTGCACAGGAAGCTTTCGTCTCTGAACTTTGAGTCTTTTTACCATCATATTTTCCTGAAGACGGCTGTTGAAACAGCTCGAAACGTAGAAATTAACATTTAGCTTATTAAAGTTCGTGTTTTGTGTACCATTAAGCAATATTGTGTCTTTATTTATAAATTATATCAGTTTAGCAAGATCAATCCAAGAAAAATTAGCAAGATCAGTTTTTGCATTCTCATCCTGCACAATTTGGAAAAAAATCATTTGGCGTAAAATCTATATATAGTCCTGCCCCTCTGGTTCGACACAAAAGACGGTACCGGGCTCCAGGTCTTCTCTCCCACTCAAGGGATCGATTCCGGACCACCCGGACGGCGACCACATATACAGTGGGAGCCACCGTTGATAAGCTTCTTAGCGTTACCCAGGATGCGCCACGTGGAGGCGAGCTTATCATTGCACCCTTTGATCTTTCGCCGCTCCCAGGATCGAACCAGGGTCCTTCTGTATGGAAGGTTCGTGTGCTGACCACTGGACCATAGGTGGCGATGACTAACTCTTTCAAAAAACCCATATATCTATTATACATATAATGCATCTCCATACATATAAGGGGGTTACCATAGGCAGACCCTGTTCTGTCGCCAAATGCCGCCAAGTTTATCGCCAATTTGGCTATATATCGCCAAATTTGGCGACCAAAATGAGTCTTTAAAAGTGACGCCAACTTGGCGATATCTCTAATATTTCGCCAAATTATCATAGACCTCCATTGTAAATCAATAGGGTTTATTTGCTTACAGAAAATCAACAAATTGAGATATTTTAATGCAACAAAAACTAATATTAGCTTAAGAGATTACATTAATTATTCAATTCCTACTATTAGTTCACACTCTCCCTATATTTATTTATGTATATATTTATTTACATATTTATATATTTATATATCTTGTTCAAATTTTCAATCGTTAATAAAATACTCATTATTCATCCTATCAAGTTGAAATAAATTTTTTTAAACTTGTACTGGATGACAATTGATGTTAATACAGTTTTTTCAAATATTAATTAATTAATTAAATTTTAATTAATTAATTTTAATTTTGCATGGGAAACAAAATGGCGGCCATTAGTTAATGAAGATCAATGAAAGTATTTTCAATAAGGGATGGGGACCCTGTTCTGTCCCTGTTCTGTCGCCAAATACCGCCAAATTTGGCGGCCAAAATGAGTCGCCAACTTGGCGATATCTCTAACGCCAAATTCCCATAGACTTCCATTGTAAACCTACTTGCTTACAGAAAATCAACAAATTGAGATATTTTAATGTAACAAAAACTAATATTAGATTAAGGGTTTATATAAAATTTTTCTTTGATGACCTAAGTAGGAATTGACATTAAAAACAAAATTTTTACTTTACTTGTATTTAAAGGAGCCCAAGTAAATTAAATTATGAATAAAAATAACATGATACAATACTTAGCATGCTTTCCCAAATATAAATTTTAAGGGGGACCAAACTAGTCGCCAAGGGCGGCTAGTGTTTATATATAAAAAGGAAGTGTTGGAATTATACTTCTTTCTAAGAGTACTTCACAGCTTAATGGCCATTTAAATCTTTAATTGACTTTTCTCAAAACTTGTATTTTTCATGTTTGAGTTCCTTTTTTTTCGATATCTATTAAACTTAAGAACTCAGATTTTTTTTTAATACTTATATTATGTTATATTGTATACTTTAACACAGGGATCTAATAACTTGTAGAAAATTATTTATTTTAGGCAGTGAAATCTTATCAAAAATGCTGATTAAAAAATGACTTTCTATAAATAATTAATAATTAATTTTCAGTTTCACTTAAAAAGAAAATGGTCTGTTAAAATACGTAAAACATGTTATTATAACTACTCTAAAAAATTTAGACCTCTATCTTTCACCATTTCTGAGAAAAAGGTACATAAAGTTGGTGGATTTATCATGGCGGAGATAGGGCTTTCCCGGTCCCCTTAAATACTCCACCGAGCGACTGTATACAGCTGTTACTATACAGATATGCAACGAAAATATATGTAATTATGCACCGGAGCAGTTAATATAAATTGCTATATACCACCGTGCGACTGTGTACAGCTCATCCTATACAGATATGCAACGAAAATATATGTAGATATGCACCGCAGCAGTTAATATAAATTGCTATAGACCATCGTGCAACTGTGTACAGCTCACCCTATGTAGATATGTAACGAAAATATATGCAGATATGCACCGCAGCAGTTAATATAAATTGCTATATACCACCATTAATATACCACCATGCGATTGTGTACAGCTCATCCTAAGCAGAGATGCACCGCAGCTATTAATATAAATTGCAGTTAATATAAATTGCTATATACCACCGTGCGACTGTGTACAGCTCACCCTAGATATGTAACGAAAATATATGCAGATATGCACTGCAGCAATTAATATAAATTGCTATATACCACCGTGCGACTGTGTACAGCTCACCCTATGCAGATATGAAACGAAAATATATGCAGATATGCACCGCAGCTATTAATATAAATTGCTGTATACCACCGTGCGACTGTGAAGAGCTCACCCTATGCAGATATGCAACGAAAATATATGCAGATATGCACCGCCAGTAGTTAATATAAATTGCTGAGAGCATAGCATTCTTAAAAGACGGAGAAGCGAATTAATTTTTCATGTCAAAGTTTTATTTATCATTTGAGTAGTTTTACATCGTTATTGCTAAAATGAACTTCGTAACTTTTGACAAATTAACCCTTTATATACTGAATTATGAATTTATGAAAATTTTATCTTCAAAAGCATTTTTTTGTGAATGTTTAAACCACCTTAGAAGATTTACATAATCATTTAATAAATTTTAGAAAAATTTTAGAAGGATTGAAGGATTTAGAAGGATTCATAAATTTTGAATTTATAGGGATTTTGTGCAATATTTATAACCCCACTCAAATCTTTTATTTTAAATATTTTCTTAGCATTTTGTAGAATTAGGAAATGTGCAACTATAATGTTCTTACAATAGAGATTTAGAAATATTTCCGAATTGAAAAATACCTCCCCCCCCCCCCACCACCACAACGACAAGAAAGCTGAAAAGATGCAAAGGCAAAATAAATCATCCTTTTAAAAATATTTTTGTTTCGTGTAACCAATAATGCTTTTAGAACAAGATAAAGTAATGTATCTATAACTCATTCTAAACTGTATTACAACTAATCGATGTATTAAATGAATTTTATAACAAGTTATTTTAATGGTACTTATAAGTACCGTCAGTAGATAAAGGGTTAAAAAGGCTGGAGACGCCAAAAAAATATTTTTTTGACAAAGGTAAATTAGTATACTTTAAAATTTTACATCAGAAAATTGACAGTATTTATGAGAAGTACGTAATTTTCTGTTTATTGCAGAAGTGAAAGAAGTACATTTTAGGCAGTATTTTTTTACTTCAATGTTCTAAAGATCTTAAATTATATTTTAGGTGCTTAAAATGATGTATCAAACATATAAGTAAATATTTTTCAAATCGGAGTTGTTGAGTTACAGAAGGCTAGGTCACCAGACCCGAATTAGCTAAATAAAAATCTTTTTCCCTTGAAAAGATATCTAATATATAAAAATGAAAGTTTGTCTGTCTGTCTGTAATGCTATTACAAATCCACAGTTTCGAAGCCAGAATTATGAAATGTTACGTACATGTGTATTAAAACACGGCCGAGGCAACTAAAGCAATCCGGAATCGAAATAATTTATAGTTAACTTTTAATTAATAAAAAACCACCCATTTAACAGCAATTTCCTATCAAATTGAAACATTTTTCGTTATAGCAGCTGCCAACAATTACAAATCCACAATAAAATCCTTTTTATTATGTTCAACCCGTAATCGCGCGAGTTCTTTAACCAATCTGAGATATGCAAATACATATTGCGTACGCCACACTGCAATACTAAAAAGCTGTAGCGGGTATTACGATAATTCTTTTACCTCACATGCAAATAATTAGAGATATACATATTACGTACGCCACGCTGCAATACTAAAAAGCTCCACCGGGTATTACGATAATTATTTTACTAAATCGAATAGTTATTTTTAATTTTGGTTTTAGAATTAAATTCATGAACTCCCGTACATAGAACGGGTTAAACAGCTACTACTAGTATATAGTAGACAGCAATAAAGAAGATGAATAAAACTCTATGGGACAAACAAGAAATCTCTCTGGGACCATTCACATCCATTTATTTTTTAATACAATCCAGAGACATATTAATATTAGCTAAAATATTTTATCATATTTCAAGAAAAAAAAATATTCCTTTCACCAATGCTACGAAAACCACAAATATGGATATATTTTGTAAAAAATACATCGGTTGCGTTATGGGTAAGGGTTATCAGATGTATTACATTCTGTTCCAGGCAGTGGCAACAAAAAAAAATAGTCCATGAATTTTTCATAAACAAGAGGGCGAACATTAGTCGGGAACAAATGGCAACATTTTTCATCCATCATATAGATCCAGACAAAATAAACAGGTAACAAATGGTACTTTTAAAAAATAATATTATTATTTTTAAGGTTTATGTACTTAGGTATATTTTTTCATTTTAAATCCTGCTAATATTTAATTCTAAGATTCTTCGATGTGGATTTATTTTTTATATTTATTCATCCTCTTAATTCATTATGAAATTTATCTTTTTTTATGATTATTTTGGGATGTATTCTGCTTCATTTCTTTTACCATACTTTTTGAAGAAAATGTTGTTTATTTTTGTCTTTTACTTTTTTGTAGTAAAAAGTCTTAAGGCTTAAATTCGGATTTTTTTTTTTTTTTTTTTTTTTAATATTCTTTAAAATAAAAAATTGATTATATTATAAGAAATTAAAATGCAATAAAGTGTATATATATATATATAGGAATTTGAAAAAGATGGAGAATTTGAAAATAAATCCCTGCTTTATTTGATTCTAAGATTCTTATGGATTTATTTTTTATGTTTATTAATGTTCTTATTTAACTATAAAATTTATTTCTTAAATTGATTATTTAAGGATGTACGCATTTTCTTTTCTTTTTTCCTTCTTTTTCTAAGGAAATGATTTTTTTTTTCTTTTGTAATTACTAAAAACTCTTGATGCTTTTACAACGCCTTCTTAAGAAGAAAATTTTAAATGAATCATGATTACATGTATTTACATGAATATAATTGTTATTATCTTACCCTAAAGAAAAGATTTTTTTTATTGTATTCCGTAAAACAATAATCAATTATTACAAAAAAAAATAATGAAATAAAACACGCAAATATATTTAAATTTAAAAATGAAGATACAGTGAAACCTCTCTGTGATAGCCACCTGCCGTTCCATTGAAAATTGGTCCTTATGAGGGGTGGCCCTTGAATAGGGGTGACCAAATTTTTCATTTCTCTTTCTTTTTATACCGCGATTTTTAAAATCTGCATATTCCTTCAGTAAGGTTCTCCTTGTTTTTAACAAAATGTTGTTTATTTGATTCTTGCTGCAATTAAACTGTGAAGCTAATTTTCTTGCAGATGTTCCTTGATCATGACAATTAAGAACTTTGATCTTGTCATTCCAATCCAAATGTACTCTTTGGCTTGATTTAGGTGCCATAATTTTAAATTTTATATAAGCTTGAGCACAAAATTTCTATTGCAAAAATTGTGCTTCAATATGCATTCACAGTTTTAGTAAATGTGGAATCACTTTTTCTAGATAACCTGTTATTTTTGGTGTGTCCAAAACAAAGAGTCAAGTTTCCCCTCCAACCCAACCCCTACAGGTTGAAAGATCAAACAAAGTGTTAGGAACACCTGTTTGTCTCACTTGAGGAAAACTTTGTGGTCGTTCATTGTGTTACTAAATCCTCCCCATCCCCCCCTGCCTTCTTTGTTGCAAGTGCAGTTGTTTGCTGAACTCTTATCATTTGATTCAGAAATTCAATACAACTGTTTAGGATTTAAGGCACGTGTGCAAAAAAATGGCCTTTATGAGGAGTAGGTGCGACCCCTAATAGAGGTAAATTTAACACAATGTCTATGGGGAACATTTTCGTTCCTAAAAATATTGGCCCTTAATAGAGGTGGCCCTTGAATAGGGGTGGCTTTAAAAGAAGTTTCACTGTAGTTTGAAAATAAAAAATGCAATAAAATAAAACAGTGTCGAAGTGGACAAAGAATATTAAAGTTATTCCGATTCAAATAATAAGATTTGATTAAATTACGTACAAAATGAAGTCAAAATAAAACATAAACATATTTGAATTTGAATATTAATTAAAGACAGTAAATAAAGAATGCAATAAAATAAAACAACGACGAGGTGGGAAAAAGAATGTAAAAGTTATGGGTTAATATCTGAAAACTGGACAATTTGCGTCCACTGCCAATAATATTTCATTAATTATACTAAAACCAAAAACTAAAAAAATGTAATATATTGTAACATTTGTTATAACAATTACCAATGATAAATGGACATATGATGATGCATAAATAATTAATTTTAAGCTTTAAACAAACGAAATTATCATTTCAGTCCCTGTCCCCAGGTTCAAATATCCAATATTAAATGTATGCTGTAAACATTTCTATAAATATTATTAACTTTTGCTATTACATATTTATACCTATATATATATATACAGTATGGGAAAATATAATTCTCTATAGTAAAATATTGTAGTAAATATATTTGTCCCTGGGTTTGACCATCATCTCGGTTCCTCTAACACGCATAAAAATATAAGGTGGCGCTGGCAGAATTATTTCCATTGCAACAGCAACTAAAGTTCAACTAGCCACCATGGATGAAGGTAAATTGTTCTTCTCTTTGTTTCATATTTAGAAATATTTAATTTTTGTTCTGAATAAGGATGAGTATTTTTTTATAGCATCATTCATGTCTCCATATTTAACTTTATATTTACAAAAAAAAAGCTTATTGCAACTTTATTTATGTAGCATACAAATGTCAGATGGCATATTTTCATTTTTTTATTATCCTCTCATCTTTAATTCTCGTGATACTTTTTTTGTATATGATGTAACGTGAATTAGAAATTGTATTTTTTAATGTTTTGAATATTTTATAGAAAAAAGGTAGAAAGCTTTACCATTGAATGAATTATTTGTGTTTAAGAGGTTAATTGACTTCTTTTTATACATTTTAAGGGATAATTAGCGTACACATAATATTCTGAAAGCTAGAGTGTTATAATAACATATTTTTGAACGCTTTAATTAACACATGACTTATACCAGTTTTCTGCATCTGAACACAGATGAGTCGGGCCAGCAAATTTACAAACACTCAACGTCCCAGCGCGCTTGACGCCAACCCCTGTAGCCAAGCGCTTTGGCGAAAAAATGAACTTCAGCGTGCATACGTGTATGCTGCATTCTGTTTCTAGTACCGTAGTTCGAGGTTTGCATGTGAGAATATTTATATCCGCTTTATATGAATATATTGGATACGCTTACACACACTGTAAAAAAAATTCCGCAACGTTTCTGGGAAAAAATGGGCAGCTGAGTTGCCCATTATTTCCAAGAAACATTTCTTGAAAATGACTGGAACTTTACTGTATATGTTAAAAACTTTCTACAGAAATGCCAGTAAGTTTCCTGCGAAATACCAGGAATATTTCTGTTGACAGCAAAACATTACTGACATTTCACAGCATGCGGGATCCGCAGACGATTTTTACATTTCCAGTTGATAATTTTCGCTTTATTATCATTATTTGTTAGAATGAAAAAATATTTTGAAATTGACATCAAAATTATTATTTATAATTTACACGAAAAAATAAATTTTCAGTTAAAATTCAATAAAGTAAATATATAATATGATATATCGTTTCTGAACTTCGCTTAAAATATGAAAATATATAAATGTAAATAATAATTGAAAAAAAAATCTAGACATAAAATATTTTGGATTTTCGTCAGTAATTATGTTAGTTTACAAGTTAGATAAAATACATATAAATTTTCATGAAAAAAAAAAAAAAAAAACCTAAACGTAATTGTATATTTTTTCCGAAAATAAAAAAAAATTCAAATTTGCAGCAATTCAAAGTGTCAAATATATATCAAATTGAAATCAAATTGTAATAAAGTGTTAAAATATAAAATTAATTAAAAAAGAAAAAAAAAGTCAAGAGGCAGCATCGAACTCGGGCCGTACGGGTGGCGTGCGAGCCTTCTGCGTCCACACCACGAAAGACACGTTGAGAGCTGCAAACTAATGGGTATTTGAAGCGTATGCTAAACCTCGGCATCTAATTTCTGAAAATCTAAAGCCCATTTGAAGAAATCCTTTCACAAGAATAATTAGAGATAAGAACTCTAAAACATACTTTAAATTAATCAAAATCGGTGAGAATCATGTTTGATGGTCCCCTGGTTAATTGAGATCCAAATAATAGGTGTATTTTTTTTACACGGTCTGCTCGTTAAACATTCCACAAACAAGTACGAGAGACAATCTCTTAGCGATGTCACAGAGGTATTGTATTTTCATCTGAATTGTCTTGACAATAGAGACGTAAAGGATTATGTCGTCTATTGATTTATTTGCATTCCATATTGATTTTTTTACATTCATTTAAGGAATTCGTTTTCGACACTCGCGCGCGAGCAACGGATTATAGCAAAAAAAAAAAAAAAAAAAAAAAAAAAACGGCGGCCGCAGCGTTTTGCTTTTTCCAACTTTTGTTCAGGAACGTTTCAGATAAGAAAACCAGAATTTCACAGGAAAGAGCTAAATTATTCTGAAAACCTGAGAGAAGGCGAAACGTTCCTGGATTTTACATGGAACGTTACCATTTTTTTTTTTACAGTGCATTTCAAAGAGAACTTTTTTTTTTTTTTTTTCCTTACAGATTAATTCAGTCTACATAAGTTGTATTATTGATTATATAAATTCAAATATTGATGCTGTTACAATAAGATTAACGTTACAAAGTAAGGATGACACTGAAAAATTTAAACTGCATGTTTCTATCGCTATGAAGATAGTTGATAGAATAGTTGCTAAATAGTTGATAGTTGAAACAATAGTTGACATAGTTAATTAAGATAGATCAACATAGTTGAAAAGTATTTACGAACTCGATTTGTCATATATGTTTTGGGGGTTTACTATGGAATGTTCTTTTTTAAAAATAAATGTGTAGAATTTACGGTTCGTTTACAGGGACACTCAAAATAATTCCTATTCATACGGTCTGTGGTGGAAAAATCGTTTGCTGTGTATTTTATTTTTAATGATATTACATTATTTTAAACATACGGAAATTTATATATATGGGGGAGAGGGGTGGAATGGGACAGTAGGTTTTTCTCTTTATGTATCATTTTAACCATTTCATCAATCACACATTAGATGAAGCAATGGTACCCCAAGCTTTAGCTGAAAAAAGTAGCTGATCTGCATAAGTTTTCGATTGTATAAAGAAAAAGATTATTTCAAGAATCAAAAGTAAATTTGTTTCGTATACTTTTTATGTTTTTTTTGTTTATATATATATATATATATATATATATATATATATTAATGACTTGTTTATGTGTAGATGTAATAGTTTCCCTATTTATGAAACATTATACTGTATATTATCCATGATTTAAACTATGCCTAAAAGCAGGATTTTTGTTTATACAAGAAGTTTAACATAAAAGAATGTAGAGGGAGGAATGGGACATGTCTAATTCCTTCTTTTTAATAAGATGAATGCAAACACTTTTCGAGGGTAGTATATTAATTATAACATTATAAATACAGTATAACTTCAAAAATCCGACAGCATCGGGATCATGACCATGCCGCATTTTTGAAGGAATTTCCAAAGTAGTAACTCCTTAATGGTGCCTTTGCCATAATTTAATTCATCATTAAGTGATAATTATGTAAGAAAAAGAGAAAATTAAATATAAAAGAAACTTACTTTAATTGAAATTTTCTGTTACAAAAAAAAAAAAAAAAAAAAAAAAAAAAAAAAAATCTAATAAAGAGTGATATTATTTCTTCTCGTATAATTCATCTGTGACCTTGTCCCCTTACGGACATGTGTTTACAGTAGATGTTGACAAGCTGTTAATTTTCTAGCTCGAAACGCGCCCTGTGCGTTTTTATATTTTGATTGCGATTTATGCCAAGTTTTATTATTTAAATCAACTTGTATACTAGTGTCCGCGTCGTTGCAAAGCAACGGTGGAGCTCCGTAAAATTTTGTTCAGAAAATAATCACCTCTGACAAATGAAAAAAAAATAGTCAAATATTATTTTTTTGCACTTTTACATTCGATCATGAAGTTTTTAATTCATAAACAATTGCTATTTTTCTTCTCCCATTACTTGAAAAAGTAAAAGAAAAAAGAAAGGAAAAGATGGTTTTGATGCCGAATTTTTGAAGTTGCCGGATTTTTGAAGTCACACTTTATATTCATTTACTTCAAAATGTAAATAAATTAAACTGATGACTTTTTAATGTCATCTCTGACTGACAATCCTGAATTTTCCTTCCAGTGATGATGGTAATGGAATTTGATATTGTAGAACAGACATTATCAACCTACTATACTTGTTAGACTGTATATAGGCAACACTAGGCTATTTGTGCCTTATCATACATTGTTTTATAGCTGTCCCATACCTCCCTGTTAGTGGGGAGGTATGGGGCACATTTTGAAATTTACAATTTCTTTATTTATGAAAATGTTTCTGCAAATTATGTTTCTATATTGTTCAAGGACGTTAGAAAGTGTTCATTTTGTATTCTATATATCGTAATTTTTGTTTCTGTGTCAAACAAAGTTGATTTTCTTATTTTTGTAAAAAGTGTCCCATTCCTCTCCACTCTCCCCTATATGAGGTGTACTGCAATACGCTAACTGTAGAATAGGGTGCGCCTAGAATTTATCGTTCATTTTCCAACACATTCAGAATACTGTAACCAAATTTCACTGTTTATTAAGCTGAAAGATGATATATAAATAAACATTTTTAAAAACGCATGACGCATTTGAAAACTCAATTTCTGCAATTACCATCAACAGTCTGAAAAATATCCGACTTTTATTTTTGCAGCCCCTGCATATGATCTATGGATTTGTATGTATACTACATAATATGCTAAAAGTTAATTCAGTTAAACGTTTAACACAGTTGAAAAATACCCTTTAAAACTTTCCGCCAATAAACGGAAACGTACTTGAGATCTTTTGTAGACTCAAAAAAATGACTACAGTCCTCCTTGAACAATAAATGGAATTACGCTTTCAATTGTGGTACGCGTTTTATTTATTTATTTTTTTTTTTACTTGGTGTGTATATATTCTATAGATTATATACAGGACTCTACACAGTCCTTCTTGAGATAGAGCACCCACAAATTGTTTTTCACATACAGACACATTTTCTAAAAACCATCAAATTGTCTTCAGGACCTTTTTAAAACGTATAAATCCATCGTAAACTGGAAGTCGAAATTTTTCACGCATCAAATACTTCTTGTAAAGATAGAAGAAAGTAAAAATACATATTTTTTATTTCCATGAATATAGATGATTTGAATTTTTTATATAAAGACATACTTATGATATACCTTTACCTATAATTATGTACTATGTATGTTGCCTACTAGGTTCTATGTTAGTAAAGTATTTCAATATGCTGAAATACATTTTTATTTTACTTCGGTTGTGTATGTAATGGCTTTTATATATAATTTTTTTTTTCAAAATTGACTGAAATGACTTAAATTCATTAAATGTATATGTTTAAATTTTTAAATATTTCTGAAAATTGAAAAAACCCACATTATGGGTTTTTCAGTGGGCTTTTTCAAGTGGACCCATTCTGAAAAAACCCACCGGGTTTTTTTAACTGGGCCCAACTTTGCGAACCCTGGTTAAAAATGAATGTCATTTTCGGATTTAGCAGTAAAGAATACATAAAAATCAATTATCAAAAGTTAAAAACACAACAATCACATCTATTTTCAAATATCAGATTTTCGCTATTTTTTTGCTTTTTATTTTTTAAATTTACGATTTGCAAAAAATCCGTATGTGAAAATAATAATAAATAAAAAAAAAAAAAAAAAAATGGTCATTTTCGGATTCAGAGCTATAAAATACACAAGAATCAATTATCAAAAGCTGAGAAACATGACACAACCCAAATTTTGAAGGATAGTGTAATCTAATAGCATTCTAAAACATGTATTATTTTGTATTGAGGGTGTTGTTTTTCATCATTTTATTTAACAAAAATACTTTTTTCCCTCTTATATGTATAGTACAGGTTGTATATTTTAAATGAATATATCAGAAGGATTTCAAATTTTTATTACAATGTTAATTTTACTCTCAACTATTTTTTTTAATATACAGTAGAGCATCGATTATCCAGATCGGTCGGGACCGAGGTCGATCTGGTTAATGAAAAATCCGGATAATTGAACAATTTTAAGAAAACGGCTATGGCAGTGTTTTTAAGGCAACTTCATTTCACAATTTTTCCAGGCTTAGGATTAGCAATTCTAGTAGTCCACATTTTAGCATATTACAAATGGCGTGTTTAGAAGTTATTTTTTTAACTTTCAATTTTATTTTCTACAAAATTGGTACAAAGTTATACTTAGAAGTACACTTAGGAATTATTACATGTATATACACTGCACAGTACATACCAAGGGAAAAAGAAACAATTTTTCGACTTCCTTCAGAGAATCTGACGATAAAAAGGGATTTTCGTTAAAAAAAAGAAAAAAAAAAAAAAAAAAAAAAAAAAAAAAAAGAGAGAGAGAGAGAGAGAAGAGAAAAAGAAAGAAAGGAAGAAAGAAAGGGGGTAAACAGAAATGCATGGGACTCGAGAGAGAGAGAATTTGAAACTAAAGATCTGTCAATACCGTTTAACCCATTAACGCCCAGTGTCATCATTTGAGGACGCCAGACTTAATGGCAAGACAGCGCTTTTCACACCAGTATTCATGAAGGTACATATATACTTTCTTTCACGAGACAAATTCCTTTATAAAATAGGATAAAAATTACTCTTCTTTTAAAAGTGGTGGGAAATCCAAAATTTACATTTAAACGAAAATAATAATTTGGGCGTTAATGGGTTAATAAAAATAAAATAGCGACGAAACTGTACAAAGATGTGTGACAATTACTCACGTTCGACTGACAAATTTTGATAACAATACGTATGAAACTTTTTATAAAATTTAAAAAAAGGCAAATGTATTTCAATTGGAAAAACAGAGAAATGAAAAATAAAGATTTTCACAGAATAAAATATAGTCAAATGAAACAAAAGAATGTAGAATCTTCACACATTCAGTTCGAGTGTGAAAATGCACATAAAATGAAATTTGGATGAAGTCACTGTGATTCAATCAGAGTTGAATTTTCCTCATTTTGTGAAGATATATTTTTTTAACATTACGTTTGTTTTTGTAAATAAAAACATTTCGAACCTACCTAGGTTTAAGTCTGCATGTCAAAAAAATATTAAACAGAAAAGATCTTAAATAAACTTTTTTTTTATCTAAAAAAAAAAGTAGAGACTCAAATCTCAGAAAATAAGAAGTCACAATGAAACCATTCTTGTCATTCATTTTAAAATATATTTTGCAGACAGATGTACATTAATATTAGTAAAAATAGGTTATCATACTGAAAAAAAAAATCCTTTTTCTAGTTCAGCCAAAACCACAAATAAGAATATAGTTCTAAAAAATATATAAATCAGTTTTCTTACGGGTGAAAAGTTATCAGCTGTATAACATTCTACTTCAGGCAGTGGCAACAAAAAATAATCAGCCCATGAATTTTTCATAAACAAGAGAACAAGCATTAGTCCGGCGCCAAATGGCAACACTTTTCATCCATCATAGCTATCCAGACAAAATCAACAAAAATATGTAGATGAAAAATGGTCCTTTTTTAAATAAGCTTTTCAAAGTTTGTCTATTTAGGTTTATTTTTTTCATTTTAAATCTCTGAAATTTAATCCTTCAATATGGATTCTTTTTTCACATTTATTTATCTTCTTATTTTATTTATTTATTTATTAAAGTAAGCGTTTAGAGATGGACTTTTTAATTTCTTTGAAGAAAATATTTTGGAATTTGTTATTACTTACAAAGGTTTTTATTAACAAAAAAGTGGAAAAATAAAATTAATTTACATATAAGCTTGTATGTTTATGTGTGTATGTGTGTGTATGTATGTGTATGTGTGTAAAACAAACACCATGAACATTATTTGAAAAAGATAAATGATGTACATATTAATTATTAACTGTGTTCAACTTCAAAGAAAACGACGAAGTGATTATGATTGTAATAAATCATAATGAAGTTAAAAATCTTGAAGTTGAAAATAAAATCATTTATTTATTGTATTTTTTAAACATGCAAGCGCACACACACACGTACGCACACGCTCCCATGCACATATACGCACACGTTTCCATGCACACTCACGCACACACACACTTCTTTTTTCATGTACCGGGAGCGCCATAAATTTTTTTTTATGTTAAAAATCTTTAAATAGGAACAAATGATGCTAAAAAAATCGAAAAAAAGTTGCAGTTCAAAAAATTACTAATAGACGACGCTGGCATCATAATATGAAGCAGATGTATGCAAATTGGACTTATAGTAAAAGACAATGAGCATGAAGACAATAACAACGCAACTCTGCATTCCATAGATTTATTTATGCAGCAAGTCTTGTCTTGAGTCCTTTTACCGTGCTTAATTTTCCCAATGCTACGGTGGCTGATTCCCAGTTGTTCATAAAAAGCCAGATTCTGTCTACGGTCAGCAACCGATTTGCAGAAATCTGCTTCATACTATGCATGCCAGCGTCATCTATCTATAATTTTTTGAACCACAACTTTTTTGTTATTAAAAAAAATCCAATCACCTTCGAACCCCATTCGAGCAAACCGCAATTTTTTAGTATCATGTATTCCTTTTCAATGATTTTTTAAAGTTTTGACGAATTTATGATATTTAAATTATGTGTTTATTTTTAAAGTAGATTTAATAAAACTGCGTACAAAACGAATTCTAGTGTTGTGGTTAATTTTTTAAACTATAAAATGTTACCGTTAAATGTAGCCTATGGCAGCAGTTGTTGAGGCTTCAACGTGACTTTTCAAGAGAGCCCCTTTCAGGAAGTTAATAGCATCTAATATCCTTCTATTATCTTCTATTCGTCTAATTATCTTCTCATCTATTTTTGAGTTACATTGAAAATAATGACATTTTATTAACAATTCTGAATTATGTATTTCAACTAATGTAGGGTGAAAACCCCAGTTATATGACACCTAACCAATAACTGACATTCCAGCAAAAATCTAACTGAAATAACCATTTTCTTGTAAAATTCCGCAAAGTAAAGTCATCGAGTGGTAACTTAGACACTTATATTTGTTTTGGAGTCAATTTATTCAGCACTAGTAAGCCAAGAATTATATTCAATGAGGAAGAATTTTTGTTTAACACAAAAAGTACCGGTTTGAAGCATCCATCTTATTTTTTAAATTCAGGTAGTGCTTTTTACCCGATTTCCAAGAAGGGTTATGTGTTTCACGCGTATTTGGTTATGTGGATTTCTTCATACCTTCGGAACATCTGAACAGCTGGGTGGATTTTAATGAATGAGGCCTCTATCGATTCGTCTTAACCGCCCAATGGTTATAAGCTAGGTTTTGTTTTTATAAATTCAAAATGGCGGCCGTAAAATACAAAATAGCGGTAGAGATGAAAAAAAATTACGCACCATATTGAGTGGCCTATCATTGGATAGGTCTTTTAAAATGAAAACGATGTTTCATTGACCATTTTACAGTCAGAAGCTCCGTTTAAATATTACACAACTTCCAGGTTGTGTAGGTAGGATCTCTAGCTTTACTGCAACCCTAACCATTGCAGACATCTATAGGCCTCGTCAAAACAGTGTTTAATGATAGGAACTAACAATTAAACACAACTTAAAAGTCATCAATACAAGTAAATAAAAAAATAGGTAAGTAATATAAAAAAAAAATAGTTTCACATTGATGAGAAATAATTAATTAGTCGGGTTTTTCTATTTTTTTAAATTAATTTTTTCTTGTTTTAATCTATTTGTAATGCAAACATCCTAAACTTTTCCTTAAAGTTATACTGAAAGAAATTAGTTAAAAGATGCCTATGATGCATTAGGACCATGATTTCCAGTTTATAGTTATTTATTTAGCTTAATGGGAGGGAAGGCCTACAAGTTATTGATTCCAGTAATTTAATTGCACCAGTCTCCGACAGAGGTGTTAATTATTGGTAACACTGAAGAAAGTTGAAATCTACACTGCATGGCCAAAGGTGACCGGTTACTTGCGATTTTACACGTTTTGTTAAATATCTAGAAAAATACATGAGGAATTAACCTGAAACTGCAGGTGTGTAAACAATATAGTATAGGTCATATATTTCGATGAAGATTTTTCCCGAAACCCCATAAGGGACCGTCAACAAATTGAAAAAGAACGAATATCTTTTGGATAACCAGGGCCTGATTGCACGGGCCTCGGCCCTGGGCCCATCAATTTCAGGCGCCGACAAATTTGTGTGTATTTTCTCACAATTTAAGTTTTTCCACTGTTTGCGTTTTATATTTTGGTCCCTGACGTAAAAACAAAGTTTTACTGTAATTAGTCCAGAGGAAATGTACAAAAAAAAGGGGGGTTACCTTACAAAAAATCGGGTAGAAGATTTTTTTTTCTGAATTGTTTATAATGATGCCAACATGGAAAAACCAAGTTTTCCAACAAAATTTCTTAAGGCTAAATTTTCTGTGCCCGAAAAACGACAAAATTTTGGGACTTTTTTCGATTTTTTTTAAATATCTCAATAGCCGTTGCAGTAGCATAATTTTTGTCAATTACAATATTAAAGAGGACAAAATTCTCTACAACTTTCATATTTACAATTTTTTTATACACCCAATAGCAAGCGCAGTACACCATTTCAAATGTAAGACAATTTTTTCAATTTTCTTTAAAACCGTGAGAAACGTAGTTCTCCCCCGATTATTCATGTTTCCCACGGACTTAATCATGTATGTCAACTTCTATGTATTGGTAGCAGTAAATTATGTGTTTGAGGGCCAAAACTAGCCTTTCGGGGGGGGGGGGGGGGGGGGGTAAAATTCATGCATATTTTGCCCCACCCCTCGTTAATTATTTTAATAAATCTCTAATAGCCAGATTTTGAAAATTTTGTGTAATCATTAAATACGTAATCAGATTTTTCAAATATGGATTCATTAAAACCTTGAAACCCGAACCGAAATATATTCCGCTTTAAACAGGTTTCCATCTTAGGAGGTATAACTGGTCATATTCTTTCTCTTAAAAATATATAATTTTTTCTTTAAGGACCAGATTCCGTATATGAAGATTTTATTTTCAAAAATTTTATGATAGTTGTAGTATTGAGGCGTTTAATGTCATACTTATATGAATTATGAGACTAAATTAGTCATACAAAGACATCGTTAGATATCGACCTCAGTATCATATGAAAAAATAAATAAATATTGAAATTCAAGCAAGAATTCTGAAAAGAACACTTTTGTAGGTTTAACATGAGCGTGCAAATGTTTTCGCTTGAGACTTCACTACTCACGTGAAGAAACTGGAATGCTAAAGTTAAACCTATGGAAGCGTTCCTTTTACAATTTCTCGTTTGCAATTTAATAGTTTTAAATGATTTTTTTTTTTTTTTTTTTTTTTTTTTTTTTGAGGGGTTTAGAAGTGCTGACGTTGAATTCCAACCGTATTAGTGTTTACTTTTTCTATTTTGATTACAGTTTTTATTATTTTTTTATTTTTGGTCAGTTTTCCGGCTGATTTTTTTATCCAAATTTCATATATATATATATATATATATATCAGGGCCGAAACTAGAGGGGACAGAGGGAGCATGTGCCCCGGGCGCCAGAGTAGAAGGCGAAGGGGCGCCAAATAAAGATTTTTTTTTGTCGTTTGATACCAAAAAATATATAGTATGAAATTTGGCTAAAATTGTCTCACAGCCGGAAAATCCAAAATGCAAATTGAACCAAATGCATTAAAACTGGATAACAGAATCCTGTTTTAAATGAAAAAATTACATGTTAATCCAAAAGAAAATTTGAAACAAATGCATTAAAATAGGATAACGGAATCCTGTCTTAAATGAAAAAAGTACAGAAAGAATACAAGCAATTGCAACTGCTGAGAGGGAAACCTGTATAAAGCAGAATATTTTGGGTTCCCTTTTAAAGGTTTTAATGAATAAATATTAGACAAAGCTGGTTACGCAGTTCAGCATTACGTATTTCATGATTACATTTAAATTTTAAAATAATTCGGCTATTAGAAATTAGTAAAATTCTTTTTGTAAATTTCTTTTGCGGAGGTTTGTGAGGAGGGGGTGGGCGCCAAAATGCATGCTTGTCCCTGGTGCAAGAAAGGTTAGTTGTTCTGTTTAAGCTTTAAAGCAATTAATAGATAATCTTAAAGTTTTATACATTTTTGCATACTAAAGTGATATAATCTCTTGTTCTATTTATTGATATAAGTAGGAAAAAACTGACAGTATTTATTAAAACTAATCTTTTAAATATTTTTATAGTGATCTCAAATATGTTATTGACAAAATTTTTAAATTTTACAGGAGATAAATATATAACATCAGTTAGTAAAATAACCTGTTGTCATTTTTATTGTAGCTATTTTATAAGGTAAAAGCATTTCTTACATAAAATATATTTATTTTCTGAGTGCCTCCCCTCCCCCATTTTATATGGAAGTATAATCCAATGTTTACTATCTTTAAACAATAAAGCATTAAAATATATGTTATCAATAATTGGTAAATAAAATATACCATTGTGTGTTAAGTTTGTAATATGTGGAATAAAGTATGTTTTTCGCAAATTTTTATATCTATCCCATTGTTTCCTGGAAAAATATGCATGCATTATAAAAATTATTACAATTACAAAATTATTAAAATTAAACAAAAATTCTTTCTTAATTGAAACTATAGCACCAATAAGTTATTAAATACTAAAATATTCTTTTAAACAATGCTTTGAAATTAACATTATACACACTTAAAATTACTGTCGATACGAAAATTGTTTTATTCATCTACACGCTATCCTATTTTTAAAATTATATAATATTATTGAATATAAAATGTATGTTGTGATGAAAATAAAGACGTGGGTGTGCAAATAATATTTAATTTACTGCTACCAATTTTTAGAAGTTGACATACGTGATTAAATCCGTGGGAAACATATGAATAACCGGGAGAGAACTACGTTTTCACGGTTTTTAAGAAAATTGAAAAAAATTGTCTTATTTTTGAAACGGCGTATTGCGCTTGCTGTTGAGTGTATAAAAAAGTTGTAGATGTGAAAGTTGTAGAGAATTTTATCCTCTTTAATATTGTAATTGACAAAAATCATGCTACGGCAACAGGTATCGAGTTATTTAAAAAAAATCAAAAAAAGTCCCAAAATTTTGTTGTTTTTTGGCCACAGAAAATTTAGCCTTAAGAAATTTTGTTGGAAAACTTGGTTTTTCCATGTTGGCATCATTATAAACAAGTCAGAAAAAAAATCTTCTACCCGATTTTTTGCAAGGTAAAATGTACATTTCCCCTGGACTAAATAACAAACCTCCATATTTATTTTTTCTGCAAAAGTCCTTTTCAATTTGAGAGAACCTATAATTTTCAAAGCTTGCCGTATCCAAAAAATCAAATTTGGGGAAAATGCCAGAAACTGGATACTGTTTCTATTGATTTTAATATAAACGAGGATTTTACAATGTCGGAATTATAGTTTAAAATTATTACTAGACTGTTAAGGAAAACACAATTTTATGATTTTGGATAAGGCGAGTTTTGAAAAAGACGTCCTCATTTATTCTGCAACATAAAATGTGGATCACAGATGTTTGTGAATCATACAAATGCTTATTTGAGAAAGTGGGCGGTAATTCATTTTCTTGATTCTTCTTGTAAGTTAATTTTTTTTTTTTTTTTTTTTTTTTTTTTTTGTAAACTTGAAACTTTCACCCAAACAACTTTGTCAACTCATCAAATAAACCTATTTTTTTCTGAAAGTATCGGCTGGAATGGGGAGGTAGGGGGGGGGGGGCATCTTTTTAACAGACCCTGGGCCCAACTTCAGCTTGATCGGGCTCTGGATAACCCTGTAAAAACCAATGTAGCAAAACCGTTCAAACTCGAGATTATTAATAAGTGGCTTATTGTGATATACAGTGTTCATTTTTATGAGGATAGCATGTATACTCGTAGAGAAATTAAGGCTTTTATAAAAACAGTCCCAAATTTCGTCAAGTTTTTTGCTTATAACTTGCAGAGTTCTTAATATAAATAAAAAAGTTCTTTTCAGAAAATATGACAAACAACATTGTATACAATACTCTGCAATCAGAATTATAAAATAATAAAAATTGGATGATTAATGAGCAGGTTTACTAAAAAATGTTTCACTGCGCATGCGCGAATGCAATCAAAATATAATGTGCATAATGTATTAGCTAAGTATATAGAGCAACTTTTGTAAAAGTCTCAAAATCATAGCTTGAAAATTCTGACAATAATCGTCGATAGAATAAGCTCGAAATTCGTTGTTCTCAAAAACAAGCAAAAAGATCAGGGGTTGTATCAAATATCAGTTGATTAGTGCCAAGATAGCGTACACAATATTGCACGTACTACTATATTTGGATACAACCCCTAATCTTTTTGCTTCCTTTTGGGAATAGCGGATTTCGAGTTTATTCTATCGACGATAATTTTCAGAATTTTCAAGCTATGATTTTGAGACTTTCACAAAAGTTTCTCGGTATACTTAGCTAATATATTATGCATATTATATTTTGATTGCATTCGCGCATGCGCTGTGAAACATTTTTTAGTAAACCTGCTCATTTTTCATCCAATTTTTATTATTTTTTTATTCTAATTGCAGAGTATTGTGTACAATATTGTTTGTCATATTTTCTGAAAAGAACTTTTTTTTTATATTAAGAACTCTTCAAATTATAAGCAAATAACTTGGCAAAATTTGGGACTGTTTTTATAAAAACCTTCATTTCTCTACGAGTATACATTCTATCCTCATAAAAATGAACACAGTATACCACAATAAGCCACTTATTAATAATCTCGAGTTCGAACGCTTTTGCTACATTAGTTTTTACAGGGTTATCCAAAAGATATTCGTTCTTTTTCAATTTGTTGATGCTCCCGTATGAGGTTTCGGGAAAAAATCTTCACATAAATATATGACCTATATTATACTGTTTACACACCTGCAGTTTCAGGTTAATTCCTTATATATTTTTCTAGATATTTAACAAAACTTCTAAAATCGCAAGTGACCGGCCACCTTTGGCCATATAGTGTATTATTTGAACTGTTAAAAAAATAATAATAATAACTTAAATTTATCTTGTATTCAACAATTAAAATTTATGTTATTCCACCAGGGTCTGACATCTTTTGTCGGTTACTGGTTTGTAAATGTCAGTTATTGGATACCTGCATTCGTAATAATTTAAAACATGAAAAAAAAGACACGTGCATCTGTAGTATGATATCATACATAAATAATGTTTGATAATTTTGTTTTTATAATGAAGGTTAAAGTATTTTTAAAGCATGAAATCCTTGCAATATAATTTTTTTTTCAATATTTTTTTTTTTTACTTTGAAAGTAAAGTGTCAGACAACTGGTTCTTTTTGTGTCAGTTATTGGTTTTTCAAAATGTGGTTGGTGCCAGTTACTGGAGTTTTTGATCATATTTATTAAAAAAAATTAATTTTTAATAATACAATGTATAATGTTTGATAATTTTGTCAACAGTATTTTTTAATGTATTTCTGCTATTACTTTCAAGAAGAAAAATAAGCATAAAATGCATTTAAATTTTACAATAGTGATTTGAACAAGAAAGAATTTTTAAGGTGGCAGTTACTGGGGATTTCACCCTATAAGAAAAACTTGAAACAAAATACCATTTATTTTTTTTATGTTTGATTTTTTAAAACTAAATTATTTAAGGTGTCTCAGGACTCTTAAAACTGGGGAAAAAAAGAAAAAAGAAGACCATTTTCAACATTTAATATCTTAAAATGCGTATGATTTTAAAACACAATTTTTATTGGTATGAAAGATATAAGTATGTTCTTTCGTTTCGTGTATTTAAAAAATTGCAAGATGCAGAATTAGCATTTTTAGGGGCTCCAAACTGTCAGGCATTTGACGAGCAGAAAATTGCTATAACAGCTTACGCGGAGGATTACAAAATAAATATTGCAACTGGAATGAAAATTTTGGAGCCTACTTATACTTCAGACTATAATAATTAACCTGAACCTGGATAAATTTCTATTTAAAGCATTTTTATAATTTTAATACGAATTTGTATTTAGCTAATACAAAATTTTGAAAATTTCAACAGTGTAATCACTTAAAAAAAATTTTTTTTTACAATAATAAGAAAATTTAGGTCCAGTTTATACAAACTAGCATGAAACATATGTTTTGAAAATTTCATGAAAAAATATTCAGAAGTTTTTGAGATATCCTGCGCACTATGCCCAAAAAGCGTCATTTGGAGAAAAGTTACTTTAAAGTTTCATAAACGCCGCTTCAGATATTGAGTGGGTATAATTCCAAAAGCCATAACTTCTGTTCTAATGGGAATTTCAAGAAAACATTTATATAAAAATGTTCAGAAAACATAGGCGTTTAATACCTAAAATAATTACAATTTCGAAAATTTTGAAGCTTTAAGTGTCCTAAGACCCCTTAAGTAAAGCTGCAATTCTGATGAAACATGCTTTCGACGCATTTGTTTATTAAAAATTTATTTATAATCAAATCTTTATTGAGGAATAATCCATTTCTTTATAACATTTAAAACTGAATTTTTTTTATGGGAATGACCTTAAGTCAAAAACGTGTTACTTTTAACAATAATATATTTCCATATAGCAATAATTTCAGAATATAACAAATAAAAAAAGTTATTTATTTAATCTTTAAAAGAAACTGTATCAGCATTTATTCTCATCGAAAAAGTCTGTCATTCATAAATTTTTCATAGACACTAAGGAAGATATTAGTTATGCTATATAATGATAACGCCATTTGTGAATCGCTCTAGTTATGTGTGCCAGTTTCGGAAAAAGTTCTTTATTGTTTTATTATACTAAGTATACTTCGAAAATCTGCTGAAAAATAACTCATCAGATCATTGTAGAAGTTTTACTAGTTGTGAAATTGATATTGTTTTATATGGTCATTTTCTCCTCAGATACAACAATCGTATACAACAATTTATCAGCGAATTGCTCCGGTTTTGGGATTTACAATATCTTTGAAAAATAGCCTTTATGTATATATATATATATATATATATATATATATATATATATATATATATACCCGTAAGGCATCGTGACGTCACGGCGACGTCGTTGTGAAGTCACACTGTGATTTTGTGACCGTCGATGTGACGTCACGTGACGTGGATGTGACGTCACAGTGACTAGAATGTGAGGTCGTTATGGCCGTTTTAGAGGTCGTTTGTGACGTCACATTGTGACCACTTTGTGAAGTCACGGTGTGACTAATTTGTGAAAAGTGTGTCATTTGTGACTATTTTGGCATTAACTTTGTGACGAACCTGTGACGAAAGTGACAATGTTTTGAAGTCACACTGTGACCAATTTGTGAAATATGTGTCATTTGTGACGAACTTGTCATAAACTCTGTGATGATTTCAAATGAAAATCAAATTTCAAATTAATTGCTTAAAAGGCGCAAAGGCGAACTAGTGAAAAAGATTCCATGCTGGAACTCGAACCCGGGCCATCAGTATAGCGCACTTACGTTCTACCGACTAAACCACATGGAACGATACCCAGCCGGGAAAATTTCTCACTATTACATGTTGGCAAGGCTACAAACGCAGCACAAGATGCAATATTTATCGTCAGCCACCGACATGGCGCAAGCACGAAACCTAATTAAATCCAGCATCGATTGAAACTATATTAATACTTGGAAATTTTTTCAGAGAGAACCATTCGCCTTGCATACAATATTTCAAATGAAAATCAAATTTCAAATTAATAGCTTAAAAGGCAATTTTAATTTGAAATTTGATTTTCATTTGAAATACTGTATGCAAGGCGAATGTTTCTCTCTGGAAAAATTTCCAAGTATTGATATAGATTTAATCGATGCTGGTTTAATTAAGTTTCGTGTTTGCCCCATGACGGTGGCTCACGATAAATATTCCATCTTGTGCGGCGTTTGTAGCCTTGCCAACATGTAATAAGGAGAAAATTTCCAGGCTGGGTATCGTTCCATGTGGTTTAGTCGGTAGAATGTCAGTGCGCTATACTGATTACCCGGGATCGAGACCCGGCGTGGATATTTTTCACTATGTTGGCCTTTGCGCCTTTTAAGCAATTTATTTGAAATTTGATTTTCATTTGAAATATTGTATGCAAGGCGAATGTTTCTCTCTGGAAAAATGTCCAAGTATTAATACTGTGATGATTCTTGTCATAAAAACTACGATAATTTTAAAGTAAAGTTTTGTTTGAAATATAAAATTTTATCTTTTTACCGTACTTTTTAGCAAGATATCGCTATTTTGGAATCCTATTCTTCTAAAATATTTTTAATTTTCCATTTAAAAAACAATGCTTATTAACTGACATCTTTTTTTATTAAGTTAGCTTGATCTTGAATTCAAGCTTAATATTAAGAATGTGTAAGCTTTTTAATGTGTTATGATTTGTCATTGCTTTTTTAAATACGAACATGGAGTCTAACGGACATTAATACAACTGTTACTTATAGAACTACATGATAAGCCCTATTTATTTAAATTTTTTATTACCGTATATATTGTATTTTGTGAATATGAGCTAATTAGATTTGGTATGTTTTATATGAAAAGACTGATCTGGGAAATAGAAACAACAAGTAAGATATATCATGCGTTAGGCATAGATTATAAAACACTTTCCAACTCTTCCTAAATGTTTTATCAAGACATCGGGGGAAATAACGTAAATAAGATAACTAAGTATAAACATGAAAACGCGTAAAACATTTAAAAACTGATTTACGCAGTTACCATCCCCTAAGGTGTAAAAAAATCATAATTTAAAAAAAATAAAAAAAATCGTTTTTTTTTAATTTAAATCAGATTTTTTTTATTTAAATCAGATTTGTATGATTTTTTTCCCAGCGTTCAAATACTGAATAGCTATCATGAGTTTTAGGTTTCCAAAACAATTACACCACTAATTGCTAACATAATCTATGTTTTTACACTTTAATTAATAAAATTATAATTGTTAGTTTGTAATTACAGAAATAAAAACTGCAAATTAGTAGTTTCATTAGGTAGTATTATACAATAATGTTATATACATTAATATTGTAATAATTATGTAAAACTTTATAAATACTAGAGATACTTAACATTTATGAAAATTATTAACTGCATTTTATACTAAATAGCTAACATTACTTCAAATTAATTATTAAACAATCAACTCTCTAATTAGGAACATATTATACATTTTTAAGCTTTAATTATTAAAATGATAATAATTCATTTTAGAAAGAAAAAGGGACAGGATGCTAGTTCAAAAAACGGGCACTATTTCATGAGGAAATATATTAGTAATGTGTTTAGTAATGATGTAAGAAAAAAAAAAAGAATATTTTTTAGCATTATAAGTAAAGTGTCCTTAATTTTTAATAATGTTTTGAATAACAAATTGAAAAATACAATTAAATATATTTTAATAATATCCTGTTTTTTCTAAAGAAATAAAGTTCTATATTTTTGCAAGATTTTTTCCACATGAATTTAGAATACTGTTGAATGGGGAAGTTTTTTACAAGAAATCTCTGGCTACAACTACAGGTAAATTTCAACTTTTTTTTTTCTTTTTTTAAGGCAGGGTGCATTTTGCCAATTTCAAAAGGGCATGGCGTGGCACCATTAAACAAAATGGCCTAGAAGAAGCAGTATAAGTAATTACAGAATTAATAAAAACTGCAAATAAGTAAAATTCATTAGTTAGTAGCACAAATAACAAAACTAACAAATATTATTTGCAGCTCATTTTGCATTTGTATTTAGGAAAATTTCTGTAAACCACCAAAATCTATACTTACACACATGTACGTGTATGCTAACCAAAAAAAAAAAAAAAGATAAAAATGAAAATGAGTTAAACCCATTCATATAGAATAAATATAAGTTAGCCACTAATATCTGAAATCCTCAAAATATTTAAGTAACAGCATTATTACCTCTATTAGCTTTCAATGGTTCAATTTTTTAATATATATGAGTTACAAAAAAAAAAAAAAATAAATAAATAAAAAAATAATAATAATAATAATAAACATTTATTCAACCTATACCAAAGAAGCTCTTGCTGTGCTTAGCGTTTTTATACCAATTATTTCTTTTTCTCTTATGCATTCATTTACAATTTAGCTGCTGAGCAGATGTCATTCTTTCATTCTTCTTTAACTTGAGATTGCTATTAATTACTATTTATTCTTTTACTTGTAGAAATGTAATTATACTTGCTATGTGTATTTTATATAAAATAATGCATAAATTGATTACCTAAAGGAAATTATGACATTGCAAATTATGTTAGATTTAAATATCATTTTTAAATGAAACTGTTTTAATTTGGATAAAAACTTAAAAACAATGCTTTTTACAAACTCAACTGTTTTTAATTTTTTTACAATACTAATGAATTAAGCTTAGAAACAATTATTTAAAGCTCTTTTTTTGTTTATTAATAAGTCAAAATACCTGTAGAAACTTTCAAATTATGTTCATGTTAGATTTTAATACTTTTTTTTTTGACATTTTAAACATTTAGAAAATTTTTGATTTTAATCAATGATTTTTTTTAAAAAATCGGTTGATTAAAATCATGATTTAACCGCTGATTTAAATCAACCGATTAAAATCGTTGACACCCTACCATCCACAGCCAAATATGTTTTCTAATTCTTTTAAACAGTCCTGTATTTGATCTGTAGATTGATATATATATACTATATAATGGAAAAATTTAGTTTATCAAGGAAATGCATAACAGGTTGAAATTCTCTTTCAGCAATTTATACTAATATATGGAAACATACTTAAATAATTTTGTACAACCCTGTAGTTTACCTAGAACCTTCATTACACGCCACTATTTAGTTAAAATTTTATTCAAGCTAAAACACTCTTAAAACTGCTGAAATTACATTTCCAGAAATTATAATTCATAGATAGCAACGTATCTAATTCTTTGCGTGACCCTGTATATCATTTTATCTATATACTACAAACATTTCTTAGTAAATTAAATACAGTGCAGCGTTAAAATGCATAAGTTATTTAAAAACCTCCTTTAAGCAATACCCAGTAACCCTTTCGAATACTTTTGTATATTCCTGTATATGAATTATAGCATATATATATACACCATATACTATGCATAAATGTAGTGAATCATAAATGTAGTGAATCATAAAAGTGTATATCATAATTAAAAATGTATTTCCAGCAATCATCGCTAATGAACAGTACTTCGGATACAATATAATATCTGAAATATTTTGTGTGTCCCTGTAAATGCTATATACACTTCGTATTATACATGAAATAATTCATAGTATGTAAACCTCAACGACGTATATCAGTTTCATTACATATCAAATAGATTAACATAAATAAAGTACGCCGCAAACAATTCCCTCCACCCCTATATCATTATGTATTGGAATTCCTTTTTTAGCCCTGTAAATGAACAATAACTATTCTTTGCATCGCATATTCTATGGAATGCACATTTTAGTGCGCTTCATAAATGCATATCAATTTTATTCTGTTTGAAAGCGTGTAAAATCATTAAAAATCATTTGAAACGATTTTTTTCCCACAAGCCGTAATGTAATGGAATACAATTGACTGTCCCTGTAAATGAAATAACATGCTACAAACTTCATTACAAATAGGGGTCTTGCTATGGTAAACGTTAATAACATCCAAAAATTTTAAATAATTTAATTATCTTTAAATGTCTATTAATTATGTTAATGATTGATGATAATACTTGTCCATATACTTTTATATTTATGCCACCATGTGGTTTTAACCCAATATTTAAATAAGAAAATAAACCAGATTAAAATGCAATTTAAATCACTAATTTTAATAATCTGATCAAAGCTGTTGAAAAGGAAGTTAGATATTTTAACAAAATAAAAAATAAATGTAATGAAATATTTGTGTTCTATAACATGTTTATTAGAAGATAACTGAAATCATTGTAATTAAAAAAAAAAAAAAAAAAAAAAAAAAAAAAAAAAAAAAAGCAAACAAGGAAAATAATATTTTAGATATTTCAGCAAAATAAAAAATAAATGTAATGAAATATTTATGTTATACAGCATGTTAATGAGAAACTAACTAAAATTGTTGTAATAAAAAAAAAAAAAAAAAAAAAAAAGCAAACAGGGAAAATAATATTTTTACATACCTAATTTCATTGACGTTGTACGTGATACTTTGATTTTGGGGAACCAATTAAATCCAATTATAAGTACGATAGCAATGACTTGAATCATCTTCAACAAGTCAAAGCTACCGTAATTTTCTCGGGTTTATATTTTGTTAGCTGAACTAACTTGGATCCTGAGAACGTTCTTGTTTCAGTTTTTAAATCCGTGTCAACACATCTATGCTGTCCAGTGTCCACAGAACTTCAGTGTCCACAGTGTCCACAGAACTTCAGTGTCCACAGTGTCCACAGAACTGTCCAGTGTCCCGCGTTTATTCTAAAAAATTTCACTGTTACTTTTATCCGTTATTCTGCGGTCGAGTGGTAACAACTGAAATAGTGCAGATGCAGACGATTTTTAAGTTTCGAAGTTCGAAGCAGATGTTTTTTGGTTTTATTTGTTTTTCTATACCACAGTTTCGGAAGGAAATTAAATGCGTAATAATTTTGTCAAATTGTCTCTAATTCAATTTCCTGTTTGAAAATGTTTTATTGTATTTCATCTTTTATTTTTATCAGTTTTATTGAATTGTAAAGTTTCATTTACGTAAATTATAATAATAATATTATCTATAATTAGAGTTTACTAGATAAAACATTGCTTAAATTTTCAAAATGTATACAAATTAATTTAATGGTAATAATGATGACTCCCTCCTTTTTTTTAAAAGTAAAATTTGTATCACAGGTAATATATACAAAATATCTTCTTAAAAAATACAGCAAGATTATCGAGAAGAGATGAGTTTTTCTTTGTCAATCTGTCATTCTCTTAATATTAATTTTCTGTAGAATAAAACTTGTAAAATAATTTTTAAAGATATATTTTGAAAACAAAAAATAAAACATGAATAATTAATTATGTCGTGGGCTTTGCCTAAATTTTGTACATTAATTTTATATTCGGAAAATGTCAATTCTATTTTAAACGTTTGAAAGAAGTAGAATAAAAAAAAAAAATACTTAAAATAGTGAAACACTAAGAGGAAAAAAAATGACTTGAATGCAAATTATAAAGCAAGAAATGCATGTATGACTGAACTTTGAAGACCTTTCTGCGTGCTCATTAAAAGCTGCAGCCTTAACTGTAATAGAAAGTTTTTAGTTTGAAACGACAGAAATGTTTCGACTACTCTTTGAGAAACTTCTAGTATAACAGATGATCATTTACAAAAATCTTTATAAAAGATAAGTCGAGGTCTGTTTACCTAAAACATTTTTTTAATAATATGAAATTCTAATAATTAGGAAATCGTTTTGTGTTGCTGATGAATTAATTACATTTTATGTTATATGAAAATAAAAAGTTTTTGTTAGAGGCACAGATGCAACTTGGACCACGGTTTAAAAAATTTGTTAATCCGGCAGAAAAATATATTTTACAGTAAATAACATGTTTTTAATAATTTTTGTAATTTTTTAAAGTTTTCTAAGAAGTTCACATCTCAGTCACAATGTGACATCACTGAGTGGTGGCATTTTGGTCACAGATGTGACGTGACCACAGTGACTTACAGTGACGTCACAATGACGTCACTGTGACCATGCATGCTATGAGGGATATATATATATATATTTATTTATTTATATATATTTTTTTAATTGTTTTCATAGTTGTGGATTTCAGATTGTTTAATATTTTACATGGTTGTTTAATATTCTCTAGTGCTTAGTCGATTGAGTACATAATGGAATTCAATATTTGCTTATTGCTGAATTCCGTTACAGAAATCGACTATGTTTTTTGCTTATAAATGTATTTTATGTAACCGTGATCAAGTGAAATACCTTATAAGCTTCCGGCTTCATTCATCCATTTTATGTTTTGTATGTTTATATTACGGCTTTTTCTGGTTCAACATTATTTCGCTGGATTTATTATCTATTGTCTTTAATCAGACTTTATCAAAAATTGGGTTGTCTTATTTTTTTTTTCATATGTTTCATATAGATTTATTGTCAGCAATATGTTAGTGAATTAGTTGCATTTAATAAAATTCTGTATTATTAGTTACATGTTCCTTCTCTATTCTGCAAAATGTCTAAGTTATGAATATTTGCTATATTATAAATTTAATTTCAATTATTGGAAATCGATGACGATTTGTTATATATTATGGTTATATATATATATATATATATATATATATATAATGATTAATTATCGGTTTAATGTGTTTGATTGTCCCACAATCATATATTTTAGCTTTTTGTCTTTTGATGCTTCTATTAGAGTAATAATTTTAATTTTTTACACCAAGTGGTATTGAACGCTGAATATTGGCAATATTGTAAAGTAGAAATTAAACAATTTAAAAGTGTTTTTAGGTATTTTAAATAATGTAATTACTTTCTATTTATATTATATTAATTGAATTTATCATGGTATTTCAAAATGAATTAACTGAATCCATAGGTTTTAATTTCTGTGTTAACTTAACTGTTTAATTCACCTTAATCTTATCGTGCTTTTGGATACCATGTGCAGGAGGATATTTTGAAAACAACTGGGATTTTATTCGGTATGTTGTGTAATATTTCTATTTTTTATGCTATAAATTAAATATTTAATAGGTTGTATTGTTTTTTTTTTCCATTTCATGCCATTTGATATTATTCTGTTTTCATCTTGAAACTATTCTCTTGGTCATATTGGTTGTTTGAGTACAGGAAAAAAAAAATTTCAGCTTTTAGCTTTTTTCTCACAGAAAACGACCGATTTGCTTATATCATTGAATTCTGTACTCTTGAAAACGTAATTCAATATGTAAGTTTTTCAATTATTTTTATCGGTATCCATATTCTTCTTTTTTTCTTCCATATTAATTCTTGTAATAAAGTATAAGGCACTTTATTTTATACATACAGTTGTATATTATAGGTTTGTGGTATCCATTTTTATTGTCATTTCATTCACAATATTGCGGTTTTTGATGGTGGTCGGTAATGTTTAATTAATGGTTATATATATATATATATATATATATATATATATCATGTTGAATGCAGCACTTTGAAAACTTCTCAGAAAAAAAATCAACGTGTCCTTGTAAAATTGTATATATTTGCGAAGCAATTTATTAATGAGAAGATATCCATAATTTGTTTAAGTACAAAAATTTTGTGCAATAGTATTAGTGAATCGTCCCAGTTCTCTGGCTTACAGTTATAGTACGAGAGAGATTTCTCATGATTAAAATCAGCAGCCATTGTAAAGTCAAATATATTTGTAATAAAAAGAAAAGTACCCAGTTAAATTGATAGCATTAAGCTCACAGGCTATTCACATTAATTCTGCATGAACCCATTTATCTAAATTAAGGAGGAATTACACCCCCCCACCCCCACTTTATACTTAACCAAAGAGCCTCCAAAACTATTCAGGGAAGCACCTTATGAGAATAAATCTATATCCAAAATTTGAAGCAACTCAGTTAATTCTGCTTAAAAAACCCATTTATCTAAATTAAAGGGGATAACCCCCTCCCGTTCCCCCCCTTTATACTTAACCAACGAACCTCCAAAACTAATCAAGGAAACGCCTTATCAGAATGAACCTATATCCAAAATTTAAAGCAAATCGGTTAATTCTGCATGAAAAACCCATTTATCTAAATTAAGGTGGCATTAGCCCCCTTTATACTTAACCAATGATCCTCCAAAACTAATCAAGGAAGCGCCTTATCAGAATGAACCTATATCCAAAATTTGAAGCAAAGAGGCTATTTCTATCAAGAGTTTACGCGTTACGTACATATGTCCATACATACAGAACTTTCGGGCACATTAGCTCTCAGGCTTTGATAGCCTGCGAGCTATAACTATCGATATTTGACATAAAATGCTCAATTTCTTTTTTATCAAATATAAGTCTCTGCAGTGAATCTCACCAGATCTAGGATTCACAGTTGATGAAGTCGATTTGGAAAAGTTAAAAAAATATATTTATATACACATATCAAGTATATTTTGTGAAAATACCAGCTCATTTTAGAAATTTATGTATTTGAAAAATCTATCAATTTTTTCAAGTAAGAAGAAGATAATCAACACCTTTGCATCTTCTCACTCTGGATTTCATTATATACTCATTGTTCCTAATCAAGAGCATAATAATGAAATTCTACCAGTACTGTTTATTGATGTTAAATTTTTCATCTGTACAGCTAAAATTCATATTTAATAAAGATTAAATTAAATTTGAGAGCCAAAGTAATTTTTATACATTTTTATATCGTCAAATCCTACAGAAAACTTTCTCTCACTCATTACGTATGAAACGACTTTCTAGGCAATAAAATTAAAATAATAATAATAATAATAATAATAATAATAATAATAATAATAATAATAATAATAATGCGTCCAGCATAGATTATGAAAAACTTTCCAACATATTTAAAATACTGTAACAAAACTTCCCCGTTTAATAAAGTTATTAAAAAAATATAAAAAATTGGAAACGCATAACACATTTGAAAATCAATTTCAGCAATTACTATCAACAGTCGAATAAGTGTTTGAATTATTTTTTGAAGTCCTGTATCTGCAATTTGTGTATATGCTACGCAGCATGCTAAAATTTCGTTCAGTTAACACAGGCATAACCAAAGAAAATAGAAGATTGGTTCTTCTTTGGCATAACACAGGTTATTACTGATATACAAATTAAAAATATACAGACATAGCACAGATTATTAAACGCAATTTCCTTTCAGGAATTTCCGTCAAAAAAGGGAAATTTAATGGAATTTTTTAATAATATTAATAATAACATTTTTTTCTAATCCTCTCTTTAGCAGAGATTTATTACACCAGCAGAAAACATTTTAAATTATTTTAACACTTTTTAATTACTCGATAATTGAGGATTTACGCAGCGCTTCATCACTTTTGTGAGCTACGGTATAAATGGCAAGGTGATCCACTTACATAATAGTTTAAAAAATGTCCAAACTTTTTTAGATATCTCATTTACAATGATGAATATCGTTCCTTTATAGCACAACCATTTAATCTACTGCAATCCGTCTTTGCAGTTGTCAAAACATTTCTTCCTAAACTTCTCTTGAGCAGAGATTTATTACACTATCAGAAATCATTTAAAATTTTTTTAACACTTTTTAATTACTCGATAATTCTGGATTTTCTAAGCGACTCATTACTTTTGTGCGCTACTATATAACTGGCGAGGTGATCCACTTATATAATAGTCTGCAAACTTCTTTAGCTATCTCCTTTACAATATCCTGTCTAGCACAACAATTTAGTCTAAAATTATTCTCTCGCATATTTACACTGAAATTTTATTAATTATCGTTATCCCTACTTTGCAGTTGTCAAAAACATTTCTTCCTAATTCTGTCTTGAGTAGAGATTTATTACACCATCAGAAATAATATGAAATTATTTTAACACTTTTAATTATTCGATAATTCTGGATTTTCTTAGCGCCTCGTCACTTTTGTGAGCTATTGTATAAATGGTGAGGTGATCCCCTTACATAATAGTTCAAAAAATGTCCGAACTTCTTTAGTTATCTCCTTTTCAATGATGAGCATTGTTCCTTTATAGAACAATAATTCAGTCTAAAATTATTCTCTCGCGTATTTATTCAGCAATTTTTAATAATTATCTTCACCCCTCTTTGCAGTTTTCAAATACATTTCTTCCTAACCCTCGCTTGAGCAGAGATTTATTATATCAGCAGAAATCATTTGAAATGCTTTTAATACTTTTTAATTATTCAATAACTCTGGATTTTCTAACCGCCTCATCGCTGTTGTGAGCTATTGTATAAATGTTAAGTGATCCACTTATATAATAGTCCAAAAAATGTCCAAACTTCTTTAGCTATCTCCTTTTCAATGATGAGCATTGTTCCTTTATAGCACAATAATTTAGTCTAAAGTTATTCTCTCGCGTATTCATTCAGCAATTTTACTAATTATCTTCAGCCCCTCTTTGCAGTTGTCAAAAACATTTCTTCCTAATCCTCTCTTGAGCAGAGATTCATTATATCAGCAGAAATCATTTGAAATGCTTTTAATACTTTTTAATTATTCGATAATTGTGGATTTTCTAAAGTATTAAATGGTGTGGTGATCCACTTATGTAATAGTCTAAAAAATGTTCAAACTTCTTTAGCTATCTCCTTTACAATGATGAGCATTGTTCCTTTATAGTACAATAATTTAGTCTAAAATTATTTTCTCGCATATTTCACTCTGTTGTTTTATTAATTATATCGTTATCCCCTTTTCTAAGTTGTCAGAAACATTTCTTCTTAATCCTCTTTTGAGCAGAGATTTATTATATCCAGTGATGTAGCCAAAAAAAAAAAAAAAAAGAGAGAGAGAGGGAATATGCACTCTAGGCAGCGGGTATACCCTAGAGAGTTTACTATAGTGTTTTTGAGAAACAGAGAGTATACATATTCTTTAAAAAATATCCAGAATGTATACGGCTTATGCTCCTGTATACCCTCCACTACATCCCTGATTATATCAGCAGAAATCATATGAAACTCTTTTAACACGTTTTAATTACTCGATAAATTTGGATTTTCTAAGCGCCTCATCACTTTTGTGAGCTACTATATAAATGGTGAGGTGATACCCTTATATAATAGTCTAAAAAATTTCCAAACTTCTTTAGCTATCTCCTTTACAATGATGAGCATTGTTCCTTTATAGCACAATAGTTTAGTCTAAAATGATTCTATCCGCTTTTGGCTCAGCAATTTCATTAATTATCGCCCCTTTTCGCAGTTCTCAAAAACAGTTTTTTCTAATTCTCTCTTGAGCGGAAAGTTTTCCACACTTTCGATGCAGCCAAACCCTTGCAAGGCATGTTTCCAGACTTAACGCCTTTTTATCCAGCATCTTGTAACCCTGGTTTCGAGGATAACACCCGTCATTTCCAATCAAGAGTTCCATTTCTCAGTTGCTCGCGCCCTCGCTCGCATCTCTTTCCCGCCTTCCACCATGCGCGGGAGACTCTGACGTCATGTAAAGAAAGAGGCATTTATCCCCTGAAATAATTTAGTTTTCGTCATCATCATGGGGAAGTTATATTTCTCTTATCGGTTTATTAAGTTATTTTATTACATTGTATATAAAAGTTACGCCATGAAATCAGAAAATTCTTCATTACATCTTCAAATTCAGATGCTAAAAATGGATTAAAAATATTCAAAGTATTGCAGTGCGTTGAAAACTCCAGTTTTGATACAATTCCGTTTCATTTTTTCATTTTAGAAATTGCATTTTCCTATATTGATTTATTAAATACTTTGTGACATTCTGTGTTCAAATTTGTCTTCCTAAACATCACTTGAAAAGAAAAGAAAAAGTTTTTCATATTTAAGGGAAGCACTACAATGATTCAATCTTCGAAAAAATTCGATTTTAAGTAAAACCTTTTGTCTGCACATTTTAAAACAAACATCACACTAAAATTCCTATGATTAGGCTAATCATGATTCAAAATGTGTCGTGTTCTCAATGTAAACAATGAATAGGATATGTTAAAACGGTTTATCTTATAAAGCTAAAAATTGTTTTATTTAAACAGCGCACAATATTGCAGACATTTTTTTTTTTTTTTTTTTTTTTAAGAAAGGATTGGGAACATATTTTAATGTTCTGAGATAAACTGCTTTAATCATTACTTACACTGCAAAAACTTGAAACATTTTTAGTTATAACTACTGCAATTATGAGAATTTCTTGTGCGGTTTGTTTTAAAAGTCTCAAAATATACTACTTCTTTATATTTATGTACATATGTATAATTAAAATGAAATCACATGGTTAAAAATCAAAGGAAAATGTAATAAAAAATTCAAACCTAGTAAATTGAAAATGCAAATGAGAGAAAAACTATGAATGTCTTATGAATTCGTCAGAGAAGCTTCAGAATAACAATTTATAATAAAGATATTTTATTTTGTCGAATATTGTCAGCATTAAGCCTAAAAATGACAATATTAAGCTTCTTATAACCTATCAAAAAAACTAATGAGCGAAAGAAATTAAGAAAACGAACAAATAAATAAAAATTCAACAAAAAGAGATAATAGATGTAAATATATGTAAAACAATTCGGTAAGTACAAAAAAAATGTCAAAGACGCAACCGGTAACAGATCGAATACATGTGTTATGGACAAGCGAATTGACTTATGAGATGTTGGAGAAACAATAAAAAATGATATGGAAAAAAGAATTCGTGCTGCTTTCTAGAAATGGTATGAAAAACTACTTTACCAAAATGTAAGCTGAAAGAACAGTCACTTGGTTAAAAATTGGCAAATGAAATTAAATTATTAAAAATTTATATAGAAGTGAAAAGAAAATGGAAAAAATATAAGGTAAAATAATATTAATAATTACCATAGGTGCCAACCTCAATCTAATCTTCCGTAATACTTGCGTTAATTTGACCCTGGTTTAATAAGTTTTGAACCAGTATTTTTTTTAATAAATAAAATTAAAATGTTTCACGTAGAAACCTGGAATTAAATAAATAAGAATTTATGAAATAAATTTTCTGATTCGAAATGTGGTTAACGTGTGTCAAATTAACCCAGACATTACGGAAGATTAGTGAAAGGTTGGCAGCTATGATAATTACAGACGAACGACGGACGTCGCGAACAAAGTTGCATTTTGCCTCGCGGTTTGACAGCTATAAAACTTACAAACAGGTTAATTATTTTTAATTGCTTTCTGGAAAACCCGCTTTACGAACGTTTACCTTCATGATTTAACATTTTTAATTTAATATTTTACTAATATTTTAACGAATCTCTATTGTTTGTTTACTTTGAAGGGATGACATATTCAGCTGTCAGCCTAATTTCAGTTGAAGTTATCCCAGAATATATCCATATTTGAATGCAATTTATCACTCAAACATGAATTATTTTTGAACGACCTTTCTAAAAATGCAACTTTTATGCATTTTTATTGGAAAAAATAATTTTCATTAAAAATGGCAGCTTGGTATAGAGATCTGCACGGGCTGGCCCGTGGCCCGAAGCCCGAGTACGGGCCGGGCTCGGGCCTATTTTTATTCACGGCACTCGGGCCGGGCCCGGGTCAAACTTTTTTCTGAAGACTCGGGCCTTACTTTTTTTCGGAAGAAACGGGCCGGGCCTAACTTATTTTTTCTGTACAGAGCCGAGACTGGTTTCTTTCCTAGTCTTCACGGCCCAAAATTTGCAGTCCTAGTTTTGAGCCAACCCGTATGAAAATCATTGTCTCGGCGTGGCCTGCCTGTTCAAAGGTCAGTAAAATTAACCCTGGCCCAAAAATTTTTGCAAAAAATGCATACATTTTTAAATCGCCATTATTCTACAATTAAACATTAACATTTATTCTTTTTAAAGAATAGTAAATTTCTACGCTAATTAAAATATAGTAAAATGTGTGAAAAAAAAACCTGCCTATGACGCAATCCTGTTTTAAACTGAAAAAAACGTGTTGATCCATTCAAAATTGATATACTAATACGTAAAAAATGAATATATAATGCATTTACACTTGCTAAAAAGGGAACTTGTCTATAACGCATTTTATTTTTTGTTTTCTATGTAATTGAGTCTTAGAAGATTTTACTGTATAGCATTTTCAGATTTTTAACATTTAAACACATGGAATATGGATTAACAATATTAATGATAACTGAAACATTTACATACAAGAAATAACGATTCATTAAAAAATAAATATCGCAGCATGCGGCACTTCTATAAAAATGAAGTTTAGAAATATAAAAAAGAGTTAAGATAAATATTTTTCGTCAGAACTGCTCGTACGAGACAAATTTTTTAAACAAATCGATGTAAAAATCAATGTTTTGTAAAAATTCACTCGGGCCGGGCTGAGATTTTAACTTTTTTCCGAGCCAGGCCGGCCCGAGTCGAACTTTTAGCTGTTATAACGGGCCGGGCCTATAATTTTTTTCTAAGGGCCGGGCCGGGCTTGACCGAACTTTTATTTGTTTTTCACCGGGCGGGTAGATTTTTTTTCTATGAGTCGGGCCAGGCCCGGGCCTGGAAATTTCGGCCGGTGCAGATCTCTAGCTTGGTACACATGAAAAGCGAAGTGGTCAGCCCGCTTTTGTTGATAACAGTCACATGACTTAGGGTTTTATTATTAAGAGATCATAGACGTGTATTTTAATTGTATCTACTACTTATGTATTTTAAATGAAATTAGTTATAGGTTTATATTTTAAATGAAATGATGGCGGTGGAACCCTATTTGACGATTTAATCTGCTGCGCCCAGCTAAGATAAAAGTAGTAAAATGGCCGTCTGTCATATAAAAAGTGAAGCTGTCAGCCCTGAACTGTTGATAACAGTCACATGACTTAGACTTTTATTATATAGATGATAATAACAATAATTAAAGAAAAATCCATAATTATTATTAAATAGATGTTAATTATTAATAAATAATTATTTTAGAAAAATAAATATTTAAATACATACATTAAAATCGATGTAAATTAATAAAAAATTATTATTAAAAAATCTATATTAAAAAGGATGCAAGTACGGCCAAGAATAAGGTATCATATGTAAGATAATGTATGTTGTATAAATGCGTAAATAATTAACAATCTCACACACCCTTTTTTTAAGCAGTCCCGACCTCAGTTCTCCTTTATGGTACTCAGGGGCCTCGCTAAGGGGGGGGGGGGGGGGCAGGGGGAACCGTCCCCCCCCCAAAAAAAAAAGTTCGTGAATGCTGCTACACTTGGCAAATTTACAAACTTATTTGGTGAATTTGTGTAAAACTTTAATAAAAACTATAATACACTTTCTATTTCTGACAGACTTTGCAAAAATTACAAATCTAATTGGGAATAGGATTAAACTTTTACGAATAAGAACTGTATTACATTTTCTAATTGTAGTAACTTGGCAGAGTTATAAAACTACTTGGCAAATACTGAAATTTGACTTGGCAGTTTAAGGTCCTCTCCCCCACCAATAAAAAGCCTTTGCGATGGCCCTGATGGTATTTCAATTTTATAAGGTTTTTTTTGGACATATTTGTACATACACACACACATATATATATATACATTACAATATTTTGTAACGATGACGAAAAGCGTTGAGCGATAGAAACTATAATCTCTCTCTCTCTAGATCCATTATAAAGATTCTACTGAAAGCGATCTCAGCATTCCGTAATTTAGTTCTGACCAGCACCACTTACACTAATTTATTAGTATAAACAATTTGTAGCCGTCATTATTAGTATAAAGTTCGGAGCCGTAGCCGTCATATTAATATAGCGAGTTTGCAGTCATCATTATTTACTTGACACAGGCTCGAAAAGCATGTTGATTATCCATAATTGAGGAAGAGAGTTATCCATTAAAGAAAACATCTTTATTAAATAAGTAGAATATCATACAGGGTTGAAGCATTAGCCATAACGATAAATATATATATATATATTACGGATTTTCACCGCTTAAACTTTTAATAGCTATCCATCATAAACTACATTTTAAAGGACGTTAAATAAGCTCATCTCTATTATTCTGAGGGTATCACTTCCTATTCCTAGTGACAGTCATGAGTTTTGAAAACAATGGACAACAAGCATTTCTGTCGTCATACAACGTCACGATGGATTATAGCTAATCAGCTTCTCGATTTTCCCCACAAGCGTTAACCAACAGTCAATCAAATACCACAACGCTTGTGGGAAATTTCCCACAAGCATTGCGAGCTCCGCTCAATACTTTTGTGGTCAATTCCTGACACACAAAATCTGAGCTCTTGACTCATGTTTTGTCAGAAAATACCTGCTGCCGGAGTGACTTTTATAGCAACGCAGAGATGCCGACCAGCCAATGAGAATGGCGAACAAACGGGAACTCTATTTTTAAGCGCGGGTGAAAAATAAAGTAAACTGTTTTTCCTAAAAACGCGCGAATTCGTCTTTTAAAATAATAATCTCTCTATTCTAAAAAAAAAAAAGTAACCACCGCTGTCACCGCCGCCGCCGGTTTTAAATTTTTTGTGACCGGAGGTCTTTCTTCGTTAATATTAAGAAAAATAATGCATACAAAAATATGAAAATCGGTAGTATTATACAGAAATGTTTGATAAACACGCTGATGCAGACAGTTTTCAAATCGAAGAATTATTATAAGAGATATTTAATGCTAAAGTTGGACAAAATCGTTCCACTAAAAAAGTTTTATAGGAGCAAAAACTGTTCATGGAAATAGAATCATTTTTAGATCATTTTATACGTTTGAAGTTCCCGGTGTGCAGACTGTATTTCTTTTTTTTAATTTGACTCATTTTTTGAGGTTTTATTTCTATTTTAAATTCAAATTTTCAGCATTTCGGGAGATTTTTTTAGTTATTTTAGAAAATTGTACTAATTTAACCTGCTGCCAACTGTATAAGCAGCGCAAACAATAATGTTTGCTTAAAATAAAACAAAAATATTGTATAAATAAAATAAAAACTTATTTACACGTGACTATTATAAACAGAAAAAAACATTTGGAATTAGAATTGAATAATTATGTACAAAAAGCAGGAACTTATTAAAAATTACGTCATAAAAACTGTATTTACACCTGAATTTTAAGAGAGAAAGGAAATTGTAAAATAATAAATTCAGTAACATGCGTTAGAAGCCTTAAATAGGAGAAATTACGTCATATTTACGTCACACTACAGTTATTACATAAAATGAACACAAAATAATATTGCAAAACAGTTTAAATTTAGAAATTGCGCTAGACATTTATTTGATATTTTGAGAGGATACTTTTCAACTATTTTTGTTAGGAAAGCGCAAATAATATTTAATTTCTAACAAAAGTATTTTCACGTGAATATTAAAAAGAGAAAGAATAGTTTGGTCAAAATTACGTCAGATTAAAAACGATTAATTTAAAATGTCTTATTTAAAAGAACTTTCTTTTCGCTTTGTTAAAAAATACCGGGAGACAAAGACTCTGTTTACTTAATTCCTTTTATATTAGCTTATTTTGAAATGTTTAACTGATTTTACTTAATCAAAGACGAAAACAACGATTGTATCTTTGGTACTACTTAGTTATCCCGTCGACCAAAATTCTATCATTCGCCAAACTATAAGATTAAATGTCAATAATGGTTGATCGTAAATGTCACATTAACTTGACTTTAAGCAAGTTACATGTGTCTACGTCATCAAGTTATTTTTATTTCGACGTTTTATTTGTATTTTTATTAATGTTGCACTAATTTATTTGTTCTTTCGTTATATAAAATAAAAATTATGTCAATTTTTATAATTTGCCGAGTGGTTTGGCGATTTATATAATTTGGCGAAATTGGTCGACGGAATAATCAAGTAGTACCTCAGTGGATTTGGCCTTAAAATTCCCCAATCAAAGAGAAATTAATAGAAATCCGTTTACAGGGAGATCGCCACTGTTTTTTAAATTATAACTCAATCTTCCGAAATCTTTTTAAAGCCGATCAAATTAGCGTACTTTTAGAGTCTGTGGTATCTGAACGGGGGTTGACGAGCTTGGCTCGTATGGGGCAGAGCCACCTAGTAAAAAAAAAGAAAAGAAATGGTAAACAATAAGAATTACACAACAGATAATTTTAATACAACTTATATCGGTATTGAAGATTGAAATTAAAAGACCTTGAAAAAAAAATAATAATACGTGAAATGTTTTTTAATAGATTTTGAAAGAGAAATAAAATATTAATAAACGGATTTTAAATAGAAATGAATTTAAGTAAAATGAATGATTGGAATATTTTTTTAAGGTAAGAAATAATTAAATATATATGGGTTACAGAATCATGTTAGGTAGGAAGAATTTATAAAATATTTTTAATGAAGCCCTCTATATATAGATAGATATATAGCATGTTATGTCTAATACAAAGGTGAAACCGTACATGTTATTAGTGGTATTCAGGGTAATTAGAGCCCGATGATTCTGCCTCGGTTCCACAAATATTTCCATTTTTTTTTTTCATTGTTTACTGCATTTTCAATTCTATGTTGCTCTTGTTATAAGGATCTGTTTAAAAGAATTTTATGCATCATTTTTAATTTGAATAAATTTCTTTATTATTTATACATTCACATTAGTTGTTGGTAATTTGTATTGGATCATAATGGTTATATATATATATATATATATATATATATATATATCGAAAATCACAATCGTATATTCGAAAAAAAAATTAATATTTTTATTTATTTATTTAACAGTAGTAGCCACTTTAAAGCGTTCAAACGTACTAAAAACTCGAATTTCGATAATAATCTCTTCTCTCTATTCTAAAAAAAAGTAACTTACGCTGTCACCGCCGCCGGTTTTGATTTTTTTGTGACCGAAGGTCTTTCTCCGTTAATATCAAGAAAAATATTGCATACAAAAATATGAAAATCGGCGGTATTATAGAAAAATGTTTGATAAACACGCTGATGTAGACAGTTTTCAAATCGAATAATTATTTTAAGAGATATTTAATGCTAAAGCTGGACAAAATAGTTCCATTAAAAAAGTTTTATAGGAGCAAAAACTATACAAGGGAATTAATTCATTTTTAGATCATTTTATGTTATAGAATTTCCCGGTATGCAGACTGCCTTTACTTTTTTAATTTGACGCCTTTTTTGAGGTTTTATTTCTATTTTAAATTCAAATTTTCAGCATTTCGAGAGATATTTTTTACTTATTTTAGAAAACTAGGGGGCATGTTCATTTTTGAACTTGTTCGCTTGCGGACACGTGTATGCTGTAGCTGATGACGAGCTGTTATGTTTTTAGCTCGAAACGCGTCCTGTGTTTTGTTTTTATTTTATGGCGATTTTTTACAAAGTTTTATTATTTTAATTGCTTCATATCGCCAGTTTTCGGTGCTGTTTCGCTAACTAAGTAGTACCAAAGATACAATCGTTGCTTTCGTCTTTGATTAAGTAAAATCAGTTAAACATTTCAAAATAAGCTAATATAAAAGGAATTAAGTAAACAGAGTCTTTGTCTCCCGGTATTTTTTAACAAAGCGAAAAGAAAGTTCTTTTAAATAAGACATTTTAAATTAATCGTTTTTAATCTGACGTAATTTTGACCAAACTATTCTTTCTCTTTTTAATATTCACGTGAAAATACTTTTGTTAGGAATTAAATATTATTTGCGCTTTCCTAACAAAAATAGTTGAAAAGTATCCTCTCAAAATATCAAATAAATGTCTAGCGCAATTTCTAAATTTAAACTGTTTTGCAATATTATTTTGTGTTCATTTTATGTAATAACTGTAATGTGACGTAAATATGACGTAATTTCTCCTATTTAAGGCTTCTAACGCATGTTAATGAATTTATTATTTTACAATATCCTTTCTTTCTTAAAATTCACGTGTAAATACAGTTTTTATGACGTAATTTTTAATAAGTTCCTGCTTTTTGTACATAATTATTCAATTCTAATTCCAAATTTTTTTTCTGTTTATAATAGTCACGTGTAAATAAATTTTTAATTTGAAGCAAACATTATTGTTTGCGCTTTTTATACAGTTGGCAACAGGTTAAATTAGAACAATTTTCTGAAATAAGTAAAAAATAGCTCTCGAAATGCTGAAAATTTGAATTTAAAATAGAAACAAAACCTCAAAAAGTGAGTCAAATTAAAAAAAGAAATACAGTCTGCACACCGGGAACTTTAAACGTATAAAATGATCTAAAAATGATTCAATTCTCATGAATAGTTTTTGCTCCTATAAAACTTTTTTAGTGGAACGATTTTGTCCAACTTAGCATTAAATATCTCTTAAAATAATTCTTCGATTTGAAAACTGTCTGCATCAGCGTGTTTATCAAACATTTCTGTATAATACTACCGCTTTTCATATGCATTATTTTTCTTAATATTAACGAAGAAAGACCTCCGGTCACAAAAAATTCAAAACCGGCGGCGGTGACAGCGGTAGTTACTTTTTTTTAGAATAGAGAGATGGTATTAAACTGTTGCCAACTGTATAAAAAGCGAAAACAATAATGTTTGCCTCAAATTAAAAAATTATTTACACGTGACTATTATTAACAGAAAAAAAACTTTCAAATTAAAATTAAATAATTACGTATGAAAAGCAGGAACTTATTGAAAATTACTTCATAAAAACTATATTTACACGTGAATTTTAACATGCGTTAGAATTCTTAAATATTTAGGAGAAAATACGTCACATTTACGCCACATTACACTTATTACGTAAAATAAACAAAAAGTAATATTGCAAAATAGTTTAAATTTAAAAATTGCGCGAGACATTAGTTTGATATTTTGAGATTATATTAATAAGATTAATTTTATTGAATGCGTTTAGGCTGCTTTCGAGCGACTATTTAGTATTTTAATAAAAATAGAAAACATTACAAGGTGAAAATGAAGTGGAATCAACAAAAAATATGATTTGAAAGAGAAAAATCTGTGAAGCAGAAAATAAAGAAATTGCTTAAATGGTTTAGTTAAGATTCGCTAACCTTCTGTGTCGTTTCTGTCAAAAGAAGGCACTGGTATTTGTAAAATATATTTGCATTTTGATGATTTGCTTATTTTGAAGCATATATATTTTATATATTAGCTTATTTTGAAATGTTTAACTGATTTTATTTAATCAAAGACGAAAACAGTCATTGTATCTTTTAACAGCAGCTGATTTTTCCTTAAAATTCCGCAATCAAAGAAAAATGAATAGAAACCCGTTTATTGGGAAAGCGCCACTGTTTTTTAAATTATAATTCAATTTTCCAAAATCTTCTTAAAGCCGATCAAATTAGTGTGCTTTTAGAGACTGCGGTGTCTGAACGGGGGGTTGGCGAGCGTAGCTCGTAGGGGGCCGATCCCCCTAGTAACAATAATAAAAAAATGGGAGTGGCAATTTTATTTTAGGTTTTATTCATTCGTAGAATAAATTAATTATATTTCCCTGGTTAAAATACTGAATATTTTATTATATTGTTTAGTAACAAACATCATAAAAAGTATCCTTTTAATATTTAAATTATTCAAATTCGCTGAAAACTCTCATTTTGGGAGAAAATAACAATTAATTTTCTTTTCCTTCATTTTCAAAATTATAAGATAAATAATATTATAATTATGTAGCAAATATGAAAGACACACACATATATATATATATGTGTGTGTGTGTGTGTGTGTGTGTGTATATATATATATATGTATATAAATATTTGAATATGCAGGAAACAGTAAAATTCTGACTGACAATGAAATTCTGAAAATGAAAATTTCCTCTGGATTTTTTTTCCCTTCATTAGAGAAATTGCATTTGCTTATTGATTTATTAAATGTTTTATTTCGGTTATTAAATGGTTTATTTTGGTTTATGTATTTATCAAACATTTTATGATATTGTATATTTAAAGTATGTCTTGGAATCAGGTAATTCTTCATAAACAAAATTGTGAGCGAAGCGAGCAGGGAAGCGGGGCACCCCTAGTTTAAAAAAAAAATAAGAAGAAGAAGAACCAGATGAAAAAGCAATTTCCTATAACTAATTTATAAAATAACTAATTGATCAGTCATTGATGACTTTCAAATGGCAGTAGAAGGGGGGGGGGGGGAATCTCGTGGATGCGCTTATAAGCTCGCTCATTAATTAAAATAATATATATGCTGAAGAAAGATTACAAAAATATGCAGCGAAAGCAGAAAATTCTCCATTAGAGATCATAAATAATTATGTTTCCAAAACCCTTAACACTAAACGTACCGATATAGTATATATATATATATTTTTATTCCTACCAGAAGGCGTAAAATGACCTTTATATAAAAAGTTTTATATTTTACGATGTTTGACGAAAAATATACCAGTTGATACACTTTGGTGTATGAATAAAACATTTTTTTCAAATAATTATTACAAATTGTTTATTTATTAACCCCTTGAGGGGCGGTGTGGTACATTTTATCCCACCTTCGATTAATGAAGATTCGCACCAGAACTTTGGTGGAAAAGTCGCGAAATTGCTTTTCCCTATTTTCAACGAATTTTTTTGCAGATTCCGGTGTGAATTCGACATTTCAGAAATACAACTATTTGCCCCTCAAAGGGTTAAAGTAAAAAAAAAAAAAAAAAAAAAAAAAAATTATAATTACGCAAAAAAATTAAGAAAACAATTATTTCATGAAAATCGAAAATTTAATAAAGAAATATTGTGCAGATTTGTTTATATTCATCACATATTTTTTAAATTATTTCGTTCTCGATATAACCTGAATTGTTCAAACTAGAATCTCACTCGAAATAAAGTCAATTTCAAATTATACCATCACACATTAACCAATATGATGTAATACAGGAGAATAAATGATGTAATAGCGAAAATATGCAATTTACTAATGTTCTTACAAAATAAAACATTTATACCTTTATGATTTAACACAAAATTATTCAGAGGTCAAATGACCCCTTGCGGTAATTAAGCCCAAAATATTTTTTTTCCTAGGTAAAAAAGTTAGTTCGGAAATGAGGCATTTTAAGAAATAACATGATCATATATTTTAATAAAAGTTAATAAAGAAATTTCGTAATGTTTTAATTTAACAAATTCAAAAAAAATTTCAAAAAGGGTCATTTGACCTCTCGCGGTAGCTTTAGTGTTAATAGTGAACTCAAATAAATATTTTTCCACGCTCAACAGCTCGAAATTTTCTGACACATTTTCAGACTCATTTGTAAAAGTAAAAACATGAAACTTGCTAACGTTACTTTTGAAGAGATGTATAAGCGACCGTGTGTTTTCATTTTTCGCTGAATTAATTAGAACTTGATTTATAAACAATTATAATATATTCTGCCTTTATCAAAAAAAACGACAAGCACGGCATATTATATAGTTTCTGAATAAGAGAATCTGCCAATTGGATGCGTTTCAGAAGAAAAATGAATTTAAAAATGAACCAAAAAATAAGCAGTTTGGATTTGAGTACACGCTTAACGATCCAATGCCACAGTATACGCGGCGCGGCATGATATTTAGAACTTAAACTCGCGAGGTTTCGGTGATTTGAGGAAAAAGATACATACAAAAAATTCCGTTTCTAAAAAGAAAGAGGGCTAGCAGCACAGTTGCCGGAATGCTTTTGTAGTTTGCCGAAAATCCAGATTAAATTGGAGGATTTCACTTAAGTTTTACTTTAGATCGGTGAAATATCAGTATTTTGAGGGCTTATGGGCAAATCCATGTGAAAACTTTCGTATTTTACCGAAAAAAGAGCAATAGAAAAAAAAAACTTCGATTCACGGATTCTTTTTTAGAGTGTTAAGGAGCCTTAAGGTATCAAGTCCGCTTAAATTTATTAAACATCTTCTCAATATTATCTACAAGATTTTGATAGGATCAACTCTTACAGCGAAAAAAAAATTAAACAAAAATAGAAGTTGACGAAAAAATTATCGTATTAAGGGTGTACTCAAATCCAAACTGCTTATTTTCTGACTCATTTTGAAATTCATTTTTGCACTCAAACGCATCCAGTTGGCAGATTCTCTTATTCAGAAACTATATAATGTGCCGCATTGGTCGATTTCTCGATAAACGCAAAATATATGTGTCAAAAAATGCTGTCAAAGTGGGCATTTTGAACCGAATTTCCCGAAGCGATAGTGCTGGAAACGAAAACAATGGTCCTACTGAGAAAATAATTGTTTGTAAATCAAGTTCTAATTAATTGAACGAAAAATAAAAATACAGGTCATTTATAAATCTCATGAAAAAAATCACGTCAGCAAGTTTTAATTTTAAAAATGAGAAAATTTCGAGTTTTTGAGCGAGGAAAAATATTTTGTTTAATACCGCTTTAACATGATTCTGATAAAACCAGCTCTTACAGAAAAATGAAATTAAAAAACTTGTCAAAAGCGGTTAGATAAAATTGTTAAACTTAGTTTACCTCTAATCTTGATTTAGTTTTTGATGGTGAAATTAGTACTTAACTTCGAAATCTACCCCCCGCCTGTAGGCTGAGCCGGCAGGAATTTTATTAACTTATCTTTTATCTTAAAATTAACATATTAAAAGCTAATTAAAGTCAATTCCGGAAAAAAGGGAATGTCGCAATTACTAATATATTCTTAACGTTTCGATTAATAATTATTTAATGGTATTAAATCAAATTTATATGAACACTGTTAAGTTATATTTTCAACAAATCTTATTAAAATTTACTAAAATTCTGAAGTTCATTGGATATTTACTTTCTTTTTTCATAATACTTAAAACGTAAAGTATTTAATTCTGCTATTAGAAAGAGAGCTTAGAAAAATACCTAAAAATAATTATGAGAGTTATTTGTTACCCAAAAGTTAACAGTTTCAATATAAAGTTGGCTCTCTGTTTAACGACTTTCAAGAAACCTCGAAAAATCATCCTTAAATGGAATTTGTGAAAAAATAATATTTGAAAAACATTTCCCTTCATACTTTACAGGTTTAGGACTGTCATGTCAATACATTTCTCAATATATTGGCGTGTTTAGGAATGTTTTATTTATTTAAATTTATTTTACGTTTTCTTTCTTTTTTTTTTTTTAATTGATACATATATAATACTACATATTTTTATTGCACAAATACAAATTGCATTAATTATATTGCATAAAAGAACAACATTACAGCAAACACTGTTACTTACAGTACAATAAAAATATTTATAATACATTTAATTAAACAAATTAAGTTTTTAAAAAATCAAAAAATGTAGATTGTTTCAATGGTGGTCTAGTTTTTAGTATTCTTGCTTCAAGCTTCTTAAGAAGGTTGAATGAATCATCTACCATATTTGATGAAACAATGTACTGACGAAGAATATCCAGGGCAGAATTCGCATCTGAGTAACTAGGAACTGTTGTCTCGCTTTCTGTATCATCAGCTTCATCACCATCGTCTGCATCTGAAGTTCCATTTTCATTTGCGATGTCTTCATAAATTTGATCTAAATTTCTGAAGTCCGTTGTTAAAACGTCTTCGTCACAATCGATAAAATCTTTTACTGAAACATCTTCATCACCAACAAGACTTTTCCATTCTTCAGCGGTGATATCTTCTGTGTCGAGTTGTGCATCTGTTATATCCATTTGTTCTTAAATGCCAATTCCAGATACCCGAAAGCAGTTTTTAATTGTGTAAGGAAAAACTTCTTTCCAGGCTGATGTAGTCATATGAATGGCTTCCGAAATTGAAAATTTTTTTTTTCTTTTTTGTCAGCAAAATTATTTAATAATTTCCTAATTAAAGATTTTCGGTAATATACTTTTACACTACGAATGATCCCCAGGTCTAATTGCTGCAACTTACTTGTGCAATTAGCAGGTAAAAAATGAATTGACACATTTGTAAGTCCTGGAATATTTGGAGGATGTGCCGGGAAACGATCGATTAAAGGTAGAATTTTTCTTTTTTCCTTGCGCATTTTCGCGTCAAATTTTTTAACCCAATCAATAAAAATGAATGATCTCATCCATGATTTGTAGTTGTTTTTATATTCGTAAGGTTTTCTTTTGATGTTCCAGCACCTAGGTTGCTTTGATTTGCCTATAACTAATGGGGGGAATTTCACAGATCCATTCGAATTAGTGCACAGTAAAACAGTCAATCGCTCCTTACTGTGTTTTCCACCAAAACATTTTTCATTCTTATATTTCAAAGTTATATTCCCTCGTTTAGCATGTTTAAAGGGATCGGGAAAAAAACTACGTGAAAATCGTCGTTAAATAGAAACAATTTTGTCTTTAAATAGAGATTTTTTTACTTAAAGGAGCCGGGACCGCAAAATATCGTCGTTAAGTAGAGCGACGTTAAACAGAGAGACGACTGTACTTAAATGAAAGAGAGTTGATCCATTAAAATATAGGATTTTCAGCTTTATGTTCCATAAAAGTTACTGTTTGTATTCCAAAAATGTATCTTAGAGTATCAACTAGTTTTCAAGAGGAAAATGAGATCGGCGGATAAACATAGATTTTCGGCATGGGATAGAGTTTAGAAAAATAAAAATCCATTTTTCTAAAATGTTGATTGGTTTAATGTTTAATGCATAGTTGTCAAGCTTCAACTTACTTCCGTAAAATGTTGGTTAATTTGATCCAGGTTAAAAGCGTTTCTAACCAGAAAATTTATTTGATGTAACATTATTATGTATTTAATTTCCTGTTTCCAAGGGGGGAATCAATTTGACCCTATTTCTTTAAAATATTTCTAGTTAGAAACGTCTTTAACCAAGATCAAATAACCGACATTTTACGGAAGTTCAGTTGAAGGGTGGCAAGTATGATGATGTAATTCGAGATCAAATTTGCTGTCTCTTTGGCTGCTTTTTGTTTTAAATTGTTTAACCCCTTGAAGAGAAACTTTTTCTCTGCTCCCATAGCAACGAAGGACGCGCGATGCGCGCGCATCCTACCTTAGAATGCGACATCGTTTTGTTGTGGCTGGAACGATACGAAGCGATTTTTTTTTATTTTAAAAGCATGATCGCTGTAATTATTTACAGTTTGTTGATGAGGCTAAGCCTCCCTTATTTCGAAGAACCAGATCAAGTGTGTGAGAATTTTTATTGTATATATGTATAGAACCATGCATCTGTAAATATTCATCAAAATAATTAAAGAAAAGAATCCAGAAAGCACCTCCTTCATTGAGTTTATGTTCGACTGTCTTTGAAATTTTCTTCATGGTGCATCACGCCGGAAAAGAAAGAAAAAAAAGTATTTGTTACTTTTTTAATGTCTTCAAAACACAAATAATAAGTTTTTCCTATTTTATTTCGAAATGTCTGATTTAGAAAAGTTGAAAAAGAACCGTACAGTTTTGAGAACAGCAGTAACAAAGCTGATTAATAATATAGAAAATGTTATGAAGGATAGTCCAATAAATTTTGATAATTTAGAAGAATTATTTATTCAGTTAGATACTAAAGCAGAATTATTGAAGTCAGTTGACGAGAAAATTTTAGGGTTAGACGACTATGAAACTGAAATCAATTCTGTTTATGATTACGTGGATAAAATATCAGTTGCAAAATTCCGGGTGAAGAAAAAATTAACCGAAAACAAAAAAATTGTTAATGTTGATTTAAATAACAGTCAAGATTTAAAATCGAATGTGATTAATGATGAAAACTCAGTTGTTAAATTGCCAAAACTCAATATACAAAAATTCTATGGCGACTGTACGCAATTTATTTCATTTTTTAATACCTTTAAAAATACAATTCACGAAAATAAATCGCTTTCGAAAATTGAAAAATTTCATTATTTGAAGAGTTATTTATCTGGAGCTGCGGCTAATGCTGTAGAAGGTTTTGAAATATCAGAAACTAATTATGACGCAGCATTGAAAGTTTTAGAATCGCGTTATGGTCAAAAAGACGTGATAATTAATCATCACCTGAACAAGCTTCTTAATTTATCCCCTGTTTATAAGGCTAACGAAATTCAAAAATTGAAAAAATTGCACAGTGATATAGAAATAAATGTTCGATGTTTGTCCACATTAGGACTCGAACCAGCAAATTATGGCTCCATGCTTATCGCCGTAATTTTAAAATTAATACCGGCAGAATTAGCTTTGGAATATAATAGACAAAATGTAGATAATTTAACACATTCAGATATACATAAATTATTAGATTTTCTGCACGCTGAAATAAAAAGCAGAGAACACACATTTTTTTCGAGAATGAAAGCATTTGAAAATAATAAAACAAAAATCAAGAGTCAAACAACAAAATCTGAATTTAAATCTACTTGTGAATTTATGAACATTTCGAATGATAAATCGACTTCAGATAGGCAGCTGGCTCATTGTATTTTTTGCAACGATAGTAAACATTCATCTGATTTGTGTGAGGCTGTTGATGTAAACACTAAAAGAAATTTGTTGAAATCTCAAGGAAGATGTTACCTTTGCTTAGGCAGGAAACACGTTATCAAAAATTGTAACTCTAAAACTAGTTGCAAGAACTGTTCAGGCAGACATAATCAAACGATATGCCTAAAATATAAATTAATAAAAGAAGTAACTACACCCGAATTAAAAGGTAATGAAAATGAAGCTAGTGAAAAAGTAATTTCGGCTATTTCCTCTACAGAAAATAATAAAATTCTTCTACAAACTTGTTGTATAAAAATAAAATCAAACGGAAAACAATCTCTAATTAGGTTACTTTTAGATTGTGGGAGCATGCGAACCTTTATATCTGAAGAAATAGCAAATAAATTGAATTTACAGGCAATAAGAAAAGAAAAATTGTCGGTTTTTACATTTGGAAATAAGGACCCCATTGAAAAAACCTTTGAAGTAGTTAAACTAACTATTGAAAATAAAAATGTACCTAATTCAAAATTAGATATAGAAGCGCTAGTCACCAATCAAATATCAGCTACGGAAATCCCCCCACCTGAAATCAATGATTTGATGAAAAGTAAACAATTTGAAAATTTAACCCTTGCGGACACACCCACATCCAAAGAACCCATTACATTACTTATAGGTGCTGACTATTATTATGAGATTGTTACTGGAAATATAAAACATTTGAATAAAAAATTAGTAGCTGTCGACACCATTTTTGGTTGGTGTCTACAGGGAAAAACAACTGACAGTTATACGCCCTTAGCATTTAATGTAATAGTAGAAAAAAATTTTATTTCTGAACAGATTGAAAAATTCTGGAATATCGAATCATCTGGCCTTTTTAATACTAAACAGGATTCAGATTTTTCGGAAAACAATGTTATGAAGCAGTTTGAGTCAGAAATTAAATACAATGATAAGCGATATACAGTTCGATTTCCGTGGAAGCTTGAAAGGGAACGTTTAAATGACAATCGGAAAATTGCAGAATATAGATTTTTTAAACTCAAACAAAGATTGATTAAAAACCCTGAATTATTTTTTGAGTATAAGGAGGTGTTAGCAGATTATTTGAAACAAGGTATTATTGAGTTAGTTACAGAGCCTGAAGAAAAACAAAATGTAACTTTTTATTTACCTCATCGAGAAATAATTAGAACTGATAGGACAACGAGCAGATTACGCATAGTTTTCGATGCCTCTGCTCATGACACAGGCTCACTGTCTTTGAATAATTGCCTGCATGTAGGTCCAAATTTGTATCCTGAAATATTTGATGTTTTGTTACGGTTTAGATTTAATCCCATAGCTTTTACAACTGATATAAAACAAGCATTTCTACAAATAATTATAGATGAAAACGATCGTGATGTAACAAGATTTTTATTTTCACAAGATTTGTTTGATAATTCTAAACCCTTTGAAATTTATAGATTCACCAGAGTGTTATTTGGAATTAGTAGCAGTCCCTTTTTATTGGCTGCAACAATTAAACACCACTTGAAAAAATACACCGAACAATATCCAAATACAGTAAAATTTTTAAATGAAAATACCTACGTTGATGACGTTATAGGAAGTCATGAAAATATTGATCAAGCCCTATCCACGAGTTTACAATGTATTGATATATTTGAAAATGCAAGTATGCATTTACACAAATGGCATACGAACTCTTTACCACTTAGTGAACTATGGAAAGAAAATGGCATAACTTCAGAAGTTAATTCTGAAGCTTTTGGAGAACAAAATCTCCCTTATAAAGTTTTAGGAATCGCTTGGAATAATTCCAAAGATTTACTTTATTTTGATGTTCGAGGTTTAGTTGATTTCGTTTTAAAAGGAATAGACACCAAACGATTTATTCTACAAGTTTTAGGTAGGATTTTTGATCCACTTGGATTCCTAGGACCATTTACATTAAGACTAAAATGTATAATTCAACAAATTTGGAATTTGGGTCTAGATTGGGATGACACCTTACCCGAAGATTTACGTATAGTTTGGAGTAGCTGGTGTAACGAACTCCCTCATTTGAAAAACTTTTCAGTACCCAGATACTATTTTTCTGACATCACCAATTGGCATGATTATGACCTACAATTACATATTTTTGCCGATTCGAGCCTGAAGGCTTATGGTACGGTTGCTTATTTACGTGTAGCAACAACCACCGAAAATGTTCGAACAGTTTTTGTTGCTTCGAAAAACAGGGTTGCTCCACTGAAAGCGCTTACCTTGCCAAGGCTTGAATTGATGGCCGCATTGTTGTCGGCCAAGCTAAGTAGTAACATTTTGAAAGCTTTAAAATTGAATGTACCGACTTATTACTGGACAGATTCAAAAATATCCTATTTTTGGATAAAAGGATCCCCTAAAAAGTTTAAACCCATTTGTCAGAAACAGAAGTGAAGAGATCCATAAATTGACTTCACCTGATAACTGGTATCATTGTCCTGGTACTGCCAATCCAGCTGATATAGTTTCTCGAGGATCAAAAATCTCTAGGATAATCAATGATACAACTTGGTTACAGGGACCAGAATGGCTAAGTTTACCTCCTGAGTGTTGGCCAATATCAGAAAACAAAGAAATCGCTTACTCAGATGAATTAGAATACAAAAAAAAATCCTAAAGATGTTTTTCAGAGCGAGTGCTTAGTCAAAAAACTCGAAAATCCCATAAACATTTCAAAATATAGTAATTTAGAGAAACTTTTGAGAATTACCGTTTGGGTAAAGAAATTCATTATGAAGCTGAAAAAATCAACTGAAGTGCAAGACGTAGTAACAACCGAAGAATTACTCGAAGCTGAAATTTTTTTGATACAATCTGAACAAAAACAATTTTATAAGGAAGAAATAGAATCTCTAAAAAATAGTAAATCAGTGGATAAGACGTCATCCTTATCAAATTTCATGCCCTTTATTGACAAAAACGGGTTGATGAGGTTGGACGGAAGGCTCGAATTTTCTAACCTGTCCGCAGAAGAGAAAAACCCAATAATTCTCCCGAAACATTCTTGGTTAACTACTCTAATAGTTCGTCAAGAGCACGAGAAAATTATGCATGGAGGGACAGCCAGTACTTTGGCAAAAATTAGATCTCGTTTTTGGATACCTAAAGGTCGTCAGTTGGTCAAGAGTGTTATCAAGAATTGTATAATATGTAAAAAATATTTCTCCAAACCAGCAGACCAGATCACCGCACCATTACCAAAAGACAGAGCTAGTGAAGCACCGCCATTCGCAATCTGCGGTTTAGACTTCGCCGGTCCGATCTATACAGTCGACGCTCGTTTTTACGAACCCGTAGGGAACACTAAAATAGTTCGTAAAATAGAATGTTCGTAAAATAGAAAAACACCAAAAATGATATGAATACGTACGCTATTCTTATCTAATTTTATCAAACTGCCCCCTTTTCATAGATGAAATAGTATTTCAAGATTATTTATTATTTAATAAAGTTAACCATGTATTTTTAAATATAAAAGAAATGTATGCAAATTTATACACAAAAAAAAATTTTTAGTACACAGAAACATATGTTACTATGCTTTTAAAACATTACATATGAAAACACAGACTGGATTAGTACTTAGTAGGTGAAAATATTTAGATCAAAACATAGAAAAAAATTTAGGAATGGAAATAATCACTTATCTTTTTTTTAAATCACGTTTTAGAAAATATATTTTTCCATTTTATCTATGCTTGAAATCCTTTCACAGTTACTTTTCCCTTCAAAAAAGTGCCTTAGTCCTGACAACCACTACATTAAATTGTTACTATACCATCTCCCTCCGAAAGAGATTGGGAAAACAACACATTCTTCGAATGCACCTGATGTCTCATTGCACCTATTGAGAATTTAATTGACGTAACACTGCATTCCGATATTTAAAAAAAAAATGCAGAAGTATGAAAACTGAGTTCGCAAAAAAGAGATTTTCATAATCCGTAGTTCGTAAATGGGAGCGAAAAATTACATTGCTGCTATGGGAGTGTATTCGGGACCACGTTATAGTTCGTAAAATCGCAAGTGTTCGTGAAAAAGAGGTTCGTAAAAACGAGCGTCTACTGTATCAGAAATTTTAAAGAAACGCAAAAATCTTACATTGTCCTGTTTACTTGCGGTGTGACTAGAGCCATTCACCTGGAACTCGCGTCTGATATGACAACAAATTCCTTTTTGATGGCATTCAGAAGATTCACAGCTAGACGAGGAAATCCCAAAATTATTTATTCTGACAACGCAAAAACCTTCAAAAAGGCCAAAGGTGAACTCGAAAATTTATACAACATGCTGACAGACAAAGTATTTTTAAATTTATTTACAAAAGAGAGAATTATATGGAGGAATATAATAGAAAGAGCTGCATGGTGGGGAGGTTTCTATGAGCGACTAGTAAAGTCAGTCAAAGACTGTTTGAGAAAAGTAATTGGTAGAGCACTCTTAAGTTATGATGAATTAGCGACTCTGTTGACAGAAGTGGAAGCAGTTTTGAATACGCGACCACTGACGTATGTATATAGCGACAGCGATGAACCAGAACCTCTTACTCCAATGCACTTTTTAAATTTTGGAAAAGAACTTTCATTTCCTATCAATTTTTTTGAAATAATTGAAGATTGTTCAAAGAGATCAATTCTCCTGAAAAGAAAAAAATATCAATCTTTACTATTGAAACAATTGTGGACCAAATGGAAAAAACAATATTTGATGGATTTAAAAACAGCCCATTCATTGAAAAATCCTAATGCCCATACGCCACTGAAAGTGGGCGATATTGTTTTAATTCAAGATGACGCAAAAAATAAGTTTCTTTGGAAACTTGGTAAGATTCAGACTGCCATTCCTGGAAGAGATGGCAATATTCGTTCATACGAAATAAAAACAGCGAGTGGGATCTTAAAAAGATCCATACAGCACTTGTATCCCTTTGAAATATAAAATGACTAACAAATGACTTTTTGCAGACTTTTTATAAACATTCATAAACTTTTATAGACATTTATTTAGTTTGTTTTTTCTGCATTTAGGACTCTAAATATTTTTTTTCTCTTTTTTGATTTTTAGTCTTATTTATATATAGAATCTTTGAATTTTGGTAGTATAAGTAAGTATATGATTTAACTGAAAAAAAAAAAAAAAAAAAAAAAAAAAAAAAAATGTGTGTGTTATTTAACTGTCATTATTTTTACTTTGTTTGAATTTAAAGTGTTTTATTTAGAATTTATTGATATTTTGAATTTGACTAATTAAGTGATTAATTAGATATTGTTTGAATTCTTATATTTAGTATTTTGTATTCGAATTTTAAAAATTGTATTAGATTACTGAACCACTGATACGAAAAATTGAATTTTTATGATTTTATGATGGAATTTTGATTTGTGAACTCTTTAAGAGTTCAGGTGGGGAGTGTGAAGAGAAACTTTTTCTCTGCTCCCATAGCAACGAAGGACGCGCGATGCGCGCGCATCCTACCTTAGAATGCGACTTCGTTTTGTTGTGGCTGGAACGATACGAAGCGATTTTTTTTATTTTAAAAGCATGATCGCTGTAATTATTTACAGTTTGTTGATGAGGCTAAGCCTCCCTTATTTCGAAGAACCAGATCAAGTGTGTGAGAAATTTTATTGTATATATGTATAGAACCATGCATCTGTAAATATTCATCAAAATAATTAAAGAAAAGAATCCAGAAAGCACCTCCTTCATTGAGTTTATGTTCGACTGTCTTTGAAATTATCTTCACCCTTGAGGACGAGCGACCGGTATTCATGCCGCGTAAGGTGCTCAGAATCTGTGATTATTCTCTCCAGTAAATTTTGTCTTATTTAATCCGAGCATTTTCCCGATTCAATGAGGTAAAAATTCCTGTTTTAAAAAACCGGTAATAAAAGATTAAAAATTCTGTAAAAGACGCTCGTCCCGAAGGGGTTAATTGTGTTATACAAGCAGTGACGTGCGGGGCAATTGCCCCGGGCCGGGCCCCCTGTTTGAGGAGCCCCTATGGGAGCAGTTAAAGTTCCAAATGGTTAAAATTGGCCAAAATTCTTACTTTTTCAAAGCTTTTAGGAATAAAGTACGGTCCTCTCCTTCTCATCTCTGCTTCTGGTAACAACCAACCCCCGTCACCTTCCCATCGATAAAAAAAAATGAATGAACTATATCATTAGAAAACTGATTAAAATTTTGTTATAACAACTTAGTATTCCATTGTTTTCAAAAGAACTTCATTATTGACGTTTTCCTCGTAACGAGGCAACTTAAAACCCTTAATGATGACAAATTGAGGGCATTTTTCTTTTAGGCATCTGATGATATACATAGATAAGCAAACCAATCCATTCTTTTTTCTACTATTTTCCTACAACTATTGTGACCATCTTCTTTGGATACACTGTACGCAGATGTGAATATCTGGTACGAAATTTATGCATACATACAATACGTATGAAGTTCAGCATGATTCATGAAAAATTTCTATGGATAGATAGAAGGGCGGGCTCCCAAAATGATGCTTGCTCTAGGGCCCAAGAACATCTAAGACGGGCCTTGTATACAAGCAGGGCCGAAACTAAGGGGGGATGCAGGGGGGCACGTACCCCGGGCGCCAGAACGAAGGGGCGCCAAATGAAGGATTATACCTTTGGAACGGATCATTTTCTTCTGATGGACTGATGTCTTCCATTATTATGAAACAGCCATTATAAATGAAGTGTTAGGTAAAGATTAAAGAGTAGCCGTAAAGAGTTAGAAGTCGATTTTCTGGTCAGAATGGAAAAGATAGGGGTTGGGGGGAAGTGGCCATTTTTTTTTTTCAAAAAAAAATGGCCATTTTTTTTACGACTAATTTTTTACCTGCACCTAACACTTCGTTTATAATGGCTTTTTCATAATAATGGAAGCCATCAGTCCATCAGAACAAAACGATCCATTCCAAAGGTATAAGTTCGAATTGAAAAAAAACTAATATTTTGAGCAGAAAGAAGGCTCTACACCTGTAATTTTCATGATGCTAATAGAGTCACATAGCTGCCAATTTGTGCGGTTTTGTTAGCTCTAAAATTTAATACAAATTTTTGCCATATTTAATCGTTGACAATTGTTAGATTGCTCGGTTAAAGCGGGACTCTATCGTATATTTCATTTTTAAAATCATCTTTAGAATATTTTTGCTGGTGTTTAGAGGGGGGGGGGGTCATGACCCCCGTGACCTCCCCCTTGGATCCGCCATTGTAGATTACATAGTTCAGTATTACATATTTTAAATTTTCAAATAAGTCGGCTATTAGAAAATTAGTAAAATTCTCTTTGTAAATGTACTTTGCGGAAGAGGTGGGGGGGGGGGGGGGGGGCAAAATCCATGTTTGCCCCGGGTGCAAAAAAGGCTAGTTTCGGCCCTGTATACAAGATCATAAACGCAGGTTTGTTTAACAAATTTTAACTAACTTCAAATATACTTTTTTTGAGGGGGGGGGGGGTCGATATGAAGATAACACCATGGAAACTATTTACTTCATCTGCCAGTAATAAAAGAAAACAAATCTACTGCCTCTTGCCCAATATTTGACATATCCACCATCACTTGCACGGTTTTCGCATATTATGTTCAAAATCATTAAAAAAATCTTCAGATACAATAAAACTTTTATAACCCTTAATAGACGAAAAAACAGGAAAAATATTTTTTTCTATAGTTCACAGCTCTTCAAATTCAAAGAATCATCAAATCTCGTATATATCTGTATCAGAGATGTTATTTAAACGCCTATTTCTGTAATTAACAGAACTCTATATTATCTATATATGTGTGTGTGTGTTTGTCGTTTTTCTAATCCATTGAGGTTTGAAATAAAGACAAATCCAAATTTTGTCAAAATAACTACATATTTAATCGTCTCTGTTAACTTTGTAAATGTACAATAGATGGCAGCACCAAAAGATGAAAACTTGTATTCGAAATGAGCCTGTGTGTGTTTCAAATAGGATGGCCAAATTTTAATTTTATAATGGAGCTTTTTAAAAATCTTTCATAAGTTTATGTCCCACGAATTTATCATAATGTAGTAAGTGTTTTACATCAATAACGGCTCTAACAGCATGAACTTACAATCCCCAAATTTCAGAACGTTCACTCACCTTGTTTTTAAAATACACATTTTCAAAAGTATAATTGTTTGTAGCACCCCCCCGATTATTTTAATCTGCAGGTATTTCGGACAAAATGGAATTGCCAGATGAGTATATTTGTAGTATGTATACAGTTGTATGTTCATCGATGTTAATTCAGATACTTTTCTCCGGGGGATGGGAACATTAGAGTTCCCGAGAGAAACTACTTTTTGACCATTGAAAACACAAAATCTCGAATCTTCCGGGGGGCTACGTCCCCCCGCCCAGGCCACACCCTGAATTCAAAACAGTGTTCAGTTACCAGGGCGATTTCTGAACAGTACTTCAGAAAGTCAGTCTATTAATCACATTCAGATTTCGGTAATTAGATTAAAACTACAATGTAAAAAAAAAAAAATAGAAATGGGAAATAGTCCAGGGGAAATGTACCAAAAAAAGGCGGTTACCTTGCAAAAGGTCGGGTAAAAGATTTTTTTTTTTTCTGAATTGTTTATAATGATGCCAACATGGAAAAACCAAGTTTTCTAACAAAATTTCTTAAGGCCAAATTTTCTGTGGCCAAAAAACAAGAAAATTTTGGGACCTTTTTTGGTTTTTTTTTTTAATATCTCGAGACCCGTTGCCGTAGCATGTTATTTGTCAATTACAATATTAAAGAGGATAAAATTCTCTACAACTTTCATACTTACAACTTTTTTATACCCTCAATAGCAAGCGCAGTACGCCATTTCAAAAATAAGACTTTTTTTCAGTTTTCTTAAAAACCGTGAAAAACGCAGTTCTGCCCCGATTATTCAAATGTTTCCCGCGGATTTAATCGTGTATGTCAACTTCTATACATTAGTAGCAGTAAATTATGTGTTTCAGGGAAAAAACTAGCCTTTTTTGCACCCGTGCCAAACATGGATTTTGGCGCCTCCTCCACCCCCCTCTTTGAGAAAGAAAATTTACCACGGGAATTTTAATAAATCTCTAATAGCCGGATTTTGAAATTTTTAAGTGTGTAAGCATTAAATACGCAATGCTGAACTACGTAATCAGCCAAATATTAATTCATTAAAACCTTGAAAACCGTACTGAAAGGAACCGAAATATATTCCGCTTTAAACAGGTTTCCACCTTAGCAGGTATAACTGTTCACATTCTTTCTCTTGAAAAAATACATACTTTTCTCGTATATACAGGTTTCATTTTCAAAGATTTTACGGTAGTTGCCGTATTGAGGCGTTTAAAGTCACGTTTATAAGAATTATAGGACTAAATTAGTCACACGAAGGCATTCACCAGGTAACATTAAACCTATGTGAGCGTTCTTGACAAATATCTCGCTCGCATTTTGTTACTTTTAAATAATTTTTTTTTTTTCATGGAACACCTGCGATGAATATCTAATGTTGTGCTGTTGTACTTTTTCGGGTTTGGTTGCTTTTATATATATTATATATATATATTCGGACACTTTCATTTTTGAAAAGCTGTTTGGAACCCGTTCTGGAATTTAAAGTATCCTGTTTGAGCTTTAAAGCAATTAATAAATAATCTTAAAGTTTTACATATTTTTGCATACTAAAATGATATAATCTCTTGTTATATTTATTGATATAAGTGGAAGAAAATTGACAATATATTTTAAAACTAATATTTTAAATATTTTTTATAAAACTAGTGATCTCAAATATTTATTAACAGAATTTATAAATTTTACAAGATATAAATGCGTAACATTAGTTAGTGAAATAATCTGGTGTAATTTTTATTATTATAGCTCTTTTATAAGGTAAAAGTATTTCTTTCATAAAGGATATTTATCTTTTAAGTAATTATTTACAAACAATTAAAACTTTCTGATTATTTCTAAAAATTGGATTTTGTTATTCCAAAACATGGACAGATTTTGAAAATGACCCTCCTATTCCATTGATACCTGGAAAAATATGTATGCATTATAAAAATTATTAAAATCATAAAATTTATTAAAATTAAGCAAGAAATCTTTTTTAATTGAAACTATCGTGCCAATAAGTTACTATAGATTGAAAAATTCTTTTAAACAATGCATTGAAGTTAACATTGTATACACTTAAAGTTACTGTCTAAATATGAAAATTGTCTCATTCATCTACACTCTCCCTACTTTTAAAATTATATAAATTTATTGCATATGCTGTTGAGATGAAAATAAAGACGTGGGTGTGCAAATAATAGATAATTTACTGCTACCAATTTTTAGAAGTCGACATACACAATTAACTCTGCGAGGAACGTTTGAATAATCGCAGCAAAACTACGTTTTTCACGGTTTTTAAGAAAATTGAAAAAAATTGGCTCATTTTTGAAATAGCGTACTGCGCTTGCTATTGAGTGTGTAAAACAGTTATAAATGCGAAAGTTGTAGAGAATTTTATCCTCTTTAATATTGTAACTGACAAATAATATGCTACGGCAACGAGTCTAGAGATATTTTAAAAAAATCAAAAAATGTCCCAAAATTTTGTTTTTTGACCACAGAAAATTTAGCCTTAAGAAATTTTGTTAGAAAACTTGGTTTTTCCATGTTGGCATCATTATAAACAATTTAGAAAAAAAAAATCTTTTACCCGACCTTTTGCAAGGTAAAATGTACATTTCCCCTGGACTAAAATAGAGGCCCCCATTTTAGACCTTTTGAACTCCTCTTAAATTTTAGAGTGGGAATCAACTGCTTCATGTGCCTTTTATATAATCAGGCCCTGCATCTAGTAGGTGAATATTTCCACGTTCTGGTTTCAAAAAGATCAAGTTGAGTATGTGCCCTGCACTTACACTGGTGGGCAAAAATTAAGGACGAGATGATTTTTCTAATGTAACATCGCACAGAAGTTTTCCATGTTAACCGAAATCATACCATAAGATCTCCATGATGTGAAAATATGGAAAAAGTTATTATAACCATTTAATTAAGGAAAAAAAGCACTTTCTTGAAAATGTAACTTGGTGCTCAACTGAAGAGAAGACAAACATTCATCTGACAGGCTCCGGGCAGGAACAATTCAGTCTTTAATAGGAGATATGGTCACCCTGGGCTATGATGCAAGATTTGCAACGTCTGAGGACGAGGTTGTGAAGCAGTTATTGAGGCATCGAGTCCAATTCATCTTGTAACGACAATTGCAGATGCCTAATCATGTGCTGCCAAGCGTCTCCTGAGAAGGTCCCGCATGTGTTCTATGGGATTTAGGTGCTAGGACCTTGCAGGCCAATTCATGCATTGAATATCTTCACTCTCCAAGAGCTCTGCGACAGCCACTGTGCGATGAGGTGTAGCGTTGTCGTCCATGAAGAGGAAGTCTGGACTGGACCCAAAGCACCTCTCTAAACAAAGGCACAAAAGGCAAGAGAATCTCTGTGCAATAGCTGGCACCAGTAACAACCTTCTTGGAAGACGTGGAGGTTCATAGGGCAACCGAGCATGCTACCGTCCCAAACAAGAACACCAGCACCTCCAAAATCGTCACTTTCAATGATGTTGGAGGGCTGATTGGGTGTTCCCTGCTCTCTTTAGATGTGTATACGTCCAGAATTGCTCATCCGAATATATCCACTCTCATACGTAATTAAAGAGTACTTGACCCCATTCCTGTTGTGTCCAGTTCGTGTGTTCCTGGCAGCACAGAAACCAGCATCTCTGGTGAGCAAGCATTAATGGTACACACACACCGTGCTGGTCGGGTATAACTTGACATACAATGCTGAGTAGTCTGTTTCATATGCTTTGCGATTTCTCCAGCTGTCTGCCGCCTGTAGGACAATATAGATGTCTTCCGGCGCTGTTGTTGCTCGTCCGTCGACGGCCACTGCTGAAAGCTCGAGCAGCTGTTCCTATCGTTTGAAATGTTCTCCATTCTTGTGAAACAATGCCAAACTCTCCTGCCTCACTTCGACCTTCTTGTAATATCCCAGTGACGGGAGATTACAACAGTGACTGTTGTAAAATCCTCCAGATGCCATCTCCTTGATTACCTGTGGGCCATATCACACAGTAGTAGCATCAAACCGTCATTGAAATCCCTGTACATCGTGTAATACATTTCAGAGAATTACTGAATGTCCACCGCCTTTGTGCTTTATGCCCTTCCTACCTCCTCCTCTTATGTTATGTGCTGTATATGCACATGCCTTACAGCAGCAATCCCAGTTCTATCTCCGATTGATCTTTAAGTCTGCTCTGTTGTACTGTTCGTCTTTTATGCTAATTTCTGCTTCGTCCAGGGTTGGCAAGTTGTTAACATGCGACGGTTTAAACCGATTTCATGGGTACAAGAAGCCCAACTAAGCCAAGACTGAAAACTTTTCTGAGTATTAGGAATAACCAAATGAAAATGGAATAGAAGATTTCGATGTCTTAAATTATGGCTAAAAATTGATTTTTTACAGTAAAATAGATTAAAAGTTCTTGGTAATAAAATTGCTATAATTTAAGTATATAGAGTAAAATTTACTGTCAGTCAAAAATTCTCCAAGACTGAAGATCTTGCACCCATGACCGATTTTAACCATTGTTTAAACCATCATATCAAAAGCCTTTGTGTCAAATATGTCCAAAAAACTAGATTTAATAAAATAATATCAAAGAATTACTTAGAAGAGTTAGACTTTAATTGAAAAATTCGGCACTTTTCGGTTAGCCGGGCACCAGTGTTATATATATAAATGTATGTATATATACATATATATGTGTGTGTGTATATATACAATATGTGTATATCTATATGTAATGTATATTTACATGTATGTATATATAACATTGGCACCCGGCTAACAGAAAAGTACCAAAAATTCTAAATAAAACTGCATAAATACATTAAAAGCGTGAGGTATAAACTGCACAAATATATTCTTGAAACCTATTTGCATAGAATATGGTAAACTGAAAATAGATTGTAGCATTATTTTTTAATTATTTGAATAATGCATGCTTTTAAGATGAACAGGTAATAAATCCTTAATTATTTGCAATCATTAAAATTAGTAGATTTTATCTAAATTTTGCATGCAGAGAAGTAAATTGTTTAGCATGTCTAGATGCAGAAACTAATCTATCAAAATTTGTATCTAATGAGCATATTTACCTTCCTTAAGATAGAGCAAATTCAAAGACTTGCAGCACAAAACAGAATTGCTATTGCTACAAATCAGTTTTCTTGTTTTCACTCTACTATGGTTCTTAAGGATAGAGTTTCTAAAGCGGCTACTTTACTAACATGAAAACACCCACCTGCTAATGTTAATCCTATATAGAACTTATTTTTAAATATCTCGTTTGAAATTTCATCCATTTAAATGATATTTTTTATAGCAATAATGAAAACACAGCTCAATATAGGAGATTTTTTTTAATTATTTAGTTTGCATTTCAACATATTTTTTGCACAGGATAGCTAATTTCGATCTAGAAAGGCTAGTTTTTACTTTTTCGATTTTGCTTGCAGTTTTTATTATTATTAGGACACTTTCACATTTGGAATAGGCTCTGAACAAAGTTAAATAACTATTTTTTCCCTACTGGTATGTGAACTATAATGTGCATGTTTGTTTACAAACAGGCTTGTTGCGTGACAACTCAACTTAATGTAGGCAAAAAATTTGAACTAAGTTGCTTGAAATTATGCCAATTTTTTGATTGCTTGAAATTATGTAATTTTCATGTAGTTATAATATATTGTATATGTAGGAAATAATACTTTGTAAATTAACTCTGGAGGAATTGTTGCATTCCACCTACACCAAGTTGAGAAGTAAGTCTTTTTTGGATGTGTGGTGTCGCATGCATATTATCTATTCATTCTTAATTTCAGGAGATATCCCGTAAATAAGATAATTTCATAAGTAAAAGGTGATTGTCAGTCAGTAACAAAAATTAATTTTCAGATAAAAGGTTTAAAATATATTTTAATCATTTTATCCCAACATTTAATTATTTTCTCTTTAATAAAATAAATGTTGATTACAATTTAATGTATACTAAAACTACATTGCACTATTGTAAAAAGCAATGCTATATTAACAGCATTTTTTCTGTTTTGTTCCGAGTTTACATACAGTCAACTCTGTCTAAGGCGGAATCGATCGGGACCAAGAAATTTTTCTGCAGTAGACAAATTTTACTCTATATCTATGGATTCGCAGGGACTTCAAAATCTTTCAGAGAGTCCGCCTTACAGAGAGTTTACTGTATTTGTGTTTTTGACGATTTAAACCTATTTCATGTCAAAAACTGGTTTTTGACAGCTAAAACCAAACCCTAGCTTCGTCCTTAATTTTTGCACACCAGTATGTGCAACTGTTATAGAACACCCTAGCTGCCACCGGTAATTTATCTGTTTTATTGTAGAATTTGTTTATACAGGTTCTATTTTTAAAGATTTTACATGGGAAGGTTGTAGAAAAGGGGTGGCTCATGGAATTCAAGTCGTATTCAAATGAAGATAAAAAGTGTACCACCCTAAAAACTTATTTTCAGAAATTTATGTTTGATAATTCAATGAAAAAACAACTGTACATAAAGGCATAAATATTGATTACATTTCTAATGTCCAAATAAAATCCCAGGATCAGTAGAGCCTCATTGTCAGACCTTGCATTTCAGGTTTAAACTCATTTTATTTAATATCTTAGATTTGAAATGGGAGGGTCATTGACCTTATCTGACAATGGGTAATGACTTAACCAATTTCAGAAGCATAATTTCAAAATTATTGCTCTAGAATTTGAAATTAGCTAAATTTTCTTCATTTCTTATAATATAGAGGAAAAAAATTGTAGGCCTTCACAACTGAGTTAAGGAATCCATCATAGGCAGGTTACTTTCCAAACATTTTACTATATTTTAATTTAGCTATATTTTAATAAGCATAGAATTCTACTAAAAGAATAAATTTTAATGTTTAAGGGGGCTGGTCACTCAGCTTCAGATTTCTCCTCCGTAATGTTAAGGCTGTGGACTTTTGATGCATTTGTATTTAAAATATCTTCTCAGGGAAACTCATATTTAACATTTTTCTATTCTTCTTAAAGGATGTCTTTTTTTCTTAGTTTTCACAATATTTCTAAAATCTGTCCTGAATTTAATATTTTGGGTGTTAAAAGCGGGCGAACTAAGATTTTAACACTTCATATAAAATTAAGTCTATACTTTATAAATATTTTGAGAACAAAGAAAAAAAAGACATCTTTTAGGAAGTGTACACAAAAAATAGAAGTTAAAAATATTAATTTCCCGAGGAGATATTTTAAATATACGAATGCATCCAATGCCCATAGACTTTACATGAGTGAGGGGAAATCTGAAGCTGAATGACCAGCCCCCCTTAAGGACAGAATAATAGAAATTTAAAAATGTATGCATTTTTTGCAAAATTTTTTGGGCCAGGCCTGACTTAACTGACCTTTTAATGGACCAGGCCACACTAAGACAATGATTTTCATATGGGCTAGGTCAAAACTATGACTGAAAATTTTCGGCCGTGAAGACTAGGAATGAAACCAGTCCCGGCTCTGTACAGAAAAAATAAGTTAGGCCAGGTCCAGCTTGAGCCTTCAAAAAAAAAAAAGTATGACCTGAGCACGGCACGAGTGTCATGAAGTAAAATCGGCCCGTGCAGATCTCTTAAAAAAAAAAAAAAAAACCCACTACAAACTTACGGAAAAAGAAAAGATATTTTTATGAATTCAAAACTTCCGAGACCAAAAGAGATCAGATGGATTAGTGGGCAGCAAGTTCGCTGATGCTGTAATAAATAGAACCACAGATAACACTGGTAGAAGCTCAAAGGAACGAGGACCCGGCAGAACAAAAGGTATTGAATGAAAAGAGCATTAATTTCAATGGAAAATTAATCTCCTTTAGAAAAACAAGACTATTTCTAAAATTGATATTCTTCACTCATAAAATACAAGAAAAGCTTTTTAAGAAATGGACTAAACTATAGAAGCAAAATTTACATTATACTATGGAAATCGCACCAGAAGAAAAGACTTTTTTGGAGGGATGGGGGGGGGGGGGGACCGGAAGTACTTTTAATATTCGTTCAGAAATCCAGAATTTAAAAACCCAGCTTGTTCTCTGTCCCAACAGAGCTGGATTTTCGAGGCTATACTGTGTTTTTATAAAATAACCAAATCAGTGATAAAAGTACGAAAGTGGAAGTCCTTGGCATAAATTTACAATCGTTATGTTGAACTAAAGTGTCTTCATCTTGATAGAACTATATTCCATATATATATATATTTTTTTTAAATAACCAAATCAGTGATAAAAGTACGAAAGTGGAAGTCCTTGGCATAAATTTACAATCGTTATGTTGAACTAAAGTGTCTTCATCTTGATAGAACTATATTCCATATATATATATATTTTTTTTAATCACAATTTAGAATTTTTTTTTATTTTATTTTACAAAAATAAAGTCAATTTCAGAACAAGTCAAAAACAGATCTGCAGAATGGTACTGATAGTAGTTACTAATCCGTTTTGATGGGATTCCAAATGTTAAATTTCATCTGAATTCTGATCTCTCATACAAGTTTCCACTTTTTCCCAAGCCAAAACTTTCGGAATCTTTAAAAAAAAATTTTTTTAGTACTATGTTACTTCGTTTACTTAAAAGGTAAAAACTGTAAACAAGGCAAAATCTCCTTAAACAATGACTTGACTCATTTTTAGAAAATATAAATTTCCCTCTTTTTCTAGGAAGTTTTAAAGTTTAAAATAAATTTGTGAAACTTTTCTGCTATGTTACTTTGAAGTTAAATCTTCCCTTTAAATTATCAATTGTTCGCCTTCCGCCCAACACAAATTAAATCTAGAAGTATGAGAGAAAGCTTTTTTTAGAGAGAGAAATAGAAAAAAAAAATTTCTCTTTTCTAGTTCAGAATTTAGGGTTGCCTCCAAGAAAATATATGTATATAAATAGAGTCTCGATTAACAGAGTTAATATGGACCAGGCTCACCTCAGATAAGCAAAATTCTCTGATAACTGGATTTACACAAATCGGGACCAATGAGATATTTTATGATGAGATGAAATATAAATTTTGCCCAATTGCCGAAATGTAATTGTTAACGATTAAATGGCAAAAATTCGTATTAAATTTTAGAGGTAACAAAACCGTACAAATTGGCAACTACAGCTATTTTTTTTTTTTCAAAAAAAATTACGGCCATTTTTTTCCCCCCATTCTGACCAGAAAATCAGAGTAACTTTTTACGACTGTTCTTTCATCTTCACCTAACAATTTATAATTGCTGTTTCATAATAAAAGCCATCAGAAGAAAACTTCAACTGGGTTAAGCAGGACTGATAAACAGGACTCTACTGTAGTCTTAAGGCTACAAAACACTCCATTTTATTTTATACAGTGAAATACATTTAACATGAAAAATCGGTTAAGACGAAATGATATAGCAGTCCGGACAGTATACTATGCAATTTAAAAGAATTTTTTTTTTTCTTTTAACACAAAAGAAAAATTGCTTAACTTGAAAAACATTCGCTTTCAGTCTAGTTAGTTAGAGTGGAAATTGGTGAATTGTGTTAAAACCAATTAAATTTTGGGTGAAAAATCCGTGAATTTCATGTTTTTTGTAACTTAGCTTGTGTTTTATTAACACAATGGCTGAGAAATCTGTGCGAAAACAAACTACTGTTTCGATTCAAATGAAGATGCTTAATGTACATAGTTGATGAAAGAGAAGGACAAAAACAGAAATCTGCAAAGAGCCATTGCCGAATTCTACTTTATCAACAATAAAAAAACAGGGATCCCATTATGTTATGTTTGAGCGCAATATGTTTAAACCAGAGAGAAAACCTATGAGATCTGCCAAGCACGAAGACAGCTTTGCTTATTTGGTTCAAACAAGCTGGATCTCAGAATGCTGAAAAAGACACTTCCACAAAAAAAAAAAATATATATATATATCCGATTTCCCACCCACCCAAAAAACTTTTTTTTACTTGCTTTTTATCCTAATGGAAGCAACTTACTAGTAGTGTAACAGGAAATACGAATAAAATTTGACGATGTCGAAAATATTTATGAGGGTTTTTTTTTTTTTTTTTTATCTTAACGCGAAATTTTTTAACACTAAAAAAATTTTCGGTCCCCCCAGTTTCATGTTAAATGTATTTCACTGTATATTAAAAATTGGCTATTTAATGATTCATATGCCTTCATTTATTTGTAATAATATAGATACTTAAAATTAGCTTATAATAGCTCCATGTTTTATCAGAAATCATTCATTTATATTTTTTCAAAATAACATTAATTTATTTTTTCAGTTTTTATGGGAAAATGACAACAAAAAGATAATTGGTGTTTTTCAACTCTTTTTCCTTTATTTTTTACAGAAACTGAGTACTTGAGTTGCCAACATTAAACTAATTTCGCTAAAAAAGTACAAAAAAAATTAATATCTCAAAAACAAATGGAGATGCAGTTTTCTAACAAAATGCATTAAAAAGTACTTTTCCTCCCTCCCAATACGATGGTATAAAAATTTAAAATATGCGATGCTTAGAAGTTATTTTTGCTTTATTTTAAAATAATTATATCAAAGTTTAAGTATCCTTTGATTTTGCCATTTATAAATTTTAATTTTGCTGATCATACATGTAAAAAGATTTTGGTGTTAATGACAACAGGGACAATGTCATAAATTCAATAAAATTATTTGAATTAGAAGTGCATATATATCTATATTAAACAAAAACCAAATAAACTGTTCAAAAAAGCAAGAGAACATTCAATGCTTAATTTTATTAAAAAGGTTGCAGTTCAAATACAAAATTTACAGCTGCCCACAATTGGCTATAACTATCTTCTTGGATGTTTGACCACTCTTAGAACCATAACTCTCAATCTTTTTCACCACATCCATACCCTCGACGACTTGACCAAACACAACATGTTTACCATCTAGCCTGTTCAAAGAAAAAAATTATGCTTTATTACAAAAGTAAAAATTAAAATATTTAATTCATATTCAAATATTTGAAACTAATTGTTTTAAATTCATTTAATATTAAATTTTATTGCAAGCTTTCAAAAAGAAAAAAAAAAAAAAACTTTAGAGAAGGACATTTTCCCCAGATATTTTTTCATTTTTTACAGAAATTGACAAATTTATATTTTTTCATGTAAGCATATTGTGCACTCTTGTACAACATGAACCTGGTTTTTAATTACCTCATTTAGAATAAGAGAGAAAATAGGAAAGAAACTGGAATAAGAACAAAACAAAATCCTTTACTTTATAAGAACAAATACCTTTATGAATGTATTTTAAAGAATACAGTTAAAGAGTAAATTTTTGATTTGTTGTATCAACCTGGAGTATGTCACAGTTTAAGTTCTTTAAAATTTTAATCCCAAGCCATTCTCTCAAAAGATTAATAAAATGCTATCTTTTCACAAAGTTACTTATCCATATCTTTTCACAATGTTTTTCTTTGACTTTATAATTTAATATATATTTGCAACAGAAAAATTATATTTTTGAAAACCTTCAAATCATTTAAAGACGCACCAAAATTTTATTGTGGCCTAGAGTGTAGAAGAATTGGTGGTTTGAACCATTCTTTGCAAATGGTTTCAAGATAGAATTTTCTATTTCAATCTGCAGCAAACCAAATTTTATCTGCAAACAAAGATGAATCAAGCTTACTATCATCTACATCAATAAAAGATATTTGTGTCTGTTTGTTCAAGATGGCTAGGGAGAAACATCGCATGTAGAGTCTGCAAATTTAGATATAAACAAAAATTTTCATTTATTAATTAACACAGATAAATGCAAATATCTTTTTTTTCCTTCAGAATATCTTTGGGGCGGTCCATAAATGATGTCACACTTTTTTTTTCAATATTTTCGATCCCCCTCCCCCCCTTTGTCACAAAGTGTCACCGTACCCCCCCCCTCCCCCCTTGTCACATGTTACGCTATATTACGTAAACATATACTTGCAGTTCAGAAACAAAGCACTACGTTATATTTCAAACTTTATTTTTAAACTTTAAGTGCTTTAACGACATTTGTGAGCATAACAATAAAAATGATTCATGTACTTATTTTGTATGAAATAAGATTAAGTTTTATAATATAGGTGAAAACTGGGAAATTGAGTTAGTAGCCAGTGGCCGGTAGACTCAGTTTCATTAGTGGCCACTTTTTAAAGTTAGTGGCCACTATAATGTTTCAAACTTTCTTGGCATCTAGATAAACTATAATCGTTGTATATATACATATTTTCTATAAATCAGTTTTATACCAGCCAACTATTCATGATAAGAATAGGGACACAGTTGAAATTCAAGAAAATTACTTTAAAACTACAAAATTGTTACATTAATTTTTTTAGAATATATTTTCGGATTATTTATAAATGTTCATAAACACAATTATCAATCAGATTACTGTTACTTTCTTTACATAAAAAGTTAGTAACTAAATCAAATTTCCAACAACTAGATGTATAAAAAAAAAAAAAAAAAAAAAAATCAAACAAAACACAATAAAATGCTATTTCGATTTTATTTAATAATTAAATGTGTTATTAACATACCATATACATTACATACAGTTGAAATCTAAGCTGGTGAGTGTATTTCACAGAATTAAACAGTATCTCTTGCAGAAAAATAATCTAACTGATCAAACACATTGAAGATATTGTAATGTGCTTACCCTTTAGGGTCCAATTTTTTTTTTTAATTTTGAGAACAAAATTACTTTTATTTTAATAATCTTAATCGTAGCTATCCAAATAGATTTACTGATATGATAATAGGTTAAGAGTTTTTAGAGACGTTTGGAAAATCTCGTATTACAGGAGGGTTTAACAGATATTACAACTTTATGTTTTTTGTGTTTTACCACACGATTCGTTCAGAAAAGTAACCTATATTTTAAATTTAAAGAGTGAAATATATGTATAAAATAAATTACTAAATGTCCAAACATAAATGAACTCATAATAAGAAAAGCATAGCCATAGACTATCATTACTATGTGTAGATAGTAACAAAAGTAACTTTTAAGACAAAATAATACTTGATGAAAAGACATATACTATTAGTAGTAAACCAGACCCGAAAGGATAAAAATCCACTTGCATTTGCATCCAGTGAAAAAAAAAAAAGGAATAAATTATTTGAAATGTATGTGGAACCAAAGCTGATGAATATATTTTGCATAAAACTATATTTCTTGAAAAAATAATCTAACTGAAGAACGAGCATGGCGAAAAACTGAAATATTGAAAATACAGCTAAATCGCTGCAATCTGCTTGCATCCGGTAGGAAAAAGAATTAATCAGTTTGCTAATTAGATGTAATCAAAGTAGAGATGCATATTTCCATGAAAAAAGTTGTATTTCAGTTGGTGATCGATAACAGATTTTTTATCGCCACTTGGCGAGTGGCGACTATAGTGGCGATCGATGGCCGATATTTTAATCGCCACTTTTACAACTTTAATCGCCACGTGGCGAGTGGCGACCGCTAATTTACACCTATATTTTATAACAAAAACATAATTACAATAGTAATAAAATAATACGAAAGAGCAGTTGAAAACAGTTGTATTTTGGAATTTGAAATGGAACTTAATATATTTGGCTTTAAATCTACGTTATAAACACAAAATACTTTAATTTCAAAAAACCTTCAAAATTTAATCTGCTGATTTTTAATGCTTTTACTTTAACCAAAATGTGTGATGTTGCATTTCGTCTTACCCCCTTCCCACCCCTTTGTCACAAACTGTCACAATTTCCCGAACCCCCCTCCCCCCCTCCAAATGTGACATCATTTGTGGAAGGCTCCTTTCTAGTTGTAACAGTATCTTGTTTAAAAAATATTTTCACTTGCTAATCCAAAAAAGTAGTAAGTAAACAAGAACAAATCATTCAAAAAAATTTTTAATAATATATTATTTGTATATTTTATATAATTTTATTATCAATACACATAAAAAAAAAACAGAATTTTACGTAATCAAAGTTTTTTCTTTTCTGCGTATAAGTCGACGCCCCCCCCCCCCCCCCTTTTCCCAATTTGCTTGCCAAAAATTCTCAGAAATTCAGACTTATATGCGAATATATACGGCAATTGAAAAAAAAATTTTATTAATAAATAATGAAGGAATATAATTCTATTACATCATAGCAATAATTTCATGTCAAATATATGGAAAATCAGAGGAATTTCATTTTGTTAGAAATCTTTAAATATGTGAACAAAAACAGGGGGAAAAAGGTGTAGAAAGAATTAGGACAGTTAAAACACTATAAGAAAAAGCACTGAAATAACATATCCATGCAGTTTTTTCTCTACTAGGATAATGTCTTTGATTACTACAAAAATTTTAAGTGTATTGTAATGTAATTTTAAATGTTATTTTATTTTAAAGCATCATTTATGATTTACTTTTCAGTTAAAAAAAAAAATAAAAAATAAGTTTGAAATACAATAATTTTTACATTAATTTATATTTAAATTATTTTTTAAACAAATTTTTGTTATTAAAGACTTTAAAAGTTTTAGTTATTTTAAATTTATAAATAATTAAAATTGAAATTATATTAAATATATATGTATAAACATTCAGACTATTTCTACCATGAAATCATTTTTATTTTTCAAATATTTCCATAAATAAATTACATTAAAAATTGAACAATTTGTTATTTACATATGCTTGAGGACATAATGAGATACCTATCTAAACATCAGTAAAAGTAATTTTGAATGACCTATATTTAAAATTTCAAAGACCTATATTGAATCTGAAGTTTTCATATCCTCAAACTACACAGTCACCTTAAATACAGAAAGTCTGTTTCTGTATTAAAGAAAAAAAAATAAGATTTACTTTCTAATAGGTGAATATATGACTAATCTTTTAACATTTTTCAGGTAATATTCTCTACTTTTAAGATTTTTGATTTAAAATTTAAAGTTAATATTTGATTTAAATAAATTAAAAAAGCATACATTTTGAGTTCTTAGTCATTTCTTAAATTTACAATGTATTTTTAATTAAATGTTTTACAAACATCTTGACCTACGTTTGAAGAATTTTTTTAAAAGTTGATTTAAATCAATGATTTTTAAAAAAAAAAAATCAGTTGATTAAAATCAAGCTGATTTAAATCAACGAACCCTGGATTCAAATATATATATAAACATTAAATATTAACGATTAACAACAACAACAACAAAAAAAAATTACTTCACCATTTTATTTCATGTCAACAACATTCAAATATAGATGACGTTTCTTAGGGCGAAATTCAAGTGAACTGACAACATTCGACAAAATTTTGTTTCCAATTTGCTAGGAAATTAATCATCAAGTTTTAATTTTGTTTTACAAGATTACGTGCATTTTTTATTAATTTTTAAATATAATAATTAAAAAGGCTTTACAGTTGCTTCAATTACATTGGTCGACAAAATTGAACTTTTTCTCTTACACAAAACTGAAATTGGTTGTCCTATTCAATTTTTTGGTGCTGATTCTGAATCTTGTTTTAAATTTTCTCCAGCAGGTCTAGTTTATGATATTTGCTTCAGCATATTTCAATTTATGCAAATTTAAGGGATAAAGCCTTATCAGATTGGCTTTTTTGCTTTATGCTATAATTACTCGCTACAAAAATGTTTGAGATTACAGTGACGTGTGAAATATTGTGCCTAATTTGCATATTTTCCAATAACGTTTCTCAACATCTAAATATTTCTGCCACATGAGTACGCTAATATGTTTCTAAATTAGTTTTTTCGGCTGATTTCATATCTCAAATTCTTTATCCTGTCTAGTTTTTGAAAAAAGTGAAATTATTTTTTCACCAGAAAATGCTTTTTATGTTACTTTGTGATGCACTTCCGTTAGGACATATTCCACTACTTTTTCAATTGTTTTTTTATTGTACCCATTGTTTATTATGTCCAATAGGATTCTGACACTGTTCACCATTTTGACAAGAGGTACACCCCCCCCCCCTTAATAAATACATTTTTTTTTTTTTTTTTTTACATGTTTGATTTTTAGACTGATGACCAATTTTATAAAATTTTCTTAACTGAATGCCTTAAATAATTTGAAAATTTCAGAACAGAATCATGCCTGATTCTCAATATAATTTTAAATGTATATCATGATCCATTTGTTTAAAGTTTTAGAATTTAAAACATACCAAGAAGTTTTATCTGTGCAGAGGAAAAACTGACTTCCATTTGTGTTTGGTCCAGCATTTGCCATGGAAAGAATACCTGCAAGTTCAATATACAAATTCAATATATATAGATACAACTTAACACAGATACAAATACCGATAGCTATAAAAAGCACTAAGTTTATTCAGGACATTTCAGATTAAATATTCACCCTAAAGGTAGCATTTAAAAAGAAAAAACAATTTCATTCCAAAGTTTACATTTCTTTAATCTTTATATAAGTTACAGGGCTGTCTATCTGCCCAGCCTGACCTCCTCCTCCCCTACACACACACACTTAAAAAAGGAGATTTCTTTTAGAATTTAAAAAAAAAAAATTTCACATAAATGTCTAATAATAAATCTTTACTTTTTTTTTGGAGGGGGGGGGGGGGGATCATTTTAATTTTATTATTTTTTGTATAATTATCATCAAACTAAACAATAAGGTAAATATTCTTGTAATCAAAAAAATTTTAGATATTAGACTGAGGTAAAACTACTTCACAATATTAAATTAAAATGAGGACTAGAAATTGAACCAAATTAGAGCATTTTAATCTTAGTGTATTATATTTTTACATTATAATTAAAATTTTAAGAAAGTGAATCCCACGAATAGTTAAGTGTTACATCTACTATTTTAGCCCGCTCATCTAAAAAGTAGATGCGTGAGATGACGTCTTCTTTGGTTGCCCATTTGCTTATTAAAATAGATTTTTAAAATAAAATTTTATAGATATATTTAATTAAGTATTAATGAATAGTATTTATTATTATAGATTTAAAAATGAGGTTTTGGTAGCATTTAATGTCATTTTTTTAACTCCCCCAAAAACCGAATTAAATTTACCAAAGTTGAGCTTCTCATAAATATTCACAATATGAAATGAACATTTAAATTATTAGAGCTACTAGTTTTTCCCGGTCATCCCATCTACTAAAGAGCAAAACTGGGAAATTTCATTAGTGGACAATAGTAGCACTTTTGACAACTTTTTTTTTTTCTTAATTTAAAAGTGCTAAACTTGTTAAAATTTCTATTACCATTAATCTAAAATTAAATAGCCCAAATAAATGTCAATATTAACATACTGGAATCGGCAAAAGTGGAATCATTGATGAAATGCAAGAGAATTTTAATCTCTCCCAGGAAAAGTGGCTGATGGCACACAATTTACCAGCCACTAATTTTACCCAGAGTTTTCCCTAGACAGTTTCAGGAGGGTGCTGCACCCTGCCTGTCCTTACATTTACAAAATAGCACACCTCTTGCCCCTGATGAAAAACATTAGCACCCTTGTTGCCCCCAGCTGGAAAAAGTGCCTTTACTCCTTAAAAAATTACTTGCATAGTAAAAATGGACTCATTGCTGTCTTTAAAATAGCGTCCTGTCTATTAAATATTAAAAGTAGTTTCAAAAATCAAAAGAATGCCTTTAAAAATTTAAAAGTGCCCTTTTCCTACAAAAAGCACCCTGCCCATTTTTAAACCTGGGGGAAACTGCCTTTTACCATCTAGTCACCAAAGGAAATTTCAATAAACTGAAAGCTCCATTACTATTTAACTATTCAAAATGCACATATTAAGTTCAGAATATATTTACTAAAAAATGATATTCATAATTTTTTTTAAACATTATTGCCAATTAAAAAAAAAAAAAAAAAAAAAATCTAAGAACACTTACCAGGACCAGTGTGTTTCAGGATGAAGTTTTCATCTTCAAATTTATTTCCATAAATACTTTTCCCTCCAGTTCCATTATGCCTGGTGAAATCGCCACCTTGACACATGAAGCCAGGAATGACACGATGGAAAGTTGAACCATTGTATCCAAATCCTTTCTCACCAGTACAAAGGGCTCTGAAGTTCTCTAGATAAAAAAAAAAAAAAAAAAGACTATAAATAAGAATACTAAAATTACAAATAAAGTTCAAATAAAGAATAAATTTAATGCAAAATTTAAAAACGCCAACAGAAATGAATTTTAAGAAGTTTGACTAAGATGACAAAACACCCTGGTTTTATACTTAAATGTCTTGATGTCCAGTATTTCTCTTAAATGTTATTTTTTTAATGAAGCCCTTATACCATGCCCACACCACCAGACCAGTAGCACAAACAGTGCAGCATGGAAGCAGGGCTGCAGATTATTTTAGGTCTTGCAGATTAATCGAACAGGATAAAAAGAAATACTGAAAAAAATTACAAAAATTTACTTATTTCCGTTGTAAATGCAATTTTTGCCTATTTCATGAATTATTTCTTATGATAGACTGAGCCAACATTGTTATATCAGATAAATTTTATTTTCTTGCAGATTGATACAGAAAATTCTGCTACCAGGACAAGATATATTTAAGATATCTCAGACTCCAATTTTAGAAGTGGAACACCTCGAAATTAGAATGCCACCTGTTCATTCACACTGCAAAACTCACCTAAGAAACTCATTGTGCGAGATCTGAACAAATGGGAAGTGTGTGCATACACGTAAGTTAAAACAGCACTCAGCAGCCAATCAGATAATGTTAACCCTCTGACAGTCTTGGAAAAGGGCAAAATTGTAATGTTCTCTATTTTGTTTTAAATGCTAAAAAGACGATTCTTTAACATTTTATAAAAAAAAAAATTAATAACGAATATGAATGCAATCCTTGGAAGTATTAATCATTGTTCAAAGTATTAAAAATACATTAAATCAATAGGATTATATTACTTTAAATATTGCTTGTATTGCAGTGAAACCTGGAGCTTAGTGAACGTATTAACACAGGCTTGTCAGTGAGGGGGTTAAGCTCCACAGCCAGTTACGAGTGGCAGTAACTGTGTAGTCAGAAGGGTTCTAGGGTCATTCCATGTCAAATCAACACACTTTTTGAAAAAATTTTACCTCACCATCTCAGATTTTAATGAACGATGGCACATAGTACATATATAGACTAAGAAAAATACCAAATTTTTTCAAAATATATCTATCCGTTTTGAAAATATGGCTATGTAAACTTTTCAAAAATTGTCAAAAAATGGCAGTTTGACAAATTTTCAAATCATCATAGGGTCCCTCCTAATTAAGATAGGAAGGTGAAAGAAGTGTCATATTGCAGCATTTTGTATGGACTTTAATATGATATGCAACATAATACAGGTTTTAGAAAAAAAAAATTTCAAAATTTCAATTTCAAAATTTAAATTGTAAAAAAAACGTTTTTTTAAAAAATTTAAAAAAATTAGGAAAAGTAAATTATATTATTGTAAAACATTACAGAAAGTTTCAAAATGGGACAACAATGGGTTCATAGAAAAAATAATTTTTTAAAAATTGGATTTTTCATCAATTTCAAGTGATACAGTACAATACAATATGATGCAATGTAATATGATACAATATAATACAATTATATACTAAAATAGTTCAAATATAAAGACTTAAAAACTTTTTTTTTGTTTCAAATAATTTAAAAAATGAGTAATATTATTGTAAAACAGTATATACAGTTTTACAATAATTTTGAAATTTGAAAATAGGACAACAATGGGTTCATAGGAAAAATAGTGTTTAAAAAGTTTCATCAATTTTAAGTATAATAGTATATAATATAAAAAAAAGTATGATGCATAATGTAATATGATAAATGTATAATACAATATGATACACTACAGTCAGTTCAAATAACGGTGTACAAAATTGTCAAATTGTTAAATAACACAAAACCTTACCAATGCAAATCCTTTAACAATTCTTGTTATTGAATTACTTTGGACAATGAATTGTTGGATTTCAAAATGTCTTTTTTAGTTAAAACATAAGTTCTCCCAGTTGGTGTTAGAGGCTCAACAGAACATAAAACATCCATAAGTGGCACCCATAGAACATCTGGCTTGCTAGGATAAGAAAATGATGAAGATGGCCCATGTGGATGTAAAAATGTGACCTTAAGCTCATCAAGTTCTTCATCTTTATCCAGGATATATGCAAGCCACCAATGCTTGTCATATGCAGCGGTGATATATCCATTGCAATCTGATAATGATAGTTTATCATCAGATTTTGAAACTATTACTTTAAATGATTTTGAAGAATCAGAAAATGATTTAACAAATATGTCTGATGTATTTAATTTATCCGGAATGAAAGCATGATATTGCTGTGTTCCTTTAATGGTAACTGCTTTGTTGAACCTATCTTTTAAAAATATTTCTGAATTAATGTAATCTTCCTGTGTTGAAAATGCAAAGGTTATTTTTGAAGAAAAATTGGATTCGGCCCATTTATGTAATTGAAGAGGTGTTACTATTTGATTTTCATAAGGTCGCTGTAAGCTAGCTCTTGCTGCCTGTCTCTTAATTGTGCCACCCAGTCCATCACAAGGCCCTTTCCCATGAGCTGTGGCTGAAAAGTGCCATTCAGCTTCAATATTAAAATCTTCTTTATGAAAACATAGGTTGGAGAAATTTTTCTTATTTTTATACTGGGCAGCACATCCATCTGAAAAATAGAAAATCTTTGTTGGGGCTTTTTGAAATTTATTTTCGAGAAATTTAATGAATTTCTTTTGGAAGGTGTACACAGCAACAGTATTATGCTCCAAACAGTCTGAAATTACAACATAGTTTAAGTGCTCAACTGTATTTTCCCTTTTGTAGTACACTACAAACGGATGAATTGTGGCTTGTTCATTAGCCCAGTGGTAACTTTGAGCTTCATCTTGAATAACCATGCTGTAATTTTCAGAAAAATCAAGCACAACAGCAAATTCTGATTCTTTCAAATTTTCTTTTACTTGATTCATAAAAGATGATTGCTGTCTTGCAATGAAATCGTGTCTAACCAAGGTTGACAGTTTGTCACAAAAATATTCAATAAATTCTGTTGATGATTTCTGCAGAGTCTCTAAATTGCAGCGATCTACAGAAACCCACTGTCTAAATGTGACTTTTTCTATTAAATTATCCTCGAATGATTTCTCTAAAATATTCCGTATTTCAAAATCACCAGGGCAAGATGAGCATTCAGACATGTTGCAGTCTATTGACGGTGGATTGCACAACATTTTTGATATGCAATGTTTGTAAGTTGGCAATTCGGCATTGGTAATTGCACCCATTTTAACGTTTTCTATCATTAACTTGACATTTTGGTGAGTCGTGCAAACACAAACTGTGTGTGTACCTTTTGACCCAGCCAAAATGCAACGCTTTGGACGGAGCTCTGCAAACTTAGAAAAACTAATTTTTAAGTCTGGAAACTTTTCTTTGAATAGTACATGAGCCTCTTTTAGATTGCATAAAATGAGCCTTTTATAAACTTTTACTTTGTTTCCACTTTGGTCAGTGATACTGATACAATCTTTAATTCCGGGCATTGATCTGCTTATCTCATCACTTTCATAAAATAAAGTGACCGTGTTAACTATCTCAGTAGAAAGATTTTTACCTGGCTTAGAATTTGGGGTTTCCAATATTCCTTTTTCTTTCAACAGTTTTTTTGATTGACGTACCATATAGTTAGGTGCGTTAAACTCACGCATGATTTTTCTGATACCCCAACTTTCCGGTAGGCAAGTCAATATCATAAGTTTTTTTGTCCTACTTGTTGTATTTGAAAAATTCTCTATAAGATTTTGCAAAACTGTTTTATCTAAATCTTCAGCATTATCACTTTCTGAAGACTCTTTTGCTGATACAAACAAATTTCTTTTTAGGGCTGAGTCTATTGTTTTAACTTTTTTACTTGCATATTGTTTTGATTTAATTTTTTTCCTATCGATAGGGGACTCTCCTAATTCATATAGTGAAGAATTTAATGTTGCGATCACATGTGATTCAGCAGAAAAGCTAGGATCTTCTGAATCTGAAATTTCTTCTTCTTGATGAGTAGAAGTGCTCTGATCTTTTAACTTTGCTAATTCTTTCCGGCAGTAATCACAAACTTTTGCATGTTTGGGCAAATCAGGATACAAATCACATATCCAATTTGTAACCTTTCTTAACTTTTTCTTATCCCTTATGGTGTGATTACTTTTCTTAAATGGATTGAAACAAGTAACATTTGAAAACTGACATTGTGCCATTTCTTATTTCAATCGGACCTCTATTAAATTCTTCTCACAGAATCAAATAAACTGCAGTTGAAAATGTACTTTTAAAAGAATCCACATTACAAAACAGAATTTAATCTTTAAACTAAGAAACACAAAGTTTTAAAAAGTTCTTGCATAAAATATCCTGAAAAACTTTAGAAACTTTGTGAAAACTCATTCACATAAAAAAGAAAGAACACTATTTTAAATGAAAAAGAATATTCCTATATTCTGAAACCAAAACTGATCAATATACTAATATTCTTCATTCTACATCCAAACAGAACTGATTCCAAGATTATACTGATTGCAGTGCTGTTGACTGGTGATACCCATGGCTGACCTTTGATCTGTCTTATCTCAAGTAGTCAATAGATAACAAACCCTTGACAGTTTGAGACAGGCCAGACCTACAGACAGAGAGTGGTTACCAAAAAATCCCTTCTAATTAAGATAGGAAGGTGTGAAAGTATTATTTTGCAGAATTTTATATGAAAACATAAATTATACATTAGGATTACCTAGCAACTGAACAATTTTATTTAATAAAAACATTGTTTTCTGCTTTCCTATATCATCATTTATAGCAGATTAAATATTAATTTTGAGTTTCTTGTTTTATGAGTTTTTTCTTTTTCTTTTATTCTATATAACCCCAATTTAGTAAAATATGCTCATTTAAAGTTATTTTTAATATGGATCTGTTCTCCCATTTTCAAACATTGTATACTATTTTACAATAATACAACATATTTTCTATGATTGTTTGTATTTTAAAAAAAATCACACTTAATTTTTTTTCCCCCTATGAATACATTGTTGTCTCATTTTACAACTTATTTTCTATATTTTTTTGAAGAAAAAAAATAAAATCAAAAATTTTTTTCACATTTGAAATTTTAAAATAAAATCAAAATTTTGAATTTACATTCTTTTTTTTTTTCTTTTTTTTCAAATTCTGTCCTGTGACATACATTAAAAGTAAAATTTTCATGGATTTTTCGCATCATACTTGAAATTGATGAAAAAGCCCATTTTTAAAAAATTATTTTTTCTATGAACCCATTGTTGTCCCATTTTGAAACTTTCTGTAATGTTTTGCAATAATATAACTTACTTTCTCTAATTTTTTGAAATTTTTAAAAAAAACGTTTTTTTCACAATTTAAATTTTAAAATTTAAATTTAAATTTTGAAATTTTTTTTTTCTGAAACCTGTATCATGTTGCATATCATATTAAAGTCCATACAAAATGCTGCAATATTACACTTTTTTCACCTTCCTATCTTAATTAGGAGAGACCCTGTGATGATTTGAAAATTTGTCAAACTGCCATTTTTTGACAATTTTTGAAAAGTTTACATAACCATATTTTTAAAACGGATAGATATATTTTGAAAAAAATTGGTATTTTTCTTAGTCTATATAAGTACTAACTATGTGCCACAGTTCATTAAAATCTGAGATGGTGAGGTAAAATAGGTGTGTTGATTTGACATGGACTCAACATGGACAACCCTCTACTGTCTTAAGTGAGTTTTGGGAGTCTAAAATATCAAATAAATAGTGGTATAAATTCAGGTTTTAATTAAGCCAACTTAAACTGCAATTCTTTGAAAGGAAACAAAGGAATTTTCCCCTTTCATATTTGTAATCTGCTGAAAAACTCCACTCTGCTTTTTAAAAAAGTACATTAAGCAGAAAAGTAAGAGTAAATAAAAGTACAAACCAATCTATTTTAAGTAGCAAATTGAGAAAAAGTCTTTAAAAGTAAATCCAATTTCCGAATTTGTTTCAACATTCATAAACAAAACGGGTGATTGCGAGTTCATGAAAAAATACCTGAAATTTTAGCGAGAAAAAGATTTTGCATGGAGAGAGAACATGTATTTTATTGCAGAGAGGTCCAAATCATTTCATTATCAAAAATATTACCTTTAATTACGTTTAGAAATCATATGAAATTGATATCTTAGTCTTATTTTATTAATTTAACTATCAGAAAAACTGGAATACCGGTATGGAAAATGGAATACCTGAATTCAGGTACATTACCTGAACACAATCACACCTGACAAATTCAATAGTGTGGAAAAGAAAAAATATTTTCTGCAGTTATTGGAGATGGGGATCTTTCCAATTTTTCGTGGTTTTTGCTTTTATAAATCTGGTCACCTTAAGTTTAGAAACAGTATTTAAAAAAATTAAGATAACATATTCAAATACAGTGACTGGATTTTTCTTCTTTTAATAATGAATTATAATTAGTTTACTAAAAAAAATAGTTAAAACTATTAGAAAATATATAACAAATTAACACCTTGTAATATATTTCTTTTAATTTAGCAAAAAGGTGCAAGATGAAAGCTTTAAACAGGCATAAAAGTAGGAAATACGAAAAATAGAAAAAAAAATTCATCTATACAATGGCACCCCCCCCCCCCCAAACACCACATTTTAACTGTTATTTATACTAGGGGTGATTCTGTGTAAAAAAAAAAAAAAAAATTAATTCACAGCAAATTTTCTGAAAGTTTACAATGAGGACTGCGGAGTCTGTGGGAAAAATAGATGACTCCAACTCTGGCAATTTTAACAGATCCAATTTTGACTCTTTCGTTCAAAAATGAGCCCAACTCTGCAGCCCTGGTAACAACAGAGGGGGGGGGGAGAGAAATCCAATCCCGGCACCATGTTTTCATGACCCTTTGACAAAATTGCCCTTTTTCTCGATCTTCTGACGAAATTATGATTTTTACTTTTTTGTGATCTTTTGACAAAAATTTCTGTTTTTTCGCGATCCTTTATGAAATGAGTTTTTTCCACGATTTTTTGACGAAATTAGCTTTTTCTCGTGATCCTTTAACGAAATTTGCATTCTTTTCGCGCTCCTCTGATGGAATGTTTTCCTGCGTTTCTTTGACGAAATTGGCGATTATTCTTCGGATGATTGACGAAATTGACTTTTTTTGGCGATCATTTGTCAAAATTTGAGATATTTTATGTTCGAATTTATGTTTTAATTTTCCGAAGAAAATCTATGATGCATATGCATGTCAAATTGATCTTTGCTTCAGAAACCCACGGGTCAAGTTTTTTTTTTTTTTTTTTACTTTTTGGTTAGAAAAGTTACTTTTCGGCATGAAAGATTAAATAGTTTTCAATTCAACCAAATGCTTATTAGTAACTTCTTTAAATCCTTCTGTTAAAGTTCCTTTCTGGTGAGCTTATTTTGTTTAAATATTAAACATTTTAATAAAAATATTTAATTCAAATAATGTAATAATTTCTAATTCTAAACATAAAAATCCAAGATGGCGGATACAGAAATAAATGACACCTGTTCCAAAATATTGAATGTAAAGTATATTTTTATGGAATAGAATTATGTGAAGGGGCTCTAAAACAGGCCACAATTTTTCTCGCGGACATTTCGATCCAGGCAAAATTTGGAAATTAATTGATTTTGGAGATGTACTGAAAATATGGAGATGTATTCAGGATGTACATCCTGAATATATCTCCAAAAATACAACACTGAAATGGCCGAAAAGTTACGTAAATACAGGGAAGATTGAGTAAAAAAAGAAAAAAAAATCAAATTCACAGCAAATTTTTTAAAAGGTTACAGCAGAGGGAGAAAGTGAGGGAGGGAATCCACTCCCTACACTGTTTTTTTCTGCGGCCCTTTGACAAAATTATTTTTTTCGATATCTTTAGAAGAAATTTGTAGGTTTTTGCGATCTTGGGACAAAATGTGGATTTTTCTACAGTCTTGACGAAATTTGTAGTTCTTTTGCGATTGACGAATTTTGTGGGTTTTTTCGCAATCTTTTGATGAAATTTGCATTGTTTCCACAGTTCTTTCAACGAAATTCCCATTTTTCTTACCATGATCACTGGACGAAATTTCAGTTTTTCCTGAGATTCTTTAACGAAATAGGCCAATTTTTCTGGAAACGACTGACAAATGGCAACCATGTCAAAATTTGCAGTATTTTTTATGTCTGAATTTTCGCATTGATGACAGATTTTTTTTTTCCCCAGAAAACTCTTAAGAGCATCACCCCAACACAAATAGGACAAAATATTCCATTCCAAAAAGAAACTTATGAAAACTCCCTTTCCCTTTTAGTAAAAAGGCTCTTTTTGCACAATAATTCAGACAAAAACCCTGAAGGATTAGAGTAGAGAAAATGTCAGATTGTTAAATTTTACAGACCCTCCCTCCATCCCTTCTTATAGGCTTCCAATTTTTTTTTTTTTTTTTTTTTTTGGCAATTTTGCATAGATTCATAGAAAGCCCAAAAGTGCTTTTTAAAAAAGGTGGAATTCTTTCATGCCTGTTAAGAACAATAAAAATAGTTAGGGGAGAGGGAGGGAAGCAACTTTGAACATTTTTTTAAAATATCCACATTTCTTATTTGAATTATTTATTGAATTTTAAATATTTCTTGATAGAAAGAATAATTCTGCATCATATGAAATAAAAAAATTTCAGTTTTTAAGATAAATCTATTGAGGCTTTAAAAAGTTGAACGTTTTCTGTTCAAACCTGCCCCATGTAAGGGCACCTTTGAACAAACAAAAACTGCATCTTTCCAAAATATAAAATAAAATCACACAATTACATTTAACTGAAATTCATTTTTTTTATTATTTAACTAAATCTGTATCCATCAAAGCACAATGTTAGACAACAAAGGATAACCCCAATTATGTTTAATTGTAGCAATTTTTTTATGTAATATCCTTATAATCCACCAAACTGATATCCGATGCCTCTGGAAAATATATCGTATGTTCTTTTTTATGAAGAAACCTGACATTAAGCAATTTAATCTGACCAACATAATGAAGAGTTCTTTTTGCATGAAAGTGAACTAAAATGAAATCATTTTCATTCAAATTGTTATAGAAAATGGATAAAATCCTGTTTTATGAAATCCAGAAATAATGTTTACCATTGTAAATAAAACAGTATAGGGTTTGTTAGACAAGTCTGCTAAATCATGAATTATTGAAGTCGTGCGTCCTGAATTTGCCTGTAGTTGAAGCCCTGCATCAGTACAACTTTCATATTAAGTATAACACTTAATCTCTTAATTTTCGTATTAAAAAAAAAATTTCAGCAATAATATTTAGATACATCTGTAACTCTTTACTTCATTGTTTTTATGGTTCAATGGTGCCCCATCACATGGAGTTTAGCATTACAACTATTTATTCAATTAGGTTTGAGAATTTGAATAAAACAAACCTTATAAGTTAAAGCTAACACTTATTTACGTATTAAATAGTAAATTCTAATTTTAGGGATACAAGATTATCAACAAAAAGCTTACAACTTTTTTTTTGTTGTTGTTAAGTTTAGATTCAAGAAAGCAAAATATACTTATCTTGCTTAGACAGTGTGCATGCAAAATAGTAAAGCTTTGTATTCTTGTTACATTGAAGCAGTAGTACTGTGCTGCCATCAGGGTTCGTAAATGTCATTTTCGAAAATATCAAAAATATCAGATATTTTCAAAATAGTAAACTTACTGCTGATAGTAAATATTTTAAAGCATAATATAAATTAGAAGCTAAAACATATTGCAATTAACATGAAAACATAAGCAATGTTCTAAAAGTGCATTTATTTTTTACTTTCTTTTTCCACTAAAAACAAAATTGAAGATCAACTAATTGAAAACAGATACAATTTGCTTTATACACTTATATAAACTGTAGAATTAGTATCAAGTGAAGAAAGTTTTATATTTTATAAAGAAAAATATTAAATACAAAAGTTTTTTTTAAATTGAATTTTAACATAAATGTGAGCTTGTCTTATTTTTTATTCCCTAACCTGTTGTACAGTTTAGATTCAACTAAACCAAAATCAGAAAAGATTCTTTTCTAAAAGAAGCTGTATATAAATTATTATCTAAATTACAGTTTATCTTCAAATGGCTGTTCTGAATTAATTGTCTGATATAATTATTAGTTCTACATTTAAAAATAAAAGTTTAAAACATGAAGCTTGGAAAAGATATTTTTCTTTGCCTAAAAAAGTTTCTGCTAGAGGCAAAAGTTTATCTACAGAATGTCAGTCAATAACAGTTTAAATTTTCATTTACACTTGTTTTGACTGAAGAAAATATCAAAATTACCTTGCACGGTGATATTTTGAAAATAAATATCAAATATACAAAATATCAAACATCTTGATATTTTGAAAATAAATATCAAGAATTTGAAAATATCAAAAATCTTGATATTTTAAAAATAAATATCTGATATATATATCAAGATATATATCCATTGATATATATCAACGAACCCTCTTTGCCATATATTTAAAAGAAAATATTTACAGTGTTCAAAAGGTCCCCCCCATCTCCCCTACATATTGGACTGTTTTTACACGTTTCAGTACCATCCGATCCATTTTCAAGACAATAGGGTCAGGTGGGGGAAAGTGGTCATAAAAACAGGCTTTTCAAACTTTCAGAGGATATAAACATCTGAATTTCTGTGATAGTTTTCTAAAATTTTAGGCGATATTTTACATTACATTACTCTAGAGTACATCCATATCCATTTCAGAAATATTTTTGGGGAATAACACCTTTATAACATTTTTCTAGGCATGTTTTTATGACCACTTTACCCCAAGGGGTGGGATAAAGTGAGTAGTGAATGGGGTAAAGTGGTCACATTGAAAAAGTGTAATAAAAAAAACTAATGAATAAAAAGTGACATTTTATTATTTACAAACATTTTAAACAACCTTTATATTAAGTTATCTGCCATTTTATTTTATTAAAGTGTAAATTTGTAATGTTAAAATTTGGTTCTTCAAGGATTTTGATCACATCTGATTCTGGAAAAGTATAATGATTGCCAAATTTGGATTTTTTTTTAACATACTTTAAGAAAAATAATCAGTTTTTTTCCAATAAATTGCTTTGATTTCTTCATTTCATATTTTAGCAACACTCAAGGTCCGATAGATATGGTTTGAGATGTCATCTTTAACAATTATAAATGGATTCAAAAGAGAATGTTGATTAGGGATATGTTTTTGTTGTTTTTTCCCTCTTGAAAATTTATGCAACTTTTAAGTATCTCATTCCTCTTGTTATTTTTGCAGATATAATGCAAGTGTTTTTTCTGTCAATACTACCCCGATCTTGGACTGGACTAGGGATTGACCGAATACCGAATAGTCGATTCGGTATTCGGTGATTCGGCATGTAAACCGAATATTCGGCTTCGGCCGAATACTTTGAAGTATTCGGCCGAATAATTGCAGATAAGTATTTTCTTAGAAGTAGAAGAATTCTCTTTTACTTAGAAGTAGAATAGGCTAAATGGCGAGTTTCAATATTATGTGCATGAGTTCAAAGTTCAGCTGCACTACCAAAAACAAGTCAAAGGCCATTTTTAATTACAAAAAAACTTTTTTTTCTTTCCTAAAATAGTCTATATAGGGGTGAAATCAGAACAACTGTCTACGATATAGGAAAAAAAAGTAAGGAATATGGGCATCTTTCCATTACCATTTAATTTTAATTATTTCTACATTAGTTTTTTCAATTTAAATTTATTTAATGTGTATTCTCTTTAATATACACCTCAAATATATCAGAGTTCATCACTGTATATCTAAGGTTTATATTAAAGAAAATACATGCATCAAATAAGTATACTCCTATGTCTATCCTATAGCTTTTATAACCATTAAAATTAAAATCGCTCTAATTTATCTTCATCACCACAGTGATAAATATTAATCAAAACATAAATATGTATCAATAATTTCTCAGAAAATAGTTAAATGTACAAATTGATATGATACCTTTTGTATTTGAGAACATTCCAATTCAATATGTATATAACTAGACAATCAGTAAATTAGCTTAATGACAACATCGTTTCTTTTTATTTGAATGAACTTTTGTTTTCTGAGAATTCTTATCCTTAATAATAGCCTGTATAGTTTAATACTTTCATTGGGTTAATTTGGATATTGACTAGTGATAAAATAATAAAAAATAAGTGATGGGTTAATGAATTTGTGAGTTGAAAGAAGTCATTAAATTTTTTTGTGTAATTAGATTTAAGAATAAAAATGTAACTGAATTAAATTATTAAGAATTTAATTTTAATTAAAGTTTATTAAAAAAGATAATATATGCAAAAATGTGTATTAAAAATTTTTAAGTATTCGGTTGCCGAATACCGAATATTCGGTGTACACTTTGACCGAAGCTTCGGTATTCGGTATTCGGCAAAATTGCTGATTCGGTCAATCCCTAGACTGGACACATTTCCTTTTCCTTTAAAGCTATGTCTAACAATTCTAGTCACATCTAAAATGGGTGTAGATAATGTTGCCAATGTAGCTTATTTTAATTTTTTTACATATTTTGCAGTCGGCTTTCTTGATACTGTTTCTTTAAAATTCCTTTCCAGGCTTTTTTTAATGGGAGAAAATACACCTAGATCTAATGGTTGTAGACTATGACTAGTATGAGGTAGCAGGCAGAGTATTATAATGCGATTGTTGATAACTTTTTTTCACAGAGTCACAATCCATTTATGTCCATCACAATCATAAATAAAAGGGCAGATTTTTGTAAGCTTTCGGTGTACTATCTACTTAATAAAATGATCCATCCAAGATTCAAGTACAGAATCCTGCATCTATCCAGATTCCATGATTCATACAATGCTCCTGCATGAACACCCTTTATCCATAATTCATATGGTACTCACTCATAAACTGAATGGAAGAATGTAATAACCACTATACTTGAGGCAGACCTTAGTTGTCAATGGAGATTATACTAGAGAGGAGTGTAAGTCCGCGACAATAAATAGTTCTGTACAGAATCTGAAAGAAATGGCATATTAAATCTCCGTTTTTCCACATTTTTATATGAAAAATGATTGACTCATTAATCAAAATCGATTGAGCTTAACATATATTCATTTTTATGATAAATATCTAATAATAATCAAGGAAATGTATTTATTCGCAAGGAAGGATTCTAGCGAGAATTTGGCGCGGTGCAAGCAAATGGCTAGTAACCTTAGACCCCCAACAGAGTAGATGCGGGGTGATGGTCAATAGATAAAGCCTCTTCTTATTATCAGAAATAGTAGATTTTTGATGTCCAATCAAAAGTTTCTTTTTTAAAACTATTAAATATAGAGAAAAATTTTCGGTGGATTCGAATTTTTCGGAAAATTTCACCCCAAGTACATACCCAATATATGGCTGAGACATTTAAAATAACAAAGAAAAATTTCTTTTGCAAATTAAAACGAATAAAAGAAGCCCTTTATTTTAAGACTGTTCTCATAAAACTATTTTTCCCCGTCCAAGAACCAGAAACTTTATATTTTAGGGCTTGTTTTTAAACGTAAAAACAGGATACTTGCAGGCATGATATTTGAAGGGATTTGAAATCTAACAGTTTTTCTTAGTTTCCGGTAAATTAATTACAAGCAATTGTTATCTAAGAATGTATTTTTATTTCTTTAATTTACTGGACAATCGCGTTGGATAGAAAATTTTGGTGGATTAGACAATTTCATCTCAAGTAAATATGAAGCACATGGAAAGAATATGTAAAATAACAAGAATTTTCTTTTTTGTGTAAATTAAATCTTTTTTTTTTTTTTTTAAATGCGTCTTTTCTTAAGTACATTCACGATATAATTTCTATCTTTTTGCAAATAGAAGTTTAAACTATTCTTATTTTACTTAGAAAGAATTGATCAGCAGTTAAATTAATTTGTCTTTTAAACAATAGAATAAATTTGATATTTTAACAGTATTTTAGACACAAAAAACAAGAAAAAATTCACCAGTTATTCATAATGCATGCTACAGTTTTATGCATAAATGTAAGTTAATTTGATTTGATAAGTAAAATCATAATTTAACTTGACATAAATCAATCAGGCCCGTGCGAAATGGGGGGGGGGGGAAGCAAAAGGGTCAGTCGTCCCAGGCGTGGAGATTGAGGGGCGCGATTACCAACACAAACATCTTATTTTGATTGTTACAAGAAATTATAGATATACATATCTAGAATGTTTTTTCAAAATGAAAGTACATACATTTTTCGTTTTAGAGTTTCACCGTTCCTCAACCCATACCCGAATACAAATTTCTGATTAAGGACTTCTTTGTTTTAAAAACTTATTTCGACATTTCTTTTTTTTTGCATTGGATAGCTGAGGTTTACCTCTACATCTCTCCTTTTTTTCCTTTTTCGATTTGGTTGCAGATATTTTCTTAGAATGACACTTTCATTTTCGGAACTGGTTTCGAAAGCGAAAGTAACTTAATAAAAAATATCTGCAATTAAAATTGAAAAAGTAAAAAAAAAAAAAAAAAAAAAAAGAGCGATGTAGATATTGACCTCAGCTATCCAATGCAAAAAAATATTTAAAAATTCCGAGGTGCAAACGAGATATTAGAAAATAAACTCCCCGTAGAGTTAGCATTAGTTCGCGAGTGTCTTCGCCTGTAGGGACAGGAGCCTTACACGGGAGTTAATGTTAAACCAATGGGAAGGATCTTTTCTAATATCTCGTTTGCATTTACACATTTTTAAATATTTTTTTTTGTTGTTGGATGGCTGAGGCCCATGGTCTACATTCGCCTGCTGCAGAATGTAAGTATGAAATAAGCTAAAAAGCTAAATTAAAAAAAAAAAAAAAGACAGAATTATCCATTTAAGACAATTTTTAAACATACTCAGAAGCAATAAAATAATACAACAATTAAGAAATATTCAAAAATAGATTTCTACCAACATTTAACAAAACTGACAATTCAAAAAACCCGCTACAGGGTCTCTTCTCTGATCCCTTTTGGATAAATTAAAAACACGTGAATGTAAAAAGAAAATTAAAGAAAAAGAATTAAAAATTCTTTGCCACGGTAGGGTTGAGGAAGGCAAGGCAGTTTTTTATCTTTCATTTTTAACAATCAGAAATGAAGAAAGTTTCGTTTAAAATTAATTTTCAAAATCCAGAGAGGCGGTGGCCCTTCCTGGCCCCTCCCCAGCCGACGTCCCTAAAGGGGATTTTTAGTTTTTTTTTTTTTTTATAATTTTATTCTAAATGTATTTTGGCTGTATCATCAACCGGAATTCTTTCAGGAATATAAAAAAAAATTGCGTGGAACAGGAAAAAACAAATTGGTAAATTCAATTCGCGCAAATTTATTCCTCCAAACAACGATAAACAGCCTGGCAATCCAAGAATATACTTCAGCAGTAAACAAATAATATAAATTAAATCCGAAAAAGGATTTTCTGCGCGCCAAACTCCTCGCTATATCTCCCAGTATGGAAATCCTACAACGCCAGAGTCAGTAAAAAGGCTCGCTCAGTATAATCACCATTGACAACTAAGGTTTGCCCGAAGATTAGCTGATATACCAAAAGGAACACTAAACATTATCTTTCCTTTGGTTTCTGAATTTTATATAATTACATTGCATAATTTTTTAAACTGGGCTATTTTGGCTATCCATATCCATTCCAGCCTCATCAACATTAAAAATTCTTTCTGGACTTTCTTGTGGACCATTTTCTTATATAATATAAGTATTAGAAAAGTAAATGTGTTGGTTGTTAAATTAGTTGATGCAACCTTTGCAAGCAATTCGGGTTTACACTTAGTTAATTCATTCACTATTCAGAACCTATTAAAAATTAAACCTAACCTTTTTTAACCCCCATATTATAAACTATTATTAAATAATAACTATTTGCTGTTAGTTTCTAATAATTATTAGTATTTAATAAACCGGCATTGTATATAATGAATAATTTAACTGATCAACAGTGATGTAGTCGTAAAAAAAACAGAGGGTAAACGCTCTAAGCAGAGGGTATACGCTCAAGGCAGAGCGTATACCCTGGAGCAGGGTTCGTAAATATCATGATATTTTCGAAAATATCAAAAATATCCGATATTTTGATATATATCCGATATTTTCGATATATATCCGATATTTTCAAAGCAGTCAACTTACCGCTGATAATAAATGCTTTTGAGCATAATTAGATTAGGAACTAAAATATATTGTACTTAACATGAAAACTTAAACAATATTCTAAAAATGCATTTTTCTTTTTTTTTTTCCTTAATTATTTGTTCAACATTTAAAAATAAAAGCTTCAAATCTAAAGCTTGAAAAATATATTTGTTTTCCTTTTTAGCTAAAAAGTCACATAAAGAAGAGACAAAAGTTCTTTATCTACAGATTCATACAGTCAATAACAGTTGAAAATTTATTTAATTTACACTGAAATATTACGAATTATGACTGAAAATATCAAAAATATCTTGGGCACATTCATATTTTGAAAATAAATATCAAGTATATGAAAATATTAAAAATCTTGATATTTTGAAAATAAATATCGGATATACACTCATGTCCAAAATTAAGGTCACAAACATAAAATCTGTGAAAACTGATGAACTATTTATTCACTGTGTTGCCAAGAAATTTGGCACAGAGGCATATTACAATAGGAGAAAGAATATAGCAACATAACAATATGGAAAAGATTTTAATTGTGAATTAAGATGCAGGGTATATGAAAAAGTTAAATCATGAATTGGAGATAAAGCATTTATCGCGGGAAAATTCTGTCTAATATGGAATGTGACCACCGTGTACTGCTATACAAGCCTCACAACAAGCTCTCATATTGTTTATGAGGGTGTCAATAAGTCTTTGTGGCAAGAAAGGCCATTCTTCCAAAAGCGCGGCTTTTAACTCCTGGCGGGTCCTGGGAAGGGGGTTACGCTGTGCAATGGCTCTTCCTAGACCATCCCAAACATGTTCAATTAGATTGAGGTCCAGAGGCCTCGAGAGCCAATTCATACGGCGAATATCCTCTTCGTCAAGAAAATCCTCAACAATGTGAACTCTGTGTGGCTTCGCATTATCGTCCATAAACATGAAGTCTGGGCCTACGGAAACCCAGAACAACCTCACATAGGCTTCAAGGACCTCATCCCTATAGAAATGTGGGTTGACAGTACCCGCATCAAAGACTTGCACTGGTGTATGACTACCCAACATTATGCTGCCCCATACAAGGATTCCTTTGCCACCAAATCTGTCGATTTCTTTTACGAAGGAGGGATGATAGCGAACTACACATTCTTTCCAGATGAAGATTTGGCGAGAATCACCCTTCGAGGTGAATCTCGACTCATCACTGGAAATAACATTGCCCCATTCTTGCTGTGTCCAAGACTGATGTATTCGGCTCCACAACAACCTTGCTCTTCTGTTGGATGCAGTGAAAGCAACACACACGACTGGACACCTGGTGTTAGGGATGAGGTCCTCGAAGCCTATGTGAGGTTGTTCCGGGGTACTGGAATCCCGGACTTCATGTTTATGGACGATAATGCGAAGCCACAGAGAGCTCACATTGTTGATGATTTTCTTGTAGAAGAGGATATTCGCCATATGAATTGGCTCTCGAGGTCTCCGGACCTCAATTCTATTGAACATGTTTGGGATGGTCTAGGAAGAGCCATTTCACAGCGTAACTTCCCTTCCTGGACCCACCAGGAGTTAAAAGCTGCGCTTTTGGAAGAATGGGCTTTGTTGCCACAAAGACTCATTGACATCCTCATAAAGAGTATGAGAGCTCATTGTGAGGCTTGTATAACAGTGCACGGTGGTCACACTCCATATTAGACTTTTCCCGAGATAAATGCTTTATCTCTGATTCATGATTTAACACTTTTTCATATACCCTGTACCTTAATTCACAATTAAAATCTTTCCCGTATTGTTATGTTGCTATATTCTTTCTCCCATTGCAATATACCTCCGTGCCAAATTTCGTGGCAAAACAGTGAATAGTTCATCAGTTTTCACAGATTTTATATTTGTGACCTTAATTTTGGACATGAGTGTATATCCATTGATATATATCAACGAACCTTGGCTGTATATAAATGATTATCTAAATTACATTTTATCTTTCAAAAGTTGTTCTGAATTAACTGTCTGTTATAATTATTAGTTCTATTTTAAAAAAATAAAAGTTTCAAACATAAAGCTTGGAAAAGATTTGTTTTCTTATTTTCTTAAAGTTACTGCCAGAGGCAAAAATTAATTATCTACAGAGTGACAATATGTGGTCAATAAACTGGTGGAAATTTCATTTACACTTGCTTTGACTGTAGAAAATATCAAAATTATCTTGCACAGTAATATTTTGAAAATAAATATCAAATATACAAAATATCAAACATCTTGATATTTTGAAAATAAATATCAAGAATTTGAAAATATCGAAAATATCAAAAATCTTGATATTTTAAAAATAAATATCGGATATATATCAAGATATATATCATGATATATATCCATTGATATATATCAACGAACCCTGCCCTGGAGTGTATAAACTATTGCTTTCTTGAGAAACAGAGGGTATACAGCGTTCCTTAAAAAAATCCAGAAGGTATACGGCGTATACCCCCGTATACCCTCCACTACATCCCTGCTGATCAAATATCTATAAGTTAAGCCTAACTCGGTGACCACTTTACCACACTTAACAAACTATTATGAAATAAAATCTGATAAATATAACAGCTATAAATGAAAATATGTTCTTGAGATATGTGTAAAGCTTTCTGAACTGCCAATTTAACAAAATTTGGAATAAACAAAATGCAGCAGAAAAGTTAGAGTTAAAAGAACAAGGTGTAACAAAGACAAAATGAGTGCTCAGTGGCTCAAACATGTTACTAAAAATGTTTTTTTGAGTGAGAAACTTTGATCAATACTTAATAAATCTAAAATTAAAAGAAAATTATTCAAATTTCTATATTAGTCAGGATTTTAGCCTTTTTTATGAATTATGACCACTTTACCCTACCTGACCCTATAAGATGGTGTCTAGCCAAACTCAGCAACAAACCTCCGTGACTTTTTCAGGCTTTCCGTACTAATAGAAACAATTTTCCAGGTATTGAGATTTTATGATGTTACATACAAAAAAACCTTAAAAGTTACCAAGGAAAGATGGAAAGGGGATAGGCAAAAGAAATTGTAGAAGAGGTTGAAATAGTACTTAAGAGCAAAGATCTTTTTGCCATTGCAATTTCAAATCTTGAGCTTTAGGATCGAAAATTTTCTTCCAAAACTTTCTCAGAAGTTAGAAATCGCATTTTTTCTAAGAAATTTTAGATTTCCTTAACTTTTCCTAAAGAATTTCACTTTCCCCTGACTTTTTTTACTCCATATATATATACATTTACCTCATTTTTCCAGGTTATCCAGGTGGCTAGACACCACAATAAGAATACTCTAAGATTGTGGTGATGGTGTTTCAGATCATTACATGGTAGATCAACTTCAGAATATTCTTATTTAACTAGCAGATTCTGATCACTATTTTTTTTCCTATTCTTTTTTTTTTTTTTTTTTTTTTCGATTGCATCTAATAATAATTTTCAGGGTTCGATTTAAGCAGTATCGCATCGCAATTTGCAATTCAAATTTAATTAAAATGCGATCCAATAAATGCATTAAATCGCAATCATTGCGATGCATATTTCCCACACCCTTTGTTGTACACTTAAAGTAGGGATGCCGCGGACGTGCTATAGCGCGTAAATTACGTGAAAAATCAGATACGGGACGCAAAAAAATAGCTCTTATGCGTCCCGTGGGACGCATAATTTCATGAAAAAATCGTGGAAAACAGACTATTTTCGTCAAAGAATCGCGAAAAAAGCGTAAATCTCATCAAAATATCGCGCAAAAGCAGCGATTTTCGTAAAAGGGCCGCGAAAAATTAGCGTATTTCGTCAAAGCATCGCGAAATAAAAAGCGAATTTCGTCAAAATATCGCGGAAATAAGCGCAAATTTCATGAAAATATCGCTGAAATAAGTGCAAATTTCATCAAAATATTGCGAAAAATGCGATTTTCGTAAAAGGGCCGCGACAAATTAGCATATTTCGGTAAAAGATCGTGAAAAAAATAGCGAATTTAGTCAAAAAATCGCGGAAAAAAGCCGAATTTTGTCAAAGGATCGCGAAAAAGGCACAAATTTCATCAAAAAATCGCCGAAAAAAGCAGATTTTCATCAAAGGATCGCGAAAAAAAGTTTTTCATCAAAGGATCCCCCAAAAATAGCAAATGTCAAAAAATAATGTAAAAAAGCAGATTTTCGTCAAAGGATCGCGAAAAAAGCACAAATTTCGTGAAAATATAGCGGAAAAAACGCTATTTTCGTAAAAGGGTTGAGACAAAATAGTGTATTTTGACAAAAAATTGCGAAAAAATAGCAAATTTTGTCAAAAAATCGCGGAATAAAACCGAATTTTGTCGAAGTATCGCGGAAAAACCCGATTTTCGTGACAGACTCGCGAAAAAATAGCGAATTTCAACAAAAGGATCGCGGAAAACGCGAATTTCGTCAAAGTAACGTGGAAAAAAACGTGAATTTAGTCAAAGCACCAAAAAAGATGTGCAAACTAAACTTATAGGTAGAAAATTCATAAAATGGGATTTAATTTCTTTTTTATGAGATTCTTAAAAATACAGCATGATTTCAGTGTACTTTGATAATATTTATATTCATTAGGTGGACCAGTAAAAATCATCTCCCACCCCTCGTTCTTACTGCATTGAAATGTCTCCCGCCTTCAGAACATTTAAGATTTGATGCTTATTAGTGATTTAGATATAAATTTCCCTTCCAAGGAAAATGTCTGATTCCAACACAGATCTATGCTGACAAATAATTCAACGGGTAGTATAATAATGAAAGCACCCATTCATTCAACGAAAAATACACCTTTACTTAACATAAGTTCTTTTTTTCAGCAAAAATATCTTTTTCAATAAACCCGCCTTGCCTCTTTTTAAAAGAATGCGAACATTAGTGATACTTGTTAGCAGGGACCCGGAGCTGGAGCTCGGAGCCGGAACGCTCCGGAGCTGGAGCTCTAAATTTTCCCCAGCTCCAGGGCTCCTTTAGTTTTTAATATTCTTTTAAATCTTTTCAGTCTTTTAAATTTCTAGGCTTAAAATATTTAAATTACATCATTATTCAGTATTTTAATTATATCATTTTTTAGGTTTTTATTATTATTATTATTATTATTAGGGAAGGAAAACTTCTCAAAAAATGGCAACACTACTTTACTTCTACTTTCTACTTGAACTAAGTGACAACACTATTTGAAAACAAATATGGCCGCCTGTTGTTTACATGTGTAGTCGTACAATTTTGGCTGTTTGAAAAGTGTAGAAGAAATTTAAGATTTTTGTGTTTAAAATTCTACCAAACTTTCTATTTTAAAAGCAAAAGCTAAAAGATGTCATATTTTCTGAACAAGCATTTCAAGTTTGATGAGAAGAAAAATGCATTTTGTCAGATCTTTAATGAAGATAGTATTTGAGCAAAAAATTAAACGTGTAAATTAAAATCTGCAACTTAAAAGCGCGAAGTCGGAGCCGAATTGGAGCCACGGTATTTTCTCTAGGAGCGGAGCTGGAGCTGGAGCATCAAAAATTGTTCGGCTCCGGGTCACTGCTTGTTAGTGGAACTTGGTATCTTCTACTCTCAAATAAACATTTTACAATTAAAGGTACTTTTCGGTTAGCCGGGCGCCAGTGTTATATATACATATTTATATACATACATATATGTAAATATACATATATATATACATATATGTAAATATACATATATATACATGTAAATATATATGTATATATACATATATGTATGTATATAAATATGTATGTATAACACTGGCGCCCGGCTAACCGAAAAGTACCCAATTAAAATTGTATCTTGCATTTTTACTTTTAAAAAAGTAAAGAAAATTTCTCTTAATATTTTTTAAAAATATCTTATTTGAGTGCAAATAATGTTGGTTTTAATTCATTATTTAATTATTGTTAAAACAATAATTAATGCATTTCATTTATCTTAATAAACAACTTTCATTTATTCCTTTAAAATATAAATTATTACTGAGGGGAACCCGCTTTTGTAAAAAAGGGACTTAGATTTTTGGAAATCCTGGGTCCCGGGGACCCAGGTTTTTTCAAGTACAGCGGCATCACTGCTTAAAGTTAAAATTTAAAGGCGTTTTTACATGACATACGTTGTGTTTTCACCCTCCCCAAGTGTTTATTTACAATGGAAGTACAGCGAGGAAGTACGCTTTTTTTTTTTAAAAAATTTGTTTTAAATTTTCAAGATTTAAAAGTTACATTAGCTATTTTTTACTTGCTATACAAAAGTGTCTAACTGCTATTCAAAACTGACTTTGTATAGCAGTTAATGCTATGCAACTTTCTTTTTCTAAATCGACCCCTGATAATTTTGTATGGTTACCTCTTGGACTACTCGATTTTAATAAAATTTAACCTTTGTCATTTTCACCTTTAATATTCATGCACAATACCTAATATTTTTTTTATGGAACCTTAAGTTTTCTGTGCATGTCTTTGCGTAATTTTCAGACTTATTTTCTAAAGCAGCACCTTGCTGAAAAGTCAGGAGCGATGGCACAGCATTAGAAAAAAAAAAGGTATTGCTTCCTACACACAGCTACAAAAATATTTTATACATTAGACAAATCTTAATAAATACATAAAGTTACCTGCTGTTTTAGGCACAACATCATTTCGCAACTAAAAAAAGAAAATATTCTCATTAGTTCAACAAGAAATGTTAGATAAAAAATACATTCAGAAAAAGAACTAATATATGTACTGTAGTAGATTTTAGCTATATTATACAGAGGAATGTCACTCAGAAAATAGAGGAAATAAAACAGTAAAACTTACGACGAAATTTATGCATACATTTTATAAACTATATTGTTTATAATAAATTATAAACAGTAAAATTTTTACTAAAACTTTCTCAGCTAGCTTAAAAAAATGAAAGAAAGAAAGATTTTTTGTAAACCTAACACTCAAATTTGCTATTCTTTGCAATTTTAATAACTGTTAATGCATCATGCATTAACACTTATACTATTTAGTAGTAAATAAACAATTTTTCTTTAGTTCACTATGTTCTATAACAATTGAGGTAACTCAGGAATAGATTCAATGAGGTCAGTGAAGATACAGGAGGGTATCAATGAGGTCAGAAGGTTTTATACGTATTAGCATGACAAAAAAACATGCAAGAAAAATGGAGGTATTTCAAGTTTTAGATTTAAAATAAAATAAATTTAATAAATTCTGACAGTCATATTGTGAATGAAGTAAAATCTAACACTAAACCTCATTGGGACATTTATTGGCATTAAATCTTTAGATTTTTTTTTTAAATCCCCAAGGAGAAAAATTGTAAATTCCATAACAGATTGCCAAATTTCAAGGAATTTTCTAATTTCAGATTTTATTTCTTCCCACCACTTCATAAAATTAGAGAATTGTTTTCTGCAAATACTGACATTTTTTATTTCCTCAGTTAACAAAATTCTTTTTTTTTTTTGGTTCCCCATAACCAAAGGAAGAAAATTGCGATTTTATTCTGTGATCAACTGACAAATTTAACACTTATTTCACAAGCGACTGACAAAACTTATTAGGCGAGCGAATGACAAAATTAGGAGATTTTCAATGACCAAACTTTGTGAACAATTGAGGAAATTCCAAATTTCTTTGTAGCTGAACTGACAAAATTGATTCTGCAGAAATCTGGGAAAAAGAACGAATTCCACTAATTCGTAGAAGAATCGTATGCCCATATCTTGTGTCTGCCTGTTGAACATATGAATAATCCCGGAGCTAGAAATTTTATGCCCAAATTATCTTCCCAGCACAGATTTTTCCGAGTCGCCAGATTGCATCATGCTGTCGCAATGCAGTCTTCTTGCATACATCAAGGCGATTAAATATAATTTCAAGGCCAAAATGTAAAAAAATTAACTTTTGTGTACAATTATTTGCAATTAAATTCAAAGCAACCTAAGAAAGCTAAGTTATACTAATCTGACAATCCAATTTTTAAATATATCCTGATAGAAAGAGCCCCTGTATGTACCAGGAGGGAAAAGATAGCTTCCCTTTCCTTGTTTTAAAGAATTCAGCTAATTTTACTCAAAAATGTTAGGAAACCAATTTAGAAGATTCACAGTTTTAGTCAACGCTGAATTTGAAAAAAATGTCAGCTATGCCCAAGCTGACTTGATTCATGGTGACATTTATCTTGCCAAATTTGGCAATAGTTATCCAAGTATCAGCAAGCTTGGGGAGAATTTGATGCTGGCAGATATGTTTATGTAGTTTTTAGTGTATGACAGTAGGAACAATGGTTACAACAATTAAAGCAGATTTGCGAGATAAACCACGTTTTCCAAGGCTGGTAAATGAAACCCGAGGAAGAAAAAAAATCAGCATCTCTAGAATTTCAAACCGCTATATATCAGCCAGTTTTAAAAAGAAAAAAAAATGCTCTGGACCTTTGTATTACGGTCGAACAATTAAGGGCAGGAACGTCTTGGATTTCTAATTCTTTTGTACATATTTTTGAATTTGAAATCTTTAAGTGACCGCCATTTTGAAAAAAGATGGCGGAGGAAGCTGGCCAATGAACCCCGTAGAGACCTTCTGTACACATGTTCGGTTACATCCAAATGAATTCATTAATACCAGTGCTATCGCATGGAAAATAAAATGAGATAAATATATACAGATTAATATTTGAAATGTGGGTAGTTTTGGAGTCAGAGGGTCATGTTCGGTATACCAAAATCGCTTCCTCTGAATGGCTGCAATATGTAGCTTCTTATTTTTTGTAATTAAAGCTATCAAGAAGAAAAAAAAAGGATACAAAAACATACTTTATCAAAAATTTCGAAATAATAAACTTTCTGATAGTAACTGGGGTGCCATAATCATGTTACCACAGGAAGGTTAATAAGACAATACGTACTTCCATTACAATGCGTCCCAATGGCGTTTTGTCGGCGACAACATCAAAGAAGACATGTGTTCGAGCCATGCTTTCAGATGAAAATTTACGAGGAACTAAATAAATAGCTGCAGAAAAACTAATTTAAAGAGATGCTAGCTACCAGACCGGCTTAAAGTACAAGGAAAACAGGGAGCGTCGTGGAAAGCTTTTGAAAGAGAAAAAGAAAACCCGGCATGATACTGTTGCCAAATATAAAACGTAAGAAATAATAGTTTAAAATTTAATAATGGCTTATCTTTTTTCTCTCGCTCCAGTCTGGGCTTTTATTCGAAAATAAATTGTTCTCATAAAAAAAGGTATCCTTCTCTACCCTGTAATGCATTAAAATCGCTCCCAGAACGAAAACATGGGATTTTTTTTTAAATAGTAGAGATAATGCCGACCCTTTTTGACTATACCTAAAGTTAAATGTCCATTTATCTTTTCATTTCAAGTTTCTGTCTTTCTGTTTACTTTTGTGGTGAGTAGGTAGATAAGTTTTTCTTTTTTTTTTCCCCTTCTTCAGTAATGAAAAGTATAACATTTTGTGGAATGCCTTCCATAATCCCTTTCTTTCTTATTCAGACAATTTATAAGATATTCTAAATTTTCTCTTCTTTAGCTATGGAAGATACGGCGAGTACGACAACTTCAATTGATGATAAAACTGAAGATTTTGGTGAATCACCAACAAGAGATGCTTTAGCCGATGGATTAATGGAATTATTGAGGCCTTCTATCGAGCAACTTGATGACCATGTTCGACAAACACTGTGAGTCATTTATGATTTACAGTTTCCTGGCAAATTTCAAACGAATATTACTTGTTAATGTCATATTATCCCCTTACCTTTCAAAAACTGTCTGAAATTCTATTTTTAAATTAATTTCACCTATTTACTCTCTTTTTTAACTACACTGGTTTCAATGTACCAGGGATGCCGCGGACGCGTAAATTACGCGAAAAATCGGAGACGGGACGCAAAAAAATAGCTCTTACGCGTCCCGTGGGACGCGTAATTTCGTCAAAAAATCGCGGAAAACAACCGTTTTTCGTCACAGAATCGCGAAAAAACTGCAAATCTCATCAAAATATCGCGCAAAAGCAGCGATTTTCGTAAAAGGGCCGCGAAAAAATAGCGTATTTTGTCAAAGCATCGCGAAAAAAAAGCAAATTTCATCAAAAAATCGCGGAAATAAGCGCAAATTTCATGAAAATATCTCTGAAATAAGCGCAAATTTCATCAAAATATTGCAAAAAAACGCGATTTTCGTAAAAGGGCCGCGACAAATTAGCGTATTTCGTTAAAAGATCGCGAAAAAGTAGCGAATTTCGTCAAAAAATCGCGGAAAAAGCCGCATTTTGTCAAAGGATCGCGAAAAAAAGCGCAAATTTATCAAAATATCGCGGGAAAAAGCCAATTTTCGTCAAAGGATCACGAAAAAATAGCGTTTTACGTCAAAGGATCCCCCAAAAGTAGCAAATGTCAAAAAATAACGTAAAAAAGCCGATTTTCGTCAAAGGATCGCGAAAAAAAAAACACAAATTTCATCAAAATATCGCGGAAAAAACGCTATTTTCGCAAAAGGGCTGACACAAAATGGTGTATTTCGTCAAAAGATCGCGAAAAAATAGCGAATTTCGTCAAAAAATCGCGGAATAAAGCCGAACGCGGGAAAAAACACTATTTTCGTGACAGGCTCGCGAAAAAATAGCGGATTTTAACAAAAGGATCGTGGAAAAAACGTGAATTTAGTCAAAGCACCAAAAAAGATGTGCAAACTAAACTTATAGGTAGAAAATTCATAAAATGGGATATAATTTTTTTTTAATGAGATTCTTAAAAATACAGCATGATTTCAGTGTACTTTATTAATATATTCAGTAGGTGGACCAGTAAAAAATCGCCCCCCCCCCCCCCTCCTTCTTACTGCAATGAAATGTCTCCCGCCTTCAGAACATTTAAGATTTGATGCTTATTAGTGATTTAGATGTAAATTTCCCTTCCAAGGAAAATGTCTGATTCCAACACAGATCTTTGCTGACAAAATTCAATGGGAAGTATAATGAAAGCACCCATTCATTCAACAAAAAGTACACCTTTACTTAACATAAGTATTCTTTTTTTCAGCAAAAATATCTTTTTCAATAAACCTGTCTTGCCCCTTTTTAAAAGAATGTGAACATTAGTGATACTTGTTAGTGGAACTTGGTATCTTCTACTCTCAAATAAACATTATTTTACGATTAAAATTGTATCTTGCATTTTTACTTTTAAAAAAGTAAAGAACATTTCTCTTAATATTTTTTTAAGTATCTTATTTGAATGCAAATAATACTGGTTTTGATTCATTATTTAATTATTGTTAAAACAATAATTAATGCATTTCATTTATCTTTTCCAAATAAACAAGTTTCATTTATTCCTTTAAAATATAAATTATTATTGATGGGGACCTGCTTTTGTAAAAAAGGGACCCAGATTTTTGGAAATCCTGGGTCCTGGGGACCCAGGTTTTTTCAAGTACAGCGGCATCACTGATGTGCAATATTACAGTTCATTTTAAATAATGATATATTTTATTTTTTTAATGACTGGCTACTTTTGATTAAGTTGTCAAACTTTCCAATGATGTTCTATTCGCAGGGGTCTCGCTAAGACGGGGGGGGGGGGAGCCCCCCCCCCACCCATACGTTCGAGAATGCTGTTATACTACTTGGCAAATTTACAAACTTAGCTGGTGAATTTTTGTAAAACTTTAATAAAAACTATAATACATTTTCTATTTCTGATAGACTTGGGCAGAAATTACAAATCTAATTGGGAGTATTATTAAACTTTTCACAAATAAGAACTATATTGCATTTTCTAATTGTAGTAACTTGGCAAAATTACAAAATTAGTTGGCAAATTCTGAAATTTGACTTGGCAATTTAAGGTTCTCTCCCCCACCAATAAAAAGTCTTTGTGATGGCCCTGTCTATTTGTCTTTAAATCTCTAGTTCTATCATGATTCAATAAAAACAGAAATGTCTCAAAAAATTGATCTAATTCTTTTACTAATTATTACATTTGTTTATTTTGAAAACTTTTGCTTTTTTAGTAGTTGAGTTCATATTACAAATGTTGAAAAATTCAATTTTGGAATGGTATCTTTTGTTTAAAAAAGTATTAATAATGTTATTATTTTCTAACATATGTTTTAAAAGTCAATATTTTGTGAAAGGTTCCCTGTTTTCAAGAAAAAGAGAAAAAAATGTTTTCTTTTCAATCCCTAACTGATTTCTTTACGGTGTGTATGATTTCTAAAGTTTAAAAAATATATGTATTCAACCTTTACTACTGTGGAAGCTCTGGCTGTGATTAACATCTTTTCACCCAATTAGTTCCTTTTCTCTTACTATTGGGCTGTGCCCAGGGTTGCCGGCTTTTTTTTTTGTTTTAACCATTTAAAAAAAGACGGCTTTTATTTTTCAAAAAGGTAGTTTATAGATAATTCATATAAAATTTGGATTAATTTATTTTTAATGCACTTATAAATATTTTTTACTAAGAAAATATAAACTTCTATTAAATTTTGTCATATAAATAAGACCTTATAACTGCTAGAATGCAACTGTAAAAGCATTATGTCTGAAAAAAAAAAAAAAAAAAAAAAAATCAGAAGAATACATTAAATTAGACTCTAAAGTATTGGTTTGACATTTATTATAGCTCTATACATACCACACATTTTAAAGGTTATATGAAAGAATAAGAAAATGTCACACATTAAAACAGAAACATTTTTACACATACTGATATTTACTTTTAAAATTGATTAAAACTAAATAGCTTATATGTATTTAATAACTGAAATTATCTTATATAATATTTGAGAACATCCAGTAATAAGCAATCGATATTCTGATAATTTATAAAAATGATGTATGTAAAAAGTTTTTCTGCTACTAAGCTGTTATGTAATTTATTCCAGATATGTCCATATGGACAGATTAAAATCATAGGATGAACAATGTTGAAAGAGAAATTAGGAAGGATATAACATTTGAGGAAATGTTAGTATACATGTAAGCGCATAAAATAAAGAGAACAATTAAAAAAAAATTCTCCAAATAAAACTTGTTGAATTAGAATTTTGGGCTAAATTTGAATTTATAGGGATTTTATGCAATATTTATAATCTCACTCAAATCTTTTATTTTAAATATTTTCCTTAGTATTTTGTAGAATTAGGAAATGTACAAATATAATGTGCTTACAATAGAAATATAGAAATATTTCCAGATTGAAAAATCCTCCACCCCCATCCCCAAATCAAAGAAAGCTGAAAATATGCAATAGACAAAAGAAATCATCCTTTTAAAAATATTTTTGTTCTGTATAACCCATAATGCTTTTGGAACAAGATAAAGTAATGTATCTATAACTCATTCTAAACTGTATTACAACTAATTGATGTATTAAATGAATTTTATAACAAGTTATTTTAATGGTACTTATAAGTACCGCCAGTAGATAGAGGGTTAAAAAGCACATAAAAATGTGACATTTATAATTAAAATGCTTCACTGTATAAAAGCTAATTTTGGTTTAAAAAAAGCCAGTTAAAATCAATAAAAGCAACCAGCGTGGCTTTTTTAAATTTTAGTTGGGTTTTTCGCAATCCTGGCTGTGCCCCCTACGAGCTATGCTCGCCAAGTCACGTCCAGAACTTGCAGGCTCTAAAAACATGCTGAATTTTCTGATTACAGAAAATTGATTGGTATTCTTACAACTAGTGGTGATATTCTGTAACAAGGTTGTGATTCATTTCCCTTTGACCAGAGGAATTTTTTGTTTCTCAAAGTCACAGCCACCTCAGTCTCAACAGCTGACGACTGTTTTCTTGATTGATTAAGTAAGATCTATTACACATTTGAAAATCAGTTTGTATAAAAGGGTTAAGTAAAAGTGTTACTGCCTCCCAGACTTTCATAATAACAGTTAAAAGAAAACTTTTCTTTAAGACATGCTGGATACTTAAGGCAAAAACAACTAAGCCGGTTACAATACCCAAATAATTAACTCATAACATGAGGTAAGGGTAAGGCTCCTGTAATACGAGCTGACTCATGCCACTATTTAATTTCTCAAACGGACGCCTGACTTGGCGTCTTATCTCATAAGGTTGCAAGGGAATTTAGAACTTAATCTCATGCAAAAATATAAGAATAAATAATTAAGACAGTTACATTGTAGTTATGCTTTTGTATAATGCTACATATACTATATGGCCAAAGGTGACCAGCCACTTGCGATTTTAAACGTTTTGTTAAATATCTAGAAAAATACATGAGGAATTAAACTGAAACTCCATGTGGGTAAACAGTATAGTATAGGTCATATATTTCCATGAAGATTTTTACCCGAAACCCCATAAGGGACCGTCAACAAATTGAAAAAAACCCGAATATCTTTTGGATAACCGTGTCAAAACTAATGTAGCAAAAGTGTTCAAACTGTAGCTTATGATTAAGTAGCTTATTGTAATAATTTGTGTTCATTTTTATGAGGATAGCATGTCTACTCCAAGAGAAATTCAGGTTTTCATAAAAAGAGTCCCAAATTTTGCCAAGTTTTTTGCTTATAATTTGCAGAGTTCTTAATATAAAAAAAAGTTCTTTTCAAACAATATGCTGTGCATGCCTGAGCGCAATCAAAATGTAATGTGCATAATGTATTAGGTAAATGTATAGAGCAACTTTTGTAAAAGTCTGAAAAGCATAGCTTGAACATTCTGAAAGTTATCGTGGATAGAATAAGCTCAAAATCCGTTGTTCCCAAAATGAAGCAAAAAGATGAGGGGCTGTATCCATATATCCATTGATTAGTGCCATTATAGCATACACAATATTGCACACACTACTGTATTTGGATGCAATCCCTCATCTTTTTGCTTCCTTTTGGGAATAACGGATTTTGAACTTATTCTATTAATGATAATTTTCAGATTTTTTAAACTACGTTTTTGAGTTTTTCACAGAAGTTGCTCTATACATTTAGCTAACACATTATGCAAATTATATTTTGATTACATTTGGACATGCATAGTGAATCATTATTTCGTAAACGTGCTCATTTTTCATACAATTTTTATTATTTTTTAATTCTGATTCTAGGGTATTGTGTACAATGTTGTTTGTTATATTTTCTGAAAAGAACTTTTTTTTATATTAAGAACTCTACAAATTATGAGCAAAAAACTTGACAAAATTTGGGACTCTTTTTATAAAAACTTTAATTTCTCTACAAGTATATATGCTATCCTCATAAAAATGAACATGGTTTATTATAATAAAGCACTTAGTCATAATCTACAGTTTGAACGCTTTTGCTACATTAGTTTTCAGAGGGTTATCCAAAAAAATATTCGTTCTTTTACAGTTTGTTAACCGTCCCTATTGGGTTTCGAAAAAAAATCCTTACGGAAGTGTATGGCCTATACTATTCTGCTTACATACCAGGAGTTTCAGAATAATTCCTCATGTAGTTTCCTAGATATTTAAGAAAACGTCTAAAATTATGGTGGCCGGTCACCTTTGGCCATATAGTGTACACTATATTGCCATTAATGACCGGCAACTTTCAATTTTAGACATTTTGTCGAAGATTTAGAAATAATACTTGACAGATTCTTCTGTAATTTCAGGATTGAAAAGAGCAGGTATTACCTCATATTTAGCAATGTCGATTTGATAAGGGGGACAATTAAGAGGCCAACAAAAGATCAAAGAAAAAAATAATACTTGGGATCACCCTGTAAAATAAAATGCACGAAATGATCTACCGCTACCGAATATAAATAAACAGACATTGTGCAATATGTGTATTATTTTGTGTAAGAATTGCACGTATATTAATAGAGATATAGCGATTTATTTAAAAAAATTAAAAAATTCTTGCATGATTTTTGCTTATAAGATGCAGGGTTTTCAACCAAATTTAACGCTGGTTTCAGAAAAATTGACAAAATATAGTAGAAACAGTATAGTGCAATTGGAATATAAATATATTAAATATTTTAGAAAATATGAGCAGTTGTATGAAATCATTTTTATCTGCGCGTGCGCGAACGATAACGAGGATCATTTTACATAATTTAATAGTCAACTCTATGGAGCAACTTGTTAAAAAAAAATCTAGTTAAATATCGTAAACATTCAAAAAGCTATCGACGTTAAAGTGAGCAAATTTTTGGTTGTTCTCTAAAAGCACCTGAATGATAAGGGATTTTACACAAATTGTCATTTTTTATTAACTGACTTTCAGAAAAAAGTTAGTATTTAGTGAGTATCAACGAGTAGATTTGGAAAAAATGCTTTGATTTTGATATTTCTTTTGATCATGGTATAGGCTCGTTCTGGTGGTTATCCAAGAAGAACTAAAGCATCAATAAAAAATAAAAATTAAAAATTGAAAATGACAATTTGTGGAAAATCCCTTATCATTCAACTGCTTTTAGAGAACTACTAAAAATTTGCTCATTCTAACGCCCATATCGTTCTGAATTTTTACGATATTTGACTAGATTTTTTTTTAATACGTTGCTCCATAGAGTTGACTATTAAATTATGTAAAATGATCCTTGTTATCGTTCGCGCATGCGCAGATAAAAATTATTTCATACAACTGCTCATATTTTCTAAAATATTTAATATATTTATATTCCAATTGCACTATACTGTTTCTACTATATTTTGTCAATTTTTCTGAAACCGGAGTTTAATTTGGTTGAAAACCCTGCATGTTATAAGCAAAAAACATGCAAGAATTTTTTAATTTTTTCAAATAAATCGCTAATATCTCTATTAATATACATGCTATTCTTACACAAAAGAATACACATATTGCTCAATGTCTGTTTATTTATATTTGGTAGCGATAGATCATTTCGTGCATTTTATTTTGCAGAATGATCCCAAGTATTATTTGTGGAAAAGTATTCCCAAGCATTTTTTCTTTCTAATTTCTATTTTTTTTTTCATTAAGCAATTTGTAAAGTCTACCTGAACTCGACAACACAATATTTTCTTTTCATTGCCGCCTTTCGGCATTTGTTTACGTTTTTACCGCCACGGTTGGGTGGTTGTGTATCGCGTTTCGGTCGTAGACCATATACGGCAATTTTACTTGCGATCGCATTCGCTCGTATTCATTTTTTTTTTTAAGATAAGTATTTAAATTTAATTAACATGTAAAATCATCTTTTTAAGTCATTTTTATATTAAAGTAATTTTTCTAAAGTCATCATAATATTTATTAAATGTTATTCAAATTAAAAGTAAATGTTAAGTATCTTCCGACTTATGCAAATTGCATAGTCGATTCTGATTGGCCGATAGGTTTTTGTCCTGATTTAAAGGGACAGCAATTTCATGTTTCGGTGTGCGATGTCTGATGGCTGACTTATGGTACTATCTGGTATATTTTTATGAAGTTTCAGCGAATATATCTAAAGTATATAGCTAAGTGCCGATGTAATTGTAAGAACTTAAAGTTTATTAAGTATAATTATTTAGTTTGAAGAAGTTTCAGCGTAAAATTGTTAATTTAAATCGGCGATAAGAGTTGTTAAAATATACTACAAGTTGCTAATCGCTCAAAAATTACTTATGTTGTTGAATAATGAGGTGCCCTCGAGTTCAGGTGGACTATCGTCTGAAGTGTTCATTAATTTTGGAACGGAGTAAAATGTTCCTGTATGTCAGCTCCAATAAAGAAATCTGTTTCATCATTCTGGCACATTACTGTAAGTACATTTTGCACTTACCTTATCACTGAAAACATTATTATATATATAGGATTCATGAAGTTGCATATATTTCAACATATTTTTATTCAAAGTTATTATTCCAACAATAGTTTCAAGGTTTTCATGCATTACTTAATCTATTTTATCAAGTCACTCTGCTGAATTTTTACATGGGTTTAACCCTTCTTGTGACAAATAAAGATAGAAGGGCAAACAACCAAACCCCCACCCCCACAAAGAAAGTTATGGTACCCAGAAGCACCAGTTCCCCGTTATGGCCCAGCACGCTTCCACTGCGTAAAGCTAGAGAAAAGTATTTTAAAATGTAAATGTTGAAGCTAATTAATGAAGTGGTTTTTTTTTTCAAGTATCTAGTGTATGAAATATCTTAATGTTTATTTTTTATTATTTTTTATTTGCATTCGTATCTCGCCCTTTTAAATGATTTCATTTCGACTCATGTGAAATGATTGATCGTTCGAATTGCTTTTTTTCTTTCCTTCTGTTACCGAAAGTAAGATAGCTTTTACCCCCTCTCTCTGATCTATTTTTAGAACCGCGTATTGCGGTGACGTCCGGCTGCGTTCGGCGAATTAGAAAAGTTTGTTCTCTCTCAGAAAAGTTTGTTCTCTCTCAGAAAGGTTTTGTTTTCCCTTATTTTGTTTTGTTTTGTCCCTTTTTTGTTTTCATACGCGCTAATCATAATACGTAAATTTAATTTAACGAATAGATTTAAATCAATTGTGGATGCACTTTTGTAAACCCCGTTTGCATAGTATCTATACAAATGCCCCCCCCCCCCCCCTTCCCCTCTTACAACCTAAAACTTTAAGATTTGTAAAACTTTTTTACTTTTCTGCTCATTTATTACTTGATTGCAACAATATTAGATTACACTGATAAACAAGAAATTTTTTCTTGGAAAATTTTAACAAATTTAAGTAGTCATACCCTTGGGAATTTAGGAAATATTTACAAAATGGTGAAGTTGGTTTCCGTTTCAGAGATATCTGTGTTTAAATATATCTCATTATGTCATTTTATTACCAAGTACTTTGTTTTTACAGTCTTAATGGTTCTTAAAGTGAAAAAATATCTGCTACTTATAATACATCTAGGTGCCAATAAGATGTGTTTCGTCCATGTGAAAAATGCAGCACAACAGCACCACCTGTTTGACGATTTAAACACCAAAACATAATCAGCACCAATTCATATGAAAGACTATTTTAACTTTGTATACTTTTTACAGGGGAAGGAGAAAGCAGAAATAGATATATATAGATAGAATAATACAGGGTCCGTACACATTTCTTTAAATAAAAATCAAGGGCTTTCAAGGACCAAAATTTAAAAAATGCAAGGACCTGCAAATTAAATAAACTAATAAATTATAATATGCATTTTTTAATAAAGGGTTTCATTTTTGTAAATACAAGTTTTAAATATTCAAATGGCCGGGAAGGAGGGGGGGAGATTTCAGCGTGTGGCAGTAGAAATTTAGAAAATTTTAAAATAACAAATACAGCAGACGAAAAAACTAATCGGATGTGCCAATCACAAAACTTTCTTCTCCCTCATGCATGTTAATACTACAAAATTCACTATCAAAGTGGCAACATTAAATGGCAATTTATGCCCATCATGAGGATTCTAAAGATATGAAAGTCTGTGCATTAGTTCTTGAGTATGACTATTGCTAAAATAGTGTAAATCCTGCAAAATGCAGCATAGCAGTGCCACTTGGTGTGTGATTTGCACTAAAACCTAATCAGCAACAACTTGTGTTAATGTCTGACTGAATATGAAGTTTGATGAAAATCTTCTTAGGGAATAACAAAGCTACAAATTACAAGTGTTTAGTTTAAAATATGGTAAACAATGTTAAAAAGCTAAATTAAAGCTTCATTTCTTCCACTGTGACATTGACTTTTTCCCAGATAATATGGGAGCAATTAGCGACGAGCATGGTGAACGATTTCACCAACAAACTTCTGCTATTAAGTCTCGTTATTGATTGCAATGGAACAGGGTAGGGTTTTTGACATGACAGTGGTAAAAACAGTGTTTTTACCAGTTTATTCTGTCAAAAACCTATCATTTTCGATTTTCCCACAATTTATAATGTAAGTGTAGCATACAATACATTTGTAGATTGATTTTTCCTTGTTGTTGTTGTTATTATTACTCACAATTACTTTGTTAAATTTATTTAAATGAAAACCATTTCCTAAATGGGAAAAATTTTTAAATACAAGAGTAAAAAGAACGAACAATATTTGCCATAATCTCCACTAATATAGATTCTACTAACAGCAATGAACATTAATATTAAATGATAATAAAAGGTTATTATAATTATTAAATAATATTCAATATACATTTTTAATAAAAGGCATTAAAATTATTTTAGAGATGCAAAAATCCTGTTATATGGTGTGACAATAGAGGTCAAGCATGGGCTGTGGTCATTGAATAAATTTGAATATTTTTACATATGATATTTTAAAATGCATATCTTATGTATTTCATAAATTCAATTGTAGTGATTTTCATTTTCACTTTAAAATTTTAAATAAATAAAATTTTTATACAAACCTGTAGGATCTGATTTCAGATGAAAGCTTTTAGACTTAAAATTTAACGCAACAAAACAATAAAGAAAAAAACAAAATAGAATTTATATGGTTATATATATACAATTATGGTTTCTCTTTTTGTTGTTGTTTGTTAACTTTAGTGCAAATATATATGAACCTTATAAACAGACCATTTCAGCTTGTATATTTTTAGATATAAATTTATACCTGAATAGTAGTGAAATATTTTTAACCCCTTGGGGACAAGTGTCACATATACGCTCGTGATTATTCCTACCAGTTATTTTTTTATTGTAAATTTTGCCTTATTTAATCAAGGCATTTTCTCGATTCATCTAGTCAAAAATTTCTGTTTTAAAATACCAGTGATAAAAGATTAAAAATTCTGTAAAAGATGCTTGCCGTGAAGTGGATTAAATTGAAATTTATTAAAACTATTTATGTCCTGTAACATTTTACTTATTTATTACTTATATATTATTTAGGCATTATTTAAAGTGAATTGAAAGAAATAACACATTGCATATTTTTATTACATACATATGACCGTATGAGTAAAAATCTTTTACCTTTAAAATTATTAAATTTAGAAAGATTCTTAAATGTTTTATTTATTTTTTAATGCAGTTAACTTTTTAATTAATGGATCTTTAGGGATCTACATTTCTGCTTAAAAATAATATTTATTTATTGAATTTAAGAAAATAATTAGACTAAAATAAACTACTTAACAAAGATATAGTTAAAAATTGAGTTTTCACATGGTTTAAAGTTTAATATTGATTTGTAAATTTTAATCTCTACAAGATTTAACTTTGAAGAACAAGTCTTCTTCCTTTCTCCCAAAAGATGTATGTAATTTTCAACTATTAAAATATATTTTATTTCATTTATTGCTATTTAGAAATAAAAATAATCAATGAAAATTTAGATTTAACACTTTAAGAAAACTTACTTCTGAGAAAGCTATTTAGTTTTAAACAGTGTACTACATTCTGCTGAAATTATACATATTTTTTAATCTTATACTTAAGGGTTATAGGATTTCTTCAAAAAATATAATTTTTGTAGAATATGCCAAATAGCTTAAGATTATTGTAGAGATCTTCCAACAGAGATGTATACATATTATTCTAATGCAATCCGTCTGTTTTTCTCGGGTGGATAAATATATTTTAGAGCCTTTCCGATATTGAGTATTTCATGGCAAACAACTTACTGCTAAAGATAGAATGAAAAAAAATAATATGAAAACAAACTACTGCTAAAAATCGGTTTTTGACATTTTTGACAAAGATGTTTTTGACGTGACGGTAAAATCCATCATGCGTCAAAAACTTGCCAACCTTGAATGGAATGCAGCAATGCTTGCTGATTACTGTTGGTTCATCAAAAGAGAAGATACTGAACATAAATATAAATGCAAAAATAGAAACTAATGTACTCAAACTAATACACTAAAATTGTATTCAGCTACGTAAAATATGTGTAAAATGTGTATAAACAGTATACAAATATACTGCTGGTAAATTTAACATTTATGTATTATTATTATGCATTATTGTACGTTCTTTTAAATTGCGATATATCGTAATAACCTATAAATACATATCCTTCATTTAAAAAAACAATAAGGACCAAGTAAAAATTTCTAATATTTTTATTTACTCAAATGTGTATATAATTGGAATGTTAACTTTAAATTTAAGAAAAAAATGAAAAGTCAATTTTTGTTTATCCGTGTATTAGAGATTTAAATAAATTATTTAAATCTCCCCCTTCGGAAATTACCGATTTTGATGAATCTATGCATTTATTGTTAGTTTATTTTTATTTTTTTATAAATACTTTCTAATTGTAACTTAGAAAGTATTAAAAACAAAAAGAAAATAACAATCAAGTGTACAGTTATATTTCATTTTATTATATGAATAACTGTTAACCCTTTCAGGAGCGGTGGTTTCATAAAGATACCACTTAATTTTAATTCTTAAACGGTTCAATGGCACCTGAATTTTGATAAAATATTTCCCACTTAATATGAAAGTGAAATATAGCATTATTCTTATTTCCAATTAAATTAGTTGGTAAATTCTGGTGCCATTCATTTATTACCTCTGAAAGAGTTAAAGTGTGTCTTAATTATACGAATTTGGTCCTAGAAAAAATTTTGCACTTTTTTTCTTATTTCCCACTTTTATGCTTGATTGATGGACATTAGTCAGTTAAAATAAAACAGAAAAGAAATTATCATATATTTATTTACAATTATCCAAAAGAAAAATGTTTAAGAAATTCATTAAAAAAAAAAGAATTTATATTAATGATAACTTAAAACATACAACAAACAGAGATTCATTAAAAAAACTAAATATCACAGCCTACTACTGTACTCCTATAAAAATGAAAATTATAAACATGAAAAAAATATCTAAGTTGGGTTTTTTTTTTTTGTTTTGTTTTTTTGTTTTTTTTTTGTCAGAACACCTCGTACGAGACAAATTTTTAACCAAATCTATGTAAAAATCAATGTCTTGTAGAAATTCACTCAGGCTCAGGCTGAGATTTTAACTTTTTCTGGGTCAGGCAGAACTTTTATAATGGACCGGGGCAATATATTTTTGTACGGGCTAGACCAGGCTCAGTTCAAACTTTTAATTTTTATACCAGGTCAAATTTATTTATTTATTTTTATTTTTTTCTTTTTGTATGGACCAGGCCTGGAGATTTTGGCCCGTGCAGACCTCTAGCAGGTACTACAAGATATGGCCAAATTTGATGACCAAATTTAAAACATTTAGCCAACTTGGATATAGCTGACTTGGCAAAATTCTCACTCAAATTCAGTATTGATGAAAACTGGGATTAAATCTTCTAGAATCTGGTTCCACTCATTTTAGCTTCATGTGTTTGAGTAAAATAAGTTGCATTTTTAAAAACAAGGAATATAAAAGCTACCTTTTCATCCCAGTGCAGGCTGGAATGACTTTTTAAAAAACTTTAAGCTATATTCTACACGAAAATACTTTGAAAAATTTATAGAGTGAAAAGTTGATGCTGAATAAAGGGCAGAGTACATTGCCTCTTTGTAATATAAGGCAGGATATAAAACCATTTTTAAAAGATTTTAACAGGAAAAAAGTTGTGATAAATCGTTCTTAAAGAATAAGTTATTTTGTTTGAGAAAAAAAATCCCTAAAAATGTGATATTTTAATTGTATTGTGCCGTGTCCTAAGAAGGCGGTAGCGATGGTCGAGGGTGTTTACTTCAAAGGCTTAACAACTTGTATTCTCTTAGAATATGACAACATGATTTTTATTTTTATAATAAAATAAAAGATATTCTGGAGTAAATAAAAGTAGTTATGTACACAACAATGTAATCTTGTTGAACAAAAAGTTTATGCATCCATCAAAACAGTGTTTATGAGAAGGTGGCAGCTAGTCGATTAAGTCCACAAGGCAATGCATTAATTAATTGGTAGACGCTTGTCCTATTTCAGAGATTAAGATCTCTTCTCCGCGATGGCACCCAGTGCCCTGTCACCGCTGATCCCAGGTATGAGTCCCCGGTCCTAAGAATTGTAAAACTCTGCCTTCAACTTTTCTCCGGAGAGAACCTTCTCCTCTCAAAAGTCGCTCTTCCAACTCCGGCCAAATCTAATCTCTCCTTCATCCTCTTCTCGTATATATATCTCAATTATCTCCCTCTAAAAACAATAGTGAGTTTCTTAGCCACTAACTGTCCATTCTTTTCAAGAACCTCCCAGGGACCTTTTTCGCTATCCCCTGAATGGACGCCTTGAGAATCTCCTCTTTTTTGCACATGGAGTTCTTTTCCCACGCTCAAGATCAAGAGAATACTGGCTGCTCCTTTGCATTAGCAAACTGTCACCGATTGTCAAATGTCCAAGATCGATGGTGACTGAGTAGTTTCCTTCATCTTACCGTTCGTCTTAGTGGACTTCACCATATTTTTACTCTGTTTTAGAAATGCATTAGTTCTTTCTATATGGCAAATCTGATATAGTTCAGATCTTTACAACCCCCCCCCCCTTTTAAAAGAATATTTTGGCCGCAGGACGAAATATTCTAGAAGAGAGAAAGACTCAAAATTTATATGAATGGCTCACATGCAAAAAAGGAGAAAAAAGAAAAAAAACTTTATTTGCCTGTCTGCCCCTCCACAAAAAAGTATTCATTATACACTCTGTATAATATTTTACACTTTATTCTATTACAAAATACTTCACATTATATTATATTTTCAAACATTAAAAGGAATGATAACATACTATATACAATTTTCTTTTTCATTTTTTTCCCCCCAAGATATTACTCTGCCCTACTCAAAAAATCTATTTGGACAATGTCCTTCCCTGACCTTTGTACTCTGGCATATTGGTCAGGTTGCAAAGTATGTGCCCTTTTGAGTGGTTTACGAGTAATTTTGTTTTTGCTTTTCCTAGATGAATGCGCACTGCTATCCGTTTCTATTAAACTCTTTTTATCAGTGCAGCTCTTTAATTTTTTTATGGCAACTATTCTCGTAGTTGCTCTCCCATCTTTTCCCGTATTCTTTCGTTTATTTGTCGAATGCCTCTCTGAATTTTGCCGATCCTCTTGCCTTTCACTGATTTCTTTTTGATCAATTTCCTTGTTTTTATCTAACCCTTTCCTGTTTTCTGTTTCCTTTTTAGATTTTGAAAATGTATTTATCTCCGTTATTTTAACTACCATTGGCTTTCTCAGATTTTTGTTTATTTTTACCCTGATTTTGGCTTCTAAATCTATGTTCATGCTTTTTTGTCCCGTTTTCCTGTTGCCACTTTCTTTCCTTTTTCGCCTTTTCAATCTATTCGTGGAATTATGAGTGTTAAACTTCTCTCCTTGACCAGCAATTTTCCAGACCATTAAGGCCTTTAATCCTTTATTTCTTTTCATTTTTGTATTAATTTTTTTAGCACGTTTCGCTTTATTTGCTTTCGCCTGTTTTTTATTTTTGGGGATCTTTATAAGGTCGTCCACCCTTGCTGTTTTTCTTTACCTTTCTTAATGTCCTCCCAACTAACAGTTTCATTTTGTTGACCGTTTGCTCCTAAATCTAGTGTTTGTTTCCCGGGTTTAAAATCCTTTTCTACTGTTTTACATAAATTCTGTAATTCGCACTTTCTTTTATTTTTAACTGAGTTTTCACTCTCCCATCTGACTTTTTTACAGATGTTATGCGACTTAACCTGCTGTTCCCTCATTTTAATCCCTTCTATCCGGGATGAATCTCTGAACAGCTTTTCTTGTCCAGCACTTTGCCTATTTTGGATGATTTTTACCGGTATTTTTGACTTCTTGTCTTCGCGAGTTATGTGTGTGTCTGAGTTTCTTATAATCCTTAAGTTTTTGACCTCACCTGACAGCTGTTTCTCTTGTGGTTTCTCTTGGTTTTCTGACCCATAGACTTTTCCTATTTTCCGTTTTCGAACGCTGTCTTTTATTCCAGGGTTGCAAAAAACCCACCCGGGTTTTTTTGGGTAATACCCACTCTAAAAAACCCAATAAAACCCACGTTAAAGCGGGTTTTATTGGGTTTTTTACAATTCATGATAATATTACTTCATATTTAGTAACTTTTATATTAGTTTTTTAACATTTGTGTTTCAAGAGTTACACTATCCTATTAAAGCTTATTGTGTAGGTGTACTGCCAAATCCAAATCTGACAAAGTCAAATTGAAATAATGTGCTTTTAAAAAAAGTCTTTTTTTAAAAAAAGCCTGTTAATATTATGAAAAAAAGAAGCCAAAATCAATATACAGAGCTAATCATAACATTTTCGCATTAGCTAAAAAATGACAAGGTCTTTTATCAAGATTTAACAATATAAAACTTCATAACATAAATTTCCAACTGGATACAAATTTAACTTATTCACTTTTGACCAGGATTGGCAAAAAAAAAAGGGGGGGGGGGGTAAAAACCCAAATAAACCGGTTTTTGTTTGTTTAAACCTTGGGTTGTGTTTGTTTGTTGTTTGTTTTTTTTTTTGGGGGGGGGGTTAAATATAATTTCCTATTACATATAGATGCATGCTTGTTGATAAAAATAAACAGTGTTGGATATTTTCAAAATATACAATGAAACATAGTTGAAAATATTATAAAGCATTATTTGATTAATAAATAATAAAAGATTAAAGATTTGTTTTAAAAATGTGTTCTTAGTGAGGAATACAGATAAAACGTAAGCTATTAAAGTAATCTTTAAATATGTGGTTATTACATAATATTATATGACGTCAGAAGTAAAAGCTTTTTTCCAGACTTTTACACTGATTTATTTATATTTCAATTAAAATTACTTGTATATTAAATTAATCAATAAAAATATAATAAGATTTCTTATAAAAAATAAATGACTCCCCCTACCCTCACTTCTTAAAAAAACAAAAAATTGAATAAAACCCTAAAAAACCCAAAAAGCCCAATAAAACCCGAAAAAACCCAATAAAACCCAGCTGGGTTGGGTTTTTTATAAAAAACCCGGGTTTTTTGCAACCCTGTTTTATTCTCCCCTCTTTCTCGAAGTTTGACGAATTCGTCGCTATTCTGTTTTTTGGGTTACTGTTATAATCCTTTTCCATAACGTCTGTTTGTTTTTCCGAATCCCCATCGCCTTGAAAGTTTTCTGACCTGGAAATCGATTCCTCATGCGATTTGACTTTGTTTTGTGCATTTTTACGATCCGTCTTACTTTTTTTCCTTAAGCTATAAGTTTCATTTTCAAACGGTATTTTGTAATTCTCATGCAACTCCTGTGCGAGCGGTGGTAACGAAATCGGTTCCTCCCCTTCGCTTACGTCCAACTCATCGTCTGCTGTGGCGTTTTGCGGACTAATCTCTCGTGATTGACTCACCCCTTGAATGCACGGCTGAAAATTGTGACTGCTATTGGTTTCGTTTTTTCTCGCCGGCTGTTTTTACTTTCTTCTATCTTTACAAGAAGAAAGTATTGGATTCGTGAAAATTTTCGACTCCCGGTTTTCGACGGATTTACACGTTTTAGAATGCCCAGAACACGATTTGATGGTTTTTAGAAAATGTCTGTCTGTCTCTCTGTCTGTGAGTCTGTATGTGACAAAAATTTTGTGGGCGCTCTATCTCAAGAACTAATGCACAGAATTTCACAAAACTTATTATTTAGTTATACCTTGATATAAACTAGACCTGATTAGTTTTTGGTGAAAATCGCCCAACAGGTGGCGCTGCTATGCGGCATTTTTCACGATTTCTGCAACAGCTATATCTGAAGAACTACTGCACGGATTTTCATAAAACTTCAGATTCAGTTAGTCCAGGATACAGTTTGGTGCTGATTACTTTTTTGTGAAAATCGCCCAACAGGTGGCGCTGCTATGCTGCATTATTCATGATTATCGCAATAGCTCTAACTCAAGAAAAAATGCACGAATTTTCATCAAACTTCAGATTTCGTTAGTCCTTGATATAAATTAGTGCTGTTTAATTTTTGGTGTAAATCGCCCAACAGGTGGCGCTGCTGTGCTGCATTTCCACGATTTTCGCAAGAGCTGTATCTCAAGAACTATTGCACGGATTTTCATCAAACTTCAGATTTAGTTAGTCCTTGACATGAATTGACGTGTAAATTAGTGCTGTTTAATTTTTGTTGTAAATCGCTCAACAGGTGGCGCTGCTATGCTGTATTTTTTGCGATTTCCGCAATAGCTTTATCTCAAGAACTAACGCTTAGACTTTCAACAAACTTCAGATTCAGGTATACCTTGATATCATTTAGTGCTGTTTATTTTTAGTGTAAATCGCTCAACAGGTGGCACTGCTATGCTACATTTTTCAGAATTCCCGCTGTAGCTCTATCTCAAGAACTAATGCACGAATTTTCATCAAACTTCAAATTCAGATATACTTTGATATGAATTGGTGCTAAATTCATGTAATTTCTTGTACTATTTAAATGATTTAATTGACGTGATTTATATAGAAGAAAGTTTTGTGATGGCCACAACATACTAGTTTTTTATTGCGCTCATTCGAATTGATTAATTCTTGTGTTCTGTTTCCAAGGATATAATAATCCAAATCTGACTTGTGGTCCATGATAAGTGCTTTAGTTGTTATCACCGTTTTATCCGCTAATTCTAACTATATTTCCGCAACCGGAAGCTGTTGAAGGTCCCTGACCAGAGGTTGTTTTAACCACTTAATTTCTCCGTTTAATTGCCCTTTATTAATGAATCTTCTTGAGCATACATCATTCATGCTTCCCGTATCACGTAACATTGTAATTTCTACTCCATTTATCTTTCCCTTACTTAAATATGGTTCGAAACCTTTGTCTAATTTCGTACTACACCTAACGTGATGTACCATGCTTATTTCTTTTTCCGATCTTTTTAAATCTGGACAGTCTCGTATCCTATGTTTTGGATTTCCGCATTGAAAGCAAGTGCTTTGTTTTGTTTTTTTGAAAGCTTTTTGGATTTCCCTATCATCGCTTTTCTTCTGCCAATTAGATTTATTACCGGGATTTTTCTCGGGTCCCTTTCCTCGTAACTCGGGCGATCGAACTATTTTTTGCTGTCTTTTTCCGCATATCTCGGTCTCTCGAATCTTTTTTCCACGGGAGGGTCTGACATACGTTTTCCAGGCCATTGCGCCCTTTATTGCTTCATACCCGTCCAAATCTTTTGCGAGTTTGTCTGGTTTTTTATACTCTGCCCACGAATCGATAAAATGATTTTTAGTTTCGGTCGGCACTCTTCGTTTAATTTGTTCCGTAATAAGCAGGTCTTTTAGCTCCTCTAAACTTTCGATGCCCAGACCAACTAACCACCCTTCTTAAAAACTATTTAATTCGAAGATTAGGTCTTTCCATGGGGTGTTTGTATTTTTTTGATGCCTCATTAATTTTAAACGATAGGCTTCTGCTGTTAACCTATATCGTTCTAAGAGAATATTTTTCACATGAGCAAAATTGTCCACGCTGCTAGACGGTTCTCGTAAAATTAATTCTGCAATTTCTATGGGCAATAAAGCTAAAAGATGAGTTACTAGATCATCTGACTCGATTCCCGATCTTTCTGCCTGTCTCTCAAATAAATTTAAAAATAAAGTTATGTATGATTTGTATGGATCGAACGAATGCATAATAGATTTTATGTTTAATTTTGGGCTTCTATCAGAACAATTACTCGCACTGGAACTGCTTCTCTCTGTGCCTTGCGTTAATCTTAATTCTTCTAGTTTGAATTCCCTTTCTTTCTGTCTGTCTGCGCTGTCTAATTTAGCTCTTTCTAATTCTAACTGTTCCTTTTTGCGTTCCCTTTCTGCCTTTTCGCAGTCTTTTTCCCTAGCTAAATTGTCTTTATCTTGTACAATATACCTGGCTTGCGTTAGTGCAAAGTCTTCCTCGTAACTATCTGATTGCTCAATTTTTTTGGATGATTATTTGTATTGTATCCCCCTCCTCAAGGTTTACTCCCAATTCTGCTGCTAAATTCTGTAGATCAACTTTTCTGCAATGTTTTAATGCGGTCACCCTTGTCATAATGAAGCCTTATTTTTAACACAATTTCAATAATTTATACCAATAATTTCCTCGGAGAATTAAAAACCTGTCAACTGACACTATAAAATAATTTCATCCTTATCCTAAATATAGCTTTTTACTGTAAATGTTTACATAAACAACTTTTAAATACAAATGCAGCATATAAAGTATAAATTTAAAATATCTGTAAAATTTTTGGATACCTTCCCCTTTTGTTAAAAATAACCAATGTGCAAGATAAATTTTTCTGTTTTAAAGTCCCTATACACACAGGATAAAACACAATGTATAGTAAAATCTTATAGAAATTGCACACATATATTTCGAATAAACTTTTCAAATTTTTCAAATCTGAGCACTTCTTTGCAAACCATGACCAGTGTAATCAGTGTTCTGACCATAAATTTCTAAAAAATATCTTTATTCAGTAGTTTAACTAACATAAATTAATTTTCCTCACAATTTACATGTAATATTACACTACTTGCATCCCTAATTTAAAAACTGTTCCCCTGAGACTTTTTTTTTTTCTCGACTCTCTACTGCAATCTCCCCTGAAAATTTTCTCCGCTTCCTTTCTTAGAAACAAAATTTTCCTTTGTACTCATTTCGAATACAAACCAGATTTTAATCTGCTCCCTAGCTTGAGCTAACTTAAATGCCTATGAATTTGCCTCTGTTATACTTCGCTTGATGCCCTTATCTTAATGTTTACTTTACACATTACAACAATTTTAGATCCCGAATTTAAAACATTTAAATTCTACTAAAAAAAAAAAATTGAGAGCGATTCAAAAAATAATGAGCCTACCTGCTCTGTTGTGTTGAGGTCCCATCACAGTTGCTTTGGCCAGTGTGCTGCTGTTGAAGTATCAGTCACTCTCTTTGCGTCAGGGTCAGGCCTTTCCGAGGGAGTCTGTCGGTTGTCGACTCTCTCCATTTGGCTTTAGGTGGATCTCCTGGATGTCCCTTTGCTCTCTCCTGGGTCGCTGGACTGTTGACTCCTTCGCAGTGTTGCGGCTATGACGTTGTCCTGCTGCTCGATGCTCAGCTCTCTTTTGTTTTTAATCACAGTCTGCTAACAATTTCATCTGTACTATTTTTTGCATAAAAGTTCGTTTCGTTGGCTGCCACCAGTTGTGCCGTGTCCTAAGAAGGCGGTAGCGATGGTCGAGGGTGTTTATTTCAAAGGCTTAACAACTTGTATTCTCTTAGAATATGACAACATGATTTTTATTTTTATAATAAAATAAAAGATATTCTGGAGTAAATAAAAGTAGTTATGTACACAACAATGTAATCTTGTTGAACAAAAAGTTTATGCATCCATCAAAACAGTGTTTATGAGAAGGTGGCAGCTAGCCGATTAAGTCCACAAGGCAATGCATTAATTAATCGATAGACGCTTGTCCTATTTCAGAGATTAAGATCTCTTCTCCGCGATGGCACCCAGTGCCCTGTCGCCGCTGATCCCAGGTATGAGTCCCCAGTCCTAGGAATTGTAAAACTCTGCCCTTTTCGGCCTTAAACTTTTCTCTGAAGAGAACCTTCTCCTCTCAAAAGTCGCTCTTCCAACTCCAGCCAAATCCAATCTCTCCTTCATCCTCTTCTCGTATATATATCTCAATTTCCCTCTAAAAAAAATAGTGAGTTTCTCAGCCACTAACTGTCCGTTCTTTTCAAGAACCTCCCAGGGACCTTTTTCGCTATCCCCTGAATGGACGCCTTGAGAACCTCCTCTTTTTTGCACACGGATCCTGTGATCATATGCTCTTGTGAGAAAGTATGTGAGTTCTTTTCCCACGCTCAAGATCAAGAGAATACTGGCTGCTCCTTTGCATTAGCAAACTGTCACCGATTGTCAAATGTCCAAGATCGATGGTGACTGAGTAGTTTCCTTCATCTTACCGTTCGTCTTAGTGGACTTCACCATATTTTTACTCTGTTTTAGAAATGCATTAGTTCTTTCTATATGGCGAATCTGATATAGTTCAGATCTTTACAGTATTACTTTGAAGATTGACTGTTTCTTTCCCTTATCCCACAGCTATTATAGATATCATGTTGCCAGCCCTGGCATTGATTTTCTGCCTATCCTTCTCAGCAAGCTTCTGTTTTGACTGTTTGTATTTCCTTTCCAATATTTCTGGATCAGTTTCTCCCACACAGTTTCAAGAGGATGCTGCACCCTGCTTTCACTTTATTTTAAAAAATAGTACCCTTCTTGCTACTCCTCCAAAAAGAGTGCCTTTCTTGCCCTTCAGTAATAAAAGAGTATTTTCTTTAATATATCGCACTCCTTACTTTTTATTTATGTTTTCTACTTTTTAGTGTTTAAAATATTCCATTGTTAAAGTTTCGCAGACAAAAAATTGTTTGCTGTCAAGCAAATGTAATCAAGAATAACTAATAATTACCAAAGTGGTAGCCTATGAAAGCCTTTTTATGGCCGTCTTTAGTGCACATTTAGTTCAGTATACAGTGAATGGTAACCAGCGGTCCCAAGTTCGAAGAACATTTTGCTCTGTGGAACTAAGCATGTATTTTTTACTTACTAAACGTATATTTTTTGAGTAAATAATATTTTTGATACAAGCATTTCCTGTCCCATTTCCTATTTTTAAAAAATCCCTGCCGGCCCGGCCTACAGGCAGAGGTAGATTTCAAAGTCAAATATACTAATTTCACAAACAAAAACTAAATCATGATTAGAGATAAATCCACTTTAACAATTTTATCTGGCCGCTTTTGACGAGTTTTTATTTCATTTTTATATAATAGCTGGTTTTATAAGAATCATGTTAGGGCGGTATTCAAAAAAATACTTTTCCATGCTCAACAACTCGACATTTTCTGGCATAATTCCAGATTAATTTTTAATATAAAAAAAATATGAAACTTGCTGACGTGATTTTTGAAGAGATTTATAAGCGACCTGTGTTTTTATTTTTTGTTCAATTAATTAAAACTTGACATATAAACAATTATTTTCTCAGAAGAACAATATTTTTCGTTTCTAACACAATCGCTTCGGGAAATTCCGTTCAAAATGCCCACTTTGACATCATTTTTTGAAATATATTCTGCCTCTATTCAAAAATCGATCATTACAGTACATTATATAGTTTCTGAATAAGCGAATCTACCAATTAAATGCGTTTGAAAGCAAAAATGAATTTAAAAATGAGTCAGAAAATAAGCAGTTTGGATTTGAGTGACAATGATTTTTCCAACACAATCCACTTCGATAGATTCGGTTCAAAGTGCCCTTTTTAACAGCATTTTAAAAAAATATATTCTGCCTCTATCAAACAATTGACCATTACGGTAGTTTATATAGTTTCTGAGTAAGAAAACGTACCAATTGGAACCCTTTGAGAGCAAAAATGAATTGTAAAATGAGTCAGAAAATAAGCAGTTTGGATTTGAATACACCCTTACTAAGATGAATTTTTTTCGTCAACCGCTATGTATTTTTAATTTGTTTTGCTGTAAGAATTGGTCCTATCCAAAACTTGTCTATGTAGATGTTGTAGACAAAATTAAGAAGATATATGATAAATTCATGGGAATTTTATATCTTTTGAAATGACGGAGTTAGGGATTTTTTTCTTCTTCAAACCCCCTTTGTTTTTTCGTTTTTAATTTTTTTTTGCAGTACGAATTGGTCCTATCAAAAACTTGTGAATATAAAAGTTGTAGATAATGTTAAGGAGATTTATAATAAAATTAATTGAATTTGATATCTTGAGAATTGACGAAGTTATGATTTTTTTTCTCCCAAAAACCTTATTTTTTGTGCCCCTTGAGCCCATTTTTAACTTTATCAAAAATCTGTGATACATAAATTTTTTACCCTATTTTTAGAAGTAATAAAAACTTTAAACTGATTTGATATGTACAAAAATTAAGAAGTTATGGGGGGTTTTCTGTTTTCACAAAACCCCTCCCTATTTCCATCCCCTTGGTCCGATTTTGCCCATTAACGAACTTGACCGAGATTTTATGGCCATTGATTTTATGTATCAGTTTGGAAAAGATTGGTGCAGAATTACGAAAGTTATCGTGTCCAGAAGAAAGTGATATATATATATAGATAGATAGATAGATACATAGATAGATAGATATATAAAGTTTTTTACTGAGGGTGGTTTTGGGTTCTAGGGGTCATGATCGGTGTAGATCTGCAAAAATTTTTCAGAAATTCCAACATAGGAACGATCCCAATAGGTAGTATTTCATACGAAATCTACCTAAAAAAAAATGTAAAATAGTTGTGACTTTTTACTGGGAAATATATGAGCCTACCCAATATTTTTTTTAATTTGGCACTATTGATAGTTGTCACTGACAAATAGGTCTTTCTGTATTCTTTAAACATTTTCTAGTTTTGTATATATTATGGAGATTTTGTTGTTGTTAAATAATATCTACATGTGTCTCATAATTTTTTTCATTGTAGTTTGAGCCAAAAAGCACTGCGTCAACAAATAGAAAGTTTATCTGAAGGTAATTAATTTTGTCATATATTAAGCTGCTTTTTCATTATCTGTTCTGTTATACTACATGTATATTTAAAAATATTATAATTAACACTTTATATTATATTTTACATTTAAGTATTCCATTACAATAAAATAAACTGTATATAGTAATGATAATCAAACTTTAGCATCATTTAAAAATAATTTACAGTTTGTTAATACAGTGGAATCTCATTAATTTTAAATTAGTGGGACTTTAAAATTTATTTGTATTAACTGAATTTCAAATTAAATAAAAAATCATTATGTCATACTTTAAAGGAAAACACACATAATAATAAGATGTGAGGTCTAGTTTAAGTATGCTATATTAACAATCAATTGTGTTCCTCACTTCATCACCTCAGCATGCCAATTTCAAGTTTTATTAAGTTGTTTGTGTATTAAATCCAGTATTCAAATAGCGATTTGTACTAAATATATAATATATATTATGTGTCAAAGAAAACCTTATAAATATATGTAATTATGGTGTTAGATGTTATATATTCCTGCGGCTGCCATCTTGGATTTTTACTTGCCGTGAAAACCTGTTTTCTGCCAAGTAGTAAATGTCACCAAGCAGCGATTTATGTACATCTTAGGCTTCAAGGGGTTGCCCGAACACGTCACTCGTCGGGGTTGCCTTATCGATAAACACCAAGAAATCCAAGATGGCGGCCGTGGAATATATAACATCTGTTCCCTTATAATCACACAAATGTCAAAATATCTCTTGCTTATACCTTTTGCTGTAATTAAAAAAATTACTTCCATTATGCCCTTGTGTGATTATAGGAAATGTTTAAGATAAAAATTTCACTAATTAAATCTAGATGATTTGATTTCCTATTGCTGTATCAAAGATATGAGATTTATTTCTAAAGTAAGTACCATTTTGAAATTCCAGCACGGCAGCCAGCATTCTGTGTATATGTGCTGTTTACATATCTGTTGGCAACAGGTGCTATTAGAAAAATGTTCAACCGTGTTAGCGTTTGTTTTTGAGTATTTGAAATGGCTCAGTCGCTTGTGAAATATGATCGGTGATTTGTTTTCTTAGTGCCAAAGACATGAAAGTGGCTAAAATTCATCATCAGATTAGTGAAGTTTACGGGCAACAAATTATGGCCGGTGGAATGGTACAAAGATGTGTTAGATCTTTTAAAGATGACCACACGAATGTTCATGATGAAGAACAAAGTGGGCGAGCTGCTGTCATTTCTGAAGATTTGGTGCAGAAAGTTGATGAACGAGTGAAACAGGCTAGACGTTTTATGATTTCATCATTATCTGATGAATCTCCTAGGGTTTCACGCAGTGTTCTTTATGAAATTGTGAGGGAATGCTTAAATTATCAAAAAGTGTTTGTATGCTGGGTACTAAAAATGCTGTCAGAAGTGCACAAAACCCAATGTTTTGGTAGTGCTTTAACTTTTCTTCTTTGGTACAGCGAGGAAGGGGATGACTACCACATGTTCCTGCATTTGAAGAAGCATCTCGGCAGTCTTCGCCCCAACACCGATTATGAGGTCAAAATGACCATGTGGCAGTGGGCGTCAAATCGGACAGCAGACTTCTATGAAGAGGGGATTCATTCAAACACTGGTTGTATGATATGATAAATGCCTTAATATTGGCTGAAATTATGTAGAAAAATAGATTGAGGTATAGACTTTCATATAACAATAAAATTGGTAAGAAAATTATACTTGTTTCTTTTTTTTTTATTCAAAACTGTACTTACTTTAAAAATACCTGTCATATTTCAGTTGAAATTCTCATCCAAAAAAATATTTCATTATTTATTAAATTCATGTTTTTGAAGAATTACATTAAATTAACATCTTACATTTAATCTCTTAACTTTAATTAGTTACTTTATTAACTTTTACTGACATTTATTAGCATTTACGCCATACTTTAATCTTTTAAATTAACATAATTACAATTATGTTGAATTGCTTGGTTTGAATTTTTAAGACTAAAATTGCATTAGTAAACACAGCAGTACAAGAAATGGTATTTAATAGGTTAGATGTTTCTTTTCTTTTTATACTACTTTGATTTCTTTTGTGCACTGAAATTTTCTACTATTATTCTGTTATTAGTATTTTTGAATTTATATATTTCATGTTCTTTAGTGGATTCCTTACAAATAAAAATAAAATTGTCCTTTATATATATATATATATGGGGCATTCTCACAATCTTTTGACTTTCAGGAATAAAAATCTGGTGAAATTAAACTTGTTAAAGTAACATTTTAATCTGATAAACGAATGCCATAATAATTCAAAATAAAGAAAAAATGGTCAGCAGCGAAAATTTTTTTTTATTTAACTGAGGTTTAAGTTAAACTTGCGAGTTTAATTTCACTTGCCATTTTACCACTATAACTTTCTATTTTCTTCTAAATTTTTACTTATGAAGAATTTGCATAGTACCCACAGGACATTCAAATAAGAAATAATAACAATGTAGTATTTTTAGTACTAAATTTTGGTATAATATTGTCTTAAAGGGTTGTTAAAGAAGGGATGGAAGGACAAAAAAGGGGGATGGTATAGGAAAAAAAGGACGGTAAGGAAAATTACCACGATTTTTAGGCAAATCATGTTAAGACTAAGTGATAGTCACAGTGTTCATTGATTTTTAGAAACAGTTATTTACATTGGATTAAATTTTTTTAAAATTTTAATTTACCTGGAATAAACCTTGGGGGTGGTAAGACTACCAATAAAGCCACGATGCTTGAAATTGATATTTCAATTCTACAGTAAATTTCCTGTCAAAGAATTTTAGACATTCTTTCTCTAGCGTACTTCTGCATGAGAGAAAAAATTTTGTGGCTGTATCTGAAATGAATTTTCCGTATAAGTTTAAACAGAAGGATGGTAAGGAATCTAAAGCCCAGGGACAGAGTTCGAAAAACGATATCAACCATAAAAATGTGTGCAGGTTAATTTTTTGCTACATATTTATATAAAATAAATGTCCCAGTTTTGGAAAAAAATTACATTGAATTTCTTTTATTGAAACAATATTGTACAGACAACTCCAAACTTAAAAATCAGCATCAGGGACACGGGACAGTATAGGAGTTTTCCTGGTATTTGGACTCCCAACATCGTCCAAAACTTATTTATCTCATTAATATTGTTATGCAATCATGCAATGGGATGTTCCCTAGTATATGAAATTTAAAAAAACACAAGAATATGTACTATAATAAAAATTATTATTCAGGGACTTAAAAGTTAAAAGATTGTGAGAATGCCCCATATAAATTCTAAATATACTCTCATAACAATGTTTCAGGATTTTCATGTCCTGACAATCTGTTTAAAAAAGAAAATGTGTTTTTTATACCCAACCATTGGCAGAAGTCTGCAAAAGTCACAATTATTATAAAATATCATCGTGCAACTACAGCAGAAAGACATGAGTTCTGCTTTAAGTAATTCTGAAAAAGACTTTTAAACAAAAAGCGAGTATAGACAAGGTTATCCCATGGCTTCTTTTTTTTTACTAACACTCACCGTGCACTTATTACTAACTACTCTGCACTGGCTTTGGAATCAGATAGAATATTTCACAATATATCCCATCAATAACAATTCAATTCCCTTTCAAAATGATTTTTTAAAGTATTGTAAAATGCTTTAAGAAACTTAAACTATGTTTTTGTTTCTCAAATATCAAATTTTTATGTCTTTTTTAAATTTTTCAATAAATAAAATTTTCACTTTAAACTGAAGCCTGAAGATTTTGACAAAAATTGAGCCTGTTCTGAGCATGCCTGATCTTTACCACAGATATATACCCACGTCCCCATTGACTATATTTTGTGTTTATTCTTTTAAGATAATGCTTACAGTATGGAACCATTTATCCGGAAACCAGTTATCTGGAATGATATTTCTGATAGACTGATTTCAGAATCTTTGCAGAAAAAGGTGTCATATACTGCCAGTTTGACATAGACTTTGCTTAAAACAATTGTATAATTTGATGACATCTAGTATTTAAGAAAGCATATTTAGTTCTATTTTAGATGTTTTAATTTTTATGCAGAGGAAACAGAAAAATTTTCGTTCCTAAGGGATTCCCATAAATTACCTTCTTTTAAACTCTGGTTAACTTTTGATCTTTCTTGCATTGATTTTTAATCCAAGTTATCTAATAATTTAAAATGAGAAATAATGCCACAACCACACATATTCCACAAAACTTGGATGATGCTTTAATGCACAACCAGTTAACTGGAAAAACCAGTTATCCGGTATACATATGACCCCAAGCATTCCGGATAAATGGTTCTGTACTGTATATAGTTTCAGGGGTGTGATTGCAATGTGTATTGTGCAAGTCTTTCTATACTGTTTGAATTATTTTAAATAAAAGTATTTAAATGATATTTCAGGCAATTTTTTTTTTTTTTTATCTTGTGATACTAACTGAAAATGCATACTTTATTCAACTTACAAGATGATTTTAAATTAAATAATAATAATAATGAAGATATACTGTTAAGCTCCGGTATCTTTGCATTTCACGCGCGGAGATTCGGACAATTCTATTCTGGATAATCGGCAAAAGGTTGTAACGTACTGGAGATAATGGGAACCATAATTGGCGCGTTAGCCTAAAATAGTGAAAACCATAAGCGGATTCTTTTATTTTTTTTAATATATTTTTTATACATGTAATTTTTAACTGTAGTCGTTTCTAATAGCAATAATTTTATTGATAATTATGATATTTAAAAACTTAAACCATGCTTCTGATAATAAAAATGATGATATTAATTATCGGAATGAATTGTAAAAGCACCTAGACATATTTTCAGCAATGGCAATTCTTTATATATAAGAATTAATGCGGACAATTTCATAATATTTTAGATATGAATTTATTAATGATTTTATAATTAAAAAGATGCTTCTGAATTTTTAAAAAATGCCTACATTATGTTAGGATGTTTTCATTGTGTATATAAATCTCTTTTTTTTTTTCCCTAACTAAATTTAAAATGTTAGACATTTATATAAATTAATAGCTATTACACGTGACTTTAATCACGTAACATTCAAAGAAGAATAAATGCATTAATTAAGGGAAAAACTCACTTACGATAATTAAACACATGTACAATTAACAAACTCTTTATCTCATTTTAAAGTAGATAAAATTTGTTATGCTCCCAGTTTGCATATTTTTATATGTAGGATCATATAAATGCCTTTCAAGAGCTGAAAATTTCATACACTTTCCCTAAGATTAATTAGAGAATGAATTCATTTCCTTCTAATTTTATTTTATTATCTCTATTTTTACTTTCTTCTATCTTTACAAGAAGAAAGTATTGGTTTCATGAAAATTTTCGAATTCCAGTTTTCGACGGATTTACACGTTTTATGAGTCAGAGATTCCAAAAAACATGTTTTTACAAAATGTCTGTCTGTGAGTCTGTCTGTCTGTCTGTCTGTCCGTCTGTCTGTCTGTATGTGACACAAATTTTGTGGGCGCTCTATCTCAAGAACTAATGCACGAAATTTCACAAAACTTCATATTTAGTTAGACCTTGATATAAACTGGAACTGATTAGTTTTTGGTGAAAATCGCCCAACAGGTGGCGCTGCTATGCGGCATTTTTAACGATTTCTGCAATAGCTGTATCTCAAGAACTACTGCACGGATTTTCATAAAACTTCAGATTCAGTTAGTCCTGGATATAGTTTGGTGCTGATTACTTTTTTGTGAAAATCGTCCAACAGGTGGCGCTGGTATGCTGCATTGTTCATGATTATCGCAATAGCTCTAACTCAAGAAAAAATGCACGAATTTTCATCAAACTTCAGATTCAGTTAGTCCCTGATATAAATTATTGCTGCTTAATTTTTGGTGCAAATCGCCTAACAGGTGGCGCTGCTGTGCTGCATTTTTCACGATTTCCACAAGAGGTGTATCTCAAGAACTATTGCACGGATTTTCATCAAGCTTCAGATTTAGTTAGTCCTTGACATGAATTGATGTATAAATTAGTGCTGTTTAATTTTTGGTGTAAATCGCTCAACAGGTGACGCTGCTGTGCTGCATTTTTCACGATTTCCACAAGAGGTGTATCTCAAGAACTATTGCACGGATTTTCATCAAACTTCAGATTTAGTTAGTCCTTGACATGAATTGATGTATAAATTAGTGCTGCTTAATTTTTGGTGTAAATAGCTCAACAGGTGGCGCTGCTATGCTGTATTTTTTGCGATTTCCGCAATAGCTTTATCTCAAGAACTAATGCTTGGATTTTCAACAAACTTCAGATTCAGGTATACCTTGATATCGTTTAGTGATGTTTACTTTTGGTGTAAATCGCTCAACAGGTGGCGCTGTTATGCTACATTTTTTTCAGAATTTCCGCTATAGCTCTATCTCAAGAACTAATGCACGAATTTTCATCCAACTTCAAATTCAGATATACTTTGATATGAATTGGTTCTAAATCGTTGTTATTTCTTGTACTATTTAAATGATTTAATTGACGTGATTTATATAGAAGAAAGTTTTGTGATGGCCACAACATACTAGTTTCTATTTTACATTTATTCCATTCATGCATATTGAGATATTTTTAACTATAGATTTCGATATTAAAAAAAAAATTATATATAAGTATCAGAAACGGATAACTGATTCCAATATTTTTTATTGACTTTTCCATAGTACCTTTTAAAAAATAGAGAGGAGAAGGGGAGGAGATTTTATGTTTAATTAATGGCATTGGCTTTTTGAATGGTTTGTTAAATCAATCGATGGTGCATTGATAGGAATAACTTGAGCATCTATCAGATTTTATGCCTAGTGCTGAATGACCATCTGAACTACACTTGATGTGACTCTGCATGTGATGTGACTCTGCATGGTTGCAGTATTAAAATATTATAAAACCTTATATTATATTTTAAGAATGTACACTAGGGATGTTAATGTTAAACCTATGAGAGCATTCACTTCAAATGTATCACTTATATTTTTAAATGATTTTTTATTCCTTTTTCTTTTTTCTTTTTTTTTTCTTTTTTTTTTTTTTTTTTTTTTTACGTAGAATAGCTGAGGTTGATCTCTAACCGGGCTAGTTTTTACTTTTCCGATTTAGGGTGCTTTTTTTAATAATGAGTACACTTTCACTTTCAGAACCGACTCCGAAAGTGAAAGTAGCTTTATGTATTATAAAAGAAATCTAAAAATCTTTATGCTAAAACTTTATGAAAATCGAAAAGTTTATAGATCGACCTCAGCTGTTCTAGGAAAAAATCATTTAAAATGTTAAAATGCAAGCGAGAAATTTTAAAGAATGTTCCTTTCCTCCTCAAAAATTTCACCACTTTTAAAATCCCATTTCGCTCCTTGGAATGAATAATTTTCTTTTTCCGTGGCATTTTGCCAAGGCGAATATAGTTTTGACAAAGATCGATAATAATAATTTAAAAGTCAAAGAGCAAGATCAACCTCAAATACAAGCTACGATCTGAAATAGTAAAATCACCATGGAACAAGGAATATACATTTTACAGTTATTTCCAACTTCTTAGAAAATCACAGATAAAAGAGTAAACTTGTACTGATGGTGCAAATTCCTATTTCCGGGATTTGGCGGATTTTCCGTTCGCCAATTACGCGCTTGTACTTGGCAACCTTTGACCCTGAAACTCCTGGTCAGAAATAGATTCTCCCAAGGTCATCTGCCAAGATACCAGAGCTTAACAGTACATATTTGTATAAAGCTTTGTTCTTTTATTTGGGAAAATTTTCTTTGTGCTGTGCAAGATTTTAATGTTTGATACTTTACTGTGCTGCATAAATAAAAGTTAATTTAATATTATCATCTTTATATTTTGAGTGTGTTCATAATTTTAGTAACTACACTTGATACCTTAAAATTACACATTTTCTGAATATGAACTGCACATGAGTACTCGCTAATGTTGGCAGCCTGATAATTTTATGGTTCAAACTACATATATACATTCATTTTATTTCGTATATGTATTAAGGTGTCCATGAATTTAATCATATTTTTGTTTTTAAATATTAATTAAAGTCATAACTTTTAAAATTGTATGAAAAACTATTGAAAACTAGGATAAACATAAATTGCAATGTTTCTAAAGATGTTTGCCTTTAAAATAAATAAAAGAAACTTTATATGATTGTTTACCATCTGAATTCCTTAAGCTTGTACACAATAATTTTTCATCAAGCATAAAAAGCATTTCATTTTAAGTTGATTTGATTAGATAAATAAATGATTCTTTTATTTTCTCATTTTATTTCTGCAAATAAATATATATCAATAAATTGGATCTAAAGAGGAATAAAAAAAATAACATTTTCTGAACAACTTTTATAAAGAGTATGGAAGAGAAAATAAAGTAATTACAGTATGGAACCATTTATCCGAAAACCAGTTATCCAGAATGATTTTTCTAATAGACTGATTTCAGAACCTTTGCAGAAAAAAGTGTCATCTACTGCCAGTTTGACATATATATATATTGCTTGAAACAATTGTATAATTTGATGACAGCATCTCGTATTTGAAATGGAAACATATTTAGTTATATGTTAGATGTTTTAATTTTTATGCACAGGAAACAGAAGAATTTTTGTTCCCAAGAGATTCCCATAAATTACCTTTTTTCAAACTCTAACTTTTCATCTTACTTGCATCTGATTCTTAATTCAAATAATCTTATAATTTAAAATTAGAAATAATGCCACAACCACATATATTCCACAAAATAATGGATGCTGCTTTAATGTCCAACCAGTTAACTGGAAAAACCAGTTAACTGGAATACATAGGACCCCAACCATTCTGGATAAATGGTTCTGTACTGTAATATCAAAATATTAAGCATAGCAAGAGTTACTTCAGTAGAAGTTGAAAGAATGTTTTCTACTTTTGGACTTGTGCTCATACAGTAGAAGATCTTTATAACGCCAACCTAAAAATGTAAAGTTAAGTATTATATAACATTTTGCATTACATAAATCACACTTCAGACATCATTGAACTTACCTTGTAAGCATAGCCAAATATACCTTAAACACATCAAAATACAGTCAAATATCTTTATTCTAGATTAATATTAACACAATTATTCTAATTGGTAAACAAATCATATTAGATGTAAATTTCCAACTGGGTGAAAAATGTCCGGGCCAGGATTCGAACCCGGGACCTCCTGGTTGAAGCCGCCAGTGCTCTGCCATCTGAGCTATCCCGGACGATTCTGGTCGAACTTTTTCACCCAGCTAACCTTGATGATTACAGCATCTGGTCTGAAACCTGGTTCAGCTCAACAGAATAAATCTCAGGTAATGGAACTCCAGAAATCGCTGGATACGAAATTACACTAGATTAATATTAACACAATTATTCTAATTGGTAAACAAATCATATTAGATGTAAATTTCCAACTGGGTGAAAAATGTCCGGACCAGGATTCGAACCCGTGACCTCCTGGTTGAAGCCGCCAGTGCTCTGCCATCTGAGCTATCCCGGACGATTCTGGTCGAACTTTTTCACCCAGCTAACCTTGATGATTACAGCATCTGGTCTGAAACCTGGTTCAGCTCAACAGAATAAATCTCAGGTAATGGAACTCCAGAAATCGCTGGATACGAAATTACACTAGATTAATATTAACACAATTATTCTAATTGGTAAACAAATCATATTAGATGTAAATTTCCAACTGGGTGAAAAATGTCCGGACCAGGATTCGAACCCAGGACCTCCTGGTTGAAGCCGCCAGTGCTCTGCCATCTGAGCTATCCCGGACGATTCTGGTCGAACTTTTTCACCCAGCTAACCTTGATGATTACAGCATCTGGTCTGAAACCTGGTTCAGCTCAACAGAATAAATCTCAGGTAATGGAACTCCAGAAATCTGTTATTCCTTATTCTGTTGAGCTGAACCAGGTTTCAGACCAGATGCTGTAATCATCAAGGTTAGCTGGGTGAAAAAGTTCGACCAGAATCGTCCGGGATAGCTCAGATGGCAGAGCACTGGCGGCTTCAACCAGGAGGTCCCGGGTTCGAATCCTGGTCCGGACATTTTTCACCCAGTTGGAAATTTACATCAAATATCTTTATTATTGCATTCCTCGGGATTAGGAGTTGTGCTGATTATGAATTTTTGCATAATATAGATAATTTTACACATTAAATTTCTTTATAGACTTGGCCCAAATATCCTTGGACCAAATCATTCCTTGTATTATTCATTTTCAAAACAAAATTATTATAATAAAAGTAAATTTTTTATTAAGGCTGCTCTTAACTACTCTGCTCAACCAGCGCAAAAAGTTTTGTCACATTTACAAATTCATTTTTTAATGGAAAGATATAAAATTGGAAAGCCTGGCCGTAGAAGCGATTTGGAATGAGCTGGATGAACATTTGGATGAACTGTGTTTTCTATTTTTTTATCAATAAGTTACCTATCGAGTTATAAGTTATTTTGATCATGTGACAAACACGTTTTTCGCCCTTCGCTGACAGGTTTTTCTGCTTTCTTTGGGAACTTCGGTTCAAAACGCCCACTTTGACACTATTTTCTGAAAGATCTATTGCGTTTGCAAAAATACAGAAAAAACAGCTTGATTACGTAGTTTCTGAACAACAACACCTGCTAGTTTCATGCATTTCCGAATAAAAATAAATTAAAACTTGTCAGGAAGTTGCCCTTTTGGATTTGAGCCCTTAACACCTCTAAATTAAAGAGATAAAGATGAGCTAATGTAAAAAATTTAGTTCTAGAGAGTGACTTTTTTTTTTTTTTTTTTTTTTTCCCCATTGTGAATTGCAGGTGCTTCTTAACTGCATAATTGATTGTTTATGTCTGAGAAGTTTCGCGCCATATAGAGAATTGTGTTATAACGATCTACTGTATATTACAAATAAATACTCAGGAATGAAAAAGGCTGCATAACTTTTTTTTTATTATTCAGAGTGTTAAATTCCAATATAACAACTGAGTGAGTAATAGTCCTGATATTTAATATTTTGAGAAGTTAATGTGGATTGCAGGTATGGGTAAACATTCGTATGATTTTATTTACCCCATATATATGTATGAATTTACATATATAATTAATTTTTACAATTATTTTTGCTAGCATATATATTTGTAAGTTTAGATTTAGACTACTATAATAATTTTATAAAGTAAAAGTGCTGCTATGTTATTTCTTTGATTTCTTATTAATTTACTTAATTATTTACAGTTTGTATTATTTCTGTAATTGCTAATTGTAATTTTATTAATTAAAGCATACAAATGTAAATTATGCTTTTTTATATCATCTAATTGTAAGCTTAATCATTTTTAAAACCTGCAATTCTTGTTGATATTAAATATCTTAATGCAAGAAAAAAATCGTAAAAATCCAATTTAAATTAAAAGAATTTGATTTTAATAACAGAAAATCTATTATAATTTTTTTATACCCTAATATTTTCAAAGTACTTTATATTCATAACATTTTTTAATTCATGAAGTTGTTCATGCATAAATATAATACAAAAAAAAAAAAAAAAAAAAAAAAGTTTATTCATTATTTCTATATACAGTAGGTTTTGATTATTTGGCACAAAATGGCAATAACAAAATCGAGACATATTGTTTACTTTACTTCTGATAAATGGGGCAGCTGCTTTATCTGGGCAAATTGTGTTAGAACTGGTGTGTCTAAATTAACCGGAATCTACTATATTTTTTTTCTAAACATTTATTTTTCTTAATTGGTAGTCAAAGCGGATCAAATAAAGATTGACTGCTATTTTTTTATTTTTATGATGCCTCTATTTGATATGAAATAGTATTCTCTTATATTAGTAATCATTTAATTAATATATCTTGTGTTCTTATTCACAAATTTGAATGTTATTTTCATGTTTGAATCAAAAATGTTTTCGTTTACCTGTTAGTACTTTCTCAATTGATTATTTTTATGATATGTATGCCTCTTCTAGTTATGTTAGTATTCTTATTTTATTTAAAAGTAAAGTGGCTTTTTCTTTTTCTTTTTTTCAGTTTCTTATGATAGGGTTGGGGGGTAAAATGATTTGTAGATGATGAAATGATATTGAAATAGCCAAGCTTTTTTATGATTATGAAAGTTGTTGAAAATTAAAGACTATCTCTTTTCTTTTGTTGTTGTTGTTTCATTAATGTAGATTATCCGCTGCTATCCTTTTCAATGTACAGATCTAATGCTAAAAGTAGCCTTGCTTAAAAGTTTGTAATTATAGAATTATTAATCAATTATGAAATTTTATACAATGATAAGAGCTAGTTGTATATAGCCACTCTGAAAGAAAAAATGCAACTATTAAAATTCCCTTCTTCCAAGCCTAATATCTTTTTTTCATTTTCTATCTATATTATTTTTTATTCTTTTAGAGCATTCTTTCTTTAACTAAGCCTATTTTCATCAACTTGATTAAGCAATGTTCCATCATTGTTCCATATTCCTGCCAAAAACGCAAAGTAATTACAGTTCTTTTGCCTTAATATGGTTGACTATAGTTCCAGAAACACATTTTAATTGACTAATGTTCCAACATGTATTGTAAAAAATGTTACATCACTTTCAAAAATCAAATTGTTAAGTTGTTAAAAATAACTGGCTGATAGTCATCTTACTTACTTATTTTTTCTGGTGCCTAATTTTATCTGCCGTTGGATCCTGAATTAAAGTGTTTAAAATGTTTTAAAGACTTGATAAACACCTGTCTCTGAATTGATTTTGTTTTTCTTTATCAATTGGAGAAACATCCAGTGATTCAACTCTCCAATTAACCTTTGAATGCTTGTGATGACTGAAAAGTGATTTGATTAGATAAACATTGCAGCTCTTTTCACATATGTATGTAACATGTTTTTATACAAATTATGTATATAAATTTTAGGTTTTTGAGTTTCAAATATATTTTTTAATTTCAATTAAGTCTGTAACAAAAACTAAACAAAATTTATCTGTGACTGTGCTGCAGATTTTTCTGGCTAATTCTTTTTTATTACCGCTATTAATTTTAGAACATATGTGTACCTAAGCTTTTTCACATGCAGAATATGAATACACATTTCTTGCTGAAATTTTTATTGGTATGTTTTGTAGCTATCTCTGAGTAGATTTTTTAGAAATTTCATATAATATGCATAACACACAGTCAAAATTTCAAAAATATCATAGAATAGCTTCACTTTAGTTGTATGCACTGCAACACACAATTTTTTCTCTTCAAAATTTATGTATCTTCACAGTTTTTTGCTTTTATATTTACAAATACAGAATACAGCGATAACTTTGTTAAAAAAACATAATTCATTCTGGAATTAATTTTGTTAGCTGAAATGTTCATTAACAGAATTTTCATGTCAAATTAAAATGTGATGCTGCTGCATTATGTTAGTGCACATGTATATAAAAAAAAAATTTAAAATCATAATGTTGTTAGGCCAAACCAGATAAACCAAGAAAATAATGATATTTTATTTTCATCCAAAAAAAAAAACAGGATAGCAGTTTTAAAATGCAGAAAATGAAAAACATTTAAGCAAAACATGAAAAAAATACACCATTAGAAATGAAAAGTGCCTTAAATAAGTGTTTTTGTATTTTGAATCTGGAGTTGCAAAGGCAATTTACAACTGCAGAAAAAAATGGAAAAAGTGAAAGCTAATATAAAATTGAGCTCCATAAAAAAATTATTTTCAAAATACTAAATATTAGGGTGTCAACGATTTAAATCAAGTGATTTTTTTAAAAAAAATCATTGATTAAAATCAAAAATTTCCTAAATGTTTAAAATGACATAAAAAAAGTATTCAAATCTTAGATGAACATAATTTGTAAAGTTTCTACAGGTATTGTGACTTATGAATACACAAAACAAAGCTTTAAATAATTGTTTCCAAGCGTAATTCCTGAGTATTGTGAAAAATTTAAGTACAGTAAGTTTGCAAAAAGCATGGTTTATATCTAACAAACATAAAAAGCATTTAATTTAAAAATGATATTTAAATCTAATATAACTTACAATGTCATAATTTCCTTTTAATAATCGAGTTATTCATTCTTTTATATGCAATAAACATAGCAATAGAGTGTCAATGATTTTAATCAATTGATTTAAATCAGATGATAAAATCACATATTTTCTGATTTTTTAAAATGGTATGAAAAAGCATTATAATCAGTAATGAAAATGATTTATAATGTTTATAAGATAATTTAAAGAAGCTCTTTTAAAAAATAAAAAAAATTTAAATATTTTAAATAAGTTATTTCTTTAAAAATTGACAAAGTTTTTATCGTAAAACTATATTTTATTTAAGTGGATATTTTATAGTTTCTACATATGTTTTCATAACTTCTTTTGATTAGTTAAATTATTCCTTCTACTATATAAAATAAGTGCAATCTATTATTTTCTGTTGATAAATGAATTAGAAGAATTTCTGTGTAAAATTACTAGCTGCTTTATCAATTTATCAAACTATTATTTGTCACTTTTTTCAACCACTTTTTCAAAAATGTAGATTGTGTTCTTAATTAAACAGTTAATTGTTTAATAATTAAAAATTTAATCTGTATCATCAGTTTAAAATTAAATGCAATTTATCAATAACTTAAAAATATAAGCAGTATTTAATATTGGTTTACATAATTATTACAAAATATTAATGCACATAATGTTGTATGTTACTAAAGAAATTTTTACTTTGCAATTTTTTGTAATTTCTATAATTAAATAATTAAAATTTTATTAATTAAAGCAAAAAAACATAGATTATGTTAGTAATTAGTGGGTTATTCATTTTTTAAATGCTTAATTCTTAGTAGATGTTTAATATTTTAACAGAAGGGAAAAAATAAAAAAAATCTGATTTAAATAAAAAAAAATCTGATTTAAATCAAAAAAATCCGATTTTTTTTATTTTTTTAAAAAATCATGATTTTTTTACACCCTACTAAATATCAATATTTTTTAATACAAGATAATGTTAGAACAGGAAAGTTACAGCTAAAATTTTTGTGTTGTTCTTTTCTTTTTTTTTTTTTTTGTAACTCAATGGGGGATCCAGAGATTGCAATTTCAAAATGCAGAAAAAACTGAATCTTTTTTTCTTTGTCTGCTAGTAAAATCAAGGAAAGCCCGTACAAGTGCTGGTATAATTGGCAGCACCTTGGAAGATGACTATTTTGTGATGTTCAACAAGGTTTTTAATTAATATCTCGGCTAATTATCAAAAAATCCAAAACAAACTTTCTTTGAAGTGCATAACTTTAGACATACTGTCTTCCAGCCAGGTTTCGGGCAGTGGTGTCTTATAAACCAGCACACATATACACACATACAAATTTCTATTTAAAGATAGGAAATTAGATAACTTTATCATTACTTGGCAACGTCTTGATGTTTCTTTATGCATTTTAAGACAAAATATTTGATAAAAGCTATTGAATGACTATTCTTTAAAACTCTTTCTGTATTCCATTTTCTTTATTTTTAAATCAGTTTTTTTTTTTTTCAATTTAATTTTAAAATCAGTGATATTTTTGCTTCATGAAAATTTTTGGGAATATCCTATTAAAATAGAGAATTCACATTATATTCTTGAAAGTTTTCTTTTGTTAAGGTATAAAAAAGTTTTTAAAAAAGGATTTTTTCTTGCTCAACAATGTGAAAATTTAACACATTGATGAATTCATTTTTATATGTAAAAGTTTGAAACTAGCAGGATTGAAGTGATTTGGTATCAAATAACATTTTTTATTTTTCAAAAAATCAATTTTATCTTGAGTTAAAAGCAATTGCTGTCTCTCAACGATTTTTATCGGGCTGTCATGTGAAAAAATTCTGTTCAAAAGCCCAAATTTAACTGCATTTTCTGAATTATTCATTGGTTTTATCGAAAAGGGAAAATGCTATTCAGTTCATAGTTTCTGAAGTGTTAAGTGCGTCTGCCAATTTTATGTCCTTACGAATAAAAATAAATTCAGAAATATGTCAAAAGGTAGCTGTTTGGATTTATAAACATCTTTAAATACCAATCTATATATTTAAAACGCTGAGAGTTTGCTTTCGACAGTCCTAACGAAGAAACTACTGCATCAAATTACACCAATCTTTTTTAAAATGAAAGATATTTGGCCGCAGATTTGTTATCGTACATTCCTTTGTTCAAATATTTCATTAATTAACCATAATTTTAAATTCAAATTTTACAGTTGCGCATGCACAGTACATAAGTACAAGCCTGCCTTTGGAGTAATGCACTGCACATGTGCAGAGATGCTCGCTCAGTTGAACTATCACATGACAGGTAGAAGTTGTTTTAAGTTCGTCTGCTATTCAATCTTACTTTAAACAAGTTTTTCTTTCTTTCACAAAGTTAATATTATTTGGCTCTTTCAGCATTATTAACAATTTTTTAAAAAATTTGTGTCGATATTAAGAGCTAGATACGGTTTATTTCAGGGGTGTCATATTGTTTTGGCCATATTACACACAGAAGATAAACACAGTGATTTGACTCTAAAAGTTATGGCTGGTGATCCGTCTTGTGAATTGCCAATAGTTACACGTGAAGATTGGGAAACTAGCATGTGTTAAGTTGTAGCTACTTCTTTGAAAAAATAAGGCATCATAAATATTGAAACTCAAAACTATTTCTGTAAGGTCGAACTCAAATTCGAAACAATTGCGTATGCGTCAACTGTTTTTCAAACCTCTTCAATTTAGAAGGAAAAAAATGAGCTCCTGCTAGCATAGCAGGTTAAAGCAGCAGTTTAAAGCTCTGAATTTTTGTAGAGGATGCAGGTTCGAGCCCAAACCTGGCAAAATGTGTAATATTTTTTGTCAATAATTCATTTCAATAGTGACATATTTTATTAGGAAGAGAAGTTATAGGATTTTTATTTTTTTATTATTATTATTTGAATGCTTTATAATTAAATAAAATTTAACACTCAATAATATTTTTATAAAATAATGATTTTATATTTAAACTATTTAAGTCTAAAATATTTTGCATGTAATTATCAATTAAATAAATTGAGCTGATCTACTATTTTTGTTATATTTTCTGACCATTATCAAGAATATATAGCTGTGTGTGTCAGAAAGAAAAGTTTTATTATTCATTTGCGTAAAAAAATAAAATAGAACGAAAGAAAAATATTTGTATAAGAACTATAAAAGAAATTCCTTGATATCCAGGTTTAAATATTTAAAAAATGTATAAAAATGTAAAATAAAATTCAAATAATAAAAAATATATATTACAAATTGTTAGTTGCATCAAGTTTCAAATTTAGGTTTTTAGAGAATGAGACAGATAAAAATAAAATTCATGGCAGCTTTTAATGGTCATGTAGTTTTAAAAAATACATAAATGAAAATAAATATTGTTACTTTTTCAGAAAAAGAAAATGAGGCCATAGTAAATAAAAATAAATTCTCTAACCGTCATTTTTAGGTAAATTTCTGATAAAAAGCAAGCATAATTGGTTCTAAATTATAAACTTAAAATTCTTTCACTTCATTGAATATGTTGACTGACAGCACCACCTATCACCTTAAAGAAATAGGAATCACTTATGCAACATAGAAATTCATCACATAATTTGTTATTCAATAATTAATTTAAAAGCAACTAATTAAAAATTCAAGAATTTTTCTAATGAAACGTTCAAGTTATTTACCGTCAAATCTTAACAGGCACTATCTGGTTGACTTAAAATTGCTTATCTGTGCCATGTATGCTTGTATGTGTTAATAATAATAACCTTTAAAATGTACCATATTTTCATCATATATAAAACTAGTGGCCATTATCATTATTTTGTTGACAATATTTTCTTATCTTTTGGCATTTCAATAAACTTTTGTTTTGCAGAATTGAGGCAGATATCGGAAACATATAATTCTATGTATGACCTTGATGTATATGTGAAAAAGTTGATGAATGCCAAGCGGCGTGTTATGTTGGTGAATAATATTCTTCAAAATGCCCAGGTTTGTAATATAACTTGCACACATATCTTTTCTTTTACTTCAACTTATTCTTATGCACTAATTTTTTTACTTGTTGAATTTTATTTCTTAATTGGAAGCTATATCATTTTGTATTAAGAATAATCGGTATTTTTCGGTTAGCTGGACACCAGTGTTACATATACATATATATATATACTTATATATATACATATATATAAGCTCCTCTGATGATTCTGGGAGTCATTCATAGTTTCTTATTTTACATACTGGTTTTATGAAATGAATAAATTCCCGAGCACATCATGGAAGGAAATGGTAGAAAGTAAACTTCTTTTGGCTCTTCTGCAGATCACATATGGAATATGTAAGCAAACTTCATGACATATGCATTTTAAAATTTGAAATCATAGAAAACATGGCGTCCAAATATTAATAATGAGCAGTGCTTAATTTGCGCCGGAGCCCAGCTCCGGCACTTCTCTGTTTTTAGTAAATATTTAAAGATTGGTCGGAATTCACCGGAGCTCATAAATACAGGGCTCCGGAGCCCAGTGCAATTTGTAGCTAATCATTTTTATTTAAAAATGCATAGCTACGAACTATTCCTTTTTAGTGTTAACACTATTTTCAAATCATAATCCTTACCATATTTAATCGCAGAATTCTGCAATTAATTAACACTAAAACTAGGCAAGGATTACGATTAGGAAGGAATGATAACTAAAAAATGGAATAGTTGGCAGTTAAGTATATGCTGATTGATATTTTAAATTTTTTTATTTTCCTAAAGAAAAAAAATGCTTTAAATTTTGCAAATAATGTATGAAAAATAAATATGCAGATTGGAGAGACAGAGGGGAGAGGGTGGGGGGAAACGGTACAATTGTAGTACCGGTACTGTTTAATATTAGGGCTCCGGTACTTTTTTCTTAGAAATTAAGCCCTGATAATGAGAAAAAGAAGACCCGCTATTAAAGAAGTATGTTCTGAGGGGAAAGAAAAATAGTTACTTAAAATAGATAATAGCGCGAATCCGGAAATGTTACTTGTGAATTATGTTATCCATACAATCTCGGTGATAAACAAATGTTGCTTGATCTTAATGAAGTTCTAAAATCCATTATAAAATGTATCAATTCTATGAGATGTAACACAAAATGTGAGAGATTTCAAGAAATTTTACGAAGATAAAAATGCTGGCTATTTATCACTTTTGAGGTAAGTTGCCAAAAAAACCACTAAAACTTTTATAGATGTAAATGCGAAGATCCATGGCCTCATTACATTCATAGAGTTATGTTAAAAACTTACTTATAATAAAAAAATATGATTATGATGAATTAAAGAATGTGAAATAACTTATCAAAGTTAGTACTATTTTCGGATCTTTCCGGGAAAATAAGTTTATTTTTTATGTAATAAGTTTTATATGATATATAGAAGAGGTGGGGGGGGGACATCATGATTTTAGAGAGGCTTAGGTGGGCCGCGGCCAAAAAAAGGTTGGGAACCACTGGTGTATATACAGATATGTATGTATATTTATATGTATATATAACGCTGGTGCCCGGCTAACCGAAAAGTACCGAATAATCTTATAGTGAGACCTCATTGTAATGAGTGTTTTAAATATATTTATTTTATCGTACTTTCTACATAAAGAAGAAAAAAGTCATTTCAACCAATACTGTGGTCATCTTTAAAAAAGAGTATATGCAAATCTTTAAACTTTTCTGAAAAAGATATTTTTCCTTGCTCAACATTGTAAAATTCTTTGACATATTCACAGAGACATTTTTATAGATAGCATGAAATTGGCAGGCCTTACTTGTAAAATGATTTAGAATTGAATAGCATTTTCAACTCTTTGGTAATTTCTTTCATCTTGAACAATAAACTATTGTTGCCTCAGAAAATTAACCAATAATGACAATTTTAGACCCTTCCTGACAAATAAACAGTATATGACTGTGAAATTTTTCTTCCAATTCCTTCAAAATTTCACTTTGATTTCAAAATATTTATTTTAGAATGTAAGAAAATTTTATTCATTTGTTTTAATTCAGAGAGGAATCCGTGAAATTTAAAATTTTATCAATTAAAGAAGCTTTAACTAACCTCTTCTTGAATAACAATTCAAAGCACAGATTTTTTTTAGTGTAAAATTTACTTTTCAAAAGATCTTGTCTATCACTATAGAAGTATGTGTGTTAAATATTATGTAAAATTGTTTTAAAATTAACTTTTTAATACCTTCAAACTCTGAAATCCAAAAGTATTTGGCAAGCCAAATATTCAGTATTCAGCCAAATGATTACTATTCGACTTGATGGTCACTATTCTGCTAGCCGAATATTCAGTATTCGGGCAAAATCACTATTTGGCGTATCCCTGTAGAATGTGCAATTGAACATGCTCTCAACATTTCAAGAACAATTTCAAATTATTATGGGTAATGATATTTTAAAAGACATTTTCAATTAACTATTTTATTCCATGCGATGGGTAAAAATAAATATATTTATTTCAAGCTTTCTGTTTCTTTAATTAAATAATTGCACATAAATCTGATTGAAAATGTTCTTTAGAATGCTGAAAATATTAAACAACATATTTAAGTGAAGAAATAGTCTGGATTATGGGTAGTTGGTGTATCAGTAAGGACAGCTGCAATTTGTGATATGTCAAACATGTCATCTTTATCAGGAAACATGAAATAGGAACATCCACTCTCTTTTGTGAACTTTACTATGTATTCTTGATTATTGTGATTGCAAAAGATATGTAATTTGTTGTCAAAAACTCTGACCTATTGATTGTCAAAAACTGACCTAAAATTCAATTCTGATAATTTGCCCACTACTATTACTATTTAAATTAGATAAGTTTTCCTCTTCTAAATAATCAATAACTTTGTAGGTAAGACTTTTAACTGTGATTTAGCTAACATTTTGGGCTTCTATTTCTTTTGTTTGTTTTTTTCCTGTCACTTTTTAAAATTCCTTGTATAACATTTGGTACAAAGTAAACAAAGCTAAAAGTTGCATGTTTTGCTTTTACCATATATTAAATTATCAAATTAAATTAATTTTTAAGGCTGTTCTCAACTGCTCTGCTCAACAAGTGCAGAATGTTTTGACACATTTACAAATTCATTTTTTAATGGAAAGATATAAAATTTGAAAGCCTGGCCATGGAACCGATTTGGAATCAAACTGTGTTTTCGATTTTTTGATCAACCAATTACCTATTGAGTTATAAGCAATTATGATCACGTGACAAACACGTTTTCCATCTTTTCTTGAGGGGTTTTTCTCCTTTTGCATGAAAATTCGGTTTGAAATGCCACTTTGACACTATTTTCTGAAAGATTTATTGCATTTGCAAAAAAAATGGGAAAAGCAACTCGATTGCATAGTTTCTGAACAACAGCAACTGCTAGTTTCATGCATTTCCGAACAAAAATAAATTAACTTATGTCATAAAGTTGCTCTTTTGGATTTGAGAACAACAGCCTTAATAAACTTATTTGTCAAATATTACATAAAAATATAAATTCATCAAAAAAAGTAAAAAGTTATTTGTTTGCTAAGCCTGACAGTATAACTGGTTTACTCCACATAGGTGTTTTTGTAATCGAAAATTCAGAAAGTTAATCCTGAATAAGTATTTTATGGAATACAATGGATAAATTAGCTGAAAATTAATTCTTATTTATTTTAAATCCAAAGTTTTTCTCACGATTACAACCAAGTTATATCATTCAAAATTTTAAAATGGCTACCAAGTATAATTTGTAAACACATATAGCAACACATATTTTATTATTCATTGAAAAATGATAACTGATACCTGGTACACACTAATTTGGCAAAACAATTTCAAAAACTTACAATTTAATTTTTATAAATTTATTTTTGAAACTTACCTATTTTACCCCATCTGACCCTAATGAACTTGCTAAAACAAACCCCGTCATTTAGAAATTGCTTTAAGTGAGTGATATTTTATTAAGTGAGTGATATTTTATTTAATTGTAAAAATATCACAAAATGTATCAATTATGTATTCAAATAAAGTTTTAAAATTTTTGAAAAACTTTACTTTCATATTAGCTACATGTCAGGGGTAGCGAAAGAATTTCCCAAAGATTTCACTATTTATAGAAACCTTTTGATTTTGATTATTTCAGCGTTTATTGATGAAGTTTTAATTTTGTTATGGAATATTAGCCAGAAACAAATGCTGAACTATTCATATTGTTTTAAGTGCAAGCAGATTAATCTTTCACAATCGAGCTGTGTACAATAGATATAATATAAAAAATTCACTCTTGAAAACTTTTTTAAAAGCTGTAAAATATAAATTGAAATACAGTTGTTGTGAAGGTGCTTTTTTTTTTCTTGTTTAATGATGTAAAAATTGAAATATTGTGATGTTTAGAAGTTAATAAATTTCCGATAAAAGCAAAATTTACTGCTCAAGCTGTTGCCACTGTCAACATATATCAGTGTTACTGACGGACATATAGATAAATGTAGTTCAAAAATAAAAATAATAATTCAGTTTATAAATTTAAAATTAAATATAATTGGTTTAGTATCATCTCAAACTGTCCAACAAAAGCCTGGATTCAGCATGTTTTAGGAAACTCAAACTCCTTTTATCTAAAATCTGCATTACTCTGGCTCTTCTGCCTTGACTTATTGTTCATAAAAATCATGTTTTCCAGAAAACTTATTTAAAATTTTATTTTTGAAAATTATTACAAAAGTGGCCAGTTCATTTGTTGTACCTTTCTTAATTAATATCAGTGTTAGAATTTTTTTTTCTATTATTATTACCTTTAAACAGTAACTTCTAGTTGCTTAAACACATACTTCCAGTTTGAAACAAGAATGATTTGGATAGCTAATTACACAGTTTTTCAAATAAAACAATTTTTAACAAGGATATTTGTCTAAAATTGACTATTCAAACATAGTTAAAATGAAAAGATTGAACTTTATGCTGTTATATTAGGAAATAAAGGGACAATCTGATCTGAGCACAATTGAAAATATATATGTAGAAAAGGGCAGAGAACAGTTTTGAAGTTAATAAAGCTTCATCAGTGCTGTAGTTAAAATTACTAGAGGTAAGTGTATAAAACCATAGAAGATTGCAAGCAATGCAGCTTGCAGTCAAGAAAACACTCACACTTTAGAAAAACTGAGTGTGATTGTCATATCATTAAGAAGCTACTTCAGTCATTCAAAAAGACCCTCTCACTAATGCTAATCCTATGGAAGAAATTTTTAAGATATCTTGTTTGCATTTCAATGTTTTTCATTGAATAGCTATAGCTGAGATTGATCTGTACAAAAGCCATTTTTTACTTTTTTGATTTTGCTTACAGGTTTGTTTGTTTTTTATTAAATATTTTCATTTTCTGTGCCTGTTTTGAAAGTGAAAGCATCCTCATTAAAAAAAAAACCTGAAAATAAAATCAAAAAATAAAAAAGGCCTTTATAGGGATTGACCTCAGCTATTCACAATGCAAAAAGTAACCATTTAAAATTATTGAAGTGCAAACGAGATATTTAAAAAAATTTCTTCCATAGGATTAACAATGAACGGGTGTTTTCGTATGAGTGAAGTAGCCCCTTAACCTTGTTGTTAGAATTCTTTCATGTATGATAAGGTTCCCAAAAATTAAGATCATAAATTGATGAGCATTTCTGAATTATTGAGCCTTCGCAAAAATTAAAATTGTCTGTTAGATCAACTATCGTTAGCAATAGTAGAGCAGTTAATGTCACTCTTTTTAACATTGGTTTTATGGTTCCAGAAGTGGACCTTAAAATGTTACTTGTTTTGGCCTATATACACTGATCTTCAAAAGCTAACGAGCAGTGACCGGATGCTTTCGATTGTACAGGGTTTGCCGAATATCTACCAAAATTCTTGACGAATTGCCCTTGAACTTCAAGGATATAAAGGACATGTTCTGACTTCATGTTTTTCAGGGACAATTGGAGGGCCAATAATGGATTTAATTTAATAAAATAATGTTTGTGATCACCCATGTATCAGAAAAATTTTTAAATGGTTTGTCACTGTAGCAAATGACTCTGTAGTTTCTTATTGTGCAAATTATAGCATTCATATTCATGAAGGTGTTAATGTGTCTGTGAAAAATTCAAATGTTTTTTGTTTATAGAATTCAGGGAACCAAATTTAACACCACTTTACAAAAACTTGAAAAAGAACAGCAGAACAATATACTGCAATTAAAACATCAATATATTGAATATTGATGAGATATGCGCATTTGTATGAAATAATTTTTAACTGTGCATGCTTGAAAGTTTCCAAAATTTTTATTTCACAATTTAGTAGTCATCTATTTAGGACAACTCATCTAAAAAGTACAGTCAAATATTGTGAAAACTCAAAAAGATACTGTGAGCTGATTGACAAATTGAGGAGAATCCCTTATAATAAAGCTGCTTTTAGAAAGCAACTTACTATGTCGTTCCTATCTTTCTGAATTTTTGTTATATTTAACTTGACTTTTATGTAAGTTCCCCTAAATAACGGACTACCAAATTATGAAATAAAAAGTTTGTAATCTTTCATGCATGCACAGTTAAAAATTATTTCATACAAATGCCCGTATCTCATCAAATATTCATATTTTAGTTGAAGTGCACCGTTTTTTCTCTTCTTTTTCAAGTTTTCAGAAAGTGGTGTTAAATTTGATTGAAAACTCTGTAATCTATAAACAAAAAACATTTGAATTTTTCACTGAAACTTTAACACCTTCATAAATAAGCATGCTATGCTTTCACAAATGCATACGACCATTAAAGAAGGCCCACATAGTCATTTTCTAGTTCTACAATGACAGACCATTTTTAGCATTTTCTGTTACATGGCTGATCACAAACATTATTGTATTATTAAATTTATTAATTAGACAAATTGTCAAGAATTTTGGCAGATATTTGACAAACAAGTACAATTGAAAGCATCTGGTCACTGTTCCTTAATAGTTGAGTGCTACACGACCAAAATAGGATGAAAACTACAAATCATGATACGAATATACCGATTGGTCAGTATCTACTTTATATTAATAAAATGCATTTCAGAGGTGGAGGCATCCTGTAAAGTCGCAGGAATTCAAGTCGGCGGCTGTAATTCAAAATGACATCATTTTCTGGAATTCTTACTATTCATCGTATGTGTTTGTTGTAAATTTTTATGCTTTTTAAATTAAAAATGTCATTTATAACATTTTCCAACATTGTTGAAAAGTATTTATGAATTCAGTTTGTGTGGCCGTCTGTCTGTCCATGCTCTAACTCGAGTAAATATAGTCGGATCGCCATGAAATTTATATATGTTATGGATATTCATTATGGCATATATATTACTGAAAATGAAGTGTGAAACAGTTGTAGTTCCTTTACAGAGACATTCAACAGAATTCCATTACATTACGACCTATGGGAAAAAATCGTATGCTATGGTTTCTAATGTTTCACAATATCAAACACATTGAAATGTATATATATCGCTGATACAAGATGCTTACTGTAGAATATGGTATGAATAGCATTCATCGTTTATTTACAGGGACACTCAAAAGAATTTTCTTACCTTACAGTCAAAATAGGGTGGTCTACAGTGGTGAAATATTCTTTTCGATGTATTTGAACCATGTTACACTATTTTAAACATATTAAAATGGATGTATATTTGTGAAGTGTTTTCTGAGATACTCATTATACAATATTGTGTGCATAGCATTCGTCATTCATATACAGGGACACACAAAATATTTCAACTACATTACTTTTGATGAACAATAATTGTTGGAAATGTGTTTTACATTGTGGTACGCATTTTTAAGTTTAATTTTTTTTGCATATTACTTAATGTATATAAATTCTATAGATCTTATTCTGCATAAAACATCTGAAGTATATTTTCATTTATTGATGGACATTGCTGAAGAGGAATTTTCAAACTGTGCAATGCATTTCTGAATTGAACTAAATTTTAGCATACTATGTATTAAATGACAAATCTATAGTTCATATAAGGTCTGCACAAAAATTCAGATTTTATTTTTATTTTTTTGACTTGTGATGCGAATGTCTGCAATTGGGTTTTGAAATGTGTTATGCATTTTATAAATTGTTTATTTAGACATCATTTTTCACCTTATTAAATTGTGAGGTTTTATTATAGTATTCTGAATGGAATGAAATAGTAGGTTCTTTTTTATGTAGGAGTACTGGTAGCACTACAGCAAATTCTTCTAGCAGAGTGGGTACACTTTGCTTTTTGGAGGCGATTGTGTCATGAGTCAGAGCTTGTGAAGTAATAAACAATGTTAAATGTTACTAAACAATTAGGTATTAGATTTTGAAATAATGATATACCTCCACTATGAAAGGAATTTTTTGAGATTGAACTGCTTTGATTGTGGTCTAATTTTTCATATGCCACAATCATGAAAATCCCTTGTCGTAGTTTTGACGGAAACACAACTTTTTCTTTTCGTAACTTAACATTTACAACTTCACATATGGCTGCCGAGAGTTCCAGCATACGATGATACGGGATTAAAAGTCCAAGTGAATAAAACCGCTCAATGATTTCCCTTTTTCGGGTTCTACTAAATATTGAAACACCCATGTAAACTGGCAAGGAAGTTTCTCTGCCAGTTGAATGCCTCGATTTGTTTCCGATTGGTTTACATGATTGTGCAGTAAAACAAATTGGCTGTGATATTGTGAGATATGGTTGAGTAATAAGTTCATTGGCTTCAATATTTACTCTATTTAAGAGCATATTTAAGATAGCCAGCAGTAAGCATGGAACAGATTTACGCTGTGATTCATTATCAAAATCACCGTTGAATAAGTTCATATGTTGTTGAAACATATCTTTTCTTACCATTTTTGCTACACACGATAAAACAAGTGCATCTTCATCATCTTTACATGCTTGCAACATAGTGTCAGCGATAATTTTGTCATATGCTAAAATATAATCTCTACCAGACATGTAAGCCGTCATGTATAGCAAGTTTGCAAAAATCCTCTGTCGTAAACATGAAGTGTGTACATCAGGCATACATAATTGCACATCTGTTCCTATAAGCTGAGTTAATCACTCCTTATACATTTTTGTCAGGAAACACATTTTAAAAACTGGTTGAATGTAATTTAAATCTTTCATACTTTTTCCAATTCTGCAAAAACGCACCATGACATATTTCAACACTATTGCTTTCTTCTGACATTTCATTACTTTGAGACTCTTTGTATAATCCTGCTAGTTGCCGAAACGTCGGTGAAGGCTTACTGTGGAGACACGAAAAGTTTTGGTTTCTGTTAGTCTGTCTGTCTGTTCCACGATAACTGCCGCAAAAAGCATCTGATCGGCTTGAAGTTCACTGGGCATGTTGATGAGTACCCGTACTTAGCTGTATAGTTTTTGGTTAAATTTGGTTCATTCGTTCTGGAAATATGGAACATTTTATTTTGCTCTATAATGCTTTTCTATGGCAAGTCAGATGATTTTCAGATTTTCATTTGTTGAAAGAAATGGCTCATATGAAAAATGGATTTAAATGGTAAATTTTTGATGCTGAAATTTTTAAATAAGATTATTAATTATTCCAATTTTGTCAATATATTTGCGAGATTTTTTTAATTAAGTTTATAATATTGGGGGGAATTTTATGCATGTTTTCTAATAATATAAAGGATTTCGTTTTATCAATTTGACATAACGCATATTTCATTTTTTTCCTTTTCTTTCATCTGTTGCCTAGCAACGTATTTGGTCCTAATAATATTAGTATAGTTGCGTGTATAACGTTTGAGTAAAGCCAACGTCAAAACGGATGAATTAATGCATTTGTATCTTTGCATATAGATGGATTTTAGCCCAGAAATAAAAACAGGCAATATTTCATTTATTTTATTTATTTTATTCAAATATTTTGCTTAAAAATAGAAAAGTTCATTATTTTCATAGAGAATAATGTAACATTTTTCCATAACATTTACCAATATTTCTTTAACTGTTGCCAAGAAAATCAAAACCCGGAATAATATTTTCTTTTAAACAATTTTCAATTGAAATGTTTTGTCGTGAAACAGGAAAATGAAAAATAAAATTAAGAATAGAAAAATTAATATGGCGGCATATTGGAAATAAAAAGAAAACTCTCCAGTATTTCTTAATATAACAAGATGAAAAGTTTTGAGTAAGTACGCAAAGCAGGTGAATTAGACGTCATTTATCGAAAACAAAGATGGTGGAATAAAAAGATCTTGGGTAAAATAAAATTAACTATTATTCACAGAGGAAAGAGATAGATGGAGATACAATATGCCGTAAAAACAGTTTGCAATACGATGTGCGTTATCGCTCAGATTTAAATGCCCTCATTCGGCCCAAACAAAACAAGCACGTGGAACAGGGACTGAATTCTTTGACTTCATCCGTGCATTTTTTCTGTAAAATGAAAATGATTTGCTTATATTTAAGCAATAAGCATTCTAAGGTAGCATTTCATTGTATTATGAATTAAAAACTGTATTACTAAAAATACTAGATAGTACCCGTCAAGATTTGACGGTAAATAACTTGAATTTTGAATTAGTTGCTTTTAAATTAACTATTGAAATTGTGACAAATTTCTATATTGCATAAGTGATTTCTGTTTCTTGAAGGCGAGCTAGAGGGTGCTGTCAGTTTAACCTATTGAATGAAGTGAAAGAACTTTAAGTTTATAATTTACAACCAATTATTCTTGCCTTTTATCTGAAATTTACCAAAAAATACTGGGCAGAGTATTTATTTTTACTTACTACAGTCTCTTTTTTTTCTGTTTTTATTTTTATTTTTATAACTACACGACCTTTAACAGCTGCCATAAATTTTATTTATATCAGTCTTATTTTTTAAAAGCCTAATTTTGAAACTTTATGCAACTAACGATTTATAATATGTATTTTCTATTACTTGAATTTTATTTTACTTTTTTCTTCATTTTTTAAATATTAAACCATAGATATCAATATAATTTATTTTATATATCTTATATGAATATTTTCCTTTCTTTCCGTTTTATTTATTTATTTTACGGAAACGAATGGCAAGCTTTTCATTTTGACTCACATGCCTATATATTCTTGATAATGGTCAACAAATATAAACAAAAGTTGTAGATCAGCTCAATTTATTTAATTGATAATTACATGCAAAATGTTTTAGGCTAAATATTTTAAATATAAAATATTTTTGTTGAAAAAATAACAATATCTATTTTTATTTTTATAACTACACGACCTTTAAAAGCTGCCATGAACTTTATTTATATCAGTTTCATTCCCTAAAAGCCTAATTTTGAAACTTGATGCAACTGACGATTTATAATATATATATATTTTTTACTTGAATTTTATTTTACTTTTTTCTTCATTTTTTAAATATTAAACCATGGATATTCAATATAATTTATTTTATAGTTCTTATATGAATATTTTCCTTTCGTTCCGTTTTATTTATTTATTTATTTATTTATTTATTTATTATTTTTTTTTTTTCTTCTTCTTACGGAAAAGAATGGCAAACTTTTCCTTTTGACTCTCACACCTATATATATTCTTGATAACGGTAAAAAAAAATATATAAACAAAAGTTGTAGATCAGCTCAATTTATTTAATTGATAATTACATGCAAAATATTTTAGGTTAAATATTTTAAATATAAAATTATTTTTTCAAAGTATTTTTTAGTGTTAAATTTTATTTATTGATAAACCATTCAAATAATAATAAAATCAAAATCCTCTTAATAAAATATCATTATCGAAATGATTTATCGCCAAAAATGGTACAGAAATCATTTTGCCGGGTGTTGGACTCGAACCCGCGTCGTTCACAAAAGATAAGAGCTTTAAACTGGTGCTTTAGACCACTCTGCTAACCAGACCTGCCCTACCTTTCCTCTAAATGGAAGATCTGGTAAATTTAACTTCACGCATGCGCAAATGCGTGAATTTTTTAGTCTGATCTTACAGAATTAGGTTTACACTTTAATATATATGATTATTCTTTTTTTTTTTTTTTTTAAAAGCACATTGTTGTGTTGTGCCGAATGTAGTGGATTTTAGGGTTACATTTTCGGCGTCACTTCAAGATTTATTGTCTGTGTACGGTTAACATGAATATTTTATTTTAAATTTAAATTTATTAATTTATAAAAAAAAAAAAAAAAAAAAAAAAAAAACTATGCTTATTCTTATAAATCACAGCGTAAAAAAACTAAGATATCTGTAACCATCCGCACAATCAATAAAAAATTACAAATGTAAATTTTAATAGACTATGGTGGGTTCAGGGGGGCAGAGCCCCCCTGAAGAAATGCAATTTTTGATTTAAAAAGTTACCAGAATAATTAGCTCATCAGAATTTCAGAACATCAATGTATAACCACTTGTTTAACACTTTTAATTTCTGAAACTTTACAAAGTATCTTGTATGCTTATAAATATTTATGTAATTTGAAAACTTTAAAAAGCAATTTGTAGGAAGTTGAATATCACACAATGAGTGTTAAAAAACAATGACTTGCAAAGATGACGTTGAGGCTCCTGATCTGCAGATTTACTAGTTCTAGACATTTTGCATGGTATTTTTCTGCTTGAGCAGTCATAGTCCCGGTAGTAGAAAGTCCGAGACGGGTGACAGGCATCTCAGATTTTCTTTTCTCGTTTGCAGATTATTTTTCTATTGAACTTCTATTTCGCTCTTTATTACTTAATACAAAAGCTTAAGATTATTATTAGTAAAATTAATAAAATGCATAATTACGTCAAAGGTAAGTGATCGTTCGATTAATTAATGCTTCAATTGTAAAATATTTTACCTGCAGATTATTTTCTGCCCCTGAAGTATCTGTTGTAGACACTTGGAGAATTTTTTGCTACTGGGGTCATAGTATGCTAAAATTTATTTCAATTCAGAAACTCATTGCACAATTGAAAATTCCCCTTCAGCAATATCCATCAATAAAAGGAAATATACTTCAGATTTTTTATGCAGTCTCATATAAGATCTATTGAATTTATATACAAGCAAATTATATACATGTATTTATATAATAAGCAAAAAAAAAAACTTAAAAATGCCTATCACAACGCACTTTCAACAATTAGGATTCATAGAGAGTATGGTTCATAGCTGAATTATGCTGTGTGTCGCTGTATATGAATGATGATGATGCACACAATATTGTATAATTAGTATCTTGGAGAACACCTCACATATATACATCCATTTTAATATGTTTTAAATAGTGTAACATGATTCAAATACACAACAAATGATTTTTCACCACCCTATTTTGACTGTAATGTAACAAAATTCTTTTGAGTGTCCCTGTAAATAAACAATGAATGCTATTCATACCATATTCTCTTGTAAGCATCTTGTAGTGTGCTTTAGCGATATATAAACATTTCACTGTGTTTCATATTGTGAAACATTAAAAGCCATGGCAATCGATTTTTTTCCTATAGGTCGTAATGTAACGGAATTCTGTTGAATATCTCTGTAAAAGAACTATAACTATTTCACACTACATTTTCAGTAATATACATGCCATAATGAATATCAATAACATACATAAATTGCATGGTGGCGATCTGACTATATTTTCGCGAGTTAGAGCACAGCCAGACAAATTGAATTCATAAATACTTTTCAAAAACATTGGAAAGTGTTACAAATGACATTTTTAACCTAAAAAGCATAAAAATTTACATCAAACACACTTTTATACGATGAACAGTAAGAAAATTGTAAGAATTCCAGAAAATGACGCCATTTTGAATTACAGTCGCCATCTTGAATTCCTGCGGCTTTACAGGATGCCTCCCCTCTGAAATGCATTGTATTAATATAAGGTAAATACTGACCTATCGGTATAGTCTTATCATGATTTGCAATTTTTTCATACCTAGCACCCGGACTATAACTTTTGGAGACAAATGTACATTTTATCACACTTGCAAGATATCTTGTAAATTCTCCATTGTGAAAATCTGTTTATTAGATATTTGAGATTTATAGATTTGATTTTGTTGAATGGAGTATAAATTTCTTTAAATGCATAATTTAAAATTATTTTTAACAGTGAAATTATACCCAAAATTATTGAATATTAAATACATGAATTATCACATTACTAAGTGTAAAACTAACAGAGTGTAAAATGTCCAATGTGTTTGATATTTTTCACCTGCTTGGACATTTTTCACTCTATTGGTTTTACGCTTAGTTAGCAATGTGATAATTCATGTATTTAATATTCAATTACTTTAAAATCGAATTTTATCATGATTTTGTACATTTGGTAAGGAATCTTTGTTAATTTGTAAATCATGAACACAGTAATTAAAGAAAATAAAAATGTTTGTGATGGCATGGGAAATTACTGCATGTAGAGGTCTGAAAATTTGGATGAGGATAGATGAAGACAGATCCTAACACACCTAGGGTTCAAAATTTTCATTTTTTAATAATTATCTGAAATATTAATTTAAAACCATTATGTATATCACAAAATGTTCAAGCATTTTTTTCTTCAAGAGGATTTTGCCTGTGCATCTATTGATCATTCATGCAAACAAAAATTAAGCGTTAGCTTTAGATCTGAATGTTGAAATCGTGAATGCTGAATAGAGTTACTAAAAAAAGAAAAGTACCAAAATTTTCACCTTACCTTTCTAGTGCCACTGGTATCTTTTCTTTAAAAAAATAGTAGTATTTACTATTTCAAAAACTATTTTTACAGCACTTCGATTTGCTTCAGTTTTCAAGTTTTTCATTTTTCTGCAATTTTTAAACTGTTGCATCTACTTCCACGACAAAAATACCAAACATTCGGAGGGCTTTTCTTTTTATGATGGTGTATTTTAAAAATATACATATGTTCTCCCTGAGATGTTCGTTAACTTCGATCAGACAAACGCAAAGTTTGTGCCTACACCTGAATACACATTGGAAGGACGTGGTTCAAAACAAGTGCACATAATCGGCATGGAAGATAAAAGAGAGATGACTCTTTTGTTAGCATGTTCCCTTTCTGGAAATCTACTTCCACCACAATTGTCTTACTCTGGAAAAACAGCAAATTGTCAAACTGTCATTTTTTCAAAGCAAAAACAGTTACTTTTAGAAGGGGGGGGGGGGGGGGCTTATGATTGAGATTTAAAAAACAGAAATAATTAAAAAATTGTTTTTATTATTAATTTAGCATTCGAAGGATAAATAAAAACATAGAAATATGAAAATTAAAAAAAAGAAAATCATTATTATTGTTGTCATTAGTATTATATGTGCATGTTTTACTAAAATAATTTTAAAGTATTCCTTTTTTACAATGGGATAATACAAATTTGCATGGAGTCACCATCTGTTGTCGGAGAAAGAAGATAATGTTTAATTAACAAAATCTAAATACCGTATTTTATGGAAGAAACGCCACGGCGTTTACGAGTTTAAAAGTTAATTTTTTTCCAAGTGCAGCGTTTATGATTTTTCTTAAATACCAGCTGAGTTTTCTTAATTTAAAAATTCATGAAAATATTTAAATATTTTAAATAAAACTTCAGACATCTTAAGATATTAAAAACGAGGCATCCTACACTGCTCAGAAAACTTTGATTAAAGTTAAGTCAATGTGACGCTGTTGATAAAAGTAGCGTTCCGATGGATGCACCGTTTACAACGGGTGCGGCAATTACGATATTTTTAAGCTTATTCGGGCCAATTTGAGGAGTGCAGCGTTTCTTCCATAAAATACATTAAGTCTAACTTTTACAATTTCAAAATCAGTTGTTTTAAAAAAAAAGATAATAATAATAGATAAATGAAGCTCTTTTTAATTTTTAAATTAATTTTAAGCTCATCTTATCTTGACACAATAATAATATTTAACCAAAAAGTGACATAATTTAGAAAACTTGTTTTAATTTTTTAAAAATAGTAAAAATAATTATGTTAGTTTTGTTAGTCTGAAAGTGTTTATTGACCAGAGGTAACTGGAAAATTGGCAAGGAAATGTACACTAATCCATGCATGTAGATATACATGGAATGGACATAGACATATATGCCTGTGCCAAAATTTTTTGCCAAGCTTGACAATAATTGACAAGATATCACTAGATTTAGCATCAAAATAAGTCTCCAAGAACAATACTAAATTGGAACTAATACAAAAATTTGATGAAATTCGAATATAATCGCAATTATAACAATAAACTTTTCTTGTCTATCCCCAGACTTGCCTGTAATTGGAGATACTTTTGTAATCGAGTCTACAATAATTGACTTATGCTAGCGAGAGTGATTTGACACAAAATTAAAATATTGTAATAATTGGTTTCGTGAGGCATTCATTATTGAGATTCGTTCATTTTTATAAAAATAATTTTTTTTTTAAATAAAATAAAACTTAACACATTTAATTTTAATGTTTGTGAAATTTTCAGAAATTGTTTCACTTTACTAATTATTATTATTGTGGCAATAAATATTTCTGTTTGTTTTGTCCAATTGATAAACTATTTCAGAAATTGAATATTATGTAAAAAAAATATCCCCATCATTTGTATTTGTAGAAATCATTTGTGATTTTTAAAATGTGCTTTTCTATCATACAAAACTTTTAATAATAAATTCTTCATTCTGTTTGTTTGTATGAAGTCGTATGGAAATGAAATGCAGATCAACATTACGTCATTTTTTTATGAGGATTATGTACTAATATAATACTGTACAATACAAGGGTCTGTCCAGCCTTTTTTCACAGGGTCCTGTTTTTGTGAAATTGTGAAGTTTTTCTTATATTTATAAAAATTCTAGTCATAATTTTGTTAATTTGAAACTCTTATTATATTCAAGTTTTATCCTTCATATATAAAAAAGCTGAGTAATATGGTATTTCATGAGTTCAGCTGTTATTTTACAAGTCAGGTTTTACTTTTAAATGAATAAATGTTTAAAAGGTTCAATTTGAAAGTGGGAAAACTTTGTTAAAAGTCTATTTATAAGACAAAGAATTTTGTTAAGGGTCCTGTTTTAAGATAGAAAATTTGATGAAGGGTCTTTTAAAGCACCTAGAGTTTTCCTAAACAGATCCCTGAATACTTTACGACTTATTTAAGTAGTGCGCAGCAGCGCAATACTTATTTATTTCCAGTGTCACTTCTCAATGTTAAATTAATATAGAAAAGCCTATGGAACTCATAACTTTTTTGATTTTTCTTCCCACCTTTTTGTCCCTGATGCCACTCATTTTTTATTCTTTTCTAATTCTAATAATATTATAAATTTAAAGTGTGAAAATGTTTGCATATGGGTGAATTATAACCCAGGGGATAACATGGGCTAATTTTTATTTGCATTATTCAAATATTTTTGTTAATGATTCCAAATTTCGCTTTTTTCATTGAGAATCAACAGACATTTTTCCAATAAAATTTAACATTTTTTCTTCATTGTTGCCAATAATTAAAATCTGTAATAATAATTTGTCTATTTTTAGTTGAATGATTTTCAAGTGAAAAATTAAACCGAAATAGATTTTTATAGAATTAAAAAGACGTCGAAGTGGAAATAAAAATGATATTTTCAAACAGATTTTTTACATTCAGATTGGAAGTTTTTGCTCAAAGTACAGCAACCCGCATTACTGCACTGGTGAAATATTTTGAATTATACATAGGTAAATTGCATCACAAATTGTGATACGATGCTGCATGAATCAAAGCTTGATGATAGTACCCTCCATTAATTTTGAAATGTGTTTGTCTGAATGCAGTAGTTATTAAAAAACTCGGCATATTAAACAAAAACCTAATTTGAAGAACAAATTAAAAAAACAAAATTTATTTCCTACATTGTTTAAGCCCGAGAAGGGACAAATATTAAGATATTTCATTCAATTTGTTCTACATTTAATGTTAAAATTTTGTAACAAATAAGTTAAACCAATTGAACATTAAAAAAAATAAATAAAATTCATACAATATAATACTTTAAACACCCTAAAAACTTATATTCCGTTCAAATAAAATCTAAATAAATCTTAGACTTTTTAAAAGTTTTGCATTTTGCATGCATCTTATCATTATATGTACAATCATCATAAACATATTACAATACAAATATTTATAATTACTGCAACACAAATATTTACAACTTAAAAATGGAAAAGTCTAAGATTTATTTTGATTTCATTTAAACAGGATCTAAGTTTTTAGGGTGTTTAAAGTATCATACTGTATGAATTTTAATTTTATTTTTTAGTGTTCAATTGGTTTAACTTATTTGTTACAAAATTTTAACATTAAATGTAGAGCGAATTGAATGAAATATTTTAATATCTGTCCCTTCTTGGACTTAAACAATCTAGGAAATAAATTTTGTTTTTTTAATTTGTTCTTCAAATTAGGTTTTTGTTTAATAAGTTTATGTGTTAAAATCTTAGTGAAACTGATTAAGATTTTAGCACTTCATATAAAATTAAGTATGTATTTTAGAAATATTTTGACAACTGAAAAAAAAAGAGACATTCTTTATCAAGTGCACAGAAAAAGAAGTTTAAAATATTAATTTCCTTAGGAGATATTTTAAATATACAAATGCATCCTGTGATCATAGGTTTAATATTAGCTAAGGGAATCGAAAAGTTCACTGACTAACAGACTTAATTGATGAAGGAGATCTGTTAAAGAATTCTTTTCTATTAAGCAGAATGAAAAATCTGTTAAAAGGCTGTAAAGGTGCACTGCTCCATTCTAATACCAGAGGTTGTAGTACCAAAATGCAATTATTTGATGGACGAAGAATCTCCTTAAATCACATGGATTGTGACAAATTTTGTTTGCCAGAAATAGTTGAAGGGAAAGTATACAAGTACCTTTATTTATATTTATTTCGATATAAACCTTTTTACAACTGATTTTCTTATTATGTCTGAACAGTAGATTTGTATAGCACTAGATATTAAGAAGTTTTAAAAAACTTCTCAAATTGACCATTTTCTAAAAGCACTTAAATGTGTTTTTAATGACAGACTGGGAAGTATTTTTTTCTGAATCACTCATATTAATATCTCAAAAAAAATCATATATATTTTTTTTAGTTGTGTTACTTTATGAATAAATGTGCTATATGACACAACTGATTTATTGCTGTTTGTAAGCTATTCTTAGACGAGTAAATATTGGTAGAATTCAGTAAACTCCCAACTATCTGGCTTAATGTGGCGGAAGGGTATGACGGATAACAAAAACGCTGGATAGGCCGGAATTCTGTACATATTTACTCTATATTCCCGCCCATTTTATTAAAAATGCATGTTACACATTTTAAGATAAATTTTATATATACAGTACATACAGTTTCAAAATGTTTTCAAAAAACATTAACATAAAACGTAAGCCTAATTCGTAAAAAAAATGAGTAAATCTCATTTTACTGTTTATTAATAAATGATTACACAAATATGAAAAGTTGTGCATAAAATAAGAACCAAAACTTAGTTTTTACTTTTAGAAAAAGTCTGTGATACATGACTGCTTCTCCCTGTTAGTTCTCTTCCATGACGCAATGTCCCTTCATCATTTACGCAAACAGATGATATCAGCAGACGTTGCTTCTTCCTGTTAACTCGTAGTTTCTCCTCCATAGTCACTACAACCAATTTTTTGTTTATCACCCATTTCATTAATCTTCAATAAATAAAAACGGAGCACACCAAAAGACTAGTATTTGTCTGTGACTATACGAAAGTAACCAGTATAAGCAGAAAATAACATCCACACTTGTTAGCATGCTTTGCACAACTGAACAAACAGGTTATCAAGCCTTAACCCCTCTTTCCTTCCCTTCCTGTCTGTCTCTGCTATTGCATTCTGCAATCCCTTCTTGCTCGTTCCTGTCGTGAGCTAGCACTTCCCGACGGACGGGAATCTGCCTGTCTCGGCCGCTTGCAACATTCCTCATTTTTTTACTAGGTTGGATAGTACGGAGGGCTGGATAGTCAGGAGTTTACTGTACTAATAATTTTTTGCTGATCATTCTTTGATATGTTTCTGGAATTATAGAAAATTTTTTTAACTGATTATTTTTTCATTGTTTAGGAACGTCTAACTAGACTACATCAAAGTATTGCTCGAGAGACAGCTCGAAGAAAAGCTCTTCTTGAAACAAGTCCTACATCAGTACAGCCAGCTATGTAACATATCATTTATTATGTAAATATTTTTTATTAATTGGGGGGTTTTTTTGTGTGGGGGGGAGGGGGAGATTCGTGTTAATTGGTTGCTACTGTTTAATAAAGAAACTTGTACATAATAAACTAAGTCTGTAGTTAATTGATAAAATATACATAATTGTGTTTTTTATGTTGTTTGTTTGAAATATTTTCATTTACATATTTACTTCTCATATATTATGTAAATATTATTTTGGTATATATTTAATTTATGATATAGCATTAGCATCAAAACTTGTAAACTGTTTTATTTTGTAATAAAATGAATTTTGACTTTTTTTATAACTCAAGGTATACATTATGTGTTTTAATGTACTACAATCTAACTTTCAAGAAATTAGTATGACTTTGGCAAAATGCACTTCAGTATTTTTATTTATTTATTTATTTTGCACAAATATTTATTACTAAGAGAGTCAGTACTTAATTTTTGAGAAAGCAATATGCAAAAGATTTCTGTATTGAAATAAAGTGTGTCATTGCATTTCATAATATGTTAATTAGTATCAGTATACTTTTCCATTCAAAAAAGCAAATTTTCAAAATAGGTATGCCATTTAGAAATTTTCAGCACAGAAACATTTGATTCATAGGCTTCATCTGCTTCTCCTGAGTACTCAGAGTAACCAGTCATTTTATTTTGGACGAATGAGAACATAAAATTTATTTCATGCTAAAATAAGTGAATAAGGACAATGACTCATCAAATAATTTTTTTTCATTAATTACCATCTTCAGTATTAAGAAAGACTGAAAATAAATAAATAAAATGTTTGAGCCAAACATTGATTATTGCCAAAGATATGAACATTGATTTGTTATAAAAAAGAAAATAGTTTATTTTCTCTTATTTTTAAGATTTTTGTATTTAAAATATATAGAGAGAAAATATTGTCTTCTCTCCTCCCCACTTGCACACAAAAAATTCACATTTTGGCTACTTCACTCATATGAAAGCACCCGATCACTAATGTTAATCGTATGGAAGAAATTTTTTTAAATATCTCATTTGCATTTCAATATTTTTAAATGTTTTGTTTTGTTTTTCTTTTTGCATTGTATATCTGAAGTTGATCTCCTAAAAGGTTAAAAAGAATGTTTTTTACTTTTTTGATTTTGTTTACAGTGTTTTTCTTTTTATGAGGATATTTTTACTTACGAAACCGGTTCTGAAAGTAAAGGTATCCTATTAAAAAGAAAACCTCTAAACAGAATCAATGAAGTAAGTAATGGCCTTTGAAGAGATTGACCTTAGCTGTCTATTCAATCTTATTAGACTTATAATAATGAAGTTCGTTTAAACAGGCTTGGCAACTTTCGAATCAATACATTGCTAATGATATTTGTCAACCTTAAAGCAAAAATTGAGAAAAAATCGGTTGCTTATAAAAACTTTGGCAAAATATTTGGTACTAATACAAAATTCTGATTGCTTACTTCTTTCCAAACTTTAAAGCAATGGGAAGAAATTTTTTTTTACCTTTAAAGATGGTCTGAAACTTGCTGTATGCTATGAATTTGTCTATCTGAAATTTCATATAACGTTTTGAAACTAAAAATGCCTTAGCACTTTCTAAGTGGCTATAAGAAAAAGGACTACTAGCAGTTTATCTAAACCCTAGTATGCCGTCAAAAATGACAGAGAATGTTGGTCTGCATTTCAATTTCATAACACTTCATACAAACAATCAGAATGAAGATTTTATTACAGTCGTCCCCGTTTAAATGAATATTGGCGGTTCCGGAAATAATATTTGATTAAACGGGGAATCATAACTGTAATATTTAATGCGTAATAAAAAGGCAAAATAACCATCTGCGGTACATTTAATTAACAGCATAATAAATTAATAGAATAACATAAACTAAAATAAATACAAATGCTAATGTAAAGTAACTAAGTATTAATTTAATGTCAGTACATACATTTTAATGCAGCTCATTTGAATTTGGTCAAAACTTTGCTACTTCTAATTTATGTTACTTATACTGCCTTAAAAAATCATTCAAAGTGGTTTGTTTAAGTGGAATTTTACAGGAGTAAATATCGAGTTATTTTTCAAATGAATGCAAAATATCACAACTATCATCTCGAGTCTCGAAGTGACGGTGCATTGCCATTAAAGCCTGGTTAATAGCAAGAAGTGATGGTGGGGAGATCAAGGTGGGGAAATCATTTGACCTGTTGATTATACACCTGCTGGCCGAAATCATTGCAGGAAGAACTGAAAATTTGTTTTCAGCGTAAAGGAACCGAAAATGACAAAAGGTGGAAGGAAATTCCAGCTGAAACTTGTTTTCCGTGCCTATTTTCAAATGTCGGTCACACAGTTGTTATTCGATTAAGCAGGGATGTTTGTAAAAGGTATTTGGTTTAGGCGGGGGAAAATAACATAGAATCAATAGGAATGAATTCGGTTTTGGAGGATTCTATTCAAATAAGCGGGGTATTCGATTATCCATGATCCGATTAAGTAGGGAAAACTGTAATGAAAAGTTTGTATTATAGAAAAGTATATTTTAAATATGACAAATGATTTCTATAAATACAAATGATGATATTTTCCTTACTCAATATTCAATTTCTGAAATAGTTCAACAATTGGACTAAATAAACAGCAGTATTTATTGCAATAATAATAATTAGCAAAATGAAACACAATTTCTGAATATTTCACAAAACATTAACATTAAATATTCAATGCATAGTTTTTTATTTTTATAAAAATGAATGAATCTCAAAAATGAATGTCTCACCAAACCACTTTCCATTAGGGTGGATCAAGGCAGCTGTTTTACTCATTGATTAATGGAGCTTTGTTTTCCATTTGTAAATATGGATTTGGCGCCATCTCTCAGCAATTAATATAAGCGAATGAACTTTTTGTTAAAACTGTAGTTTTTTATAGAAACTATGCAGGACGCATTGATTTAATTCAAGATCAATTTTTAAAAGCTTCAGCTATATAACTTTAAAATTTCATTCGGTATAAATAAATTCAAAATTATTATTCCTTTCATAAAATTTTTATTTAACTTTATCAATTTTTAAGAGCTTATATCCCCTTAAAATTTGTTTACATTGTAAATAAAATTTATATTTCTTATCAAATGTAATAAAATGTAAGGAATATATAATATCATGCTCTACATATATTCATTATATCAATGCAGATAAAATTTCGATTTTTAAGGTGGTAACATTTAGAAATAACTTTGGAGTGAAAACAAAATTATAATTTCATAAGAAAATTTGAAAATAATTTTCCATCATATTAATGCAATCATCATAATATCTTATATTTCAATTATATCTGGAAAAAAAAAAAAAAAAAAACTTTTTATAATGCAAACAAAATTTTAAAATTTAAGTGGGTAAATGTTAAGCTCTTAAAAATTTTTAAAACTAAATTTAAATTCTATCAACAATATCATAATAATATTCATTTTATTTATATTGAATGAAATTTTAAAATTATATAACAAGCTTTTAAAAATTGATCTTGAATTGCATCATTACATCCTGCATTTTTCTTATAAAAAAACTATAATTTCAATCAAAAGTTCCTTCATTTATATTGATTGCTGATAGGTAGCGTCAAAGCAATATTTAGAAATGAAGTGTAATTGATGCATGAAATGGAACTGCTGTCTTGTTTATGTAAGTAGATTAGCAATTAACTCTATTTCTCACAAAAACTATGAAAAAAGGAAAAATGCATTTCAAAATATTTAAAGGCTTTAATATGTTTTTACAAATATTTTAAGAGCAGAATCGGATGTTAACTGGTATTTTTTTTTAATAAAACACTCCAAGAGTCGTTCATTTGTTTCTAAATTTGGAATTTGTGTTTTTGAATGACAACAATGTTGGTTTGTTTATATCTGGTTATCCATTGTTTATAATAGCTGGTTATCTGTTATTTTTAATTTATTTATTCTGTGTTTGTTTTTAGAAGCAAAACATTATAATTAGATAATTTTTTTAAGGTTTTAGAGAAAAAGAAGAATAGATGTGATACAAAGCAGATTATGTGTATATTTCCACAGGTTGAACAAACGACATATGGCATTTAAATACATTTCCTGACATGGCCACGATAAGTTGTTTTTCTTGAGGATCAATAATAACCGGAATCGTCACCTCACTTGCATATTATGTAAATATATTGGCAATTTATTAAGAGTGCTTGCCTGCACGCTATTAATGATCTTGGCTGAGATGTCTTTATCTTCTCTGAAAACAATCAAGGATCATTTAAGATCTAAGATGCAGCAAATGTGCTAATGCTCTTGTATGCCTTTGCATTCAAGCAGATTTTATAAGATATATCCACTTGAACAATTAAAGCCTTTTGATGGACAAAAGCACAGAGGAAGAATTTCTTGCATGTATTCCTTTTCCAGGAATCATGTTAAAATGGATGTAGACAAAAATATTTTATAAGATATTTTATAAAATAAACAGAATTATATTTTGAACCATATCTAGAACAAAGGAATATAAAAGATATTATAGCTTCAAACTGCGATTAAGAAATGTATATATATCCTGGAATTTACAAGCATTCTTATAAAAATGCAGTAAAATCCTCGGACGATAAAAGGGTTAAAGAAATTCAATTTTTTTTTTTTTTTTTTTTTTTTTTTTTTAAAGTATTAAAATTATGCAGTTTCATTAGTGTAGTAGTAGTTTTGAATTAAAAACATAATAGGTTTCAGAAATTAGAAAGATTGTATTAAATGCTTATATACATGAAAAATAAACCATTGCAGGTACTTTTTTATTATAGGAGCATTGATAAGTTAGAGAAAGTGATCTTGACTAGAGAATGAAACTTTTCATACTTTTTGTGGCAACCTATTCACTGTTTCATGCACACAAGCAATTATTTTCAATATTTATGCAATGTATTTAATTTGAAGAAGGAAGAAGCCATTTATCAATTTTTATATACAAACAGAAGTAATTTATGTAATACATGCAATTAAAAGAATTTTTAAATACATAAACATATAATGGTTCATCAGGTTTGCTTTTAAAGCTCTTTTTATCATTTAGCAACAAATCTTACTTTCTGAAGCAGGATTTGCGCCAAGCTTTTATTAAAAAACTTCAAGGACTCCCTAAGAAAGATGTACCCCATTGCATTGCAAATTAAATTGAAAATTATAAACAAACTTTTTGACAGAAAAAAGGGTTGCAGAATTATGTTCTTTGACTTACAGTGTAGAAGTATGTAAATCCGGCCCTGAATGCTCTGCAAACTATTTTCCCCATAGACCATAATATTACAATTCTTTTGTGTATCTTTATAAATGCCATGTACTCCATATTCTACAAAAAGCTTGTTACATTGCACCTCAATAATGCATATTAATTTCATTATGTTTGAAATCGTGTAACTTCATTTAAATATACTGCAAACTGTTTTCCCCCTTACACCATAATGTAATGGACTTTGGTGTATTCTTGTAAATAAACTATAAATGTTACAAAAGGTAATGTCCTATGGTAAACTCAATAACATATACCAAGCTCATGATAATCCAAATAAATTTAAGTGATTTAGAGACCGGACAAATTGGCTGGAAAGCTTTAAAAAGGTTTTAATTAAAGTCATTCTCTTGTAAGACCATTGTTGTTTTAAAGGGATAATTGCTTTAATTTAAAAAAGTATGATTGCTTCTAATTTTATTTGATTTGGACAACTCAATCAGTGAAGTTTCATTAGTAGGGAGATTGGGCCAAATTTAGTCAGAGAAAGGTTTTCAGCTATGTTGAAAAGAAAGCAATACACGGTTGAGTTGCAAAAGAAGTTGATAAATATTAATCAAGATATAAATTGCCCAAAAATGTGTTTCCAAAGAATACCTTATTAACAAATTTAAAGACACGAGAGAAATTCCTTTGGAACTAAAATTGGAAACGTTAAAAGTGAAGTCAGTAGTTTTCAAAATATGAGAAATTTAAATATTCCATTCCAATACAGTGTGAACTTCCGAGGGTGCCTATTTTTTGTCTGCATTAAACTGTGTCTGTCCTTAACATTAATTAGAAAATGTTGAAAGAAACTAAATTGTCTGTATTAAACGAAGATATGTCTTAAGGGGACTCTTCACTTGCTCCGTAATGTTAAACCTATGGGCAGGTTGTTTTCGAATTTCTCGTTTAAATTTGAATATTTTTAAACAATTTGTTTTGCATAGGATAGCTACGGTCAATCTTTAATATGGCTATTTTTTACTTATTCAATTTCGGTTTCAGATTTTTTTAATAAAGATACTTTTACTTTCAGAACCAGTTTTGAAACAAACTACCTTTATTTTAAAAAATCTGCAACCGAAATCAAAGAAGTAAAAAATAGTCATATTAAAGATCGACGTCATCTGTCCTATGCAAAAAAAAAATTTTAAATATTCAAATTTAAATGAGAAATTTGAAAAGAATCTGTCCAACATTACGGAGTGAGTGTTTTCAAGTGAGTGAAAAGTCCCCTTAAGTGGAGGCACATTAACAAAAGTCTACTGCAAATGCAAATGACATACTTTTTTCCCTCTAATATTGGGTTTCATAGCGTTGGATTGACACGACGGTTTGAGCCTCAAGAAACTACGTGGTGAAAGTTGAGCAGTAAAAATGTCATGAAAATGTAAACATGTAAATGAATGGAAAGAAGGATAGCTAAAATTGCTGCTTCTTGAGTATGCTGGAAAAGATTTTTTAGTATAGACGAAACTGCTTTGGTTTATAAGATTTTGCCAAAGGACATATTGGTCTTCAAAAAGTGTTGGAGATTAGAATGCTGAACAGTTTTGATAGCAACCAACTGGATCAACAAAAATTGCCTCTGTTTTTTGTTGGAAAATATCTGATATCGAGATGTTTTCCAAAATGTCCAGAAACTTCCTACTGCTTACTTTGCTAACATCTAAAACTTGGATGATTAGTAATATTTATGAAAAATGATCAAGATATAGATCAAATGTTTTGCAACAGAGAAGCGCAAAGTTCCCTTAATTGTGGAGAAATATACCACATATATAGAAGTCTCTGGTCTACAAGTACAGTCCATGTGGAGTATCTCTACCAAAAAAAACATCATTTTTACTGTCAATGGACTACAGCATAATAAATAGCTTAAAGCGAAAACATAAAAGTATGCTTTTGTAAAAAATAATCCTTGGTTTGGAACAGGAAGAGTTTTACAAGATTTATATTCTTCCATGATGCCGGGGATGCACTATAGAACATCATTTAAGCAAAAAATTGAAGAGATGTACATAATTTTTACGGGTATCTCAGAATGCATAATTTTTCTGTTGAAAGATAAAAAAAAAAATATTGGTACTTTTCGGTTAGCCGGGCGCCAGTGCTATATATACACATATATGCATCTATACATGTATGTATATATCCATATATATATGTGTGTGTATATATATACAATGTATGTATATATATGTACATATTGTAATTGGAATGGACATTGGAATGATTTTCAGATATGTACGTAAATATATATGTATATATAACACTGGCACCTGGATAACCGAAAAGTACCAAATTATTTTGTATAAAATACATTAAAACTGTTTTATTTCTAAAAGTAAACCTACTTTTGTAAAAAAAAAAAAAAAATACCCAGTTTCTTGGGAGTATCTGGTTCCCAGGGACCGAGGATTTCAACAGCCTAGCGACATCACTGATCCGTGGTGCAATTCATTTTTCAATCAGTGCGTGAAATGTTTCTGATACAATTTCGAATATCTTTCAGCATGTGAGCTTTTGTTAAAGAATACACACAAAAAAGATTCCAAGAAATACATCTCACAACTTCATTGAAGATGAGTTACTCATGCATGAACTCACTGTAGAAACCACCTGTGAAATTTCATTCCAGAACTTTTTAAATATGGATTGTAATGCCATCTGCCTGCATAGGCGTAGCGTCGGGGGGGCACGTGCCCCCCCAATCTTCTGTACCCCGGGCGCCAGAGCAGAAAGCGTAGGGGGCGCCAAATGAAGATTTTTTTTTGTCTTTACATACAAATATGTATATGTATATATATCGAATTTGCATAAAAATGTCTCGCAGCCGGAAAATCCAAAAGGAAAACTGAATCAAATGCATTAAAATTTACAAATATATAAAAAGATTCATCTATAATAGAAGACTGCAAATAGGATAATCACTAACATTTTCCAAGGCCAGTAGGTCAGTCTTTACTCCTCTCTTCTGTGTAAAACTGTCCCTCACCGATAACCGATTTCCTGGGGGGGGGGGGGGGGCAGAGTCATGTTCCCCGGACGTCAGAACGAAAGGCGAAAAGGGCGCCAAATGAAGATTTTGCTTGATTGTGACTTTGTTGAAAAGATTCCATGAAGGCTGTTCTATTCGTTTTGGAGCTTGCTTTTTTCCCGTCTTGCTATGGGCGACATCAAATGATTGCCCGGTACAATAAAAAGAAAGGGGGAGGGGAAGAGTCAGGGTTTGAAACTAGGGGCGAGGGTGCAGAGAGCGCATGTGGTCTGGGCGCCTCGCGCAGGGGCGTCATATGAAAATTTGGTTTGCCGTTTTATACAATATATATATATGTGCGTGTGAAATTTGTGTAAAAAATATTTTCTAGCCGAAAAGTCAAAAAGAAAAGCTTAGTACAGTGCATTAAAAATGTCAAATAGATAAAAATATTCGCGTACAATATACAAGACAGCAAATGAATAACCCCATTCTTTTTCTTATAATTACTTTTTTACATGTATCTGGCCTTAGAGGAGGCGAGGTCAGGTGGCCGACTGGGACAATAAAAACCAAGCGGTCGAAAATTCACAAAATATAAAGTAAAAACTTAATTATTTTGTTGTTGTTGTTTTGAGTCAGACATAAATTTGAAAATTAGCATTAAGTTCAGGAAAGTATCTGGACATATCAATCTATAAATAAGAAGAGTGGTATAAGTGATAATTCCGCAAAACTGATGTAGATAGTACAGGAAGATTTTTACAATACTGAAATTCATTTTTATACCTACAGTAAATCGTGGTTTTTTCAGCTCCTAAAACAATGTGACTCATATCACTATGACATTAAAGTGCCCCAATTGCAATAATTTGTAATGTTACAACAACAGTAAAATCTCGAAAAATGAAATCATGTTTTAAATGAAAAAAACTACATGGTTCCAATAGAAATAATACCAACAGTTATACCTCCTAAGACGGAAACATGTATAAAGCGGAATTATTTCCGCTTCCTTTCGATTTTTTCCCCGGGTTTTAATGAATAAATATTTGACAAAGCTGGTTATATATTTCAATATTACGTATTTTATTGTTACACATTTTAAATTTTAAAATAAGTCCGCTACTAGAAACTTTCGTAAATTTCTCTTTGTAAATTTACTTTACAGAGGAAGGGGGGGGGGGGGGGGGGGGCGCCAAAATCGATGTTTTCCCGGGGTGAAAATATAGCTAGTTACGGCCCTGGAAAAGTGCACAAAGTAAAATGTTTTAGTAAAACCTATTAAAAGAAAAAAAAGAGCATAGCATTTGCAGTGGTGCAGTAAAAAATCTCTCATAGGGCAACATGGCTAATAAAGACGCCCCTGCCTTTATCACCCAAAATGATTTTTCTCTTCTTTTTGCCATTTCTAGGCGTTTTGCCATCCTAGGCGGAAATTGTAAAATGCCGCTCTGTTCCTTTTGGTGCAATTATTTTTTGCATTACTCTTGGTGCATTATTTTTTGCATTATTTTTGGGGCAATTGTTTTTTGCAACCAACCAAATCCAGTCTTAGGGAAAGGAGGCGAGCTTGGGCGACATCCTGTGATTTAAAAAAAAAAAAACCTCACCCAGGGCGCCATCAGCCGTCCCTGCTTTTACCTTTCTCGTCCTTTTGCCATTTCTAGGTAGGTGACAACTGAAAAATGTCGCCCATGCCTTTTATTAAAATTACTTTTTTTTTTAACATGCAGACCCGGTCTCAAAGGGCGCGAGGTCGAGTAACTGTTTACGATTAAAAACTAAGGATTGAAATATATGCAAGATAGAATAGTAACCCCTCCTTTAATGTTTTTAAAGAATATAGCCCGGGCCGAAACTAGGGGGGGGTGCAGAGGGGGCATGTGCCCCAGGCGCCAGAACAAAGGTGAAGGGGGCGCCAAATGAAGATTTTGTTTGTCGATGCATACAAAAATGTAAATATGTGTGTGAAATGCAAAGAAACTCGCAAGCTAATGTTAAACCTATGGGAACGTTCTTTTGAAATTTCTCGTTTGGATTTTAATATTTAAAAATTATTTTTTTTCCTTAGGATAGTTTAGATTGATCTTTCGCGTTGCCATACATTTAGGTTTTGAAACCGGCACTGGAAGTGAAGGTAACTTTATAAAAATAATCTGCAACCAAAATCTAAAAAGTAAATACTAACTGGTTAGAATTTAACCTCAGCTTTTCTAAGAGAAAAAAAATCATTTAAAACTATTGATATGCAAGCGAATAAATTTAAAAAGATCGCTCCCATACATTTAGCATTAGCGTTCCAGTTTCTTCACGTAGGCTCTTAATGCTCAAGCTAATGTTAATCCTATGGGAGCGTTGTTTACATATTTCTTGCTTTAATTTTAATTATTAAATGATTTTTATTTTTTATGAATTTTATTTATTTATTTTGCATAGGGTACCTGAGGTCGATAATATTTATTGTGCGTAAGGAGATGAAGGGAGGGGTGGTCGCCAAAATCCATGTTTTTCCCTGGCGCAAAAAGGCTAGTTTCAGCTTGAACGTACGAGATATTAAGGTTGTACTTATTGTGCAAATTATTAAAAACCTTCATTTGTCACTGTTTTAAAAGAATATTTGATTGTGTATTATACATGGGATTTTCAGATAAATTAATGTGAAATTTATATTCACATATTTTAGGATTGTGATTTATTGAGATTTTTACAAAAACGATAAATGGCAGTGATTTTCAATTGCTTTTTTTTTTTAAGATGCATTCAAATTTAAAACTTTTTAGCATGTAGCATTTCACCCACTCTCTCTTCCCCAAAAACAAAAACGCTTTAGTTCTTAACCATTAATACGGTGCTGGTCAATCATTGATATTTGGTCTGTAGCTGTAATTTGATCGGCGGAAGGAAAATTTTCCCCAACTGCAAAGCTGGTGTCCAGTCACCCAAGTAATTTAATTGCAGTGAGTAACATGGTCACACAAAGAACTTCTTTGACCTTTGAACTTGTGTTTCCCTCTTGTGCAAAGTGAGATAATAGGAGGTCTCTACCTTCCTAATTCCACCCCACACTCCTACACAAACTTGGCTTGGTCTGATCTGGATATTTGTGGGAATGTGCTCGTAGTTAAATGTTGTTATTACTATTTTTTAAACTGATCAGGAATGAATGAGTTACGTAAAAATAAACGCGATAAAAAACTGGAATTTTTTATAAAAAACTCAATAACAAGTGATGTCACGAAACACGCCAATATTCTAAATTCATTCAAGTCTGGCTTCAAAAGGACGAAAATGGAATAGAAGGTAAGAACATACAGAATTGTTTGTTTTATTAAATTAATAACGTTTTCAGAAAAAACAAAAATCTCCACTCAAAAATGTGATTATTTTGACACTTTCATAAACTCATTTCTATTCCTATTTGCCTGAAAATTACAGATGTTAGCATTCAGGTGTTTAAGAATCGAGTAGCGTTCCCCCTTTTCTTAATTCGAAGCAGCTTGATTTAAAGCAGATTACTAAATGGATCCGTCTTGTAATTGTCAGCCTTTGAATTTGGAAATCAAAAGTCCAACTTTGATGCTATTTTATAAAAAAAAATCGGAGTTTTTTAGAAAAAAACCCCTTTATTCTACTTCATAAAAGCATCTCAATTGTAGGGCTGCCATTGCCGAATGACACTGAAAATAGTAGCTTTAGTAGCTTCCAACGAAAAAAAATAGTAGCATTTGTTCGAAAATAGTAGCCAAAATACTCGCATATAGTTGTTTAAAAAAAGGAAGAAAAAATGTATCCATAACATAGAAAGGACTTTATGAATGTCCACATCTTATTTCACAGTTTATGCTTCTGCTCAAATCACTGAATAAAGAATAGAGTGATTTCATCAAATGAGAAAGTTATCCAGAAAATAAGGCCCTAATGTTTCCGTTACGAAGTAACTTGGATCTTCCACAATAAAAATTATGTACAACACCAGGAAACATAGCAGTAAAAATTTCTTGCAGATCATCCCCGGTACTACTTTCCATCGCCTTTCATTTCAAGAGTTTCTTGGAGAGAAGGAAGAAAGTTTTATTTGAGGGACAAGGTTAGAAATAACGTGTGGGATATCGCAAACCCCACTCAAAAAAGGAAAATTCTGCATAATAAAAATATTTGTTTGGATGGAATCTTCCAAATTTATTTCTTGCATAGGCATATGATTCGTACACGATTTACTTTTTTTAATTTCGTGAAAGCCACGATTTTCTTTTCTTCGAGAATTCCATAAAATCAATTCATCAAACAGTCGCGAATTTTGCCATTCGGTAACGAAAAAAAAAATCGCAGATATCAACATTTGGCCTTAGGAAAAAAGAAGTTTTCAAAAAAAAAACTTTAAAATTTCGCCTAAAGATAACGGAAAGAAAATCGAAAATTTTGCCAAGCTGTCACGAACAGAAAAAAAATTACACCCCCGAATTTGTTCAAATATTCGAGCAAAAAATCAAGAACTTCCTCAGTCAGTAGCCAAAAGAAAAGATCGTTTAAAAGAATCGCGAATTTCGTCAAAAATCCCTGAAACAAATACCGAATATCATTTTCGTCAACCGGTCGTAGAAAAAATCACGAAATTTGGCAAAGGATCATGTAAAGAAAATCGTGAATTCCACGAAACGAATGGCGGGAAAAAATGCGAATTTTGGTAATTCGTCGGGGGAAAAAATCGCGAATCTCCTTAAAGGCCCATGGAAAAATACCTTGAATTTTACCAACGTTTGTGGAAACAAATAACGATTTTCGTTATTCGGTCACGGATGAATCCTAGCAAATTTCGTCAAAAGAATATACAAAATATTACAAATTTCGTCAAACGATGAAGAGAAAAAAATTGCAAATTTCGCCAAATGGTCACGGACAAAAAGACGACAGGTGTGATTCTGAGTAAAAGGGAAAAAAACTGAAATTCACAGCAAATTTTCTAAAAAGTTACAGCAGAAGGAGGGAAAGGGGTGGAAATCGCCTGCCGGCGCCAATTATGCGTTTTTTCCTCCATCCTTTGACGAAATAAGCATTTTCTCACGATCCTTTTATGAAATTTGCAATCCCTTAGTGAAATTTGTGTTTTTTCGCTATCCCTAGACGAAGTTTGCGTTTTTTGCGATCCCTCGAGGAAATTCACGTTTTTTTGCGATCCCTTAAAGAAATTCGCGATTCGTTGGCGAAATTCGTTTTTCTCTGCAATCCTTTGAAGAAATTGGCGATTTTTTTCTGTGAACGATTGTCGAAATTGATGTTTTCGGCGACCATTTGCCGAAAGTCGCGATATTTTATATGCCCGAATTTTTAAAATTTTCGGAACCGGATGCCTTAAATTTTCGGAAAATTAAGAAGAGAATCACCTTTGAAAAGACACGAATTTGGTCAAATAATCGCGTAAATAATCGTGAATTTAATCAAATGATTGCACAAAAAATCAAGAATCTCGTAAGTCGGTTTTTAAAAGAAAATCACAAATTTCGACAAACTATCGTGGAAAAGAATCGAGAATTTCGTCAAATAATATCTGAAACAAAGAGCGAATATCATCAATCGATCACGGAAAAAATATATATTGTGAATTTCGACAAGTGATGGCGGAAATAAAATTTCGCCAATCTGTCGCAGAAAGATTCGCGAATTTTGGCAAAGGATCGCGGGAAAAAAATCGTGAGTTCCGTGAAACGATCGCCGGAAACAAAACGCGAAATTTGGCAAAAGATCACGGAAAAAAAATTGTGAGTACCGCGAGATGATCGCCCCAAAAAATCGAGATTTTTGCAATAGGTCATAGGGAAAATTGTGAAATCTCCTTCAACAATCGTAGCAAAAGATGGCGAAAAGAAATAACTATTTTCGTCAATCGATTGGGGGAAAAAATCGCAAATTTTGCAATTCGTCGCGGAGAAAAATCGCGTATCTCCTCAAACAACTATAAAAATATCTTGAATTTTACCTAAGGTCACGGAAACAAATGGCGATTTTCGTCATACGGTCACGGAAAAATCATCGCAAATTTCGTCACAAAAAATGGACAAAAGATTGGGAATTTCGTTTAACGATCACAAGAAAAAAATCGCACATTTCGTCAAATGGTCGCGGACAAAACAATGCAAATTTGGTATAAAAAAAAAGGGAATTTAACCAGATGATCGCGCAAAAAATCACGAATTTTATAAATCGGTCGTGAAAAGAAAATCACGAATTTTGACAAACGATCTGGACAAGAATCCGAAATTTCGTCAAAAGATCTCTGAAACAAATAGTAACTATCATCAATCGGTCGCAGAAAATATACATCGCGAATTTGGACAAGTGGTGGAGGAAAAAAAATCAATTTCATCAATCTGTAGTAGAAAAATCTGCAAAATTTGGCAAAAGATCGCGGAAAAAATCTCAAAATCTCCTTCAACTATAAAAGATCTCGGAAATAAATAGGTATTTTCGTCAATGGTTTGGGGGGTTGGGAAATCCCGAATTTTGGAATTCGTCGCGGAAAAAATCGCGAACCTCCTCTAATAACGTTGAAAAGCGCGTTTGGGAAGATGACTTTACAGGCGCTTTGAAGAAAAAGACCGAATATTTTCAGTAAAAATAGTTGCTGAAATCCGAAAAAAAGTCGCCTACTGCTTTCTTGAAATAGTCGCTTTTTAACAGTTTTCGGCCTAAAATAGTCGCCATAGCCGCCGGATGCTGAAAATAGTCACTTTTAGTAGCATTTTAATAGCAAGTGGCAGCTCTGCAATTGCATGTTAATAAAATCGGAATGTTTGAGAAATTGAGTCGGGCTGGACGAGGCCTCATTTAATTGATTTTTTATGGGCCGGGCTTGTTTTCACTGATTTTTTTACGAACGGGGTTTGGCCGTAAACTGTGAAAATATAAATGGGCTGATCTCGGGTGGAACTTATAATTTTCACGCCGGCCTGGAAACTGCTGCCCGTGAAGACTTCTAGTGCTCCCCTCAGTGCCGTGCAAAGAAGGGGCTAAAGGAGCGGTCGCCCCGGGCACAAAATTTATGCTGCGAACTACGGTTTTATTTGTTATTTATTCAGTTTTTGGTCGCCGATCATTTTCCGGGGAATTTCTTTTTTCTTTCTTGATCATTTTTTTTCCTGTCGCAAAACATCATGAGCTCTCTAACAAATAAGTGCATTTTTCTCTTATGTTATTTAGTTGTTCTAAATTTCTAAATTAAAATGAAACATTTTAAAGTTCCAAAATAAACGCGAAAAATTTATTCATATTATAAATATTATAGCATTTATTTATGTTTCTGCACTTTATCAATTTTATTACACCCATTACAAGGAATTGTTTTTTTTTGGGGGGGGGGGGGGCGCAAAATTTGAAATTCGCTAAGGGTGCACTTCTCACGGCCTACGTGCCCCCCCAAAATTTCTGGTCACAATACGCCTATGTCTGCCTGGAGGAAATATTGGATAATGTAATTATCAGCAACATTATCAGTGAGAATGTGATAGGACTTTCAGATTCAGATGAAGAAAATTAAATAACTCCAAAACTTATTCTGGTACAAGCTGCTGAATGCCTATTTTAGGACTATTTAGTTTATTTTAAGGCCAGTATTAATTGTGAAGTACTTGCAAATGCAGAGAAAATGGAGTCATGTATTGTTAGACATGTTTTTGAACAAACAAAATTACTCATTACTTTGATGCTTAAAGCTGTTCTCAACTACTCTGCTCAACAAGCGCAAAACGTTTTGACACATTTACAAATTCATTTTTTAACAGAAAAATATAAAATTGGAAGGCCTGACTATTGAAGTGATTTGGAATTGGAACTGTGTTTTCCATTTTTTTATAAATAAATTACCTATTGAGTTAGTGTGACTAGTTTGAGTTAAGTGATTGTGATCATGTGACAAAGACGTTTTTCTCCCTTTGCTGACTGGTTTTTCTGCTTTCTTCAGAAACTTCGGTTCACAACGTCAACTTTGACATTAGTTTCTGAAAGATCTATTGCGTTTGCAAAAAAGCGGATACATGGTTTCTGAACAACAACAACAACTGCTAGTTTGATGCATTTCCGACCAAAAATAAATTTAAACTGATATAATGAAGTGGTCCTTTTGGATTTGAGCACAGCCTTAATGTCTTAATAAAAGAAGCAAGAAAATATTTTATATTTCTTGCTTGTTATGCATATGATTTATTAAACAGTAATAATGAAAAATAATACATTTAAAAGCACTCAATAATATCCATAATATCAATAATATAATTGTCTCTGAAACATTTACAATGTACTAATAATTTTTTTATGCCTTTCTAAATTATGATTTCTCGATTTAATGAAATATTTCCATACTTCCTATCAGGGTTGTTTGATTTTAATCAGCTTGATTTGAATGTTTTTTTTTAAATCTTTGATTTAAATCAGTTTTTTTAAACATTGATATTTACAGGCTAAATAAGAATCAAATTCGTCATTTATGTTATAAGAAAAGTCACCATTCATTTTAGATTAAAAACTACCTTTTAATAACATTAAATAAAACTTTTATAACTTCAAAATACTATTATTTTATGAAAATAAATGCAACTGTATTAAAAATATTATCAATCCATACTGCATTCCCAAAAAATATTGATAAATGCTCTCTCATTTTTAAATTTTCTTTTTAAATGGTCACTTCATTTTTGCAAGTTAAATGCTTAATCTTTAGTTAAATCCATTTAAAATAACGACCCTCATGAAGCCTTCTCCAGCTTAAGTCTACTCATCAGTTCGTTCTGTAATCCCCTCTCGAATCTTAAATCTATCACCTTGGAATGTATTTTTCAAATTCCTCATCTGAAAATTAACATTTTTAACTTCTTTTTCCTGTATACTCACATCTTGAAGGATGTTTCTGTATTTTTTATTTTACAAAAAACTTTTTAATTTTATATTTTAAGTGTTAACCTTACAGTGCATACATACTGTTGCCAATCAACAACAAATTAATTTTTTTTTTTTTTATCGTTTATTTACCATTGCCTCTTGGTAATTTTTATGCTTTACATATTCATTTTGACCCTATATTTAGGTTTTGTTCATAAAAGATATCATAGATGACAACAGTTGTTTATCGATTACAAATAAACAGCAACTTTTGAACCTTTCGATTTTGCTTGCCATAGATGGATTTCTAACACAAATAAAACATATTTAAAATGCAAAATTTCATTTTAAAAAAAAATTTTCAAAGTAATGTCTTTTGCGGCAAATATTGTATGCATACGAATATACATTCGTTGCCATTTGGCAACATCATAAATTGAGAGTAGATTTTGTTTACAATTTTAGTATTCTATTCAGTGAGTTTATTGATTGTTTCATCTTGCTGTTTGTCTTTTCATCAAAATATTTGTTCTAATAAAGTCTCACCATGTTAAACAACATATATTTTAAAGCAAAGATGGTAAGAAAAAATTATTTACAGAAGAATATGGATCTGTTTCCCTTATCCCTTCCTATGCACTTCCTGTGTGAATATAATCAGAATTATAAAGAAAACTATTTTTTACTGTTATTCTTCATTCATGCAAAAAACACCAGCTTACTAATGTTAATCCTATGAGAGAATGTTAAATATCTCATTTGCAGTTCCATATTTTTAAACGATTTTTTTTTTTTTCTTTGAATAACTGAGGTTATCGGGGTTTTTATTTTTATGACACTTTCACTTTCATAACTGGTTCCAAACTAGTATCCTAATTTTAAAAAACCTGCTGACAAAATCAAAAAAGTAAAGGGTCTTTGTAGAGATCGGCTTCAGCCATCCAATGCAAAAAAAAAAAATTAAAAATAGTTCCCATAGAATTAACATTAGCAATTGGGTGTTTTCACACAGTGAAGACTGGCAGATATTCTACTTTCAATAATATGCAAGAATTGTGCACACATATACAGTTGCTGGCAATGTTATGCATGGCTAGATTCATTGTTTATTGCCAGTAAAATAAGTTGAAAGCTCTTATCCAATTATGAGCCATTTGTGCATTAAAAAAGATTGGAAGTTTTTCTAGAATTCCATAAAAGAGAATTTGTCATAGAGATTTTGTTCTGAAAAAGTTTGAATGTAATTTATTTTTTATTTTATTTTATTTTTTGGACAGGGGGAAAAAAATCTTATTCTTAGTTAAAAATAATGAAACATAAGGAGTAACATAAAATATATTTATTTAGCACATAAAGTTGACACTTAAGTACCAGCAAAATAAATTAAAAACTGTACCATAATAACTTTAAAAATTATAAATTTGAATAATTTAAAAACAGATGATGAATAAACTACAACAAAACATGTACATGGAGAAATTTTGTTTTAAAAAATGGAACACTTTTAATATTCTTTCTACACTTTAAATTTAAAATGTTAGTTACAAATAATGTAAAGGATGCATTAAAATTCATTTGCTATGTGAAAATACAGTTATGAGCCATCGAGGTGCAGATAAATGTTATAAATGTACTAGAAAAATTACATCAGCCAATAAACACATGACTAATATATGTACACAGGTAAAATTTATACGAATTGATTAACAATATGTAAACATGGTTAATGATAAACTCTTATTTAATTATAATTCAGTAGTTGTTGCTGGTATGAATCAGAATTGTAAGTGAAGCAATTGATTTTGCCATTTTGTTCTTAATTATTTGATTCATTAAAAGCAGCACCTACTATATTATTGTTTTCACTAAAGTGAATTTAATAAATTCAATTTAAATGCTTAGTGACTTGTTCTAGTTAAAAAGTAATCTATTTTTAGTGAAAGATAATCAGGTACTTCTGTATTATTATGTTACCCAGAAAATTTAGTGCAGGTCATAAAGGTTTTGTGTTAAACATTCAAGTCATTGAAAATGGAAGAACTGACTGTGAAAAAGAGGAGAAACTGATACAATTCTTCATTTGAACGAGGCAGTAGGAACATATTTTGGGATTATTTCTGAATTGTTGTATTGCTGATTATATTGATATGTTTAAAATTTGTCTTGCATCAAAATTCTAACAAAAAGTTTTTAGTTTAGATAGAATTTCAATATGATAAATAATTGTAATATGTGATCAATCTTCTGAGGCAAAATTTGGCATAAATTCCCAAAATATGCACCAAATCTTCTGAGCAATAGGATAATACATAACTTCCCATAAATACCATCAATTTAATTTGCGAATGCACCAAAAAAGGTTAAAACTACATAATTATTTTAAGTAAATTGTTTTTGACTTTTAGTGCAGATTTGGCACTCATAACAAGTTCATGTGAATATTGTTAGAAATTTAAAGGTAAAATATCAATGTATCCATTATAAACTTTTAAAAATTCTTACAATTGTAAAAAGATAAAACACCACTGTATATAAAATACTTCTAATTAGAAATCTATCTGTACAAATAACATACATATATATACATACTGTACAAAAATTCTCAGAATCTAAATTCTGGATGCAAACAAATACTCTAATTCATAGCATTAGTTATTATTTTTATTTAGAATAAAATGGTAAGAGATTATTTAGAGGGTCTTCAGTCAACAATTATGTTAAACTGCAATATTCTAATCTTTAGCAGTTTGAAAAAGTAGACCTTTGAGATATTTTGAAACTTAAAATTTTATTTTTTGAAAAATATTAACTAATATCAAGTACGAATAATTCATATTAATCATTCAAGATTGGGATAATGTTACACAGTCACTATTTAGAAAAATAATATTTGGTTTACTAGATTCTATAATAAATTGAATTATTCTGACAGACATAGAATTGAATCTATTCATAAAATTATCTCATTCAACTAAAAATGCAATCAACACTTACAATATTTCCTTCTCTCTCACATACAATTTTCTTCTATGCATAATATGTATGCATAATATATTTGACAATTTTAATATTGGATCATCATAATCGTATGGGAAGACTTATAAAAGCAACTTTTTAAAAACAAATACTTTACAAAAACTTTACCTTTTATATATTTATGGAATTATAATTATTAGGAATGCATAATTTTTTTTCAATTCTTTATGCTTTTGAGAGGAGGTCCTTGATTTTCCATCTTTTCAATCATTTCAATATAGCTTTTGTAAAAATTAGTGAAAAATTAACTTTATTCAATTAATTTCATGTTTGAAATTTTATTTATTTATTTATTTTCTAAATGAAGGTAAAAATAGATAGGGTTTTGTTCCTTTTTTTTTCCTCTTGTGATTCACTTTATACTATTCTTTTTTTTTTTGTGATTCTATGCGCTTACATTTTACATCATGTTATTTCTAAATAGCTCTTAATCACAATTTTAAATTGCAGAACTTGACAAGCTTAGATATTTTCTTTATTTTTAAATAATTGTTAATTTTCTTTTCCATTATGCGAGTCTCAAGAATTCGTGGTTAAAATTTGGAGCATTAAGCAATTTCTTTTAATTGATCCTATTAATTTCTTTAAAATTTTATTATTTATATTTTTATAACCAAAGTATATTTCAGTGTGTATGTGAGAGAGAAAGTAATGTGAAATACATAAAAATTCTGTATAAAAAGGTAAAAAATGGCAGTAAAGGTATTTTGTTATGAACGTGTACACTAGTTAAACTATTTATATATTTATTAGCTGTCTCAAGCAAGTAACTTTTAAAGTAAGGGCACTTTTTCATTCACAGCCACAACACCAATAAATTGTATGCAATTGTTGTGAGCATGAGCATTGTGTGCATTTTCATCAACAAATTAAAGTTAGTGAAAAAGCCTGTATGTAGTGTATATAATGCATTTAATGTACATCATTATTGGCTCACAATAAATCAGTGTATTTATAAGTAAATGAAAAAGCACCGTAACTTTTTTAATTGAGCTTTAAATATATCCGATGATGACTAGAAAAAACTGCAATAGGCATAATAAGTAATTATTAAGATTACAATGTTAGTAGTTAGTGTTTTTAATAAGAGTTAAAATAGATAACAGTAGTATTTAATCCTTTGGGAAGGTAACTGGCATAAATACAAATTGTTGTCTTGAAAGAACAAAATTCTAACTGAAAAGTTCAGCTTAAATCTCGTATATTTTTATTTGCTGTTGCTGTTATTACTTTGGAAGGAGAAAGAATTATCTTTAACTCTGCATTTAATTTAAAGTGCTTTTTAAATTTAACACATATAGTATTCAAAAAATTTCAAGCAAATATTATGTGCCCTTAAGGCTCCTGTCCCATCAGGCGAAGATACTTGCAAGCTAAAACTAAACCTATGGGGAGATTATTTGCTAATATCTCGTTTGCATTTCGACATTTTTAAATACTTTTTTTTTGCATTGGATAGCTGAGATTGATCTCTACATTGCTTCTTTTTTTACTGCTTTGATTTTGGTTACAAATATTTTTTATAATGACACTTTCATTTTCAGAACCAGTTTCAAAAGTGAAACTAACTTTATAAAAAATATCTGTAACCAAAATCGAAAAAGTAAAAAAGAGGTGATGTAGAGATTGCTCTCAGCTATTCAATGCAAAAAATTATTTAATAATGTCAAAATGCAAACGAGATATTAGCAAATAACCTCCCCATAGGTTTAGCACTAGCTCGCGAGTGTCTTCGCCTGACGGGACAGGAGCCTTAACAGTTGAGTTTCATTTAGTTTTCATATTCTTAATTTCATAATGGCCATTACACTGCTTCTTCCATTTACATGTTTCGAGCAAGTTTTCCAAAAATTGGTTAAATTTCGTGTGTAGGAAGCTCTCATTTGTGATATTTTCTGGGTGAGAATTTGAAATTTTTATGAATTTCAGGCTCTGCTGAATGTCTTTAGTCTTGACTGCAATTTGAGCTAATAAACAGTACAATCTAGAAAACTGTTTGACAGTTAGCATTTGAACAAAGTTTTAATCACTGTGTTAAAATGAAACTTTTCTATCATTTTTCTCAAATGAATAGTCAAATAATAGCTTTTAACCTTTCCTTCCAAGGCAATGAAATAACTCGCACTGTCACTTAAACATCAATTTTAATATTTTGCTTATTATTTTTTTTTCCTTTGTAATATAAGCATAACTACATAAATTCAATTGAATGGTGAATTTTGAAAAATGCTCATTTCAAATTTAGGCTTTTATGTATGATCAAATTTGGATCTAAAAAAACGTATTGTACCCACATTGAATAAGAAATTCCTATATTGTAATTTTTTTTCATCATTCCTTTTCCAAATGTGAAGTTTTGGAGATAAGCCTTTTCAAAATTCATCATACAATTACTTAACTATAATTGTATAACTGAACCCTTATAAAGAAAAATATATGCATAATTTTTGTGTTTAGAGCCTCCTTTTCCTGTTCAAAGAGGTTTTTACATTTTCTTACTTATGAGATAATTATCGAGTAATTTGCAGTTTTTGTATAACATTTTGTAACTGGAATTAGGAAGTAGTAAAAAAAAAACTGTATTGATTGTAATCCAGTCGTAATAAGACAATTTCTAAATTTAATAATGATATAATTTTTTTCTTCTTTATCGCTTTGATGAACTATTTATAAATGGCAGCTATAATTTTTCTGTTTTAAAACTCAACAAAGTGATGATAATGATGATGAACATGTTCATGAAGGTGATGGTGTTCATGTCTTTCAGTAATTGGCCTATGAGCAGAATTCGGAGCAACACTATTACACAGAAAATGTTTCGTGGCTTCTGTTTTGGAATTTGAATGTTCTCGAGCAATCCAGTTAGCAACTTGTTGCATTGCTCGTTGGTGCTCTTTATCTCTGTGCCTGTGGCGATAACGATGACCTGGTGATGATGGTAAATGATTAGAAAGTTTCTGATTCTCAAGCACTGAAGTCCAGTTTTGATTATTTCTAGCCTTTAACTTTGGAGAGTACAAACCTCCAGGGCTATTAAAATCATTCTCATATAAATCATAAGATTTTGAACGTCTGTGCTGAGGTTTTTCCCAGTCGAATTTAGCATCTGGCACAAGATCACACAAATCAAAGTTCAAGTTCAACAAATCATCATCAGGGTCAATTTTAGTCCTATACATTCTTGGGCTGCTTTCTACATCAATGTTATTAAGTTTCGGATGACAGGAGACAGGTGGTTTCTTAGACGGTGATGCATGATTGTCACGATTGTGGTGAGATTTTGAACAAGCATGTGTCCTATCACGTAATCGGTATGCACAGGCATATTTTGGATCTGCTCTTGGACTGCCTGAAGGTTCTGGATTAGATTTCATATGCGTTAAATTATTATGCTTAGGGCTTTCGACACCAGCTAAGTCCAGGTAATGATTGCGTCGATCACGGCATTCTGGAACATGATCACGACTGCTAGGATGCTTATGTTGGTCTTCTGCAAAATTTGGAGAAATATCATCCATGTGATGCCTAGAAAGATGAAAACGAAAAAAAATCAGTTAAACAGAAATTATGTTATGTTGTGTAATACATCAAACTTCAATAATATGCAGTTGCAGGCATGCAACTGTAATAATGCTTTAAAAAAAGTGACTAAAATATGCCCCCCCCCCCCAAAAAAAAGACTAAATCACGACAAAAAGTGACAAATAACACATGAATAACACAATCACTGTTTGAAGTAAAATACTTTTCTTAAGCAAAATAATTTCTAAATGTGTATAATAAAGGATGCATGCTCACTGTCAGCAATAGTAATTTTTACAATTATAAATGACTATGTTTTTAAGCAAAAAAAAAAAAAAAATTATTCAGATGAGTGCACATACTAGAGATAAATTCGTGTTGTTGGTTTTCTTTTCTCCAGGGCTCAGGTGTGACGATTTGAAGTCCTATCCAGAAAAATTCATCTCATCTCTATTTCATACCAGTTTTGATAGTGTAATTAGCACAGTTAGAAAAAGAGACAAACTGCAGTACTCCACCATTCTTGGCTGCTTTTCTGGCTATCTTGATCACATGATAATTCAACAGTTGGTAGAAACCAACCTATCTTGACACGTGACTGCCAAAAAGGATAGAAGTATCATGGTTTGTCTGTTTTGTTGGGTGTGGTAATTAGGTACCAACGTGAGTACAAATGGAGATAGTACTTGATAATGTCCTCAATTTCAAAACAGATAATCAGCACACTTTTAGTCACATTTTCTGACTAAAAAAATGATTGAGCAAGCTGTCGATGGCTCGCAAACTGTTAATCAGAAAAAGTGACTTAAAAAAAATGACTAAAATGACAGTTTTTTAAAAAAGTGAGAAAAGTGATGCACCCGCTTCCCTACAAGTTGTCTAAGAGTACAAAATATTCTCATAACCAGGATGATTTTATAAACGAGGTAAATTATTTGCATTGTGATACAGCGTATCATTTATGCTAAAATGGATGCATAAAAGAAATTGTGATGAATCCAAAATTCATAATTTTATTCCTTGAAAGAATAAAAATTTTACTATTCAAACGAATGGTAAATTTTGCATTAATATATCAAAATTGTCTCTTTATGTTAAAAAAAAAAGAAAAGTACATTTTTGTGAAAATAATGGCCCCAGATTTTGGAAAGGTCAGATGGAAGACTATAAACTCTCTTGGCAGGAATTCAAAATCTGGGGTATGAATTTCAGGCTCTGATGAATGTCTAATGAGGTACCATATTTTATGGTGATTGGGTGATTTAATTGCAATAATAAACCTTCAAAAGTAAAAAGAATTTATATTAAATCTAAAAATGTCTTAATGATTTAATTGCAATAATACACCTTCAAAACATAAAAAGAATTTATATTAAATCTGAAAAATGTATTATAAAGAAAATAAGATTTTTTTAATACCATCCTAATATTAATGTTTTATCAAGATATCATAAAATTAAGAGATGGCACTATGCAAATTAACTAAATATAATAATGTTCTAAACACTAAAAGATTTCTTGAGTATTGCAGTTGCATACTAGTTTCAGCAGCATTCAGTAAACTGTCATCTGAAGGCTACCAAAAGTATGCAGTATGTAAAAGTAAGTATGTACCTAAATCTTTTGGTAGTCAAAAATGTGTTTCAATTACTTATAAGTACAACAGATTTTGAATTAATTACATTCTATGAGTCAATGGTTTAAACTAGGGATGCACAATCTGTGGCCCGCGGGTCAAAATTGGCCCACGATGGGTTAATGTGTGGCCCGCGAATTTCGACAATTTACAACTAGAAAAAAATTGCAATTTTTGTCCATAGGTCGCAGGAAAAGAATAGTGAATTTCGTCAATTCGCCGCGGCAAAAATTGAAAATTCCGTCAGTCAGTTAAGAATTTCGTTGACTGGGCGCAGAAAAAAAGTGACTTTCGTTGATCGGAAAAATATCGAATTTTGTCAACGGGGCTTGGAAAAATCGCCTTTGATCGGACACGGAAAAATCGCGAATTTTGTCGATCAGGCGCGGAAAGATCGCAAATTTCGTTGATCGGGCATGGAACAATTGTGAATTTTGTCAATTAGGCGCACAGAAAACTGCAAATTTTGCTAAGTGTGCACAAAAAATCGCGAGTTTTGTTGATCGGGCTCAGAAAAGCATGAATTTCGTTGGTCAGGCATGGGAAAATCGCAAATTTTGTTGATCAGGCACGAAAAAATCGCAAATTTCGTTGATCGGGTTTGAAAAAATCGTCAATTTTGTTGATGATGCACAGAAAAATTTTAAAATTTATTGATTGGCTGCGGAAAATCGTTAGTTTCTTCACTCACAACAAAAAATCGCGAATTTCGTCTATTTGTCGCATAAAAAAATTGCAAATTTAGTCTATCAGGTACGGAAAATTCGCGAATTTTGTCGATTTGGAACGGAAAAAAATCTCAAAGTTCGTTGATTGGTTGCGAAAAAATCACGCGTTTCGTCTTTTTATCGCGAACTTTGTCAATTTTCCGCGGGAAAATTTGCAATTTTTATCAGAGTCAGTTCATAATCGCGAATTTCGTCGATCAGGCGTGGAAAAATCACAAATTTCGTTGATCAGGCACGGAAAAATCACAAGTTTTCTCAATGGTGAGCGGAAAAATTGTAAATTTCATTGATTGGCTGCAGAAAAATCGTGAGTTTCATCAGTTAAAATAAGGTAAAATAGCGAATTTCGTCAATTTGCGCGGAAAATAATTGAAAATTTCGCCAGTGTCAGTTAAGAATAGCGAATTTCGCCTATCAGTGGCGGAAAAATCGCAAATTTCGTCGATCGGGTTCTGAAAATCGCAAATTTCATCGACCGGGAGCGGAAAAAAGGAATTTCGTCGATCAGATGCGGAAAAATTACGAATTTTGTCGATCAGGCACGGAAAAATTACAAAATTTGTTGATCGGCTCCTCCTGCCCCTTCGTTCATAAAGTTCACACTTTTTTTCGGCACTAGCCTCATGCCTATGTTTGTCTTTTAGCACTTTTAATAAAACAAAATTTACTCCACCGAATAAAGTCAATGAATATTATCACTCCTCCAAAATAATCCTTGCTATATCTCTGATATCCTTGCCAACTGAATTCGATATGCTGACAGGGTAGGGGAACCTAGAAGGGGAAAACTCCTCCCCCTCTAAAACCATATTTTTTATCTGATTATAGCCCACAGATCACCTCTCCGAAATAGAATTCTCTCCGTGTTACTGATGTGGCCTTCGACAACCCAGCCATTTTTGTAAGTGGCCCTTCTCTTGAAAAGGTTGTGCAGCCCTAGTTTAAACCATTTTCAAGCTCCAAGCATGACAGTAGGAAACAGGAAAAAAGGTGGAAATTTTTTTTTATTTATACAATGGTGCCAAACTCTTATAATTTATACATTTTATAATTATTTATACAATAAAATGGAATATAGCTATACAACATATTGTTATTTTCTTTTCGTAACTTAGAAGTATTTAAAAAAAAAAAAAAACATTTAAACTAACAGTACATGTGCAGGCTCATTGAATCAAAAGAGAAAATTGAAGACAGTTTGCTAAGCTGTAAATCTAAATATATCAGATAAACTTAAAGATCAGATTAAGATCAGTAAAGTACAGTAATTAATTTTTCAAAACAAATATTTATGGCACGGATATTTTGGGTGTTTCAGATTTTTACTGTTCTTTCAAAAGAAAAAATCTCTATGCTAAATATACACTATATGGCCAAAGGTGACCGACCACTTGCGATTTTAGACGTTTTGTTAAATATCTAGAAAAATACATGAGGAATGAACCTGAAGCTCCAGGTGTGTAAACAGTATAGTATAGATCATATATTTCCAGAAAGATTTTTTCCTGAAACTCCATAGGGGACCGTCAACAAATTAAAAAAGAAGGAATATCTTTTGGATAACCCTGTCAAAACTAATGTAGCAAAAACGTTCAAACTGTAGATTATGATTAAGTGGCTTATTGTAATAATTTGTGTTCATTTTTTATGAGGATAGCATGTATACTTGAAGAGAAATTCAGATTTTCATAAAAACAGTCAAGTCTTGCGAAGTTTTTTGCTTATAATTTGCAGAGTTCTTAATATAAAAAAAAAGTTCTTTTCATAAAATATGTCAAACAACATTGTACATAGTACCCTGCAATCAGAGTTAAAATATAGTAAAAATTGTATGAAAAAGAAGCAGGTTTACTAAATGTTGTTTCACTGCACATGCCCGAACGCAATCAAAATATAATGTGTTGGCTAAATGTATAGAGCAGCTTTTGTGAAAGTCTCAAAAACATAGTTTGAAAATACTGAAAATTATCATTGATAGAATAAGCTCAAAATCCGTTGTTCCCAAAATGAAGCAAAAAGATGAGGGGCTGTATCCATATATCCATTGATTAGTGCCAATATAGCATACACAATATTGCACACACTACTGTATTTAGATACAACGCCTCATCTTTTTGCTTCCTTTTAGGAACTTTTAGGATTTTGAGCTTATTCTACCAACAATAATTTTCAGTATTTTCAAAGAATGTTTTTGAGACTTTCACAAAAGTTGCTCTATACATTTTAAGCTAACACATTATGCAAATTATATTTTGATTACATTCGGGCATGCACAGTGAATCATTATTTAGTAAATGGGCTCATTTTTCATACAATTTTTATTATTTTTTTAATTCTGATTGCAAGGTATTGTGTAACACTGTTGTTTGTCATATTTTCTGAAAAGAACTTTTTTTTTATATTAAGAACCCTACAAATTATAAGCAAAAAACTTGGCAAAATTTAGGACTCTTTTTATAATTTTTTTTTTATTTAATATAAAATAATTTAATTGATTTAAAATAATTTAATTGATTTAAAATAATATTACAGCATATACTTAATAAATTTAAGAATGCTTTTAATTAAGTAAATTACATAAAATATATTTTAAAGCAATTTAAATTTCATTATAATTACCAGGAATAGATTTTGACTTTTCATAAAAATATACAATTATGAAAGTCATGAATTATTATGCTTTACTAATAAAGAAATTATCAGTAAAAAATAAAATTATACATGATGATTATATTATAGTTTGCAACATAAAATTACAATTTATTCATTATAAAAAACAAAAATAATGGTATCAGATTTTGCATTTAAAAATGAAAATGGAAAATTTGCTTAGCAACAGGGTTCGTACAGGTACCGTTATTTTCAAGGCCAAATATCAACATTTTTTTTATGGAAAAATAAATCTAGTTTAAACGGACGAAATTTCGCCTTATTTAAGGAGAGATTTTCCATAAGAAAATACTTGTACCAAAGAATTTATTAGTCTGGAAATTCAAGGACCCGTACGAACCCTGTAGCAAGAGTCAAAGTTTTAAATAGCCATCATATATATATTTGAACTGAACTTTTATCATATCAAATATCACTAACCACACACAAAGAAGAAATAAACGTCCTCAATTTTCTTAGCATATTTAAATATAAAATAAGAATAAGAAAAATTAAGTTCAAAAATCAGGAGAAATATATAAACAATCAGGAGTATGGAAAATCAAGCATAAAATCCTTCCAAAAACAGGAGCCTGGCAAATCTGCTTGTGCCCATCCATAAAGATGGCACTGTAGACAATTAAGCCTAAATAAATAATAACTCATTACAAATACAAAAAAAAAAAAAGTACCTATTATCTGTAGCATTCATTTGCATGACTATTTTCTCCCTAAGGTTATTCTTTATATCATGTTTATGAAGCCGTGTCTGTCGAGCTGGACGCAGTTTAGGGGACTGCATGGCTCTCACATCTGAAGAAGACATGCGCATTACTTGGGGTGATCTTGTCACAGATGGACTTGAATATTTGGGCGGTTTCTCTGAATGAGAGGATGGTAAATAAGTGGATGTAGTATTAGCACTTTGAGCACTACAGCAGTCATTGAGCTTGGACGGTGGAGGAGCAACTTTTGTAGGCTCAGATGGCGGCCAGTCTACTACATCCGCCTGGGGTTCTTTGGTATCACTATCTTTACTGCTGTCTGGAGATATAGCTAACTTCACTTTAATAGTACGACTGCCAGATGGAGGGAGTTTTAAAGTTTTTCCAAGTGCTTCACACACTGAACGAACGACAACTTTTTCAACATCCTATAAAAGTAATGCAAATTATTATTTGGATAATAATTAAAATTAAACCAAACAAATTAATACTAAAGTAAAATTTGTTTTAATAAAGTAATTAAAGCTGTTCTCAAATTCCAGTTGACTGGTTTCTGACACATTTCCAATTTCATTTTATTCATAAATGTATAAAATTAGCAAGTGTTCTTATTCAGAAACAATGAAATCAAAAAGCATTTTCATAAAGGGGCTACTTTAATCATGCGAAAAGACATGGTCACTAATATTTATCCTATGAAAGAAATTTTTTTAAGATGTCTCGTGTGCATTTCAATACTTTTAAATATATTTTTTTTTTTTTTTTTTTTGCATTGAAGACCTAAGGTCAATCTTTACAAAGATCTTTTTTTTTTTACCTTTTTTTTTTATTTGCATATTTTTTTTATGAGAATGCTTTCCCTTTCAAAACTGGTTCCGAAAGTGAAAGTGTCCTAATTAAAAATACCTGTAAACAAAATCAAAAAAGTAAAAAACAACCTTTGTAGTGTTTTTGCATGACTGAAATAGCCTCTTAAGCAGTGGTGTAGTCGAAAAAAAAACAACAAAAAAAAAAAAACAGGGCATATGCTCTAAGCAGAGAGTATACCCTACAGTGTATATACTACAGCTTTTTTGAGAAACAGAGGGTATACGGTGTTCCATAAACAAAAGCAGAAAGCATACGGCGTATACCACCATATACCCTCCACTACATGCCTGCTCTTAAGACAAAGAATCTTTCAGAAAATGCTATTAAATGGTGGCATTTGAACACAACAACTCGAAGAAACTCGCCATGATGCAGCAATCTCTTATAGCTTAAGATGTAGAAAAAAAAGAAAAATGGTATTTATTCCAAATCACTTTAATAGTCATGCCTGCAAATTTCATGCTTTTATGTTTAAAAATGAGTTTGAGAATATGCCAGGAAGTTTCATGTTATTAAGCGAAATTTTTTATTTATTTTATTTAAGAATACTGCTTTAATAAACACAAAAATAACACCGTAATTCGCAAAGGTTATATCCATTACAGCAGTTGATTCAGTTTACCAGTAATTCACATAAGCAACAGATAGTGGCATAAATGCAGGATCAGCTGAGGAGGTAACAGTGCCAAAATCGTGTAATATAAATCACAAACGATAAAGATTCGGATTTCATGAACTTTTTGTGTTGTAAATCTCTTTTTGTGTTGTAATAAAAAATGTGTCTCTAGACCAATGACACTAATAATAATTTGTCACGGTGCATCCTTGATAAATTAGTTTCTCCTACATTTGAATACCAGGAGAGCAAAGTTTCAGCTGCTTGCTAGATGCAAGATGGTAACTCTGGAATCAGAGGAGAAGAAAAGCTCCCAATGGAAGCAAAGTAGCCTCTCCACTATTGGCAGTCCTGTGGTAGTGAATGCCTTATGATCCCCCTCTGTTTTGGAGAGAAGAGAAAAGAAGAAGGATTCTGATCTTGGAGCATGAGGTGTGCAGATGAAGAGATCAAGGTACGGAAGAAGGGGCAGAAAACCCTTTTAGTGCCGGAGTAACTCTTGCGAGAATTAGATACATAACTGTGCACCCAGAGTTGTAAACAGTTGATGTAAACTAGCATCTACTGCTTCTGGAAGAGACCTCCAGCCTCTAGCATAATAATGAACCCAAAACTTCCCTATCTACACCGAAGTACGAATTAGAGTCTGAGAAACTTCAGAGAACTTTACTTCTGACAAACGGTGTCTCCAAGTGAACTGACTCTTAAGATCTATTTAGACTTTAAAAAAACCTGTCCGATTGAAACATGTCAACTTACCCATGAAAAAAAAAATATATATATGCAACTGATTTAATTTTCTTTTCTATGAGAATCTGAAATTTTACACAGAATGGGGTGCCTAAATAAGATATACACAAGTGAACAAAACCTACCTATCTAACGAGTGGGTAGCAAAAACAAACTTTAAAACAAAGAATTTTCTTCTACATGTAGGCAACGCATTGACTTGTGCGGGCTATTGGGATGAGTTATGAGTCGCCCTGTGGTTTCGTATGGATAAGAAGGTGATAGGACAGAAGATAAATAAGGAATGGTATGGTCATTTCGTGTTATTGTTGCTTTGGATTCTTTTACCCTTTTTACTTTCTTCTCGAACTTTTTTTATACTTCCAGTTTTCGACGGATTTATACATTTTAGGTGTCACAGATCCCCAAAAACATGTTTATGCAAAATGTCTGTCTGTCCGTGTGCCGCCATTGTATCATCGAAAAGTGTATGAAGTTATGCATAGAATTGAACCAAATTGTTTGCGTATGTTTTTGGCAATGGCCAGGAGGTCCTCCTTCAATTTGGAAATATTCCGACAGAAGGGGGCACTGTAATAACGATTTTGTGACATTTCCATTATTGTACCATTGAAAAGTGCATGAAATATGCATAGAATTGAACCAAATTTCTGATTTATGTTTTCGGCTATGGCAAGCAGGTCCTCCTTGAATTTCGAATTATTCTGCCAGTGCTGTAATGATGCTAAAGGTGGCGCTGTAATAGCGATTTTTGTATAATTTTCTCTATTTTTTGAAGTTTTATTGTACATCAGCAGCTCATGCAGCGACGGGAACTTCGTATCCTGCTATCCTCTCTATTCGCAAACAGCTAATGTACATCAAAATAACGAAAACCCATTGATTATAATAAATTTCATTACGAAGAAAGTTTTGGGATTGGCACAGCCAATTATTTTCGAAAGAGATTGCACACACAGACATTCTAGTCTGTGATTGTACTCTGGACTTCCAGGAAAGCATATACTTTAGGTTGTAATCTGGTAGACCTCATGCTTAGAATCAGTGTAATATATTCAACCATCAGCATAAGGCGGCTGTGATAAATGAGTCACGAGTGGTCAGAAAAGTTTATTTCAGCAATTTAGCGAACAGAGGAATGGGAAGAGAGCTTTTCGACAAAGGGCTTTGATTTTTAATTATCTTATTTCACTAGTTGTCGCCTTTTGATGTAGAATGAAAATAAAATTATGTGTTATGCTTACAAGATTTCGATTGAGGAAAATATAAATATGTATTTTAAACGATTTTAGTGATAGCATTTATCTTTAAAATATTTTTATTTTGTTGGTATTCGAAAAGAAATTTGTTTTAGAAGGGAAAATCTTAGTATAAAAGAATGTGGACTGAATATTCTCGGACGCATATTTGCCCATCATGAGGATTCTAAACATATGAAATTCTGTGCATTAGTTCTTGAGATATGACTATAGCTAAAATCATGCAAAATGCAGGCCATCAGCGCCACATGTTGGTGGTTTACAGCAATACCTAATCAGAAACAATTTAAGTCAACGTCTAACTGAATACGAAGTTTGATGAAAATCCGTGCATTAGTTTTGAGATAGAGCTATTGCAAAAATCATGAAAAATTCAGCATAACAGCTACAGCTATTGGGCGATTAACACGAAAACCAAATCAGCAACAATTTTGTTAACGACTAACTGAATCTGAAGTTAGATGAAAATTCGTGCATTAGTTCTTGAATACAGCTATTGCGGAAATCGTGAAAATGCAACATAGCAGCGAATTTGGTTGGACGATTTACACCAAAACGTAACCAGCACCAATTCATATCAAGGACTAACTGAATCTGAAGTTTTATGAAAATCCGTGCATTAGTTCTTGAGATATAGCTATTGCGGAAATTGTCAAAAATGCTGCATAGCAGCGCTACCTTTTGGGCGGTATTCACCAAAAACTAATCAGCACCAGTTTATATCAAGGTCTAACTGAATCTGAAGTTTTTTGAAATTCAGTCCATTAATTCCTGCGATAGGGCGACCACAAAATTTTTGTCACATACAGATAGACACATTCACAGAGTGGCAGACAGACATTTTCTAAAAAACATCAAATTGTGTTCAGGACCTTCTAAAACATATAAATCCATCGAAATTCCAAAGTAGAAATTTTTCACAAATTCAATACTTCTTGTAAAGATAGAAGACAGTAAAAATGAAATATAAAGTAAAGAACCTTTCATACGTTGAATTTTCATGTGTTTTTATTTTCTTCTATCTTTTCAAGAAGGAAGTATTAGATTCGTGAAAAAAGTTGACTTCCGATTTTCGACGAATTTATACATTTTACAAGGTCCTGAACACGATTTGACTGTTTTCAGACAATGTTTGTCTGTCTGTGACATAAATTATGCTCTATCTCAAGAACTAATGCACAAAATTTAATGAAACTTCAAATTAAGTTATACCTTGATATAAATAGGAAAAGGTGCTGATTAATTTTTGGTATAAATAGCTCTACAGGTGGTGCTGCTAAGCTGCATTTTTCAGATTTCTATAATAGCCCTACCTCGGGAATTGGTGCACGGATTTTCATCGAACTTCAGATTCAGTTATATTTTGATATAATTTGGTGCTGAATAGTTTTTGCTGTAAATCATACAACAGGTGCCACTGCTATGTGGCATTTTTTACGATTTTCGGGATAGCTATATCTAAAAAACTAATGAACGGAATTTAATGAAACTTCATATTCTGCTGTTACACTTTCACATAAATAGTTGGGTGTATACTTCCCAACAGGTGTCGCTTTTATGCTTTTTGGGTTGTGAATTTTGGTCGCAGTCATCTAAGAGGGTGGGTGCTGAAATTCAATGGCATGTTTGAAAGATGCGATACTTATATATCCTTTTTAAATATACACAATTCAACGAACATATACTTTTAGAATCCTCGTGTGGGCCTAGATGGTCATTTAATTTTGGCACTGTGATAGTGAATTTTGAAGTATTAACATGTATGAGATAGAAGAAAGTTTTGGGATTGGCACATCCGACTAGTTTATTTTATTTAAATGTTTTGAACTTTGAATCGCATTTTATTCCATTACATTCTAATGTTAAAATATTTGCTTATATGATACAAACAAATTCTTAATTTCATTTATACGCTTTTTCGAAGGACATTTCCAAATAGATTGACTAAAGTATAGAGTATCAAAAAATAATATAAAATTTTTGTTTTCTAATTATGTATAATAATTTTTTTTTTAAATATTATTACTTTGTTAATAATATAAAGTTCAAAAAAGTTCAACAAAAAAATTTTAACATTTTATTTATAATAACGTAGAATTGTGACTTAAAATATATGACGGGTGTGTGCGTGAAGGGGGGGGGGGGGTGACACCATTTACATCCGCCCCGGATGTCACCCAACCTAGCTATGCCACTGGAGTCCTGTGGTAGTGAACGCCTTATGATCCCCCTCTGTTTTGGAGAGAAGAGAAAAGAAGAAGGATTCTGATCTTGGAGCATGAGGTGTGCAGATGAAGAGATCAAGGTACGGAAGAAGGGGCAGAAAACCCTTTTAGTGCCGGAGTAACTCTTGCGAGAATTAGATACATGACTGTGCAGCCAGAGTTGTAAACAGTTGATGTAAACTGACATCTACTGCTTCTGGAAGAGACCTCCAGCCTCTAGCATAATAATGGACCTAAAACTTCCCTATCTACACCGAAGTACAAATTAGAGTCTGAGAAACTTCAGAGAACTTTACTTCTGACAAACAGTGTCTCCAAGTGAACTGACTCTTAAGATCTATTTAGACTTTAAAAAAACCTGTGATTATCCGTTTGAAACATGTCAACTTACCCATGAAAAAAAAAAAAACTATCTAAAATTATTATTAATCTAGAACAATGTTTTCATGGTTGTAAATAAAGAAGGATTTTCTAGTTCATTGTTACCAGTCTTATTTCAAATCACATACACTAGAAATCCTCACAGTGTGATTATTTAAATGAACAATCCAAATGCTTTGTGGGGATTCAAGCTGATAGACTCGGCATTAGTGTATGTCTGCATTTTGCATTTAATTATTTTTGTTAAGCTTGTACTAGTTTTAATACTTTTTAATGCTATTTATTGTATTTTCATGCTACACATCTTATGAAGGCTTCTTAGCAAAACAAGGAGTTAACATAAAACAGTGAATATCAATAAAAATAGAAGAATATAGTCTCAAATCCTAGATGTGCATTATGCGCAGCCTAAATGATTCATCAGGTTTCAAAACACTGTATTGAGAGGTATATGACCTACAAAGATGGGTGATACATGACAAGATACATATACACACCAAGTTTAAAAGACTGCCTTATGGCTCGCATACAGGAACGCATCACTGCTGTGACGGACATTGACAGAAACATGCTATTGAACATATGAACGGAATTTGATTACAATTGGGATGTGTGCTGGGTAACTAAGGGCACATACATTGAACATTTGTACTATGGACAGGAACTTGGTGAATGTATGTATTTTTTTCATGTATCACATGTCTTTGTACATTGTATATTTGTAAATAAACAGTCTTTTTAAATCCGATGAATCATTTAGGCTAACCCTGCTGTACAGTGGTCTCTAAAAATTACTTCTAATGTTTTATAATGCAATACTTTTTAATCCTTAAACAGTACATACCTGTTTGTTAACTTTATCACAAGTATCAAAATCATAGAGAGTGAAACAAAATTCTTGTTTCTCTTGGCCATCAACAGAAACACTACAGGTTACTTCCTGGAAAGGAAAAAAAAATAATATATATTATATACATACACACATAACTACCAGGCATGAAAGTGGGAAATGGGTAAAAAGGTGGAAAATTTTTTCCATCGATACAATAAAGCCAAACTCATACAAGTTATACACATTTTAACAGTTATCCATACAATAAAATGAATTATAACTGTATATATGATTGTTATTTTCTTTTTGTAACTTATAAAGTATTAAAAGAAAAATAAATAGATAACAATAAATGTATGAATTCATTAAATCAAAAAAGAATATTGGAAACAGTTTGCAAAAAGTATAAATCCATCCGAATGTATCTGATGAACTTATGTGAAGTACAGAGATTAATTTTTCAAAATAAATGTATTATTTTGAATGATTTGACTGTTTAAGACTTTACTTTAAAAAAAAAGCCTCTACGCTAAATATATGCACGCCAAATTGATATTTACTCTAGAAATACATTTCCAAAAATGCATCACTGAAATTACTCAGAAGTGTTTTAGAAATGGAATAAAATATTCTATTCCAAAAAGAACCTTATCGAAACTTCCTTTCTCTAGTTCAAGAACTTAATTTACATGACTTTCAAATGTTTATAATAAAAGCTCACCTTTGTTTTTGAATTGCTGTACGATCAAATCATACTCAAAGGGTTTGAGTAGGCAAAAGGTCTAATTATTAAGTTTTCTAGACACCCCCCCCCCCACACACATATGCTTCTAATATTTTCTTTGCATTTTTGCATCAATCCAGAGAATGTTCAAATTTGCTTTCAAAAAGGTGGAATTCCTCCTTTAGGAGGAACTCTTTCATGCCTGAACTACTAAATGACAGCACTTTTCTGAGAAAATTTTTACATTAAAGTATAATACAGTCAATGTTCAATTAGGTGGTTGGCCAATAACATCTAAAATTCCTCTCGCTAATGTAAAACCCATGGGCATGTAATGCATTTGTACTTTTAAAATATCTCTTCAGAGTAATATTTTCAACTTCTTTCTGTGTACTGTTCTTAAAGGATGTCTTTTTTTTTTTATTAGTTGTCAAAATATTTATAAAATATATACTTAATTTTATGTGAAGGAGTCTCTACCTACGCAGTTTTGCTAAGATTTTAATCCATAAAAGTATAAATTAAGTATATATAATTAAAAATCTTACGATACTCATCATCGTACATGTAAATAAAAACTATATTAAAAATACATTACAAACTATTCCCAACGTTTCGTGCTCTTTCTAACGAGCCGTCTTCAGGGGAGAGAGTCCTTGACCTCCTCGGAGCGAAGTTTCCAACTGCACTTTCACGGCATCACAACTCTCTCAAACGTTGGGAACAACGTTTCCCAACGTAAAAACGTTTCCCAAAAACTATTCCCAACGTATTCAAAACGTTGGGAATAGTTTGTAATGTATTTTTAATATAGTTTTTATTTACATGTACGCTGATGAGTACCGTAAGATTTTTAATTATTAAATTTTGACAGCGTAAGTCCAAGTTTTTCTTATTAAGTATATATTTTAGAAATATTTTGACAGCTTAAAAAAAGAATACATGCTTGAATAGTACAATATATATACCGTGTTTACTCGCATAATAGTCGCACCCCCCATTGTGAAGCAGAAAAAATTGTCAAAATATTTTCTTCGCATTAAAGTCGCAGTCGCGTATTTGACTTTCATCTAGAAAATTATCAGCTGTACTCTTCCCAGAACTAGTACTTATAATGGATTCATCTGCTCTGTCACTCCCTTTAACATACCCAATGGTCACCCCATTCTTCAGACACCGATTCACATTACAATAGTGATACTGATACCTTTAGTGAAAGGGATTTATTATGAGAATTTTTTGTCAAAATTTTCACAAAGATTATTTGTAAATTTTATGGCTATAAAAATATTACCACAAAAAGAAAAATGGTATATAATAAACAATTAACCAGCACATAATCTGGAAACATTTGGGGAGCTACTAAATTTATTATAACGTTTTTTTTTTTTTTTTTTAATACTAGTAATGTTTTAGCACTAGAGTGTACAATATTGTGTAGTAGATTTCCTCGCATAATACTCGCACCTAGCCTTTCACAATGAAGAATTGGCAAAAAAAAGTGCAACTATTACGCGAGTAAACACAGTATATATGTATACATTCATTTCTTGAGGAGATATTTTAAAAATACAAATGCATTACAGTCTCATAGGTTTAACATTAGCAAGAAAAATTTGAGGTCAAATTTACCAACAGCGCCTTAACTCGAACTCGTAAATATTCAGAAACTAAGTTCAGCTTATCCGATTCTAAAAGGAAAATGACTTTTCATATTATCATTCAAAAAGGAATTATTCTAACATTCGAAGAATTTGAATTTTTTAAATATATTATAAAATATTAGTATAAAATTAAAATATATTAATTTTAATAAGCTAAAATGTCTTACCAATATCTTAAGAGGGTACTTCAGTCACACAAAAACACCTTTCACTAATGTTAATCCAATGAGATAAATTTAAGATATCTCGTTTGCATTGATTAACTTTCTATCTCTACAAAGACTATTTTGTACTTTTTCGATTGTTTGCGTTATTTTTAATTAGGACAACTTCACTTTTGGAATTAGTTTTGAAAGTGAAAGCATCCACATAAAAAAAATATCTACAAATAAAATCGAAAAAGTAAAATATGGCCTTTGTACAGATCGACCTCAGCTATCCAATGCAAAGAAAAAATCATTTAAAATTATTGAAATGCAAATGAGATATCTTTAAAATTTTTCCCATTGGATTAACATTAGCGAGCAGGTCTTTTTGTGTGACTGGAGTAGCCCCTTAAGCCTTAAGTAGAAGTATAATAATAGGAGTGAAGCTGCAGAAATTGAAAGATATATTGAACTATACTAAAATGTTTTATGAAAATAATAACTAGTTATGTGGTGTTTAGGTGTTAGTATGCACTAACTGATAGGTACCAATCATACTTTTATGTGATGATTTGTGGCAGAATTAGTAGGGGATTTTTTTTCTTTCTTTCGAGAACTGTACCCCAATGTGACCATTTATAAATTTCTGCACTAGTTTACTGTTACAATATTTAACTATATATAATGACATACATATATTACAGAGTTGGTCAGATTTGTAATTACAATTATCTGCAATGTAATTACAATTGAATTATATGTAATTAATTAGTTACAATTACAGATGGGTGACAAAATAATACGAACACCTATGTCACCAATGGCTTACGAATTGCAACTCTTCCATAAATGCACGAAGCATGAAGTTCCCTTTGGACAGTTCTTGCTGAAATGGTATTCTGGAGATGACTATTTAATATTTATCTCTGACGTTATCTGAGATACAGATTGCCTGCGCCTTCAGCCCGCTATGCGGACTACTCTCTTTTATCCCTCTCAGAAAGCTTTCTTTTCCATCCACTGTTGTACTTCTCAGACGACACTTTACCGCACTTCGTGTACGCTGTCATAAGGCCTGACACAGTACTCCTTGTACGTCCACAAATAATTGCATGTTTCCGTCATAGAGCAACCAGCGCACCACATTCCAGCAATCATTCCTTTTTCAAACTCTGACAGGTCAGTCATTATTGAGTTTTCCCATAGCATATGGTAAGCGCATGCAACACCTATAACTGATGTTGAGCGACTGATACCTTACCTTTCATAACCACTAGTGGTAGAATTCAGTGCAAAGTGACATGCGCATTCTGCTTCAATGAAATGGACCATGCCTTTTTCATGGGTGTTCGTATTATTTTGTCACCCATCTGTACATGTCGTAAAAAATTATTGCAACACTGCAGCTTGGACTGAACCCCCATCCTATTATTAGATGAAATTTCTGTTTTTGAATATCTGTAACTACATCAATTACATGCAATTAAATTGTAATTACGTGGCAGATAATTGCAATTAAATTTTCCCAACTCTGTGTATAATATTTTAAGTTTAAATAAACTGAACAAAAAAGTTATATAAGCACCATGTTGTCTTGTTTTTCACTTTTCTCTTCATCAGCTTTTTCAAGGGCTTCTCTATTTTCAGTTTGTCCTGATTTTTCTGAATCTTGTTGAGGTAATTTAACTAATTAAAGAAATGAAATTTTATTGTTACAATATTTTTAATAGAAATAATAATTATAAATAGTACTATTTTCAAAAATAGAAGTTTAAAATCATTTTTAAGATCAATATTTTTTAACATAAGGCTTCCAAATGGTTCGCCTACTGAATGCAAATATTTTCTAACAGCTCGTGGTAGGTTTCTACAACGTTTGCGCTAGAATTAACCTCCAAGGTAGCTCTGTAAAATTTGCAAGTAAAATCTAAAAAGAAAATTTTCCTAAGAAAATACTCATATTCAAAAAGCAGACCATTTGGAAATAAATAAATCAGAAATATTTTTCAAAGTTTTTCATGACAGACAATTACCGCCGCTAATTAATATTATTGGTTAATTGAATTGGTGAAAAAACAAACAAAAAAATTAATTTCATTGAATCGACAGACAAAAAAATCCATTAAAAAGACCTGTTAATTGCTGCATGGGCCAACCTTTTTAGATCAGAATCAGTTTCAATAAAAAATGTCTATATTGCTTCTTAATCAACATTATCCTCTAATTCTCTTTTTTTTTTTTTTTTTCGCTCATAAAAGTATAACGCCCACACCCAAAAATCCCTTAAAATGATGTTAATTACTGCACGGGCCAACTGGCTAACATTTTCAGGTCAAAATCAATTTTTTTTTTTTAATGTCTACTTTTTTATTATTATTATTTATTTATTTTATTGCATACATATTTATGAAAAATTACAAAAATTTTCAGCTTTATACTTCCACAATCCGAAACAGAATTGGAGATTACTACACTTAAAATTAACATTTCTACATTAAATTAGTTTTTTTTTTTTTTTTTTTTTTTTTTTTTTTAATTTCTCTATATTACCAAAATAATTTTCTAAAGATTCCGTTAAAAAAATGTAAAATTTCGCTTAAAAAAAAAAAAAATGGAAACAATTAAGACTCGGCCCGGCCCATAAAAATATTACGCCACACCCGTACAGACCTCCGGTTCACTGAGTTTTAAAAAATAGCATTTATTGTTTATAGGAATCATTGCACATATTATTCAAATCACTGAAAACAAAATGGGAAGTAAAGAATGCTATTTTCTGCCACATACTGGAACAGTTACTTTATTCAATTATTCTTATTCAATAACTGCCGTTTATTGAAGCTACTTACTACATTAAAATGAAATGTATTAACTTTTCATTATTTTTCGCTATTTTTATTTTATGGAAAAATTATTTTGAAAGAAATATTAACTGAATATTAAACGTTTTTTTTTTTTTTCCGAAATAATTTTTTTCACAATTTCTTTTTTAAAAAATCGCCAAATTTTATTTGCTATTTACAAAGATATTCTTATTTATTTACTTTTATTTTTAAAGAGCTGATTTTTTATACTTTGTCACAAATTAAGAGTGCCGGATTTTTATTTTTATTTTTGTGTAGTTTCCAAGTAAAACTGCATAAGAAAGAAAAAGATCATGAATAATTAATTGCACATTTGAATTTTCAAAATAGACATGCTTCTTTGGCGTTCTTCAATTATCACTGTATCTCATTAAAAATATCAAAGAAACCGCCAGAGAGCGGCTTCTTTGATGTATGCAATAGGATACAGACAGAGATTGTGTACAATATGGTATTCAGATATTTAATAACATTTTATCATTTAAAATTTTCAGTTGTTTTCTTTTTACGTTCATCTCTGTTTTAAGTCGATATAAAGTTGCTTTTGATCTTGAGATAAAATTATCTTGCACAGAAATTATGAACAAAAAAAAAAAAAAATCTTAGTTTAGTTTATTTCATCTCCATTTTGAAAAACATGAAGCAGACTGCGAACCGAACCAAAATTTTGCCCCTCCCCGGATTTCGTTTAGCCGGCGTCCATGTCAACTTTTAAATCATCTTCATAAAAGTAGGTCAAAAAAGTTTCTGGGTCAAAGTAATCTTGCGTTAAAAACTGGCCGATTTTGGTAAAGAAAGTATAAAAGCGAAAGAAAGAAAAGGATGATTTGAAAGCAATGTCATCTTCACAGGTGAACTAGAGGGAAAACTCGGGAGCATTGACTATCAATAGAGTTTGGATTATCAAATATTTTCTTTTTATTATCAATAGAGTTTGGATTATCAAATATTTTCTTTTTATTATCAATAGAGTTTGGATTACCAAATATTTTCTTTTTATTATTAATTTAAAATGCATAAGAATCATATTCATAATAGCCATTACAACTAAAAGTGTATATCCACAAATTATTCCAAGTACAGTAGAGCGCCGATTATCCGAACAAGTCGGAACCGACACTAGTTCGGATAAGTGGACAGATAATTTAAGGGATGTTCCTGACTATGCTAAACCCTTCCACCTTATCCAGGCTTAGCACCAGTTAGTAATGGCGTGTTTAAATATTTTTTTTTTTTGTCTTTTTAATTTTTTTTTTTTTTTGCTTGTTTTAAAATTTATTTTTCTTTTTTTATCATCTTTTGAACTCCAGAGATAATTTAAGCAAAAAAGTTTTAGATTGCCGCTTGCTTCAAGAAAGTCTTTCTTTTCAAGGCTGCCATATCTCGAATTATTCTTAAATACGTTACTTGAATAGAATCAGCGTTCTTCTGCCGTTCGGGCCATTTCATATCTACTTCCAAACATTCAAAGGCTATGTTATGGGATGGACCTGGGTCCTTTTCAGAGCATTCGTTTTCATTTTCGTTTTCGTTGTTAACTGCACCCAACAATACACTAATCGGGGATTCGATTGTGCATGCTACATCTGAAGTATAAAAATGTGAGAAATGGGGTGTTTGGATAATTAGGGAAGTTCGGTTAATTGGAGTTCCGATAATCGGCGTTCTACTGTATTAGAAGTTAAAGAGCTCTTTTTGTTAGTCTTTGTGTTTTTCTGTCGCGTATTAACTCCTAACTGGTGAGGTGGGGGTGTTTTGCGCCCCAGAGAAATTGTACATGAGTTATTTAGATACGTGAATTTATATGTATGTATACTTACAGTACTTTTTCAGTTGTTTTTATACAAGTAAATAATACAAAATTCACAGAAAATTTTCTTATTTTAAGGTGTGCACAAGAAATCAAATTTTTGGAGTTACATACAGCTCTTTCACCCAGCTAACCTTATTGATTATAGCATCTGGTCTGAAATCTGGTTCAGCTCAACAGAATAAATCGCAGGTAATGGAACTCCAAAATTCCGTCCACTCCAGATTCGTCCGAGATAGCTCAGATGTTAGAGCATTGGCGGCTTCAGCCAAGAGATTCCTGGTACGGACATTTTTCGCCCAGTTGGAAATTTACATCTGATATGATTTATTTACCAGTTAGAATAATTGTATTAAAATTAATCTAGTGAACAAGGCTATACTTTTTTTTGTTGTTGTTATTTGTTTGTTTCCTTTTAATAGCCTTGTAAAGTTGGGATATTTATTTATGTACACTCTGTATAATTGCATAAAAATTGCCGAATAGAGTCAATAGTAGCCACTAAGGAATAAGGGCACAAAAATTTTATTTGCCTTTTGCGCTTACACAAGGTGGCGAGGGGCAATTTTACTCGAGCCTAAGGTTCCATCAAGGTTTAATTCATATCAGGGTTGGCATTTTTGCCGGCAAAAAGGTATTTTTGCCAGGACAGTGGCAAAAACTGGAAAAAACCAGGGCAAAAATGGCAAATTCTTATTTGTCTTTAATGTGTAATTAAATCTATAAGCTAATAAGGATAATAATGATATAAACAATTAAATTTAATAACATATCATTTAATACTTATTTAATTTGCTAATTAATAAATAGTATAATTAAATATTTTTACATATTTTAAGTCTTTATAAAGTAGGTGGGATTCAGTCTAATACTTAGGAATTTAAGAACCAGACAAGTAAAGACAGCCATTAATATTTTTTAATTTAATTATCAAAAGGTTTTATAGATGTAAATATTTAATCTTTGGTACTAATTAATAATTATTTATCTGATGAAACTAGTCTGTTACAGATAAAAAAGTAATTAAATTAAACTGAAAATCATATATTGAAAAAACTCTCTGCTATGCCTTGTTAGGAAACTAGAATCCCCCCCCCCCCCTTCCTCTTACACTATAAGAAAGGGACAAAAAGTTACATTCTTTACTTTCAGTAAGTAGCCTGTAGCCATTTTATCTTGTTTGCCAGTACATCTATTTTCTACCCATTATCCAAAGAATTTTTTCATTTGTGCAAACTAAAATTCGAAATAAACTGTCAACAAATACTCTTTCTAAACTAGTTTATTGTTATGCTATGCTAAAACAGCAAAAATTAGGTTGTAATGGAGATATCGCTGAATTATTTGAAATTTAATAGTGTTCTGCTTTAAATTTAATTTTATTAAAAAATTGAATTTAGAATATAATTGGTTTTTTAATTTCTAACACATATAAACATAAATGCTTTACTCATTTAGAGCCTCCACAGTTCTATTATGTGAATATAATCATTAATAATTGTATAAACATGAATAGATAATCAAGTTTTCTATTTATATAAAATTAGTATTTTTTTCATTAATAATTTTGTTACAAAAGTTAGTATTCTCTCATAAAATGCATAATTATACTTATTTAACTTAAGAATTCAAAAATAAATTTAGAATATTGATTTTTTAACTAAGTATTAAGTTTCTTTTTTCTTCCATGAAATATTTTTTTCTCTTTTGCTGCGAAAAATATTAAATGGACAGCCTATTTTTGCCACCACTTTAGCAAAAACCTATTTTTGCCGGAACGGTTTTAACCAGGTTTTTCCGCCTATCGCAAAAACTTACCAACCCTGATTCATATGAAGTTTGTGTATATAAAGTGCTTGTATGGAGACCATAAGCGTGATATGGACCGCTCTCCGTTTTCTCTGCACGCTTCTACGACGTCAGTGGCGTAAGATGTGTTTTGAACGCCCGCGGTAATTAAAACAGGTTTCTCGTTTTAGTGGCTAGTACAGATTTTTATACAATATTTTGGCGCCTTTAAAATTTTAGCGCTCGGACAACCGACATCTACACCACTGCTGAAAAAGATCATTTAAGGCAAAATAACTGCGAAACCTCTCCCCTACTGAGAATATAAAATAGTCCCACCCAATTTATCGACGTCTAATCGGAACAGCTTGGCTGAGTGTCACGTGATTCAAAGCTGTTCCTTTCCTCCCGCGTGCGGAAAACAACAGTGTGACAATTTTCCATGTTGCTAGAAATGGATCCAGGTTTATTGTTTGCTCTACGTGCGTCGATTTTATGAATCAGCTGTTGTTTATTATTTTCATTGCAGCCTGTCATTGTATGTTATGAGAAATTTGGATGATCGTGTAGAAGTAAATAAATAAGAATTGATTAACATATTTTTTTTTCTTTCCACAAAAATTAAAAAAAAAAATAAAAATTTTAGGTATTGAGGGAAAGTAAGATTTTTTTTTTTTTTTTTTTTTTTGGGGGGGGGGGGGGGGAAGCCATGTCACAATTTATTTACAGAATGAATAAGATTAATAAAACTTTTTTTAATATAATTTTCAAATTACCATCAGGCTGAATACTTCATACTTAATACATTATCTTTCATACTTGCCTACATATATTTCTACAGGTTGGATTTGGGTTTTGATCTCTGGGGGTCGAGTTCGGCTACACCTAAATTTTTGAGCACGCGTAAAAATACACCTTAAAATTTTTTCAATTTTCAAAATTGACATGTTGGCAAGTATGAAATGATTATTTAATTATTTATTTTATTTTATTTTATTTTATTAACTTGATCGGTAACAGCACAATGTAAACAATTTATTTCCACTTCAAGATACAAAACATAATAAAAGAAAAACTGCTTTTCCACGAGCTGCATTCCTTTTCCACATCACAGAATACCGAGAAACGATACTTCGACACAAGGAGGAGCTTTCTCTTTGTAGGCCCAAAAATACCCCTACAAGATCTAACATTTCCGGTACACTTTACAAAAAGGCAAAAGCGGCCGACCAAACAGCACAGCATGCCTTCTGTTCGCTCGCCCCCCCCCCCCCCCTCCAAAGATCTGGGGGAGCATGTTTTCTTGGAAAGGAATGATCCACAATTCCTGACCACCCTCCTTGGGAACAGAAGAGCGCTTCAGGGTAATTTCTTTTCCAGGAAACGAGGGATGGCCAGGTTCCAGTTGGTGGAGTATTTTTGGGGATAAAAAAAAAACGCCAGGTGATTTTTATCTCAAGAGGTACAAGAACTGCATGAAAGAGATAACAATCCGAATCACTTTATTACCTAACATATATTGACCTTTTACAGAATATGCTTTGGCACTGAAATAAGCATGAAACAATAAAAGGAGAGTGATCCATGGAAGCTGGCAGAACAGAGGGGCAGGATTTTGGTCCAAGTCGCGTTTTAAAAATAAATTATACATGAACAGAAAAGAAAATAAGCAGGGCTATCGCTGACTTTTTATTCGGGTAGGGGGGGGGGGGGGGGAGGTCTTTAAATTGCCAAGACAAATTTCAGTACTTGCCAGCTAGTTTTATAATTTTGCCAAGTTGCCACAATTAGAAAATATAATATACTTCTTATTTGTAAAAAGTTTAATAATTTGATTTGTAACTTTTGCCAAGTCTATCAGAAATGGAAAGTGTATTATAGTTTTTAAAACAAATTTGCCAACTAAGCTTGTAAATTTGCCAAGTGTAACAGCATTCGCGAACGTTTTTTTTAGGGGGGGAGGCTCTCCCCCCCAGCGAGGCCCCTGAAAATAAGCACCCAATTTGGAAAACCAATTTTAAAGATATCAACATAATTTAGAAATTTAACAGTTAAGAACTAATTATACTATTATGTAACTTTTTTCGTCTCCTTGTGAACCTCCCATTTTTTCAGGTCTTCTCACTTGACTGAAGTAGCCTCTTAAGAGGCTACTTCAGTCAAATGAAAAGACGCATTCGCTAATGCTAATCCTACGGAAGAAATTTATAAAGATATCTCGGTCGCATTTCAATATTTTTAAATGATTTCTTTTGCATTGAATAGTTGAGATCGATCTGTATGCAGACCGTTTTTTACTTTTTCGATTTTAATTGCAGATATTTTTTATGAGGATGCTTTTACTTTCGAAACAGGTTTCGAAAATGAAAGTGCCCTCATAAGAAATACCTGTAAATAAAATAAAAAAAGTAAACAACGACCTTCGTACAGATCGATCTCAGCTATTCAGTTCAAAAGAAATCATTTAAAAATATTGAAATGCGACCGAGATATTTTTATCAATTTCTTCCATAGGATTAGCATTAGCGAACCAGTCTTTTCGTTTGAGTGAAGTAGCCTCTTAAGGCTCCTGTCCCTGCCGGCGAAGACACTCACGAGCTAATGCTAATCCTATGGGGAGGATTTATCTAATATCTCGTTTGCATTTCGACATTTTAAAATATATATATATATTTTTTTTTGCATTGGATAGCAGAGTTCCGTCTCTACATCCGTTATAAATATTTATTTTCGTTTGGAAGGGAGTAAGGGGGGGGGGGGGTATGCGTCCCTGAACTTTCCGTCCAAAGTGGTTTTTAAAGATGTGAACGTAAGATAAACAGAATTAAAACTTGTGTTGCGTGGGAGGAACCCCTGATGAAAAGTTCTCAATTCCTTTTTCCTATATTGTTTTAACGATTTTTACATAAGCCTCTTGAAATGACTAAATTTTACCTTTTTTTTTCCCAAAATTATTTGAGTGGCGTTTTAAGGTAATTAAGAAATTAAAGCAATTTTCATGGTAATATACATAAGGTAACATACATAAAAATTTATATAAAAAATTCTGCAATTTTATTTGAGAATGTTTATATTAATGAAAAAAAATCATAGTACTTTGAGGATATGATTACAAATTGAATTTTCATTCATATAGAGGATAAAAGAAGGCCAGGTGATTTTTATCTCAAGAGTTACTGTACAAAAGAGATAACGATTCGAATAACTTATTACCTAACAGATATTGACCTAAAAAAGTATTCTTCTCCACTAGAATAAGCACAAAGAAATAAAAAAAAAATGATCTCAAACCCAAATTCGCAATATTTGAAGAAGACGATTGCGAAATTATTTCCGTTCGTACACGCATAAAATTTACAAAAAATCTTATTCGCTGTAGAATAACTTGTTGCATTTTCCTGTAATATTAACACTTTCAGAAAATACAGTAGACCATTGTATATACGTTCTCATTTATATGACTTTCATATTTACGTATCGTTTCATTTGGTCTGATCAGAGTTCGTAAATAACATATTTTTTAACATATCAAAAACATCCGATATTTTACATATATCTGATAATTCCAAAATAGCCCAACTTACTGCTGATTGTAGTAAATATTTTTAGACACTACAAATTAGAAACTAAAGCATATTACACTTAACATGAACAAACCAAACCTTTTTTTTTTTTTTTTTTTCCTTCTTCTTTCTTATTTACAATAAAATTGTAGGTCAACTAATTGAAAACAGAAACAATTTTCTGAAAAGTTAAACAATTTGCTTTTCACACGCACAGGATTCAGTATCGAATTTCAAGAATATTTTTTTCTTTTCAAAAATTTGTTACCGTAATTTAATTTTCGGTGGAAGAAACTATAAATTTTAATAGTAAGCGTATCGTGTACACCGTAAAGTTGTGTTATGCAGCACCTTCAAGGCTTAGCGTTATTCTTATCTCTACGGCCTTATAAAAAGAAAACAAATTTACTCTTAAAGATAATATACTTTTCCTGCTGTAGAACGTCTGTAATTTCACAATTTCGACGTACACGAATTACTCCTTGCTCAAATATAAAATTAAACAAAGCTCTAAGAATTTTCAACAACAGATTTGAAACGTGTAACAGATGATGAGGAAAATATTAAAATAAATGCAACGAGGTTTAATGATAGATATCCGATATTTCAAGGACTGACTTACAAATTTGGGGCCCCGGGCACGGATGCTTATGGGGGGGGGGGGGGGGGGTGATTGAGCAAAAAAAAATCATAATAATTAATAAAATAAAATAAAATTGAAAAAGGTATTTACTAAAATAACCACTGTTGACTTTAATAATTACTTTAAAATATCCATTAAAAATTTTAATTTGATAATCATTAATTTACTTTTAAATAATTATTTCACAATAATAGAATTTAAATCAGTAGACGTTTTATAATAAATTGTGTGGTGCTGCAAGTCTATATATCTGGAATGATAAAGTATGCAACAACAATAAATTTTCCGCAATACCAAGCTATAATAATGTAAAACATCAGGGAGCTCTGCCGCCTATGAGCTACGCACAGCAACCCCGAAATAATCTAACGAGAACAGAAACGGGATTAAATAAGAATTAAAAATACAGTATATTTATTAAGTGATAAAAATAAAAATATATATTCACTATAATAAAGTAATTAAATATGGATGTTTATCAGATAAAATATGCGATGTTATAAAAATATAATACGAATACAATAGAATGTAGAATGAAATGTAAAATTCCATTAGATGTTAAAACTACATCAGATTTTTGACAATAATTGGACAAGTAATATATATATATATATATATATATATATTTAAGTCAATTCCTACTTAGGTCATCAAATAAAAATTTAATATAATCCCTTAAGCTAATACTAGTTTTTATTGCATTAAAATATCTCAATTTGTTGATTTTCTATAAGCAAGTAAACCCTATTGGTTTACAATGGAAGTCTATGGGAATTTGGCGAAATTTTAGAGATATCGCCAAGTTGGCGTCACTTTTAGCGACTCATTTTGGTCACCAAATTTGGCAATATATCGCCGGCGGTATTTGGCGACAGAACAGGGTCCCCCCTATGGTAACCCCCCTTATAGGTATGGAGTATGAAGATGCATTAAATGCTGTTCAATAACCAATGGCCGCTATTTTTCTCCCATATAAAACTAAAATTAATTAATTAAAATTTAATTAATGAATTAATATTTAAAAAAACTGTATTAACATCAAGTGTCATCCACTACAAGTTTAAAAAAAAATTGATTTGAGCTTGAGTGGATGAGTAATAAGTATTTTATTAACGATTGAAAATTTGAACAAGATATATATAGGGAGAGTGTGAACTAATAGTAGGAATTGAAAAAACCTTCAGCAGCATTTGGAAGCCCTTGAAAATCAGGGGTCCTGGGGACCGTGCCCGGGATGCCCTCAGGGCCTGTTTATCAAATAGGCCCGTGAAGCCCGTGCTTACCCACTGAAAAACAATGGGGCCCCCAAATTTACTTTTGAAAACTAATTTTTAGATCAAAAGTAATTCAAGCAGGGTAAAAAATGCATTATTTTTTCCTTATGAATTTTCTTATACTGTGATTTGTAAGTCTCAAAAGATATTCTGAAGTTCACATACTCTCAACTATAGTTCCATATTTGTCATTACAAAATTAATTGGTTATGTATAATTATCTCTCTATTCTAAAAAAAAGTAACTACCGCTGTCACCGCCGCCGCCGGTTTTGAATTTTTTGTGACCGGAGGTCTTTCTTCGTTAATATTGAGAAAAATAATGCATACAAAAATATGAAAATCGGTGGTTTTATACAGAAATGTTTGATAAACACGCTGATGCAGACAGTTTTCAAATCGAAGAATTATTTTAAGAGATATTTAATGCTAAAATTGGACAAAATCGTTCCACTAAAAAAGTTTTATAGCAGCAAAAACTATACATGACAGTGTAATCATTTTTAGATCATTTTATGCGTTAGAATTTGCCGGAGTGCAGATTGCATTAATTTTTTTATTTTGACTCATTTTTTCAGGTTTTATTTCTATTTTAAATTCAAATTTTCAGCATTTCTAGAGATATTTTTTACAGATTTCAGAAAATTGTACTAATTTAAACTGTTGCCAACTGTATAAAAAGCGCAAGCAATAATGTTTGCTTCAAATTATAAAGTTATTTACACGTGACTATTATGAACAGGAAAAAAACTTTCAAATTAGAATTAAATAATTATGTATAAAAAGCAGGAACTTATTAAAAATTACGTCATAAAAAGTATGCACGTGAATTTTAAAAGAGAAAGGATATTGTAAAATAATAAATTTATTAAATGCGTTAGAAGTCTTAGGAGAAATTACGTCATATTTACGTCACATTATAGTTATTACATAAAATGAACACAAAATAATATTGCAAAAAAGTTTAAATTTAGAAATTGCGCTAGACATTTATTTAATATTTTGAGAAAATATTTTCAACTATTTTTGTTAGGAAAGCGCAAATAATATTTCATTGCTAACAAAAGTACTTTCACGCGATTATTTAAAAGAGAAAGAATAGCTTGGTAAAAATTACGTCAGATTAAAAACGATTAATTTAAAATGTCTCATTTAAAAGAACTTTCTTTTCGCTTTGTTAAAAAATACCAGGAGACAAAGACTCTGTTTACTTAATTCCTTTTATATTAGCTGATTTTGAAATGTTGTTACACGTGTCTACGTCATCAAGTTATTTTTATTTCGACGTTTTATTTGTATTTTTATTAATGTTGTACGAATTTATTTGTTCTTTCGTTATTTAAAATAAAAATTATGTCAATTTGTATAATTTGGCGAGTGGTTTGGCGATTTATATAATTTGGCGAAATTGGTCGACGGGATAATCAAGTAGTACCGCAGCGGATTTGGCGTTAAAATTCCCCAATCAAAGAGAAATGAATAGAAATTCGTTTATAGGGAGAACGCCACTGTTTTTTAAATTATAATTCAATCTTTCGAAATATTTTTAAAGCCGATCAAATTAGCGTGCATTTAGAGCCTGCGGTGTCTGGACGGGGGTTGGCGAGCGTAGCTCGTAGGGGGCCGAGCCCCCTAGTATATATAATAAAATACTTTTTCGTATGTATAAAGGTACTTAGTTTTAGTTTAATATTAAAAATGTTATTTACTCGAAATTTTGATGGTAAAATTTCAAATTATTTAGGATTACGAAAAAAGGATTTAGTAAATAAAAAAGCGATTGGTACAGTAAGAGGGGGGCCCCCTGTGTGACATCGTGCTTCCCCTAATTCTAGGTCTTAAGCGGGCCCTGGATGCCCTGCTGTAAATCAGGCACTGGATATTATTTGTAGCATTACAGAAAATTATGATGTAAAATTCTAAATCCTGTAAATAATAAAATTCATTGGCAGTATTATTATTAGAAATAAATACATAAGCTGGAACTAAGAAATGCTTCAAAGATAATAACATTCCTTTCTTAAGTCTTCTATTTTGGCAACTCAGGTGGAACTTGAACGGTAGTCCAGTGACGACGCCATTGCTTTCAGGTTCTTGTATTCTTTGCCAAAAATTTACGGCCCTTTTATGGATCTGTTATAAGCAGTAGGATAAACCAATTCATTGCCAACGAAGTGGAACTAATACTTTAAGGGATACCGATCTCAAAAAGAAAAATACATTCTAGAGAGCGTTTTGCTCTTGCATTTAAATGTGAGGTATACAGCTGTTGCTATCTCCGCATCAATAGGTAAAGCCTGCATACAACTAGAGCCATTAAAGAAGAGTTTACTAAATTAAAGGCTCAATGTAACAATACTGACGTTTTTCTTTCTTTTTTGTAGAACAATGTATATAAAACTAGATAAACCTTGAAATGTTTTTTTTTTTTTTTTAATGAAAATGCGTAAATAGATCTTAGATTTTACTGGATAAAAATAAATAAATAAAAGGATAAAGCAATATGCAGAAATATCCAATTTTCAGGATGGTAATTTTTCGACATGACAAGTTAAAGGGATTTTAAATAACTTGAAAACATCCGCTCCTTAATGTTAAACCGATGGGGAGGTTGTTTTCGAATTTCTCGTTTATATTTGAATATTTTTAAACGATTATTATTATTATTATTATTATTTTTTTTTTTTTTTTTTTTTTTTTTTTTTTTTTTTTGCATAGGATAGCTGAGCTCAATCTTTAATATGACTTTTTTTTTTTACTTTTCGATTTTGGTTGCAGATTTTTTTTATAAAAGGTACTTTAATTTTCGAAACCGGTTTGGAAACTAAAAGTACCTTTTAAAAAAAAATCTACAACCAAAATCGAAAAAGTAAAAAAAGAGTCATATTAAAGATTGAGCTCAGCTATCCTATGCGAAAAAAAAAAGAAAAAAAATTTAAAAACATTATCAAAATACGGTTCCCATCATCTGAAAGTAGACGTTCGATGCCGACGCATTGTGTTTTAAAAGAGTTGTTTTAAATTAGCATTTTAAGTGTTAAAAAAAAAAATGTATTTTCAGCGTATCAGATAGTTTATAAAGTATTTGGCCGAATGCAAGGTCCGCTTAACCTTTGAATCAAGTGAAAGTACAGTATCATTTTGAGGCCCCCTTTCACTTGGCAAAAATTTCTGAATTCTACTATATACATGAAAAATTCACCAATACTACTAATATTAGTCACGGGGTTCACATATATTTCATTAAACAGTTTTTTATGTTTCCTGTATATATTACAGATAGTTTTAGTACATATAGTTATTGTGTGCTCAATTACACAAGTCGTTTCTAATCAGCACATAAGGATGCAATATGATTAATTAACATCTTATTGATCGCATTCATATTTCCCGGTTAAATAAGTTTCCCGAAACAGTATGGGGATTTTCTCAAGAAAGAAAGAAAGAAAGAAAAGAAAAGAAAGAAATTGGGAAGCAGAAGATTCATCTCACAGCCATTTAGAGACTCGGGAAGCTCTTGCTTCACCTGCCTTTTGGATAAACAGGCTCTGCCCGAGTAACTTCGTTTGGTATCCTAAGATAAAATTTACTGGAGAATCCAAATGTCAAAATTAGATGTTGGTATCGAAATATTTATAATGGCTGCATCATAATAATAGAAGCCATCAGTCCATAAGATGAAAATGATCCATTCCAAAGGCATAAGTTCGACTGAAAAAACTATTTAATACTTTGAGCAGAAAGAAAAGGCTACATCTGCAATTTTCATGACACTAATAGCATCACATAGCTTGTCAATTTGTACGGTTTTGTTACCTCTAAAATTGAATACAAATTTTTGCCATATTTAATCGTTGACAATTGTTAGATTGTCAACGAACGATTGAATTGGGCAAAATTTACTGGTAAGTTTTAGTGGTAAGGAAAAATCTTAGAAATTAATAGCTATGCAGTAGCGTAATACTGCAGGGGAAGAAAACTGCAGCAAAATTGAGATTCAACAAACAAAAAACTATCAACGGCTTTTTCAAATAAACAATTTTATTCTCCGTTTTTCTTTAAAATAACGGAAATGTACATCAATAAAATGTTACTAGCATCCTAAAAATTAATGAATTAAGTGAAAATTTATATTTCATCTCCTTAACTGATGACGATTTGTGTAAATCCGATTTATCCGAGTTTTTTGCTTATCCGAGGTGAGCTTGGTCCATATTAACTCAGATAATCGGGACCTTACTGCACCAGTCACATTTTTATATGATGATTTGTGGCAAAATTAAATACTCTTTTTTTTTTTTCCCCGAGACAATTGTACATTGAACATTAGTGCCCCTAAACGTTAATGTATTCGGAAATGAAAATTGAATTCTCTCAGTCGACTAGTCCTGGGGATCTATCTAATTGAAAGGAAACTCGCTAATTAGATGCAGAATTTTGAAACAAAGGTGGCAGTATAAAAGCCATCATTAATATCACAGAAGGCATGGCGCCATTTCATACATAAACAATCTTACTGCCTGGAATTTACCTGTGCTTTTGAAAAACCTGATTGCAGCAGTGCTACAAAAGCAAAAGAAAGTGGGGGGGATTACGGAAACCCCCAGTTAATGGGCAAAGGCCACAGGCTAGTGTCAAATCATGAAGCGGCGGTACCTTTGGCAAAAACAGGTCTGCTTTAAATCATAGCCTCCTTTTGTGGCCGCAGCATCGTTAAAGTGGGGATTCAGTTCTCTTCCCCCATCGAACGAAGATCATTAACACTTAAAAGGAGTTCCGCGCCCCCAGGCGGCCATCATCTTTTTCTATGGAGTTTATTGCTCGTATATTTCTTTTTCTGATATGGCAGCATCAAGAATCTGTTTTTATTAGGATAAGCATGGAATAATGGTTGCGAGAGATGTGCAATTAGACTATTGTATAAGAAAACTTTTTATTTAGCATTTTCATTACTTTTGCAATCGAATAAGCAGCTTCGTTGTTAATCGCAAGTTGAAACTACACACTCGAGAATAAAAGTCGGATGCTAATTAATGTCGCTTCAGTTTCACAAAAGTGGATGAAGTTTAATCATATGTAACGTTGCAAGACGAATTTTTAACTTTCATCTTAAATTATCCTTTTAATGAATAAAGTTTAAAGAAGAAATACTACTTTATCATAGACAGGATGTTATTATAGATCTGACGGATTTATCCAAGCATCATTCCTTGAACTGAGCAGTATAGTTTCCGGAAGTTTCTATGATTTTTTTATAGGTTTTTTTTAAAAAAGCAGATTACTTGAAAAACTAGCGAAATATCCCACAAACAATTTGCTTCAACGTGTCCACCAGCCAAAAATGTACACTTTGTAAAAATACAGCGTCCCTTTTTAGACAACACATTTTTTTATCGATAATACTTAAAACAAGTAAGAAAAAAATCATGCATCAAGCATAGAATATGAAACACTTTCCAACATATTCAGAATAATGTAACAAAACTGCACCGTTTAAAAAATTAAAATACAGTAAACATTTTCTAATCCGGCACGTTCGGAACTTGAAGCATGCCGAATTACAGGATGAATGTCAGGAAAAATGTGTAAAAGTTGGAATTAACAAAGTAAAGGATGATTTTAATTATTTAAACAGCCTTCATATAATAAAAAAATACTCAATAATGCAAAGTACAACATATGTACATGACTATAAAATGAAAACGTGCACTGTAGAACGACACGGTAGGCCTACTTGTAGAAGCCATCTCAAACACAGCTTGAATAGTATCGGTTTATTTTGTAGTCGATGCGACGATGTGATTGAGCTATTTATAGATTCGCGATTTTCAACCGTTTGTAATAGTTTGTTACGTAATTCTTCATTCTGAAGTTCCATCAGGTTATCTTAACCCCTTGAGGGACGCTGGTATTTTTATGAAACCACTTAATTTTAATTCCCAAACGACACAATGGCACCAGTATTTTGATTTTAAAAAAAAATTGGTTTATTATATATGCGAAATATAGCTTTTTCTTACAAATAAATTTGTTTTCAAATTCCGGTGTCATTCATTAATTTCAACACTTTAGCAATGGAATTGCTTTGCCCGTGAAAGGGTTAAACAACAGGACTGCTCAAACAAGGAATGCTATTTTTTTTTTTTCAAGGGTCGTGCCGGATTATCCAGCCGGGCCTTAGGATGCCGGATTAAAGGATGTTTACTGTATTACGTCTAATTCAACCCTATGGAAACGCATAATACATTTCAAAATCCAATTTCAGCTGTTCCCATCCACAATCGGAAAATTATGCGATTTTTTTCAGTATCCCTGTATAAGATATACAGTTTTGAATCTATGAACTACACGCATGCCAAAATTTAGTTCAGTTAAGAGATACATATACTTCAGTTGAAAATTTACCTTCAACAATTTCCTCTAATAAGGAGAACGGTACGTGAATACTTTTGTGCAACCCTGTATTTGAGGTATAGAATTTATATATAACGAGTAAGATGCAAAAAAATCAATTAAATTTAAAAGCGCATACCAAACTTTAAACCGTACACTCCAGAAATTATTACTCAAAGACAGTACCGTATACTGTAACCGATTTCTTTTGTGTGTCCCTGTAAATGAATAAAAAATGCTATGAATGCCCTGTTCTAACGTGATCATAGTGAAATTCAGTGATTTATATCAGTTTCAATACATTTGAAATAGCATAATGTTATTAAAATACTCTGCAAACGATTTTTTCCCATATACCATAATGTAAAGGAGTACTTTTGAGTGCCCCTGTAAATGAACGATTAATCCTACATTACTTCATATACAATACCAAACATGCTTTGGTGACCCTAAATAATCTTTATCAATTTCATGAAAATCCGAGTATATTTACGTGAGTTAGAGCGCGTGGACAGACGACCAGACAAACCGAATGCATAAACACTTTTCAACTTTGTTGGAAAGTGTTAAAAAAGGGAGTGGGGGGTGCGCTTGTAGCATTAGCAGCTGTTTATTAATTACCTTTGCGAGTTATAATTTGATTTAATGAAGCGATTCCAAAGTTGAAAATAAGGTTATAATTACCGTTTTGTTGTCAGTGATTGAATTCGTAAAAGCGACTTGTTCGATTAACAGGAAATTATACAGCTGTTAAATGCTCTATAAAAATTACGCAATTAAGAAATTGAGTTAATTTTCATTAATTTGTGGTGTCGCTGTCTATTTTATGCTAATATAGTTAACTTTAATAAAGGCAATTATCGCAAGAGCATCAACGAAATTGAATTACAACTACGTCCACATTTCTTTTCGTTCAGTCTTTATCAGAATTTTTTTCCGGAAGCTATATTTGTCAAGACGGATTGGCAACGAATAAATGGGCTTAAAAGAATCATTTTTTTGGAGTCTAAGATAATTGTGCCATGATAGCTATTTCTTACCTTGAAGGGGAATTTCTTCTTCTGTCTTGTTCTTTCCTGAATTTTCATCACAGAGCGAGAAAGATAATTCCTAATGAGAAAGAAGAATAAAATGTATGAAAATTGAGGCGAAATATAATAATTCAATTCATTAGAAAAAAAATCATTTTTATTTTGAAATTGCTAAACATTTTACAGTGTAGAATATTTAAAAATTTCTAGTACGCGTAAAAAAAGTAAGTACCGTGTTTACTCGTGTAATAGTCGCACTTTTTTTGCCAATTTTTCATTGTGAAAGTCTAGGTGCGACTATTATGCGGGGAAATCTACTACGCAATATTGCATACTCTAATGCTAAAACATTATAATAAAATACGAAATGTTTCCAAATTGTGTGCTGTTTATTAAATACCATTTTTCTTTTTATGACATTTTTTTTTATAAACATAAAATTTGCAAATAATCTTTATGAAAATTTTGACAAAAAATTCTCATAATAAATCACTTTCACTGAAGGTATCAGTATCACTATAGTAATGTAAATCGGTCACTGAAGAATTTCCGTCATTCCACGAAATGTCATATTCGATTCCGTCCCAAAGCGTTGGAGATAGCCGTCTTCTTAAAACTTTTTGAAATTATATCGCTTGTTATTAAAGTCCAGGTTGAGTCCTTCTAATGGCGTGCTTCTAAAAATATTTTTTTAAATAAAAATGTTGAAAATAGTCCAAGCTCCAATAATTATTTTACCGTTAATTTAAAAAAAAAATTAGAAGATCAGTTTAATCGTTTTTGCGTCCTGATTCAGTCCGGTTTGAAAAACGCGACTGCGACTTTTATGCGAAGAAAACATTTTGAAGATTTTTTCTAGTTCAAAACGGGGGTGCGACTATTAGGCGAGGTCGACTATTACGCGAGTAAACACGGTAATTAATCAAATCGATACCGCTTTTAAAAATGAATTTAAATACAATCAAGATAAGCGTACTCTATGAAGAAAAGTTATATGCAATATGGTGATTAAGAAGTACAGTGGAACTTCATTTTAACGAAGTTTTCTACTTAGCGAAATTTTCTTCTGAACGTCGACTTTGAGCACCATTAACATGTAAATTAGTCTCCATATTACGAAAAATATATTCCGCATAACGAAGTTTATTCCACTTATCACAACCGAACCACGTAAAGCCGCTATCAGATTCACCAACTTTTCGAGCAATTTTTGAGCCAACTCTTGATTTCCTCCAACTTTTCGCGAAATATTGTCTCGACACCCAGTGTGATAGCAAACAGCAATATCCCCAACTTTTTATCCGCATCTCAAAAAAGTCTGTCCTAGCCGCAACTTTTCCTCCCACCTTTCAACATTTCAGCGAATCAGAGATAAGCGATTGATACGAAAATGCGATAAATATTGACGGCTGGTACTAGTAGTACTGGTTTTCCTGAGTTTTCCTCCAACTTTAGCAAAGACAATTGTAACCTTTTTCTCCCTTTCAACTGGAAAAAGTTGGGGTTGAAATCGGCTGTAAAGTTGGTTGCTCGAAAAGTCGGTGAATCTGATAGCGTCTTAAGACAACTGAATATCTTATTGACGATGACATACTGCAAGGTGTAATAAAATGTAGTGAAGAAACTACAGTGAGCGATGAAGATGATAATGAAGAAGAAATTGAAAGACCTTCAAAGAAATGCTATAGGCCTTCGATACAGTAAGAAGGGGATTCAAGTTTTGTGAAAACGCTACAGATGAACTGTCCAGATACTTAAAAAATGTTTAAAAATGTTTATATGAACGGTGTATTTTTTATAAGAAACATGCACCGTATTTTATGGAAGAAACGCCGCACTCCTCAAATTGGCCTGAGTAAGTTTAAAAATATCGTAATCGCCGCACCCGTTGTAAACGCCGCATCCATCGGAACGCTACTTTTGTCGACAGCGTCACATTGACCTAACTTAAATCAAAGTTTTCTGAGCAATGTAGGATGCCTCGTTTTTAATATCTTAAGATGTCTGAAATTTTATTTAAAATATTTAAATCCTATTTTAAATATTTTTATAAATTTTTAAATCAAGGAAACTCAGTTGGTATTTAAAAAAATCGTAAACGCCGCACTTGGAAAAAAATTAACTTTTAAACTCGTAAACGCCGCGGCGTTTCTTCCATAAAATACGGTACAGAGTAATATTAGACTTTTTTAAAGTTAAAGATTTGGTATACTGACAAAAGAGAAAGCATACGATACGCTTCAGTTTTTGTTTACTCTCTTTATTGTGTGTGTTTTTTAGACATTACTCTAATTAATTTTTTCACATATGTCTACATTGCATTATAAAAATGTTGCTGTCCTAATTAAATTAAATTTTTTCTATATTGCCATTTTATGCCTATTTTTCGTTTTATTAGCGCGTATTTTATTATACAAATTTCATGAATTTAAGTTGATTTCTATTTAACGAATTTTCTTCATAACGAAGTGTTTAAGTTTAACGATGAGACTTCGTTAAATGGAAGTTTCACTGTACTTCATCCCCCTCCCCCCTTTCAACGATCCTACATCTTATTCAAAAACAATCAATATGAAAACAATGTATTTACATGTTTCTAAATTTTACATTATTTACACATTTACAAGGACATCAATACAAATTACATTTTTAACTCACTCTGATTGGTTTAACCATGCTCCTATTACGAATTTCTAAAAGAAATCCTTCATATTCTGAAAGGCAATTTTTTTTTGGCAAATATAGCCTAGTTTGGCTACATTGTTTAACACGTTCACGCTGGCACGGTGGGTCACTCTCGACTGTCTCAGAGTTGTCAAGTCTCCGGCTTTTTGCACACCACTGTTATTTTAGAGAAAATGTTGCTCCTTTAAATCGTCCAATTGTTCTAATTGCTGTGCTCAAATCCAAAAGGGCAACTTCCTGACATAAATTTTAATTTATTTTTGTTCGAAAATGCATGAAACTAGCTGGTGTTGTTGTTCCGAAACTATGTAATCGAGCTGTTTTTTCCATTTTTTTTTTTTTTTTTTTTTTTTTTTTTGCAAACGCAATAGATCTTTCAGAAAATATTGTCAAAGTGGACGTTTTGAATCGAATTTCCGGCGAAAGTAGAAAAATCACTCAAGAGCGGGCGAAAAACGGATTTGTCACGTGATCGAAATGGCTTATAACTCAATGGGTAATTGATTGATCAAAAAATGGAGAAAACAGTTCAATTCCAAATCGCTTCTATGACCAGGCTTTCCAATTTTATATCTTTCCATTAAAAAATGAATTTGTAAATGTGTCAGAACGTTTTGCGCTTGAGAACAGCCTTAAAAGAGCAAATGCATGGAGAAAATTGGGAATTAAGCTACTTTGCAATAACAATAATTCGAGTTCATTCTATTCTAAACGGTCTAAACCAGTGGATCTCAACGTGGGGCGCAATTTCAGATTTGTTATTAACCCATTCTCTCTCAATTTTTCTTTTTGTCATTTTTATCAATAAAGGTGTTGTTGCAGACTTAACATGGAAATAATACATGAAAATTTTAAAATGTCTGAATGAAAATAAATTTTCCGAACGTAAGTTCAAAACACAACTATTACTGGAATAATTACATGAAAATTTTTATATGAAATTCGGATACCTTTTATATATTTAAAAACCTTTATAATTTTTCTGGTTTTTATATTATTTCAATGTTACACACCTGTTTTTTATTATTATTATTATTTATTGATACTTGTATTTCTATTCACAGTGCAATGTGTCACATGAAGAAACTTTTACATATGAAATTACTTTAGGGTTTATCTAAAATTAACTAGTATGTTGAACACACCTTAAACTTAAAAATGTTTGAAATATGTTAACGATGTACTACTTTTATAAAATTATTGTCATGAACATCACAGAAGGAAATGGTTAATAAATAATTCATTAAAATTCATAAAGTTATGTTAAAATCATATTTTTAACAAAAATTTTATCCTTTGATACTTTTGAATGTGAAAGGATTTGTCATCCCTATTTACAGTAAAACCTCCCTAAAGCGACCACACTCCGTTCAAATAAAAATTGGTCGCTCCGAGAGGTGGTCTCTTAAAGGAGGTCATGTTTAAATCCAGATTTTAATTGTTGAACAAAGGTAACAATTAATGTTACTAAAATTTATTTTTCATATTAGGAAAATATGAAAATATAAGTATCAAAACAAAAGTTAATTAATGCAGAATTTAAAAAATGAATACATTGATGTTTGCTTTGATTTTACGGTTTTATCTTTTATAACTTTTATTTCCAAGTCCTTTCGAAGTTCAGTAAATAAATGCAATTTTTTTGGACGGGAAATAGGGCCGATTTCATTAATTTATCTATTTCTTTGAGAGTTTCCTGACAGAATAGGGCAGGGGAGTTTCTTGACCGTCATTCTTAATTTGTCATCAGAGTTAAATTCATTGCCTAAAAAGGCAGAGAGAGGTTTAAACACTTAAAAGTTACCGAAATAAAGAAAAATTCTAAACTTAGTTTATGAATAATAATGCGCTCTTCGGAATTATTTTTCTAAAAAAACCTTCTTCTAGCGACCAGGAAAAAACGGAATTTGTTTCATTTTCTTCAAAGAAATTGGTCGCTCATGAAAGGAATTCAACTGGGATGGTCTCTGAATGGAGGTAAAATTAGTATTGAGCTTATGGGAATAAATTTCGTTCCATGAAAAAATGGTTGTTAAGGGAGGTGGTCGCACAGGGAGGTTTTACTGTATCTCTTTTAGGCTTCTTCCGTGTGAATAACAGTTCATTTTTTATATAATAAAAATTATATGTTAGAGAGGAGTGTGTGTGTGTGGGGGGGGGGGGGGGGGGGGTAAATCACGATTTTAAAGATGCTCAGGTGGGGCGCGTCCAAACAAAGGTTGGGAACCACAGGTCTAAACTGTCTGTTTGCATGTCGACGGCAAAAATACAGTAAATTCTCTGTAAGGTGGACTCTGTGTAAGACGGAAATCTGTCTAACTGATTTTCAAGTCCCTGCGAATCGATAGACATAGAGTAAAATTTGTCTAAGGCGGAATATTGTCTACTGCGGAAAATTTTCTTGGTCCATATACCAATCGATTCCGCCTTAGACAGAGTTTACTGATAGACAAAGAAAAAAAATTAAATAAACGACCACTAAAACAAAAACTTATGGTAACTGATCTTGTAGCTGATCATGCAAAAATGGCTTTTTAAAACATTGCATAAATAAGGTTACCTTTATTTATTTATATATTATTATTCAAAACTTTCGCTTCCACGCTTTCTGCTCTATCATGTTCTCTTTTCTATCCTCGTATCGCATATTTCGCGCCTGGAAGAAATTAAAAAACAGAAACTGCGATAATTTTACTAAATCACGCAGATTCAATAAAAGTAAATAATACAAGTGTCGCACCTGCTCCATAAATAATTTGTGGAACATGTTTCTAACCCTTCCATGTGCAAATAGAATTTAACATACTATTATTTTTTTCCTTCTTACCATGAAATTCAAACAGATAGACTCTCAACTTGGGAGGTCTGTAATTTTCCCCCAATCATGCCCCTTTTCATTCCCACCTCAGTGTGAGGTTTGCACAGAAGATTAGGCCAAGTGATTTGGCGGGAAATTTGTAGGGAAGAGAAAAAGAATTGGTATCACGATTTGCATTGTTGGGGAAATTTTTTGAAGGGGACCTTCTACATTAGGAGACGCGAAAATAAAAAAAAAGTCCTTCCGGCCAGTGCCGGGAGGAAGAGGTAGCTTTCATATTCCTTATTTTTAAAAAGCCAACTTATATCATTCAAACACACGAAGCTCAATTTAGTGGAAACCGAATATAGGAGATTCAATACTACTTTTTATCAATATAATGAATGAGAATTTCGCGAAATTAGTCAGCTTTATCCAAGCTGCTTTTCTTTAAAGTAACTTATATTTGGCTGCCAAATTCGGCGATTTCTTAAAGTGCCTGCCATTTTAAGACAACATGGTGGATGAGGCTAACCAGTGAACTTAGTCGAGACCTTAGTAATTGCTGTGCACATGCTCACTCACATCGGAATCGGTTGATATATACGAGTGCTGTCGCATGCAAATTTTTCAAAATGTCACCCACAATAGAAATTGAAACTGCTATATCTGAGCCATTTTTTAAGGTAAAGACAAACAAAAAATGCTCCTGAATCGTTATATCAAGGTCAAATACTTAAGAAAGAAACCTTTTTCAATTTCTAATTTTTTTGCACCTCACTTTAAATATATATATATATTTTTTTTTTAATGGCCGCCATTTTGAAACAAGATCGCTGATGAATCTGGCCAGCGAACTTGGTCGAGGTATTGATGTATACTATCCACATGCCTTCTTACATCGAAATAGGCGAATATGTGTGTTATCGCGTGACAAATACAAGATCGTTTCAAAGTGTTAGCCATGATAGAAATTCAAAGTACTATAATTCAACCACTTTTTAAGATATAAACAAAAGAACAAATTTTCAGAAACAAAAACTGCTCCGGAATCTTTGTATCAAGGCTAAACACATAAAAAAAATCTTTTTCATTTTCCAATTTTTTAATACCTTATTTAAAATTTTGAATTTAATTTTTTTAAATGGCAACCCTTTTGAAACAAGATGGCGAATGAAGCTGGCCAACGAACTCGGTCGAGACATTGGTATGTACTATGTATAGACCAAGTAACATCTAAATCGGTTCATAAATACACCTGTTATCGCGTGACAAAAATCAAGTCGTTTTAAAATGTCAGCCACAATATAAATTCAAAATGCTATTACTCAGCCATTTTTTTAGATATAGACGAAACAAAAACTGTTCCGGAATCTTTGTATTAAGGTCAAACACATACGAAAAAAATCTTTTTCATTTTCTAATTTTTTGGTATCTCATTTTAATTTTTTTATTTTTAAAATTTTTTTAAATGGCCGCCATTTTGAAACAAGATGGTGGATGAAGCTGGCCAACGAACTCGGTCGAGATATTTGTATGTACTATGTACACACCTAGGTACATCCAAATCTGTTCATAAATACGCCTGTTATTACGTGACAAAAATCAGCACGTTTCAAAATGTCAGCCACGCTAGAAATTCAAAATGCTATAACTCAGCCATTTCTTAAGATATAAACGAAACAAAAACTGCTCCCGAATCTTTTTATCAAGGTCAAACACATAAGAAGAAAATATTTTTTCAACTTTCAATTTTTTGGTACCACATTTCAAATTTAAATTTTTCTTAACAATTTAAATGGCCGCCATTTTTAAACAAGATGGCGGATGAAGCTGGCCAACGAACCCGGTCGAGACATTGGTATGCACTATATATAAACGAAGTTACATCCAAATCGGTTCATAAATACGCCTTTTATCGCGTGACAAAATTCAGGGCGTTTCAAAATGTCAGCCACGCTAGAAATTCAAAATGCTGCAACTCAGCCATTTTTTAAGATATAGACGAAACAAAAACTGCTCCGAAATCTTTGTATAAAGGTCAAATACATAAGAAAAAATATTTTTCCATTTTCAATTTTTTGGTACCACATTTCAAATTTTAAATTTTTTAAATGGCCGCCATTTTGAAACAAAATGGCGGATGAAGCTGGCCAACGAACTCGGTCGAGACATTGGTATGTACTATGTACACACCGAATTACATCGAAATCGGTTCATAGATACGCCTTTTATCGCGTCACAAAATTCAGGACGTTTCAAAATGTCAGCCATGCTAGAAATTCAAAATGCTATAACTCAGCCATTTTTTAAGATATAGACGAAACAAAAACTGCTCCGGAATCTTCGTATAAAGGTGAAATACATAAGAAAAAAAAACATTTTTCCATTTTTAATTTTTTGGTACCACATTTCAAATTTAAAAATTTTTTTAAATTTTTAAATGGCCGCCATTTTGAAACAAAACGGCGGATGAAGCTGGCCAACGAACTCGGTCGAGACATTGGTATGTACTATGTACACACCGAATTACATCGAAATCGGTTCATAATTACGATAGTTACAGTGCGATATGTCAGATATATATATATATATATATATATATCAATTTTGAACGGAGGTTGGTTTCGGGGTGTGGGAGTCATGATCGATGAAAATATACCAAAATTTTTTGAAATCGCTTTCCTCCGAACGGCTGCAATAGGTAGTTTTTTGTAATGAAAGCTACCTAAAAGCACTTTATGACTTTTTTGTAAGAAAACTGTATGATGGATCTTTTTGAAATTTTAACAGTTTATTGTACATATCTTAAGGTATACACAAGAATTTTTTTATTAGATTTTGTTGCTTCTGCTCTAAGTTATAAACAAATATGTTCAACCACATTTTTTGACACGGTGGACAAGATTAAAAATAAAACTACTCAATGGATCATCTTGATTTTTTTTTCATTATTAAAGCTTTTTTAATTGCCTTCTATATGAATTAAAGCTTTTACTAAAATTATTTAAAAATAAAAAGTTATTAACAAAAAAAAAAACGAATTTTTTTAACAAAAAAAAATTTAATCAACCATTACATAACTTTTTTTAAAAAATAAATTTATGGGTTCCTTTAATTTAACTTTAATATACTCACGAAGTTTACGAAAAAAAAATATTTCTGTGTTTTAGATTCACTACAAGGCGCTATCATGCCCACCACCCAGGACGAAAATTTCCAAAGCAGTTGAACATATTTGTTTATAACTTAGAGTAGAAACAACAAAATCGAATAAAAAAATTCTTGTGTATACCTTAAGATATGTACAATAAACTGGTAAAATTTCAAAAAGATCCATCATGCAGTTTTCTTACAAAAAAAAAATCATAAAAAACTTCTTTTTTTTTTTATAAATTTATACAAACAAACTTTGCGAAAAAAAAAAGAATATAAACAAATTTCTGTGAAAAATTTTGTGGAAAACAACGTTTAAACATATGGAAAAATCCACCTGTTTTAAAACTTTCATTTAAAAAAAATGCGACTTTCAATATTAAAAATCTAAAACTTACAATTAAAACAGTTTCGATTTAGGCTGGAAAGCTGTACCAAAACGAAAATACACAGTAAATGAAAATTATAATTGCAAGGGGAGGGGGGAGGGGGGAAGTGTATTGTCAAATAATACCAATTTTTAAACAATGGAAGATTTGAAAATGATAAATGTATTTATAATAATACCAGAACTATTATAATTTGTTTCTTTTAAACTGGCATCATTTATATATTTGAAAACTATGTACAGTCGTGGGAAAAAAAAAAAAGTAAACACCCCCTACTAACTCCTCAACAAATTATCGTAGTAGAAAGTTACTGGTACCGAACGATTGGAAATAAAGTCTACTTTTAAATGATGTATATAAAATTTGCTTAGGGGCCATCTACGTATTAAAACGAACCATAACTTTGATTTTTTTCAATAGCAGTACACAATTCTGACAGCATAAATGAACTCTGCACCCTTCAATTAGCATAAAAATAAATTTTTATACATTTCGTACCATAAGTTTCCGAGAAATTAATTATTTTAAAACGAGCATATTTTAAGGGCTATATCCAAATTGAAGTTTCGTACTCGATTGTTAACTGAGAGAGCCCCCTTCTTGATCAAGGCAACTGAAGCACCACTCAAGCAATCAATGAAGCCTGCTAGATTACACGACAGCAGAAGAAATTTCAAAATATCTAGTCACTTCTACCACAGACGGCCCCTTAAAACATCCTTTTGCCATTTTTTAAGCATAATTTGAAAACTACTTGGAAGAAAATTGTGAAATTTTGGATTTCCATAAAGCAGGACTTGGAGCATAATTTCAGGAGATATAAATAAAAATATGAAAATGTAATTTAACATTAGAAGCACTAAATTTTGAATGTTTATAATTCAAAAACTTATCATTCAAATGACTTGAAATTTGGTGTCCAAGTATAGTTTGAACCAAAGATTTGAAATATCTGGTTAAAATTGGATATTGCTATTGAAAAAAAATGAAGTTTGGATTCGTTTTAATATGTAGATGGTCCCCTAAGCAAATTTTATATACATTATTTAAAAGTAGACTTTATTTCCAATCGTTCGGTACCAGTAACTTTTGTCTACGATAATTTGTTGAGGAGTTAGTAGGGGGTGTTTACTTTTTTTTTTCCATGACTTCACATGGATGTACAATACAGTTTAAAATTGCTTTCAAAATGCGATATTGGTTGAAACTTAAGACTTTTTTGTTATTTTTTAAATGAGCTCTACTGATATAATTAAACAAATGCAACCGAAAAATCATTTCAACAGACATATGATATATTACAAACACTGGTGTTTGATTAACTGACTGAAAAACTGGTGTTGTTCAAATTAAGCAAGAAAAGCTACTGTCAAAATTCTGAGGCTGAAAGGATTTTAAGAGCTGGCTGTCTTCTCTCTCTCTCTTTTTTTTTTTTTTTTTTTTTTTTATATAATATATTCATGTAAAGGAAAAAATATTTTTTTAGTGTACATAAATATTAAAAAAATTTATTATTTTATATTTTTTAAGAAAATGTAACTTATTTTTGAGAAACATTAGTAAGATTTTTTTTTTTTTTCGAAATTTCCAATTTTTCCAGAAAAAAACTGGAAAAAAACGGTTTTTTTTCTGGCACTTCAAAATTTCCGGAAAATTTACATCTCTACTTATAACTCGATAATTAATTTATTTATCAAAAAAAAAAGGAGAACTCATTTCGGTTCCAAATCGCTTCAATAGTCAGACCTGCCAATTTTATGCTTTCACTTTTTAAAAAAATGAGCCAGAAAATGTGTCAAAAAATTTCGTGTTGTTGAGCGGGGGGGTTTGAGAACTACTTTAATTAAAACATAATGAAAAATATTTTAGAAAATTATCTCAAAGAATGCAGTGCAAAAGTCCTGCCCGAAGTCACTGGTATTTATTGAAATTTATTTAAAAAGAAACTTGCGGTGTATAACTTTTCTGTGACCATTAGCATATTTTGTGCATTAACCTGTCCCACTTACGGGAATTGGATGATGTGCAAGAGCTAAGTGGTGATTACTCTGAAAACGCTTTAGAAAATGTTAAGTTTAATTTATCTTGATTAAATTAATTTCAGTATTTCAATTAGGTTAAAATAAAGTTAAGTTTATTTTTGAAGAAAAAGTAACATATATCTAGATCTTAAGATCTTTGCATTAGTTAAGTACTAGTTATTAACGCTAATTAATATACTTTCATAATGAGGAGTTGCTCAGAGAAATAATTTGACTCGTTTTTTTACGCGTAAATCTATACAGTAGGCCAGGGGTCACTAACTTTTATGCTGTTACGGGGGGCGATTTTCAATTCCGTTATTGGGAGAAAATGGTATCTAACGAATTAAAGACAAGAACATCCAGGGCAGAGCTCCCCGCCCTAAGTCTTCCTCCGTTGGGGCGCGTTTGAATTTATCACACATTCGTGGGCGTACTCCCTCTTCACATTTATTTATCTGTATGTGTGCGCGTGATGGGGGGGGGGGGGGGAGCACATTGAATAAACATATACAATCTCACATATATTAATAATGGATTGATATTAATGTTGCTTTAAGGCGATTTCTGGAATTCCATGCTCAACAACGCGAAACTTTTTGACACATTTTTAAACGTAAAGGCATAAAATTGGAAAAGCCTGACTATTGAAGCGATTTGGAAGAGTTTTCCATTTTTTTGATAAACAAACTGCTTATCGAGTTATAAGCAATTGTGGTCACGTGACGACCGGTTTTTCTCCCCCTCTCTTCTCTCCTTATCTCGCGTTCGGAAGTTAGGTTCAAAACGTCAACTTTGACGGTATTTTCTGAAAGATCTGCCTTTAACAAAAAAGGAAAACGTTTGTCAGATTTTGTTAAAAGAACTTGTTCGATGTCTTTTGATTTTCAAAGGTATTATATGCAATATATAACCTAAATTTTTGCTTAGGAGTAAAACTAAACTTCTAAATTAACTTAAGACGAAACCTTAATTAGAAAACATGAATCTTATAAAATGTAATTATTAATCCTCAATTAATTAATAATTTTACTCAAATCACTTAGCATGATTTTTCTAATTCTATGAATCTTCTGTTGCAAATTTAGATTTTGTATAGAAACCAGGTGAAACATAATTTTAGTTTTAGTTGCTATGTTTAAGATATTTTTAAACGTATAATCTAGGGATGCACCGAATAGTGATTTTGGCCGAATACCGAATATTCGGCCTGCCGAATAGTAACTATTCGGCCGAATACCGAATATTCGGCTCGTCGAATACTTGTATATTTCAAAGTTTAAAGGCATTAAAAATGTTAAATTTTAAAACAATTTTACATAATATTTAAAACAGAAACTTTTATTCTAATAAAAAAGAGCTTTTTTTCAAGTAAACTTTATACTGAAAAAAATCTGTTTTGAGTTATTTAATAAGAGGATAGTTATAAAACTTTTAATTAATAAAATTTTAAATTTCATGGCTTCTTCTGAGAATTAAAACAGATGAATAAAATTTTCTTAAATTCTAAAAGAAACATTTTAAAATCAAAGAGAAATTGTAAAAAAATTGTATAGGATCACATATTTGTTTGTCAGGAAGAGACTAAAGTAAAAGTAAATAAATAATACAATCTATTTTAATTTTATAAGGTGGCAACTTAGGAAGAATAACTGTTCTACTTTCCTTGATTAAGCAAGGAAGTTTTTAAATGCATCCTACATCGGTCTCTGAAAATGATTGCCCACTCCAGAGATTGTAAACGTTGTTCTGAAAATCTTAGAAAGAAACAGATTATTTACTGGACAATGTTCAGGAACTTGCATTCGTACATAATTAATTCCTATGAAAATCCTTGTGATTGGTTAAGTTTCTTAAATAATACTTAATAAACAGCAAATAAATAAGGCAAACACATTCTCTTTTATTTAAATATGATTCTGTTTCTAATTATCTCAATATCTTTATAAGTTGACTCTTAAACTTAGAAGTTGTATACGGTTTTTAAAAATATGTTTAAAAATTTTTTTTAAAGTATTCGGCTCGGCCGAATATTTCGATATTCGGCCAAACCGGCAAATATTCGGCATACCGAATAGTTTGATATTCGGCATACTGAATAGTTTGATATTCGGCCAAACCGAATATTCGGTGCATCCCTAGTATAATCCAAAAATTTTCCGGACTATGATAATTGTGACCCTTGGACATTAGATAAGCATCTGCCAGGCTATGCAGCTCCCTACCTGCTAAAAATACTTATCTATAATAATCGAAGCCATGGATGCAAATAGGTCATGCAAACTAAGAGAAATACTTCTGGGATAATGAATACCCCTCAATCAGTTAGAAACTTTCTATTTATCTCGTACTATGATTAAGATTAATTTGCATTTTAAAATAAAAGCCAGTGATTAAAAGTTTCTGCTTAAGAAATGGCTATTAGCAAAATTTAATTTGTTATCAACGTAGCATAAATATCCACATTAAACACAAATGCATGTAGTAACTATAAGTTGAACAATAAATAATAATAGTGGTCAACCAAATTATTTAGAATACAGGTGTTATGATAGATACTAAATTGATGCTTCCGACAAATGATGAAGTCAATCTTTCTTTATAGGGTGATGTAGATCACAGAATAAAAGTAATCAAGCAAAATACAAAAAATAAACAATATTCAAAAACAGATAAGCGTAAGTTATTGGTCATTTTCGAAGAAACGTACATTTTCATGGTCATGTAAATCATGTCCGTGAACAAACAAAAAAATATTTTTTTCAATTTTTACTTACCCATCAGACGTAGTATAGGGTAAGTCTTGTAATCGTTTCAAAAATCGAAAAAAAAAAATTGACGGATTTACACATTCAGACACTGGCGATTCCGAAAAACATATTTTTAGAAGGGAAAAAAAAAAAATGCCGTCTGTCTGTCTGTGCGTCTGTAAACGCTCTATCTCCCGAACAAATTGAGATAGAGACTTGAAATTTTGTGGTGTACTTAGTATGTAATAATAATAAGAAGAAGCCTATTGAATTTCAGTAACCTCGGTTATTCGGAACTATTTTTTTCGGACTCTCGAAATATTCGTTCTGATAAAAGGTATATAAAAATTTTCGAAATTGTTTATTTTAAGGAGTGAATATAAAAGACAATAAAAACATAAATTTTGCATAAAGAATGAAGTCGATCGGAAAATTAGTTACCGATATATTTGTAATCATATTTTCTACACTCTTCGATTTTTCATGACATTGTATTTCAATCAAATTTCAATTCAAAGATATATTTTAATAGTAAATGAGACGCTTAATCTGACGCAGTAAACTGTTAGTTAATATGATTATAATTTTAGGAGTTATAAGGATGTTTCTTTTACGCAATTCCGTAATAGAGCATTTAAAGTTTATGACGTCATCAAGCCACGATTTTAAACACTATCTACCGAACAAATTGACAACAAATATGATTAAATTTTATTTTGGAATTGCAATGCATTTTATAAATAGTTTACATATGTTTTATTTTCATATTTTTTATATTATGCATATGGGTAAGTATTACGGTGGGCCCCAATGACTAGTTTTTCCTTTGTTTGTCATAAAGTTACTTTTTCACGATCTTAGCAAATATTGCAATATTAGATAAGTTCAAAGCAATTCATTTTTTTTTATATATATATGCATCCTTAACTTGCTTCTCCATAGCATTTTGCATAACTAATATAAACTAATATAACTATAACTTTGATATTTTTGGAAATATAACTTTGGAAAGTTTGAGGAGAATAAATTTATATATTATTTATACGTGTATTTAAAAAAAAAAAAAAAAAAATTATTTCTTATGTTATCTGAATTGTAATATCTAAAACTTTTACTCGTGTGTAGACGAAATTATTTCCATTATTATTGAACAAAGTATCATTTTAATTATGGCCAACTGGGCGATTGCTTCCATGGGAAGCATTGTTCTTTGTTATGCTAAACAGATTTATTGGCAACTCTTATCAATTGTGCTCATAATTCGTGTTGACATACCACACGGCTTTATTTTCGGAACATGCCCAGTGCTTATCTCTTCTCCACTAATTCCCTTAAAAATCTGTGATTTTACCGCAGCTTATCCCCTCGTGATTGACGTATCTATGTTTCTCCTTGCCGAATTCCCTTTATGTGCCGAAATGACACGCCATCGTTTCTCTCTGCCTCGTAAAAACAACTATTACCGCTTAAAAGAAATAAACAACAAAAATGTCCGCGGCTTACTTATTTATTTATGTATTTCTCTTTCACCTCCCCACCCCCCACCCCTCCTGCCTTCTTCTGGTAATCCTTCACGCTTCGTGTGCAATTACGTGATTTCGCGCGAGACCAATTTCTTTTCCCCTTTCCTCCTTTGTTGCTTGGATGTCCCTCTTTGATGTTCGCCGCCAGCTTTGGCAGAGGTTCTTTCCTGACTGGAATAGTTGATCAGCCGCACGGTTCTCTCTTTTTCTTTTCTTTCGCTCATCTGTTTTTGTTCCCTCCCTTCTTTTCAATTTTATTCGTTCGCTTTGGGTAATACGTTGCCTGAGACTTTCACTTTGCTTCGAATACGGATGGCAGTTTGTCATTTTAATACAGAATAGCCATTTAAGAAGGTTCATTTTTTTTTCTATTTTTATCGGTCAAAAGCGATTTTTCCTTACACACATGAACTAATTTTACCGCATGGATGGAATTTTCGTGGGTTTTCGCTATTCTTCGACGAAATTTGTTGTTTATTCTGCGATTCTTGGTCGAAATTCACGTTTTTCGCGATCTTATGGGCGAAAATTGCGTTTTTTCCCGCGATCCTTTGATGAAATTGGCGATTTTTCTGGAAACGATTGACAAAATTGATTTTTTTCGGCGACCATGTCGAAATTCACGATATTTTTTATGTCCGAATTTTTGAATCGATGACCGACTTTTTTATTTTCGGAACCGAATGCCTCAAATTTTCGGAAAATTCGGAACAGAATCATTCCAGCAGGAACTATGTAATCTAAAGAGTATTCCATTTTTTGGTAAACGCAAAAGATCTTTCAGAAAATATTGTCAAAGTGGGCGTTTTGAACCGAATTTCCAGACGTTATAGATGGCGATAGAAAGGAGAAAAACTGGTCGCCTCGTGATGAAAATCATTAATTTATTTATCAAAAAATGAAAACTCATTTCGATTCCAAATCGCTTCAAGTCAGTCCTGTCAATTTTATGCCTTACGTAAATGCGTCAAAATTTCGCGTTGTTATTTTCTTTTCAATTTTATTCGTTCGCATTGGGTAATACGTTGCCTGAGACTTTCACTTTGCTTCGAATATGGATGGCAGTTTGTCAGTTTAATACAGAATAGCCATTTAAGAAGGTTCATTTTTCCCCCCTATTTTTATCAGTCAAAAGCGATTTTTCCTTTACACACATGAACTAATTTTTACCGCATGGATGGAATTTGCTGACGTCAGCATTTAGCCTTAAAAAAATCTTGCAACGTTTACCATTTTTCGTGAATTGGATACATTTTGGTCATAATCGACTGTTCTCTGATGCAAAGGTCTGTTTGGACCGGAATTTCCAAGCTCGGTCCGAACGAAAACTATCTTGACCCGGCCAGTGTAAAAACGAAAAGTTCGGCCCGGTCCCGGACCACGGCCTTCTCCAATATCTGGAGTTGGCCGTGACTCGGCCCGTTTATATTTTCGAAGTTCACCGCCCGTACAAAAATCAGTGAAAACAGACCCGGGACATGCAAAAATCAATTAAATCAGGACCGGTCCGTACAAAAATTAATTAAATCCGACCCGGCTCAATTTAAAAAAAAAGTTCCGATATTTCTTAAGGCTGTTCTCAAATCCAGACACATTTTTTTTTAATTCGTTTTTGTTCAGAAACGCGTGAAATTTGCAGGTGTTGTTATTCAGAAATTCCTCATATAACAGCGCAAAAACTACCCAACCGAATGGTTTGAAATTTAATATATATAATCGTTGCAGAATTTTATCGAGTCATTTCAAATTTTATTAAAATCGAATCAAAACTTAAGGTATTAATAAAAGCTTACTTCATTCTATTAAATCATATCATATACGTAATCAATTCAATAATATTCCCTGATATGTAATGATTCTAGGTTGTCATGGTGATGACGTCTTATTTAAGATGGAGTCCTATTACTTCCGAATCATGCATTTTTGCAATTTATAAAACTAGTTATAGTACGAACGCACCCTATTTGCCACGTTTGACATACAATTTCTGACTTGTTCATATTCAGAATATAATTTTCATTTAATCACAAATACCAAATATGTTAGTATCAAACGTCATTAATAAAATGTCAGGCGCTGTCTCATACATGTCTGAATCTTTTTTCTTCTTTTTCTACCTTTTTTCTCAGAAAATTATCTATTTAATAATATAAAATTTGTAAAGCGAGATTTTTCTGAGTAAAACTCCTTTTAATAGTCTTAATTAAATCTAAAAATTTATATTTAACTATAAGTTTCCACGTAGCTGAACCTTAGGTATCTCTTTTTTTTTTTTTTTTTTTTTTTTTAATTTCTCGAAAAATTAATTTAACATTTTAAACCCCAGGTGAAATATTTAATTTATATTAATTAATGAAACTTTTCAAAAGTATCTCTAAGGTAGTTTTCATTTAAACTTGGCATGCTTCAATTCCTTTTAGATATGAAAGGCAACACACAGCCTAAGATAATAACGATAAAAAAGTCCACGGGCTTTTTTTAATTATTTATTTTATTTTTTCGAATGGAATGAATATATGCATTAATTAAATAAAACTTACGTTTCGTTTAGAAACTTATCATAAATATATGATCTTCATCATTTAAAAAATATATATTTTTAAGGTATTAAAATATATTTTTCGTTAAATGCTAATATTTTTCTTTTGAAACTAATACACTTTAATTCATTAAGTTTAATTTCAGCTAATTTCATCAAGTTTTAAACAGCAATTTTAGAAACCGTTACACAATTTCTCCGGGCTACAGTTAAAAGTATAAATGTTGAAAGGAAAAGAAGAAAAAAAAATACCCTAAGTTTCTTTAAAAAATAAAGTAAAAGTTAAAAAAAAAAAAGACAAATATTTTGTTTTAAAGGAGAAAACATTTATTGTGGATTTGTACAGATTGAGTCTATATAATCTATGAGGTCCGTATGCTTTCCTTTGTTAAATTAACATTGAGAAGTGACGCTGGGATTAGATAAGTATTGCACTGCCGTGCAATAATAATTATGCAAACAAAAAAGTTATTTCGAAACAGCGAAAATTACTTTTAACATGAACAGTTCCCACTGTCCTGTCCCCGTCAAAATGAATACGGATTCTAGTGTTTTTTCTTCTTTTAAGATGAACACGTTTAACGTAAAATTTCGCTTAATATAAACAATTCTCGATGCCCCATGAGAGATTTTGACGTACAGTCTTCCCCACTTAATCGGGTCACGGATAGTCGAATACATCGCTTATTCGAATAGAATCCTCCAGAACCGAATTTATTCCTATTGGTTCTATGTTATTTTCCCCGCTTAAACAAAATACCTTTTACGAACGCCCCGCTTAATCGAATAACAACTGTGTGACCGATGTTTGAAAATAGGCGCGGAAAGCACGTTTTAGCAGGATTTTCTTTCCACCTTTTGTCCATTTTCAGTTCCTTTACGCTGAAAACTAATTTTCAGTTCTTCCTGCAATGATTTCGGCCGGCAGGTGTATAATGGACAGGTCAAATGATTTCCCCACTTTGATCTCCCCCACCATCACTTCTTGCTGTTAACCAGGCTTTAATGGCAATGCGCCGTCACTTCGAGAATCGAGATGGCAGTTGTGATATTTTGCACTCATTCGAAAAATAACTAGATATTTACTCCTTTAAAATTCCACTTAAACAAACCATTTTAAACGATTTTTTTAAAGCAGTATAAGTTTTTTAAAGCAGTATAAGTAACTTAAATTAGAAGTAGCAAAGTTTTGACCAAATTCAAATGAGCTGCATTAAGTGTGATGTAAACCATAAAAATGTAAATTAATACGTATTTACTTTATATTAGCATTTGTATTTATTTTTATTGTATGTTATTCTATTAAATATTTATTATGCTGTTAATTAAATGTACCGTAGATGGTTATCTTGCCTTTTTATTACGCATTAAGTATTACAGTTATGATACCCCGCTTAATCAAATAACCCGCTTAATCGAATATTTTTTTCTGGAACCGTCGATATTCGTTTAAACGGGGACGACTGCATAACGTGAACGAGAATGCCTAGGAAAGTGTGAAAGCTGCCTAACAATGAGCTATTCGTTAGAGTTTCATGAAAAGGATTATTCTTTAGAGCGATGAAAACGGGTATACTATTGCGATTAGAAGGTTCTCACTTTTGGACAATACAATACGTGTCATCAACTACATGCCACCTGCATTAGGGAAGGTTGCTACTAGGGATGCACCGAATATTCGGTATCTATTCGGTATTCGACCTATTCGGCCATGTTACCGAATATTCAGTTTGGCCGAATATCAAACTATTCGGTATACCGAATATTCGGCTTGGCCGAATAGCAAAATATTCGGCCAACAGAATACTTAAAAAGAACTTTTAAAACATGTTTTTAAAAACCTTATACCACTTATACGTTTAACAGTCAACTTATAAAGATATTCAGAATAATTAGAAACTGAATCATATATTTAAACAAAAGAGAATGTTTTCACATTATTTATTTGCTGTTTGTTAAGTATTATTTAAGAAAATTAACCAATCACGAGGATTTTCATAGGAATTATGTAAAAATGCAAGTTCCTGAACATTGTCCAGTAAATAATCTGTTTCTTGCTAAGATTTTAAGAACAAAATTTACAATCTCTGAAAATGATCGCCCACTCCAGGCACCAGTCTAGGATGTATTTAAAAACTTCCTTGCTTAATAGAAGGGAGTAGAACAGTTATTCTTGCTGAGTTGCCACCATATAAAATTTGAATAGATTGTATTATTTATTTTTACTTTAGTCTCTTCCTGGCAAACAAATAATATATGATCCTGTACATTTTTTCTTCCAATTTTTTCACAATTTCTCTTTGATTTTAAAATGTTTGTTTCAGAATTTAAGAAAATTTTATTTATTTGTTTTAATTCACAGAAGAAGCCATGAAATTTAAAATTTTATTAATTTAAAATGTTTTATAACTATCCTCTTCTTAAATAACTCAAAGCAGATTTTTTCAGCATAAAGTTTACTTGAAAAAAGTCCTTCCGGCCAGTGCCGGGAGGAAGAGGTAGCTTTCATAATCCTTATTTATAAAAAGCCAACTTATATCATGCAAACACACGAAGCTCAATTTAGTGGAAACCGAATATAGGAGATTCAATACTAATTTATATCAATATAATGAATGAGAATTTCGCGAAATTAGTCAGCTTTATCCAAGCTGCTTTTCTTTAAAGTAACTTATATTTGGCTGCCAAATTCGGCAATTTCTTAAAGTGCCTGTCATTTTAAGACAACATGGTGGATGAGGCTAAGCAGTGAACTTGGTCGAGACCTTAGTAATTGCTGTGCACATGCTCACTCACATCGGAATCGATTAATATATAGGAGTGCTGTCGCATGCAAAAAATCAGATTTTTCAAAATGTCACCCACAATAGAAATTGAAACTGCTATATCTGAGCCATTTTTTAAGGTAAAGACAAACAAAAAATGCTCCTGAATCCTTATATCAAGATCAAATACTTAAGAAAGAAACCTTTTTTCAATTTCTAATTTTTTTGCACTTCACTTTAAATATATATATACTAGACGATAGCCCGTCAGAATGACGTGTTTGCATTTTTAAAAGAATGATATAGAATTGCACTATAAAAAGAATGTTGGAGTAATAAATTTTATCCCGATCTGACCAATAGAGTCAATTGGGGTAAAATAGTTATAAAAATAGTCCCTTTTTCATTCAAACCTAATTTGCCAGAAAATTAGGTACTATTTTATTATCCCATTGACTAAAACTGTGGCCAAAGTGTAAGATTAAATGCCAATCATATCACTATAGTATATATATATATATATACAATCAATGTGATTGTAGTTCACAAAATTTCAAGAACTATTTCACAAAAAACATGCAAATTAGTACTAATAATGCTATTTTAAAACATTGTCAATGAACTATTTTACACCATGGTATAATAAGTATACTCAGTTAAAGCATACATCTATAATTAAGATAATTATAATAATTAAACATAAATCAAACAAAAAATGTATTTTAAAGTTACTAAAAGTATTACTATATAGTAGATTAAGATGTTTATAAATACTTATGGCATTTTTCCTTTTTAAATATCGCCTTTTCTCCATTGGTAGGTAAGACAGAAAACATAAAATCCAAAGGGAGTAAGAAGTAGGAACAAATTTTAAAGTTACTTACATCCAATGTTTGTATTTAAATATTTATTCATAGGAAAATCGATAACTGGTAAAAAAAAAAATACCAAATTTAATTTTATGAGTTTAACTGTTACCGACAATTTTCATTGTTTACATTCCAATGTGTAGTCAGATAATAGACATTTGCAGATTATACATCAGCGGATTTCACAGAGTTGACTGTATATAGTAATTTAAGATATTTTTAAATACTTAATGCATTTTTCCTTTTTAAATATCGCTTTTTCTCCGTTGGTAAGACAGAAAACATAAAATCCAAACGGAGTAAGAAGTAGGAGCAAAAATAACAAATTTCTGTAAACGAAGTGTATTGTAGATTTCACTAATTATTTAGATAGTTCACAAATTATTCATTTGGATTATTTCACAGATTATATGGATTTCACAGAGTTGACTGTATATAGTAGATTAATATATTTATAAATACTTATTGCATTTTTCCTTTTTAAATATCGCCTTTTCTCCGTTGGTAAGACAAAAAACATAAAATCCACAGGAATTAAGAAGTAGGAGCAAAAGTAGTAACAGATTTCTGTAAACAAAGTGTATTGTAGATTTCACAGATCATTTGGATAGTTCACAAATTATTCATTTGGATTACTTCACAGATTATATGGATTTCACAGAGTTGACTGTATATAGTAGATTAATATATTTATAAATACTTATTGCATTTTTCCTTTTTAAATATCGCCTTTCTCCGTTGGTAAGACAAAAAACAAAATCCACAGGAATTAAGAAGTAGGAGCAAAAGTAGTAACAGATTTCTGTAAACGAAGTGTACTGTAGATTTCAGAAATTATTTGGATAGTTCACAGATTATTCATTTGGATTATTTCACAGAGTTGACTGTATATAGCAGATTAAGATATTTATAAATACTTATTGCATTTTTCCTTTTTAAATATTGCTTCTTCTCTGCTGGTAAGACAGAAAACATAAAACCCAAACGGAGTAAGAAGTAGGAGCTAAAGTAACAAATTTCTGTAAACGAAGTGTATTGTAGATTTCACAGATTATTTGGATAGTTCACAAATTATTCATTTGGATTATTTCACAGATTATATGGATTTCACAAAGTTGACTGTATATAGCAGATTAAGATATTTATAAATACCTATTGCATTTTTCCTTTTTAAATATCGCCTTTTCTCCGTTGGTAAGACAGAAAAAATAAAATCCAAACGGAGTAAGAAGTAGGAGCAAAAGTAAAAAATTTTTGTAAACGAAATGTATTGTAGATTTCAGAAATTATTTGGATAGTTCACAAATTATTCATTTGGATTATTTCACAGATTATATGGATTTCACAAAGTTGACAGTATATAGTAGATTAAGATATTTATAAATACATATTGCATTTTTCCTTTTTAAATACCACCTTTTCTCCGTTGGTAAGACAGAAAACATAAAATCCACAGGAAGTAAGAAGTAGGAGCAAAAGTAGTAACAGATTTCTGTAAACGAAGTGCATTGTAGATTTCACAGATTATTTGGATAGTTCACAGATCATTCGTTTGGATTATTTCACAGAGTTGACTGTATATAGTAGATTAAGTTATTTATTGTATTTTTCTTTTTAAATATCGCTTTTTCTCCGTTGGTAAGACAGAAAATTAATTAAACATAAATCAAACAAAAAATCTATTTTATAATGACTTGCATCCAATGTATATATTTAAATATTTATTCATAGGAAAATCAATAACTGGTAAAAAAAAAAAAAAAAAAAAATTCAAATTTAATTTTATGAGTTTAATGTTACTGACAATTTTCATTGTTTACATTCCAATGTGTAGTCAGATAATAGACATTTGCAGATTATACATCAGCGGATTTCACAGAGTTGACTGTATATAGTAATTTAAGATATTTTTAAATACTTAATGCATTTTTCCTTTTTAAATATCGCTTTTTCTCCGTTGGTAAGACAGAAAACATAAAATCCAAACGGAGTAAGAAGTAGGAGCAAAAATAACAAATTTCTGTAAACGAAGTGTATTGTAGATTTCACTAATTATTTAGATAGTTCACAAATTATTCATTTGGATTATTTCACAGATTATATGGATTTCACAGAGTTGACTGTATATAGTAGATTAATATATTTATAAATACTTATTGCATTTTTCCTTTTTAAATATCGCCTTTTCTCCGTTGGTAAGACAAAAAACATAAAATCCACAGGAATTAAGAAGTAGGAGCAAAAGTAGTAACAGATTTCTGTAAACAAAGTGTATTGTAGATTTCACAGATCATTTGGATAGTTCACAAATTATTCATTTGGATTACTTCACAGATTATATGGATTTCACAGAGTTGACTGTATATAGTAGATTAATATATTTATAAATACTTATTGCATTTTTCCTTTTTAAATATCGCCTTTCTCCGTTGGTAAGACAAAAAACAAAATCCACAGGAATTAAGAAGTAGGAGCAAAAGTAGTAACAGATTTCTGTAAACGAAGTGTACTGTAGATTTCAGAAATTATTTGGATAGTTCACAGATTATTCATTTGGATTATTTCACAGAGTTGACTGTATATAGCAGATTAAGATATTTATAAATACTTATTGCATTTTTCCTTTTTAAATATTGCTTCTTCTCTGCTGGTAAGACAGAAAACATAAAACCCAAACGGAGTAAGAAGTAGGAGCTAAAGTAACAAATTTCTGTAAACGAAGTGTATTGTAGATTTCACAGATTATTTGGATAGTTCACAAATTATTCATTTGGATTATTTCACAGATTATATGGATTTCACAAAGTTGACTGTATATAGCAGATTAAGATATTTATAAATACCTATTGCATTTTTCCTTTTTAAATATCGCCTTTTCTCCGTTGGTAAGACAGAAAAAATAAAATCCAAACGGAGTAAGAAGTAGGAGCAAAAGTAAAAAATTTTTGTAAACGAAATGTATTGTAGATTTCAGAAATTATTTGGATAGTTCACAAATTATTCATTTGGATTATTTCACAGATTATATGGATTTCACAAAGTTGACAGTATATAGTAGATTAAGATATTTATAAATACATATTGCATTTTTCCTTTTTAAATACCACCTTTTCTCCGTTGGTAAGACAGAAAACATAAAATCCACAGGAAGTAAGAAGTAGGAGCAAAAGTAGTAACAGATTTCTGTAAACGAAGTGCATTGTAGATTTCACAGATTATTTGGATAGTTCACAGATCATTCGTTTGGATTATTTCACAGAGTTGACTGTATATAGTAGATTAAGTTATTTATTGTATTTTTCTTTTTAAATATCGCTTTTTCTCCGTTGGTAAGACAGAATATTAATTAAACATAAATCAAACAAAAAATCTATTTTATAATGACTTGCATCCAATGTATATATTTAAATATTTATTCATAGGAAAATCAATAACTGGTAAAAAAAAAAAAAAAAAAAAAAATTCAAATTTAATTTTATGAGTTTAATGTTACTGACAATTTTCATTGTTTACATTCCAATGTATAGTGCAGAGATAATAGACATTTGCAGATTATACATCAGCGGATTTCACAGAGTTGACTGTATATAGTAATTTAAGATAATTTATAAATACTTATTGCATTTTTCCTTTTTAAATATCATTTTTTCTCCGTTGGTAAGACAGAAAACATAAAATCCAAAGGGAGTAAGAAGTAGGAGCAAAAGTAACAAATTTCTGTAAACGAAGTGTATTGTAGATTTCAAAAACTTATTTGGATAGTTCACAGATTATTCATTTGGATTATTTCACAGATTATATGGATTTCACAGAGTTGACTGTATATAGTAGATTAAGATATTTATAAATACTTATTGCATTTTTCCTTTTTAAATATTGCTTTTTCTCAGTTGGTAAAACAGAAAACATGAAATCCACAGGAAGTAAGAAGTAGGAGCAAAAGTAGTAACAAATTTTTGTAAACGAAGTGCAGACCTGCCAACCTTTGAAAATGAAAAATCGTAGCACAAATTAATCTGGAAGCTGGTTGGTTGATTTTTCGTGTTTCGCGGCAATTTTTTTTTTTTTTTTTTTTTTTTTTTTTTAACATTTATAAAAAGAACCCAGTTCAAATTATTTAGCCCAGTGCAGTAAATTTTGATGAAATTTGCGATTTGTATTCTGCGATCATTTCACGATATTCACAATTTTTTTTCCACGATCGTAATTCACTTTTTTCTATTACGATTCTTTCTTGAAATCCTCGAATGAATGAATTTTTACTTCAAACTTTTGACGAAATTAGCATTTATTACCACGATCCTTTGGCGAAATTCGTGTTTTCTTTCCACGAAAAATCGTAGTTTGAGACCGATTTTCGTAGCATCGTAGTTTATACATCCAAATCGTAGCGACTACGATTTTTTCGTAGCATTTGGCAGGTCTGGAAGTGTATTGTAGATTTCAGAAATTATTTGGATAGTTCACAAATTATTAATTTGGATTATTTCACAGATTTTATGGATTTCACAGAGTTGACTGTATATAGTAGATTAAGATATTTATAACTACTTATTGCATTTTTCCTTTTTAAATATCGCCTTTTCTCCGTTGGTAAGATAGAAAACATAAAATCCACAGGAAGTAAGAGCAAAAGTAGTAACAAATTTTTGTAAACGAAGTGTATTGTAGATTTCAGAAATTATTTGGATAGTTCACAAATTATTCATTTGGATTATTTCACAGATTATATGGATTTCACAAAGTTGACTGTATATAGCAGATTAAGATATTTATAAATACCTATTGCATTTTTCCTTTTTAAATATCGCCTTTTCTCCGTTGGTAAGAGAGAAAAAATAAAATCCAAACGGAGTAAGAAGTAGGAGTAAAAGTAAAAAATTTTTGTAAACGAAATGTATTGTAGATTTCAGAAATTATTTGGATAGTTCACAAATTATTCATTTGGATTATTTCACAGATTATATGGATTTCACAAAGTTGACAGTATATAGTAGATTAAGATATTTATAAATACATATTGCATTTTTCCTTTTTAAATACCACCTTTTCTCTGTTGGTAAGACAGAAAACATAAAACCCACAGGAAGTAAGAAGTAGGAGCAAAAGTAGTAACAGATTTCTGTAAACGAAGTGCATTGTAGATTTCACAGATTATTTGGATAGTTCACAGATCATTCGTTTGGATTATTTCACAGAGTTGACTGTATATAGTAGATTAAGTTATTTATTGTATTTTTCTTTTTAAATATCGCTTTTTCTCCGTTGGTAAGACAGAATATTAATTAAACATAAATCAAACAAAAAATCTATTTTATAATGACTTGCATCCAATGTATATATTTAAATATTTATTCATAAGAAAATCAATAACTGGTAAAAAAAAAAAAAAAATCCAAATTTAATTTTATGAGTTTAATGTTACTGACAATTTTCATTGTTTACATTCCAATGTATAGTGCAGAGATAATAGACATTTGTAGATTATACATCAGCGGATTTCACAGAGTTGACTGTATATAGTAATTTAAGATAATTTATAAATACTTATTGCATTTTTCCTTTTTAAATATCATTTTTTCTCCGTTGGTAAGACAGAAAACATAAAATCCAAAGGGAGTAAGAAGTAGGAGCAAAAGTAACAAATTTCTGTAAACGAAGTGCATTGTAGATTTCACAAATTATTTGGATAGTTCACAAATTATTCATTTGGATTATTTCACAGATTATATGGATTTCACAGAGTTAACTGTATATAGTAGATTAAGATATTTATAAATTATTGTATTTTTCCTTTTTAAATATTGCTTTTTTTCCGTTGATGAGACAGAATAATATTTAAAAACATAAATCAAACAAAAAATGAAGTTTAAAGCTACTAAAAGTATTATATAGTAGATTAGGATATTTATAATTACTTATTGCGTTTTTCCTTTTTAAATATCGCCTTTTCTCCATTGATAAGACAAAAAACGTAAAATCCAAAGGGAGTAGGAAGTAGGAGCAAAAGTAACAGATTTCTGTAAATGAAGTGTATTGTAGATCAGAGAAAGTGAGGTGTGTTACATTTTCTTTAAATTATAAAAATTTTAAATAAGAGGGTAATTTAAAGCGTAGTTAAAAAAAAACAATTATCAGAAGACTTCCTTGAAAACAATATTTTGGGTGAAATATCTATTGTCATTTAGTAGTTTCCCTTGTTGTTGGCTTTCTTTTATCTGAATTTTAATTTGATGGGGATTTCTAGATCTTGATAGTGCAACATAGAGCTGACCATGTGAGAAGACAGGCTCATCAAGATAAATTCCAACATGCTCAAAAGTTTGTCCCTGTGATTTGTTTATTGTCATGGCATAGGCTGGAATGATTGGAAACTGGCGGCGTTTGAGGATAAATGGCAGATTAATGTCGCTTGGTGCTAACTCTATTCTTGGCAAAAAGACAATATCTCCCCGGTTGCATTCAGAAACTATTTCTGCAGTGATGAAGTTTGAAGCAAGTCCTGTGACCAATAGGCGAGTGCCGTTGCAAAGTCCTTGCTTGGGATTTAAGTTACGTAGCAACATGATTATGACTCCTTTTTTTAACAACAGCATGTGTGGTGGCATTCCTGATGGAGTTAGCTCATGAAGAAATTCGGGTGGGTAATTTTGAAAATCAGTTGCATCTTCAGATACGATGGAATCTGCACTATAATATATTTGAGTATCTCCTTGGATTTTTTGAATGATTGCATGATTGATTTCAAGAGTCTTCTTATTTGTTGGAGCTAAAATAACCCTTTTTGCCAGCTCTTCAACTTGCATGTTACACAATTGCTCACTGTAAATGGCTTCAATTAAATTATTTTGTACAATCATTTGCTCAGGTATTTCAACAGAATTAGGTGGTAAACTTGAAATTAGAGGAAGATTGGCTAATCCAATATTCAACAGCCATGTATTGTGCTCATTTTGGCCAATGCTACGCATATTAATTTTAAGGCTGAGGTGAATGAATTTGCTCCACAGTGGGCTTGATTTTATACAGCTTTCAATAATATCAACAGAAGTACCTCTAGGGACTACTGGAAGTGTCTGCCTGAAATCACCTCCAAGTACTATGACTTTTCCACCAAATGGGGTATCATTTCTCATTATTTCGCGAAGCAGCATATCTATACAACGAAGACCATCTTTAGTTAGCATCGTAACTTCGTCAATAATAATGAGCAAAGCCTGTCGCAGATTTTCAGCTTCTGGAGATGTTGTTCTTATTGAGGAAACTGATGTATCAAGGAGGGGAACTGGTAGCTTGAATCCGCTATGAACAGTGCGTCCACCTTTTAGCAATGTTGCTGCAATGCCAGTTGTTGCAAATGGAAGAGCAATTTCCCCCTTACCTCGAACGTAATGCAATAGCGTTGAATACAGGTAAGTTTTGCCAGAACCTCCTGGACCATCCAAGAAAAAATATCTGTTATTTTCATTGACGTTGTCGATAGCTGTGGTAATTTTAACAAATGCAGCAATTTGTTCATTATTGAGAGATGCGATACATCTTTCTGCTGCTTCCTTTTCCTCACACTGGTTATACTCCTGAATTTTGACTGGACTTCCTGTTGGGATAGGTAGACCAGCTGAAGCACATGACAATCCATGTTGAATGAGAATTTCATTAATGTCATGTAGTGCAAAGTTAAGAGCTACTTCTTCAGAATTGTTGCGTAAAAAATCAAGTGCCATGTCAACAGAGTATTTACTCCAAAGGTCTAATGCATTTGTGGGATTACAGAAACAAAGAATAAATGCAAATGATTGACGTAATTGCTTTGGCATTTGAAAGATCGAAGCCTCCTGTAAATGTGAATCCCACTCTTCATCTGACTCCAGCAAGTGACGATGGAAAGCTGCTTGCTTGAAAGTGTCAAAAACAACATTGTCAACCGTTCGTAAAAATTCAAAGCCTATAGCCCCAGGCACATGAAGCAGCAGTATGCGTAGATAGAATCTCTCTTCATCTTTTACACTAACATTGTACATTCTTGGGAGAACCTTCTTTTCTCCTCGCTTTCGTTTTTGCCAAGCATTACGAACATATCTGTAGTGATATGGAATGTCGATGTACAACAATGCTCGTGCATCAGGATCAGTTAAGTTTAGTTCAAACCATGCTTCAAGCTTTGTTTTCGATGATCGTGCGGCTTGTAAGGCTTCTATCTCATGACCAGCGGTAAATGTGATACGTTGTTGATTTGGAAGATGAACAGGCAGTCTTATCACTGCGTGTGAACGATCATGCATTTTTGACTCGAGCAATCTCCACATTGCTTCTGGTGCACCTACATATCGTGCATCGATGTAGTTAGCAATTTCATTGTTTTGGCGTTGTCCTGCAGTCAATACCATATTGGCACAGTCAAATCCTTTATATATATATTTGTAAATATATTTAACTGCACGCAGAGAGGTACAAACTTCAACATTGATATGAGCATTATATTTAAGTAATAGATATGGATTGTATGGAACAACATGTGTATTGTCCATTGGTACTCCTCTAACATTAACTGTCATGTTTAAACGCCTACGATACAGTGGATAGCCATTAATTGTGATAGTAGTGTCAGTTTGAAATTCCTTGGGAAACATTTTACTGCATTTTCCATTCTCCATGCAAGGTGCTTCAGGATTTCTAATACCACATGGACCATGCAACATACATCTTTTTACAATATCATGCAGGCGCGGATTGTGATCAGGCGATGGCAACTCAGCACACACAAATTGATCAATGCGTTCAGCAGTGGAAAACTTATCTTCAGCTCTTAGAGCAATCAAAATGTGTGCATGGGGCAATCCTCTTTTTTGGAATTCTACAGTGTATACGTGAGCTGTTGACTTTCCCAAGACACTGTGAACAGTCAGATCTTCCATAAGAGATTTCAGTTTCAGGTTGAACACTCTAGCCACCAAATCAGGGCGGTCAAATGTTTGTTCACCTGGTCGCAAATTTTCAGTAATCTCTCGCCACTTTGGATTTGCTGTGAATGTTATAAAAAGGTCTGGTGCACCATGTTTAGCAAAGATGGACATTGCATCAGCACACCGTTCTCTCATATTTCTTGGTGAACCTTCAAATGATGACGGCAAAATAACTGGAATTCCTGCTGCCATTCCAGCATTTCCATTTTCAAATTCAACATGGTCTGCAAGTCCTTGGTAGAGCTCAGTTCGTAACTTCTGCTGATGCGTTCTGATAAAATTTAGATTATTGGCTTCTACCTGAAGATAAGAATCGACAATATATTGCTGAGTAAGTTTTCCTGCACTAATTATAGGATTGAAATAATCTCTAATGGCAGTTAAAGCAACTTTGTATTGAAGCATTGTTACATTTTCTCTGCTGCTTTCCTGTGCTCCATCATAAGCTTCACAACTCCAGTTTGGCTGCCAGCCCGGCTCCCCATAGGGAAACAAAATAGGATAACACATTGGATCTAAGTTTGGACTCAAGATATTAAGATTAATGAAGGGTTGCAAAGGATTTTCTGGATTGAATGGATAAACACGGATGTCACGTTGAAATGGAGGTTCACCATCATTATTCACGAAAACCATAGCAATTTCATTGGCAGTTGGGGCATTATATCGCCGCTGATCAGAATGTCGGTCTCGCCGGAACACCATATTTACAACAGGAATATTCTCCCCTGCTTCATTTGCTTCTTGAATTGCTCGAGCCTGAACATCCCGAAGCATAGAGTACGTATTAGTTAGCCGATTGTGCTGCCTAAAAAAACGATCAATTTGATCCAATATACGTGGGAAGCATTGCTCATTAGCAGGATGAGTAACTCTAATTTCAGTAGCTTGAGTGCTGTCAATGACATAGAGTTGCGCAAACTGGGGAGCTTCACCATTGAGCGGTTGAATGTGGCTTGTTCGGTGACAAATTTGACCATGGACTTTAAAAATATAAGGTCCTCTACCATTAAAATCAACAACTTTTGCCCCCATTGATGCAAATGAAACAGCACTGTTGTATGAGCGAATATTTTCGCGAAAGTTCTTGTAATCAGGATTGCTCGGATCCGTAAGCAAGTTCAACAAAAAATTAGGGTATGACAAAATATTTCCCTCAGCATTTATAGGCTTCTCAAGTTTCACTCTTCCTTTACGGCAGCAACTTGTAAATTTCCCGTCAGGTGGGCGTTCAGCACTGAAATTTTTGGAGGCACAGAACTGGCAAATAGCGTTCATCGATCCGCAGAAGTGTTCATCGACTTCAACACTTAAATGGCTTTGAAGCTCTCGAGAATGATGGGCTTCTGCATTTCTTTCTCGTCGTTCTCGTTGAGCTGCAGCATTTTCTGCTCTAATTCTATCTCGCGACTCCTGGCTTTGCCTGGCTAGCCATCTTGCTTGCCGCTCATTATTCTTTCGCCGTCTTCTTGCAATGGGACTTTCGTCTTCGTTCATTTCATTAAAAGAAAAAAAAACTATAACCTTCCAATTTCTTATGAAAAAAAAAAAAGATGAAGGGTAGGACTTCAATTTCTAAACATTTTGTTAGCGAATAGCGAAAAAGTGAGCACGTTTTTAGATATTGAAAAATCAAATCAACATTCACTCGTGATGCCACTTGTACAACACAAATTCCAAATCCAGAAACAAATGAATGACTCTTTGAACGAATCATTAAAAAATACGTTCAACATCTGATTTTGCTCTTATAATACTTTTTAAAGCATAATAAAGCCTTTAAATAATTTGAAATACGTTTATTTTTAGAAAGGAAATGTTAATGCAGTACAAAATAATTCGCAGGAATGAATTCAAGAATACAGCTATATCGAGCTATATTTACTGAGCACTATGAAGCGTTCTCATTGGTCAGAGAATAGATAGCCTTGAAAAACAGAGGTAATTTTTCGCGATATTTTTAACTGTGTATACTGAATTCAAACTGTAAATAAATGTAAACAAAAATGAAAAAGTATTTCAAAATATTAATATGCTTTTGCATAATATTTTAAGAGAATTTAATGAATAGCTGAAAGAGTCATTCATTTGTTTTTGGATATGAATGGCAACGGTAATCGCTTGTATACATCGGAAGCCTTTTGTTGGTATCTGGTTATTTTTAAATTAGACCTTAAAGCGTTATAATTGTATACTTTTTGAAGGTTTTAGAAAAATTGAGGAAGAATATGTTACACAACGAATAGATAGACAGATTAAATAAGGCAGTGGCAAATACGGCATCGGAATGCTTAAGCCTAACGTGGCCGCGTTTGGATTATCAGGAAACGGATGAGTTCAACCCCGGAAGCGTTATACATTTTGTGTCTTTCTATGTATAATATTTTAGTTTAATGGCCGCCATTTTGAAACAAGATGGCTGATGAATCTGGCCAGCGAACTTGGTCGAGGTGTTGATGTATACTATCCACATGCCTTCTTACATCGAAATAGGCGAATACGTGTGTTATCGCGTGACAAATACAAGATCATTTCAAAATGTTAGCCATGCTAGAAATTCAAGTGCTATAAATCAACCATTTTTTAAGATATCAACAAAAGAACAAATTTTCAGAAACAAAAACTGCTCCGGAATCTTTGTATCAAGGCCAAACACAAAAAAATCTTTTTCATTTTCCAATTTTTTAATACCTCATTTTGAATTTTAAATTTAATTTTTTTAAAATTGTAACCCTTTTGAAACAAGATGGCGAATGAAGCAGGCCAACGAACTCGGTCGAGACATTGGTATGTACTATGTACAGACCAAGTTACATCCAAATAGGTTCATAAATACGCCTGTTATCGCGTGACAAAAATCAGGTCGTTTTAAAATGTCAGCCACAAGAGAAATTCAAAATGCTATTACTCAGCCATTTTTTTTAAGATATAGACGAAAGAAAAACTGTTCCGGAATCTTTGTATTAAGGTCAAACACATACAAAAAAAATCTTTTTCATTTTCCAATTTTTTGGTATCTCATTTAAATTTTTTTATTTTTTTAAATGGCCGCCATTTTGAAACAAGATGGCGGATGAAGCTGGCCAACGAACTCGGTCGAGATATTTGTATGTACTATGTACACACCAAGGTACATCCAAGTCGGTTCATAAATACGCCTGTTATTACGTGAGAAAAATCAGGACGTTTCAAAATGTCAGCCACGCTAGAAATTCAAATTGCTATAACTCAGCCATTTCTTAAGATATAGACGAAACAAAAACTGCTCCCGAATCTTTTTATCAAGGTCAAACACATAAGAAGAAAATATTTTTTCAATTTTAAATTTTTGGTACCACATTTCAAATTTAAATTTTTCTTAAAAATTTAAATGGCCGCCATTTTTAAACAAGATGGCGGGTGAAGCTGGCCAACGAACCCGGTCGAGACATTGGTATGTACTATGTATAAACGAAGTTACATCCAAATCGGTTCATAAATACGCCTTTTATCGCGTGACAAAATTCAGGACGTTTCAAAATGTCAGCCACGCTAGAAATTCAAAATGCTATAACTGAGCCATTTTTTAAGATATAGACGAAACAAAAACTGCTCCGAAATCTTTGTATAAAGGTCAAATACATAAGAAAAAAATATTTTTCCATTTTCAATTTTTTGGTACCACATTTCAAATTTTAAATTTTTAAAAAAATTTTAAATGGCCGCCATTTTGAAACAAAATGGCGAATGAAGCTGGCCAACGAACTCGGTCGAGAGATTGGTATGTACTATGTACACACCGAATTACATCCAAATCGGTTCATAAATACGCCTTTTATCGCATGACAAAATTCAGGACGTTTCAAAATGTCAGCCACGCTAGAAATTCAAAATGCTATAACTCAGCCATTTTTTAAGATATAGACGAAACAAAAACTGCTCCGGAATCTTTGTATAAAGGTCAAATACATAAGAAAAAAATATTTTTCCATTTTTAATTTTTTGGTACCACATTTCAAGTTTTAAATTTTTTTTTAAATTTTAAATGGCCACCATTTTGAAACAAAACGGCGGATGAAGCTGGCCAACGAACTCGGTCGAGACATTGGTATGTACTATGTACACACCGAATTACATCGAAATCGGTTCATAATTACGGGAGTTACAGTGTGACATAGGTCAGATATATATATATATATATCAATTTTGAACGGAGGGTGGTTTCGGGGTCTGGGGGTCATGATCGATGAAAATATACCAAAATTTTTTGAAATCGCTTTCCTCCGAACGGCTGCAATAGGTAGCTTTTTGGTAAAGAAAGCTACCTAAAAGCTCTTGATTATCAAAATGAAAGTTTCTTTTTTAAATATTATGTAAAACTGTTTTAAAATTTAACATTTTAATGCCTTTAAACTTTGAAATATAAAATTATTCGACAAGCCGAATATTCGGTATTCGGCCGAATAGTTACTATTCGGCTGGCCGAATATTCGGTATTCGGTCTAGCAGTTACTATTCGGCTAGCCGAATATTCGGTATTCGGTTCACCTGTAGGCCGAATATTCGGCATTCGGCCAAAATCACTATTCGGTGCATCCCTAGTTGCTACCTAAACGGAATATTTTTATACATTGTATCTTTCTTCACACGTGGAAAACTTTCAGTATAGTATTGCAACTTTCATATGAAAGATAGCATGCGTTCAGTATTTTATTCTTTTTAGGGTTTCGTTCATCTGACGAAACCCTATTCGTCTCGCTCCTTTGTCTGTCCGTCATACTGCCCGTTCTCAGAAACTATATATGTTGGAGACTTGAAATTTTGCATACTTATAGCTGAACACCTCACATCAAATGACAAATCATAAAATTTCGAGAAAGTCGTATATTTAACCCTCTGGGTTTTAACTTGTGTATTTTACGCTTTTTTTTTTTTTTTAAACTGAATAATTAAGTTGAAGATTTGAAATTTTGCGAAGCAAAGCACTTACGATCAAACGACAAATCATAGAATATCGAAAAGTCGTATATGCAACCGTCTGGGCTCTAACTTGTGTATTTTAAGCAAATTTTCCAACTCAGGCCCTAATTAAGTTGGAGGCATGAAATTTTGCATACTTATAGCAGAACACTTTCGATCACATGAAAAATCATAAAATTTTCAAAAAGTCTTATATTATTTACCCCTCCGGGCTCGAACTTGTGTATTTTAAGCAATTTTTCTGACCCAGCCCCTAATTAAATTGGAGGCTTGAAATTTTGCATACCTATAGCAGAACACTTGTGATCACACGAAAAATCATAAAATTTTCAAAAAGTCTTATATTACTCACCGGGCTCTAACTTGTGTATTTTAAGCAATTTCTTATCCTCCCCCCTTTTCACCAGGGGGGCACTTTTCTAACTTTTGCCGACACCATGTTGACCACTCTTTCATATTATGCACCATAGACTTACATATTTTAGTTCCACTTTTTACTGCCAGGGGGCGTCTACCTATCTCGGGTGCTATGGGCCAGATTCCCTCAACTAATATATCTACGGATAGGTTGTAAAACGGTGTTTCGTTCGGATAGATGTTTGTTTAGAATAGAGTGCGCCCCCTGGTTGCGAAATGTGGAACTAACAGATTTTGCAAAAGGATAAAGTGTTTTGAAAGGAATATTAAACGAAACCCTCTGTGCGATCTGTGATCACACTTACCAACTTGTTTATTTACTTCTTTTACCCGTATGAATTTATAAAGACATTCACATGCACAGCGTATTTTTTTTTTTTTTTTTTTTTTTTTTTAACACAATTATTTTTAACAGTTTTCTGTTAATGGATAAAAAATGTATAACTAAAAGTTTAATTATTAAAATAGAAATAAATGTTATGTGTTCTTGTGTAGCATTGGAAATGACATTTACCGATAAATTTTGATTGTTATATTTTACGAGAAAACCCTGTTGTCTGATTAGCCCCCAGTCTCACCTATATGTATTTTTCTAAATGTTTTTTATCTGGATTTTTTTGTTACTGACAGACCTGCCAACTTTTGAAAATGAGAAATCGTAGCACACAAAATTTAAATTGATCTGGAGGTTGGTTGGTTGGTTTTTCGTGTTTCACAGCCATCTTTTGACATTCGTAAACGGAATAAGGTTTCCGTCTTTCAACTCAATATAGTAAATTTTTTCCTCTGAAAATTTTTATATGATTTTTAGAGTTTCTTTTCGTTTCGCAGCGTTTTATTTTTTTTTTTTTTTTTTTTTTTACATTTGTAAAAAGAGCCTGGTTTCAATATTTTAGACCAGTGCAGTAAATTTTGACGAAATTCACAATTTTTTTTTCAACAATTGTAATTCAAATTTTTCTGTTACGATTCTTTGTTGAAATCCGCACTTTTTAGCATGAACGTTTGACGAAATTCGCATTTTTTTACCGCACCCCTTTGTTGAATTTTACGTTTTTTACCACGATCCTTTGACGAAATTAGTGTTTCTTTCTGCGATCTTTCGGTGAAATTTGCGCTTTGTTACTGATCTTTCGATGAAATTTGCATTTTCTTCCTGATCTTTTGACGAAATTCGCGTTTTCTTTCTGCGATATTTTGACAAAATTCACGTTTTTACCACGATCCTTTGACGAAATTTATTTTCTTCTGCGACCAATTGACGAAATTGATTTTTTTTACATGTTCATTTGTCAAAATTCGCGATAGTTTATCGCAAATCGTACGATTTTGTACACTATTTCAAACCTTGCCCTTCAAAGACACCCCCCCCCCTCCAGAAATTCTTAAAATGGCGCCCTTGTTTCTAAGGAAGGGACATCCTCTATAAATATTTACAGAAACACGATTCACTCGTGGCTAATATACGTAAAGAGTGTATTGTGTTAAGAAGTTTGTTTTGCAGCCTAGATTTTTGTTTCCCATGAGCATTTTTTAATGTCCGAATTTTCGGACTAATGGCCAATTTTTTAAAACTTTCGGAAATGAATACTTTGAAATTTTGGAAATTTCGTAACAGAATAACTCCTGAAAAATATGCTGCGCGTGATAAAAATCGCAATGAGAAACAAAAAATGAGTTTGTGTTTTTTGCAAAAAATCGTAGTTTAAGACCGATTTTCGTAGCATCGTAGTTTATAGGTCCAAATCGTAGCAACTACGATTTTTTCGTAGCAGTTGGCAGGTCTGTACTGATAACATGAACAAAAATTTAATTCCCCTTGAGGTTCATGTTAATGAGGTTTGACTGTATACCTTCTCTGCACGTTTTATAGCTTAGTATAAGAACGGGCATTGCCCACTCCCTCCCCATTTTGGGAAAGAAAGGGAAAATGTTTTGTGAAATTTATTATATTTTTGTGAAAAATACAATTTTGGAACAGATCAAAATACAGTTACTCGAATTCAAACCAAACATTTATTAATAATCTCTAAGTATTTATGCAAACGTTTCCCTTTCTGATGTAATTGTTTCGTTTGCATTCGTACATTTTGAATACCAACAAAATAAATATAGTTAATGAAGAGTTTGCTTTTTGTAGAATGGAGTTTTGTGAAGGGAGCTTCTTTTATTAAATGAAATTTTGTGAAAAGGCCCTAATTTTTTTGGATCGATCCCTTATACGGTATGCAAAAGATATGTTTATATTCAAAAGATGACGAATTCAAGCTCTAACTCATATTCACAAGATTTCGGTTATTGGCGTTATCAAGGTAACCGAGAATACAACGCTTTAAAACGGCTAGATTCACAATAACAAATGCTGCAGTGGTAATTCTGAGTGAAAAAAAATTTTCGGAAATTCACATCGCATTTTCGGAAATACGGCGCGGGGGAGCGGGGGGGGGGGGGATCCACTCCCGGCACTAACTCCGTGGTTTTTTTCCGCGATCTTTTGACGTAATTTGCAGTTTTTTCGCGATCTTTTGACGAAATTTGCCATTTTTTTCACGATCTTTTGACAAGAATTCATGTTTGTTCGCGATCTTTTACGAAATTTGCGTTTTTCGGCGATTCTTTGACGAAATTAGCTTTTTTTCCCCGTGATCCCTGGACGAAATTCACGTTTCCTCGCAATCCTTCGACAAAATTGGCGATTTTTCTTCGAACAATTGACGAAATTGACCTTTTTCGGCAATCATTTGTCAAAATTCGCGATACATTTTATGTCCAAATTTTCGGATTTATGGCCGATTTTTTTAATTTTCGGAAATGACCGCCTTAAATTTTCGGAAAAGAATCACTTCTAAAATGCTGTTTTATGCAGAGCACAACCTTGCATATATTTCCACTTACTGAATCAATATTATCAATCTACGTCCTACATAAATAAACCGAGATTTTGGTTAAAAAATAATCCAAATATGTCCGACGCAGATGGTCACTGAAAAACTTAGAAAGCTCCAAAAGGTTCCTACTACACATTTAGCAGGGATAGAGATCTGGAAGAAGAAAACTGGTACAAGCGTCTTTGCAAAATGTCAGGAACTGCCTCGCTGCGTTTGCAGTGTTATTGCTAGAAAAGTGGTTTTACAGGTTTCACCCAATAAAATGCCGGCATGGATCTCGGTAATCAGATGGGCCTTTGTGGCTTTCTTGGTCACCAACTTTGACGCCAAATCTTTTCAAAGAAAGTTTCTTGAGATATACAGTGAAACCTCCTTGAATGGCCACCTCTAAACAACGAAAACCTCCGAATAAACCAAACACGTTCCATAGTATTAACATTAGTACGAACCTCTAAATAAGGAATTCTGATCAACGACCACTCAAAGGTCACGGGAACGAATTTTTACAGCTCCTGGTACAATTTCATATTTATTTGCAAACCGAAATGTGAAGCAGATGAAACAAAATTTACTTGATATGTGAACAAACATAAAATGAAGACATTAATAATAATGGGGAAATTTTACATAATATCCTTAGAACGGCAGGATTAACTAACGTAAAGGCCAGCTTGTTTGTTATGTCTGGTCAAAAATTTGACAGTTACTGCCACATTTGATTCCATTCAGCAAATGGTGGAAGATAGGAGAGAGGAAGAGATAATAGAATTATCCAAAATTTCCAGTATTAACACATATACCGAAAGTTTGATGAACCTTCGTGAAATCCAAAATTTTTCATTAAATCATAATGAGGATGAGTTGTATAGCAAATCAAGTCTTTTTTTTTCTTTGGAGAAAGACATTTGCAGCAAAAAAACAAAGCAACTGCAAATCACTGATTTTCTTATTATATTAAAACAACGAGTATGAATTAAAATGACTGTGTGTATTTCTATTTAAATTTATGCAATTTTGATTTTTTTTTTTTTTTTTAATGAAACCTCTGAATACAGGCATGAAAATGGGAAATGAGAAAAAAGGTGGAGATTTTTTTCCATCTATAAAGTGGCTCCAAACTCTTATAAATTGTCATTTAAAAAGCTACTTACACAATAAAATTAAATGTAACTGCACGCATGATTGCTATTTTTTTTTTTTTATTTAGAAAGTATTAACAATGCTAAAGGTATAAATCCAAATGCATCTGATCAACTTAAGTGAAGCACTGTCATTAATTTTCCAAATCAAATATTATTCTGAATGGTTTAGCTGTTAAATCACCCCCCCCCCCCCCTTTCTTCAAAAGAAAATCTGCTTGCTCAACTGATCTTTGCTTCAGGAATACATCTCGAAAAAGGTATCACAGAAATTACCCAACAGTGTTGTATTAATAAATAATAGTACAAAATATTCTATTCCAAAAAGAAACTTCCTTTCACTTTGAATTTTTAAAGTCTAAAAAAAAAAAAAAAAATTCATAAGACATTTTGTACAACTTCATTTACACGATTTTCGGATGTTTAGATGATATAAGCAAATAAGCTCACCTTTCATTTCATGTCTCTTTTGCACAACAATTCAAGAATAAACACCAAGGGTTTGAGTATACAAAATATCCGATTACTAAATTTTTCAGGCACCCTCCCCCACATACATCTATTATCCTTCCAAAATTTTCTTTGCATGTTTGAATCAATCCAGAGAATGTCCAAAATTACTTTTAAAAAGGTGGAATTCCTCCTTTAGGAGGAACTCTTTCATGCCGGTGAATAACACCCACCTCTGAAGAGCGGTCACTTTCCACCGGTCCCATTTGGTAATCGTTATTCAGAGGTTGCACTGTACATTATATTCCAATTTGGAAGCAATAATATTCAACATGATTAAGAAAAGTGTCAGAAATTTCTCACCAAGCTGATCTACGATAATAAAAAGGATCGTTTATATAGTTTGCAGAAAAAGTATTTGCAAGTTATTTGCATAAGAGAATACAGACTGCAATGTCGGGTTATCGCCGTTACCAAGGCAACTCAGAATACAAGTCTTTACCACGGTTCTATTCACAACAAATGCCGTTTTATGCGGGGCACACCTTGCATACTCTCACTTACTGAATCAATATTATCAATCTATGTCCCGCATAAATAAGCCGAGATTCTAGTGCAAAAAAATCCAAATCTGTTAGACGCAGCTGGTCACCGAAAAACCTCCAAATCTCTACAAAAAGATTCGTGCTACATTTAGCAGGGATAGAGATCTGGAAGCAAAAAAAAATATGGTACCGGCGCCTTGGAACTTTCCGCTTCTTTGACCCCAGACATCATTACGGAGGGTAGAAGGTGGGGGTGGGGTAAGTCGGTCGCACCCTCTAGAAAGAAAGACCAGAGCAAGCTAAAGGGGGGAAAAACAGGGGCGATTTTCGGGGATCCCGCACAACACTCGAAATTAGCTCTCTCTGACGGAAAAAAAATGAACAGCAGCTGAGATCTCAGTATTTCCTAGAAAAGGAGGTCTCTGGCAGGATATTTTTGACCCATCCCAATTGTTTTGTTTTTGCCGTGTACTTACCTAACTTATCTCTTTCGCAAAATCCCCCCCCCCCCCCCCCTGTAAGTTTTGACACAAACAAGACGGGTAATACGGTAATTTCTCAGCATGAAGTTTGCATTAATACAATCCTAACATGGATTTTTTTGGGGCCTTACTTAAAAAATATCGAAACTCTATAAGAGAAAAAAAAAAAGTACAATTAAAAATTACCTTTGATTGCAACTAATAAAATGCTCATTTTTTTTTTTTTTTTTGGAAATATAAAAAAAAAATACTACATTAAATTACAGATACTTTCTAAATTACAATTATGCAAGTTATGTCATTCTCAGAATTTTCTAGAAATGGTTTTCTCTAGCAGGGTATTTTTGACCCATACCAATCATTTTGTTTTGACTTGCACTATATGCAGTCGAGCCCCGATTTTACGAATCGCAATTTAACGAATTTCTCGATTTAGCAATATTTTTTTACGGTCCCGACGAAAATGGAACAATAATACTTCGATTTAACAAATTTATAATCCCGATTTAACGAATAACTTTCTACGTTAGAAAAATGAAAAATTTGAGAAATTTTCTAATATTTATATAATTTATCTATTAATATTTATATTTCTAATATATCAGGGACATAAAAAATTTCAATGTCCCTGATTGTTAATTTTCTAAACATGTATCTAGTGACGCAGAAATATCTACATGAGAAAATGTTGAGTGGTAGTAGCAGTGGATCGGATGACGAAGATGAAAGAGAAATTAAGCATGTAACATTGAAAGAAACAGTTAGCAGTTTGGGTACTTTGAAATGGTATTTGATGACTCATGATCTTGATGACACTGTTTTCAAAGCTTCCCCTCCCCCCCTCCCCCCCCCCAAAAAAACTGATAAAGAAGTTTGGATACAAAATCGAAACAAAGCAAACAAACATCTATAAAAGATATCTTTATTTACATTAAAATTTATCTGTAAAATCTGAATAAATCAGATTTTTTTTTTTTAATTACAATGCTTGTGATTTACAGTAGTACATAAAAATAAAAAATTATACAGTGTATTTTCTTAAAGAAACAAATGTTTAGCATAATTATTAATGTAAGTGAGCATTGTTTGTTCTTTTTATTTATAGCCATTTTTAACTTGTTCTGTTGTATAAAAATATTCTTTTGATTATACCGATTTTACGAATAATCTCTATTTAACGAACAAAGTTGCTAGTCCCGACCGATACGTTAAATGGGGGGTTCGACTGTATAACTTATTCTATTCGCAAATTTTCCCGTTCTATAGGTTTTGACATAAAAAACTTTCGTAATACGGAGATTTCTAAGCAAGAATTTTGCATTACAACAATCAGGGGTGTTTGTAGGTAGGTCCCACCCCCCACCCCCCACCCCCCAAAAAAATAGATATATGTAATAGGGGTGGGGGAAGTACGGGTACTGCTCATGTACTACTGTAAAATGTGTGAAAGCGGAACCTATCAAAAACTGAATCATGTCCTGAACAGTAAATTTCTTGATATCGGCGAAGAGACTATAATAAATCTGGAATATTCGGCTTACCATCTAAGACGAAAAACAGCCTCCAACAACTAAGACAAAAATTTCTTTCCAACAAAAAAAAAAAAAAAAAAAATGAAAAAATTGGGTATCCGTTAAAAAATTTTGTATATACATATCTATACACAGGCCTTTTTTTCACCTAAGAAAAAGCTCAGACGTACCGTATTTTATGGAAGAAACGCCGCGGCGTTTACGAGTTTAAAGTTAATTTTTTTTCTAAGTGCGGCGTTTACACCATGTGCGGCGTTTACGATTTTTTTAAAATACCAACTGAGTTTCCTTAATTTAAAAATTCATAAAAATATTTAAAATCGGATTTAAATATTTTAAATAAAACTTCAGACATCTTAAGACATTAAAATGAGGCATCCTACACTGCTCAGAAAACTTTGATTAAAGTTAGGTCAATGTGACACTATCGACAAAAGTAGCGTTCCGATGGATGCGGCGTTTACAACGGGTGCGGCGATTGCAATATTTTTAAGCTTATTCAGGCCAATTTGAGGAGTGCGGCGTTTCTTCCATAAAATACGGTACTTTCAATTTGACCCCCCAAAAATTAACATTTTGGCGGTCTGTCTTTCTACCTAAAGTAAATGTAAACGTCTTTATTGCAAACAAAACGGCAAATTACACTTAAATATTAACATTTTTTTTTTTTTCGTTGGATTTAGAAAATTGGTATGCGCACCCACTGGGGAAAAAAGCCCTGTGTGTGTGTGTGCGTGTGAGTGTTATAATTTTGTTACAGAGTACCTAAAAAAAAGAAATGTCAACGCAAAATTCCAACATAAAAATAAGAACATGAATCTGACCAAGTAATCTTTAATTTGCAAACAGACCAACCTAAAATGGAAATTTGCAATGAGGTTGAAAAAGCACTAAACTCACTTGAAGATCAAGAAAATAGAATATATATATATATATATATATATATATATATAAACTGTATAAACATTCTTTTGTTAGAAGTCGGTAAAAGAAATAGAAATGTAAAGAATACAAAAAAGAAGGCAGAATGCAGCAGAAAAGGAAATTTTTAAGATGTTTTTTTGGTAGACGACAATGCTTGTGCAATCTGTAAATAAGAAGAAAAAACTAACACTAGATAAAAAAAAAAAAAAAAATTAATTATTTTTCGTCCTTGTTTAAAAAGAATGAATATCTCAAATGAATATCGCAATCAATGAATATCGCAAAACAAATGAACAAACTATTATCAGAATTTTGTTTAATAAGTGGAATTTTCGGGAAGTAAAAGAAAACAAACGCTTATAAATAGAAAAAGGTAATAATAGAAAGAAAATTAGGACGCAGAAAATTACAAAAGAGAAATAAAATACTATTAGTTATAGAATACAGCCGAATGAAATGTAAACAACGAAAAGAATGAAATTAGAAACAAACTAAGAGAAAAAAAAATGATGGAAATTTTTCAGATGATTCTAAAATAACTCATTATACAAATAATAACGAATGAATAAAATGAGATAAAAGTGTTTTTAAAATTGAATATAAATTAAATGTATTTGGGAATAAGAGTAAATAAAAGTTTATCAGGCAGCTGAAAGGAAAATAACCTTTTTTTTTTTTTGGATATTTAAGAATAAAGATATGTTATTTAAATTGCCGGCTCTATGGAGAAATTAGTCATTGCATTTATTTTTTCATTTCAGCTTATCATATTTATTTATTCTCACGTGCTTTATATAAATATTATCTGTCCACACAAGTTTTTTTTAAAAATAACGTAGAATTATTTATTAATATATAACAAAATCTTAACGATTAGATTAATATTAATACAAAGAAACCATTATTTTTGAAGCACTAAGAAACAGATAATAGCTTTTGGATAAAGCCATTCGTAGAAATAAGAAATACAAAAATTTATTCTAAAAAATAATTAAATTTGATATGGTCAGAAAATATAATAATTTCAGATCAGCTCAATTAATTTAATTTATAATTAATTACATGCAAAATATTTTAGGTTAAATATTTTAAATATAAAATTAATTTTTTAAATATTGTTCAGTGTTATTATTTTTTTAACTATAAAGCTAAAGCATTCAAATAATAATAATAATAATAATAAATATCTAACTTCTTCTCTTAATAAAATATGTCATTATTGAAATGAATTATCGGCAAAAATATTACAGAAATTATTTTGCCGGGCGTTGGACTACGTACTCTACAAAAAAATCATAGCTTTAAACTGCTGCTTTATAGAACGCTGCGGAAGCAGGAACTCGTTTTACATGCTCCTAAATTGAAGGGGTTCAAAAAAGAGCTGACGCATTCGTAAATGTGCCGATTTCGATCCACTTAAATTTTTACTTTTGCGTTTTCATATATAATAACTAAGTGTACTAATAATATTACTAACTGACTGTACAAGTAATGGCTTCAGATGGTAAAGGTTCAATACATTGAAGGTCGCGTTAGTAGGTTGTCTAAAAAGAAGAAATTCAGAATAAATAATTAAAAATGATCTAAATGTTCTGAATCTAGTTAAGTTTGAAAGAAAAAAGTCATCATTTCACTCGTTATTACTAAAAATAAAGTTAGAAACGAAAAAAAAACAATTAAAAATAAACTGTAAGTTTATTACGATTTTTAAAACTCCAGAAGTGATTTAACTGTAGGCAGACTACAACCAGCTACAGTGGCATTTTTGTTGCTTTCTTTGATAGTCTTCTGTAGCCCATCAACAGAAGGGAATCCCTGACATGTTTATCACCGCCCTTCCTCTTTTTGAGACTTTTTTTTATGATCACACTTTGGAAAAGAAGGCCCAAGGAAATAATTTATGACTTTTTGCACGTAATTTATACCATTTTTAACGTAAGAACCCTAATTTCACAATTAACCGCTAGAGGGTGCTGCCAGGTATCTCATCATGTAGCGCATAGTTATGGCCAGTCGGTTTATCAGTTATTGGAGGTGAAACAGAATTAGGGAATCACTATGTATACGTACGTACAAAAATATTATTAGTTCATTAATTATTAATAAGCTCATACAGACATAAGTCTATAGAGAGACTTTTACTCATGCATATGTGTGGATGTGCACACGATTTCAAAGCAAACATATTACACTTATCTAAGTTTTAGTTTTATAACGAAAATTTAGCCCTTTATTTATTATTAATTTTATCGTTATTGATGTAGTAAAATGTTGGTAAAGGGCAAAATTAGCCCTAGCCACCGGCCACAAGGCCACTAAATAAGAAAAAGGTGGCTATTAAAAAATTGTCTGTCAGTGGCCACCTTATGGCCACTTTCCTACAAGCAGAGCAGATAGTAAAATTTTCTTGCAATTCATCAAGGATTCCACTTTTTTCTGGTTGCAGTATGTTTATATTAACATATTTATTTGGGCTATGCATTTTTAGATTAACCTTTAATTGATACTGATGTTACCGGTCTCTCAGACCGCGGCTTTTTTCAATTTTTATAGTTTAACTTGCAATTTTCAGTTTAACTACAAACACTACCGAAATTTTGTTCCGTTTGGAACCTTAGTACTATCACCAGAGACTTTTGAATAGGTGAATTTTAATTATAACAGTCCTGTACAAAAAGTTTAGTACAAAAACCCCATCCTATGAGTTAATCGCGTCTTTTATTCATCTTTCGATGAAGCGGTCTCACAGACCACTTCACACTAGTTATGTGACAATTTCTGTGACATCAGTTAAAGGTTAATACTAATAAAATTTTTAACAAAAGTTTACCGTTTAGTACTTTTAAATGAAAAAGTAGCCACTAGTTTAAAGAAAGTGGCCACTTATAAAACTGGTACTGCTGACCACTGGCCACTAAGGAAATTTCCCAGTTTTGCCCTTTAAATGTTGGCACAAAATGTTTAATATTTACTATTTAATTACACAAGCGAGGAAATATTACATTACAGAAATCGAGAAAGGTTTTTGAATTATCGTCTGTAAAAAAGGAAATTGTATTTTCTGCCCTTCTATTTTGCGTTGCCTTCAATTACAGAGCACAGTAAAGCCGACATCCAAATTAAACCAGTGCAGCTATGTCACTTAAGTCTCTCTGGACGATATTATTTGCTGCTTATATATGCTTTTTTGAATTCTAAAATGTTGAAAACAGTAATCTCTTTTTTCTTTAACCGTCAAATACGCTCTCAAGAGAAAAAAAAATATCAAATATCCCATTATTTTCAACTGGCATGGAAAGAAGAAACTTCCGAAGAAAGATTAATCCCAAGCATTCCATAAAAAATAAAGGATCTTATTTTGGCGGGAAAATCACTCTTCCACTGCTTTTGTTGCAACGTTAAATAATAATAATAATAATCAATAATTATAATAAAGACAAAAACACCTTCAAAAGATTGAATTGAAAAATAAGAAATATTACATTACACAAATCGAGGTAGGTTTTTGAATTATCGCCTGCGATTGCAAAAAGAAAATTGTATTTTCTACCCCTTCATTTTGCGTTGGCTTCAATTACAGAGCACAGTAAAGCCGACATTTGAATTAAACCAGTAAGGCTATGAGTTTCAACTACGTTGCCTACCGAATATGTGCTTTGAATTTTAAAATACATATAAAACTGTAAATATAGCATCCTTTTTTAATAATCAAATAAGTTCGAAAAAGAAAAAAAAATAATACATGGAAATATCCTATTATTTTCAACTGGCATAGAAAGACAACACTTTTAAAAAAAGATTAATCCCTTAGCATTCGTGAGAAATAAAGAAGGTTCTATGTTGGCTTGAAAATTACTTCTCTACTGAGCCCTCCCCAGAAACTTTTAATAATAATAATAAAAAAAAAAACAGGCAATAAAGAAAAGAGGATTTTCAAGAGATGGGACTGCAAAATAAGAAATATTACATTACACAAGTCGAGGTAGGTTTTTGGATAATCGTCTGCGATTGCAAGAAGAAATTGTATTTTCTACCCCTTCATTTTGCGTTACCTTCAATTACAGAGCACAGTAAAGCCGACATACGAATTAAACCAGTGCAGCTATGAAATTAAAGTCTGAACTACAGCGCCTACTAGCGGTTTTCAGTAGAAATGGCTGTCGGCATGAATGCTCCTAATTACAAGGCACGGAGAGGGGGCCTGCCGCCTAGCATGCATGCTCTATCACTCAAAGCGCCAATTTTTTGTGTTATTATTCGCGCTTCTTTTACCTGTTTTTACTGCGCCACTTTTTTTAATGGCCGCTGTCAGAAGAATGGAGCAAGACCTGTTTTCGAATTCTTTTTTTCTTTTGTTTTGTTTGAATCCACTACTTGTATTCAATATCTATCTACATTTCCAAGCGAAATGCTATCAGTTGCTTTTTGTTGGTGAGTTTAAAATATAATGAAGTCAATGATCTACAGGTGTGATGTGAAATAATTAATGAATTAATTCTAAATCGAAATCAAGTATTTCATTTACTTATACATAATGAAAATGCAAATATAAAATAGGTAATAAAAATACAGCGGCCGCTAATTAAATAAACCGAAAATTTTAAATCATAATTTGATTCAAAATTAAACTACTAAACAAAATTAACAGAATAGATATAATTTAAATCGATGTTTTTCACCTCCTAAGAGAAAAAAACTTGCGACGCACTCACATAAATTATAAGAATAAAGAAAAGGATAAACATCATAACCAAATATTAAAACAAAACAACTTATTAGAATTTTGTAATTTTAAAAGTAAAATTATTGTTTTAAAAAACGCTTTTATTATTGTACTTCGAAGTAGAAAATAACGTTTTAAAAAAATCAAATATGAAACAGAAATCGTAGCTTGAAGCTATGAAAGAAATGCTCTGAATAAATAGGAATTTTAATTACATTCTTAATATATTTGAATTGTTAATGAATGTTTAGGAATTTTCCTTGTGGCTTTAATTCCTTAGCGTATGCACATCACACTTTTATTTTTTTTTTGTTTAACTCCAGTTTTTTTTTTCTTTTTAAGAAAATATTTTCTGAATATAATTTTTATTTTATTTTTTACTTCAGTCTTTAATATATTTCATATTTCATTATTATAATTATTATGTAATTAAAACAAACTGCGAATGATGAAGAAAACCTTGCTAAGCTTGGAAAAATGCCATTTTATCCTTTGTTTTACATATTTATATTACTCCCAATGTTACTTTGCATTATTTTAGCAAAAAAAAATTTATTGTTGAGTCACGTGGTAACAAATTAAAAAAAAAAATCATTCCTAAAAATCATTTTAAAACCCTTGCAATTTTTTAAATACATAATTAAAATTAAACTATTAATTTCAGCCATTTTTATGACAGATGCTCTTAATTGAAAGAACAAAATGCACTAGCAAACCTGGTTATTTTTGCTGCGTATTCGAGTGAACTGCTCAATTGAATCGAATTTCGGTTCACTTGTTATTTATATAGAGTTAAAAACAACTACTATATATCAATTTTTTGCTTGTTCGCCATGATTTAATTCATGAAAACGAACAATTCTGTTAAAGTAAAGGCACAGTACATTTTTAACGCGTCAAATAATCGATTTTTCACACTTCCCAACATTTCCACTGTCGAAGTTTTTATGAACTCGGTTTGTCTGCCGCTGTTCGTGCTCTAACCAAGGCCTGATTACCGCACAGGCTAACTATGTGGCCTTGGGCACACTGCTGAGGGAGGCCCAAATTAAAAAATTATTTATAAAAAAAATGTCTTAAAATTGCTGTTTCCCGCAATTATTTTCTCAAAAACTAAAAACGAATTTGATTAATTTGGCAACCATATGATAATCTAATGATAACCCCTCGAATACTCCCGGGGAGAAAAAATCTAGCTACAACTTTGGTGCGAGGGGCCTCGAAAAGGCATGTAAATGCTCTAATGCATGTAAGTATACTCAGATTGACATTTAATTATATATTTTATTGGGGTATACTTATATTAAAGTTTAATTATCATTCTATTGTAATTCGGAATATTTTGATATAAAAGTCTTACAGTATTTATGTCTCACACACTATCAGAAAAACTCGTCTATATGGGTCAATATCACAAAATACGGAAATTGCAGTCCGCACAATAAAATTTCGATTTAATGTTATATAATGGAATTTTCTTTTTTATAATTCTAATAAAAATATTCTTAGAAGTATTTTCAAGACATATTATATTCAAGATATAACACAAAAATAAAGCAATTAAAAGATTTAAAATTCCAGATTGTCATTTTCCTGGCATGTCACACTGTGATGTGTGCAAAGTAAAACGCTTTCTGCTATCATGTACAAATATCTTTTTTTATCTTTTTTTTTTTATTTCTAATTTCTATTTAATAATTATATCTTATATAACACATGTATGTGGAAGGTAACAAGTTCTGCATTTTACAAATAACTTTCCATAATTAAAATATGATTGTCACTGAAAATGAATGTCATTTTCCTGGCCTGCTCATTTTAGTTCTTTATGAGGTATAAAGATGGCGCTGCAGAGTAATTCTTCTTGTTCTTGACATAGTTCAAGTCAGAAGTAGTAAAATCATTGCTACCAGCAAATTTTAGATATTTCTTTGAAAATAATGTGTTTAAAGGCTTTGTAAAAACTGAGTAAACTTTTATTACGTCATTTTCCTGGCTTCTATAAATTACAAATAAAACAACACTACAATGAATTTGAGGTACTATAGAGGAAACATGTTTCTTTAAACAAAATTAAAATAATAAACCTAAAAAGACAAGAACGTCAAAAATGTTTTAGAATGAAATTGTCATTATTCTGGCATACATATGCCAAGAAAGCGACACATAATTATAATTACATAAAAATTAACTTAAGCAATTTTACATGGAAATTCCTTTATTCAGCAGTTCAACCAATATATTTTTTTTAAATTAGAAGCTTTGAAACGATTTAAATTTCCAAAATTTTTGTTTTCAAAATCGCACATTTTGTGATATTCACGCATATACACTGAATTATTCTTAAATTTTTAAAAAATAATTTCCGTACTCCTAGAAAACATGTTTTATCAGTGAATTCTTTCCGAAAGTCTAAAAAAGAGGAAGAAATTTCGTTCATTTCCAGCACGCACGCGTATTGCCTCTAACTAAAATCAGAATTCATTTTAAAAACGAAAAATTCTATAAATTAAGATTTCTAATTTAATTTAAAAAAATAAATAAACCAACAACAAAGAAAAGAAACGCTTTCAAATTAAAAAATAAATAACAATTAATTCTGATCCATTTAAAAGTATTCACAATTTATTTTTTTAAGTTATTAAAAAAATATTCGCATTTAAAATATATTTTAAATAAACACATTTAAAATAGAAATTTTAATTAAAATATTAAATGGATAAAAACCAATTTTACTCAAAAAAAAAAAAAAAAAACTGGCATAAAAATATAATATTTATAAGTTACATCTAACAATCTGCATAAAAATACAGTCAGCCCCACTTAATCGGGTAACGGATAATTGCATACCCCGCTTATATGCATAGAATGTCGTGGAACAGTCCCCATAAGGTTAATGTTAAATATACTCGTTTTATCGCATAACAATCCCCAGTTAATCGCATAAAATATCCCCAATCTAGTAATCCGGATTTTGTGAATTCCTGTGAAGTGAACGCGAGGAATGGGAAAAAATTAAGAACAGGAATATTTTCTTTTGTAGTAATGGTTTGTTATCTGTAAAATCGAAGAACAGAGATTGTTCGTGAAAGAATAGTCTTAATTTTTAGAAGGGCATGGGAGAGTTGATTTTGAATAGGTGTGATTTTTTTTAAAAGCTTGCCATACATAATGCGACTCAAAATACAGGTGAAAATCCTGGAATTGGGGAAAAATACAATAGGGACGGTCAAGAGAATAAAATAACAATATTTAGCGCCGGAAGAGGAGAAATGCAGTGTCAGAAGGAGGGAAAAACAATTTCTATAAAGGATTTTTTTAAAGGCAAACAAAGGGTAAATAATGAAAAATGCAAATAATGAAAAATAAAATGAATTTATGCAGAAATATATTTATTTTCAAAGATATGATTTAAAAACAAAAAATTGTTATTTTACTTTAAGTTTTATTTAAAACACATAAATTATACTAAAAAATTAAACCATGTAACGTAAATAGTGTTATAATACGTTATACTTTAGATATTATACGCAGGGTGATAATAAATTATCGATTAAAGTTATTGTATAAATTGTTATTGCCCATTAATATTTATCATATCTGTAGTATATAATCAAATTATAACCTATACTGATAACATTAATTGCTGCCCTCGCTTAATTGCATACAATTCAGTGGAAACAATTGTATGCAATTAAGCGGGGCCGACTGTATTTATAAATCATATTTTTATCTTAATTTAATACAAAAGTAATAAAACCTCAGCCACAATCTCATTAAAGAAAAAATCTTCCCAAAATTAACTTCAAAATTCAAAGCTTTTTAAAGAAATTAATCAAGCCATACCCACCTGAGGCAAACATATTTACTTCAAACGGTTTTATTAGTATACAGCTATAGCCGAGTGGTTAGAGCACTGGTCTGGTTAACACTTAGGTAGCTGGTTCAATCCTAAGGTAGTCTGGATCTTTTATTTTATTCCTTTTTATTATTATTACCGTATTTTATGGAAGAAACGCCGCACCCGTCGTAAACGCCGCATTCCCCCAAATTGGCCTGAATAAGCTTAAAAATATCGTAATCGCCGCACCCGTTGTAAACGCCGCATGCATCGGACCGCTACTTTTGTCGACAGCGTCACATTGACCTAACTTTAATCAAAGTTTTCTGAGCAGTGTAGGATGCCTCATTTTTAATGTCTTAAGATGTTTGAAGTTTTATTTAAAATATTTAAATCCGATTTTAAATATTTTTATGAATTTTTAAATTAGGGAAACTCGGTGTTTAAAAAACATCGTAAACGCCGCACATGGCGTAAACGCCGCACTTGGAAAAAAACTAACTTTTAAACTTGTAAACGCCGCGGCGTTTCTTCCATAAAATACGGCATTATTATTTTTATTGACGTACATTTTACCTCCTGTAACGGAGAAAAAAAAATGGATATACGTCTATTAACAGAAAAATCCTGGTAGCACTGCTGCCAGGAAATTTCCGTGAATTGAAGAAAATATTTCTGAGAGTGCAGCAAATTTGTGTAGCATGTATATTTCGTTTACAGGGAAACTCAAAAAAATTCCGTTACATTATGGTTTATGAGAAAAAGTCGTTTGAGGTGTATTTTAATAATGTTACACTATTTCAAACTTAGTGTAATTGATATACATCACTGAGGTTATCAAATAATCGAGTCTTCAATTTTTATATTACAGATTAGTTATTATTATTCTATTGTAGTTCTGAATATTTTGACATCAAATTTATGTCTCACAAATTTTAGAGTTTGAAAATTATTACACAAAGAACGAAGAAGTTTTCTTTCGATTTAAAAGTTTGAAATATTTTTAACACCGGGATTATTTTGATATTATTTGCAGGATTTCTTTATGATCACTTTATGAAATGTCTTTAAATTTTCAGAAATCATAGATATTACGATTTCCTATAGACATAACCTAAAATGTTTCCCAAGAGGAAATATTTAAGGTTCCTGTCCCGTCTGGCAAAGATCACTCGCGAGCTCATACTAAACCTATTTTTTTTTTTTTTCCAATATCTCATTTGCATTTCGATATTTTTAAATAAATGTTTTTGCATTGGAATTTTTTTTCTCCGTTTTGGAATGTCGATTTATTAAAGGTCCTCATTTTCATTAATTAAGAAGTAAGAAAATAACACTGTCTGCGAAATACATGACAATACATTAATTTTAATTTTTTCAATAAAAACATTTTAACACAAAAACATGAATCCATATTTTTAAGGCCCCTTATCTACTTAAGATTTCAAAACAAATAAGGACATTTAAAATTGCTAGAATTTTCTAGGCACTCTCGAGATTAAATTTATAATATACGTATATATATTCGGTTACTGCTTTGGATGGTCAGTTTTAAAGTTTTCTTTGGCCAGTATGGTCTTGACAGATATGGGGGAAGTTTCATGAGTAATTGCCGGTAAAACCCAGCATGCAAGTCTTTAGCCTTGCAATCTGTCTCCATTGGTTGTTTTCTTTTCGTTCTTGGTTTAGTTAGTAAGTTTTTCCATGGTTATTTTGTTAATTTTCTCTATAGTTCAGTAGTTTTGGGTTTGGATGTGTAGTGTGTGTTTTTTGGTATTATATATATATATATACCAAAAATTTTAGTTCATTTTACAGATAATTATTACAAAAGTTTATCTCATATCCTTTCATTCAGTGGTTGTCATTCAGGACCTTCTAAAACATATAAATCCGTCGAAATTATTCACCAATTCAATACTTTCTTAAAATAAGGTAAATCCGACTGAATAAGGAATATACGACCACTGAAACATAAATCAAAATATTGAGAACCAAATTAGATTTGACCTAATACAAAAATTTAAATTTCGATTTATGACGCGTTAAAGGGGTCCTCATAAATTAGTGTTTTGTCTCTATTGTAGAATCTTTTAATTTTACTACACAATAAATCTAGATTTTATAATTTGCTAGCGTTGTGAAATAAGCGCAACTGGTAGAAAATGGATAAGAAACAAAGTAACGCAAAACACTAAACTTTTATATTGTAAACAATTCATATTAAAACATTGAAAATATAAATAGTTTTTAATAGTTTACTTTCAGAATCACAAATGATTCAGCCAAATACGGAAATAATCAATACCTGCATATCACACCCAGAAACGAACCAATCAGCGATGAGGAAACAGATCAGTGTCACTAGATTCTCCTTTGTCAAACCCCCCCCCCCCTCTCTTTTCCTCGACTACTCATTCGTGTGCAGCCTTCTAAAATTGATCTTATGACGTCACGAAGAGGGCTTTAGCGACGCGTCAGTTTAGACCTGAATCAAATATAACACTAAAATATGCCATGAATGAATAAGTAGTTATTGGTAGAATGGATTTTATAATGTTTAAATTCGGGTGTTTATTTGCTCAAAATATTTTCAGGCTAAAAAAAATAATTTAAAAGAATTTTGGATTCGACTGGTTTGGGGAGGAAGGAGGGAGGGGGGGGGGGGGGGGGCTAAAAAAGTAATTGACAAAGGCAAAAGTTCTTTATCTACAAAACGACATAGTCAATAAAAGTGTAAAAAAGCATCACACTTGTTTTGGCTGAAAATAGAATATTTTGAAAATAAATATCAAATACATGAAAATATCAAACATCGTGATATTTTGAAAATAAATATCGGATATGTAATATGATACATATATATTAAGATACACATGCATATTATATACATTGGTATATATCACAAGGTGCCTAGCCATGCTTAGCGACAAATTTCCTTGACTTAGGTTTTCCATACCAATAATAAAAAATAAAATTCCAGATATCGAGATTTTGTGACATACAAAGTCTTCAAAGCAGGGTTGGCTTTTTCCCGTCCAAAACTTGTTTTTCCCATCCCACAGGGAAAAACTGGTAAATACCGGGAAAAACTGGTAAATACTGGGAAAAACTGGTAAATACCGGGAAAAACTTCCAAATGACAATATGTAAGAAATATTCTGGCTTTCTGAATCTGATGTGTAAAATTAAAGATAGAAATATATAGTTATTGCAAATTTTCCTTAGGTTTAAAATTATTTTGTAGGAAAGGAATATAAATAAATAAGAATTATTGCATAAAGCAGAAATTCAAGAATCTGCTGTAGAGAAAATAGCTGAGAGAACTGTTACTCTCATGCAAGTTGGATGGAGTAATGTCCATAATGACCCTTTTATAGCCAATTCCATATTTTGTAATGGAAAAAGTATGCTTCTTTCTGCAATAGATTTCGGGAAAAATAAGAAAACAAGAGAGTATTGTACAAATCTTGGTCGTGGGGCAAAAATTGCAGCAGCAGCTACATATGGATGCACTGTAAAAAGTTTCGGTTCGGATAATGAACAGAAAATGCTTACAATGAGGCAGAATCTTGAAACGGAAGATATTATACCAGTTACATACGGATCTGCATCACATTATTTAAATATTCTTGGCAAGAATGTGACTACTGATTCTGTTGTGGCTAATGTTGCCAAAATTCAAAATTTTTTTAGAAATCACCATAACCCTGGGAGTTTATTGAAAGAGTATGCCAATTTAGTTGAACCACAAATTCCAGGTGAAACCAGGTGGAACTCACAAATAGCTTGTTTAACCCTTAACCGGAATCGTGGGTCCATTTTGACCGGACAACGACAATGTATAATTTCAAGATATATATGAATAAAAGTTGATTTATATAGTACATGAAACTTTTTTCAATGCACTTATAACCCATCTAAGTGGTATTTTCATATATATTAGAAAATAACTTGGATTTTAATTAATGGGTCCATTTGGACCCAAGATTCCAGTAATGTGGAATAATTTAGCGATTCTGGTTAAGGGTTAAAAACTTTTACTATACCTACAGGACTTTTTATCTTTGAAGATAATCACGAAGATGAAATTGATAAAAACATTAAGTGCTTAGTAAATAAATCTCTGTATAAAGAAGGAAAAAATATGTACAACCAAATGGAACCAGTTCCAAAAGCCCTTACGAAGTTGCAACTCGATAATAATGCCAATATTGCTAATGCTTGTGAAATTTACCTAGAGCTTCTTCAAAGTAAAGAACTCGATCCACATTTCAGCAAAGTGAAATCTAACTTTGATAAAGCAATGACCCCTGTCCATTTTTTGGCACACCTGATGAATCTGAAATATTAAGGTGAATATTTACAGACTTTAAATCCAAAGTACTTACAATACACAATACAATTCAAGTGAGAAGATGCACCTTTTCCGAAGACATTACAAACACTATTTCACCTGTACTGTGGTGGACGAATTTAAGTAAAACTGGAATAGATGCAGGATTTCTCCAATTAATGGAACATCTTCAGGGATGCAGACCTGCCAACTGCTACGAAAAAATCGTAGTTGCTACGATTTGGACCTATAAACTACGATGCTACGAAAATCGGTCTTAAACTACGATTTTTTGCAAAAAACACAAATGAATTTTTTGTTTCTAGTTGCGATTTTTATCCCGAACAGCATATTTTTCAGGAGTGATTCTGTTCCGAGATTTCCAAAATTTTAAAGTATTCATTTCCGAAAGTTTTAAAAAATTGGCCATTAGTCCGAAAATTCGATCATTAAATAATTTCTTCAAGGGGGGGGGGGGTGTTCTTTGAGGGGCAAGGTTTGAAATAGTGTGCAAAATCGCAAGATTTGCGATAAACTATCGCGAATTTCGACAAATGACTGTGTAAAAAAAGTCAGTTTCATCCATTGGCCGCAGAAGAAAATAAATTTCGTCAAAGGATTGTGGTAAAAACGTGAATTTTGTCAAAAGATCAGTAAGAAAATGCAAATTTCATGGAAAGATCAGCAAGAAAACGCAAATTTTACCAAAATATCGCAGAAAGAAAACACTAATTTCGTCAAAGGATCGTGATAAAAAACGCGAATTTCGTCAAATTTCATGGTAAAAAGTGCAGATTTCAACAAAGAATCGTGACAGAAAAATGGGAATTACGATTGTGGGGAAAAAGTTGTGAATATCCTGAAATGATCGCAGGAAAAAAATCGCGAATTTCGTTTAAATTTACTGCACTGGGCCAAAAAGTTGGAACCTGGCTCCTTTTACAAATGTAAAAAAACGCTGCGAAACGAAAAGAAACTCTAAAAATTGTATAATAATTTTCAGAAGAAAAAAATTACTATATTGAGTTGAAACTGAAACCTTATTCCTTTTACAAATGTCAAAAGATGGCTGTGTAACACGAAAAACCAACCAACCAACGTTCAGATTAATTCAAATTTTGTGTGCTACGATTTCTCATTTTCAAAGGTTGGCAGGTCTGGGGATGTCCTGCATCATCAGAATCTTTGGAGTGTATTTTTTCTAATTTTTCTTTCATCCAAAACAAGATTAGAAATAAACCCGGTTTACAAAAAGCCTCTAAATTAGTATTTTGTTATATGATGCTAAAATCCAATGTGGAAGGGGCAAACGAAGAATATGAATACAATTCTGATTGGTAAACGTTTGGGAATATGTGTGGTGTATAAATATTTAAATAAATGCACTCCATTGTCTGCTTTTGCAGATCTTACTTTTTTTTTTAACCTTTCAAGCTATTTACTTAGAACTCATTTTTGACATTTTTAAAGTTTGTTTTGAATTTATATTTATGTTTTTAATAATCAGTTTTTCCCATGTGGGAAAAACATAGTATTTCCCAGGACGGTAAATACCGGTTTTTACCATGGTATTTACCGGGGGTGGGAAAAACCTTGCCAACCCTGCTTCAAAGTTGTGGCGCTGTTATTTTGAATTTTATAATAGGTAAAAATTTCAAAAAAATTTTCGAAAGTTTAAAATTTCTCAGCTTTTTTCTCAAAAATTAAAAATTTCTCTAGCTTTTTCTCAAATTTTCCTGACTCTTCCTCATAGGTTTCCCAGCAAAACATGACTGGCAAATTCCCTGACCAAATCTAAAAAAATTCCCTGACCAAATCTTAAAGCTTTTTTTTTTTTTTTTGAAATTGTTTGATGAATTTCATGATTTTTTTCCCGAGACTATTTGATGAATTTCGTGTCAATTTTCATTTTTTCTGCAAGACTTTTCCATATTAGAAAATATTTGTAAATTCCCTGACTTTTCTTATATATTTTGAAATTTCCCTGATTTTCCATGAAGCCAGGAACCCTGTAAACGGTAAATTTCCACGACTTTCTCTGACTTTCCCAAGTTGCTAGACACTTTGTAAATTTCCCTGACTTTTCCAGTCCGTGTATGTATTTCCCTGACTTTTCTAAGTGGCTAAACACCCTCTGATATCACCGAACCCTGATTAAGACAAAACATCTCTACCCATTTTCGTTTCTTATTTCCCCCTTAATGAAAGAAGTTTTACTACTAATTATGGCTATATCTTCTAAATAGCTTTTTTTTTTTTTTCCTGTGTTAAAAAAATTTGCTATAAGCCACTTAAATTCAATATTTTACACTGTCATTTCACTGACTACGCTAACCTAATTTCGGCAAATTGATAACATTCTTTGCAAACATAATTTCGTGACTGTTTAATATTTTCCTCGTGAACAGAAAACACGAGACAGTCAACTTGTTTTTTTTTTCTTTGTTATTGTTTTTTTTTTTTTTTTTTTTTTTCGGCGCTCTTTTTCTATAATAATGTGACAGTACCTTTCTGTTTAACGCAGAAAAAAAGAAAACAATAAAAAGAACGCACGCAAATAGAAAGAGAGAGAGAGCGAAAAAAAAAGACAAGAGGAGAAACAGATAGCAGGGGAGGGAAACGTATCTGAAGGGGAGGGGGGGAAACCAGGGATGCTTCGTCGATTTTTTGGTGACTCAGAGCAGCGCAGCGCAGAATAAAAAAAGCTGCACAACAGCTTTACCTGAATTTTCTGTTTCCGCCGTTTCCGCAGAAACTACATTTCTATTCTCAAATATCATTCTTTCTAACATAATTTATGCAAATTTTTTTGTGAACTGTAATAACTTATGAATCACATTGTATTACAATTGAAATTACACCGCATAAAGTGATTTTATTATTCTTAAGTAAACCCTAACACTTTAAGAGAGAGGGAAAAAAAAATACACACTCTTCAATATGCCTCTCAAAGAAAAATGCCTCGTCTGATAGAAAATTTGAGTTATAAAAATAAAATAAGTTTACTTCGATCTCAAGAGCAGCTGACGTAAAAGAAAAATAGTTTCCGTTTGGATGATGTTTGCTTACTATCTCACTCTCTCTCTCTCTCTCTCACACACACACACATACACTTACATCATGATTGCAAACTCGAAACGAACGTACATGGGTCATTTTCAAAATCTGTCCATGTTTTGGAATAGCAAAATCAAATTTTTAGAAATAATCAGAAAGTTTTAATTTTTTTGTAAATAATTACCTTACCTCATAAACATTAATATACAGTAAAACCTCCCTAAAGCGATCACGTTCCGTTCAAATAAAAAGTGGTCGCTCCAAGAGGTGGTCTCTTAATGGAGGTCATGTTTAAATCTAGATTTTAATTGTGGAAAAAAAGGTAACAATAAAAATTTAAGTATGAAAACAAAAGTTAATTATATAACTTAATTACTGCAGTTTAAAAAATGAATACATTGACGTTTGCTTTGATTTTACGGTTTTATCTTTTATAACTTTTGTTTCCAAGTCCTTTTGAAGTTTAGTAAATAAATGCTTTTTTTTGGACGGGAACAAATAATGACGATTTCATTAATTTATCTATTTTCTTTGAGAGTTTCCGGATAGAATAAGGCAGGGGAGTTTATTGACTGTCATTCTTAATTTGTCATCAAAGTTAAATTCATCGCCTAAAAAGACACAAAGGGGTTTAAACACTTAAAAGTTATTAAAAAAAAATCTAAACTTAGTTTAGAAGTTTGATGAATAATGCGCTCTCCGGAATTATTTCTCTAAAAGCTTCTTCAAGCAACCAGGAAAAATCGGAATTTGTTTCATTTTCTTCAAAGAAATGGGTCGCGCATGGAGGGAGTTCAACTGGAATGGTCTCTGAATGGAGGTAAAATTAGTATTGAGCCTACGGGAATAAATTTCGTTCCATGAAAAAATGGTCGTTCAGGTAGGTGGTCGCACAGGGAGGTTTCACTGTACAAGCATCAGCAGAGACCATATTACTAATTTAACATTTTTAAACTAATTTTTAAATTTTAATGAACTTGGTAATGACATAAGTGAGCACGGTAATGACATCTATGGTAATGACAAATTAAGCAAAATACTTTTATTTTCCCCCAGGCATAAATGGCAGCCATTATATCTTCTGGCCCATACAATGATTTTCTATTTCTTATATAATAAAAGCAGATTACGAAATAATAGTTCATTTAATTATCAATTCGAAGTGGGTACGGTAATGACGTACAAATAAATACTCACCAAAACATTCAAAGTCTTTGCTTGTTTTATTGTAACTATAAAACTATTTACTCTATTCACCTAAACCTGATAACAAGTTGACTTTTAAGGATTATTTTTGCCTTGATAAAAAGGCATGTGCTGCCTTCTAAAAAATTCCAGATAAACTTTTTGTTAGAAGCATGGTAATGACATACTTTCTAAGGATACTGTTTAAATAAATTATTAAGAATTATAGATAAATTTAATTTATGAAAATAAATATTTTTTAAATTAGTAGCACCTTAATAGATAAAAATGTATTTAAAAAATTATAACCATCTATTTTAAATAGAACTTGGTCAAATCTTTACCTGATAAATTGCTTGTTACGACAACCTATGGTAATGACATTTTGACTACAAATGAATACATTTCTTATTTTCAAATTTTTTATAAAAAATAATATATCTGTAAATTATTGTTAAAAAAATATTAGTTAAAATGCAATAATTAAAATTATGATATTTAGTTTTCTGTGCAAATGTGAAAGGACAGCAAAACACGACAATTTTTGAAAATCACCCACATAAGTATTTCATTAAGCACAAGATTTTATCCAATCGCAACGCCTTCAACACTTTCGAACGCTGTGATGTTAGCAGCAATTCACTAGCCTTGTTTTAATTAAATAAAATATAGCGCAGTCGTTTAGGGAAAAGTAATTAAATTTGCGCATATCACGAATTTAAAATTAAAAAAAAAAAAAAAAAAAAAAAAAAAAAAAAAAACAGGAGAGAAAAGTTAGGTAATTTCCCGATTTTTTAAGTAAACGTAATTTCTACTGAACTGATTTCAAAGGTATTTGCACAAGTTAGCTAATTCCTCGATTTTTTAAGTAAACGTATTTTCTACTGAACAGATTTTAAAGGTATTTGCACATCTGTCAGTCTATAAATTAAGTTTAGAATTCACACACACTGAAATTCCTAATTAGAGGTCTGCACGGGCCTGGCCCGAGGCCCCGTACCCAGCCCGGCCCGGGGCGGCAAAATGAAGGCGAACTTTCAAACGAGCCAGGTCGTCAGAATTAGGACAATTTTTTAAACCGATAAACAATATTGACGTAAAACCAACATTGTGAAAGTGTCCGAGACGAGACTCGAACCCGGATCATTGGCATACAATGATCCGGGTTAGAGTCCCGTCTCGGACACTTTTTCACTCTTGGTTTTACGCCTAGTTAGCAATGCAAAAATTCATGCGATTAAAAATATGTAATATTTCAGGCGCATATCATAACTACAAAATTATATCTATATAGCATTACTTTAACATTGGCAGCAAATAAAAACTTTTAATCCACAAACATGAATAATTATCAGTAATATTTTCTAAAGCCTTTGCAGTGGCAATATTCGCAAAATGAAACAAACTTATCATCAATCAATAATTTGGCTAGAAATGAAGTCATAATTTAACATAATAAATTTTTCTGAACCGATGTAAATTACCGATCCTAAATATAAACCTTTCTCTTCCCCTTCGCCTTTTCTGTCCCCCCCCCCTCTTAATATTTGTTCTTTATTTTCTGTATTTCTCACGATTCAATTGATATTTTTAATCAAAATGCAGTTTTTTATTGTTGCCAGTTTTCTGCGCTCTTAATTGTTCTTTCAGCCCTGAAAACAATCACATAACTTCTCTGGCATCATTCCAAAAAGACTTTTCTTAACTATGATTCAATCATAGCTGTCAATTGAAATTTGTTACAAGCTACCTGGGAAATTGCATAAATGTTACAGTAAATAATAACGAGTTATCCTTTAAGAGATAACCTATTAAGGTTTAAATAATAAAACTTTGTATAAATCACCATGAAAATATAAAAACACACAGGACGCGTATCATCAGCCGAAGTAAACACGTGACCGTAAGGAGACGAGGTCACAAAAGGATGATGAAGGTGGTTTTGTGACCTTGTCTCCTTATGGTTACGTGTTTACTTCGGCTGATGACGGGCTGTTAAAATTTCCAGCTCGAAACGCGTCCTGTGTGTTTTTATATTTTTATGGTGATTTATACAAAGTTTTATTATTTAATTGTGATTTATCGCTAGTTTTTCGGTACTGTTTAATGTAACCTATTTAGGTGTTTGACATGTTAACTAAATCAGGGTTCCCAGCTTAACATCTCTGGCAATTAATTTCTCTGACAAAATCTCAAAAACTTCTAAGACCAAACGGCCATACAAAAAATCTGCTTTGATACAGTAATTAAATTTAAATATATATATATATATATTAATTAGTATTAATTTAAAAATAATATATTTCAAAAGCTTTAAATAGATTTTTTTTAATTAACACAAATTAACTTAATAACAAGCAGCATAAAAAAATTAATTCAGAAATTTTTATCATAGTAACAGGATTCATACTCTTTTCCCAGGAGAAAATTAATACACCAACTACCCAAATTCCAAGCACCTTCCAAGAAAATTGGAAAATGAAATTCGATAAAATACTATATTGGTTGAAGAATTTAAAATTACCAAATGCAAAAAAACTTCCTCTTTGCCAGTTTTCAAATGATTTCCCTTCAATAGCAAAGTCTTGAATGTGTAATGTTATGAGAAAGTCTGAAAAATATAGAAAACTTTTGTCCATAATGTGATTTTTATCCGTTGGCATTTGGAGGAATATTTTGGTCCTGCAACCGACAAGAGTCAAAGGGGTTGTACATATATAACATTATCAACTTTTTGGCAATTTTAGACCCACTCCCCCTCTTATGATATCATGCGCTACTATTCCTCGAGCCCCCCCCCCCCCCCTTCACCTACCCCAAATAATATCGTTATCTTTGTCAATTTTTTTTTCTTCTTTCTTTTTATACATTTGAAATGATATACAGATAGAATTATACATTCATTATTCGCATACTTTACTTATTTAAATGAAGAGAAAAAGTGAATAAAATATCAGTATTATAAAATAACTCTACCAAATAATAATACTAACAAGGAAGTCCTCCATACGGGCATACTCCAAAAAATTTGAAAAAAATATAGAATGTTCTACTCATGAGGATATATATGTTTAAAAAAAAAATTCGGCGGAAACTCTATAGAGCGTCCGTAAAAAAAGAATAAAAATTTCGATATTTGGCGATTTATCACCGGTTGGCGATGGAATAAAATTTCAAAAAATACTTTTTTATGTCAAATACTCTTTAAAGATAAAGAATTTTCATATTGAACATGTTTAAATAAATTTATTTTAAATAACTTTAGTTTTGTTTATTTTGTCATAGCGATATTTATATGTATTTATATTTAACTATCAAAAATACGATTTAAAACGAAATTCAAAATTTAAATTAATTAAACTGGTTTCAAGTTCAAAATTAAGTCCAATCCAGCATTGTCGATTCTATTTTGTTTCTATGGAAACAACTTCTTAGATATTGAAATGTAGAACTGCAGCATTCTTCATCTGGCTGTTATTTTTGAGTACGCTTAAATGTATGAAAATAATTTTTCCAGTATGATTTATATATATATATATATATATATATATATATATATATATATATATGAAAATATTTTTTCAGTGATAAATTAAATAACTGCAGTAACAAGCGACATATATATGTATATACATATTAAACTCTCTCATTGTTTAAGTTTAAATTCCATGTACCATTTACACGCCTTCTAAAAATCTATTAAACAATTTTCAGTTACATTAAAATCGTTTGCTTTTGGCGAGGAAAAGTGCTGCTCGCCAAATTGCGTGATGCTTTCGTCTTTTCATGCCAAATATTCGAAATTATTTTATTTTTTTACAGATTTTCTACTGTAATTCCGCCGCTAAATTTGACTGATCCTTTATTACATACATAAGTAGTTTAATTAGTATTTTTTTCCAAATATTCTGAGTACGCCCAGTAAGGAGACCTTCCTTGAAGAAATACTACTTAAAGGTATTTAACAAGAGCTTTTTGATACATAATACATTCGACAGTAGTATTGTCTTCTTGCACTTTCCCCCTGCAAGGTGGTAAGTAGAATTTTCTTACAAACATAACAGGTGGACCATATTCTTCCCCATTTTTTACTAGTAAATATGTACATGTACACATGTATCATTTCGAACCTGGTTTTTCTAACAATGAATTATATATGTGGCAGAAGAATACGAAAAGAACGTTGAGATATTTCAAAAATGTTTTTATAATCATTTAATGATTTTAATAATAACTGCATTTTCATAAAAATGGATAAAACTAAAAAATTAATATACTACAGTGAAACCCCTCTGTGCGACCACCTCCATTAAGCGACCATTTTTTTTCATGGAACGAAATTTATTCCCATAGGTTCAATACTAATTTTACCTCCATTCAGAGACCATCTTAGTTGGAACTCCCTCCTTAGAGCGGCCCATTTCTTTGAAGAAAATGAAACAAATTCCGTTTTTTCCTGGTCGCTTGGAGAAGGTTTTATTAAAAAAGTAATTACGGAGAGCGCATTATTCATCAAACTTCTAAACTAAGTTTAGATTCTATTTTATTATTCCGGTAACTTTTAAGTGTTTAAACCCGTTTGTGCCTTTTTAGGCAATGAATTTAAATCTCATGACAAATTAAGAATGACGGTCAATAAACTCCCCTGCCCTATTCTGTCAGGAAACTCTCAAAGAAATAAATTTATGAAATCGTCGTTATTTGTTCCCGTCAAAAAAAAAAAAATTGCATTTATTTACTGAACTTCGAAAGGACTTGAAAATAAAAGTTATAAAAGATCAAACCGTAAAATCAAAGTAAACGTCAATGTATTCGTTTTTTAAATTCTGCAGTAATTAACTTGAGTAATTAACTTTTGTTTTTATACTTAAATTTTTATATATTTTCGTATTGTGAAAAATAAATATTAGTGACATTAATTGTTACCCTTTTTCAACAATTAAAATCTGAAACATGACCTCCATTAAGAGACCATCTCTCGGAGCGACCCATTTATATTGGAACGGAACGTGGTCGCTTTAGGGAGGTTTTACTGTATTTGGATGGGCAAATAAAAAGAGAAAAATTTGGTTGCATCAAAAATGATAACGATATCAAAAGACAAATCCCCTCTTCCCCCTAGAGATATCTTACGATATCATATGCCAGGCCTTCCCCTCCCCCTAAAATGATAACGTTACATACGCATAGCCCCCCAACTTAATCGGAGAGGGCATGTCGAAGGGAACAAAGCAAACTACAAATGCACAGTATTCTGATCTCCCAGAAATGATCTCGTGAAAACTAATAAAGTAGAATAATTATGCACATTAAATGGGAAACTAGGTGGTATTTTGCCCACATTTTATTATTTATATGATATATTATTCTATGATATATACGATGCTCCCTCTAATACCAGCAGACTATTATACATATTTTATTAGTCCAGTATTGCCCTATACGTTGGGTCACACTAACTGATTTGTGGCAGGGGCTCACGCGGCGTTGCGCCAGCCCTGCATATCGAGATGGAAATTTTTGTATTTTGTGCAGCACGTAGTGTTAGATGTAGTTTAAGAAATTAAACAAACTAAGCCCCACCAACGGCTGAGAGATTCTACCTTCAAAGCTGGTAAGCGGGGGTGTGCTTGGTTCGAATGTCGGGCTCGTCGGCCTAACCGTTCGGGTTGAAAAGAGGTAAGATTCATTTTTTTAAAAGACTATACAGAAAAAAGAAGCCAAAAAAAAAAAAAAAAAAAAATCTGAAAAGAATTTTTAAAAGTACATTTTTTTCCCATGTCAATAGATTTAGGGTCACAGCTCACAGGAAATTTTAGTTCTGACTGACCACGAGCATTAAAACTTAGTAATTTAAATATATATATATATATATATATATATATATATATATATATATATATATATATATGTATAATTAATCGATATTATTATGGCTCTATAAGTTGGTCGCCTCCCTGTGTGAAACACTTACTACGAACCACAGGTGTCTACAATTTGCGGAGAATTTCGCTGTACAATTTGAGTGAGACTTTAGAAATGGTCGATAAATTTCAATCATTCATTTATACAGATTTCCACTAGAGGCAAGTTTCATTGCAGGCGGGGCACATAAAAAAAAATTGCGAAAATGTATCATTACGCGAGCAGAACGTATGAAAAGCTTCCTTATTAGCTCTCGCAAGGGGAGAGGGAGCGAACGGGGAGGGGGGAGAAATCCAACAAAACACAAACAAAAAAACGCGAGCCAAAACTGCTGGTTGCCAACACACGAACGACACAGGCGAATTCATTCAACTCGAAAAACCGCTCTTGGGATTAAAAAAAAAAAAAAAAAACTAAGTACAAAATAAAAAAGAGAGAGAAGCAAAGCTAGCAACAAGAGCAAAAAAAAAAGGCGATAGCGTCGGTTTATCATGCGCCTTTGAAGTCGTGCCGCGCGATAACCCTGAAAGATGTGGCTTTTTTGTACACCGCCGCCGCGCAGCTGATGATTGTTCATTCAGAAAAAGGCGCTCAAAGATGGCGTCGGTCGACTTGAGTCGCGGTCTGGAAGAATAAATACTTTAAACACACGTTTTATCGTCTGCCGGTTACAGGCTGAATTCCCCATCGACATTTTTGCGAAACACAACGCGGAAATCCTTCAGCATCGCTTACGAGTTCTACATGAGATAAATGACGCTAGGTTGAACATTTACGAACGATGACATTTTCTTGACTGAACAGTTCTTCTCTTGTACTCAGAACAAATCACTATTGGAATAGCTATGATGTTGTATTTATACGTCCAATTTTCAAATACGTCATTGATAAGAATTTAACTTTGGGAATTCGGATTATATATTTTATTATCTACAAGATAGAAGAAGCTCAACTCGTAATTCTACCTGTATAGTGGAAGCTTTTAATATTGTTCACCAGTTTGAAATAAAACTTGCTAAGCTTAATATGAAAATTTTAAAATGAGCTACTTCTACTTTCTACTGGTTTCATAATTCTTAAATGACTTTTTGACTTTCTGTTTGTTTGTATTTGGCAATTTTGGTGTTTATTACTAAAATTGTAATCTCATGGCTTTTGGAATACTCAAAAGCGTGGTCGTTTAAGCACAAATACAAAACAACGGGGGGGGGGGGGGGGGGATAGAAAAGAGCTATGCTACATTGCGGATCTATGATTGACAATCAAAATTAAATATTTCTTTACTTATTTAGGCTAAAGTCAGACGAATGTCTTTTTGCACGCTTTTTTCCTTGCGTATTATCGCTATACAATGTTCTGACATTAGCCTTAAAATAAATAAAACCACTAACAAAATAATGAACCTTTTAAAATATTTTAGGAAGTAAAAGAAAAGTGACCAAAGGGAAATAAATGTCTGACATTAGTTATAAATTACAGAATATTTATTTTTCTCTCCAATCACTTTCTATCTTAACAATACTGGTTTTAGATTCAGAAATTACTTCAAAAGATTATAGCGCTATAAAACATTCGATCATAAGTACATTATTCCTTTTCATAATAAATGTGTAATGCAACAAACAAGTGTTTCTTATACAAATCATACAACAAATATGTATATATTTATTATTCAACAAAGCAATAAATTTTAATATAGAGCATAAATTGCATTATTATATGGATTTTGTTCACATTTATTTGATTCATAAAAGTGGACGATTCCATTAACTGGTGACATGTTTTATCACGATTTATTCTTTATTTATTTACTTTTAATAAATCTTCATTAGATTCATTCATCTTGTTACAACAAAATTTAATAATTTTGATAATAGCACGTAAATATAGGGGGGGGGGGGGGTGAACATGAATAACTTTTTTATATTAATTTATTTTTTACAATAGTAAATTTAAACTACGAAAACACTTTGTAAATATCAATAAATATTTTATTCATTTTCAGAAAATCTTCACTAAATATTATTTATTTTCTTGCAACATAACTTAATAGTTTAGATAATTCGTTAGTTCGCAAATATAGGAAAAACAACAATATTAATAACACACTCTTTACTTTATTTATTTACCTTAAGAAAATATTCACTGAGCATTATTTATCTATTGTCAACATAATTAAATAATTTTGATGCTTTAGTTCAAGATTATCGGGGAAAAAAACACGAATATCAACACTTTGCTGTATCGATAAATATTTTATTCATTTTCAGAAAATCTACACAGAAATTTATCTTCTTGCAACATAATTTAACGTTTCGTTAGTTCATAAGCCTAAGAAAAAACGGGAATGGCATACTATATTTTATTTAATTCGTTGCAGCTTAGAAAATGTTGAACGATGTTTAGTCTTTAATTTTTTAAAAATATATTGACGTTTTGAAATCCAATAACAGTAATTGGCATTTAAATGACACTTGAAAGCTCTCGTTATCGTTTAAAAGCTACCAATCGATCCAGTTTAAAACACACTCAACTCGTTAAATTTAATGGAATTAAATGTAACGACGACAATAAAAGCATTTTTCATTTCCTACTGAGTATTGCTGATATGTTTGTTTACTCTATTTTAAAAGGGTTGTTTCTTTAAAAATTTATTTTACAATTTTCCTTAATTTATTTTTTGGTTTTAAATAAGTAAAATAATAGCACAATTAAGAATAAAAATAGAGATGAAATTCAGTCGATTGGTCTGAGTATATAGATTTTTAATTTCATTTATTTATTTGCTTTTATTTAAATATTTATAATCTTACTTTTTAATTTAATTAACGGAAATAATCAAAGAATTTATTTGTAGAGTAATGCTCATATTGTAATTGCAGTTTTAATGAGACGCTTAATTATTTACTAAGGGTGTTTGCATCTTTAGTTAAAATATCCTAAAATTATAAGGAAGAAAAACAAAGCAGGAGTGGAATTTAAATACTTTTATAAGTACTTTTATGATAAATAGATGATAAATATAAATATTTTTTTGATACTTTTATATTTTCATAGATAAAATACCTTTATGATTAAATTTGATTGTAACCAACAAAATACACTAAAAGCTTTTGAAACAGTGAGAATCCCTTTATTTGAGCTAATGTGTTTTTAGACTTTTCCGGATAATTTAGACAGACATGTTGGAAAAAACATTTCTTTGAAATCCCTTTTGTTTATTAAAAAGATAAGCCTAACTTACTTAAAGTCTAGCTTTTAATAAGATTGCTTTTACTACAAACAGTAAAAAACTAAGGTATTCACATATATTTAGATGTTAGTTGAACATATTTAACACAGTAAACGTTTTGTGTAGATACTAACATTTAAATATGTGCTTCATAAATACAAATTAACCCTTTATGTTCTAATAGGACTTTTAAATACCAAAGAAAATTTAATATAAAATGTATTCAATACGTTTATAAATAAAAGATTTTATTTTTCATACAAAATGCTTTGCTTGATTACATTTGGAAAACACAGCGAAATAACCGGAGCAATAAAATATATTTTTTAAGACGTTATTTTCTCAACCATTTATATAGGCGTAAATGCTTGAGAAATTATCTTATTAAAAATATATTATTCTATTACTGATCATTTTATATTATAAAATTATTATATATATATATTATTCTATTTATTAAAAATTATATGAAAAATTTGCAACTACAGAAATCTTTCCATTTATGGATAGTATCACATTTATTTACATTGGTTTTATAATTGCACGATTTTCATAGCAGTACCTACTTTTTGTTAATTAATCTAATTATTCTTGTAAATACTCTAAAAAAAGATTTATAAATACTTATTTATTAGATAAGTTTTAATGAGAAAACATCTAATTTTCATATCATTACTATATAAATTTTCTAATATATATCTTCAGATATTAAGGAAGATAACTATTAAAGTGCAGCAATTTCTTGATTAATAATTTTGAGTATAAAGGGTTAAATATTTTTTGGTAAAATATTATTTTAAGAACGAATACAAAAATTCGTATTTCAATGTTTTTTTTTTTTTTTTTTTTTTTTTGGAACAGATGTGTTATTATCCCTCCATCCGCCATCTTGGTTTTTTGGGGCGTGAATTAAAAACTGTTTTTTAATTAATAGTTATAATTATTATATTCCAGTTTTTTTAATATTATATTAATCTATCAACAATATTAACCATTGGCGACATTTACTACTTGACGGAAAAGGAGTTTTCACGCAAGAAAAAAATTCAAGATGGCGGATGGAGGGATAATAACACACAATAATAAGTTTGTATGAACAAACACCCCTGATTAACACTGAAAAATATTAATTTTGATAAATTAAAAGTCTCATTCCAAAATATATGCATGATCACTGTTAATGTATACATTTAAATAAATTAAAATTTGAACAGAACGGTATTTATTACCCCAGTCAAAATAAATGGTCCTCATAAAAAACAGGAAAGACACTAGAATAAACCACATCCATCAAACGAAATTAAAATAATTTTAAAAACAAAACATACAAAATGCGTTTAAAATACTAAGAGAAAGTATATTTAGGTCATATAATAAGGTATTTTAATTGTTTTTATGCAGAAAATAACATTCGTGTATTTTTACTTCCATTTAAGCATAAATTGGAATTGTGGGTCAGCGGCAATTTCAATAAACTGCCGCACAATAAACACAATTCGGGTTACGTCATTAGGAATGTAATAATACAAGTATGAAAAAAATAACCTGGAATTCTTACGGAAATCGGCAGAAAACGCCATTATTAATTTCTAAACAAAACAAATAATTGTAATTAAATTCAGGAGAGTATTTAATGGTTTTTTCCTTGTTTGTTTTTGTTTCATTGTTCTGGCAGTTATTAATTTCGAAATCTTAAATAGGAGTGTTCTTTATGATTATTGTTATTATTATAGTTATTAATTTACAGGTTTAAAATACAAAAATATTTATTTAATTTATTAATTTCCATATTTAAACGAGGACAATAACAGTTGTGATTAAAAAAAACAGCTTATTTTTAATTCATTTATAAAGTATATTAAAAATAAAACTTTTTTTAATAGGGGGTGGCATATTTATGAGTTTTCAATTTTTATTGTATATTAACAATAAAATAAAATTAAATCAAATTATGTATTTTATTATTATATCTGATAATCATATATTTATGAAACTTCTTATAAAAAAAAATCACTGTCATTTATTTAACTGATGACAATAGCAGTATAGTTATGCAATTAAAGGCAAAGCTTCACAACATGTCAATTCATAACTTAGTAAAACAAAATTTATTTCTAATAATTCTAATCTTGTTTTTAGAGTTTCTTTTTTATGTATTTTTAAAAGATGCATCATATATCTTTACAACATCAGTTTATAATAGTATTGTATAATGTATGTTATTACAGTCGAATATTATAATAACTTATTATTTAACTGCAAAATAATATTCTCAATAAATATTACATATTTCTTAGTTTAAAAGTAATTTTAAATTAGTTTTGATCAAATATACTTTTTTTTTGCAGTAAATTATTTAATTTGGTTAAATTGTTTTCATAATACAAATATATTGTAAACATCAAAATAATATTAATAAAAATCAAATGTTAAAGAAAAAAACCCGACTTTTTTTCTTTCCTTGTTTAATAATATTGATTACAGTTTAAATAAATAAACATAAAAGTTGCAAAGCTAAATAAATCCAGCATATAACATAATTATCATATGAAAAAAACTAAGGTTCATAATTAAAACAATAAAATAAACCAAGCAACCTCACAAAATCAGAAAAGAAAGTTGTAAAATATTATTTCGATTCTTATTTATTTATTTTTTAAATATAAATAAATAAGATACACTTTTTTTTATAGATATGGTGGAATTAAAAAAATAAATACATGCGAAGAAAATATTAATACTATTTCATTTGTTTATTAAAATATTTAGACATCTTCATTCAAAAGGGGAAGAAAAAATAATCTGACAATAACAGATTAGCGAATTTCATTAGTATATATATTTTACTATTTCGCATATGATAAAAAGTGAATATTTAATTAATGATTTTGAATATTTAGATTTGCATTACATAATTAAAAAAAATTTTTAATCGTATATTTACGCAAGATAACACGCTATCCAAATTTTTAGACTTCACATGAAACGTTGAAATAAGATGTTTGAGTGAAACAGTCTAACTGAAGAAACTTTATTATATAATGAAACCAAACACATATTTAAATACGATGAACTATGACAAATAAATTTAATTAGTGATTCCAAAATTATAAAAGAAGCAAAAACACATGTTTTCAGGATTTTTAAGACTTTCTATCAAACATTATACAGATGCTTAAATCAAATAGACTAATTGTTGAGATTTTGTAAAGTAAACGCACATCTAAACACAATTAATTACATGTGATAGATAAATTTAATAAAGTTTGATATTTTTAATAATAAAAAAAAGACAAAGACATTATTTTAATATTTATCGGGCGTTATGTCAAACACTGAAATAATATCTTTTGATGAATGGAATAAATGATTTTTTTTTTATCACATCTACAAATTATGATTTAAGATTTTTTAATGAAACCAACGCAAAAAAAAAAAGACATGATTTCAAGGCTTTTTAGGCTTTAGATCAAACAGTGAAACAAGACGAATGTTCGTGACTAACTTAAGAAATTTTTTGATAAGTCAAACGCATACCAACGAAATAATTGAAGATTTGAGATTTTTAATAAAGTAAACACACACAAAAAAGACATGATTTCAAGAACTTTTAAGCTTGAATATCAAACGCATATTAACGAAATAATTGAAGATGTGAGATTTTTAATAAAGTAAACACAAAAGAAAAAGACATGATTTCAATAATTTTTAGATTTTTTAAGTTTTAATATCAAACGCATATTAATGAAATAACTGAAGATTTGAGATTTTTAATAAATTAAACGCAAAAAAAGACATGGTTTCACGATTTTTTAGGTTTTTTAAGTTTTAATATCAAACTCTGAAATAAGAAGAATGAACTAACTTTAAGGAGTAATACAAATCATATGATATAAAATGAATATTTTTTCAAATGAATATTAACTAAATAATTAATGATTTGAGATACTTAATAAAACCAATGCAAAAAATTAAAAAATAATAATATAAAAAAACATGATTATATTAAGGTTTTTTAGATCATCAAAAACTGAAACATTAAGAAGAATGATTAATCTGGGTGCGGGAGACTAACTTAAGAGGTTTTATCATTGAACGAATATCAACCAAATAATTAAGGATTTGAGATACTTCATAGAACCAAAGCAAAAAAAAAAAAAAAAAAAAAAAAAAAAATCATGATTATAAGATTTTTTTAGATCATCAAAAACTGAAATAAGAATGCTTAAGGTGAGGCAGAATAATTAATGCTTGAGATATGTAATAAAACCAACCAACGAAAAAAAAAAAATATATATATATACATGATTTTTTATGTTTTAGATCATCAAAAACTGAAATATTAAGAAGAATGATTAAGCTGGGTGAGCGAGACTAACTTAAGAGGTTTTGTGATAGAAAATATTGTCAGAGGCATATTAAACCGAAAAATATAATAAAAATAAACTTACTAGTGGACACTCGGACATTGTACGCCCTGCTTTCGCCAAGGCAGAGGGTAACTTGAGCGTAAATTTAGGTATTTTGCCCAGAATGCTCGACATTTTGAACGCTAAGCCACCACCACATGACGTGGAGAGGCGACTCTGTTTCCCACCAGGACGTATTTTGTGTATTTCCAGGGAACCAACGCAACAAATGGGATGATGCCGAACGTTGTTGTGAAAATCATAAATGGAGAAGAGAAGCTCAAGAAGGATTCAGAAGCTGATGTGCAATATCAATATCCAACGAGCACTTTACAAATCTGTCGCTAACTTGGATCACTCTCTGCTGAATGAATAGAATGTATTTTTCGATTCACGCTCATGGCATCCCTCCAGCAGAATATAGGGTTGCCGAATACTAAGTCTTGGCTGGAATATGACGTCGCCAAATGAATGACGTTTGGCGAATGCAGCGTTTGTTTACCTTTTTCATCTCTCCGTAATCTGTTGATTCATATATCAAGAATTGTAAGCGGAGAGGATAGCTTTTTAAGATCATGGAGAAACTATTTTTTTTTCCTCTTGAACGTACTAAATAATTCAAAAACTAAATGGCATTACAGCAGTTTAATCGTGTTCAAGAGATTTTGGTTGAAGTACTTTTTATTTCACTGTCAAGTATGAATTCATCTGATTCATTTTGAAAAAAAAAAAGGATTTTTCAATGATTGTTTTTAAGGTCTTTAGATATTAAATTGGAGCTTATTAAAATTTTTCTTCGGTAGTTTATCCAAAGACTTTAAAAGACTAATTTTAGCTAAAAAGTAATACATTTCGTCTATCCGTCAATTGGAAGCTGATGAAAATATCTATATTATATAATGGACAAACGTGTTCGGCAGTAACGCTGACGTCATTTTGATGCTGGCAACAGTAGACGATTTAAGGGTGTATTCGAAAAAATATATTTCCACCTTCAACAGCTCGAAATTTTCAGACTCATTTTTAAAAGTAAAGACATGAAACTTGCTGGGGTGATTTTTGAAGAGATGTATAAGAGGCCGTGTGATTTCATTTTTCACTCAATTAATCAGAATTTTATTTTTAAACAATTATTTTCTCAGTATGACCATTTTTTTTTTTCATTCTCAGATCTCTCGCTTCGAAAAATTCGGTTCAAAGCGTCAACTTTGACAGCATTTTTTGCAATACTTTCTGCATTTATCAAAAAATCGACAAGCACGGTACATTATGTAGTTTCTAAATAAGGGAATTCGCCAGTTTGATGCGTTTGAGAGCAAAAATGAATTTAAAAATAAATCAGAAAATAAGCTGTTTGGATTGGAATACACCCTTAATATAGCTTTTACGGCAATTTTTAAACTTCTAAACATCGCCCATTTTCAATTTTTACACTGTCGAATAGAGAAAAAAAAATGTACTTAGAAATGGAATTTGTTTCCAAAACTGTATTGCAAGTTGCTTGAAAATCGTATCGCAATTTGCTCATTTTTTTATGATTTTAAAGTAATTTACAAGCATAATTTAAAAAAAAAAATCTATCTCTATCTCATGCACATGATTACGAAAAATAAACCTGTTTGCACTTAAGGCTGCCAGTCACTCAGCTTCCGAACCCCTCGGTAATGTTAAGTCTACGGTTGTTTGATGCATTTTTATATTAAACTATCTTCTCAGGAAATTAATATTTTTAACTTCCTTTTTGTGTGTGTGTGTGTGTGTGTTTTCTTCTTAACCCTTTTATCTACTGACGGTACTTATAAGTACCATTAAAATAACTTGTTATAAAATTCATTTAACACATCGATTAGTAGTAATACAGTTTAGAATGAGTTATAGATGCATTACTTTATCTTGTTCCAAAAGCATTATTGGTTACACAAAACAAAAGTATTTTAAAAAGGATGGTTTCTTTTGCCTTTGCACCTTTTCAGCTTTCTTGGCGTTGGAGGGGGAGGAGGGGGGATTTTTCAATTCGGAAATATTTCTATTGTAAAATTATATTTGTACATTTCGCAATTCTACAAAATACTAAAAAAAATATTTAAAATAAAAGATTTGAGTGGGGTTATAAATACTGCAAAAAATCTCTATAAATTCTTAATGAATCCTTCTAAATCCTTCAATCCTTTTCAAATTTGTTAGATGATTATGCAAATCTTCTAATGTAGTTTCGAAAATTCACGAAAAATGCTTTAGAAGATAAAATTTTCATGAATTCATAATTCAGTGCATAAAGGGTTAAAGGATGTCACTTTTTTTCTTAGTTTTCAAAATATTTCTAAAATCTACGCTTAATTTTATATTTAGTGTTAAAATTTTACTCCCAGTTCGTCAGTTTTTAAAATATAAAATATTAAATTAAGCATAGATTTTAGAAATATTTTGACAACTAAGAAAAAAAGTGACATCCTTTAAGAAGAGAGCACAGAAAATAGGAGTTAAAAATATTAATTCCCTGAGGAGATATTTTAAATATAAGAATGCATCAAATGTCCATAGACTTAACATTACCGAGGGGAATTCGGAAGCTGGATGACTAGCAGCCTTAAGTTATTATAACTCAGCCTTTGTTTCCAGCTGATATTCCATAAAGACGTTAAAACTTCATCAATAAAATAAATAATATAAATAAAACGGAAATTTAACATTTAAGGGGACTGGTGACTCAGCTTCAGAATTCTCCTCCGTAATGTTAAGTCAATGGACTTTTGATGCATTCGCATATTTAAAATATCTTCTCGGGAAATTCATATTTTTAACAATTTTTTTTTCTGTGTACTCTTCTTAAAGAATATCTCTATCTCTTTTTACCCGACTGCCAAGAAGAGTTGTGTGTTTCACGCGTATCTGGGTATATGGATTTCTTTATACCTTCGAAACTTCCCAACGACTGGGTAGATTTTAATGAATGAGGTCTCTATCGATTCATCTTAACCGTCCGATGGTTATAGGCTAGGTTTTGTTTTTATAAGTTCAAAATGGCACCCGTAAAATACAATATGGTGGTAGAAACGAAAAAAACTTTTTACGCACCATATTGACTGTCATATCATTGGATAGGTCTTTCAAAATGAAGATGATGTTTCATTGACTATTTTAAAGCTAGAAGCTCCGTTTAAATGTTTCACAACTTGGAAGTTGTGTAGGTAGGATCTCTAGCTTTACTGGAACTCTAACCTTCATAGACATCTATAGGCCTCATCAAAACAGTGTTTATAGATAGGAACTATCAATTAAACACAACTTAAAAGTCATCAATACAAGTAAATAAAAAAATAGGTAAGTAATATAAAAAATAGTTAGCATTGATGAGAAATAATTAATTAGTTTGCTTTTTACGCAGTCGGTTTTTTTTTATTTTAGGTAGCTTTCATTACAAAAAGCTACCAATTGCAGCCGTTCGGAAGCAAGCGATTTCAAAAAAATTTGGTATATTTTCATCGATCATGACCCCCAGACCAAAGCCGCCTCAAGACTACAAGCCAAACACAAGGTTTCGTGACGTCACGACGCGGGGCTTAGATCAGCCGTGGAGAGCACATGCGCTATTAAAACATATTAATTCTTTCCTCTATATTTCAACTTATTATCACAGCATATAGGAAAAAAATAAAAACTTATAGTTTAAAGACGCTAATTAAGTGCTTTTTAATCAATTTCGATCACTCGAAACAATAATAATAACGATAACACTAAAACAATATTTCTGAAATAATACCACTGTGTCAATGAAAATGTGCATCAGAATTAAAGTTACATTAAAGAAAATTCGTTCGTTAATGAAAAGAAAATCCCAAGTATTAAATTTATTTTAGTAGACAGTTTCTATTATTTATTCTACTTTGAAATTTAGAAACAATATCAATTATCTATTTGGTATATATTCAAAAACAAGACATTATACATTATTACATACATATATATATTTGTAAATATAAATTTGTAGTTTAAACACATAAATCGAATTATTTTGCTTTCAGTTATTTCAAAATAAATAAATAACAATAAGTGTGCCAATCAAAACCCACATTTAAAAATTAAATTAAAGTGGAAGAAAAGTGAATGTTAAATGAAAACAAATTCAAGTTGTGTTATATTTTTATTTTAATCGGGCTTGAAATTATACAGTAAATATCCTATTAAATATTAAGTGATTTGAAACCTGCATATAATAAATAGTAAAATTAAAGTATAAATGAAATTAAGTATTCTTATAAATAAATTTTCGTACTGTAAACTTTACTTATCAGAAATGGGTAATTTTCACATAAAATCCATTAAATTAAAAACCACAAAACTGTCATAATACTAAAACAACACAAGTTCATGAAACAGAAAATTATTATTTAGTTTTGTATTAGTTTGATATATTATGTAAGGTATAAGCAATAGATTTTTAAAAAGTGTATTGACATATGAAGAAAAAAATAAAAGAAAGAAAGAAAAGACTTTCATCAATTGGAATTAAAATATTCCTAATTTATGTTCATTTTCCTCGAATGTTTAGGTAATAGCTGATAAAAAAAAAAAAAAACATCGAAAAACACAAAAACCTTCCACAAATATAAATATTTCATTTCCAAAATAATGTTGTGCGGGTTCTTAAATGTTTGTTCACATCTTTTAAGCTTAAAATAATCAATTTTTATGAGATGAAAAGTATTTCCCGACTAGATCTAAAAGTAAATTTATAATTATAGAATAATAATTTTATTTATTGTTACTTTAAATTAAACATTAAAATGTATATGAAAACACATAGGATTTGTGCGAAGAAGGTGTGTGTGTGTGTGTGTGGGGGGGGGGACTACTGTTTTGCATAAGGCTACTAACAACCCTTCCTCTAGTCTTGTAAATAAATTGTTTACATTTGTGGCAAAAATAGGGAGATTCAAAAACATTATCCCCATAGCTCTATTTACGCAGTACATAAGCATTTATAATTTAACAAAAAATTATAAAAAGAATTTTTATTAAGATAGCAAACGTTTAAGATTAAAAAACAACAATAAATTGATACATGTATATCGATCGGGGTTTGCTTTAAAAGAAGTAAACAACATAAAAATGCTATGTATTCACAGCGACTTTTATGAAAATTTCTGAACAAATTAGAAAGAGAGGATGGTGTGACAAAATACAAATTAAATTATATAAGTCTTGACACGATTTAGGGATGTTTGCCATTTTAAATTATTGGTCTATGTGGAACGAAACAGAACTACAATAATATAGTTTCGTTTTGAGTCATGGTATTATTGATAGAATCGTACTAGGATTTGCTAGTTAATTTATTTCAAAGAAATTAAAAATAAAAGATTTTGAACACAAGAAATAAAAATTGTGCTGATAGCATATAAATATATTTTGAAAATAAAACTTACCTTGAAAAGAATGTGTTATCAGGCTTAGTAAAACACACGTGCACGTAAAATAGAAAGATACAAAATTCAAATGTTCGGGGCTGGCGCGTTGGCAGTTAGCCAGCCCCGGGCTGTGACGTCACACGTGGGGGGATGAAGGGCGTGTCTGGCTTGTAGTCTTGAGGCGGCTTTGCCCAGACCCCGAAACCACCCTCCGTTCAAAATTGATATATATATATATATATCCATATATATATATATATATATATATATATATATCCATATATATATATATATATCTGACCTATGTCACACTGTAACTCTCGTAATTATGAACCGATTTCGATGTAATTCGGTGTGTACATAGTACATACCAATGTCTCGACCGAGTTCGTTGGCCAGCTTGATCCGCCGTTTTGTTTCAAAATGGCGGCCATTTAAAATTTTTAAAAAAATTTAAAATTTGAAATGTGGTACCAAAAAATTAAAAATAGAAAAATATTATTTTGTTATGTATTTGACCTTTATACAAAGATTCCGGAGCAGTTTTTGTTTCGTCTATATCTTAAAAAATGGCTGAGTTATAGCATTTTGAATTTCTAGCGTGGCTGACATTTTGAAACGTCCTGAATTTTGTCACGCGATACAAGGCGTATTTATGAACCGATTTCGATATAATTCGGTGTGTACATAGTACATACCAATGTCTCGACCAAGTTCGTTGGCCAACTTTATCCACCGTTTTGTTTCAAAATGGCGGCCATTTAAAATTTTTAAAAAAAAATTAAAATTTGAAATATGGTACCAAAAAATTGAAAATGGAAAACTATTTTTTCTTATGTATTTGACCTTTATACAAAGATTTCGGAGCAGTTTTTGTTTTGTCTATATCTTAAAAAATGGCTGAGTTGCAGCATTTTGAATTTCTAGCGTGGCTGACATTTTGAAACGTCCTGAATTTTGTCACGCGATAAAAGGCGTATTTATGAACCGATTTGGATGTAACTTCGTTTATACATAGTACATACTAATGTCTCAACCGAGTTCGTTGGCCAGTTTCATCCGCCATCTTGTTTCAAAATGGCGGCCATTTAAAAAAAAAATTAATTAATTAATTAAAATGAGATACCAAAAAATTGGAAAATGAAAAATATTTTTTTCGTATGTGTTTGACCTTAATACAAAGATTTCGGAACAGTTTTTGTTTCGTCTATATCTAAAAAAATGGCTGAGTAATAGCATTTTGAATTTCTATTGTGGCTGACATTTTAAAACGTCCCGATTTTTGTCACGCGATAACAGGCGTATTTATGAACCGATTTGGATGTAACTTGGTCTGTACATAGTACATACCAATGTCTCGACCGAGTTCGTTGGCCAGCTTCATTCGCCATCTTGTTTCAAAAGGGTTGCCATTTAAAAAAAAAAATTAATTTAAAATTTAAAATGAGGTATTAAAAAATTGGAAAATGAAAAAGATTTTTTTTATATGTTTGGCCTTGATACAAAGATTCCGGAGCAGTTTTTGTTTCTGAAAATTTGTTTTTTTGTTTATATCTTAAGAAATGGTTGAATTATAGCACTTTGAATTTCTAGCATGGCTAACATTTTGAAACGATCTTGTACTTGTCACGCGATAACACACGTATTCGCCTATTTCGATGTAAGAAGGCATGTGGATAGTATACATCAATACCTCGACCAAGTTCGCTGGCCAGATTCATCAGCCATCTTGTTTCAAAATGGCGGCCATTAAATTAAGAAAAAAATATATATTTAAAGTGAGGTGCAAAAAAAATTAGAAATTGAAAAAGGTTTCTTTCTTAAGTATTTGACCTTGAAAAGGATTCAGGAGCATTTTTTGTTTGTCTTTACCTTAAAAAATGGCTCAGATATAACAGTTTCAATTTCTATTGTGGGTGACATTTTGAAAAATCTGATTTTTTGCATGCGACAGCACTCGTATATATCAACCGATTCCGATGTGAGTGAGCATGTGCACAGCAATTACTAAGGTCTCGACCAAGTTCACTGGTTAGCCTCATCCACCATGTTGTCTTAAAATGGCAGGCACTTTAAGAAATCGCCGAATTTGGCAGCCAAATATAAGCTACTTTAAAGAAAAGCAGCTTGGATAAAGCTGACTAATTTCGCGAAATTCTCATTCATTATATTGATAAAAATTAGTATTGAATCTCCTATATTCGGTTTCCACTACATTGAGCTTCGTGTGTTTGAATGATATAAGTCGGCTTTTTTAAAATAAGGAATATGAAAGCTACCTCTTCCTCCCGGCACTGGCCGGAAGGACTTTTTTAAATTTAATTTTTACTTGATGTCTTAGTTTTCAAAATATTTCTAAAATTTATGCTGAATTTAATATTTTGTGTGTTAAAAGCGGGCGAACTGTGAGTAAGATTTTAACACTCCCTATAAAATTAAGTCTATACTTTAGAAATATTTTGAGAACTAAGAAAAAAAGAGATATCTTTTATGAAGTGTACGCAAAAAATAGAAGTTAAAAATATTAATTTCGAATGCACCAAATGCAAATAGACTTTATATTAGTGAGGGGAAATCGGAAGCTGAGTGACCAGCCCCCTAATTAAGAAGGACTGCTGTAAATAACGAAATCTTTGGCTATTAACCCATACGAAAGTATCGCGTCTAACCTGTATTCGCCCTTAGATGGCCGCTTTTTTTTTTCTTTGCCGATTTTAAATTTCTTTATTGGATTTTATTTTATTTTATTTATTTATTTTTTTTTTTATGTTTAATCTTTGAATCTTTTTCTGAATCGCTGAATCGCTTTAAATAAGTTTCAAAACTTTATTTGAACGTAAAATTTATACTTAAAATTTATACTTTTGAAATAAAATTTCCCTTTGGCGTTGTTAGTAGGCAATGTAATAAGTGGGTAAGTGTGATCGCAGATCGCACAGAGGGTTTCGTTTAATATCTCTTTAATAACATTTTTCTTGTTTAACAACACTTTATCCTTAAATTAATAAATCAAAATTGTTGATTTATAATTATTAAAACCTTACATAAATGGCAGCAAAATTACATTTAATTTTAAAATAATTAGAAAAATATTTTTAAATCAAATTACAAATATTCAAGAAAAATTATTTATATAAAATTTAAAAATCCCAATATTTTTAAATTCAGCAGTTTCAAAAATTTACCACAGGTATATATAAATATATAAAAAAATTTAAAGCAAAAAATTGTTTAAAACATATTATAAATGCTCGAATAATCCATATTAATTGTTTGACTTTCCAAACACTCACTAGATGGCGCCAAAAAGATATTAACATTTATTAAAATTCGAAATAATAAGAAGAAAGCCTTTCAAAAGTTGCCCTATTATTTCAAAAAATGGTCAGTAGTTGGCAACAGTAAACAAAAATACTGATTGTAGATTGAATTTCTAGATTTCCTTTCTGTGTCTAAGATTTTTTAAATTACCGCTGAGTAAAAAAAAAAACAAAAACAAAATAGGCCTTTAAAATTGCTAACAAAAAAGGGGAATTTTCTTTTAATTAAATCCATCTGTAAACGAAGTGTAATAATACAAATCAAAATGTTGAAGTTCAAGCTGAGAACTTAGAATCCACGATTTACTGCGTAGGAGACATCTGCGTTACTCCGACGACATCGGTGCTCGGGGATAATTGCTGAATTTAAGATTATATTTTGAAATTGAAAAAGAACGAATTCGCTTAATTAAAATAATATATAATGATTTTTCAAAATTTTATGATTTTGGGATGGTCAATGAGGTATTCAGCTCTATGTAAAAAAAAGAAAATTCAAGTCTGTAACTTAAGTAGTTTCCGAGTACGAGCCTGTGACAGACAGACAGAGAAGCGAGACAATAACGGTTTCGTGAGATGAACGAAACCCTAAAAATATATATATTAATATTAATAAAATGCCTTTCTCTTATATTCTGTAACTCGCGATGCCCAAGTTGAATCCCGTAATATATGGTTGAGATATCGTATTTGAAGTGAATCGCCCAGAAAATGAATGAAAATATCGTATGTTCAAATGAAATTTTCTCAAAATTTAGTTTTGCTCACAATTTGCTTGTTTTTAAAATAGTAACGAAAATCATTCAAGCATTTCATGCATTTTTGTAGCATTACTCTATAGTTTATTTTTTATAGATTTTAATTAAGGAATTTTTGTATATAGTGAAAGCATTTTACTATTTAAGGCCTCATATTAAATTGATAATCTTGTAAATTTACTAAAAATTTTATTAATAATCTTTGAACAGCTCTAACATGTTCATTTATAAATAAATGTATAACATTTAAGCACGTTCTTCAGATAAAAGCATCTGCTAATTTATTTAAGTGTTAAATTTAATTTAGGAAATGGTATGTTTTTTTCATTATTATTTATTTAGAATAATTATAAATTTACTAATTCCTGTTATATCATTTGCGACAATTTGATATTCTATAATAGTCTTACAGAGCTGTTTCATTATCTTATATGAGAATCTGCGTAGATACCGGGAGACTGAAATTCCAAGGAGAAGAAATATTTTGGAACAGATATGTCGGTGATCCGCCGACTGGGCTGATTTTTTATACATATAATGGGGAATACGTACATGAAATACACTAAATAATAAAAAAAAAATTCCACCGTGAAAAACTATTTTCAAACTTATCAACAGAAAAAGTAATGCAGAAATATAACAAATAGTAAATATTAAAAAATACAAAAGTTCTTTTTTTTTTTAGCCCTCGGTGTGCTATTTCTTTCTCCCAGCTATTAAAGTGCACTGCAAAAAAATCCGAGCAGTATTCCTGTAGGAATCGGAAAAATAGTTGCCCTTATCGTACCGGAAAATTTTCCGACCCAGCTCGGAATAAAACCCGTAAAAAAAAAGGAAACAATCACTAAAACGGTACTTTACGGATTTTATTCCAATTTTACGGATTTTAGTCCGATTTTACTGATTTTATTCCGAGCTGGGTCGGAAATTTTTCCGGTACGATAAGGGAACTATTTTTCCGATTCCTACATTCTGGTCCTATTTTTTTGGGTTTTTTTTACAGTGTGCCGTCTCCAAAAAATAGCGTTCCGTTGTATAAGCCAGCCGTAAAGCGAAGCAGATGGATCATTGTACTGTCAAATACACTACTGAAACTTTTTTAACTTTTAAGCATCGCACATTTTCAATTTTTATACCGTCGTATTGGGAAAAAAAACTTACTTTTTAAAGCAATTTTTTTGAAAACTGCATCTCAATTTATTTTTGAGATATTAATATTTTTTGGTAGTTTTTAGCTACATTTGTTTAATTTTGGCAACTCAAGTACTCCATTTCTGTAGAAGATAAAGAAAAAATAGTTGGAAAATAGTAATTATACCCATTTGTTTACCATTTTCCCATAACTACTAAAAAAAAAGTTATTAGAATACGTGCTATTTTGAAAAAAATATATATAAATGAATAATTTCTGATAAAAAACATGGAGCTATTATAAACCAAATTTCATTTAATTATCTATATTACAAACAAATGCAGCCGTATAAATCATTACATAGCCGATTTTTTTTCTTTTTTTTTTCTTTTGTCGATTTTTTTGAGTGACATCTGTTTTTTTTTTTGGATTTCTGTATTATTTAGCGATAGTGACGTCATGTGAACACTTTTCTATAGATGTTGTTTAAGGCTGGATCGTAAATGGAAAATTCTTCAGAGGATGCGAAAGACATCATTTTATATAAAATAAAAGCGTGTGTTTTAAGTCTTAAAACTGAAATATGTTTTGTATTATCTATATTTATGTATATATATATATATTTGATCGGGGACGACACTAAATTCTGAAAAAGCAAAATTCCTGTTTTCTAGTTTTTTTTTTTTTTTTTTTTTTTTTTTTTTGTAAGCGTAGAATTGAAAGATTTAATTTTTATTTATTTTTAAAAACGAGGAATAGAAAGAGTTTTTTTTTTCTTTTTACCGGTGAACTCCGATAAATTTTTATTAAAACTTGCCGTATACAGAGGATTCAGGGGGAATCTTTAGTTCATTTTCCGCTTAGTATCTATATTATAAAGGACAAACACATCTGTGCGTAACGCATACGTCATTTTGCGAATGGCAACAGTTTGAAATTTGAAATAAAATTTTGGTTTTGCCATTTTCTCTACTGCAAATTTTTAAACTTCTAAACATCGCACATTTTAATTTTTTACACCGTTGTATGAGGAAAAAAATGCTCTTTTAAATGCAATTTGTTTGAAAGCTGTATTTCAATTTTATTTTGAGATATTAATTTTTTTTTGTAGTTTTTAATACAATTTTTCTAATCGTGGCAATAGAAGTACCCCATTTCTATTGAAAGAAAACGAAAAATAGTCGAAAATAGGAGATACTGTATCTTTTTGTCGCCATTTTCTCATAAAACCTGAAAAAAAAGTTTAAATTAGTATACGGGTTATGTCAAGAATATTGTCTGTTATTCCGTGATAATGACGTCATGTGCATACTTTTTTATAGACGAAGTTTACGACTGGATTGTAAAAGTGGATTGCTTTAGCGGATGTAAAGGACGTCATTTTATAAAAAAAACGTGTAATTTAATTTTTAAACCTAAGTTGTGTTTTGTAGAAGTGCGTCATCTTCACAGCATACTTTGAAATTCTTCACAGGTGAAAATGCTTCACTTTTGAAAATAATGTAATCGAAATCACACACTGATAAAACGCAATGTTTTACAAAAATTTAGAGTGTCTTTATAAAAGAGAGGTGACATGCAAATAATAGCGATTTATAATTATATTACAGAAATTGAAGATTCATAAAATTTTTCATAATTTTATATAATCTATATATTTAAACACAAGTGTGTTTTTTAGTCATCTGCCCTGATCTTTCTGCTGAACCAATTTTACTATTTTTTCTTTTATTATTATTTTTTTTTAAACTGAAAGCTGTTCGTTTGTAGATGTGATCGCACTATCTGTATTTTTTATATATCCCTACTTTTATATTTTAATTCAAAAAGCATTTTATGAAATTTCTTCAAAATGGTGAAAATTAGATAGCTTTCATTATTGCACAAGAGAGAAATAATGAGGTATTTTTATCTTTATTCATGCCATTTTCTGATAAAAATTTAAAATTGTTGATAAAAATTGTTGTATAGGGTTTAGTGGCACAAAATCCCATTAAGATCATAATATTATATTAGGGGCATAATAACGGAAAATGACTTCCTGCTTTTAAAAAAACACGTATTTTCCCCCATAAATTATCTATATTGTTTTTCCTTCTGCATGTGTACTGATACTAAGTTTCAGACACTAGAAGAAATGCTCATTTAAGTGAAAATGAAGTCATATTTAAAAGAAAACGATCATTTTCTTAGATAAAACTAAACATTTTAACACAAATGCGTGTAAAAAACATAAATTGCGGAAATTTTTACTCTCCGGAATTGAGATTAGAATCTCAAGTACAGAGTGCGTCTGTTGATGTTGCTGACAATCGTGACTTCAAGTTTTGAGTTAAAAAGATTTTAAAATGATCAAACAAAATACATTTTTTTTAAAATGAGGAATATGGATATGAGAAGTGCGTATGCAAATTTTGAGAAGGTGAAAATTGTTGTTTTTCATTCCGGAATACCAAGCATAAGAGCCTTAATTGACCATCCTAATAACTGATCTTTATTATATTTTACTGATTATGTATCTATATTATAAAGAACAAACGTATCTGTGCGTAACGCTGACGTCATTTTGCGAATGGCAACACTTCACGATCAAATTTTGGTTTTGAAATTATCTCTACTGCAATTTCTTAATCTTCTGACCATCGTACATTTTCAATTTTCGTCGCATAGGGAAAAAATTTACCTTAAAATGCAATTTGTTTAAAAACTGTATCTAAATTGACTGATGTATTATGTTTTCTAAAATAATTTTTAAGCATGATTTTTTTAAAAAATTTATCTTATCACGTGCCGGTTTCAATACATAATAATAATAAACATTTTGCACATAAAGTAACAAACATTGTTCAGCATTTCTTTCTGACTATTTTTGCATAACGAAATTAATAATTCCTTTATAAACAAATAAAAGAATAACATTAAAAAAACACCAATCTAACATATTTGTGAAAGACAAATTAACGAAATTAATACTTCTTTTATAAACAAGTAAAAGAATAATGTTGAAAAAGCACAAATCTAACATATTTGTAATCGTAAAATTTAATTTTTTAGATCACCAAATAGGATTTTTTTTTCAAATGGAAGTTGTTTGCAAAGTTCATCTCAGTTTACTGATTGTCTATGGTTTTAAAAGCAATTTTAAAGCATGAAATATTTTTTAATTTATTCACTATCACGCGGAGCTTAATTACCGTTAAAAAAAACTTCCCTATGAATAAATAAATAAAATAATATAAATAAAACACAAATTTAACTGACATGTAAGCTCTGAAATTATCAGAATGTAAAAGGATGCCGTAAGTAGCAAAATCTTGGTCTCTTAGCATGCGGCTAATAAGAAAATATCGCTTTTGATAAATTTAAAAAATTTATTTGATTGCATTATTTATATTTTTCATATGAAAAATGCTTTTTTAATGTAAGTGGGCAGTGTAAAAAAATTATTGCATATAAAAAAATTATTAGTTTTCAATAAAAAAAAAAAATGTTTCACCTACATTCTGTAACCCGAGTACGATCCCCTAGTTTTATTAAAAGTCACTTTTAAATAGTAAATTTTACATTTTTTTTCCAAAATTGTCAGTGAAAATTAAAATTTAGTTAATTAGGGGCAATAACCTTCCCTTTAAATAGTAAATTTTACATTTTTTTTTTTTTCAAAATCGTCAGAGAAAATTAAAATTTAGTTTTAAATTTAAAGTCAAAATTTAATTTTAATGCAAAATTATTTTAAATTTTGCATTAGGGGCAATAACCTTCCCTTTAAATAGTAAAATTTTCATTTTTTCCAAAATCGTCAGAAAAAAATAAAATTTAGTTAATTAGGAGCAATAATCTTTCCTTGACCCCCCCCCCCCCCCCCACTCTCTCTCTTCTTTGTTAGTACGCACGCATGGAATCTGTATTCCTGACAGTTATACTTAATTTTTGCTATACAAAATTTTCCATAACATTCTATGTAATACTGTGTGCTAAGCAGTGAAACGCGTTCTACAGTAAAAATTCCACCGTTGTGTTATGATGTGAAGCATATCTTCAACGCACGATATTCGTACTTAGCACGGGCGTACATAGGAAGGCCAACTGTACATAATATAATATATGTACAACTAATATAAAAAGCTCTTTATTATAATGATTGAACTGATTTCATTTCAGCATGATTAATAATTTTATCGCAATATGTTTTATTTGAAAGGTTTTTATTATATTTTTTAAAAAAGTACATATCCTAAGTTAATTTGGGCTTGAACATTAACCCTTCACTAATACTGCATACCATTACTAATGAATGTCTTCAGTTTTCTACTCTGTTTAAGTTTTGTGAGTGAATGATACAGTCGACGCTCGTTATAACGACCCCTCGCGTGCCAAAGTTGCGGGTCGTTATAATGGAAGGTCGCTATAACGAATGTGAACAACAACAACAAAAAACACTTAAAAAAGTAATAATGTGCAAGAAAATTAAGGATTCAAAGGAAATTTTATAATGCAACATTATTACTAAATTCTGTTGGAATAATTATAAAAATCAATTTAAAAGAATGATTACGTATTTTTAAAATGAAATTTAAAGCAAGTGTTAAATTACGCCCAAAAAAAAAAGTTACGTATTAACATTTATTTTTCTACAAAAATAATTCGAAACAGTTGTTTATTTTTTTGTGCATTTGATATTTTCTTTAAACAAAATTTTCCATCTCAGTTAGAGATGATAAGTAATTTTATGTGTTTTCTTCAGGGCTGCGGAGTCGGTGGGGGAAAATGGACGACTCCGACTCTTTCGCCCAAAATGGGCCGACTCCGACTCCAACAATGCAGACCTGCTTGTAAAATGGACGACTCCGACTCCGGGAATTTTAACAGATCCAACTCCGACTTCGACTCCACGACTCCGACTCTGACTCCGCAGCGCTGGTTTTCTTGACTTTAAAAAAATGTTTTAAAGTGTCATTTTAAGACATTTTACAATAGGCATCAACGCGCAGTGAACAATGAGTTCTTGAGAGAAAGAAAATTGTTATCTTTTTTGAAGAAAAAAATCTGGAGGAAACGTCAGTTCGGTCGTTTTATTGGGAAATAAGTTTCTTGCCAGACGTTATATTGGATGTAAAAATAACATATCATAAAGGGAATATATTTTGGAACATTTTGAATAGGTCTTTATAATGGAACGGTCGCTATAATGTGCGGTCGTTATAACGATCGTCGACTGTATTAAAAAAATAAACGAGTTTAAAATTTAACTCAATTTTTCTGTATGGTTTTTTTTCTTAAATGGCGTTTCTTAGTGATGCCGTTCGCAAAATATTTCTCAAATGCATTGTAAAAAAAGACAAATTTTTCTTAATGTAGGAAAATATAATATAACCACGAATGAAAATATATACCAGACTCGGCGAACCTTTTCACGTGCGCGTGCCGAAAATTCACAAACAATATCTATCAACAATGTAACGTGCCAAGCTTATACAAATGTAATTTTGTAGAGTACGATGTTTATACGAAACACTGGTCATAAAATCAGTTGCTATCATCCACTAATAATAAAAAAATAATGCGATTTTTCTGTATATTGGAATCAGCCATTAAATGAATGAATTTTTAATTCGTAAATAGGATTCATTTATGCGGTATGTATTGTAATAAGGGAAAAAATACGAGTTTTATTTCACTAATTTTTAACTTATTGCACTGGGCAACAATTTTTAACAAAGTTCATGTATCAAAATTGGAAACGCCCAATTCTTAATGAATTCAACGTGCTGAACACGAATATCACCATAAAAACTGTTTTTTGGCTCTTGTTTCTGAGATTAAGGGGTGCAAATATATAATGTGCCTAATTCTTAAATGTCACTTTTCTTAAAACATTTTAAAGAATAAACTGGTTTATTGTGCATTATAATAAGTAATATTTCATTTTTAGATGTTCACGTGCATATATGAATTAATAAAACGTGTAATAAAATAAATCTTTCGGAAAAAAAAAAAAAAAGAATTTCAAAAAATAAAATAAATACTATAGGTAAAATGCAAGAATTTGTCCTCTATATCTCTCTCTGATTCTGCAGTACATAAAATTACATCGAATGTTCTAAATGATCGTGTTCGTGATTTAGATCTGTCGAAAGACAAAGCAGAACTACTCGCATCAAGACTACGACATCTTTTGAAAGAACATGCCAGAGTCAGAGTGTCTTCATTTCGTAACCGACATATAAAATTTCTACATTATTTTTAGAAAAATGATAGTATTGTGTTCTGCTCGGATATTAAAGGCTTGATGAATGAATTTGGATTAACGCTTGATGGAAACGAGTGGCGTCTATTTATACATGCGTCCAAAGTAAGCTTAAATATGATTTTGCTTCATAATAGTAATGAACTACCATCCATTCCTATTGCATATTCTGCGCACATGAAAGACTTATGAACACTTCTAACAGCTCTTACACCTAATTTAATAGGCTGAAAATGAATGGCGTGTCTGTGCTGACTTGAAAATAGCTGCACTTTTGATGGGATTTACACAATTTTGTTGCTTCCTGTGTGAATGGAGCAGTCTACACTACTTCCAGAAAGGCTGGCCTCCGAGGCTGTATTTGACACCTGGAAAAATTAATATCAAGAACACATTGCTTCTTTTTCCAGATAAAATTATCTTACCTGCTCTACATATAAAACTGGGTATTGTGAAGCAGTTGATTAAAGCTATGGATACAAATAAACCAGCTTTTGCTTACTTGTGTACAAAATTTCCCAGACTGAGTGAGGCAAAAATTAGAGAGGGAATTTTTGTGGGTCCACAGATTAGAGATATTTTCAAGGATCCAAAATTTGAAAACCTCACTGTTAAAAATTTTGCAGCATTCTGGCAGGTCATTCGACCGTTTTTTGAAAAAACGGTTTCATAACCGTAATTTAACTATATTCTGACCATAAAATGGCCAATAATATGGTCAGAAAAGTGTTAAATTACGGTTGTGTAACCGTTTTCGGAAAAAACGGTCAAATGACCTGCCAGAATGCTGCAAATTTTTAACAGTGCTGTTAAATCATGATGAAAAACAAGTATGGGATTCAGTCTGTCATGTTTGCACTAATTTTCTTGGAAACGTCCGATCCGAATATTGCGAAGATCTTGTTAACGACATGCTGGCTTTCTATCAGAAATTTGGATGTCGAATGCCCCTAAAGCTACATTTCTTAGATTCCCACCTGGATTTCTTCCCTGCTAACTACGGAAAATTCAGCAACGTTTCCACCAGTTCAGTGATTGAGCAACGTTATCAAGGAAAATGGTCTGCGTCTATGCTTGCAGACAACTGCTGGACGATGTTTAGAGATAATCAGAACGTGGAATATAAGCAAAAGAGCAAGTGATTTCGTCAATAAAATTGGTAAGACTGTACTTTGTGTCGTCACTTTTATTATGTACTGTATGTATTTGTAAGACTGTACTTTACGTAGTCACATTCTTTATAAATTAAATTGGAAACAAGACATACAATGCATTATTATTGTGTTCTTTTATCCCTATCATACAAAGTAAAGTCTCAACATAACAAAACAACTAGAGCCAAATTCCATTTTTTATTGACATATTCATGATTAGCAAGCTAAATTAATAAATATTTCGACACTTTCATTCAAGATACATTTTCATTGTTGTCCAGTGTTATTAACGGGAAATCTCGGTTATAATTTTCCAAGTTTCACTAAACAATGTACTAATAACTTATTGATGAGATTTTTGTTGTTGTACGTTCGATGAAAAATGCTTTATATCTGGTTCATATTTTGTTATTTTCACAAATACACTGTAAACTGAAATGTCTGAAATTCAGACATTTAAGTGTCTGAAACGCAGTGTTAAATTTTCAGACGTTTTAAAATGGTCTTAAAATTTTCAGACACTTCTTGTGTCTGAACTTCAGGCACTTAAGTGTCTGAAACAAGAGTGTTCAATTTTAAGACGTTTCAAAATGTCTTAAATTTTTCAGACACTTCTTACGTCTGAATTTCAGACATTTCAAATGTCTTAATTGCGGCCATCTTTGAGACCCCGCCCCCCTTTTTTTGCCTAATATGAAGCCATCTTTGACCACTTTTCTTTCTAAGCCATATACGCAGCCATGTTTGACCACACTGAATCATTTTTTATAAATGGGAATACTTTGTTACCATAAAGCAGAGCTGATCGCAGCGTGGGAAAAATAGGGTGCTTCTCTGCCCCTTGATTTTAGGGTACCCCAAACTGGATATGAAATTTTCATAAAGCTGATATTTTAAATCAGTTTTGACCGTATGAGGATTGTAATCAGTATGTTGTAGTTTTAGAATAGGATAATGTATGTGTATATAGTATATTCACCTAAATATGTATTTATGTGATATATATGCCCTATGGCGTCAAAAATGTTTATTACTTTTAGTGAACTTCAGATTAATTAAGGTCCAAAGACCTAGTATTCATTCGCCCCCTTCCCCCACTGCCTTCCTATACTGTTACAAAAAAAAAAAAAAAAAAAAAAAAAAAAAAAAAATTAAGCCTATTCGATGCCGTCAAATACATATTTGGATAAATATATCATTTTCTTTAACCTAATCATGTTCTAAAAGTACAAAATATTTATTAAAATAAGTATAAGATCAAAACAAATTTAAAATATCAGATTTATGGAAATTTCATACAGAATTTAGGGGCCCGTAAAGCTAAAGGCCCATAGAAACAGCCCAGTTTGCACATGCTGCAATCAGCTCGGCTTTATGGTAACAAATTATTCCCATTTATAAAAAAGGATTCACTCCTTCAGAAAGAATTCCATCCCTGCTTTGTAGTGAAATTTTTTCCCATTTAAATAACACATTCCCAGTTTAAGCATTTTTTGTATTTTTATTTCCGTGTTAAATAAAATCTAATACTGTAACATATTTTTCAGAATCCGGGGTGGAAACTATTCTTATGTTACAAAATAAAACTGGATAACTTATCATCGACTAATAAGTTTTAATATTTACATCGTATTTACATGCGATTACATTTTCAAAATAACTCAGTTAATTTAAAATACGGCATAGCTCAAATGCCTTGTCGGCAGCAACAACTTTGTAAACATTCTTCTCTCTCGTAAAATCTAATTTACTCAGCTTGTCAGTTCTTTTGAAGGAAAAGAAAAAAAGAAAAGGAGAACAAATATGATGGAGTGCGTATTGTTCGAGCGTTACACTCTTCCCCTCACAATGCATTACTGGTCCCTCAGATGCAGTGTGCATTTCCTGGGTGGATTCCTTCGGGATGCTTTCTGGTGCCTAAAATCCTCTATCTATGGTTCTCGTGTTTTGTGATCCTTTCGTAAATATTTGCTGGCTGGGCGTGTGACGTTTCCCGGGTCTGCCTCTACGACGAATAAAGCCTTTAGAAGATCCACCATCATCTTGCGTGTAAGGACACAAAGCTGATATATGATAATTTCCTAAGGGAGAAAAGGGGTTTTCTTTAGTCGCAATGGTATAAGAAGTAGGAGATCTTTGTTTTCCATAGTACCCATTATCATGTCTGTAACTTCCAGACCTATAATCCAATTTGTAATTATCCTGATCATTAGTTCTAAGATCATTTTCATATCTCTTTTCGAATTTTCTAGACGAATCTGCAGTTCGCCGTGCACTATACTTGTGTGATGGTTGGGAATTTCTTTGCTCCTGATAGCTACCTCTACCTGATCGTCGGCCATCATAATTATATTTATTTCGAGCATGATAGTAGCCTCTATTTTTGTAGCTAGGAGAAAAATTTGGATTATACTTTACTTTTGAAGTAAGTAAAGCACTTTCTAGTGTTTCAGATGCATCATTAGGTTCAACTATATCCGATGACCTATTCACCAAACCTTCACTTTCTGTCATATCTTGAGATATTAAAGAATCTTTAGTCTCAAAATTTTGAGGAATCTCTGATTCATCTTGGTAAGAATTCTCTGAACCAGGTTTCTCATAATTATTTTTATTGTAATTTCCATGGTTAAATGACTGCTTAACATATTTTTGACCATATCTATTATTGCTTCTGTTAACAATTGGCCTATTAAAATTTCTGTTCTTACCCCTATAATCGAAATTCCTACGGCAATCTTTTACATAGCCTTTTCTATCATGTGCAGGACTATCAATTTCATCAGATAATATTATGCCCATCCGTGATCCTGTATCAATATAATGTTTAACTTTAGGTGTAGTCTCTTCCCTAGTTGGAAGCTACTAGTAAATTTTTCAAGCAGTTCATTCAACCTAACTTGTTGCTCTGAAGTGAGATGTCTACCTTCATCTTCTCTAAGAAACACGGTGTCTAATTCAACGGATTTTATCGCTAATTCACTGGGAGGCCTATGTGTATCTTCAGCGAATCTATACTTCCACCTACATCTATCAGCGAAGAACCATTCTTGATTTACTACATCCAAAACAATTTTTGCTTTGCGTAAAAAATCGATACCTAAAATTGTACGATTATTTCTGGCATTCGGCAGAGCATAAAGTGTTGTTTTAATGTCGCGACCTTCAATTTTAACATGAACTTCTGTTTTATAAACTTCGGTAGTGTTTTGTAGCCCATCCGCTAAGACTACGATCATTTGAGTTTTTTCAAACTTTACACCTTGGTCTTTTAATAAAGAATACAAAACTTCACCCGCAACGCAATGTGTTGCGACAGTGTCAGCACAAGCTGTGCCAGAGAGACCATTTATGCTTATTTTTACCAATAATGTTGGTGATGTTTGCATATTACATGTACGAAACTCTAGTGATTGAAAGTGCACCGATGCATTTTTCGGAGAACAGGTTGGACACTTGGATTTAATAACTCCCTGGTTTCCACAACGATAGCAATTTAACATTGGTCGATTTAAATTCGAACGATAGTTAATTTTATTTCTGTTGGACTCCTTTTGATTGCCAATCACCAAACTCATTTCTTTTAAAATCTAAAGGCGTTTTTTCAAAGCGATTAGAATTCCCGACCTCACTGATTTTATTTGATCTCTTTATTTCTACTTTGTGTGACCTCAAATTATCATATAAATCTAACTTTTCAGCTAATTCAACAGGATCTGTTAAATTCTCCCATTGGTCTAAATAATGTTCTTTGCAATCAGGGGAAACCTTTTTCTTTAATTGGTCAGCAATAATTAATTCCGATAATTTTTCAAAGGAATTTATATTTAATTCGGATAGCCATCCCTCAAAATAGCTTCTGATTTCAAAATAATATTCTTTCCAGCTAATATCGGTTCGCTTTGGATGTCGACTAAACAAAACTCTAAACCTTTCAGCTGTTAACTTGAACCTCTGCAACAATATATCTTTAATATAAGAATAATCCTCAAATTTTTCTTCCGTTTCACGCGCTATTAATTTACCTATTTCATTTGGAAGGACTCCAATTAAATACGTAATCCACAGTTCTTTAGAAACCTTTAAAAGTTTCATTTGCCTCTCAAAAGTTATTAAAAATAAATTCATATCATCCTTTTCAGGATTGAAATCGGGTAAAACCTTTTTCAAGTCAACGCGGATTGAAGAAGTTTCTAGAGGGTTGCTTGTATTTGCAACAACATCTCTTGTTCCTGCTTCTAACCTGAGCTTCTGTAGCTCAAATTCTCTTTCTTCGGCTAAACGTTTCTCTTCCTCAAGAGTCTTTCTTTCTTCTACGATATTTTCAAAAATTCCCTGTACAAAATCTACGTTATCTTTAAATGCCTCATTATTTACAATTTTATCACGTAATTCGAGGACTTTATCATCGCTACTTACTTCTACTTTTAATTCTGAAGCTAATGTGATTAAATCAATTTTCTTACCCTTTGAAAGAAACGCCATCATTTGAACTAAATATGTTTTAGCTAACTTCAAACTTAATTCGTGTTACGAATAACTCTTAGCAAAATACGTAATTTTTAACATATATAGAACATAAATAACATACAATATCTTTCAAAACTCAATATAATGACACCAACTATTTGCCTTTTTTTTTTTTTTTTTTTTTTTTTTTTTACACAATAATATCAATCATATAATAATTAAAATAATGCCAAGCACTCATTTATAATAACTTCATAATAAAATGGCTCAGTGCAACTATATAAATGTATAAAATAAAGCAAACGATTGTTATTTTTCAATAATAATTATTAGAATTATTTCTCTTATGAATATCTTCATTTAATTCAGATACTAAAATACTTGAAGCTGCAGACGACTTTTCGTATTGCTGAATAGAACAATTCCAAAATATTTCGATTCTGGACGAATCAAATACAATTTTCAAAAATCATCAGATTCTGGATGAATCAAAAGTACTTTTGTATAAATTTTTGTACTTTAGTATCTAAATTTTCTTATGAAAACAGTTTAACACAATTTAAAAATAATACTTATCTTTATATCTTGCTTCTGTTCGTGCCCCACATTGGGCGCCACTTCTGTAACATATTTTTCAGAATCCGGGGTGGAAACTATTCTTATGTTACAAAATAAAACTGGATAACTTATCATCGACTAATAAGTTTTAATATTTACATCGTATTTACATGCTACTATTTTCAAAATAACTCAGTTAATTTAAAATACGGCATAGCTCAAATGCCTTGTCGGCAGCAACAACTTTGTAAACATTCTTCTCTCTCGTACAATCTAATTTACTCAGCTTGTCGTCAGTTCTTTTGAAGGAAAAGAAAAAAGAAAAGGAGAACAAATAGGATGGAGTGCGTATTGTTCGAGCGTTACAATACTAGATTCCCCAAAATTTGCAGTATATGAGAACCCAATATTAAAAAAAATTGAATATAAAACTCTTCATTTAAAGAGTAAATTCGTTTTTTTTTTTTTTTTTTTTTTTTTTTTTTTTTTTTTTTTAAGAGGGGTTTATTTATCATAAGAAAAGTTGAGAATTTAATTATAAAATATTCAGAATTTCACGATACCTTCATTCTAATGCTTCTATGATTTGTTTTCATGTTCACACACACACACACAGATATATAATAATATACAGGAAAAGTCACTTCTAGTTTCAAAACCTATTTTGCCTAAATATACATTTTTTTTTTGGCCTTGTTTATATAAATGAACTTTGAGGAAAACCGCAATTTTTTGTGCGAAATGTAGTTATGCATGGAAATATACAAAACTCTAGCTTTTTTCTAATTTCCCTTTTAAACTTCTAATAACCTTTTAACTTAAAGCTGTTCTCAACTGCTCTGCTCAACAAGCACAAAACGTTTTGACACATTTACAAATTCATTTTTTAACAAAAAGGTATAAAATTGGAAAGCTTGAGCAAGGAATCGAACTGTGTTTTCCATTTTTTGATCCATAAAATACCTATTGCGTTATAAGCGATTTTGATCACATGACAAACACGTTTTTCGCCCTTTCTTGAGTGGTTATTCTTCTTTCACGCGGAAATTCGGTTCAAAACGCCCACTTGGACACTATTTTCTAAAAGACCTGTTGCGTTTGAAAAAAAAAACAGTTTGATAACATAGTTTCTGAACAACAACACCTGCTAGTTTCATGCATTTTCCATCAAAAATAAATTTAAAAAAAAAAGTTGTTCTTTTGTATTTGAGAACAGCCTTAAAATAAAATAAGCTTAGTTTTCAATTTCTCATGTTTTGCAGATCCAAAATTTAAAATTTTGAACAAAAAAATCAAAGTAAATAATGAATTTTATAATGCAACATTATTACTAAATTCTGTTGGAATAATTATAAAAATCAATTTAAAAGAATGATTACGTATTTTTAAAATGAAATTTAAAGCAAGTGTTAAATTACGCCCAAAAAAAAAAGTTACGTATTAACATTTATTTTTCTACAAAAATAATTCGAAACAGTTGTTTATTTTTTTGTGCATTTGATATTTTCTTTAAACAAAATTTTCCATCTCAGTTAGAGATGATAAGTAATTTTATGTGTTTTCTTCAGGGCTGCGGAGTCGGTGGGGGAAAATGGACGACTCCGACTCTTTCGCCCAAAATGGGCCGACTCCGACTCCAACAATGCAGACCTGCTTGTAAAATGGACGACTCCGACTCCGGGAATTTAAACAGATCCAACTCCGACTTCGACTCCACGACTCCGACTCTGACTCCGCAGCGCTGGTTTTCTTGACTTTAAAAAAATGTTTTAAAGTGTCATTTTAAGACATTTTACAATAGGCATCAACGCGCAGTGAACAATGAGTTCTTGAGAGAAAGAAAATTGTTATCTTTTTTGAAGAAAAAAATCTGGAGGAAACGTCAGTTCGGTCGTTTTATTGGGAAATAAGTTTCTTGCCAGACGTTATATTGGATGTAAAAATAACATATCATAAAGGGAATATATTTTGGAACATTTTGAATAGGTCTTTATAATGGAACGGTCGCTATAATGTGCGGTCGTTATAACGATCGTCGACTGTATTAAAAAAATAAACGAGTTTAAAATTTAACTCAATTTTTCTGTATGGTTTTTTTTCTTAAATGGCGTTTCTTAGTGATGCCGTTCGCAAAATATTTCTCAAATGCATTGTAAAAAAAGACAAATTTTTCTTAATGTAGGAAAATATAATATAACCACGAATGAAAATATATACCAGACTCGGCGAACCTTTTCACGTGCGCGTGCCGAAAATTCACAAACAATATCTATCAACAATGTAACGTGCCAAGCTTATACAAATGTAATTTTGTAGAGTACGATGTTTATACGAAACACTGGTCATAAAATCAGTTGCTATCATCCACTAATAATAAAAAAATAATGCGATTTTTCTGTATATTGGAATCAGCCATTAAATGAATGAATTTTTAATTCGTAAATAGGATTCATTTATGCGGTATGTATTGTAATAAGGGAAAAAATACGAGTTTTATTTCACTAATTTTTAACTTATTGCACTGGGCAACAATTTTTAACAAAGTTCATGTATCAAAATTGGAAACGCCCAATTCTTAATGAATTCAACGTGCTGAACACGAATATCACCATAAAAACTGTTTTTTGGCTCTTGTTTCTGAGATTAAGGGGTGCAAATATATAATGTGCCTAATTCTTAAATGTCACTTTTCTTAAAACATTTTAAAGAATAAACTGGTTTATTGTGCATTATAATAAGTAATATTTCATTTTTAGATGTTCACGTGCATATATGAATTAATAAAACGTGTAATAAAATAAATCTTTCGGAAAAAAAAAAAAAAAAGAATTTCAAAAAATAAAATAAATACTATAGGTAAAATGCAAGAATTTGTCCTCTATATCTCTCTCTGATTCTGCAGTACATAAAATTACATCGAATGTTCTAAATGATCGTGTTCGTGATTTAGATCTGTCGAAAGACAAAACAGAACTACTCGCATCAAGACTACGACATCTTTTGAAAGAACATGCCATAGTCAGAGTGTCTTCATTTCGTAACCGACATATAAAATTTCTACATTATTTTTAGAAAAATGATAGTATTGTGTTCTGCTCGGATATTAAAGGCTTGATGAATGAATTTGGATTAACGCTTGATGGAAACGAGTGGCGTCTATTTATACATGCGTCCAAAGTAAGCTTAAATATGATTTTGCTTCATAATAGTAATGAACTACCATCCATTCCTATTGCATATTCTGCGCACATGAAAGACTTATGAACACTTCTAACAGCTCTTACACCTAATTTAATAGGCTGAAAATGAATGGCGTGTCTGTGCTGACTTGAAAATAGCTGCACTTTTGATGGGATTTACACAATTTTGTTGCTTCCTGTGTGAATGGAGCAGTCTACACTACTTCCAGAAAGGCTGGCCTCCGAGGCTGTATTTGACACCTGGAAAAATTAATATCAAGAACACATTGCTTCTTTTTCCAGATAAAATTATCTTACCTGCTCTACATATAAAACTGGGTATTGTGAAGCAGTTGATTAAAGCTATGGATACAAATAAACCAGCTTTTGCTTACTTGTGTACAAAATTTCCCAGACTGAGTGAGGCAAAAATTAGAGAGGGAATTTTTGTGGGTCCACAGATTAGAGATATTTTCAAGGATCCAAAATTTGAAAACCTCACTGTTAAAAATTTTGCAGCATTCTGGCAGGTCATTCGACCGTTTTTTGAAAAAACGGTTTCATAACCGTAATTTAACTATATTCTGACCATAAAATGGCCAATAATATGGTCAGAAAAGTGTTAAATTACGGTTGTGTAACCGTTTTCGGAAAAAACGGTCAAATGACCTGCCAGAATGCTGCAAATTTTTAACAGTGCTGTTAAATCATGATGAAAAACAAGTATGGGATTCAGTCTGTCATGTTTGCACTAATTTTCTTGGAAACGTCCGATCCGAATATTGCGAAGATCTTGTTAACGACATGCTGGCTTTATATCAGAAATTTGGATGTCGAATGCCCCTAAAGCTACATTTCTTAGATTCCCACCTGGATTTCTTCCCTGCTAACTACGGAAAATTCAGCAACGTTTCCACCAGTTCAGTGATTGAGCAACGTTATCAAGGAAAATGGTCTGCGTCTATGCTTGCAGACAACTGCTGGACGATGTTTAGAGATAATCAGAACGTGGAATATAAGCAAAAGAGCAAGTGATTTCGTCAATAAAATTGGTAAGACTGTACTTTGTGTCGTCACTTTTATTATGTACTGTATGTATTTGTAAGACTGTACTTTACGTAGTCACATTCTTTATAAATTAAATTGGAAACAAGACATACAATGCATTATTATTGTGTTCTTTTATCCCTATCATACAAAGTAAAGTCTCAACATAACAAAACAACTAGAGCCAAATTCCATTTTTTATTGACATATTCATGATTAGCAAGCTAAATTAATAAATATTTCGACACTTTCATTCAAGATACATTTTCATTGTTGTCCAGTGTTATTAACGGGAAATCTCGGTTATAATTTTCCAAGTTTCACTAAACAATGTACTAATAACTTATTGATGAGATTTTTGTTGTTGTACGTTCGATGAAAAATGCTTTATATCTGGTTCATATTTTGTTATTTTCACAAATACACTGTAAACTGAAATGTCTGAAATTCAGACATTTAAGTGTCTGAAACGCAGTGTTAAATTTTCAGACGTTTTAAAATGGTCTTAAAATTTTCAGACACTTCTTGTGTCTGAACTTCAGGCACTTAAGTGTCTGAAACAAGAGTGTTCAATTTTAAGACGTTTCAAAATGTCTTAAATTTTTCAGACACTTCTTACGTCTGAATTTCAGACATTTCAAATGTCTTAATTGCGGCCATCTTTGAGACCCCGCCCCCCTTTTTTTGCCTAATATGAAGCCATCTTTGACCACTTTTCTTTCTAAGCCATATACGCAGCCATGTTTGACCACACTGAATCATTTTTTATAAATGGGAATACTTTGTTACCATAAAGCAGAGCTGATCGCAGCGTGGGAAAAATAGGGTGCTTCTCTGCCCCTTGATTTTAGGGTACCCCAAACTGGATATGAAATTTTCATAAAGCTGATATTTTAAATCAGTTTTGACCGTATGAGGATTGTAATCAGTATGTTGTAGTTTTAGAATAGGATAATGTATGTGTATATAGTATATTCACCTAAATATGTATTTATGTGATATATATGCCCTATGGCGTCAAAAATGTTTATTACTTTTAGTGAACTTCAGATTAATTAAGGTCCAAAGACCTAGTATTCATTCGCCCCCTTCCCCCACTGCCTTCCTATACTGTTACAAAAAAAAAAAAAAAAAAAAAAAAAAAAAAAAATTAAGCCTATTCGATGCCGTCAAATACATATTTGGATAAATATATCATTTTCTTTAACCTAATCATGTTCTAAAAGTACAAAATATTTATTAAAATAAGTATAAGATCAAAACAAATTTAAAATATCAGATTTATGGAAATTTCATACAGAATTTAGGGGCCCGTAAAGCTAAAGGCCCATAGAAACAGCCCAGTTTGCACATGCTGCAATCAGCTCGGCTTTATGGTAACAAATTATTCCCATTTATAAAAAAGGATTCACTCCTTCAGAAAGAATTCCATCCCTGCTTTGTAGTGAAATTTTTTCCCATTTAAATAACACATTCCCAGTTTAAGCATTTTTTGTATTTTTATTTCCGTGTTAAATAAAATCTAATACTGTAACATATTTTTCAGAATCCGGGGTGGAAACTATTCTTATGTTACAAAATAAAACTGGATAACTTATCATCGACTAATAAGTTTTAATATTTACATCGTATTTACATGCGATTACATTTTCAAAATAACTCAGTTAATTTAAAATACGGCATAGCTCAAATGCCTTGTCGGCAGCAACAACTTTGTAAACATTCTTCTCTCTCGTAAAATCTAATTTACTCAGCTTGTCAGTTCTTTTGAAGGAAAAGAAAAAAAGAAAAGGAGAACAAATATGATGGAGTGCGTATTGTTCGAGCGTTACACTCTTCCCCTCACAATGCATTACTGGTCCCTCAGATGCAGTGTGCATTTCCTGGGTGGATTCCTTCGGGATGCTTTCTGGTGCCTAAAATCCTCTATCTATGGTTCTCGTGTTTTGTGATCCTTTCGTAAATATTTGCTGGCTGGGCGTGTGACGTTTCCCGGGTCTGCCTCTACGACGAATAAAGCCTTTAGAAGATCCACCATCATCTTGCGTGTAAGGACACAAAGCTGATATATGATAATTTCCTAAGGGAGAAAAGGGGTTTTCTTTAGTCGCAATGGTATAAGAAGTAGGAGATCTTTGTTTTCCATAGTACCCATTATCATGTCTGTAACTTCCAGACCTATAATCCAATTTGTAATTATCCTGATCATTAGTTCTAAGATCATTTTCATATCTCTTTTCGAATTTTCTAGACGAATCTGCAGTTCGCCGTGCACTATACTTGTGTGATGGTTGGGAATTTCTTTGCTCCTGATAGCTACCTCTACCTGATCGTCGGCCATCATAATTATATTTATTTCGAGCATGATAGTAGCCTCTATTTTTGTAGCTAGGAGAAAAATTTGGATTATACTTTACTTTTGAAGTAAGTAAAGCACTTTCTAGTGTTTCAGATGCATCATTAGGTTCAACTATATCCGATGACCTATTCACCAAACCTTCACTTTCTGTCATATCTTGAGATATTAAAGAATCTTTAGTCTCAAAATTTTGAGGAATCTCTGATTCATCTTGGTAAGAATTCTCTGAACCAGGTTTCTCATAATTATTTTTATTGTAATTTCCATGGTTAAATGATTGCTTAACATATTTTTGACCATATCTATTATTGCTTCTGTTAACAATTGGCCTATTAAAATTTCTGTTCTTACCCCTATAATCGAAATTCCTACGGCAATCTTTTACATAGCCTTTTCTATCATGTGCAGGACTATCAATTTCATCAGATAATATTATGCCCATCCGTGATCCTGTATCAATATAATGTTTAACTTTAGGTGTAGTCTCTTCCCTAGTTGGAAGCTACTAGTAAATTTTTCAAGCAGTTCATTCAACCTAACTTGTTGCTCTGAAGTGAGATGTCTACCTTCATCTTCTCTAAGAAACACGGTGTCTAATTCAACGGATTTTATCGCTAATTCACTGGGAGGCCTATGTGTATCTTCAGCGAATCTATACTTCCACCTACATCTATCAGCGAAGAACCATTCTTGATTTACTACATCCAAAACAATTTTTGCTTTGCGTAAAAAATCGATACCTAAAATTGTACGATTATTTCTGGCATTCGGCAGAGCATAAAGTGTTGTTTTAATGTCGCGACCTTCAATTTTAACATGAACTTCTGTTTTATAAACTTCGGTAGTGTTTTGTAGCCCATCCGCTAAGACTACGATCATTTGAGTTTTTTCAAACTTTACACCTTGGTCTTTTAATAAAGAATACAAAACTTCACCCCCCGCAACGCAATGTGTTGCGACAGTGTCAGCACAAAGCTGTGCCAGAGAGACCATTTATGCTTATTTTTACAATAATGTTGGTGATGTTTGCATATTACATGTACGAAACTCTAGTGATTGAAAGTGCACCGATGCATTTTTCGGAGAACAGGTTGGACACTTGGATTTAATAACTCCCTGGTTTCCACAACGATAGCAATTTAACATTGGTCGATTTAAATTCGAACGATAGTTAATTTTATTTCTGTTGGACTCCTTTTGATTGCCAATCACCAAACTCATTTCTTTTAAAATCTAAAGGCGTTTTTTCAAAGCGATTAGAATTCCCGACCTCACTGATTTTATTTGATCTCTTTATTTCTACTTTGTGTGACCTCAAATTATCATATAAATCTAACTTTTCAGCTAATTCAACAGGATCTGTTAAATTCTCCCATTGGTCTAAATAATGTTCTTTGCAATCAGGGGAAACCTTTTTCTTTAATTGGTCAGCAATAATTAATTCCGATAATTTTTCAAAGGAATTTATATTTAATTCGGATAGCCATCCCTCAAAATAGCTTCTGATTTCAAAATAATATTCTTTCCAGCTAATATCGGTTCGCTTTGGATGTCGACTAAACAAAACTCTAAACCTTTCAGCTGTTAACTTGAACCTCTGCAACAATATATCTTTAATATAAGAATAATCCTCAAATTTTTCTTCCGTTTCACGCGCTATTAATTTACCTATTTCATTTGGAAGGACTCCAATTAAATACGTAATCCACAGTTCTTTAGAAACCTTTAAAAGTTTCATTTGCCTCTCAAAAGTTATTAAAAATAAATTCATATCATCCTTTTCAGGATTGAAATCGGGTAAAACCTTTTTCAAGTCAACGCGGATTGAAGAAGTTTCTAGAGGGTTGCTTGTATTTGCAACAACATCTCTTGTTCCTGCTTCTAACCTGAGCTTCTGTAGCTCAAATTCTCTTTCTTCGGCTAAACGTTTCTCTTCCTCAAGAGTCTTTCTTTCTTCTACGATATTTTCAAAAATTCCCTGTACAAAATCTACGTTATCTTTAAATGCCTCATTATTTACAATTTTATCACGTAATTCGAGGACTTTATCATCGCTACTTACTTCTACTTTTAATTCTGAAGCTAATGTGATTAAATCAATTTTCTTACCCTTTGAAAGAAACGCCATCATTTGAACTAAATATGTTTTAGCTAACTTCAAACTTAATTCGTGTTACGAATAACTCTTAGCAAAATACGTAATTTTTAACATATATAGAACATAAATAACATACAATATCTTTCAAAACTCAATATAATGACACCAACTATTTGCCTTTTTTTTTTTTTTTTTTTTTTTTTTTTTTACACAATAATATCAATCATATAATAATTAAAATAATGCCAAGCACTCATTTATAATAACTTCATAATAAAATAGCTCAGTGCAACTATATAAATGTATAAAATAAAGCAAACGATTGTTATTTTTCAATAATAATTATTAGAATTATTTCTCTTATGAATATCTTCATTTAATTCAGATACTAAAATACTTGAAGCTGCAGACGACTTTTCGTATTGCTGAATAGAACAATTCCAAAATATTTCGATTCTGGACGAATCAAATACAATTTTCAAAAATCATCAGATTCTGGATGAATCAAAAGTACTTTTGTATAAATTTTTGTACTTTAGTATCTAAATTTTCTTATGAAAACAGTTTAACACAATTTAAAAATAATACTTATCTTTATATCTTGCTTCTGTTCGTGCCCCACATTGGGCGCCACTTCTGTAACATATTTTTCAGAATCCGGGGTGGAAACTATTCTTATGTTACAAAATAAAACTGGATAACTTATCATCGACTAATAAGTTTTAATATTTACATCGTATTTACATGCTACTATTTTCAAAATAACTCAGTTAATTTAAAATACGGCATAGCTCAAATGCCTTGTCGGCAGCAACAACTTTGTAAACATTCTTCTCTCTCGTACAATCTAATTTACTCAGCTTGTCGTCAGTTCTTTTGAAGGAAAAGAAAAAAGAAAAGGAGAACAAATAGGATGGAGTGCGTATTGTTCGAGCGTTACAATACTAGATTCCCCAAAATTTGCAGTATATGAGAACCCAATATTAAAAAAAATTGAATATAAAACTCTTCATTTAAAGAGTAAATTCGTTTTTTTTTTTTTTTTTTTTTTTTTTTTTTTTTTTTTTTTTTAAGAGGGGTTTATTTATCATAAGAAAAGTTGAGAATTTAATTATAAAATATTCAGAATTTCACGATACCTTCATTCTAATGCTTCTATGATTTGTTTTCATGTTCACACACACACACACAGATATATAATAATATACAGGAAAAGTCACTTCTAGTTTCAAAACCTATTTTGCCTAAATATACATTTTTTTTTTGGCCTTGTTTATATAAATGAACTTTGAGGAAAACCGCAATTTTTTGTGCGAAATGTAGTTATGCATGGAAATATACAAAACTCTAGCTTTTTTCTAATTTCCCTTTTAAACTTCTAATAACCTTTTAACTTAAAGCTGTTCTCAACTGCTCTGCTCAACAAGCACAAAACGTTTTGACACATTTACAAATTCATTTTTTAACAAAAAGGTATAAAATTGGAAAGCTTGAGCAAGGAATCGAACTGTGTTTTCCATTTTTTGATCCATAAAATACCTATTGCGTTATAAGCGATTTTGATCACATGACAAACACGTTTTTCGCCCTTTCTTGAGTGGTTATTCTTCTTTCACGCGGAAATTCGGTTCAAAACGCCCACTTGGACACTATTTTCTAAAAGACCTGTTGCGTTTGAAAAAAAAAACAGTTTGATAACATAGTTTCTGAACAACAACACCTGCTAGTTTCATGCATTTTCCATCAAAAATAAATTTTAAAAAAAAAGTTGTTCTTTTGTATTTGAGAACAGCCTTAAAATAAAATAAGCTTAGTTTTCAATTTCTCATGTTTTGCAGATCCAAAATTTAAAATTTTGAACAAAAAAATCAAAGTAAATAATGAATTTTTTTTTTTTTTTTTTTTTTTTTTTTTTTAGGAAATGAAATTATAGCTGTAAATAATTTATAGTCTATACAATGTGCTATTAAAAAATGAAAATTTTGAAAACTGATTTTATATATAATAATCACAGAATTGCAGTATTTTTTTCCTTTCAACTGTATAGTTTGGAGAATATACGGATGTGCCATATAATTAAAAAATTGCTTTGAAACCAAATAATATCATGCAGAATATATATATATATATATATATATATATATATATATATATATATATTTAAGTTGACATAAAAAAGTTTTGACAAATCGGATTTCAAAACACAAATCAATTTTGCCAAAAACAGATTTTTGGCTAAAAAGATTTTCCTCGAAAATTATACATCTCTATTTATAAAATATAAAAAATAAATAACAATAGATGTCTGTTAATTTTCCAATTTTTATCCAATATTAAGCTTTGAGTGAATTGCATATTCTTCATAGCGAACAAACAATTAATTTAAAAGTAAGTTTAAAATAAAATGTGGTTATAACTGCGATAGAAAACGTTACAAGGAATTCAACATGTTCATCAAAACGCTAAATTAACCTTTTAAAAAATAACCATTTTTTTTTTTTAAAGTTGTTTTAAATCCAAACAGAGTATTTCTTCTTCAACAGAAGTTTCGACAATTTTACGTTTTTGCTTTTATTTTTATAGACATTCTAAATTAACCAATTTTTTACATAATATTACTGATATTTTTACATAACCAAATTAGCCTACACTCAGACAAAAAATATAATATATAATTCTGGAGCTGCAGTTCCAGAATTACATGTATGTAAGAATATATATTTCTAGAATTAGCTGTTTTTTTTTCCGCAAACAAATTCAAACCTAACTTATATTTCATGCAACATTTTATGTGGTACTATAAACAAAATATCAAAAACACTTACTGATATCGATTTGACTTGATTTAGAGCTATCATAGTGAATGAAAGAGAAAACTTGCATCTTTTTAGAATAAAACCCCTTCCTATATCCTACTAGCTATGTTAAAATAATGGAAATTTTCCATTCTTAAAACAGAACCCGCAGGACTAGTTTGTAGGTCTGGGGTTAGTTTTCTTGTTTACAAAGTTTGATGAGATGAATAACTATATTCTTGACGAAAAGCAATGAAAAGTAATACTGTCTGTGTTGGGCACTATTTGTCATCCGGATGTAACTTCCGTCGTTATATCTATATCTGAAGCACATAAGATCCCTCCAGCCATCCAGAAAGCAAGAAACTTCTAAATATAACACTTCCACTAATAACGCAGCCGCAGTAATAACATAATGACAAAATTTTTCACAGTAAAAAATCCGGACCGGTCAAAGATGCGAACTGTTTAAGAACGTTTAAATTTGAATACGACAACGGACTCCGGACTCACAACACAGATTCGCTTCACAACGAAAAAAAAAGCTGCGAGTCAGCATTTCCATTGGAAACAGATGGCTATATCATTACGTCAGTCTACAGGTTACAGTATGATAAGTTGTTAAAACTTTTTTTATCAGCGGGAAGTGGAACGTTGTATAAGAAGAAATCAGAAGCATTTTATTTTCTTTATTTGGCGTTTTTCGTAATGTTTACACTTATAAATTATATGAATATAATTATTACAGTTTTTATACTTTCAGTCAGAGGGTGAAAAACATATTATAAATTAAAAAAAATCGTCGTAACGCTAGTTAAAAAAATAATAAAATTTATTCTTCGAAATGATTACATAATTAAACACTAAGCGAAAAAAGAAAAGAGGAGCACCGCCCCCCCCCCTCCCTTCCTAAACCACTAATAGAAATCAATTTTTAATTATTTCCTTTTGATGTTCATATATTTAAAATTTATCTTAAATTGGAAGATAAGGGGTGTTCAGACGGGCAAAACCCTTCACTAGAGGGAAATAAATGTTCTGCATTTTGAAAAATATTGTTAGAAATTTATTTTTATATATTTATTTAATATTTAATACTTCTTCCTTGTTAATTTTTTTTATATTTCTTTTATATAAAAATTATGTTGTATAAGGTGTTCTGACAAAAGATTCTTGGTTTAGCTTATTTCATGTTTATATTTTGCGTTTTAGTTAGGCGAACTAGGTAGGGGACTCCAGACACATCTGTCCAACCTTTCCCCTTTCTACATTTTTTTCTAAGAGCAATCATATCTCTTTGTATTTAGGGAACGGCCTATGAGTGGGCTTATGAGCATACCTATGAGTGGAAGTAGTTTTTGAGAAACTTTATATTTTGGGAAAAGTTTCTTTCGCTTGTATTTTTGCACTAAAAATAATTTAGTTCGAAAGTTAGTAAACGGCCATTTACAATTTTGGCAGATTTTTCCATGGTGAAATTAAGTTGCTTATTTTATACACTAATACCAAATTTAGTGGATGGCAAAGCATTTCATCCATTCGAAAACATTTTCTGATGGTGCTGCCAGATATATTGCGATACAATTGCATATGAGGACACCAGAAGCGAAAGGCTATAAGTGACAAAATTGAAAAAACTGAGATCAGTATACAGGCTATCTGGAAATAAGGCTATTTGTTTTATGATTGCTCAGAGAAGAAAAATGTAGGAAGAGGAAACGTTGGACAAATGTGCCTGAATTTCCCTGCCTTGTTTGCTAAACTAAAACGCAAAATTTAAGACATTTTCTAATTCTGTGTTGCATTCTGGAGGTCAACTACTTAAGTTCTATAAACTACTTAACCTCTTTAATCTGTACTTAAAATTAAAAAAATATATTGTACTTCTCTTTCCTTCCACAGTTATTGAAATAAAAATTGTAAGACCGCTATGAAATTAGCAACAGTTTCATATTTTAAGTCAGTCACTTACTATTAATGTTCATCGTTAAATTCAATTTATTCCAAATCTAAATTTTGTCGCTTGTATCCCTTGGCCGCAGGGGTCCTCATATACAATCGTCGCACAGTGGGGTATTTTACAAATCTGGGCGGCCAAAAGTCGATTTCATAAAGTACAACGCAGGATAGAATGGATGGATATAAGTTGAAACTGAATCATTGGGGAATCACGTGATGCGATTTTTATCTCCTTTAAGTGAACGATGACCTCCTGTTATCAGTTGAAACTGGAGTGTTGCGTTAAGTGCATGAGTGTCAAATCGTTCTTCATTGTGACTTCCTATTTTTGAATTTGAATAACTTTAGTTTTGGAAGTATTTAAAATCTAATCGTTATGGATAGTGACGAGGCAGGTATGTATCATTATTTTTTTTAACTTTGAATTGAGAAAGAAATAGTTTTAGTATTTACAAAATTAATTTAAAATAACGCATATTTTTCTATTATTTTTTCCCTTGTTTCCCAATTCACGAAGGGTTTAGTTATATTTCCAAACATTTCCAAGCAAAGTTACTTGTTGTACCAATAAATATACACCCTTCTATTTGTGTTTTCGTTTAAAGTAGTTCCACCTTTGTCCCCTTTTTAAAATGAAGGCGATATAAATATGCTCTTCCAAAATTCTGAGTAAGCATACATAATTACTATATATTGATTTTTAACTGATATTTATCATATAAATTTTAATATGAAAAAAATTGTTATGATTCAATAGAAAGTGATCAGATTTGTTTATTTTTCAGTTATTCTGATTGAAATTAAATTTATATAATTTATATAAAAAAATTGCTTTAAAGTAATGTATTCATTCCCTTTTATCACTTTTTAAGCTCTTTTCAGATAATTGAAATAATTTATTGCTCGTTATTAACATTTGTTTATCTAAAAAATAAGTCGAGGCAATTTTCATATGTTTTTGTTAAAAGTTAGCGAAAGATTGTGAGATTTTTTTTTAAAATAAGGGATAAAATGATGTTATCTATCTAAATTGCATATAATTATTATGCATTCTTTTTTTTATCATATTCTGTATTTATTTTTATTTAGGGCCTTCGAATGTCAGAGTAATGACTCGAAAAGAATTTTTAAACATTATTCAACAGCAGAATTAGCCAAACATAAATCATAGATTAAATTTCCTTGAAAATTACCTTCTTAATGGCGATAATTTTGATGATGATGAAATTAAAAACCTCAAGCACAATTTCTCTCAATTTAAATCTCAGTTCAAGAGCAAATGGATCGAAGCCCATTATATGTTAGATAAATTTGTGAAAAATAATAAAGAATGGCTTGAAGGTACAGTAGAAATTTCAAGAAAAATAAATCGACCAGGACGGCCAGCAAAAGCTTTCACTGAATCAAGTGACAGGTCAAAGCGGAGAAAATCTGAAAGTTTGAGGAACTCGTTGATGTGGAAGTACTTACACATACCACATACTTTACACAGAAGATTCTTTACTGACACATCTCTAGCAGCGGAAATTACCGGCACTGATGAAAATTTAATATATCGATTTAAAGTTATTCTTGAAACCATATCCAGTGGCCACAAAATTCACCTTGATAAATTTAAGAATATACAGAAAAAACAGCAGAGCTCTACGTCCATTTATATAAATGGTATCCAATGTCACCCACAATGCATAACATATTAATCTATGGACCAGGGATGTAGTGGAGGGTATACGGGGGTATACGCCGTATACCCTCTGGATTTTTTTAAGGAACACCGTATACCCTCTGTTTCTCAAGAAAGCTATAGTATATACACTCTAGGGTATACGCTCTGCCTTGAGCGTATACCCTCTGCTTAGAGAGTATACCCTCTGTTTTTTTTACGACTACACCACTGCTATGGACGCATTGTGATAGAGAAAGCTTTACCAGTAGGCCAATTGTCTGAAGAAGTAGCCGAAGCACGGAAAAAACATTTTCGATTATTTCGCCAAAATTTATCCCGTAAATTTTCAAGAATTTCTTGTAACCGTGATGTTCTCAACAGATTGCTTTTGAGTTCAGATCCAGTTTTAACTGGAATAAGACCCACGATAAGAAAAAAATCAAAATTGTTCCGTAAAGAAACTCTAGAAATGTTACTGCCTATGGAAACTTCTGAAGCTCGTGATCCAGAGGATTCTGATTATGAAGAAACAGATTACAATTCTGAATTATCATCTGATTAAAAGATCCCATCTTGGTGATTTACAAACTAATTGTTCTTATTAATAATCAGTTTTTATAATTTATTCAATATATTATTCCATTTTTTTATCATGATTACCATTTATTTTATAATACTATTTATCATGATTATCATTTATTTTATAATACTATTTATCATAATTATCATTTATTTTATAATAATATTTATCATAATTATAATTTATTTTATAATACTATTTATCATAATTATCATTTATTTTATGATACTATTTATCATATCATTTATTTTATAATACTGCTTATCATAAATATCATTTATTTTATAATACTAATTTTGATCAATAAATATCAATACGAAGTTGCAAAACATCCATGATTTTCAAGTTATTAAACAATATTTATTTCAAAAAGTGCATTTATTTACTGCTTTAAACGTTTAAATTAGTTTAAAAGAAAAAAAATAATTTTGGCCGCCCAGATTTGTAAAATACCCCACTGTGCGTCGTTTCATCATACATATGATACAATTGTATTACATTCAGACATATAAGTATCTGAATTTCTACATGTCTTAATTTCAGACACATGATCATTATTCAGACATTTTTCTCAGTTCATTTATACCATGATCACAGTAAGACACTTAAGGGTCTTAAATTCAGACACTTATGGTGTTTGAAATTTCATATTCAGTCACATATGTGTCTGAATTTAAGACGCCTCTATTTGCAGTGTATAGATATCTAAATTGGATCCATTTGCCATTTTTATTGCAGTGATTGTTAAACAAAATTCAGTTGAAAATTGCTGCTTTTTAAATTCATATAGAAAGGCAAAATACATGTCGAAAACGCTGCATAGCATGAAGGAAAAAAAAATTATTATGATGTGCCATTCCATCTTAATCTTTGCGTAAAAATAATTTTATATATCGCCTAAAGAAGGGAAAATATTTAGAGAACGAGAACATTTAACATTCATTTTGTAATTTCCCTGTGACCTGAAACGCCTCTGCGAAGTTAAATACCATTTCATTTCCTCCCAAATTGAGGAAATTCAGTGATTTAAAAACTTTCTCGTTCCATTCGTAACGCCTGTCTTTGAAATTATGAATAATCTATCTATTAAATATGATCTAACTAATAATATATCTTCAAATAATGTAACTTTTGCATTATCTTAAAAACTGTGCCGTAATCTTCGTACAAAGATGATTTCTCTTTTTTGCTCTGAAAGAAAAAAAATATATAGAAGGTTTAACAACTTTGTGATTTCTAAGTGACCTGGCAAAGCAAATGCCTCTGCAAAGTTAAATACCATTTCATTTCTGCCCGAGGTGAGGAAATTCGGTGATTTAAAACGTTCTCGTTCCCTTCTCAACGTCTGGTCTTAAAAGAGATGAATAATCTATCTATCAAATATGATCTAATGAATAATGAATAATATATTTTCAAATAATGTAACTTTTGTATTATCTTAAAAGCTATGCCGTAATCTTTACACAAAGATTATTTCTCTTTAATGTCCTGAAACAAAAACAAAAAAATGTTTTGCTGGACAGATAATTACACTTGTTATCTGATATTTAATTTCTACCCAAAATTGTTAATTTATCCAAATCTTCCATGCAACCTCATAGTAAATGGTATATAAGTTTATATACCTTAAAATTATTTAAATGAAATAAGTGATCGTAATTAATAAAATTCTAGTAGAAGAGGTATGCGAATAATTATCTTAAAATTAAATTAAAATTCGCGTAAAATTGTAATTATCAAATTAATTAATTACAAATAAAAATTAAAAGGTTGCGTTGTGAATTATTTATGTGATCTCTTCCACTTATGAATTAAACTCAATTTAAGCTGTAAAATAAAATGACACACCTTAAACATTTATCAATTAAATGATTACAGAGATTTTTAATTCCTGATTAAATATTTTTTATTTACATTAAGCACAATTATATACATATACACATTAAATGATTCAAAAAAAAAGAAAGCAAAACTTTTGTTTGCTGATCATTGTTACATGAAGATTAAATCTTTAGCAAAATGATTTCATTTAGTTTTATTATTATATTTTTTTATCAAGAGCAATGATTTTTCTTTTATTCTTAAATATCTTATTTATATTTAAGTTTTGTTTTGTTGGATCTCAGACAGCCATCTACCATAAAATATCATAAAAGGATATTTATAATTTCTAATATAATTTAAGTGGTAAAGAAAAGGATTAATGTAATACCTTGAATTATATACGGGATGGTGGCCTTCATTCATCAGATTTTGGACTGTCGCGATGCTAAGGATAGTATCCAAACATCATCAAAATTCATCTCCTCACAAGAGCGGCGAAATCGGGATGACGGGAAGCATAGCTCCGGGGCGCTGTAGTCCGAATCCATTTTATCTTAATACCAAGAAGACTTCATCAGGGCAGTTAGGTATGCTTAGGCACTATCAGATCTGTCCATCTCGCCAGGGCATTGCTAGGGCTCTCAGGATGCATTATTAGGGTTCTCAGGATCGCTGTTGCATCTTCGGCATCTTTTCTTTGACTGTCTTTCAAACTTTTCTCTATTGCACACCATCCCTTGGAAGTGGGTGGAACTATTTGTATAGTCCTCCCTTATTGGATGTGAGAAGATTCTGTATTATCCTTAGATAGACCTATTAGCTATCAGCCTGCAATAGCCCCTTACATATACTTTAATTTTACTATATGGCATAAAGTTTGGGTGGTCTAAAAGCCATAAATTTATTCCAACACTTTTATTAAGGCCATAAATTTATTCCAACATTTTTATTATTTTACGATTTCTAATTATACACCACTTTCCTCATGCTTGTCCTAAAACGACGCCATCGCGTCTGGCTATTGTTGTTATCTGAGATCCGAACTATACTCGACATTATACATTAATTTTACTATAAATCAATTTTTAAAAATATCTATTTTGTAATTTCTCGGTGACCTGACGAATGTCTATGCGAAGTTAAATACCATTTCATTTCCTCCCAAATTGAGGAAATTCAGTTATTTAAAAACTTTCTCGTTCCATTCGTAATGTCTGTCTTTAAAATGGTGAAAATATATCTATCAAATAGGATCTAATGAATAATATATCTTGAAATACTAATAGTATCTTTAAATTATGTAACTTTTGCATTATCTTAAAAACTGTGCCGTAATCTTTCTATAAAGATGATTTCTCTTGTTTGTTCTGAAAGTTTAAAAAAAAGTTTATAGAATGTTTACCAACTTTGTAATTTCTCGGTGACCTGGCAAGGCAAATGCCTCTGCAAAGTTAAATACCATTTCATTTCCTCCCGAGGTGAGAAAATTCGGTGATTTCAAAACGTTCTCGTTCCCTTCGCAACGTCTGGTCTTAAAACAGATGAATAATCTATCTATCAAATATGATCTAACTAATAATATATCTTCAAATAATGTAACTTATGCATTATCTTAAAAGCTATGCCGTAATCTTTGTACAAAGATGATCTCTCATTTTTGTTCTGAAAGAAAAAAAAGTTCATAGATTGTTTATCAACTTTGTAATTTCTCGGTGACCTAGCAAATGCCTCTGCAAAGTTAAATACCATTTCATTTCCTCCCGAGGTGAGGAAATTCGGTGATTTCTAAATGTTCTCATTATCTACGTAAGCCTGTCTTTAAAATGATGAATGATCTATCTATCAAGTATGATCTAATGAATAACAATATTCACAAATGACAAATACTAATGGTATCTTCAAATAATGTAACTCTTACATTATCTTAAAAACTCTGCGTAATCTTTGTATAAAGATTCTTTCTCTTTTTTGGTTTGAAAGAAAAATCATGCATAACATTGATACCCGCATTTACCGCGTGTACGCTACATATTATAGTTACATTCAGTACCATCTACCGTCAACTACTTTGGTCCTTGCGGTGTTATTTTTCTCCATCCCATAAAAAAAGGTTTTATTCTTTGTATTGAACAAACAATACAAGATAATTCGGAGTTTTTGCCCTTGAAAAATATTTTAGACACCACTATAGGGTATATAAATAGTTTGGGGGTAATTAAAATTTTTTTAGTGGCAACACTGGATGTGTTGTAAACAGCTAACTGTTTTCGTGTGTAGATTTTAACTCCCAAACTTTCTATAGTGAGGCAATCTGGATAAGAGATACAAATAAGGTAAATGTCAAAATATTACCTTTAGTAATCTGTAACCCATGTGTGAACATAGTTTTTCCTTTAACTTTTTATTTTGACAGAAAATGTTTACGTTTTCATAAAGCTAGCATGAAAACTAGTTTTTTGGGGCTACTTTGTGCCAGGCTCTTTTTGGTCCGAAAGTAGCCCCAGTTACTCAGAAATACCTTCTACACAACCAAATCTCTTAAAAAATGTATTAAGTAACCATTTTTTTCAAATGTTACTTTAGCAAAATGATACAGTAATTATTTTTGTTCCAGTTGCTGAGGATAACATGATGAAAACTGTTACTCGTGTCTTTAAAATTAACATTTGGTTTATTGTGTTTAAATGTAAAAAAAAAACAAAAAAAACATTTGTTTATCATGTTTGCAGTGTTAATTCATTAGCAGATCCTATTGCAATCAATTGCTAATTGGTTTCAATATTCCAACATATGAATTGTATTCATTTTACATGAAACTAAGTGAATGGACCAAAGAAGACCCGAGCAGGGGCTAATTTGTTCCAAAACTTTAAAAATTGTTAAAAAATAAAAAAAACAAAACATTGACTCTTCAAAACCATATAGTTTGCTTCATTTTTTTCCTGTTAATTGATTACAATTCAATTTCGACGTTGAAAAATCATATATAATATTTTTTAATAATGGAAATGTTAGTGGAACCAGGAAAAAGCTTGACGGTATGCGATGTCAGATACGTGCACAAAAAATTCCAGTGATACCTCATTCATCAATGTATGCTACATACTATTTGAGAAAAAGGGATATTGACAACAGAAATAATATATAGTCGACGCTCGTTATAACGACCGCTCGTTATAGAGATCGTTCCATTATAACGACCGACTCAAAATGTTTCGTAATATATATTCCCTTTATGATATGTTATTTTTACATCCAATATAACGTCCAGCAAGCAACTTATTTCCCAATAAAGCGACCGAATTGACTTTCCTCCGGATTTTTTTTCCTCAAAAAAGATTACAATTTTCTTTCCTCAAGAACTCATTGCTCACTGCACGTCAGGGCCGAAACTAGCCTTTTTTGCACCCGGGTCAAACATGGATTTTGGCGCCCCCCTCCCCCCCCCCCTCTCTTCCACAAGGTATATTTAAAAAGAGAATTTTACTAATTTTCTAATAGTCGACTTATTTTAAAATTTAAAGTATGTAATCATAAGATATGTAATATTGAACTACGTAATCTACAATGGCGAATCCAAACAGGAGGTCACGGAGGTCATGACTCTCCCCTCAGAACACCAATAAAGCGACCGAATTGACTTTCCTCCGGATTTCTTTTTCCTCAAAAAAGATTACAATTTTCTTTCCTCAAGAACTCATTGCCGAGAACTCATTGCTCACTGCGCGTCAGAGCCGAAACTAGCCTTTTTTGCACCCGTGGCAAACATGGATTTTGGCGCCCCCCACCACCACCCCCTCTCTTCCACAAGGTATATTTACAAAGAGAATTTTACTAATTTTCTAATAGTCGACTTATTTTAAAATTTAAAGTATGTAATCATAAGATATGTAATATTGAACTACGTAATCTACAATGGCGAATCCAAACAGGAGGTCACGGAGGTCATGACTCTCCCCTCAGAACACCAATAAAGCGACCGAATTGACTTTCCTCCGGATTTCTTTTTCCTCAAAAAAGATTACAATTTTCTTTCCTCAAGAACTCATTGCCGAGAACTCATTGCTCACTGCGCGTCAGGGCCGAAACTAGCCTTTTTTGCACCCGGGGCAAACATGGATTTTGGCGCCCCCCACCACCACCCCCTCTCTTCCACAAGGTATATTTACAAAGAGAATTTTACTAATTTTCTAATAGTCGACTTATTTTAAAATTTAAAGTATGTAATCATAAGATATGTAATATTGAACTACGTAATCTACAATGGCGAATCCAAACAGGAGGTCACGGAGGTCATGACTCTCCCCTCAGAACACCAATAAAGCGACCGAATTGACTTTCCTCCGGATTTCTTTTTCCTCAAAAAAGATTACAATTTTCTTTCCTCAAGAACTCATTGCTCACTGCGCGTCAGGGCCGAAACTAGCCTTTTTTGCACCCGGGGCAAACATGGATTTTGGCGCCCCCCACCACCACCCCCTCTCTTCCACAAGGTATATTTACAAAGAGAATTTTACTAATTTTCTAATAGTCGACTTATTTTAAAATTTAAAGTATGTAATCATAAGATATGTAATATTGAACTACGTAATCTACAATGGCGAATCCAAACAGGAGGTCACGGAGGTCATGACTCTCCCCTCAGAACACCAATAAAGCGACCGAATTGACTTTCCTCCGGATTTCTTTTTCCTCAAAAAAGATTACAATTTTCTTTCCTCAAGAACTCATTGCCGAGAACTCATTGCTCACTGCGCGTCAGGGCCGAAACTAGCCTTTTTTGCACCCGGGGCAAACATGGATTTTGGCGCCCCCCCCCCACCACCCCCTCTCTTCCACAAGGTATATTTACAAAGAGAATTTTACTAATTTTCTAATAGTCGACTTATTTTAAAATTTAAAGTATGTAATCATAAGATATGTAATATTGAACTACGTAATCTACAAAGGTGAATCCAAACAGGAGGTCACGGAGGTGATGACTCTCCCCTCAGAACGCCAACAAAAATATTCTAAAGAGCATTTTTAAAATGCAGTATACAGTAGAGTCCTGATTATCCGAGTCCCGCTTAACCGAGTTTCCGCTTTAACCAAGTTATTTTCTTTTGATGGTCTTCCATTATTATGAAACAGCCATTATAAATGAAGTTTTAGGTGAAGATGAAAGAGCACTCGTAAAAAGTTAGAACTCTGATTTTCTGGTCAGAATGGGGAAAAAAAGGCATAATTTTTATGCCCATTTCTTTTTCTTTTCTTTTCTTTTTTTTTTTTTTTTTTCTTTTTGGTACTTTCTAAATTTTCTAACTTTTTACGGCTGCTCTTTCATCTTCACCTAACACTTCATTTATAATGGCTGTTTCATAATAATGGAAGACATCAGTCCATCAGAAGAAAATGATCCTTTCCAAAGGTATAATCCTTCATTTGGCGCCCCTTCGTTCTGGCGCCCGGGGCACATGCCCTCTCTGCTCCCCCCTTAGTTTCGGCCCTGCATCGAAGGCCTTTAGCATTTCTTTGAAGGTCTTTCAATTTCTTCTTCATTATCATCTTCATCGCTCACTGTAGTTTCTTCACTACATTTTATTACACCTTGCAGTATGTCATCGTCAGTAAGATGTTCAGTTGTCTTAAGTGGTTCGGTTGTGATAAGTGGAATAAACTTCGTTATACGGAATATATTTTTCGTAATATGGAGACTAATTTACATGTTAATGGTGCTCAAAGTCGACGTTCAGAAGAGAATTTCGCTAAGTAGAAAACTTCGTTAAAATGAAGTTCCACTGTACTTCTTAATCACCATATTGCATATAACTTTTCTTCATAGAGTACGCTTATCTTGATTGTATTTAAATTCATTTTTAAGATGAAAGAGCAGTCGTAAAAAGTTAGAACTTAGATTTTCTGGTCAGAATGGGAAAAAAAGGCATAATTTTTATGCCCATTTTTTTTTTTTTTTTTTTTTTGGTACTTTCTAAATTTTCTAACGGCTGCTCTTTCATCTTCACCTAACACTTCATTTATAATGGCTGTTTCATAATAATGGAAGACATCAGTCCATCAGAAGAAAATGATCCTTCCCAAAGGTATAATCCTTCATTTGGCGCCCCTTCGTTCTGGCGCCCGGGGCACATGCCCTCTCTGCTCCCCCCTTAGTTTCGGCCCTGTATCGAAGGCCTATAGCATTTCTTTGAAGGTCTTTCAATTTCTTCTTCATTATCATCTTCATCGCTCACTGTAGTTTCTTCACTACATTTTATTACACCTTGCAGTATGTCATCGTCAGTAAGATGTTCAGTTGTCTTAAGTGGTTCGGTTGTGATAAGTGGAATAAACTTCGTTATACGGAATATATTTTTCGTAATATGGAGACTAATTTACATGTTAATGGTGCTCAAAGTCGACGTTCAGAAGAAAATTTCGCTAAGTAGAAAACTTCGTTAAAATGAAGTTCCACTGTACTTCTTAATCACCATATTGCATATAACTTTTCTTCATAGAGTACGCTTATCTTGATTGTATTTAAATTCATTTTTAAGATGAAAGAGCAGTCGTAAAAAGTTAGAACTTAGATTTTCTGGTCAGAATGGGAAAAAAAGGCATAATTTTTATGCCCATTTTTTTTTTTTTTTTTTTTGGTACTTTCTAAATTTTCTAACGGCTGCTCTTTCATCTTCACCTAACACTTCATTTATAATGGCTGTTTCATAATAATGGAAGACATCAGTCCATCAGAAGAAAATGATCCTTCCCAAAGGTATAATCCTTCATTTGGCGCCCCTTCGTTCTGGCGCCCGGGGCACATGCCCTCTCTGCTCCCCCCTTAGTTTCGGCCCTGTATCGAAGGCCTATAGCATTTCTTTGAAGGTCTTTCAATTTCTTCTTCATTATCATCTTCATCGCTCACTGTAGTTTCTTCACTACATTTTATTACACCTTGCAGTATGTCATCGTCAGTAAGATGTTCAGTTGTCTTAAGTGGTTCGGTTGTGATAAGTGGAATAAACTTCGTTATACGGAATATATTTTTCGTAATATGGAGACTAATTTACATGTTAATGGTGCTCAAAGTCGACGTTCAGAAGAAAATTTCGCTAAGTAGAAAACTTCGTTAAAATGAAGTTCCACTGTACTTCTTAATCACCATATTGCATATAACTTTTCTTCATAGAGTACGCTTATCTTGATTGTATTTAAATTCATTTTTAAGATGAAAGAGCAGTCGTAAAAAGTTAGAACTTAGATTTTCTGGTCAGAATGGGAAAAAAAGGCATAATTTTTATGCCCATTTTTTTTTTTTTTTTTTTTTTTTGGTACTTTCTAAATTTTCTAACGGCTGCTCTTTCATCTTCACCTAACACTTCATTTATAATGGCTGTTTCATAATAATGGAAGACATCAGTCCATCAGAAGAAAATGATCCATTCCAAAGGCATAATCCTTCATTTGGCGCCCTTTCGTTCTGGCGCCGGGGCGCATGCCCCCTCTGCCTCCCCTTTGTTGCGCGTTGATGCCTATTGTAAAATGTCTTAAAATGACACTTTAAAACATTTTTTTAAGTCAAGAAAACACATAAAATTGCTTATCATCTCTAACTGAGATGGAAAATTTTGTTTAAAGAAAATATCAAATGCACAAAAAATAAACAACTGTTTCGAATTATTTTTGTAGAAAATAAATGTTAATACGTAACTTTTTTTTGTGCGGGATTTAACATTTGCTTTAAATTTTATTTAAAAAATACGTAATCATTCTTTAAAATTGATTTTTATAATTATTCCATTGTCAATGCTTATTTGATAAGAAAGTAAACAGAATTTAGTTATAATGTTGCATTATAAAATTTCTTTTGAATCCTTAATTTTCATGCACATCATTACTTTTTTAAGAGTTTTTTTGTTGTTGTTGTTGTTCACATTCGTTATAGCGACCTTCCATTATAACGATCCTCAACTTTGGCAAGCGAGGGATCGTTAGTTATAACGCGCGTCGACTGTATTGTGATTACAGATAGACAGTTGCCATTTTCGCAGAATTTACTGTATTTTCAAAAATAATTTTATACTTTTACATTATCTTCCAAACTGAGTAACAATATTAGATGTAAATTTCCAACTGGGCGAAAAATGTCCGGACCAGGATTCGAACCAGGGGCATCTTGGCTGAAGCCGCAAATGCTCTACCATCTGAGCTATCCCGGACGAATCTGGTGGAACTTTTTCACCCAGCTATAACCTTATTGATTATAGCATCTGGTCTGAAATCTGGTTCAGCACAACAGAATAAATCGCAGGTAATGGAACTCCAGAAATCGCTGGATACGTATTTACATTAGAAAAGGGGTAACTCTGGGTGAAAAAGTTCCACCAGATTCGTCCGGGATAGGTCAGATGGTAAAACATTGGCGGCTTCAGCCAAGAGGTCCCTAGTTAGAATCCTGGTCCGGACATTTTTTGCACAGCTGGAAATTTACATCTAATAGGATTTATTTACCAATTAGAATGTGTTAAATTTAATCTAGTGTAATTATATATCCAGCGATTTCTGGAGTTCCATTACCTGCGATTTATTCCGTTGAGTTGAACCAGATTTCAGATCAGATGCTATAATCATTAAGGTTATAGCTGGGTGAAAAAGCTTTGGTAAAGCATTGGCGGCTTCAGCCAAGAGGTCCCTAGTTAGAATCCTGGTCCGGACATTTTTTGCACAGCTGGAAATTTACATCTAATAGGATTTATTTACCAATTAGAATGTGTTAAAATTAATCTAGTGTAATTATATATCCAGCGATTTCTGGAGTTCCATTACCTGCGATTTATTCCGTTGAGTTGAACCAGATTTCAGATCAGATGCTATAATCATTAAGGTTATAGCTGGGTGAAAAAGCTCCACCAGATTTGTCCGGAATATCTCAGAGGTAGCAGTGTTGAATTCAGGGGATGGCCGGACATTCCTCACCGAAGCAATGTATGCCCCCCCCCCCCCCCCGGAAGATTTGAGATTTTGTGTTTTCAATGGTCAAAAAGGGTAATTCCCCACCGGAACTCTGTAAAGTCCTCCCCCCCCCCGGAGCCACAGAAATCCCTCCCGGAGAAAAGTGTCTAAATTCAACACTGGATGGTAGAGCATTGGGGGTTTCATCCAAGAGGTCCCTGGTTCGAATCCTGGGTCCGAACATTTTTCGCCCAGTTGAAAATTTACATCTAATATGATTTATTCACCAATTAGAATAATTGTGTTAAAATTAATCTAGTGCAGGCCCTGACTATCGCACGGGCACCCGGGGCATGTGCCCTGCGCACGAAATTTCTGAGGGGCACAAAAATTTTCATACTTTCATCTAAATTTCCATTAAAAAATCATAATTGTGAAAAAAATGTGATGTTTGAGATATTAATCCGATGAAATGACAAAAATATATCTCAATATATGCTAAAAAGCACATTTCAATAAATAATGTAAAAAAATATTTTATTTTTATTTCTAGAACCGTTTTTCAATTTTCCGGGAAACTTAATTTTTTGAGTTCACACTTTTCGAATAAGTATGTAATATGTGAAAAAAAAAAAAAAAAAAAAAAAAAAAGTAGTATCCGTAAATCAATCAATCTAAGGGGGCACGAAAATTTGAAAGTGCCCTGGGCACAGAAACTTGCTAGTCGGGCCGTGATCTAGTGAGTAACAATATTCGCGCAAAGAAAATTTTCCTTTCTAGAAAACAAATAACTGTATATAGAATGTTCACCACTCACTTTGTAATTCCTTGGTGACCTGGCAAATACCAGTGAGAAATTAAGGGTGTATTCGAAAAAATATTTTTCCACCCTCAACAGCTCGAAATTTTCTGAGACATTTTCGGACTCATTTTTAAAAGTAAAAACATGAAACTTGCTGGGGTGATTTCTGAAGACATGTTTAACATGCCGTGTGATTTCATTTTCAGCTCAATTAATTAAAATTTGATTTTTAAACAATTATTTTCTCAGTATGACCATTTTTTTCATTCCCAGATCGCCCGCTTCGGAAAATTCGGTTTAAAACGTCAACTTTGACAGCGTTTTTTACAGTATTTTTTGCATTTATCAAAAAATTAAGAAGCACGGCACATTATATAGTTTCTAAATAAGAGAATTTCCCAGTTTGATGCGTTTGAGAGCAAAACTGAATTTTAAAATGAATCAGAAAATAAGCAGTTTGGATCGGAATACACCCTTAAATAGCATTTCATTTCCTCTCAAATGAAGGAGGAATATCAGGGATTGAAAAACTTTCTCGCTCCCTTCGTAACGGCTATCTTCTTTTGATGGGATTTTCGACCTACTTTCATCGGAAAAAGACACCACGCCTTCATCAAATTGCTCTTGTATCACTTCTCTCTTCTAAGAACTCATAAAACACACAGGACTCTTTTTTAAATCAGGACAGGAGAGTCTCTCAAACGCAGAGGAAAAGACGTTGCTACCAAAATTACAAAAGCCTCATTACATAGTCAGAGGGAAGACAAAATAAAGCCCAAGTCCAATGTTTTAATATTTGTACCCTTGTAAATTGGTTGTTCGCATGGGATGCCGTATGTTCATTAGGGGCTCTTTACATATATAACGTTATTGACTTTTTGGCAATTTTTGAACCCACCATCCCCCTTACTATATCATAAGTTATCATTCCTCGAAACCCCAATATAAACATATTTTAAGGGGACTTATACATTAGGAGACAAAAAAAAAAAAAAAAAAAAAAAAAAAAAAAAAAAAGCACTTTTTTATGATTTTTTTGTAAGAAAACTGCATGATGGATCTTTTTGAAATTTTAACAGTTTATTGTACATATCTTAAGGTATACGCAAGAATTTTTGTTTATTAGATTCTGTTGCTTCTACTCTAAGTTATAAACAAATATGTTCAACTGCTTTGGAAAATTTTGTCTGGACGGTGGGCATGATAGCGCGTTGTAGGATAAACTGAAACACAAAATAAAATTTTTTTTGTAAACTTCGTGAGTATAGCTTCTAGTTAAATTAAAGGAACCCATAAATTTATTTTAAAAAAAAGTTATATAATGGCTGATTAAAAAAAAAAATTTTTTTTTTGTTAAAAAATTTCGTTCTTCTTTGTTAATAACTTTTTTTTTAAAATAATTTTAGTGAAAGCTTTAATTCATATCGAAAGCAATTAAATAAGCTTTAATTTAAAAAAGAAATCAAGATGATCCATTGAGTAGTTTTTTTTTTTTTTTTTTTTTTTTTTTTTTAATCTTGCCCACCGTGTCAAAAAATGTGGTTGAACATATTTGTTTATAACTTATAGAGTAGAAGCAACAAAATCTAATAAAAAAAAATTATTGCGTATACCTTAAGATATGTACAATAAACAGCTAAAATTTCAAAAAGATCTATCATACAGTTTTCTTACAAAAAAAAAAAAAAAAAAAAAAAATCATCAAAAAGTGCTTTTATTCCCTCCTAATGTAGAAGGTCCCCTTAAGGAGAGTACAAATAAAAAAGGAGTTAAAAAAAAATTAATTTCCCGAGGATATGTTTTAAATATATAGATGCACTCTACGCCCATAGACTTGAAATTAGCGACGGGATTCGGAAATTGACAGCCTTAACCTTTTCTCGCCCCCGGCCACATATGTGGACGTTTATATATATATATATATTATAATTAATAATAAACACAACAAAAATTTGATAATAACTTATTCACTACAGAATCCCTCAACAAGAGAAGTAAAAATTTTATGCTTTTACTGCATCGATGTACAGTTAGAGGTATAAAAAAAGCGTGAAGTAATTTTTCGGCAGTCGGTGTTATATTATTTGAACAAATCGGTAATATCTCTCTATTCTAAAAATAAGTAACTACCGCTGTCACCGCCGCCGGTTTTGAATTTTTTGTGACCGGAGGTCTTTCTTCGTTAATATTAAGAAAAATAATGCATACAAAAATATGAAAATCGGTAGCATTATACAGAAATGTTTGATAAACACGCTGATAGACAGTTTTCAAATCGAAGAATTATTTTAAGGGACATTTAATGCAGGGCCGTAGCGACCGCCCCCCATACCCCCCATTTGGGGGGGGCCTGAGCAAAGTCAGGGGCCCAGTAGCTATTGTAAAGCTATTGTATCTTTCAGCCGAATGTTTTTTTTTTTTTTTTTTTTTTTTTATGTATTTTTAATAACATTTTATTTTGTTTTATCGAAATTCATTTTTTTTTTTGTCAAAGATCTTGATCAGATTTAGAAATAGAAAACAGATATGTGCTTTTCTTCTATATCCACCATTCTTTATAAAAGTTTTTGAAGGCTGTAAGTTCTACTTAAAAAATAAATGGCATTTTAGTATTTTTGGGGTGCACCTATCAATGGGCGAAAAAGGTGAAACCAAAGGTTCAAAACTTCTTTAATACTATTACTTCCATCAAACAAAACAGATATGCGCTTTTTTTCTACAGGAACCATTTTTTTAATGGGGCCCAGATGAAAGAAATTTTGCAGGCTCTAGATTCTTTTTGAATTGTCTTTTTTAGGGCCCCCTATATAAGAGCGAAAAAGTTGGAACCCAAGATTCAAAACTTTTAAGCCCATTTTTTTATTCAAATTTTTAAAAAATATGCTTTTAAATCTCACTTAGGAATCCAATAAGTTTCAAAACTTCATTATACTATTACTTCTTTCAACCAAATGTGCTTCCTTTCTATAGTCATTATTCTTTTTAAAGGTGCCCAGATGAAAGAAATTTTGTACGCTGTTAATACTTTTTAAATTGTCTTTTTGGGGGCCCCCAATAAAAGTGAGGAAAAGTTGGAACTCAAGATTCAAAACTTTTAGGCCCCATTTTTATTATTGAAATGTTTAAAAAATATGCTTCTTAATATCATTGGGGGCCCCAACAAGCTTCAAAACTTTCTTAATACTATTACTTCTTTTTACCAAAACAGACATGCGCTTTCTTTCTATAGCCAGTATTCTCTTTAAAGGTTCCCAGATGAAAGAAATTTTGAAGGCTCTAATTTCTTTTTTAATTGTCTTTTTTAGGGCCCCCTATAAACGGGAGGAAAAGTTGGAGCCCAAGATTAAAAACTTTTAGGCCTCACTTTTTTATTCAAATGCTTAAAAACATGCTTTTTAAACACGTTGGGAGTCCCAATAAGTTTCAAAACTTCCTTAATACTATCAGTTCCTTCAAACAAATGTGCTTTCTTTCTATAACCAACATTCTCTTTAAAGGTTCCCAGATGAAAGAAATTTTGCAGCCTCTAAATTCTTTTTTGTCTTTTTTAGGGCCCCCTATAAAGGTGGGAAAAGTTGCAGCCAAAAATTCAAAACTTTTAGGCCCCATCTTTTTATTCAAATGTTTTAAATATATACTTTTTAATCTCGTTGGGGGGCCCCAATAAGGTTCAAAGCTTCCTTAATACTATTACTTCTTTTGACCAAAACAGATATGTGCTTTCTTTCTATAGCCAGCAGTCTCTTTAAAGGTGCCCAGATGAAAGAAATTTCGTAGGCTCTAAATACTTTTTTAATTAACTTTTTTGGGGCCCCCTATAAAAGTGAGGAAAAGTTGGAACTCAAGATTGAAAACTTTTAGGCCCAATTTTTATTATTCAAATGTTTTACAAATGTGCTTTTTAATATCGTTGTGGGCTCCAACAAGGTTCAAAGCTTTCTTAATACTATTACTTCTTTTGACCAAAACAGACATGCCCTTTTTTTCTATAGCTACCATTCTTTTTAAAGGTTCCCAGATGAAAGAAATTTTACAGGCTCTAAATTGTTTTGAATTGTCTTTTTTAATGCCCCCTATAAACGGGAGGAAAAGTTGGAGCCCAAGATTGAAAACTTTTAGACCCCATTTTTATTATTCAAATGTTTTAAAAATATGCTTTTTAATCTCGTTGAGGGCCCCAATAAGGTTCAAAGCTTCCTTAATACTATTACTACTTTTGACCAAAACAGATATGTGCTTTCTTTCTACAGTCACGATTCTTTTTAAAGGTGCCCAGATGAAAGAAATTTTGCAGGCTCTAAATACTTTTTTAATTGACTTTTTTGGGGCGGCCTATAAAAGTGAGGAAAAGTTGGAACTCAAGATTCAAAACTTTTAGGCCCAATTTTTATTATTCAAATGTTTTAGAAATATGCTTTTTAATCTTGTTGGGGCCCCAATAAGGTTAAAAACTTTCTTAATACTATTGCTTCTTTTAACCAAAACAGACATGCCCTTTTTTTCTATAGCTACCATTCTTTTTAAAGGTACCCAGATGAAAGACGTTTTGAAGGCTCTAAATACTTTATAAATTTTCTTTTTTGGGGCCGCTCTTAAAAGTGAGCAAAATTCGGAACTCAAGATTCAAAACATTTAAGCCTCATTTTTTTTTTCAAATGTTCAAAAAATATATGTTTCTTAATCTCGTTGGGGACCCCAATAAGCGGGCATCTATGTGCATTGCATATGCCGCCTATCCCCTTATGTTCGACCTGTTTCGTTTTGAACATTTCATTTCTCTTGTCTCGATAAATTACTTATGTTAACTATACATAAATTACATTGTGTATTTATTTAATCTACTAGCAGAGCTTCGCTAATTGCTTTTTTAAAAAAATAACCTATTTTTTGGAGTTCTCCATTGGGGGGCTTTCACTGCCTTCCGCAGCGTAAACCTGTTCCGGATATTCCCGCTCCGATCTTGAATCAAACAATCATTGAATTTTTCGATATTTTTCGAATTTCGATGATTTTTTTCGATAACAGTGATAGTGTCCAGATAAAAGTAAAATTTTCCAGCATCGTAGCTCACGTTGCTACAGGAACAAATTTGTTATTTTTCCACTTCAGCTTAATTATGACAGCAGCAAAATCTACTGGATAATTCTCGGTTTCAGAAAAAAAAAAATGTCAAGAAAACTCCGCAAAGCGCGAAAAAAAAAAAAGTGTAAAAATCTTATAAAAATTTGGGCAAAAATTCAAAAATCGCTGAGAGAAAATTGATTATATCGAGCCAAAAGATTGTAACTGGAATGTGAAAAAATCGCCGTAAAAGACAAAAATACGCTAAAAATCACATAAAACGTTCGTAAAAAATTCAGAAATTTCTATGGACATATTTTCTATATTGAGCTAAAAGACTGAAACCTGATTCCTTTTAGGGATGTCAAAAATCTGTGCCACAGATGGCAAAATTTTTACTATATTGGGATAAAGGATAGAAACTGGGTTCCTTTTACACTCTCTCTCCAAGAAAAAAAAAGGGGGGGGGGAAGGAAAGAAAGAAAGAAATCAGTAAATTGAGGATTTTTTCCGTAACTTTTTCTTTCATTCAAACACACACACACAAAAAAAGCTTTGATTTGATTTTCTCATTTTCCGCGAAAATATAGAAAACTCACCAATCTAACATAAAAATTACCTAACATCCTTACTAAATATGAAGATGCATTTTTGCCAAATCAAATCACAGGAGTGTTCCGCCAACTTTTCTGCATTGTACTTTTCCCTATTAGAAACTGAACTTGATGATTAGAAACTGAACGTATGACTTTTTTCCTTCATAACACGAAGAAGTCGCGAATCAAACATCAAAATCTCTAGAAATTTTCCTTTCTAAAGACGAAAGTTTCTTCAAATGTGAGATAAAATCTCTTCTAATCACAGGGGTCTTAAAAGGGAAAAAAAAAAAATAACGTTCGTGAAAAATTCAAAAATCGCAAAAAGGACGAAATTTAGTACATCGGGCTAAAAGACTGAAACCTGATTCTTTTACTAATGTAAAAAAATACGCGAAAAAAAGTTAAAAATCACATAAAAAATTCGCGAAATATTTAAAAATCGAAGAAAACTACTTTATTATATTCGGCTAAAATGAAAAGATGGATTGAAAATAGATTCTTTTTATGAATGTGGGGAAAAAAGCACGAAACTCGAAAAAATACAAAAATATCGTAAAAAATTAAATGAAAAAAATTCGAATCAAAAAATTTAAAAACCTGTTTCGAGCAACTTAGGCATATAGGTAACCTTCCTGTCAAATTTTGTACGGAACAGAAAAACATCTGGTCTGACAAAGAAAAACTGTGGACAGACAAATGTCTGTCTTTATTATTAGCTACTAGGAAACCCGTCAACCATGCCCAAAGAAAGGTACCTTCTATCCGAAGGTATTTTTTTTTCTTCTTAAATTTCAACTTGGGTGACAATTTTAAACTGGAGAAAACCGGAATGTATGAAAACAAAATCCCAAAAGTATTTTTTTTTAATTAGTAAATCCGTATATATATATGTATTTAATAAAAGGCACCAATCCGAGCGGGAAAAAAATTGTTATAAGTGAATATTTTCTGCTTAAAAAAATCTTTCTGGGCCACGCGGATGGCATTGTCAAACTGAAGAGAAAATTGAAAATACGAAAACGACTTCCATATTTTTTATTTATTTATTTTGTTTATGAGCAATACTTAGCAATTTATAACATTTGTAAAAGGAATTCAGTTTCACACTTTTTTGCCAAATTTTGTCCTCTGCTGTTTTTAAAATTTTCGAGAATTTTTATGTGATTTTTAGCTTTTTCACTTTTCTGGTAGTTTTTTTAATATTCGTAAAAAAAAAAAATAAACCCGGTTTCAATCTTTTAGCCCAATATAAGTAAAGTTTGATCTCTATGAACTTTGAAAATTTTTATGCAATTTTTGGCGTTCTTTCGCGTTCTTCGGCGATTTTTTTGACATTTTTTTCCTAAATGAAAGAATTCTCAGTTAAATTTTGCAAGTCCTTTGATTAAATTCACGCTGTAAGAATATCAAATCTATTCCTGTAGCAACGTGAACGAAATGTTGAAAATTTGAATTTAATCTGGATCTAAATAAAAAAATTACAATGATTCAAGGTTCGTATGATTCAAGATCGGAGCGGACATAGCCCTTATGGGTGTACGCTGCCGAAAGCAGTGCAGCCCAACTACAAATTCGTTCAGTTTGAAGTTCGTTTTGGAAAATTCGACCAGCAAAACTGCGCTGGTATTGTTATAAAATGGAACTCGGGTGGAAAATTAAATATAGATATTTCTCTATAATCTTAGAGGGGGGGGGGGCGAAAAATATGTTTAAGGTGGGGCCTCTGAAGACCTTGCTACGGCCCTGATTTAATGCTAAAGTTGGACAAAATCGTTCCACTAAAACAGTTTTATAGGTGCAAAAACTATACATCGGAATTTAATAATTTTTAGATCATTTTATACGTTATAATTTCCCGGTGTGCAGAATTCATTTATTTTTTTAATTTGACTCATTTTTCGAGGTTTTATTTCTATTTTAAATTCAAATTTTCAGCATTTCGAGAGATATTTTTTATTTATTTTAGAAAATTATATTAATTTAACCTGTTGCCAACTGTATAAACAACGGAAACAATAATGTTTGCTTCAAATTAAAAATTTATTTACACGTGACTATTATAAATAGAAAAGATACTTTCAAATTAAAATTAAATAATTGCGTATAAAAAGCAGGAACTTATTGAAAATTACGTCATAAAGAGTAAAAAAGTATACACGTGAATTTTAAAAGAGAAAGGATATTGTAAAATAATAAATTCATTAACATGCGTTAGAAGTCTTAAATAGGAGAAATTACGTCATATTTACGTCACATTACAGTTATTACATAAAATGAACACAAAATAATATTGCAAAACAGTTTAAATTTCGAAATTGTGCTAGACATTTATTTGATATTTTGAGAGGATTTTTTCAACTATTTTTGTTAGAAAAGCGCAAATAATATTTCATTTCTAACAAAAGTATTTTCACGTGCATATTTAAAAGAGAAAAAATAGCTTGGTCAAAATTACGTCAGATTAAAAACGATTAATTTAAAATATCTCATTTAAAAGAACTTTCTTTTCTCTTTGTTAAAAAATACCAGGAGACAAAGACTCTGTTTACTTAATTCCTTTTATATTAGCTTATTTTGAAATGTTGTTACACGTGTCTACGTCATCAAGTTATTTTGATTTCGACGTTTTATTTGTATTTTTATCAATGTTGTACTAATTTATTTGTTTTTTCGTTATTTAAAATAAAAATTATGTCAATTTGTATAATTTGGCGAAATTGGTCGACTGGATAATCAAGTAGTACCGCAGCGGATTTGGCATTAAAATTCCCCAATCAAAGAGAAATGAATAGAAATCCGTTTATATAGGGAGATCGCCACTGTTTTTTAAATTGTAATTCAATCTTTCGAAATCTTTTTAAAGCCGATCAAATTAGCATGCATTTAGAGTCTGCGGTGTCTGGACGGGGGTTGGCGAGCGTAGCTCGTAGGGGGCCGAGCCCCCTAGTTTGATAAGAAATAATATCTGATATATAATATATTAAATATATTACGTTTTAACATTTTGTAGAAATGTAAGAAAGAAATATACAGTTAGTTTTTTATTTTATTAGAAATCATTTCACTCATAAATTACCATTATCGCTCAGCGGCCACAATTGTGGACGTTATTATTATTATTATTATTATTATTTGTGAATGTTTATTGTTTTTTCTTTTTTTTCCCCCTTTTAGAATTCCTATTAATATAAAATAAATAAATCGTAAAAAAAAAAAAAGTCATTTTTTTCTCTCACCATAAAAAATCGTCCCTGAAAAGGTTAAAGAGTATTTTTCATAAAAGCTTGTTTTTTTAAATTACATTGTATCGCCAATCAACGATAAATCGCCAAAATAAGAAATGTTTATTAGTTTTTTACAAGCGCTATATCGAGGTTCGACAAGAAATGTTTTTTGATAAACATATATATCCTCATGACAAGAATATTCTCTATTTTTAAGAAAAAATTCTCAGTATGCGTTTATGGAGACCTTCCTTGTTAGTCCTTACGCCACGATTCGAATGTATTTTACTCAAGACTCTCTGACGCATAGACGAATATCTAAACAGACACCCACCCACACCAAGGCTGACAAAATAGTTTCAAATAGAATTTTCGTTGAAGCTGAAAGAATTAAACAATTCATCGGAAAAGTACGCGGAGAGAGTACCATGCTTTCATCAAATCGCTCTCGTATCACTTCTCTTTCGGAAGAACTCATAAAGCATGCACACGCAGGACTCTTAAAAAAAAAAAAAAAAAAAAAAAGCAATTCAACAAATTACAACGATTATTTGGAAAATGATTTTTTCAAAGACTAAAATTTAAAACATAAAAAATCGCACGGAGTTGATCATACATTACGTACGCCATGAAGTAAATATTAATAGTGTTATTACACATAAAAAGTGCAAGCAATAAAAATCGCCTGCGACTCGTCAGATTTCCTACGTATTATCCACCTGAAACTTATGTATTATCCAAGCATTTCATTGGCTGTTCGGGAAAAGGCTTTTCAGTCGTCAGTATTTTGTAGAATTAGGAAATGTACAAATATAATGTTCTTACAATAGAAATATTTCCGAATTGAAAACTTCCCCCCCCCCCCCCCCACTTCCCCAACGTCAAGAAAACTGAAAAGATGCAAAATGCAAAATAAATCAACCTTTTAAAAATATTTTTGTTTTGTGTAACGAATAATGCTTTTGGAACAAGATAAAGTAATGTATCTATAGCTCATTCTAAACTGTATTACAACTAATCGAAGCATTAAATTAATTTTATAGCAAATTATTTCAGTGGTACTTATAAGTACCGCCAGTAGATAAAGGGTTAATGATATTACGCTATTTTAAACATATTGAAATTGTTATACATATATTACTAAGAAATTGATATATATATATATATCGAACAAGAATGCGTAATTTTAAGGGAGGGGGGGGGGGGGAATGACGAGTGTACAATGAAATAAATTTTGAAATTTTATCAGTCCTGATAGGGGAGAGTCCGGATATGAGAGGACCGGATATGGGAGTGTCTTCTGTATTGACATTTTATGCTTTCAAATTTGAGAAATATCATTAATTACAATATAAGCTAAAATAGTTTATTATTTAGGTGCGGTAAAATAAATAAATAAATAAAAGATATAGCCTGAACTAATTAATGAAACAGAAACTAAAAAATACGGGTTAGTTCGTAGAAAGTTCTTGATAATTGTATTTTTTTTTTCTCTTTTTTGTTAAAAATAAGGGATATTATATTGTTAAGAAATTGCTATTGTTGCGTTATTTCCCTGCATTTGCATTGTTATCGCTGGGAAAGTAGTTTTACAGGTTCAGACTTCCGTTAAATGCTGCTTGATGTTCATAGAACTTAGATCTTGACGGCAAAATTTAGCGCCAAATTCACATCCACATCCGTATCGTAGAATATCGAGAATTCAATTTGATTTAAGACACGAATAGAAGTAAGATATTTAAATGTAAAATAATAATAATAATAATAATAATAATAATAAATTAAAAAAAAAAAAGCAATTTAACAAATTACAACGACCATTTGGAAAATGATTTTTTCAAAGACTAAAATTTAAGACATAAAAAATCGCACGGAGTTGATCATACATAAGTACGCCATGGATTAAACCTTAACACTCCTGGACCCATCATGAACAAATTTTAAAAGAAATTTCAGTTTTACAATTTTCGGTACTGTAAATTTTTAAACTTCTACGGAGCTGGTCATACATTACGTACGCCATGGATTAAACATTAATATTCCTGACCAATTTTAAATTAAATTTCATTTTTAAACTTCTAAACATCCCACAATATTACTTTTTATATCGTCGTACAGAGAAAAAAATGCATTTTTAATTGCAATTTGTTTGAAAGCTGTATCTCAATTTGTTTCTGAGTTATTAGTATTTTTATTATTATTATTATTATTATTTTTTTTTTTTTTTTTTGTAGTTTTTATTACTTTTTTGTCATAGTGGCAGCAGAAATATCCATCCCTGTTGAAAGTAAAGGGAAAATACAGATTACTGTATGGACCAATCAGAAAACGAATAAAATGCGGGATTCAACTAATAAAACGCTTCAGATATGTTTCTGATTTCCTACCCTGACCGAGGACAATAACCATTTTTCCAAATGGGTAATAATAATAATAATAATTAATTTGTTAAATTTAAAAAAATTAGAGTAAAACGCTTCTTTTGTTATAGTTTTTCTTTTTTATTATTATTTTTTCCCTTTTTTAAGGTAACATGTTTAAAATGTTACATACAGGCCGTTCTAAACTCTCAGAGAGAAACGTATTTACATATAATTATTAAATATTAAAATTTTTTTATCATTATTTTTTATTTAAGGGGGTCCGGGACACAAAAATCTTCAAATTTTCTAAAAATATTTTATTGCAGTAAAAAATTATCTGCTTTTTTCTGTTCAAAATGACGCTTAAATCATGTTTATATCCTTATTAGAACAGAATATATTAATTTTTTCGTTTTGTTTTGTTTTCAAAATCTGGCTGTCAAGCAATGGTTGTCATGCAAACGACTTCTTGTGAAAATGCGTTTTTCTTCATGATGGCTTTTTTTTTTTTTTTTTCCACCATTTCTCGTATTTAAATTGTTATAACTCGAGAACCGTTAAAGATATATGGTTCAAACTTGGAACATGTCTTTTTCTATTAGTTTATTTTAATTTTGATTCAGCAAATTTGAAAAAGTATTTATTTTTGAAAATATGATTTTTTTTTTAAAGTTACATCATTTTTTTCTTTAATTTTTACTTTAAATATTTTTAAATATTTTTTAAATTAATATTTTTTAAAATGCTGAATCTAAATTAAAACTTATATATTTCTGTTTATTTAAATGATAAAAAATGAAATTCTACGAATAATATTTCGAGTTGTAACGATTTTGATATAACCCACTTTTTAAAATAAATTTTAAAATTTAAATTTTTTAAAGAAAATTATGAGAAGTTTTATCACGTGATTTTGTTTACAAATGATATGGTTAACCATCACAAAAATATTCAAAATTTTAACTCAACAAATAAAAATTATTTTAAAATGTATCCCGGTCCCCCCCTAAGTTATTAAATATTAAATTTTTTTATTATTGTTTCATTATTATTATTATTGTTATTAATTTATTTAAATTATTAAATATTATAAGTTATTATTTTTTTAATTATTAATAATTAAATATTAAAACTTAATATTATTTTATTATTATTATTATTTAAATTATTAAATATTAAAAGCTGTTATCATTATTTTTTATTTATTTATTAAATGTTAAAAGTTTTTTTTTAATTATTTTATTATTATTATTATTTATTTAAATTATTAAATATTAAAAGTTATTATTTTTTAATTATTAAATATTAAAACTTTATATTATTTTATTATTATTATTATTATTTAAATTATTAAATCTTAAAAGTTATTATTATTGTTCTTGTTGTTATTATTATTATTATTATATAAATTATTAAATATTAAAAGTTATTATTTTTTTAATTATTAAATTTTAAAACTTAATATTATTTTATTATTGTTATTTAAGTTATTAAATATTAAAAGTTATTATTATTGTTGTTGTTGTTATTCTTCTTATTATTATTATATAAATTATTAAATACTAAAAGTTATTATATCATTATTATTGTTTGAATTATTAACTATTTAAAAATGTATTAATGTTTCATGTTTTCAAGGATAATTAGAATCTCAATAATCTAGCTTCACTATCTAATATATTACCTCATAGCATCTCCATCGATAAAATAAGACACATTTTTGAGAAAAACAATAAGTTCTTACACTCGTGTTTTCAATTATTTAATACAAATATAATAAATTATTTGAATAGGTTTGGCATTATGAGATTATTTAAGTTATTGAATAGATTTAAAAAATATTTTGAAAAGTACTGAATGTAATATTTCAAGAGTATAAAAATATTTTTTCAAACACAAAATTATGTTGTCAAATGTTTCCATTTTAGATTTTCACAATTTTGTTAAAGCACACCGCACAAAAACATTTGGTTGACCAATTTTATATAACATTTATAATATTTATACCAATTTTATATAATATAATTTTTTAAATAATTTTGTAGGGAATTTAAACAAATTCAGTTGCTTAAAGCTTCTCGTATTCATAATAAACAGGAGTCGATCCAGGTAAAAGTTGGAGCCTATTTTAGGGTCTCTTCTCAAAAATTCATTTAATAAAACAGGCCCCTTCATAAAATTTCTCTTGATAAAACATGCACATACACAAAATTCCATTCTATAAAAACCTTCTCTTCATTATTTATTTTTATTTTGTTAGGTTTTAACCCTTTCAAGGGCGGTGGTCACATGGTATGACAATCTAATTTTAATTAAAAATTCTCAAACGGTACCAAAAATATTTTACCAAAATTTTGCTTTTATAACAAATATTTAAAAAAAACAAGCTTTCATTTTGTAAGAAATTCGTTTGAAAATTTTGGTGTCAGTCAATCATTTCATCGTTTTACGAACAGAATTTTTCTGCGCCTGAAAGGGTTAAAACGTGTAATTTGCAAACAAAACAAGTTCACTAGAAATGAAATTTTAGCAGAAGGACTTAAAGGAGTTATTAATAATAAATGTTTGGTTCGAATTTGAGTAACATAATTCACCCTTTCGTTACAAAATGTTATTTTTCACAAAAATATAATAAGTTTCACAAAAATAATTGTTTTACTATATTTTCATGTCCCAATTTAGAAGATGTTGTCCCGCTATTTTGTTTCACTGTCCCGCTTTTTCTGACGCTGGACCTGGCAACTCTATAGTAGTTCCAAAGACTTACAGAAGTTATTAATAATAAATGCTTGGTTCGAATTTGAATAACATAATTTAACCTTTCGTTGCAAAATGTTATTTTTCACAAAAATATAATAAATTTCACAAAAATAATTGTTTTACTATAGTTTCATGTCCCAATTTAGAAGTTGCTGTCCCGCTATTTTGTTGTTCACTGTCCCGCTTTTTGTGACGCTGGACCTGGCAACTCTATATAGTTACTTATTATAATTAGTTATTTATAGTAACTTACAGAAGTTATTAGTAATAAATGCTTGGTTCGATTTTGAATAACATAATTTAATCTTTCGTTACAAAATGTTATTTGTCACAAAAATATAATAAATTTCACAAAAATAATTGTTTTACTATATTTTCATGTCCCAATTTCGAAGATGTTGTCCCACTAATTTGTTTTTCACTGTCCCGCTTTTTGTGACGATGGACGTGGCTATATAGTTCCAAGGCTTGTTTTGTAGGCAATTGTCATTTCCGAAACTTCAATCAACATACATCGAAATTTCGCCAAAGTCGACGATTCTCCTAAAATCTGGTTTCCCTTTTGATCTCTTTTGCCCTCTCATCCCCGTTTGAGCGCATCCACTGCCGCCAAGGGGAGACGGGGTGTTAAAGAAGAGACTTTAATAAAAATGCACCTTTCATTTTCTGTACTACTCTCCTCCTCCCTCCCTCCTCCTCTTCTCTCTTTCTTAGTATTTTCTTTCTTTCTCTCTCTCGTTTTTTATTTTTCTTTATTCATTTGCCTCTTTTACAACATCAATAGATGCCGACAGCGTACGTGGAATGTTAAATATAAAGAGGCCGTGCGATGGATACTTGTATGCATGTTTTTTATTTTCATGGTTTTCGTTGGTGATGGTTTTTTTATTATTTTTTTCCCCTCATCTCGATGGAGTGGGATACCGTGTTTAATGATGCAAGGCATTTTTTTTCTCCTGATGATTTAAAAAAGTAAAATAAATAAAATGTATTCTTATCAAATGATTTTAAACAATTAAACACTAACAGAAAAAGGAAGTAAGAAGTTTTTGTCAGAACTCCACACCCCCTTTCTTCCCAACCCCGTCTCAGGCAGTTTTTTAACACATGATCATACAAAGGAAAAATATAAATAAAAATCTTCTTATACGCAGATTGCAGGAGAGCATGCCACACGTGTCGAAAATTTCTTAGTTCCTTTTTCTCTTATGTTTAATTGTTTAATCACTTTTTTTTTTTTTAAGATCGTGTGTTCAAAAACTATCTGAAATGGGAGATTCATAATGTTATAGCGCTCTGCTATGTGGTAATGTATAAGGCCGAGATATTATAACAAACCATTTATTAAAACAATAATTCAATAGTTACAGTAGTTTAACTATATAGAGAGATGGAGAACCATAAATACACTTACCCAGGCGATGAGTAGTAGTGAGACATCGAGGAGGTAGGGATCATGTTTTACCCTAATAAAAATAATAACAATAATGTTGTTTTTCCTCGTTGTCCCGTGTAATATATAAAATGGCTTATCTAAAAAAGGGGTATATTTAACGACCTCAGGCTGTTTGCATCTTCTTGATTAGGTCTCATGATTTCTCTAATCTTAATTACACTCACGGCAATATCAAGTGAGAAAGGGGTTATTTCGTTTATTTCTAAGATGTGGGTGAACTTTATATCTGGATGTAAGCTCTGATTAATAGATTGGACTTCTCACATGTCCAAGGAATTCTAAGATTTATCGAGACTGACATGTGAGTTTAGTTACAATCGCTTGGATATTGAGAAATATTACTTGACTAATTATATAATCTAGACTTTTGGAATCAAGCCTACGTGACATCTTCACAATGAAATTGGGAGTTCTTCCTGATGAAAAAGGTAAAAAAACGGTTACAATCCTTAGATTTGAAAAAAAGTCCGTAAATCTTGACATTTTTTAGCCCCCCTCCCCCTCCTTCCAACTCACATGTTCTCACATTTGAGTGATCCCGCCACATTTTTTCCAACAATTAATTTATACAAAAACTTTTTTAAGGTTGGGGGGTTGGGGGGGGGATATGGCCTGTTTCCATTTGATATAAATTCTAAGAAACCGACAAGATCTTACTTTTACTCATAACTGTTTGAATTCAGGGGAAAAGAGAAAGTATTGTACCTAATGTCTGCTAAGTAAAAATGCGTATACTTTATTAACTTTATTATTCCGATTGCAAATAATGCCTACCTATTTTCATATTTTAAATATGATGTCGCGACATATTAACTCGTCCTCTTTCCCCTATCACATTGTGTCACACTTTGTAGATACCGTCCTCTTTTTTTACAGAGTCTTATTAGTTGTCGCTTATAAAAACCACATTTGTGAATCAGAAATTGAACCAATTAAAAGGTTGATTCCTACACTTGGCAAAAAATATTACGAGTAAGCACGACTTTATAGACACTGTGTCCTGCGTTTTTTTTTTTTTTTTTTTTTTTTTGAGCGACCCTTACGAATGACGATTTCTTAATAAAGTATTTTAACAAAGTATTTTATGCATTTTTCGCCAAGTACTTGATTGTTTATTGAATTTTAAAATGTGTTAAGGACTTTTGGGGTAAACTGTGTCACCCGATGGTCAAACTAGTATTTAAACCAAATTTTGTAGCGTTTCGCTCAATGGATATTTTACAACCGAGTTCTTAGGAATCTGTTTAAGAAGAAATTGAGTCCTTTAAAGGACCCTTCACAAAAATTTTCACCTCATTTTAAAACAGGACACTCTTCACAAAATTTTTCATCGCATATTAAAACAGGACACTTCCACAAAATTTTTCATTTCAAAACAGGACCCTTTAAAAAACTTTCACCTTAAAACAGGACTCTTCACAAAATTCTTTGTCTTAAAAATAGGCCTTTCACAAAAATTTCCCATCTCTAAACTGAAGTTTACACAAATTTAATCATTTAAAAGAATCACAAATTTAATGATTTAAATCCATTAATCCTAGAGTCACTTTTACATACATATGAAGAAAATGTATGTATTTTACACACACATACCTTCTTTAAAATGTATAAACAAGAACCTGAATATAAGGATAATTTCAAAATTTTGACTAGATTTTTCACAAATGTAAAAAACTTTCACCTTAAAACAGGACCCTTCACAAAATTCTTTGTCTTAAAAATAGGCCTTTCACAAAAAATTTTCATCTTTAAACTAACTTTTCACAAATTTAATCATTTAAAAGTAAAATCTTATGTATTATACATATATCTTCTTAAAAATATATAAACGAGAACCTGAATTCCTGAATATAATGATAATTTCAAATTAATAAAATTATGACTAGATTTTTCACAAATGTAAACAAGTCGGAAACTGTACGTCAAACGTGGCAAATGAGGTGCGTTCGTACTATAACTAGTTTTTAAATATTCAGATCTCGGTGCAATAGCTGCTGCACTGTTACGCAAAAATGCACGAATACAAAATTTATTACGATTTTATATATTAAATTCAGTAACATGGCATTAATACGACTCTATCTTAAAAAGAACGTCATTACCATAGCAACCTAGAATCATTACCTATCATGGGATATCATCGAATTAATTACGTATCATAGGATTTAATAGAATGAAGAAAATTTTTATTAATATCTTTTTAAGTTTTGATTCGATTTTCATAAAATTTGAAATGAATCGCCAAAATTCTGCAACGATTATATAGATATTAAATTTCAAACTATTCGGTTGGGTAGTTTTTGCTTTGTTATTTGCGGGCAGACAGACAGACGGGCACGGGTAGACCAGACGACGACTATAGGTGCTACGTATTTATAATTTATATACAGTCGAGTCTCTCTATAACTAAACTCCATATCGAATTTCTCTATATAACGAATTTTTAGTAGGAACGGTCCCTTTTTCCCGTGATCTCATTAAAAACAGTCTCCATATAGCGAAATATCTATCTCCATATAACGAATTTTTTCATAAAATGTTCTTTATTTATTGTTTAAAAAAAGCTTCCAAATCACATGGAATCAATTTTCCATCACTGATTAGTGATTTATCGTTCAGGGCTGAGTTTTTTATCGTACTTTTCGACCTTGAAACTCCTTGTTTTTTATGCACAACGAATTCATCCCCCCCCCCCCCCCTCCTCCCACACACCTTCCAACATACTTCTTAAAACAGTGCCAATTGGATTGTTACACATATAAGAGCGGGATCAGAGAGGTAATTGAAGTTTAAGGTGAATGAGAATTCAAATGGAGGAAAATGTTCCCGATACAATTTTTCATTCCTTGCCAAAGTGTGAACATATTTTCGAGAGTGTAACAATTTTGAAATCAAAACAGCGAAAAATTACAGTTGTCCTCGTCTAAAATTAATGTAAGTTTTCCTTATGTGATTTTTAATATGCTTTTAAATAAATGTCTGTTCTCTTTTTTGAAACTGTTTAAATAATTCAGAAATACAGTATTAGATTAATATTTATAGTTAAATACAGTACAGGACCTATTATCCGGAATCCTCGGGACCGAAGGCTTTCCGGATTTTGGAATTTTCCGGATTTCGGGTCCTCCCGAATTCCGTCAAAAAAATCGCGGGAAAAACGCAAATTTCATCAAAGAATCACAAAAAAAACACAAATTTCTTCAACCCGCCCCCCGCAATTTCGTCAAAAGATCGCAAAAAAATCCACAAATTTCGTCATAATATCACAAAAAAAACTGCAAATTTGTCAAAAGATCGCGAATAAAACCGGAAATTTCGTCAAAAGATAGAGAAAAAAAATTTCTTCAAAAAATCGCGAAAAACACGCAAATTTAGCCAATGGATCACGGGGGAAAAATGCAAATTTCGTCAAAATCTCGGTAAAAAAACCCGCAAATTTCGTCAAAAGATAGCAAAAAATATTTGTTCAAAGGATCACAAAAAACCCTTAATTTCGTCAAAAGATCGTGTACAAACGAGAATTTCGTTAAAAGATCGCGGAAAAAACTCATAATTAGTGCAGAGGAGCCCTCCCCCCCACTTCTGTAAACTTTCCTGTGAATTTCAGAATTTTTTTTTTTTTTACTCAGAATCACCCCTGATTCAAGTAACACAGTTGTGTAGCCATAATATTTTGTCAAAGTGAGAGAGAGAGGATGTGAAATATCTGATGATTTTTTAAAAAACGAATTGTAATATAAATTTTAAACTAAAATTTGACCAAAAAAATTACTTTTTTCTAATTTCGGAGGGGGGGGGGGGGACAACCGTGTTCCCCCATCACTGATGTAGCATATTTTAGTGCTTACACATTGCAACACAATAGACCAAAAAAAATTACAAATCTGTAAAATTTTCGAAAAATTTCAAAAATTGCAAAATTTTAGTAAAAATTTACAAATTTAGGAAATTTTCAAAAAAAAAAAATTTCCGGATTTCGGGTCCTTCCGGATTTTGGGATTCCGGATAATGGGTCCTGTACTGTATTTCAAATTCTTAATTAAACACCTCAAAAGTAATTTTTGTTCAAAATTTACACATTAAATAGGAATTTTTACACATTATCTATATAACGAAGTTCTCTATATAAAGAAATTTTTACTGGAACAATGGATTTCATTATATAGAGACTCGACTGTAATTACGAACACACCTAAAAACTGTTCACAATTTCACAAATGTCTGGACATAACCCCAGTTCTGAACACAGATTATATATATCTCATATATATAATCTGTGGTTCTGAATACCTCTACATTAACTATCAGCCATCTTGTATAGTTCATTTTTATTTTATTTTAGTTCAAAATTCAATCATTCTAAATGGAAAGGTTATTGTAATTTAAGATCATGCCAGTGCCTGCATAAGTTTTCTGATCTTTCTCTTATCCGAGGTTCTTTGCTTCATTATCGGATAATTTCTTCCGCTATCTATGCCGCCACTCGAGCTGCAAAGTCGGCCTCTCTGTGACTGAATCTTAAAAGTTGTTGTGTTCCTTCTGCTTCCACTCACATCTGGGTGTGACTTGTTTGTTTAATAATTGCCGGTTTTTTCGTTGCTGAGAAGCCGCTCTGGAGATAAACCTCCTGTGTGCCTACATAGTCAACTTAATATTTACCACCCTCTTCAGGTAACAGATTTCGGTAAATTAAACACGAACTCATACGATAAAAGCGAATTTAAAATTAGAAAACATTTCTAGAATTTAACCACACCCTGGAGTGCGTAATTATTTTGTCGTAATTTCATGGATTGCAAATAAAACAAAACTCGTAATTAACCACCTTAGTACAAATAGATGGCAAAAACACAAAATCCAGTGAGGGGCAAGATCAGTGTTGTAGTCAAAATAACCAGAGGATATACGTTTATAGGCAGATGGTGTGCTAGAGAATGTACGCTATAACTTTACGCGAGAAACAGAGGGTATACGGAGGTTCTTTTTTTAAAAAATCCAGAGCTTATACGACGTATACCACTGTACACTCGCCACTACTTTCCCTAAGCAAGATTTTGGGAACAGATGTGCCCGTAGGTTGCTAATAAAGCCGTGTTTTTTTTAAATGCAGAATAAGAACCTGAAATATGCTAAACTACGATTTTTTTTTTCTTTGTCAGAACATTTCGTACAATTTTAAAACATGTCGAAAATAAAAGCAATACAGAAATGCAAAAAGTAAAAAAATTTAAACATCCGAAAGTGAACTTCTACCACCGACTTATTTTCAAAATAAAGAGCTGTGATAATTTATTACCTTTTTCATCAAGGAATAATTATTTTTTTAATTTCATTTCTTTTTGAGAAAAATGAAAAACCCTTCTAATTATTATTAATTATCTGTTTTTAACTCGCATGTAAAACTTAAAGAAGTTATATGTAATACTGTTTTAGATAAGTGTACCAAGCTGACTTATAGTCATAAATAGTTAAGTAAAAAATAAGCATTCATGCTAAATAAAATTATTGATCTAGCAAATATTTTTTGTGTTGTTTATAAACTAAAATATATGTATTTTAAAGGAGAAAATAATTACACGCATATCTCTTCACAAACAGATGACATAAACATTACTATATCATATAAATATACTAAATCTGCCTCGTTCTCTCTGCACAGTAAAGTCCTGCACGGGTCGGATATAACCCTACCCGAATCCAAAAATCCCATTTGAAGTCAAGCAACAACCCGACCCGAACCCGACAAAAAAAAATTCATCGACCAGCAACCCGACATATTTCAAGCCGCACCCGAACCGAACTCGAAATACTTCAACCCGCAATTCTTCCCGAACACGAAATGGAAAAAAAGTAAATCATGTTTTAATGCAATTATGGAAAATAATCTACAATTATATCTCTAATAGTAATCTTAGCTTTTATAAAGAAAAATCTGTTGCATTCCGTAATATTCAAATGTAGTAAAACCTTGGAATAGCTGACACCTCAGGATCGTTGAATGCAGTCCTTCATAGGGTCGGGTTTTCTCCAACTTTTTTTTATTTGTTGTGATGATTAACTTACTTTCTGCGGGTCGGGTTCACCCTAGAATAATTCTTGCGGATCATATTTAGGTTTTTTGTAAGGCGAGTTGTTGGGATTTTCACGAAAAGTTTGAGCAGCACTATGTTTCAGATGAAAATAAATACGTCTTTGAATATGAACGATTATATGTTCAATTTACTGCATAAGAAATAAAATGTATATAAAAAAGTGATCACAGATTATTCTTTCTTTGAGAACCTTTTTTTCTTCTCTGGGAATATGAAAAACATTACCAGCATTTAGTTTTGATACACACCAGGGGTGATTCTGAGTGAAAAAAAAATTTCGGAAATTCACATCGCATTTTCGGAATACATCGGGGGGGAGGTCGCGCCCCTTTGACGAAATTTGCAGTTGTTTTCGCAATCTTTTGACGAAATTTGCCGTTTTTTGCGACCTTTGGACGAAATTTGCCGTTTTTTCGTGATTTTTTGACGAAATTTGTCGTTTTTTTCGCGATCACTTGACGAAATTTGCCGTTTTTTCGCGATCTTTTGACGAAATTTGCCATTTTTGCGATCTTTTGACGAAATTTGCCGTTTTCGCGATCTTTTGACGAAATTTGCCGTTTTTCGCGATCTTTTTACGAAATTTGCTGTTTTTTTCGCGATCTTTTGACGAAATTTGCGGGTTTTTTCGCGATTTTTAGACGAAATTTGCGGGTTTTTTCGCGATCTTTTGACAAAATTTGCGGGGTTTTTCGCGATCTTTTGACGAAATTTCCTTTTTTTCGCGATTTTTGGAAGAAATTTGCCGTTTTTTAGCGATCTTTTGATGAAATTTGAAGTTTTTTCGTGATCTTTTGACGAAATTTGCTTTTTTCGCGATCTTTTGACGAAATTTGCCGTTTTTTCGCGATCTTTTGGGGAAATTTGCCGTTTTTTCGCGATCCCTTGACGAAATTGGCGTTTTTTAGCGATTCTTCGACGAAATTCGCGTTTTTCCCGCGCTCCTTTGACGAAATTGTTTTTTTTTCGGCAAACATTTGTCGAAATTCTCAATATAGTTTATGTCCGAATTTTCGGATTTATGACCGATTTTTTTTAATTTTCGGAAATGACTACCTTAATTTTTCGGAAAATTCGGAACAGAATCACCCCTGATACACACAAAAACACATGTATCGTATTTGTGATAGTTTATGCACACATACACTTATTACATATAAGAGGATTGGGAGGTGCCCACTATTCAGATGTATTAAGCAAATAGTGTTAGGAATATACAAATAGTGTTAGGAATTGAAAAAGTACTCACAAAACAGAGGTGTTCGCTTTTCGAGAGTGCCCATTATGGAGGTCTTACTGTATATAGTAGATTTGTAACATGAAAAAATATTTTGGACATTCTTTTGAAAAATTGGGTCAACCCGACCTGAACCCGACCCGCAGCAAAAAAGTAGAAATCAACCCGCCCCGCAACTGAAAAATAAAGCGCCAACCCAACCCTACCCGACCCGCCGGTCGGCTTCTTGTAAAATCGGGTAACCTGACCCGATGCGGGACTCTACTGCACAAATGTCGTTTATGCTGTCTTGTGTGCATTTGTGTAAAAAATCTAGACTTTTGTAGCAAAATCTCTCTTTGATTGAATCTTAAAAGTTGTTATGTTCCTTTTGCTTCCACTCACCTTTGGGTGTGTCTTGTTTGCTTGATAATTGCCGGGGTTTTTGGCGCTGAGAAGCCGCTTTGAAGATAAACTTAATATCGACCGTCAAAATAATATTTACTACCCTCTTCAGCAAATAACGGAATAGACAGATTTCGGCAAATTAAACACAAACACACTTAATAAACTGCCGTAACTGCTGCGCGTGACACCAAAATTTCAGATTTTTCATGACGCATTCTTTTAAGAGGGCATTCTCCTTTATTTCGGGGAAAAAAAATCTTTTTTTTTTTTTCTTTAGGGGCTGTGAATATATAACGTTATCATTTTAAGGGGGAGGGGATGGTCTGGCACATGATATCATAAGATATCGGTAGGGGAAGAGGGATTTGTCTTAAGTGATTATAGAATTATACTCCATTCCAAAGTATAGAATACCCCAACGTTTGGCATTTCTATTCTTCTGTCATATGTTTATGCATATGTAATCCTACAATCCGCTGTTCGAGAAGCCATATGCGAAGTATGTTTGAAATGATAATTGTGTTTACTAGTAAATAAAAGAGAAATAATGTTGACCACCTGTTTTGTTGATAAGAAGTTACATACATTCCTAGTACAAAAATTAAGCTTATAAAGCCATAAAACTTAAAAATAATTATTTTTCAGATTTAAGACATCGAATAGAATTTTCCATTTTTCGACAAAAGTCGAATCTTTAGAAAATACTGTAAAAGTTGTCGTTTTGAAGCAATTGTCCAAATATGACAAAGGCGATAGCATTCGACTACATAATTTAAGATATATCGAATTAGTTCGATTCTTAGGCAGGACCGGTACGACCATTGGGTAAACAAGGCTAGGATCTTGTTAGGGGCCCCAAGCCTCTGTATGCAATTCTAAATAACGTTAATTCTGTGTAAAATAATAATATTATTTCCTTAAATTTGTCTTTAATTGTTTTGTTTTGTTTTTCGCGAAAAAAGGGAGTATTAACTTTATTTTCTTATAGTTGATATAATTTATATAGTTGATATATTTCTAAAGTTGATATAATTGTCGTGGACTGAACAGATTTGAAGAGTAACTGGAAAAAAGGTGACAGGAAAAAAGGGGACAAAATAAACAAGAGCGGAAAAAACATGACAAGGAAAATACGTGAACGGGAAAAAGGGGACAAGGAAAAAACGGGACAAGGAAAAAATGGGACAAGGAAAAAACGGGACACTGAAAAAACAGGACCGTTTGGTACTGCTTGTACTTTGTACGGTATGGAGCCGTTATAACACAGCCAGGCGAATACAAATAATGTCTACAAGTGTTTTAAGTCAATGTCTACAAATGCGAATTTTGAAAAATGACGTTAATATTCGCATACGAGAATGCTTGTTTACAGCTCTACTTGATTTTTGACATTCGCGAACGGAAATACGAATATTTTCCGTCGATGTTTAAGAATGCAAATATTGAGAAAAGTACGCATATTCGCATATGAAAATGCATATTTACATCACTACTTGATTTTTGATACATGCAAATTAGGAAACAGGATATTTTAGTCCCGCGATTTTGGTCCTGGTGCCATTTCGATTCCTAGCCACTTCGGTCCCTTGCAGTTGTTGTTGGAAACAACTATATTGTTAATAAAAAAATCTCAAAAATTAAATTGTTTTTATTAATGTATTTATTAGTAACAATTCAAAATTACTTCAATTATTAATTGTTTATATAATTAATTTATCAATTACTTAAAAAAATATATTACATGAGCTATATAATAGTTATTACAGGGTAATGCAAATATAATTTTTTTTTTTCGGTTACTATAATGACATTAGATTATATAAAAATGATAATGATTCTGAGGATAAATATATTGTTTATTTATTTACTAGTTAGTTTATAATATTTTCTTGCTATTTAAATATAATTAATTAATAATATCTAGTTTTTTTTTTTAATTTGCAAGCTATAACTGTGCTAAAAAAATAAAAATCTAAATCTACATCTGGACAATAATATCACCTAACATCGTTAAAAAATATTTTTACGTATTTGTACAATGTTACATTATTACTATTATTAATTAATAATAATACCATCTGTCAAAAACACAACAATTACTTACACTTAATTTTTTGACTGATTTTTCATTTTTTTTTTGGGGGGGGGGGGGTAATAAATCAAAAATTTTGAATAAAAAATTTTAAACTATTAATATAATTAATAATAAAACTAAGATAAAAAATTATTAAACTTATTTTCTGGGAAAGATGGAGAAAAAAGGTAATTAAAAGAAAATAATAAAAGACAAATGCAAAAAAGCTTAGTTTTGTCAGTTAAAAAAATATTTATTAAAGTATTAATAACATTATTACAAAAAATTAAAAATAATAAACCTAGAATGCAAAAAATTAAAAATAATCGCTTTATTAAAAGAAATAGGTCCAATTTCAATAAAATTTGCTCACAAAAATGTGCTTCAAGGGTGGAAAGACTTAGAAAAAGTTGCAAGCAACAATTATAAAAATAAAGAGCAGAGGGGAGGGGGAGATCTTAAGCACGCCCTAAGCGAATCTCTGTTGATTTCCCAATGTTTAATGGTAAAGTAACTTATGAAAACAAATTTATAAGATGCAACATTGTATTGAAAATTTTAGACATTTGTTACCTCGTTAGTTTTTAGTAATTATTTATGAATAAGTTCAATATTTATCAATTCCGTGTCATGTTTTTTCCGGTCACTTTTTTTCCTTGTCACGTTTTTTCCTTGTCACCTTTTTTCCGCTCTTTTTTTTCTGTCATTTTCTTTTCCTGTCACGTTTTTTCCGGTCACTTTGTTTCCTAGATTTGATTTGAAGATCCTGAAAGTAACCGAGGGCACAAAAAATATTTAAAATATGGTAAAGGATAGAATATTTTGCGAAATAAAAAATAATTACGCACATTATATGTGAAAGTAGGGTATTTTTCATACATTTTATTATCTATATTATATAATATTATTCTGTGATGTATACAATGATCCCTAAGGGTATTTTCTAAATTGCTATATATTTTATGAAACCAGTATTGCAGTGCACTGCTTTGCCAGGGCCCTGCGCTACGTTGCGCCGGCCCTGTTTTTAGGCACCTGATTGTTAATACCTAAAATATTCAGGCATATAAGAATGCAAATGAACTTGCAAATATCTTAGAAATATTCACATTTTTAAGGGAAGAAAAGAAGCCATTCGGAAATTGTACGTCAAATTTGACAAATGAGGTGCGTTCGTACTATAACTAGTTTTATAAATATTCAGATCTTGGTACAATAGCTGGTGCACTCTTGTGCAAAAATGCATGAATAAAAAATTTATTACGATTGTATATATTAAATTCAATAATACGAAAATAATATGACTCCATCTTAAACAGGACGTAATCACTTTAGAATAATATCATTGAATTAATTAGGTATGATAGGTTTTAATAGAATGAAGAAAACTTTTATTAATATCTTTTTAAGGCTATCAAGGACTTTATACACATCCAAAAAGGCAACTTTATGACATAAGTTTACATTTATTTTTAGTTGGAAATGCATGAAACTAGCAATTGTTGTTGTTCAGAAACTACGCAATCAAGCTGCTTTTTTCGGTTTTTTGAAAACGCAATAGATCTTTCAGAAAATAACGTCAAAGATGACGCTTTGAACCGAAGTTCCCAAATAAAGCAGAAAAACCAGTCAGCGAAGGGAGAAAAACGTCTTTGTCACGTGATCAATATCGTTTATAATTCAATAGGTAATTTATTTATCAAAAAATGGAAAACACAGTTCGATTCCAAATCGCTTCCATAGTCAGGCCTTCCAATTTTATATCTTTCTGTTAAAAAAAGAATTTGTAAATGTGTCAAAACGTTTTGCGTTTGTCGAGCAGAGCAGTTGTGTTAAGTGCAGTGTGCGCCTTAAGTTTTGATTCGATTTTCATAAAATTTCAAATAACTCGATACAATTCTGAAAGGATTATATGTATACATACTATAGGGGGCTCTGTAACCTGCAAGCTACGCTCACCAAACCCCGTTCAGACACCGCAGAATCTAAAAGCACTCTAATCTGATCGGTTTTAAAAAGATTAGAGAAGATTGAATTATAATGGGAAAACCTGTAGCGATCTCCCAGTAAACGGGTTTCCATTCAATTCCCTTTGATTGCGAAAATTTAAGGCCGAATCAGTTGCTGTTAAGACATCCAATGGTTGTTTTCGTGTTTGATTAAAGAAGATCAGTTAAACATTTGAAAAGAAGCTAAAATAATATGAATTAAAAAAACAGAGTCTTTGTCTCCCGGTATTTTTTAACAGCGTTATAAAACGATTGACATGATACAATTTACTACAATTACTACAATTTACGGCTTTAACACCTTCAAGGGTAGTGGTTCATTTTTTGGACCACTTAATTTTAATTCTTAAATGCCACATTGGCACCAGAATATTGGAGTGAAATTTTTCCTTTTATTAAATAAGGGAACAAAAGCATTTTTGTATTTCGAAATTTGTTTGTGAATTCTGGTGCCATTCACTGATTTCAACATTTTACGAGTAGAAGTGCCTTGTCCTGAAAGGGTTAAACGCATATTAATGTATTTATTATTTCAAAGTTTCCTTTCTCTTTTAATATTCACGTGTAAATACAATTTTCAAGATATAATTTTCAATATTTTCTTTCTTTTAACACATACTCATTTAATAGTAATTTTAAAGTTTTTTTTTCCCCTGTTTTTTTTATAATCACGTGTAAATAAATTTTTAATCGTAAGGAAATATTATTCTTCGCGTTGTTTTTAGAATTGAAAACAATCTTTATAATAATAGCCTAAGTCATGTAACTATCATCAACAGTCCCTCCGCTTTTTATATTCCAGGCGGCCATTTTGGTACTTTAATGTTAGCCAGCCACAGATGATAAGTCGACAAATATTATTCTATCACCATCATTTCTTTTATATTATAATAGTCCAAGTCATGTAACTGCCATAAACAATTACGTGATGATCCCTTCGCTTTTCATAAGAAAGGTTTTACATTTTGGTTAAAGAATCAAAATTATTTTTTCGAATAAAACTACATAAAAGTTGCCATGATCGCAAATAATTCTTGGTACTTTTATGTTAGCCGGGTGCAAATCTCGCCAATAGCTTTTTTTTTTAACTCGCCAGTTAGCATTTTTTTATTTTTCGAGTGGTAAATTAAAACGAATCTAGGAAAAAAAGTGACAGGAAAAAACGTGACCGGAAGAAACGTGACAGAAAAAAGGAGAGTGGAAAAAACGTGACCGGGAAAAACGTGACAAGGAAAAAAAGGGACCGGAAAAAACGTGACAAGGAATTGTAAAATATTGAACTTGTCGATAAATAAATACTAACAACTAAAGTGCAGTTTTGCCACTGTCAGTTTTTTACAGCGTAGGGGGCGGGGGGGGGGGGGGGGGCTACAGAGTTAATGGGTGGGTTAGACAAGGGTCTAAGATTTGGTTCAAGAAAACAAAATTTTAACATTTCATTAACAGAAGTTTAACATGCATGACTGCTACAAGGTACAAGCTGGTGTTTTCTATGGTGGAGGGGGGAGGGTATTAAGGAAGTAAAATTTATAGATTCTTTCAACTCGCTACGTTGATGGTTTATACATAAGCAAAGATGTTTCATATAGTTATAAAACTTTAATCAATAATGGCTTTTGGATGCAGTGGAGGGAGGAGGGGGAGGGAAAAAATTACATACAGAGCTTGTAAAGTAAGGATGCACAACCTGTGGCCCGCGATGCGTTAACTTGTGGCCCGCGAATTTCTTCAGTTTTTAACTGTGAAAAATCGTAATTTTTTTACCATATGTCACTGCAAAAAATGGCGAATTTCGTCAATTTGCCGCTGGAAAAAATTACAAATTTCCTTGACCGAGTTCGAAAAAATCGCGAATTTTGTCGATTATGTGTGGAAAATCTCAAATTTCGTTGATCGGCTGCGGAAAAATCGCGAAAAAAAATCGCGAATTTCATCAGTTTGCCGAGGGAAAAATAACAAATTTCGTCAGAGTCAGTTACAAATCGTGAATTTCGTTGATCGAACGTGGAAAAGTCGCTATTTTCGTTAAACATGGGTGTGGAAAAATCGCGAATTTTGTCGATAAGGTGCTGAATAATTCCAAATTTCGTTGATCGGCTGCGGGAAAATCACGAGTTTCGTCAGTTTAATGCCAGAAAAAATCGCGAATTTCGATAATTTGCCGCGGGAAAAATTACAAATTTCGTCAGAGTCAGTTAAAATTCGGGAATTTCGTTAATAGGACGTCGAAGAATCGCAAATTTTGTCGATTCGGAGCAGAAAAATCTCAAATTTCGTTAATAGGGGAAAAAATCGCAAATTTTGTCGATGAGATGCTGAAAAATTGCAAATTTTGTTGATCGGAAAAATTGTGCGAAAAAATCGCGAATTTCATTAATTTTCCAAGTGAATAAAATTACAAATTTTGGCAGTCAGTTAAAAATCGTTGATCAGGTTCGGAAGAAAGGCGAATTTTTTTTTTAAAGTGATATGCTGTCGTCTGGCATAAATCACGTTTCCAGATCAAAGTCAAATAAATCTCCAATAAATTTATGATTGTAATATCACAGATACTAAGATTTAAATTTTTAAAGCAAAATGTAGAGGAACATGAAACTCTTGAAATAAATTTCTTCGTTAACCGTTATTTATTACAAGTATTGTTTGACCATGTGATCAAGTATTTCTTGATGTTGCTAAAATTTTGTAATTTTGTTATGATTTTCTACAATATGGAAGGTTTCGATTTAGGCAATATTTGTAGAAATGTTGTAGATTGGAAAAGAATCGGATAAAAAGAGGTGACTACTGTTAGGGAGAATGTAGAAATATATCTGCTTCTATATTTTTTTGGAACTTTGAACAAGAATGCCGTTGCGCGGGGGGGGGGGGGGGATCAAAAACTAGAAAACAGGAATTTTGATTTTTACTTTCTTCTATCTTTACAAGAAGAAAGTACTGGATTCGTGAAAATTTTCGACTTTCGGTTTTCGACGGATTTACACATTTTAGGGGTCAGAGATTCCGAAAAACATGTTTTTACAAAATACATCTGTCTGCGAGTCTGCGACACAAATTTTGTGTTCGCTCTATCTCAAGAACTAATGCACGGAATTTAATAAAAATTTATATTCAGTTAGTCCCTCTTATAAATTGGTGCGTATTAGTATTTGGTGTAAATCGCTCAACAGGTGGCGTTGCTATGTAGTAACCACATGAGAGATAAAACCGGATAATGGTCATTTCCCTGTGATTGACAAAAAAAGCTCAATGATAATGTCATTGTAATTGTTCTGTAAAAGTCCTACAATACAAAGAAGTACTATATTTTACCAGTTTAAGAAGTTGTTTACCCTCGTAAATAAGGCTTGAATAAATATTTAAAGATTTTTTTCTTTTTAAGTATCATTGAATTTATATGAATAGGTTTCAAAATAGTTTAACCTTCTTCGGTTTTACATAATTATACAGTTTTAAAACGTTGAATTAAAAAAGTCTAATTAGAAACGTAAAAAAGTTTACATTAGTAAACTTTTAATTAGTAAAAATTATTAATGAAAATTTAATAATTTTTTTTATCCTCGATTACAAATAATTTTTCAACATACTACCAGAAATGTGGCTCGACTTATGCACGGAAATTCAATTTTTTTCAAAATCTGGCTTAGGAATTGGAGGGTTGACTTATACTCGAATATATACGGTATTGGGGAAAAAAAAAAATACTCATATTCAAGCTACAATCTTAATTGACAAAATATTACCAATATATTTTATTTTATTTTTTATACATTAAAAGTATCAATTCTCAAAATCAGTTGAGGTTGTATACTAATAACTGAGAAAAATATCTTCATGTATTATCAAGAGTAGTTTGGAAATTATCTTCAGCTGAAAAAAAAAAAAAAAAAAAAAAAAAAAAAAAAAATTGAAAAATTTTTTTACACTACTGACTTATAGATTTCCGCTTTTAAACTGTACTCCGAAACCACGCAAAATTATAGTTGTAAGCACGCTTTTTTTTTTCTTGATTGTAAAATAAATGTCCACTTTAATGCTTTCATCATCTATTCTAATATTCACTTATCTTTACGTACCTAAACTTAATTTGGTAGGCGAAAAAAAACGTATGGGAAAATTAAGATTTATATTTCTGATCAATTCTTTGGAAACTGATCAAGAAAAAGTTCTGGAAATGTTCATATATAAAATATTTCCAGTAATAGTAAAAAATATTTCGTAATCGCATTAGCGAACGTGGAAATGGAAAACATGAAACTTAGCAATTAAATAATACATTAACCCTTTATGTAACGACAGTTCTTCAAAATACCATTAAAATAATTGTTTATAAAATTCATTTAATACATCGATTAGTAGTAATGCAGTTTAGAATGAGTTACAGATTATTTATTCTATCATGTTCCGAAAGCATTATTGGTTGCACAAAACAAAAGTATTTTTAAAATGATGATTTCTTTTGCCTTTGCATCTTTTCAGCTTTCTTGACGTTGAAAGATTGGGGGGGGGGGGGGGTTCTATTGTAAGAACATGACATTTGTACATTTTCTAAATCTACAACAAGATTAAAATAATGTGAGCTCTTAAATTATTGCCCCACCAGTGACCGAGAGGTTCTGCTCTCGAAGCTGGTAAACGGGAGGTGCTGGGTTCGAACATAATCGCGCCCGTCGGCCTAATCGTTCGGAGTTTTCGTGGTTTTCTTCGAACCATGGATTTCTATACGTAAATACGGGTTAGGTTCCATTAAAAAGACCCTTTTAAATTATTACACACCAATCTGCAATAGTTAAACAAAAAATAATCCAGTCTTTAAACTTGTGAGGTCTCTGGAAATGTAGCATATGACACTTCAAGGAATATTTAAAAAGGATAAATACGGCTGAGTATTTGTTCCAATAATCCGGTTCAAAGTTATTCATTATAGGCTATCTGAAATTGTGTGGAATATCTAAAATCAACACCATTTCACATTATTTACATGAAAATGTCTCATATAACACGATGGGTGGCGGTTGGGTAGTTTTTGCGCTGTTCTGTTGTATGCGAACAGACAGACGGACACACCAGACGACGACTATAGGTGCTGCGTATAAATACGAACGTAGAATATATACCTATAAATATGTATAATTACGAACGCACCTAAAAAAGTAAGATTTTTAATTATCAATGACTAGTGGTATATATATATATATATATATATATATATTATTATTTTTTTTTTTTTTCACTGATAGGGTGGCATGACACACCAGTTTGGAACTTGTGCTTTGGATATTTATTGAACTTTCACCCTCTGTATCCGATGTTGACGTGTGGATGGAGGTGTTAACCCTTTTGACAGTGAAATATTACCAATGCCCCAAGGCCAACATCTCCGATGGACCCTCGTTGAACACTCCACCACCTCCGCTTAAAAGAACCCCTCGTCAACCAGCGCGGAATCCTTTTGAAATCGAAGATGCTAAAAGAAACGTAAAACTTATCGGCGGTCGGTGTAAAAGATAATTTTAACGAGTTTCATCTTACAAGTTTATAAAGATGCGAACTGACTCATCTGGTCATTTCGCTTCCATATGTAATAAATCTTACATTCCAGATGTGGTCACATCTGGATACTGTAAATGACCTAAACGGTCAAGAAGATTGATACGGTTTGTCGTTCTCACGGTCTTTATTTTTTACTTCTATAATTGTCCACAAACGATGGTTGAAGCTGTTGGAGTTTAAGTGGCCTATCAAGCCAAAAGCACTCCATTCTCGATAGCAGGAATTCGCTGTCTCATATTTAAACAATTAGAAAAAATCTCTTGTGGCTATGCTGCTTTTGAAATGGAAATAGGTAAAATGCTCTTACCTGGGATTCATCAATATCGCGATGACGTATAACTTCATCGGTGTGGCGTGGCCAGGGATTTATCCAAAAGCTTCTTGAAGAAATTATTTTATTTTATTTTGTGAAGCATTATTTATCCTTTGAAGTATCCTTTGAGAGCTTAATATGAATCGCTAAATCCATGGGAAGATATAATGTAATATGAATTAGTATTGTGTGTTTTTACGATAAAGAAAGATTCAACTTTTAGCTTTAAATACTTATAATTAAACATATTACTGGAGTATAAGAAACTCCGTCTTAACAGAGAAGCTACATGATTAAGAGTGAGTATACATAAAGCTGCTAAAAAACATATTCGCAGCGTAGAAAAAATATATAATAATTAAAGGTGTCTGGCAAAAGTCAAAATGTTCAGATGTTCCTTTTAGTTACATATTAGTGATGAAATCTTAGTTATTAGAACATATGCTTTAGAGAGTTACTCAAGTGGTCTGTAATAGCACTCATTATCAAATGCGGAAGTAAAAAGAAGTAGTTCGTAAATTGGCTTGTTAAAATGATCTGTGTTTAGTAACCAAGTTCTTTCTTTTCTTTTTTTTTAATCACTTTTAGCAGTTGCCGAAGAACATCTGGGGAATTAAATTTAACACCCCTCCTTAATCTCCTCAGATGGATAAGGTAACAAGTTCATAGTCTTGATGTCACACAAAAGTTGAGGTTTGGGTGTGGGCTTTGTCAAGCAGTCAGCAATCATGTATTGCGTGGGACAATATTTTAATTCGATAATTTTATCCTCCTTTAATTGTCTTATGGCGTGAAAGCGGATATCAATATGTTTTGTCCGCTTCGAAAATTTTTCATTTTCTATCATCTTTATACTGCTTTGGTTGTCATGGTAAAGTAAAATAGGTTTTACTTGATACAAGTTAAGATCTTCTAGCAGTTTTAATAGCCATAAAATTTCTTGTCCTGCGGTTGCTGCAGCAACATATTCCGCTTCAGCGGAAGAATATGCAATGCTTGACTGTAATTTTGTAGTCCATTGAATGGGATTATCACCCAGAAAAAAAATATTGCCGGTGGTTGATTTTCTATTTTTAGTGTCCCCAGCCCAATCAGCATCAGCATACGCGATGAGTATTGGTGGTTTATTTTTGCATATTGTTAGGCATAGGTTTTTTGTGCAATTGAGGTAAATAATAATTCTTTTTGCCGCTTTCCAATCCTTCTCGCGTGGCGTTGCACTTCTCCTACTAAGTATATTTACTGGTGCCATAATGTCGGGTCGAGTGACTGTGGCAATATACAAGAGCGAACCGATCGCTTGCCTAAACTTTGTATTGTTCGGAAGTAAATTGTCGCTATCTTCTAATTTATAGAAACCTACTTCCATCGGTGTACCAATAGGTCTTGCATCTGTTAAATTTAACTTTCTAACCAAATCTTCTATTTTTGACTTTTGGTTTAATTTGTAACCATCATTCGTTTTGATTATGTTGGTTCCTAGGTACTGACTTATTTCGCCTAAGTCTTTTACTCCGTACTCATTTTGCAATTGTTTTATTACATCTTTAATTATTTCACTTTTACTCGCGATTAAAATATCGTCAACGTAGACGATGATATAAGTGAAATTTTCCTTTTCTTTTCTAGTAAACAAACATGAGTCAGCAGTGCTTTGCACAAAATTCATGTTTTTTAATGATTCTGCGATCTTTTTGTGCCAGGCTCTAGCTGCCTGCTTTAAGCCGTAGATTGTTTTATTCAGTTTACACACTTTGTTTTCACAATTTTTTTTTCTATAAAACCCTCTGGTTGTTTCATGAAAATTTCTTCTTCTATTTCGCCGTGAAGAAATGCAGTGTCGATGTCAATGTGTTGAACAGAAAGATTTTTGTATGCCGCTGAGGCTAAAAATGTGCGGATTGTTGTGTGTGAAACTACGGGTGCGAAGGTTTCATCATAATCTTCGCCGTACTTCTGATTATATCCTTTCGCTACTAAACGGGCCTTGTATTTTTGTACATTTCCTAAATTATCTAACTTTCTCTTAAAAATCCACTTACAACCAATAATTTTCTTATTTGGTGGGGGATCCACTAAGTCCCAAGTTTTATTTTTCTTTAATGAGTGGATTTCTTGTTGAGCGGCTTTGAGCCAATTTTCTTTTTCTACTGGGTTGTTCATGTTTGCTATGTCATAAAAATCGGTTGGTTCGAATGTGTCATTTGTTTTTACGTGACATACGTATCTGTCGGGTGGTACTCCTCTATTTGACCTCTGAGACCTTCTCGGTTCTACGTCGGGTTGTTTGGACGCGGTTGGTTCTTCGTCCGAATTACTTAACTCTGTTTGAATGTAGTTGTTGTCATTGTCTGAGTTTTCTACCTCTTCGCTTTCTTTTAAGTTGTTTTCACTATTTTCTATAAATTTAACTGTTCTCGCTATTATTATTTTGTTTTCTTTTGTAAATATACGGTAACCTTTTGATTTGTTGTCATACCCTACAAGTATTCCTTCCTGCGCTCTATCATCTAATTTGTTTCGCTGATGTTTCTGTATATAGGCATAAGCTTTACAGCCGAATGTACGCAGGTAGTGTAAGGTGGGTTTTCGGTTGAACCAAATTTCGAACGGTGTTTTGTTTGTTATTTTGGTTGGTAGCCTATTCTGCAGGTGATTGGCGGTATTTATGGCTTCTCCCCAGAATTTTTGAGGTAAGCCTGCTTCGGAGAGTAGACTCCTAGTCATATCTAATAATGACCTATTCTTTCTTTCCGCTACGCCGTTTTGGCTCGGACAAAATGGTACCGTAAACTGGTGTTGGATACCTCTTGCCCTTAGGTATTCTTCCGTTTGTTTACCTAAATATTCCCCTCCATTATCGGATCTAATAGCTTTAGGGAATCTGCCGAATTGGGTTTTCACCATGGCTACATAATCTTTTAACTTTTCGTGAACTTCATTTTTATGCGAAAGTAAGTAAATTACTGTGAACCTTGAATAGTCGTCTATAAAAGTGACGAACATTGTTTTTCCCCCGATAGTAGGTGTACCGATAGATGTGCACACGTCCGTGTGTATCAGATCGAGCACTTTGCTTGTTTTGGGACAGTTTGTTGATTTCGGATATGGGGCATCACTTATTTTTGTTTGGATACATATTTCACACAATGCATTATGATTACAGTTATTTATTTTTATACCGTCTGCTAAGTTTTTATTTATTAATTCTTTTATCGCATTATAGTTACGATGGCCAAGCCGTTTGTGCCAAACTTCTATGCAATTTTTATTTTTACATTCATGTGCAATGTTTACTTTATTAGTTTCAGCGCTTTCTAATAATTCGACTTGATATAAATTATTTTTCATTCTTGCTTCAAGATAAATATTCCCGTTTCGGGATAACGTGCATTTTTCTTTATCGAAAATTAATTTATAGCCATTCTGTGTTGCTTTGCTTACCGATATGAGGTTCGATTCTAATTCTGGTACGTATAATACTTCTTTTAATGTGATTGTGTTTATCCCTCCATCGGATGTTTTTGTTTTAAATGTCGTTTCACCTGTACCGTGTGAATTCAGCGTTTTTCCATTGGCAATGATGACTGTCGTCTTTTCAGTGTCGTTAAACTTAGTGAATGCATCTTTACTGTTTAGAATGTGTGTCGATGAACCTGAGTCGATTATCCAGGTTTGTTTTCCTGGTTTCTGGACTAAAAAAGCTGCGTCGCTGCCTTTTCCTGAATTGCCCTGTGTTTTGTTAATCCGAATTGGTTCTGTTTCACGGTTTTTGTTTTCTCTATAATAGTTTGCGTCTTCATAACATAACGATGATGTGTAATACTTGGATTTGTGCGGCTGTTGTTTTTGTGACGGTGAGTAAGTGTTTCTGTTCTTAAGATGCCAGCACTCCCTGTATGTATGGTTTTTTAATTTACAGTATGTGCACTGTTTGTCCTTTTTATTATAGTGTTCAGCCGGAAACTTTTTATGCGTTTTAAACGCTTTTGAGGCATTCTCGCTCTGATCTGTGTTTTCTAAACGTCTTGTATATTCATCAGTGAGTTTTCCTTTTATAAACTCTGAATTAAGTTCATTTTCTGGACGGGCCTCGAGGGCTATAATTAAGGTGTTGTAGCTAGGTGGCAATGAACAAAGTAACAGAGCTGAAATGTGCGAGTCATTAATAGTTTCGCCTATGGCTGAAAGTTTATCAACAAGTTCTAAAATATGTGTAATGTGTTTTATTAGATTGCCGTTTTCTGGGAGTTTTGCTCCGTATAATTTTCTCAGCAAATATAACTTGCTTGAGAGATTAGCCCTTTCATGAATTGTTTTTAAAGCTTGCCAGGTTTCTCTGGCAGTGTTTAAGTGCTTTACATGCACGATCTGTGAGTCTTCAATACTCAAGTTGATAATTGCACGTGCTTTACGGTCCCTCTTCGTCCAGTCCGTGTTAATTGGATCTGGGGGATTTTGTGTTATTACATCAAACAATTCTTCTTTTATTAAAATCATTTCTGCGCGAAATTTCCAATTTGCGTAGTTTGTCGAATTTAATTTTTCGACTATTTGAGTTTCTTTTATCCCTGCCATGTTTATTTTTATTTGTTTATGCGACCAACCTATTTCCTTTTTATTTATTTATTTACTGTAAAATGTAAAATGAACGATTTCTTTTTTTATTATTATTATTATTACTCACAACCAACAAATTGTTCATTCACTAATTATTTAAATGTTCATTACATAAAACATAAATATATAAATGTTTCTTTTTCATTCACCTTAATATTTCTGGTACAATAACATTCATTATTTTATTCAATGCAGCATCTTTTTATTATTTTTTTTTAATTCAGAACATGAATACTTTTAATATTTATAATCTAAGCCACTATATAAAATTTTTCTTTTTTTTTTCGCTAAACATGAGCACTTTATCTGTCTCATTAATCTTTTTGTTGGAGTTTAAGTGGCCTATCAAGCCAAAAGCACTCCATTCTCGATAGCAGGAATTCGCTGTCTCATATTTAAACAATTAGAAAAAATCTCTTGTGGCTATGCTGCTTTTGAAATGGAAATAGGTAAAATGCTCTTACCTGGGATTCATCAATATCGCGATGACGTATAACTTCATCGGTGTGGCGTGGCCAGGGATTTATCCAAAAGCTTCTTGAAGAAATTATTTTATTTTATTTTGTGAAGCATTATTTATCCTTTGAAGTATCCTTTGAGAGCTTAATATGAATCGCTAAATCCATGGGAAGATATAATGTAATATGAATTAGTATTGTGTGTTTTTACGATAAAGAAAGATTCAACTTTTAGCTTTAAATACTTATAATTAAACATATTACTGGAGTATAAGAAACTCCGTCTTAACAGAGAAGCTACATGATTAAGAGTGAGTATACATAAAGCTGCTAAAAAACATATTCGCAGCGTAGAAAAAATATATAATAATTAAAGGTGTCTGGCAAAAGTCAAAATGTTCAGATGTTCCTTTTAGTTACATATTAGTGATGAAATCTTAGTTATTAGAACATATGCTTTAGAGAGTTACTCAAGTGGTCTGTAATAGCACTCATTATCAAATGCGGAAGTAAAAAGAAGTAGTTCGTAAATTGGCTTGTTAAAATGATCTGTGTTTAGTAACCAAGTTCTTTCTTTCCTTTTTTTTAATCACTTTTAGCAGTTGCCGAAGAACATCTGGGGAATTAAATTTAACAGAAGCCTGCCTGATAATCAATTCACTTTCATTTACAGTGCAGTGGGTGATCGGTTAACGAACACAATCCGTTCCAAAACTGTGTTCGGTAACCGAATTGTTTGTTAACTGATCATAAATTTTGTATTGATTTGTATGGAAATAACATTAATTCGTTCTTAAAGGCTAAATAATGTACAAAAAGTAATATAAATCTTCCCTTTATAATAGGATTAATATATGTCCTTATTTAATATGGACAGATCGTATTTTGATGACTTTGTCCGTGACGTGGTTTCTTTAAAAAAATAAATAACATGCCCTTTGCAAAACTTTTAGGATTAAGTACATTCATTGACTACGGCATTAAATCATATCAATTTGTCCACTTTGACCTTTCAAAAACTCCCTAGTTCTCTAAAAGCTAGTATTTACTGCAGGGCCCGATAAAGCTCAAATAGAGCCTAGAGCCTGGTTACTAATTTCTGAACTAAATTTAAATTAAAATAATTAATTTGGAATTAAAACTATTTTTTTAGAAAGGCACACAAAATATAAAAATTAATGCTTATAATTTGTTCATTCTAATTTGGGGGCCCTAAAATGTAGGTGTCGAACCTCCGGTAACCCATGAATTAACTAGGCCATGCGTATACAACTGTTAAAATGTTCTCTGACTGTGACTCGACAATAAATGCAGTTAAATACAGTTCGGCAAATCTGAAACACAGCATTGCTTCTTCTTGGCTTTGTTTTGTGAGTTGTTCGTAAACCGAACATGTGTTCGTTATCCGAACATAAAAATCTCTCACGAAAGTGTTCGTTAACCGATCTGTTCGTAAACCGATCACCCGCTGTATTTCAGCAAGCAATAGAAAAATTCATTTTTTCTGCGGCTATTTATTCTCTGTCTTTGTCTCTCTACCCCTCTTTTTTTTTTATCGCTAGCTAAAGTGATTTTGAATAATTATCAGGAAGAAAACTTTCAAACCAAAAGGTGGATTGAGCGTTTTCGGGACGGAGATTAACAGCAAAAAAGGAGAAAAAAAAAGATTAATTAACCCTCTAATTTCCATTGTAGAATACGTTTTAGAAATTCCGTAATTCAGAGAATCTGAATTCATAATCATATCAGAATATTTCAATAATAAATTTCGCTTTATTTAAATATGGAATGCCTCTTATTAAATAAAGCAGATAGTGCAATTTTAATTTTCTGGTATGAATTTGGAGTACCAGAATTAAAAAAACCCACTAAATTCGAAACACTGGTGGTAGGACGTAGAGGTGTGCACGGGCCGGAATTTCTAGACCCGGGCCCTGCCCGAACAAAAGCAATCTTAGCCCGGCCCGATGAAAACATTAGACGTTCGGCCTAAGCCCGGCCCGGCCCGTTTATATTTTCACAGTTCACGGAACTCGCCAGTACAAAAATCAGTGAAAACAGGTTCGGCCCGTGGAAAAATCAATTAAATGAGCCCCGACTCAATTTCTACAAAAAAAATTACTGCATACATATTTAAGGGATAATTTTACAGTATATTTAAAAATTACTATGTATTCGCAAGACAGAGCATCACAATCGCAACATTGATGACTACTTAGAGTCTTAGACCTTTCAACTTTCAAATAAGGATTCATTAAAAAATTAATGTAGTTTAGAATTTAAAAAAAAGGAGGGTTAAAAACATGATAACTTTTGAAGCTGTATAATAAAAAGCAGATTTGTAAAAATATTTCTCTGCCGTTTAATAAGGCTTTTCTCAAATCCAAAGGAACTACAGTCTAACTCGCTTATAACGAGCCCTGATTTAACGAGAACCCGGGTTTAACGAGGAAATCAGAAATACTTGGTTAGTACAATGTTAAGTCTATGGGATCAGAGCTCGCATTTAACGAGCAAACCCCGGTTATAGAGAGTAATATTTTTGTGATTCTTAAAATTTCTATTGACTTTCACCTCTCCAGCTCAGCTAATTGTTTCCTGGAAAATTTTTTTAACATTCCGAAGTCAACCGAAAGTTAGTGATGAGTCATAAATCTTGAGAGCGACGATGATAACCACGAATGCAAAGAATTTCTAGCTGAACCGATCCAAGCATACTCAACGGCTTTTGAGTGCGCAGAAAAACTTTAATTGTTTTTCGATGCTAGGGGTTCAAATGAGAATGTTTTTTCGGGCCACGAGTCTTCGCCGAAGAACAATAATACAAGAAAGAGACAATAAAACAGTTCAAAGCAAATTAATCAACTTTTTTTGTCCTGCACAGAAATAAAAATTAAATAAGTATGTATAATAAAGTAAGTAAGCATGAATTTTTATAATATTTTACGAACCCGTTTTTTACGAGCACCCGGTTATAACAAGCAAATATCACGGTCCCTTCATGCTCGCTATAAGCGAGTTCGACTGTACTTTTTGATACATTTCTGAATTCATTTCTTTTCGGAAACGCATAAGATTGGCAGGTGTTTTTATTCAGAAACTATGTAATCGAATAACGTTATCCATTTTTTGATAAAGGCACTATATCTTTTAGAAAATATTGTCAAAGTTAAAGTTTTGAATCGAATTTCCAGAAGCGATAGCACGGGAAAGGAGAGAAACCTGCAACCACGTGACTAGGATCTCTTATATCTCGATAAGTAATTTATTTATCAAAAATGGAAAAAGACATTGGATTCCAAATCCCTGCAATAGTCAGGTCTGTCAATTTTATGCCTTTACAGTTAAAAATGAGCCAGAAAATGTGTCAGAAAATATGTCATTGTTGAGCAGTGAATTTGAGAATCACCTTTAGGTATATTTCCACAGATTCCGTTAACAGATCGCTATTAACATTTTTACAAAACATATTGCCTGTTCTACACATTCTAAGAACAATAAAGTCCGGTTCCGGCCTTGCTCCACTATACAGACAAAAAATGCAAGCCTGATCTCGGCCCGGGATGAGTCTGCTGAACAAAATTAAGCCCGGGCTCAGACACCAAGGGTACCACAGGCGGCTATTTTTTTATTCTGTTGGCACGACTATATTTAAAAAATACATTTTGTAGTATATTTCTCTTGCAAATGTTGTCAAAGAGTAAGTAAAAGAATTTTGTTTAGGAAAAGTGGTGCGAAATAGAATAAAAAAATAGTCGTCTGTGGCAGCCCTGATTTAATTGTCCGATGCTGATCTCTACGCTGGACGTGTTATACATTTCTGTATTGATGTTGTCCAACTAGCATCGTCTCGTGACGCACATTTATACTTATTCTCGCGAAAGTCACCTTCATTGAAAGTGGCTCATATTTTATCGGCTTCGATTAAGTTTTTATAGCGGGCCTGTAGGCCTGCTTAATTTTTTTATCGACCCGGCCCGGTCCGGTAGGCTCGTTTATTTTTTTATTTTGTTTCTCAGCCCAGCCGGTCCGTTGAAAAAATTATTCTAATTCTGCCGAGCCAGGTGCGGACCTCTAGTAGGTCGTCAAAGGGTTAAAGTAGGAAGAATATCCAATAAATACTAATAAAAGTAAAAATAGTTTTGCACCTAATTTCATGGTTGCAATTCATGATTTTTCTAAAAATATTCCGTCGCAATACGTGGGCACCAGGATCAGATTATACAAAATTCATCGCATATTTTTAGCTTGGTAAAAACAGGAGTTGATGAATTTATTAAAAATATATACCGGGTGTCCTAAAAAGGACTGACTGATTTTAAAATTCAATAACTTGCAAACGGTGACAGATATTTAAAATATTCTTGCAGGAGGGTTATGCATGAGGTCAAAAGTTTTTTTAGAGTGATTTTCAATTTTAGTTCGAATTACAAAAAATAGATGGCGCTGTAAGCAATAGGCGCTAAATACAGGCTCGATTTTTTGGCTTCTCTCTTCTTCCATTCAAAAAAAGGAGATAAAAATGCATTGAGTGGGTCCTGAAGTACCAAAAAACGAGCCTGAATTTAGCGTCTATTGATCGCAGCGCCATCTATTGTTTGTAAACACTGACGAATTAAAATCAAATTCGAATTAAAATTCGAATTAAAATCAAAATCACTGTAAAAAAGTTTTGACCTCATGCATAACCCTCCTGCAAGAATTTTTTAAATATCTGTCGCCGTTTGCAAGTTACTGAATTTTAAAATCAGCCAGTCCTTTTTAGGACACCCGGTATAATTTTGGTCTGTTTATTTTTTAAGATATGGAAACAGGAAATGAAAAAAACATTGTTTAAACTATGTATTGAATACTTCTAAATTGTTTTCCTGGTGTATAGTCATAAGTTAATTAGGTTATTAAATTATACTTATCTCGAACTAAAAAAACTCTATGAAACGAAAAATTCCAATGAAACTGCCAAAAATTTATTTGATATAAAAGGATTGTAAAAAAATGAAAAAAAATTATGTAATAAAAAACCAAACTCACTGTATTGCCTTTGTAAAATGGTTTAAATGTATGTGCATTTTAGTATAAAAGCAATACAGAATTGAACACTTTCCCACTTATTTCAGTATGATAAACAGTGATCCTTAAGTTCTGTCGAATTGTTTTCATGACTATAAGTATTCTGTGATTCACTGAAGTACTTACATTATCTTTCTGAGCCTGTTCTGTGGTTTCTCCGTAGTCAGTGTTTACCTAGAATCTTTCCATAATCGAGGTCCACTGGGCACTGATAAATCCACTGATAAAAGAGTAAAAGATTTTTTAATGATTAAACTCTTTATTTTTTTATTATTTTCATCAGTAGGGAAAGAAGGAGAGTTCAGCGTCATAAGGCGGATTGCGGATTGTGTGGATGTGGGTGGAATCCACCTTGTGGGTGGAATCCACCTTGTGGATAGAGGAGGAGAGTGGAATCCACCTGTGGGAGGCTTATGTGATTATCTTAGAGTAGGAGGGGCTAAATTTGTGAGGGGGCTTAATTTTTGAGAGGGGCTTATTTTTTTTTTTTTTTTTCGAATCGACTTAGAGTAGAGATGGAAATATCATACTATAACATAGGTCTTTTCGAGAAGAAGTATGAAGACACTAAATTTTTCGATGGGCTTAATTTTTGAGGGGGCTTAATTTTTTTTTTTTTCGAATCGACATAGAGTAGAAATGGAAATATCATACTATAACATAGAGATGTAGGTATTTTCGAAAGGGACTTTGAGGAGCCTAAATTTTTTAGAGGGGCTTATTTTTTTAGGGGGGCTTAATTTTTAAGGGTGATTTTTTTTTTTTTTTTTTTTTTTTTTTTTTCTGAATTGTCTTAGAATTTGAATGAAGATAAAAATGTCTTATGTTTTCTGAAAAAAATTTTTGATGCTGCCATCTGTATGCGGTAGTGCGAATTTATTATTGAAAATAGTATTTTATTTTTGAAAAGTTTTGAGGAAGGTTTGAACCTGCAAAATAGTATCTTGGCTCGATGATATGTTGAAGACTTAACTAATCGAGCCAAGAAACTATGTCTATATGTTTAGATTTTAGATGTTTCAAAACAAAAAATTGTATTCCCCTTCTGTATGCGCAAAGAGAGGTTGGTTTCTTAAGATAACTCATTAATACCCATTTTAACTGCTCACTCTGCGAATTTTTTTTAATGTGTATGATTTTTAGTTTAACTGATTTTATCGATTTTGTGAATGAGTGTTTGATTATTTTACGCACAAATGTATGATCATTTTAGAAAGCCGTGGTTTCGAACCTGCGAACTCCCATTCAAATTTCATTTTTTGTAACCGATAAGCTATCCACTATTCAAACCGCGCCCCAATATTTTCTAAGTTACTTTTGAACACTATATATTTTAAAAAAATACCTACCTCTTCCTATTTCTTATACTAGGGAAGTTAATATAATTTATGTTTAAATTGAAGAAATAATTAATTTTTTATATTTCTTTAATAAGGCAAGTCATTTTTTTTGATCGATTAGAAGGCTACCAAACGATTTGAATTAAACATTGTTTTTACCAGTATTAATCCTCTTACCTAATTTTAAAATTATACTTTTTCTTGTGAACCATATCATATTCATTGAATCGTCTGAAATACACTTCCTAAACCCTCTTATCAACGTTACTCACTATCTATCACAAACATCCGATAAGTCTAATCAGCTTTTTTCAACAGAAAATAGCTAATATGTAAATATTGATAACTATTGAAGAGATTATTTCACTTGTTTCCAGATTTTAAATGAAAGTTTGAACAGATTTTCTATTTATCGATTATTATAAATTGAATCAACCCATAGTTTGTTATTGCAATAGATAATTATTTGATGATTCTACACTAGTTCTAATGAATTTTAAAAATTACTGCTTCACTTCAACTCATTCTTTTATACAGTTTAATAAATTTAGTTTGAATTAATCCATTGGTTTGACATATATTTCACTGAAATAATAAAATTAATGTGTAAAACCTTAGAATGACGAATCCAAAAACGTAACGTGATGAATCATATACTTTTTAAACATTACATAAAAACCTTTGAATTGATTCACTTCCTGTGAACTTCCTACACATACTTTTTTATGCCACGTGTTTTTCTGAAATTTTTGCACCAATCATATTACATGATTTGCACTATCGTAATAATTTTTAAACATGTGCCCCCTATGATTATATATAAAATTGAATGAAACGAGACTTTTTCATTAGTGTTTGCTATTTTTTGAGTGTGTGAAGACGCTTTTTTCACTTAAGATAATATGGCTAGTTTTCAAGATGGACATTCTACTATGTTAAGCGATGATGTATCAAGTTTGAATAATCAATATTTTTCATCAAGATTAAATGATCAAGACATGGTATTAATAGTACAACCTAAAGTAGAACCCGTTTCAGATGATGAAGCGGAATCCTCCTCATCAGAACTAAAGAAACAGAAGCCACCTTTTTTGTGTACTGTTTGCAGCAAATCTTTTTCCCGAAAAGGCAATTTAAAACAACATTTGATGATTCATTCAGAAGAAAGACCATTTATATGTGACATCTGCCAAAAAGCATTCTCTAGAAAGGCTATTTTGAATCGTCATAAACTATCCCATTTAAAGATTCCTTCCCAACATAAATGTGAATCGTGCTGTGAAGCGTACTCAAGAAAGTATGACTTATTAAAACACATGAAGATCCACAAGTCCTCCAAAAAGGATAAATGTATACAGCGTAGTGAAATATTCAATTGCAAGTCCGATGTTTTATATCATTTGAAAACTTCACAGAGAGATGCAAAATTGATAATTCATCCTCTTTAAAAGATATGTTTTTTGAGAAGGTTAAGCATTTTAAAAGGCAAAATGCGTTAAACATATTTACTAAAACTGTAATCAACTCTAACGAGGAGAATGTTACAGACTTTAACACATTTTTTAATAGTATTCATTCGGACGTTTTAAACGAATTAAACTACCAGATTCAAGTTAAAAGATCGATGAAATGGTATGCAAGTGTACAAGTTGTTGTATATCGCATAACACAGGAGGGTGTCTTAGAGATTGCCACACCCTATTTCCTTTCAAAAACTATACTTGAATTAACGAAACAAAACTTATCGGAACATGTTGAGGATACCTTTGCAAAAATTATTAAGTCCTATGAGAAGTCTACCAGACGTGGTTTTAATTGGACATTAGATAAAATATTGAATTTAGAACTATCTACCTTTAAAATATAACATGATTTGAAATGTTTATACCTTTTTGAAATATGTGTACTCATGTTTTCACTATTGTAACTATTGAAAACGACGAATAAATAATGTGTAAATGAAAAAGCTGTTGTCTGTTTATTTTTGTTAGAACAACTTGTGATTTTTAATAACTCATGAAGTCGTAACGGCTTTACTTACTATTTTTTTTTTTCAATTTCTTATCAAATGAATAATGAGTTAACTATCTTTTATTAATTTCATATTGAAAGTCTGAAATTATCCGTTGAAATAGTTATTTTGCAATATTTCTAATTTATCATAATTATTTTTAAAGTTTAATATATCACTCGTTGTTTGTATAAACAACTGTTATTGCTCAATAATAATAATAATATTATCATTTATTACCATACAATTCTTTAAAAAAAGCATAGAACCATTAACATAATATATCATTAACCACTTTTTTAAAAACTGTTACCTTGTGTTGCCATTGAATTCTTCAAAACAAAAAAGAATAAAACTAAAATCGTCATCATTAAATATCATACACCACTTATATAAAAATTGTTACTTTGTGTTGCCATACAATTCTTCAAAAAAGAGAATAAAACTAAAACTATTAACATTAAATATCATATACTGTAAATATAAAAATTGTTACCTTGTGTTGCCATACTATTCTTCAAAAAAGGATAAAACCATTGACATAATATATTATTCACCACTTAAATAAACTGTTTATATATATATTTTTTTAGTCTTAAACTAAAATTAATGACATTACAAATTTTTTAAGTGTTTATCTGTAACCGACACTGATTTTTAACGTATATTAAGGGATGTGCTGTTTCTAAACATTCAGTTTCCAACTGATTTTTGTTCTAACTTCATCTAATGTTACCTTTATTTTTTGAAAATGGGTTCTGTAGTAAATATGTTAAAAAGATCTTCCGACAAAGTGGCTTCTTCTTCAAAGTATCAACGTTTAGAAGGACCTAATGATCCCACTTCCGCAAGTGAATTAAATATACCAAGATTGGAAACTCCTAATTTATTAAACACTGACTGTGGGACAATATCACGTGATTTATCCACTACTGATTACTCACCGAATGTGAAATCTGAAATCGATATGAATTTTTTTATCCCTAACTTTGGTGATGATACTACATCTCCCGAGAATTCATGCCAAGAGTCAATTTCTATCGAGGACTATTTGAATATATTTTTCAAAGACATGAATTTTGAATCCGCTGTAACCTCGACCCCAGCTAGTAACATAATTTCACAAGACGAATCCTTTCAAGAACGTACTATTGACCAAGAGGTTTCTGATTCCCAACCAAGCAACCTTTCTAAAGCAAGTGATGAATTACAAAGCACAACCCCACCTACGAATGTCATTCCACAGTCTAAAACTAGCAAATCCAATCATCCTATTGTATTTCGAGAAGAACTCAGTGACTGTATCTTTTTAATTTTAAAGTTGCATAATAGACAATTTCATATTCATATTCGAGAATTTAAACGCAGTGGGCTTACTAGTGAAGAAATTCTAACGAAAAATGGTATTATTATGGATGTTAACAGTTGGTTCGAATTTTGCAAGAAAATTTTTTCATTTAATTTGAGATATAAAAGTTCCTCATTTGTTTCTAATAACATGATATTAGTGTTAAATTTTAATAATTCTATCATGCGAATTAAAAATTTAAAGAATTATTCTCACATTGACTTAAACGAGTATCAGTTGCTGAAATTAAAAGAAAAAATACATGATTTGAATAAGGAACTTCTTCAGCATATATATGTAAACCATATACCAAGCTTAATTAGGCAGAAATGTATCATTGGTCATATATCTACAGAAAATGAACTCATGTTGCAGTCTAAACTTATAACATGTATTGAGAATAATGTATTAACTATACTAAACCGCATTTTTGAATGTGATGGATGTATTTTTAATCAGAAATCTCAAAGCCCTCATTCCTGTTGTATACTAAATAATCGACAAAAATTTGAAAAACTAGGAGAGATGTTATTAACACTTATAGATTTAGATTTTGTTATTTCCTCATTTTTAAACGGAGTGGATTGTGTTAGTGAAAACTTTTTATCAAACATTCATGTAGAAACAATTCAAAACGAATTGTTTAAAATAATAAAATAAAATGTATTGCTATCCTTTTTAATACGTGTGTGTTTATTTTTCTAAAGTGTATGTTTATTTTGTTATGTCTTTTAGAACTTTTAATAGAGTGTTAGACTCAAATTTGCATATGTATATAACTAAAGAAATCAACAATTCTTTAACAATTAAAAAATTAACACAAGTTTAAAATATTAAACTAATAATCTTAATACTATAATTTCTACTTTCTAATATATATATATATATGAAACTTAATTATATGAAAAAGTTTTCAATAATAATAATAAGTTTAGAAAATTGAAAATTTTAAAAAACAAAATTAAGAAACTCATTAAAAAAAATATTTGAAAAGTTAAAAAAATAAAGTTTTCAAAATAAAAAAATCTTTATAAAAAAAATAATAATAATTAAAAAAAAATTAAAAAGTTTACAAAAGTTAAAAAAAAAATATTAAAAAGTTTACAAAAGTTAAAAAAAAACTTGAAAAAAAAACAAAAAAAAATTAAGTTATCAAAATTTAAAAAAAAAAAAGAAAAAAAAAATTATAAAAACTTAATACATTAAGTTTTCAAAAGTGAGTTTACCTATTCGTATATGTATACATGCATGTGACTTTCATTATATTTCAGTTTAATACTTCTTTTTATCCTATAAAAGTGTTAGATCAATATATACTTATAAAAATATTTGTAAGTTAAATTAAAAAAAAAAGTAACTTATAAAAAAAAAAATGTTTACAAAATTAAAAAAACAAAATCTTTCTAAATAAAAAGTTTTCAAAATTAAAAAAAAAACTTTTTAAATAAAAAATGTTTTCAAAATTTAAAAAAAAAATTGTAAATAAAAAAAAAAAAAATGTTTTCAAAATTAAAAAAAAAAATTGTAAATAAAAAAAAAAGTTTTCAAAATTAAAAAAAAAATTTTTGTAAATAAATAAAAAAAAATATTAAAAAGTTTATAAAAAAACAATGTTTTCAAAATTTAAAAAAAAAAATTGTAAATAAAAAAAAGTTTTCAAAATTTAAAAAAAAAATACTTTGTAAATAAATAAAAAAAATATTAAAAAGTTTATAAAAAAACTTTTTATAAAAAAGATTTTCAAAATTAAAAAAAAAATTGTAAGTAAAAAAAAAAGTTTTCAAAATTAAAAAAAAAATAATTTGTAAATAAAAAAAATATATTAAAAAATTTATCAAATTAAAAAGTTAAAAAAAAAACTTTATAAAAAGTTTTCAAAACTAAGTTATCAAAACTAAGTTATCAAAATTAAAAAAAAAACTTAATAAATTATGTTATCAAAAGTCAGTTCACCTAACTGTATATGTATTTGACTTTCAGAATTAAAAAAGTTATCAAAAAGTTGAATTAGATTGCAAATACAAGTATACAATCAATCATATATCAATCAGTCATAGCAATTAATCGATCAATCAATTAACCAATCAATGATATCAATTAATCAATAAATCAAACCAATCAATCAATCATATTAATCAACCAAACAATAACATCAATCAGTCATATCGATCAATAAATCAAACCAATCAATCATATTAATCCACCAAACAATAATATCAATTAATCATATCGATCAATAAATCATATTAATCATATCGATCAATAAATCATATTAATCATATCGATCAATAAATCATATTAATCATATCAAACAATCATATTAATCATATAAAGCAATCATATCAAGCTATCATATCAAGCTATCATATCAATCAATCATTCATATCAGTCAATCATATCAATCAACCAATCATTCATATCAATCAACCAATCATTCATATCAATCAATGATTCATATTAATCATATCAATCAAGATACCGAATACAAGTATTCATACAAATAAATCACATCAATTGCAGTTCAAGTATTACAAGTTAGTATAATAACATTATAAGAAAGTTTTGAATTAATACAATGATTAACTACCAACATTTTGTAACAGCACTTTTACAAAAGCAATGTATGAATAGATATTTTAGTTACAAAAAATATTTAAAATGCTTTTGAAAGTTAACAAAATTATTTTCCAAAAATGTTAAAAACATTACAAGCTGCTAAAACCTACAATTTATTTAAAAAATTAGCAATTTTTTTAATATTATAAGATAACAAAAATTATTTTGTAATTTATTAAAAGTGAATTTACCTATCTCTATATATGCGTTTAATAAGATAAATCTTCTTTATGTTAACATCCTACCCACATTTTATTCTATTGTTATACACATCGAAACGAAAAAAAAAATAAACAATCTATTATTAAATTCTTCAATTTAAAATTTTAATACATACATACTTAAACATTTATATAAAAATAATGAACTTACCATGTTTGAACTCAGAAAAGAGATGATGAGCTTATCACGTGGTAGATTATGACGTAATCAATTAGATATCACGTGCCTTCCTCGTGCCTTTTGATTGTCTTATCTACAATCAGATTGTATTATCAATCACGTGATCTAACTGATATGAGTCTATACCAAGACACTAGCCATTTTCACTTCAGTCATCGAATATGTAGGTCGTATATTTTTTTGAAAGTCTTTTATTTTGTGGAATCTTTAGCAACATGACATCAGATATTTGCAAATAAAATCCTATTAAAATCTTTCTCGCAATTGTGAACAAAGATTAATTTTCATATTGTTTAAGTATAATCATTGATTATTTAACTGGATAATAATATTTTTAGAAGTAACTTAAATTTCTTATAAAAACGGAAGTATTTATTGCATCATTCATAGAATTCAAGTTTGAATATTAACCAAGTTTTTCAAACTTTTATAATTTATACTAGTATTTAGTATATACTAGTACTTAGTAAAAACTAGTATATATTCTAGTATAAAGAGTTTATAAAAGTTTGAAAAACTTGGTTAATATTCAAACTTGAATTCTATGAATGATGCAATAAATACTTCCGTTTTTATAAGAAATTTAAGTTACTTCTAAAAATATTATTATCCAGTTAAATAATCAATGATTATACTTAAACAATATGAAAATTAATCTTTGTTCACAATTGCGAGAAAGATTTTAATAGGATTTTATTTGCAAATATCTGATGTCATGTTGCTAAAGATTCCACAAAATAAAAGACTTTCAAAAAAATATACGACCTACATATTCGATGACTGAAGTGAAAATGGCTAGTGTCTTGGTATAGACTCATATCAGTTAGATCACGTGATTGATAATACAATCTGATTGTAGATAAGACAATCAAAAGGCACGAGGAAGGCACGTGATATCTAATTGATTACGTCATAATCTACCACGTGATAAGCTCATCATCTCTTTTCTGAGTTCAAACATGGTAAGTTCATTATTTTTATATAAATGTTTAAGTATGTATGTATTAAAATTTTAAATTGAAGAATTTAATAATAGATTGTTTATTTTTTTTTTTCGTTTCGATGTGTATAACAATAGAATAAAATGTGGGTAGGATGTTAACATAAAGAAGATTTATCTTATTAAACGCATATATAGAGATAGGTAAATTCACTTTTAATAAATTACAAAATAATTTTTGTTATCTTATAATATTAAAAAAATTGCTAATTTTTTAAATAAATTGTAGGTTTTAGCAGCTTGTAATGTTTTTAACATTTTTGGAAAATAATTTTGTTAACTTTCAAAAGCATTTTAAATATTTTTTGTAACTAAAATATCTATTCATACATTGCTTTTGTAAAAGTGCTGTTACAAAATGTTGGTAGTTAATCATTGTATTAATTCAAAACTTTCTTATAATGTTATTATACTAACTTATAATACTTGAACTGCAATTGATGTGATTTATTTGTATGAATACTTGTATTCGGTATCTTGATTGATATGATTAATATGAATCATTGATTGATATGAATGATTGGTTGATTGATATGATTGACTGATATGAATGATTGATTGATATGATAGCTTGATATGATAGCTTGATATGATTGCTTTATATGATTAATATGATTGTTTGATATGATTAATATGATTTATTGATCGATATGATTAATATGATTTATTGATCGATATGATTAATTGATATTATTGTTTGGTGGATTAATATGATTGATTGGTTTGATTTATTGATCGATATGACTGATTGATGTTATTGTTTGGTTGATTAATATGATTGATTGATTGGTTTGATTTATTGATTAATTGATATCATTGATTGGTTAATTGATTGATCGATTAATTGCTATGACTGATTGATATATGATTGATTGTATACTTGTATTTGCAATCTAATTCAACTTTTTGATAACTTTTTTAATTCTGAAAGTCAAATACATATACAGTTAGGTGAACTGACTTTTGATAACATAATTTATTAAGTTTTTTTTTTAATTTTGATAACTTAGTTTTGATAACTTAGTTTTGAAAACTTTTTATAAAGTTTTTTTTTTAACTTTTTAATTTGATAAATTTTTTAATATATTTTTTTTATTTACAAATTATTTTTTTTTAATTTTGAAAACTTTTTTTTTACTTACAATTTTTTTTTTAATTTTGAAAATCTTTTTTATAAAAAGTTTTTTTATAAACTTTTTAATATTTTTTTTATTTATTTACAAAGTATTTTTTTTTTAATTTTGAAAACTTTTTTTTATTTACAATTTTTTTTTTTAAATTTTGAAAACATTGTTTTTTTATAAACTTTTTAATATTTTTTTTTATTTATTTACAAAAATTTTTTTTTTAATTTTGAAAACTTTTTTTTTTATTTACAATTTTTTTTTTTTAATTTTGAAAACATTTTTTTTTTATTTACAATTTTTTTTTTAAATTTTGAAAACATTTTTTATTTAAAAAGTTTTTTTTTTTTTAATTTTGAAAACTTTTTATTTAGAAAGATTTTGTTTTTTTAATTTTGTAAACATTTTTTTTTTATAAGTTACTTTTTTTTTTTAATTTAACTTACAAATATTTTTATAAGTATATATTGATCTAACACTTTTATAGGATAAAAAGAAGTATTAAACTGAAATATAATGAAAGTCACATGCATGTATACATATACGAATAGGTAAACTCACTTTTGAAAACTTAATGTATTAAGTTTTTGTAATTTTTTTTTCTTTTTTTTTTTTTTAAATTTTGATAACTTAATTTTTTTTTGTTTTTTTTTTCAAGTTTTTTTTTAACTTTTGTAAACTTTTTAATATTTTTTTTTTAACTTTTGTAAACTTTTTAATTTTTTTTTAATTATTATTATTTTTTTTATAAAGATTTTTTTATTTTGAAAACTTTATTTTTTTAACTTTTCAAATATTTTTTTTAATGAGTTTCTTAATTTTGTTTTTTAAAATTTTCAATTTTCTAAACTTATTATTATTATTGAAAACTTTTTCATATAATTAAGTTTCATATATATATATATATTAGAAAGTAGAAATTATAGTATTAAGATTATTAGTTTAATATTTTAAACTTGTGTTAATTTTTTAATTGTTAAAGAATTGTTGATTTCTTTAGTTATATACATATGCAAATTTGAGTCTAACACTCTATTAAAAGTTCTAAAAGACATAACAAAATAAACATACACTTTAGAAAAATAAACACACACGTATTAAAAAGGATAGCAATACATTTTATTTTATTATTTTAAACAATTCGTTTTGAATTGTTTCTACATGAATGTTTGATAAAAAGTTTTCACTAACACAATCCACTCCGTTTAAAAATGAGGAAATAACAAAATCTAAATCTATAAGTGTTAATAACATCTCTCCTAGTTTTTCAAATTTTTGTCGATTATTTAGTATACAACAGGAATGAGGGCTTTGAGATTTCTGATTAAAAATACATCCATCACATTCAAAAATGCGGTTTAGTATAGTTAATACATTATTCTCAATACATGTTATAAGTTTAGACTGCAACATGAGTTCATTTTCTGTAGATATATGACCAATGATACATTTCTGCCTAATTAAGCTTGGTATATGGTTTACATATATATGCTGAAGAAGTTCCTTATTCAAATCATGTATTTTTTCTTTTAATTTCAGCAACTGATACTCGTTTAAGTCAATGTGAGAATAATTCTTTAAATTTTTAATTCGCATGATAGAATTATTAAAATTTAACACTAATATCATGTTATTAGAAACAAATGAGGAACTTTTATATCTCAAATTAAATGAAAAAATTTTCTTGCAAAATTCGAACCAACTGTTAACATCCATAATAATACCATTTTTCGTTAGAATTTCTTCACTAGTAAGCCCACTGCGTTTAAATTCTCGAATATGAATATGAAATTGTCTATTATGCAACTTTAAAATTAAAAAGATACAGTCACTGAGTTCTTCTCGAAATACAATAGGATGATTGGATTTGCTAGTTTTAGACTGTGGAATGACATTCGTAGGTGGGGTTGTGCTTTGTAATTCATCACTTGCTTTAGAAAGGTTGCTTGGTTGGGAATCAGAAACCTCTTGGTCAATAGTACGTTCTTGAAAGGATTCGTCTTGTGAAATTATGTTACTAGCTGGGGTCGAGGTTACAGCGGATTCAAAATTCATGTCTTTGAAAAATATATTCAAATAGTCCTCGATAGAAATTGACTCTTGGCATGAATTCTCGGGAGATGTAGTATCATCACCAAAGTTAGAGATAAAAAAATTCATATCGATTTCAGATTTCACATTCGGTGAGTAATCAGTAGTGGATAAATCACGTGATATTGTCCCACAGTCAGTGTTTAATAAATTAGGAGTTTCCAATCTTGGTATATTTAATTCACTTGCGGAAGTGGGATCATTAGGTCCTTCTAAACGTTGATACTTTGAAGAAGAAGCCACTTTGTCGGAAGATCTTTTTAACATATTTACTACAGAACCCATTTTCAAAAAATAAAGGTAACATTAGATGAAGTTAGAACAAAAATCAGTTGGAAACTGAATGTTTAGAAACAGCACATCCCTTAATATACGTTAAAAATCAGTGTCGGTTACAGATAAACACTTAAAAAATTTGTAATGTCATTAATTTTAGTTTAAGACTAAAAAAATATATATATAAACAGTTTATTTAAGTGGTGAATAATATATTATGTCAATGGTTTTATCCTTTTTTGAAGAATAGTATGGCAACACAAGGTAACAATTTTTATATTTACAGTATATGATATTTAATGTTAATAGTTTTAGTTTTATTCTCTTTTTTGAAGAATTGTATGGCAACACAAAGTAACAATTTTTATATAAGTGGTGTATGATATTTAATGATGACGATTTTAGTTTTATTCTTTTTTGTTTTGAAGAATTCAATGGCAACACAAGGTAACAGTTTTTAAAAAAGTGGTTAATGATATATTATGTTAATGGTTCTATGCTTTTTTTAAAGAATTGTATGGTAATAAATGATAATATTATTATTATTATTGAGCAATAACAGTTGTTTATACAAACAACGAGTGATATATTAAACTTTAAAAATAATTATGATAAATTAGAAATATTGCAAAATAACTATTTCAACGGATAATTTCAGACTTTCAATATGAAATTAATAAAAGATAGTTAACTCATTATTCATTTGATAAGAAATTGAAAAAAAAAATAGTAAGTAAAGCCGTTACGACTTCATGAGTTATTAAAAATCACAAGTTGTTCTAACAAAAATAAACAGACAACAGCTTTTTCATTTACACATTATTTATTCGTCGTTTTCAATAGTTACAATAGTGAAAACATGAGTACACATATTTCAAAAAGGTATAAACATTTCAAATCATGTTATATTTTAAAGGTAGATAGTTCTAAATTCAATATTTTATCTAATGTCCAATTAAAACCACGTCTGGTAGACTTCTCATAGGACTTAATAATTTTTGCAAAGGTATCCTCAACATGTTCCGATAAGTTTTGTTTCGTTAATTCAAGTATAGTTTTTGAAAGGAAATAGGGTGTGGCAATCTCTAAGACACCCTCCTGTGTTATGCGATATACAACAACTTGTACACTTGCATACCATTTCATCGATCTTTTAACTTGAATCTGGTAGTTTAATTCGTTTAAAACGTCCGAATGAATACTATTAAAAAATGTGTTAAAGTCTGTAACATTCTCCTCGTTAGAGTTGATTACAGTTTTAGTAAATATGTTTAACGCATTTTGCCTTTTAAAATGCTTAACCTTCTCAAAAAACATATCTTTTAAAGAGGATGAATTATCAATTTTGCATCTAACTCTCTGTGAAGTTTTCAAATGATATAAAAAATCGGAGTTGGGATTGAATATTTCACTACGCTGAATACATTTATCCTTTTTGGAGGACTTGTGGATCTTCATGTGTTTTAATAAGTCATACTTTCTTGAGTACGCTTCACAGCACGATTCACATTTATGTTGGGAAGGAATCTTTAAATGGGATAGTTTATGACGATTCAAAATAGCCTTTCTAGAGAATGCTTTTTGGCAGATGTCACATATAAATGGTCTTTCTTCTGAATGAATCATCAAATGTTGTTTTAAATTGCCTTTTCGGGAAAAAGATTTGCTGCAAACAGTACACAAAAAAGGTGGCTTCTGTTTCTTTAGTTCTGATGAGGAGGATTCCGCTTCATCATCTGAAACGGGTTCTACTTTAGGTTGTACTATTAATACCATGTCTTGATCATTTAATCTTGATGAAAAATATTGATTATTCAAACTTGATACATCATCGCTTAACATAGTAGAATGTCCATCTTGAAAACTAGCCATATTATCTTAAGTGAAAAAAGCGTCTTCACACACTCAAAAAATAGCAAACACTAATGAAAAAGTCTCGTTTCATTCAATTTTATATATAATCATAGGGGGCACATGTTTAAAAATTATTACGATAGTGCAAATCATGTAATATGATTGGTGCAAAAATTTCAGAAAAACACGTGGCATAAAAAAGTATGTGTAGGAAGTTCACAGGAAGTGAATCAATTCAAAGGTTTTTATGTAATGTTTAAAAAGTATATGATTCATCACGTTACGTTTTTGGATTCGTCATTCTAAGGTTTTACACATTAATTTTATTATTTCAGTGAAATATATGTCAAACCAATGGATTAATTCAAACTAAATTTATTAAACTGTATAAAAGAATGAGTTGAAGTGAAGCAGTAATTTTTAAAATTCATTAGAACTAGTGTAGAATCATCAAATAATTATCTATTGCAATAACAAACTATGGGTTGATTCAATTTATAATAATCGATAAATAGAAAATCTGTTCAAACTTTCATTTAAAATCTGGAAACAAGTGAAATAATCTCTTCAATAGTTATCAATATTTACATATTAGCTATTTTCTGTTGAAAAAAGCTGATTAGACTTATCGGATGTTTGTGATAGATAGTGAGTAACGTTGATAAGAGGGTTTAGGAAGTGTATTTCAGACGATTCAATGAATATGATATGGTTCACAAGAAAAAGTATAATTTTAAAATTAGGTAAGAGGATTAATACTGGTAAAAACAATGTTTAATTCAAATCGTTTGGTAGCCTTCTAATCGATCAAAAAAAATGACTTGCCTTATTAAAGAAATATAAAAAATTAATTATTTCTTCAATTTAAACATAAATTATATTAACTTCCCTAGTATAAGAAAGAGGAAGAGGTAGGTATTTTTTTAAAATATATAGTGTTCAAAAGTAACTTAGAAAATATTGGGGCGCGGTTTGAATAGTGGATAGCTTATCGGTTACAAAAAATGAAATTTGAATGGGAGTTCGCAGGTTCGAAACCACGGCTTTCTAAAATGATCATACATTTGTGCGTAAAATAATCAAACACTCATTCACAAAATCGATAAAATCAGTTAAACTAAAAATCATACACATTAAAAAAAATTCGCAGAGTGAGCAGTTAAAATGGGTATTAATGAGTTATCTTAAGAAACCAACCTCTCTTTGCGCATACAGAAGGGGAATACAATTTTTTGTTTTGAAACATCTAAAATCTAAACATATAGACATAGTTTCTTGGCTCGATTAGTTAAGTCTTCAACATATCATCGAGCCAAGATACTATTTTGCAGGTTCAAACCTTCCTCAAAACTTTTCAAAAATAAAATACTATTTTCAATAATAAATTCGCACTACCGCATACAGATGGCAGCATCAAAAATTTTTTTCAGAAAACATAAGACATTTTTATCTTCATTCAAATTCTAAGACAATTCAGAAAAAAAAAAAAAAAAAAAAAAAAAAAATCACCCTTAAAAATTAAGCCCCCCTAAAAAAATAAGCCCCTCTAAAAAATTTAGGCTCCTCAAAGTCCCTTTCGAAAATACCTACATCTCTATGTTATAGTATGATATTTCCATTTCTACTCTATGTCGATTCGAAAAAAAAAAAAATTAAGCCCCCTCAAAAATTAAGCCCATCGAAAAATTTAGTGTCTTCATACTTCTTCTCGAAAAGACCTATGTTATAGTATGATATTTCCATCTCTACTCTAAGTCGATTCGAAAAAAAAAAAAAAAATAAGCCCCTCTCAAAAATTAAGCCCCCTCACAAATTTAGCCCCTCCTACTCTAAGATAATCACATAAGCCTCCCACAGGTGGATTCCACTCTCCTCCTCTATCCACAAGGTGGATTCCACCCACAAGGTGGATTCCACCCACATCCACACAATCCGCAATCCGCCTTATGACGCTGAACTCTCCTTCTTTCCCTACTTTCATCTTCTACTTTTTAGTATTTAAATTATTTCATTATTGCAGCTTCACAGCTAGTTGACCAGTTTTGGCGAGCATGGTTTGACGCATGACGCATAATTAAATCCATTGTTGTTATAAATTATATAAAAGCATAAAGCATATTTGGCGACTGATCTCCTGTGGCGACCAAACAAAAAATGCCTTTAAATTAAATTGTAAATTTATAATTTATTTCTAAAAATATTAAAATGTTATAACGTCATCAAAAACACACCTTTGTATACATAATTTCTATAATTCTAGTCTATCAGGAGGTGAATTAAAAAACCGATTACAAGATTCCAACTTTACCTACAAAAACCAAGTTCAGTTAAATAAAAGCGTGTAAAAATAAACTCTATGGAACCGCTTTGGATTACATCAAATAGATCCTGCATCCGGTGAATATAATCCGAATTTCGAGTGAGTATGATCTGATACCGAATGATCCTCGACTATAGAGATATTCAGGGCCTGTTCAAGTATTAAGTAAGCATATTTTTAGTCATTTTGTACCCCTCCCTCCCCCTTGTAAGGAAAAATAAGCAAATGCTAGACCCCCCCCCCCCCTTTGCTTACGTAAGATTTTATGACATTCTAACATCAACACTGTTTGCCATAAAAAATTACAGTTAGTGATAAATTACGTTATTAATCCAGCAAATTTACATAAATAGACATATAGTGGTTGTGGTATCGAAGGAAAACAAAATCGGTTTAATACGTTGTTACTTATTGTATTAAACAATTCATAGAATACAAAATTGTTTTTAATATATTATTATTTATCGCAATGAACAAAAACAAAAACAAAAAAAAAACTTTAAGAAATTAAACAGGCCCTAACTTATTTAGGCACATAACTAAAAATTTTAAGAAGAATCATAGGAGTATTATGTGTTTGGCGTTCACATTTCTAGCCTGGTGTCCAAGATCTTTGAATCCATGTTTCTGCATTGTTTATTATTAAGTTTTCAAAGAAGTGGTGGGCCGGAATGTTCCTCATTTACTACAGTCCTTGTTTACTCCATATCTTTTTTCTCAAGTCGTTCAACATCCGCAGAACGTTTATCCAAATCATGCTCTTTTGCTTTTTGTTGTTAAACTATAGTTGCTTCGTTGTCTAATGCTTACGTAAGAATTCTCGTGACCCCCTCCTCCCCCTTGTCAGTAAAAATAAGCAGACACTGGACCCCCCCTCCCTATATTACTGCTTGCGTAATACTTCAACGACCCCTTATGTCTACCATTCCATGTAAACGGTTTGATATTTTTTAACCTTATTGCGTCGTATACTTGCTTAGGGGCTGTGCACATATAACGTTATCATTTTAGGGGGGAGGGGGGGGGGGGGTCTGGCACATGATATCGTAAGATATCGATAACGGGAGGGGGGATTTGTCTTTTGATATCGATATCATTTTTCACCCAACCAAAATTTTCTTTTTTTATTTGTAACTTGGTCTTTACATCAAAATTGTATGTTATCTTTTTTTAGTTTGTTATCTATTTTTACGGGAATACAAAGTTATTATTAAAATCTTTAAATGATTATAAAATTATTTAATTCCAAAATATGTAATACCCCAACGTTTGGCATTTCTATTCTTCTGTCATATGTGTAAACATACATAATCTGCTGTTCGAGAAACCATATGCGAAGTACGTTTGAAATGATATTTTGTGTTTACTAGTAAATAAAAGAAAAAGATGTTTGTCCGTCTGCTTTGTTGATAAGCAGTTCTGTTTGCCCCCCCCCCTCCCCCCGTGCGGGGTCAAGTGCAAGAAGACATTATTACTGTTGAACGCATTATGTAAAAGAAAAAGCTATTATTAAATTCTTTTTTTAAGTAGTAACTATTTCTTTTAAGTGTTACTTAACTTGATATAAAGTTATTTCACATATAAAATGATATTTTATTGACTTCGTTTCTTTTTGAATCAATAAGGTAGGCGAAATATAAATGTAACGGTATTTGTGTATCACTTCAAAAATAAAAAGAATTTTTAGACATTGATAACGATATCATTGTCGGGGTGGGGGGGGGGGGGGGTTCAAGAGATGATAACATATGATATCGTAAGGGGGGTGAGGGGTCCAAAATCACCAAAAAGCTGATAACGTTATATAAGTACAGCCCCTTATTATGAAAAAAGCAATGCTATTTTCAGACACATTTTTTAATTCATTTTTGCTCTGCAACGCATCAAATTGGTAGGTATTGTTATTCAGAAACTATGTAATCGAAGGACTTTTTCCATTTTTGGGTAAACGCGAAATATCTATCAAATATACTCTCAAATTTGGCGTTTTGAACCGAATTTCCGGAAATGACAGCGAGAGTAAGGAGCAAAACGGGTCGTCACGTGACCAAAATCGCTTATCACTTGATAACTAATTTGTTTATTAGAAAAAAAATGGAAATAATTTCTGTTCCAAATCGCTTCAATAGTTAGCCTTGCCAATTTTGTGTTTTTTCGTGTAAAAACGAGTCAGAAAATGTGTCAGAAAGTTTAGCGTTTGTTGAGCAGGGGTTTTGAGAACAGCCTTAAAAGTTTTGAAAGAGGAGATGATTTTGATTGACGCTTCAGAAGATGACGCAAACATCAGTGCCCCCCCCCCCCCTCCCCCGGCCTTTCAGAGTTGAGCAAAGCGGCGTTGAATTGAAAAGAAAAGTAGAATGTTTTAGGTTTAAAAAAAAAATCACTTTTTGAAAAGTTTTATGCCGGCACTGATTAAAGTGAAAGAACAACCGCATGTAAAGGTGCCGGTGGTTTATTCACCAAGTTAACCAATGCGTATCACAAAATGTCTCTTTCTTTTATTTTCTGTCGTCAAACACAGAAACTTTTGTATAAAATCCACGGTCGGTCGGGAAGTTATAAAAGAGAACAGATTAACTGGACCTCTATTGCTGAAGTTTTGATTTTCTCACCGCCGGTTCTTCGTGGGAAGGTCTGGGAAGTCCGGGGCGGCTTCCTTTGATGTCCGGGTGGAAATGTTCTCTTCTGATTTCTGTGGACACCTGTCGACCACCTTCCTTGTTTATTTCATGAATATTTGCCACCTGTCAACTCACAGCTGGAAATGGTTTATTTAAAGTAGGTGGTTACTCTTACAAGAAATTTGAGGACATATCGATGGAGTAATCTAAAATTACTTTGTCATTTTAAAGTATCCGAACAGGACACATTGGTTTGTTTTTCTTATCATTAACTAGAACAGGTGTTTCCAAATTCCAATCAGCGGCTTTCCGCAGAGCTCTTTGCAGCAATTAATTTAGGGAGTGTGTATATATAACGTTATCACTTTAGGAGGGAAGGGGGTCTGGTACTTGATACCTTAAGATATTTCTGGGGGGGATGGGGTTTTCTTTTTGATATCGTTATCATTTTTGATCCAATCAAACTTTTAGTTTTTCAGAAACTTTTTCTTTACATCCAAATCGTCTGTTACCTTTTTTTTAAATGTTTTTATAAAAATACAAAGCTATTATTAAAGCCATTGAATGTTTATAAAAAAAATTCATTCCAAAATTTGGAATACCCCAACGTTTGGTATTCCTGTTCTTCTGCCATATATGCGCATATAATTCGTTGTGAGATATGTCTATACATACAGTATTGACATAATATGCAGGAAATGATACTTGCGTTTACCATTAAAGAAAGACAAAGAATGTTATCCCCTGTTTTGTTCATAAGTTCTGCTTTTAACCTCCCCCGGCAGAGGACAAATGCAAGAAGTCAATATTTCTTTTGAATGCATTATGGAACAATAAGCTATTATTAAATACATATAAATAGAAACTAACTCTTTTAGATGTTATTCGATATAAATTTATTTCATTTATTGATGTGTTATTGACTTCTTGAATCCGTAAAGTATGCAACTAATAAATGTACAATCATATGTGTATATCACTGAAAGTGTATAAAAAGAAAGAAAAAGAGTCAATAAATAAAATAATTTTTAGACATTGATAACGATATTATCATGTGGGGGGAGGGGGGTTCCGACGAATAATAACGTATGGTATCGTAAGGGGGGGTGGGGGCATATTTGCCACCGGTCAACTCACAGCTGGAATTGGTTTATTTAAAGTAGGTGGTTACTCCTCTTACAAGAAATTCGAGGACATACCGATGGAGTAATCTAAAATTAGTTTGTTAGTTAAAGTATCCGCGCAGGACACATTGATTTCTTTTTCTTATTATTGACTAGAATAGGTGTTTCCAATTAGCGGCCTTCCGCAGAGCTCTTTGCAGCAATTAATTTATTCTTTCTCCTTTAATAAACTTTTTTGCGTGAGAAATGAAAAGTTATTGATTGTTTAAAAAAAAAAAAAAAAAAAAAAAAAAAATTAAAAATAGTTAAAAAAAAAACACTTTTGTATAAGCATTCAACGTTCATCTTGAAAATATTTTCCTTATTTGCCTTTTTTTTTTTTTTTTACTGCAATTTATGTCTTTTCGCCAAAATTTCCGTTACTTACATTATTTGGAGTGGACACCCGTGACCACCTTCCTTGTTTATTTCATGAATATTTGCCACCTGTCAATTCACAGCTGGAAATTGGTTTATTTAAAGTAGATGGTTACTCTTACAAGAAATTTGAGGACATATCCATGGAGTAATCTAAAATTAGTTTGTCATTTAGGGGCCATCCACAAATGATGTCACGCTTGGAGGGGGGAGGGGGTGTTACATGTGAGAATCTTTGAAACAAAAACTTTCATAATATCCCAGACTCTTATTTTAAATGACTATCTTTTTGTTTTAATTCGCTTCTGTTACTTTCATTTCAGGGTTCTTTGATGTACGTGTTTGTGCCCAACCCAGAATTTCTGCGGTTGATGTTCCTACATTGGGCATGTATGTGACCTGTGGCAACAGTTTGTAAGAGACGACGGCAGCGCCACGAGTCGGCGTAGAAGAATACCTTTTTAGAACATTCGACAGACGCGGGAAAAGAAGGTAAAAGAGGTGGTTGCAAAACACCGAGCTCTCAACGACGTTTCATTAAGACGCATTAAGACGAATGAGTGTTTAATTTCATTAATGTTCTACTTAATTGTAATTGTATATAGTGTAAATAGTTCATTTAATATATTTAATTCTTAAAGTTAGCAAGTGTTATTATTCGAGTATGAGTCTCCTTTTCCCCGTCACATGAGGGCTTGAGCCGGGATTGGATTATTTTTGTTTTCAATTGTCTACCCTAGACAAGACAAGTATCATTTTTATAACGACGCCAAAATTCTTTCAGAAAGTAAGCCGGAGCTGTAAATTTATAAAGATCATGTCGTGTGTGAAGAATACAATTTTTTTTCTACAGTCTTGGCGACTGGCCAACTCTTCAGTTATTTTGAAATAACTGCAGCAATATATTATTCCAAACTGGAAATAAATTGATTCATCTTTTATCAACGACAGAAATTAGTGGGTGAGTACTGTTTACTGTTTTTTTTTTCTTTTCATCATGATTTTAAATGACATTCCAGTCATCGCTTTTGCATTGAAAAACGAAAAGACGAATCGAATAAAATTATTACATAAACTTTTGTTTTCATCTGAAGGTGATCGTTTAAATCGATCGCGAATAAGAGCATTTACGGGATTTCCATTCTGTGAAACCGATGATGAATTTACGAGTAAAGTAGAGGAAACCGCTAAAAATTTTTCTTTACTTGAACTTATAACTATTGCCACTATTTTACGCATCGAAATAGATGGCACAGAAACTGAGTTATCTAAACGCATAATTTCATTTTTAACTAATTTGGAATCCCTCCAAAAACATATTGAAACTAATGTCGATACAGATGGCGAATCGGAAGAAATTTTCAACAATTCGCCAGTGCCAAACGATAAGTCGAATATTAAAATTTCTGAATTTACCAATAAATGTGCTATTAATGCTTCAAACATTGCTCAGGATTCTATGTTTATGCCATCAGTAAATTTTCGCGATGTTGAATCGCTGGTACCTACATTCAATGGAGAGAAGTATGAAAATGTTCATTTATGGTTGCAAAAATTCGAATCCTTTTCTTCCTCTTTTAATTTAGGCGAAATGCAAAAATTCATTTTTGCGCAAAGAGCGCTCGGAGGCATTGCTTCTTTATTCGCTAAGAGTGAAAGCAACATTCGTTCTTTTCCTGAATTGAAACATGCCTTAGTTACCGAATTTGGTTCGCAGATTAATTCGGCTGAAATACACGAAATGCTTAGTCATCGGCATATTAGACAAAAGGAATCTTTTTTTGAGTATTTCTTAATTATGAAAGAAATGGCTGGACGGGCCAATATTGATAATCAGTCACTTATACGTTACATAATCAATGGCATTCCTGATTCTCCTCAAAATAAGTGCATACTTTACGATTGTTCTGATTTGCATGAATTTAAACAAAAGTTGAAAATTTATGAAGAGATTACACACCACTCAAAAAATGATTCTGGTAAAAATATAAATCATTGTCAAAATATGAAATCGAAACAGAACTTTGACAAATTTGTTCACGAGAATGTTCCTAAATTTAAACCAAAACATGCGGATGCTGAAAAGCCAGCATTTCATTCTAATAATTCAAGAAATCAGAACACTAAAATCTGTTTTAATTGTGGGGAAAAAGACCACATTTCTAAGTATTGTTCTCACAAGAACAAGGGATTTAGATGTTTTAGATGTAATTCTTTTGGGCATAAAGCCTCTGATAATAAGTGTTCTACTGAGGCACGTAACCCTAAAATACAAGTGAATAATTTGGATTCCGAGAAAAATTCTCGACAAGAAATGCATAAATTAGTTAAAATTTCGGGTGTCGAAATTGATGCTCTTATCGATACAGGTAGTAATCTTACTTTGCTTCGTGAAGATAAATATTCACAGATGAATTTGCCTACGTTAACACCGGTCGGTTTAACATTAACTGGTTTTGGTAGTGGTAGTACCACACCACTTGGCTCGTTTCAGGGTGATATAAATATAGATGATAACATTTTTTCAACAAATATTTATATAATTAGTAAACATCATATGAATGTTCCTCTTATTATTGGTACTGATATAATTACGCAAGGTACTTTGCTTTATAATAAAAATGGTATTTCCCTTAGTAAACCAACATCTGATGATAATTTGTTTGTATACTTAGTTAATTCAATTGAAGATCCTCTTGATGTAGATTTAAGTCATATTCGTAACAAAACATGCCAACAAGAAGTACATAATCTGATCCGTAATTACAAACCTGTTAAAACACATACTACTGATTTAAAAATGTCCATTATATTAAAAGATGATATCCCTGTTTCGCAACGACCACGTCGAATGTCATTACATGAAAAACAAATTGTGTCTGCTCGAATTGAGCAGTGAATCGAAGAAGGGATCATTAAACCATCCTGTAGCGATTATGCTAGCCCGATAGTTCTTGTACGAAAGAAAGATGGTTCTACGCGTTTATGTGTCGATTACAGAAAGTTAAACAAGAAAATTATTAAAGATAATTACCCTCTACCCCTTATCGATGATGTTTTAGATCAATTACAAAATGCCAAAGTCTTTACATCAATTGATCTTAAAAATGTTTTTTTTTCATGTGGATATTGATCCTAACTGTACCAAGTACACTGCTTTTATCACTCATAATGGACAATGGAAATTTTTGAAGGCCCCATTTGGATTAAACATTAGCCCAGCTGCTTTCAATAGATATTTAGCTTGTCTTTTTCGTCACTTGTTAGCTGACGGCACATTAATTTTATACATGGATGATTTTATCATACCAGCAGAGACCGAAGAAGAAGGTCTTGTGAAATTGAAACGAGTCCTACAAGTGGCATCAAATTATGGTTTAAACATTAATTTCAAAAAATGTCAATTTCTTGTCCGTAAAGCTGAATTCTTAGGACACGTTATTGAAAATAACACAATCTCACCATCGCCCTCGAAAATTAAAGCAGTGCAGAATTTTCCCGAACCCAAAAATATTAAACATTTACAATCTTTTTAGGTTTAGCTAGTTATTTTCGCAAGTACATCTCTGGATATGCAACAATTGCGAAACCACTGACTGACCTCCTTAGAAATTCGTCAATATTTCATTTTGGCCCAGAACAACAAGCTGCATTTGCCACTCTAAAACAGCTTCTTACTAAAGAACCGGTGCTCCAACTTTTTGTCCCTGGTTCCGAATTAGAAATACATACAGACGCGTCTAAGTATGGTTTTGGCGCAGTTCTTTTACAAAAATCAACCGACGGTAAATTTCACCCAGTGTTATACATGAGTAAGAAAACATCCCCCCAAGAAGAGAAATTACACAGTTATGAATTGGAAGTTCTCGCGGTCATTGAGGCACTAAAAAAATTTAGAGTTTATTTGCATGGAACTAAATTTAAACTTGTCACTGATTGTGAGGCCTTTCAAAAAACTATGGATAAAGCTGAACTTAGCGCAAAAATTGCAAGGTGGGCTCTTTTTCTCCAAGATTTTGATTTTGTTGTCGCTCATAGACCTGCTAAACAAATGCAACACGTTGATGCTCTCAGTCGATATCCAGTAATGTTAATAACACATAATGAAATTACGCAAAAAATTATCGCAGCCCAAGCAACTGATGATTTTATAAATAGCATGAAACAAGCGGTTGAACATTCCCCAATTGATGATTTTTTCTTAAAAAATAGTGTATTATATAAGCTTCTCCAGGGCCACGAATTATTAGTTGTCCCTCAAGCCATGTATACTCAAATAATTCAAAACGCGCATTCCAAAGGCCATTTTTCGGTACAAAAAACGGAGGATCTCATTAAAAGAGATTATTACATTCCCAATCTCCATAAGTTAGTACAGACTGTCATTGCGAATTGTGTACCATGCATTTTGTCCTCTAAGAAGTCAGGAAAACCCGAAGGATTCCATCATCCAATCCCTAAAGGCGATACTCCCCTTGACACGTATCACGTCGATTTTCTAGGACCACTACCTTCCACGAATAAAAACTATAATCATCTTCTTACCGTTATAGACGCATTCACAAAGTTTGTGTGGATTTATCCTGTTAAATCAACGTCTGCCCGTGATGCTTTAGACAAGTTAAAACTCCAACAGACGGTGTTCGGCAATCCACGCCGCATTATTTCCGATAAAGGTCCTGCTTTTACATCAGCTGATTTTCAAAACTTTTGTGAACAAGAACAAATAGAGCATGTTCCAATTGCTACTGGGGTGCCACGTGGAAATGGGCAAATTGAAAGATTTCATTCCACTTTAATTCCGGTTCTCACAAAACTATCCTTAGACGATCCTACCAAATGGTACAAACATGTCCCCGCTGTTCAAAAAATCATCAACAGTACCAAATCAGATACCACTAAATTTTCCCCTTTTGAATTAATGGTTGGTGTTAAAATGAAAACTAAGGATGACATTCGCATAAAACAACTGTTAGAAGAAGAACATACCAATTTAGTAATGCATGACAAAAACGAGCTGCGAGAGATTGCTAAAAATAACATTCTCCAACACCAACAACAAAGGAAGCGCCAATATGATAAACGTCGAAAACCACCAAGAATATATCAAATTGGTGATTTGGTCGCGATCCAGCGTACTCAATTCGGACCTGGACTGAAACTTAGAATAAAATATTTTGGCCCTTACAAGGTTACATCTGTCAAAGCTAACGACAGATATGAAGTGGAAAAGGTTGGACACCATGAGGGTCCAAACAGAACATCCACTGCAGTCGATATGATGAAGCCGTGGTCAACCACGTAAAATTTGACATTCAAAGTGTTTTTCTTCTTCTTTTCTTCCTTTCCGTTATTGTACATATTGTGTGGTGCTTCAAGAATATGAGAAAAAAAAAATTCAAGAATTCGTCTTTCTACAAAATATTTTCTTTCGTGTGTTTCTTCTTTTTTTCATCACCTGTGTTTACATCAAGAATAATTTTAACAAAAAGTTAAAATTTTGTTTGTGAAATATGTGTTTGTGAAATATTGTGATTCAACTATGCCCGAGATGTCATTTTTTTTGTTTTCTTCAATGCTGCTGCTGAAAAGTGTGTTCCGTAAAGTATTGTGGTTTTTTTTTTCTGTGAATTACAAAGACATTTTTTTTTTACTTTTTTGTGCTTTGCATAAAGAACTTTAGAACTGTGGACAGCTCCATTTTTTTTTTTTTTTTTTTTTTTTTTTTTTTTTTTTTTGTTATATGAAAATTCTGTGACTTTATTTGATTACAGACTCTAATTTTTTTTTCTGCATGAAGTTTCATTTTTTTTTTTTTTTTAAAGGAAGAAGACGATTAGAAGATGCCGATTTGTGTTTTTTTTTTCTTTCTGTTTTTCAGACGTACCACTTTAAGACGTATATAGGTGGGTATATATATATATATATTTTATTATTTAAGACGAGTACGAAGTAAAGACGAGTACGAAGTAAAGACGGGTACGATTTAAGACGAGTACCATTAAGACGGGTACGATTTAAGACGAGTACCATTTAAGACGAGATGGAAGACGAAATGCCAACCGGCATTGACGACGATTTTCATTTTTTCTCTCTTTATTTTTTTTCTGTTTTATTCTGTGTAATTTTTTTTTAAAGATATGGTATTTTTTTTAAGTTTGTGTTTAAGTGTATGGTGCGCACGAGGTCGTGCGTATCAGGATGGACGAGTGTGACCTGTGGCAACAGTCTGTAAGAGACGACGGCAGCGCCACGAGTCGGCGTAGAAGAATACCTTTTTAGAACATTCGACAGACGCGGGAAAAGAAGGTAAAAGAGGTGGTTGCAAAACACCGAGCTCTCAACGACGTTTCATTAAGACGCATTAAGACGAATGAGTGTTTAATTTCATTAATGTTCTACTTAATTGTAATTGTATATAGTGTAAATAGTTCATTTAATATATTTAATTCTTAAAGTTAGCAAGTGTTATTATTCGAGTATGAGTCTCCTTTTCAACGTCACATGTATGTGGACTTTGCCCAATGTATCTGTATCGTCTTTTCGCGCGTTCTTCCATAATGTTTCTTTCGGAAGGGAAGAGGTGTTTTTTCCTCTCCCTCCATTTCTGTTAATAATTACATTTAACCTAGAAATTTATTAAATCATTTAAAGGAAAAGAAATCTGCTTTTGTGGTTCAACCATGCACACTAGTGATTCAAAAGAAAAATAATAAGCAACACATAGTCCAACTTTCAATTTATAACACTATAGGTATTTTTCTTGTAAAATATGCAGATGTCTTCACTGAAGAAATTCAACCAAGGATCGGGGCGGACCCTGCGACATTCTGAGGTAAGAGAAATTCCTTATCTCTTTTTTTCTAATTTTGAGAAAATGATATATTAGAGTATATAATATTCAAAGAGGTCTCTCCTTCATATCAGGGGGTTTGTCAAATTGTGACAGTTTGTGACAAGGGGGCGGGAGGGGGTAAGAAGAAATATGACATCACACATTTTGGTTAAAATAAAAACATTAAAAATCAGCAGATTAAATTTTGAAATTAAAGTATTTTGTGTTCATACAGAAAAGATAAGATTTAAAGCCAAATATATTAAATTCCATTTCAAATTTCAAAATACTACTGTTTTCAATTGCTCTTTCATATTAATATTTTATTACTATTGCATATTAACTATGTTTTTAGTTGTAAACATTAATCTTTATACAAAATAAGTACACGATTCATTTTTATTGTTATGATCACAAATGTCATTAAAACACACAGTTAAAGTTTAAAAATAAAATTTGAAATATGATCTATAATGTAGTGCTTTATTTCTGAACTGCAAGTATATGTTTATGTAATATAGCATGACATGTGACAATGGGGGGGGGGGGGGGTATGGTGAAGTGTGACACTTTGTGGCAAAGGGAGGGATGAGGGTAAAAATATTGAAAGGAAGTGTGACGTCATTTATAAAAGCCCCCTTAAAGTAACCGGACAGACATTGATTTGTTTTTTTTATCACTGACCAGAACAAGTGTTTCCAATTAGCGGCTTTCCGTAGAGCTCTTTACAGCAATTAATTTATTCTTTCTTCTTTAATAAACTTTTTTGCTTGAGAAATGAAAAGTAATTGTAAAGGAAAAAATATTCTTGCAAATATAATGATGTTCTTTTTATTTTCACATTATTTTATTAAACTCAACCTGGTATTTAACACTTTCCAACAAAGTTGAAAAGTATTTACCACGTCTGTCCACGCTCTAAGGGGCATCCCACACTAAGGCGACACATAAGACATGTCGCTTGAATTCGCTGGAAAAACTGGTTCAAAACAGGTTTGAAACAACTTAGTTCTTTGTTTCGACCGGTTTTTGCGCTACATGTTGCGGCTACATGTCGCTTGCCGCCTTAGTGTGGGATGCCCCTAACTCACATAAATGTATTCGGATTTTCATGCAATTGAAAAATGTTAATGCTGCTTACCATGGCATGTTCGGTATTGCATAGCATTAGTAGTTCATTTACATGGGCATTGAAAAGAATTCAATTCCATTATGGTATATGGGGAAAAACCGTTTGAAAAGTATATTTTAAGGCTCCTGTCCCTGCTTGTGAAGACACTCACGAGCTAATGCTAATCCTATGGGGAGGGATTTTTCTAATATCTCGTTTGCATTTCGACATTTTTAAGTAATTTTTTTTGCATTGGATAGCCGAGGTCCGTCTCTACATCGCACCTTTTTTACTTTTTCGATTTTGGTTGCAGATATTTTTTAGAATGACACTTTCATTTTCAGAACCGGTTTTGAAAGTGAAAGTAACTTTATAAAAAATATCTGCGACCAAAATCGAAAAAGTAAAAAAGGTGCGATGTAGAGACAGACCTCGGCTATCCAATGCAAAAAAAAAAAAATTTCGAAATGCAAACAAGATATTAGAAAAATCCCTCCCCATAGGATTAGTATTAGCTCGTGAGTGTCTTCACAAGCAGGGACAGGAGCCTTAATGACATGACGCTATGTCATATGTGTCGAAACTGATATAAATCACTGAATTTCACTGCAAGTTGATTAGGTTAGAATAGGACATTCATAGCATTTGTCGTTCATTTAGAGGGACACACAAAAGAAATCGGTTACAGTAACTGTCTTTGAGCAATAATTGCTGGAAGTGCATTTTCAATTTTGGTATTCTATTCTCTTTTAAATTTAACTAATATTTTGCATGCTACTCGTTATATACAAATTCTATACCTCGTATACAGGGCTGCACAAAAGAATTCACGTGTCAATTTACTTTTTAGCAGAAATTGCTGAAGGAGAATTTTCAACTGAGGTATTGTATTTCCTGAATCCTAACTGAACTAAATTTCAGCTTTTGCATGTAGTTTAGTGATACAAATCTCTACATCATATACAGGGCTGCTCAAAGAATTCGGATAATTTTCCGATTGTAGACGGGGACAACTGAAATTCGGTTTTCAAATGTGTTATGCATTTCCATAGGGTTGAATTCGACCTAATATTTTAACTTATTAAACGGAGAAGTTTTGTTACATTACTGTGAATGTGTTGGAAAGTGTTCCATAATCTATGCTTGACGCATGATTTTTTCTTTCTTGTTATATGTAAAGAAGGAATTTTGTAATCGATTTGTAACCCACTTCCTGATATGTTAGAATTACAAAATTACGTTCACAGGTGTGTTTCCGATGAAAGCGCCCCATTTGAACATTTTAAAAACGTAATTATAAATGAAACATTCATTTTAAGGTGTCTTCTCGTTAACCCCCCCCCCCCCCCTCAAAAAAAAATTGTGTAAAGTTACTCCATAAATTTGGTGGCAACATGCTGCCTCCAATTTTATGGAGTATTTTAACTTATATAATGGTGCAATTTAAACTGATATAATTATATCACAATATTAAAATATTTATTTGCTTAAAAGGCGTTATAAAAAAACCTTAAAAGTAAATTAAAAATCTATATTTACATGTTTCAACTCTTTTATTGAGTCGTCATCAGAATGTATAACAGAAAATTACAAATACATATGAAAAATGGAAAAAATCACCGAATATAAACAAGTAATCATGTAACGCGCCCTACATTTTCGCAATTGCTCGTGTTCCCTCTTTGTCGCAACGCCGTAAGTTGTCCAACCATTCAACCCATAAATTCGGGATACGAAAAGATAATGTATCATTACAAACTCCTGAACCTCTTAAATAAATTTCAATGGACTCTCTTATAAATAATTGTAAATAAAAATTAGACCTGCAGATTATTTTACTCTCGTTAAAAAGTATGTTAATGTTCTCTATTGGATTTAGCCGGGATAAAGCAGTATTACCTCTATTATATTTTATGTCCGCTATATGTTCTTTACATCTGATATTGAATTTTCGTTGGGTTATACCTATATAATGATTTTTGATTCTTCCCTCCCCAATCGCGCCCGTCGGCCTAACCGTTCGGAGTTTTCGTGGTTTTCTTCGAACCATGGATTTCCATGCGTTAATACGGGTTAGGTTCCCTTAGAAAGACCCCCACGAAGGGCACTCCCCCTCGGGCCTATATCCCTAGTGTAGATAATCGGCCGTCACAAAATCAACCAACCAACCAACCATCCCTCCCTAATAAATGGAATCATATAAACTCCTGAGAGGTCATCTCTATTAATAGTATCAATTTTAGTATTTAAAAGTATCTTTAATTTCGGAGGCGGCTTCGCGGTTAAACATAAACCAAACCTTCTTAAATGATTTTTTATATGTTCAAAGAAACCCGGGAAGTAATTTGCTACAACCCTTCTCATATTAACTTCATTAATAGTTTTCATTTTAATAGTTCATTTTTAATTTACTTTTGATGTATTTTTATAACGTCTTTTAAGCAAATAAATATTTTAATATTGTGATATGGTTAGTAGTGGACTTAATTTTGACTTACTACTCGCACTTATTTACATCTGATATAACTGGTCTAATATTATACATTACTGTAACGTAACACCAGTTACATCGGTTAAATTACTCAATAAAATAGAGGCAGTCAGGCTGCCACCAATTTTACAGAGTAACGTTACATATTTTTTTTTACGGTGAACTACAGTTGATAAATCGCCAAATATTCTCTGTATAATTCATGCACTTGTGTACGAGTTGAAACAACAATGGATTTAACGATGCGTCAATAAACGCTCTCCATTATAACATATTAGATGTAATTACTCTATGTCCAAAATGTAGCAAATGGCACTGAAACTGCAACAATGAAACATTTTAAAGTCTAAAGGCACACTGAGGCGACACATGCAACATGTTGCTAGACTGCGGAGAAAAAAAAAAGGTTTAAAACAGGTTTAAGACATCTTTCTCCCTTCTTTCGACCTGTTTCTTCTCCTAAGTCGCTCTCCAGGTTGTTTGTGTTGCCTCAGTGTGCGGTCCGCTGAAGGATGAAATTAAAAAGTAGAAAAGAAATTATAAATAAAAAATGAACAGTTAATACTTAAAGAAAAACGCTTTTAGCAATTAATAGCTTAATATTAATTAATTTACGATTATACGTTTAGAAATCAATTTACAAATCCTAAAAAGATAGTTTTAAAACTGTTTCGTTTTTTTCTTTCCTGTTGCCCTATCTTAAACTGAGTAAAAATTATGTATTTTTTTAATAAATCCACTTATTTGCGAGCGGTGAACCCGAATCAGGCGCTGTCAATTATGGTAGGTGTGGTCAGGCTTCATCGGAGCCGTCAGTTATCATTACGGATGCGCCGACGCGACGGAGTGTGTCGGGTTTCCTCTAAGTCCACACAACTTTGAAGAAATCCTTTACTTTTTATATGCTGCCACCACCGATATGGTTACGTGATATCGGTCACGCTATGAGAGGATTGTTGAAAGGAAAACCAACTCTTTCAATTAACTGAACTGACAATTTATTTACACATTATTTACAGATAACAAGACACTATTTACAATTAAGAACTCGGTTATAGGTGATCCGGTCCAACCTTAAATTAAATACAGTAAATACTTGCTGTGTACTATTAAACTACTTTATATTCCTCTCACCCTACGCTAGTTAATTTAGATTTATCGGAGATCACTATTAATCTCCCAACACATTAGCTCCATACTCCAAGAGATTCACCGCATAATCATGCTCTATCTACGAGCTACTCTGGAACTATTCACACACTGAGTTCCAGGCATCAACCGTGCTCTGCGAGAAAGTGACCACCCACTTTCAGCCATACGCCTTAACTGATCTCCCTCAGCGATATCACTCCTCTCCCCAAAAACATAAACGGGGTTTTCCTTCTGCCATCAGGCCTCTTTTCTTCCTCCAATCCATCAAACCTTCCCCTCTGTCACCTTCCGTGACGTCCGTTATTTCTTTATCTGGTGAAATTCTTTTGTCTGCTTTATCTCAGGTATGCATTTGAATAGCAGGGACCCCACTCTATTCACAAACTACATTCCTTCACCTACTCTGTATAACTCACTAGCTCGGATTAAATTTCAGATAAGAAAAGAGTGTTACTTTAAAGTTGTTGGAAAATGTCTCGGATATGAGTGTTTTACGTCAAGCATCTCTTCGCTTGTAACAAGATAATTTACTGTGGCATTATGCAACATAACTTTACTTGTGACACTGTACTTTGTTTGTGAGATATGCTTTTCGTAAGATCACAAAGTTACGGGCCTTTAACGTTGGACACTTATGTTTCGGTGTTGCGGCAACAGATGGCAGCACCAAAAAAGAAGTTTTCGGACACTCTAGACTCATTTAATCAAGATTGAACTGTACTTGTGAAATAATTGCTTGTTATGCAGTTTCATTGTTTCCAGACTATTTTACTCAGCTTTAACTTGTGTGGGCCCCTTCTACTTCTCACTCGAATGGCCGATGTTGTCAGGCCAACAGCGCACGAATTTCTGTGCGTTGTTCTATTGTTATAAAGAAAAAAACCTTACATCTGCGTGGATTCAATATCATGTTTTAAATTACTAATCTTATTTTATTCTTCTTTTTATAGTGTGAGTGTGCATCTTTATGTAATCAAGAAACAGCATTAGATTAAATGGTTTTAATCTGCACTTCTGCTCATCAATGAATACCACTTACATATTTTTTTCAAATAAAATTAATCGAATGTTTTAGGTGATCAACGTGAGAAGTCAAGCACTCTACGTTCGCTTACCAGAAAGGTAAGAAAAAACTTTCTATCTTTAATAATTGTTGTTTAACAATTTATACTGGGTCCTTAGCTTAATGCTTATCGCGAACTCACCCTTCCCAGATATTTAAAAAGATCATGAGCACTGATCAGAAGGGGAAAATAAATAAATAAATAAATCCCAGTAATAAAATATTTGATTGTGATAAAATGAAAAAGATGCACATATAAGATATGAAATATTGAAATATATACATGAAAATAAATGTGCACAGATATTGATAGTGTTCATAAATATTAAAACTGATATATACTATCTATATTATAAAGGACAAACATATCTGTGCGTAACGCATACGTCATTTTGCGAATGGCAACACTTTGAAATTTGAAATAAAAGTTTGGTTTTGCAATTGTCTCTACTGTCAATTATTAAACTTCTAAACATCGCACATTTAAAATTTTTACATTGTCGTATAAGGAAAAAAATGCTCTTTTAAATGCAATTTGTTTGTACCTCAATTTATTTTTAATATATTAATTTTTTTGTAGTTTTTAATACCATTTTTCTAATCGTGGCAACAAAAGTATCCCATTTCTATTGAAAGTCATTGAAAGTAAACGGAAAATAGTCGAAAATAGGAGATACTGTATATTTTTGTTGCCATTTTCTCATAAAACCTGAAAAAAAAGTTGAAATTAAAATATGGGCTATGTCAAGAATATTTGTCTGTTATTCCGTAATAATGACGTCATATGCACACTTTTCTATAGACGAAGTTTAAGAGTGGATTGTAAAAGTGGATTGTTTTAGCGGATGCAAATGACGTCATTCTACAATAAATCGTGTATTTTAATTCTTAAACCTGAATTATGTTTTGTAGAAGTGCGTCATTTTCGCAGCCCAGCTGCTCTGAAATTCTTCACAGGTGAAAATGCTTCACTTTTGAAAATAATGTAATCGAAATCACACACTGATAAAACGCAATGTTTTACAAAAATTTCGAGTGTCTTTATAAAAGAAAGGTGACATGCAAATAATCGCGATTTATATATAGAAATTGATGATTCTCGCCTGGATGGATTTGCTTAGCCGAGTTAGACAACCAAACAAATAATTCGTGGTTTAAAATAATATCGCATTCCTGAAGATTTTGCCGAAAATTCTCTCGAATTTTAATGCTGTTCTTTAGCGCATTCTACTATAATTTTATCAAAATAACATAATTTGCTTAATTTAATTTTTCCTAATTTTATATAATCTATATATTTAAAACACAAGTGTGTTTTTTAGTCATCTGCCCTGATCTTTCTGCTGAACCAATTTTACTAATATTTTTTTTAACTGAAAGCTCTTCCTTTGTAGATGTGATATCACAATCTGTTTTTTTTTTTTTTTTTTTTTTTTTTTTTTTTTTTTTTTTTTTTAATATCCCATCCCCATTTTTATATTTTAATTTTAAAAGCATTTTATGAAATTTCCTCAAAATGATGAAAATTAGATAGCTTTCATTATTGCAGACAAGAGAGAAATAATGAGGCATTTTTAACTTTATTCATGCTATTTTCTGATAAAAATTCAAAATTGTTGATAAAAGTTGTTGTATAGGGTTTAGTGTCATAAATCCCTTTAGGAGCAGAATATTATATTAGGGGCATAATAACGGAAAATGACATACTGCTTTTGAAAACACGCATTTTTCCTCATAATTTTTCTATATTGATTTCCCTTTTTCATGTGTACTGATACTAAGTTTCAGACACTAGGCGAAATGCTTATTTAAGTGAATATGAAGTCGTATTTAAAAGAAAACGACCATTTTCTTAGATAAAACTAAACATTTTAACACAAATGCATCTAAAAAACATAAATTACGAAATGTTTACTCTCCGGAATTGAGATTAAAATCTCAAGTAAAGAGTGCGTCTGTTCACATACGTTGCTGACAATCGTAACTTCAAGTTTTGAGTTAAAATGATTTTTAAATGAATCAAACAAAATACAAACCTTTTAAAAATGATGAATATGGATATGAGACATGCGTATGCAAATTTTGAGAAGGTGAAAATCCCTGTTTTCATTCCGGAAATCCAAGCATAGGAGCCTCAATTGATAGCCACATCCTAATAACTGATCTTTATTATATTTTACTGATTAAGTATGTATATTATAAAGAACAAACGTATCTGTGCGTAACGCTGGCGTCATTTTGCGAATGGCAACACTTCATGATAAAATTTCGGTCTTGAAATTTTCGCTACTGCAATTTTTTAATCTTCTGACCATCGTAAAATTTCAATTTTCGTCGCATAGGGGGGAAAAAATTACTTTCAAATGCAATTTGTTTAAAAACTGTATTCATTGACTGATATATTATATTTTCCAAAATAATTTTTAAACATTATTTTTTTTAAGTTTATCTTATCACGTGCCGGTTTCAATACATAATAATAATAAACATTTTGCACATAAAGCAACAAACATTTTTCAGCATTTGTTTCTGACTATTTTTGCATAACGAAATTAATACTTCCTTTATAAACAAATAAAAGAATATATTAAAAAAACCACCAATCTAAATTATTGTGAAGACAAATTAACGAAATTAATACTTATTTTATAAACAAATAAAGAAATAATATTGAAAAAACACAAATCTAACATATTTGTAATCGTACAATTTAAATTTTTAGATCACCAAATGGGATTTTTTTTTTCAAATGGAATTGGTTTGCAAAGTTCATCTCAGTTTACTGATTGTCTATGGTTTTAAAAACAGTTTTAAAGCATGAAATATTTCTTTAATTTATCTATATCGCGCGGAGCTCGATTACGAAAGATTAATCCGTTTGCCCTTAAAATAAATTAAAGAGTTCATAATTTTCTTACGGCTAATATTCATTAAAAAAAATTCCCTATAAATAAATAAATAAAATAATATAAATACAACACAAATTTACCAGACATGTATAAGCTCTGAAATTATCAGAATATAAAAGGATGCCATAAGTAGCAAAATCTTGGCAAATAACTCTTAGCATGCGGCTAATAAGAAAACATCCCTTTTGATAAATTTATTTGATTCTATAATTCGCATTTTCCATATGAAAAATGCTTTTTTAATGTAAGTTGTTAATCTAAAAAAATTATTAGTTTTCAATTAAAAGAAATGTTTTCACCTATATTCTTTTACCCGGGAAACCCGGGTACGATCCCCTAATATATATAATATCGCAAAAAAATGTATTATTATAAATATTGATTGATTATTTTGAATATATGATTATTTTATTTATATTTATATATATGTTATCAAAGAATTTATAATACTTGAATAACACGCTATGGCTGCCTCAAAAGAAATTACAGCAGTCGAAAAATTGAACGATAATAATTATAATCATTGGTGTTTTAAATTAGAAAATTTATTAATTAAAGATGATTTATTCAAATATATAACAGAATCTCCACCTTCTTCACCCGACGATACTTACATAAAAAATGCCGCTAAGGCGAAAGCCATCATTTGTTTGTGCATTGAAAATACACAAATCGTTCATATAAGAAACCATACATCACCAAAAGACATTTGGGAGAAACTGAAAAATGTCTACCAAAGGGCAAATTTATCATCTAAATTATTTTTGCTGAGAAAGCTCTATTCCCAACGGTTAAACGAAGACGGAGACTTAAATTTACATATCAATAACATTTTAAATATCCGCGACAAACTCGCTGCCATTGGAGAGCTCATAAATGATTCGCACATAGTAGCTCTTATGGTTTGCAGTTTGCCTCAGTCTTACGCTCCCCTCATAACAAGCATGGAGGCTAGGGATGAAAAGGATTTAGACCTTGAGTTTGTAAAAAATAAGCTGATCGATGAGTACTCTCATCGGATTGAATACAAAAACACCAGCACACGACCAAGGGACACAGCATATAAAATTGTAAATAAAGGGAGCAAAAAGTATTGCAATTTCTGTCAACGAGATGGGCACGTTCGTTCAGAATGTTACAAATTGAAAAACAAACAAACAAAAAAACAATTACCAAAAACATGAAAATTATAACAGAAATAAATTTAACAATAACGCCAACTTTAAAGCCAATTCGGTAAACCCCAACAACCAAAATAATGGTAGAAAAACCGACACCTCGAATTTTTGCTTTAACAGCAAAACAAATATAGAGGATGAGGTTAACCAATCGATCATTCCTCTCTTCCCAGTGAAAAATAATTTTGAAATTGAGTCAGTAAAAATTAACCAAACACAAACAACAGATTCAAACACATACATTATTGACTCGGGTTGTACAAGGCACGTTACATCAGCAAAAACAAATTTTGCTACATTCACAGCCGGGAATTTTGGGAATATAACAATCGCTAATGGAAAAAGGCTTAATTAGCAAGGTATGGGCGACGTAAAAATAAAAACAGACAAAAACCACTACATTACACTAAGAGATGTATTATATTGTCCAGAACTAAAAAGCAATTTATTGTCAGTTAAGAAAGCCACTGAAAATAACATAAAGGTAATTTTCGAGAAAAATGCGTGCTTATTTGTCAAAGATGATAATATAATCTTGACAGCTAAATTAAATGACAATCTTTACGTGTTAAACCCTGACGATGATTACGGCTATACCAAAATTACCCAAACTTTCTGTAACAATACAAACTGTATTTCTATGTGGCACCGCAGACTCGGACACAAAAACTTTGATGATATTAAATACCTGGTTAACTATAAGTTAGCCGATGGTATAACAATTAACAATTGTAAACACGACACGCGATGCACCAAGTGCGTTGAAGGGAAACTTTCCGCTCTGCCCTACCCTAAAGTAGCCACAAACAGAAGCAAAGAAATCGGTACATTCCGATATTTGTGGCCCCATGCAGACTGAAACGATAAGAGGGAAAAGGTACTTCATAACATTCACGGATGATTATAGCAGGTACACAATAACATACTTAATCGCGCATAAATCGGAAGCCGTTATCAAATTGAAGGAATACATAGCGCTAACTAAGAATAAATTTGGCAAGTTAATAAAGTCAATAAGATCCGATAATGCTAAAGAATATATCAGTGGTGAATTCGAAAACTGCCTGATCGAAAACGGGATAGAGCGTCAATTGAGTGTTCCCTATTCTAGCTCGCAGAATGGCGTCTCGGAGAGAAAGAATAGAACGATAGTGGAAATGGCTAGAACCATGCTGTCGGACGCTAAGTTACCTAAACAATTCTGGCGGGAGGCTGTCATGTCCGCCACCTACCTCATTAACCGTCTGCCAACAAAAGCTAACGAAAATAACATGACACCCTATGAACTTTGGCATAAAAGAAAACCCGATCTCTCGAACATTAAAACATTCGGATGTAAGGCATTTGCCTATGTCGACAAACCTAAAAGAAGTAAGTTAGATGAGAAAGTCATCGAGGGAATAACGTTGGGATACGATTTCAGGAGCAAGGGCTATAGGATATATACGGGCGAAAACAAAATTATGATATCTAGAACAGTAAAATTCTTCGAAGAAGGAATAAAAGATGAGGAAATTAAATCCGCCAAAGAAAATCAAAACAACGAACAAACTCCCGCAGATAATATCGAAATTGATCTAGAAGAACACGATGATGATCAGATTAACACCCCGACCGACAAATCCCCTGAACCGAGAAGATCGCAAAGACAAAATCGCGGTGTACCACCTAACCGTTTTGGTATAAGCGCAAACCTGTGTCAAATTCAGGAGCCAAAGTCATGGACAGACCTACAAAATATCAATGACGCAGAAACTAAAGATAAATGGCTAAAAGCTACTAGCGAGGAAATAGATTCTCTGAAGCAAAATAATACTTGGAGATTAATAAAACCTATCCCGGGAAAACGCGTCATAGGTTGTAGGTGGACGTTTAAGGCAAAGAGGGGAGCCAACGGGTCAATAGAGCGATATAAAGCTAGATTGGTCGCTAAAGGATATGCTCAAAAATATGGAAGCGATTTTGATGAGACCTACGCACCCGTTGTAGCTCACACCACCCTGCGAGCGTTCTTAAACGCAGCGGTGTACAAAAACCTTAAAATTACGCACCTAGATGTCAAAACCGCTTTCTTACATGGCGATTTGGAAGAAGAAGTTTATATGCATCAGCCAGAGGGATACATAACAAAAGGGGAAGAAGATAAAGTTTGTAGTTTAAACAAAGCGATTTACGGCCTTAAGCAGGCAGCTAGGGCATAGAATCAAAAAATAAGTAAATCACTAAAAGAACTAAATTTCGTTGAATGCGCGTCAGACAAATGTCTGTACAAAAGATTCCAGGATGAAAGAATCTCTTACATAATCGTGTATGTTGACGACATCTTAGTCGCAGGAGACAAAACAGACACACACGAAGTATACGCTGAATTATCAAAGCAATACGAAATCAAAAATTTAGGTCAAGTAACTCAATATTTAGGCATAAACATAAAGGAAACAGAAGGCGGTAAACTTGAATTAGACCAAGAACACAAAATAATACAGATCGCAGAAAAATTCAATTTGTTAAATGGTAAGCCTACATACACACCCATGAATACTAACTACTTTCATCTAGATCCAAACGGGAAACTAATGGAAAATAACGTAAAATTTAGACAGGCTATAGGAGGCAGAGCATATTTTAAGGAATTTTCACTGGGCGACAAACGGTTTAGTCTGTTGTTCCAAATAAATGTTCATAAATCAACCCCTACTCCTGATAACTGCAAACCAAATACTAAGAATATTGATTGACTGACAAACTTTTATATCTTATTAGTTATGTCTATTGTACACTGTAAAAATAAATACGACCAGTTTTCCTGTAGGAATCGGAAAAATAGTTGCCCTTATCGTACAAGAAAAATTTCCGAACCAGGGCGTCTATTCTGGTGTAATCGAGTAAATACCGCGAATCGGGATCGGGATCGCAGTCTCATAGCGACCGCCGGGCGATGAGCTATTCTGGTCTCCCCTCGTTATACCACAGTGGAGGATGAAACGCAGAATATCCCCTGCGTGCGATCGGACACAGTTGTAGCCAATCAGATGAAAGCGCTCACGTGTTTTTATTTATTTGGGAGAGGGAAACAGCTGTCTTGCTTTGTCAAGTGTTATTGTTATTTACGTGAAAGGAAAAGAATGTTTGGGTTATCTATATAAAAAAAAAAGAGTTGAAGGAATGAATGCCATTGTTTTACACCAGCGTGTGCGTGCCTGTAACCTGTTTAAAATTTTCTGGCCTAAGAAAAAATGTCCATTTGTATTTTTAATTATGCATAAAATACTACAGTCGACGCTCGTTTTTACGAACTCGTAGGGAACACTAAAATAGTTCGCAAAATAGAAAGTTCGTAAAATAGAAAACACCAAAAATCATATGAATACGTACATTATTTTTGTCTATTTTTGTCAAACTGCCCCCTCTTCACAAATGAAGCAATATTTCAAGATTATTTATTATTTAATAAATTTATACGTGTATTTTTAAATATACAAGAAATAAATGCAAATTTATGCACAAAAAATAATTTTAGTACACTGAAACATACGTTACTATGCCTTAAAAACATTACATATGAAAATACAGACTGGATTAGTACTTAACAGGTGAAAATACATAGATGAAAACATAAATAAAAAATTAGGAATGGAAATAATCATTTACCTTTTTTTTTTTTTTTATTACATTTTGGAAAATATATATTTCCATTTTATCTATGCTTGAAAACCTTTCACAGTTATTGCTCCCTTCAAAAAAGTGCCTTAGTCCTTACAACCACTAATTGAAATTGTTGCTATGCCCCCTCCCTCCGAAAGAGATTGGGGAAAACAACACCTTGGAATGCATCTGATGTCTCATAGTACTTGTTGAGAGTTTAATTGACATGACACTGCGTTCCGATATTTAAAAAAAAAAAAAAAAAAAAAAAATTGCAGAAGTATCAAAACTGAGTTCGCAAAAAAGAGATTTTCATAATCCGTAGTTCGTAAATGGGAGCGAAAAATTACATTGTTTCTATGGGAGTGTATTCGGGACCACTCTATAGTTCGTAAAATCACAAGTGTTCGTGAAAAAGAGGTTCGTAAAAACGAGCGTCTACTGTATTTGTTATTATTATTGAATCAATTTTTTGAAAGAAACTTTGTTCTATTTTAATATCAGAAAATGATTAGTAAATGTTATGGTGAAATAGACAGATTTTTTTTCAGACTTTAAAATATTTTTGAAAAATAAAGGGGGGGGGGCGGGGTTGTTGTAGGTTCTACCAAGCTCTACATATATATTTGAAGCCGAATACATAATGGATTAAAAAAAATAATAATAAACATTAAATAACTTTTTATTTATTTGCATCTTTAGACCACTTTTTTTTTAAAATTAATTATATTTATCACACCAGTACTGAAAAAAAATATATAAATTAGGCCGAATATTTAAATATACTTTAGTTTTACCTTTATTTAAAAAAAATCTAGATTTGCTTATAATTGTTCTTAATCTCAAATCTACAATAAACTTAAAGAATATATGCATAGATAATAAGTATATTAATTTAGCTTTGTACTTAAATGTCTCCCACCTTCCTTTTTAAATTAATTTATAAATTCTCCACGATTTAATTATTTTCGTGACAGTAAAAATATTCTAAGGAAAGTCCCTCAAATTTTATTTTCGCTTAATTTTATTTATTAATATTTTAAATACTTACAGAGATCATCAATGAGTTTTATTACTTATTTAAAAAAAAAAGGAAAAAAAACTAAATATGCTAATGAAAAATTATTGTTGTATCTTTATCAATTCACTGAAAATCTTGGTTCTTTGTGAAAAATATAATTAGAATCAATTAAATCATTAAATGTAAAAACAAATAATAAAATGTTTTTAAATTATTATTATTATTATTATTATTGTGAAACGGATCTAAAATATGTTTTCTTCGCTCAACAACGCAAAATTTTGGAACACAAACACAGGGGCTGATTAAAAAACCCTTCCAACTGGGCCGTGGCACTGAACCTCTTTGATTTTAGCGGGTGCCGAACTTGGTGAACAAATTTTACAGAGATAATATTTAAAATCTAATTCGATCTTGTACAAATTATACTGCATATTTTGTGCTATTGGAGTCGGGAAAGATTAAACACAAGTAATATATTTATCTAAATATGCATTTATATATCCATATCTGTATTTTAAGACATAGAACACGTTTAATATTTTGTGACAGCATAGGAAGGGGCATTGAATGAATACCAGGCCTTCGTCCTCTGCTCTTTTGTTTCACCAGGCCCTGTACATACACAGGCTAATTTTAAAACATAAAAGCATGAAATTAGCAGATATGACAATTGAAGTGATTAGGAATTGAAAAGCGCCTTTATTTATTTTTATTTTTGAAGTATATAAATGTATTATCTTGAGTTATAAGCAATTGTTATCTTTTGACGACCTTTATCGGGAGTCACTTTCATAATTTCGGTTCAAAATGCCTTTACCTTTATCGAAAAATGGTATATGCTATTCGAGTTCGCAGTTTCTGAATAACAACATCGAGCAATTTTCTGCGTTTTCGAATAAAAATTATTTCAGGAATGTGTCAGAAAATAGGGAGTTTTAATTTGAGAACAGCTTTAATATTATACAGAAAAAAATGTGAACTGTCTTGGCTTTTTGCCGAAACTTTTGGTTTGTTTAAAAGGCCGAAATAAAAGCTTTTATTTCAGAAATGTTTCCATGTTTAAACTTTAAACCTTTCCATGTAAAATGAAAGTATTTTTTTTCGGTCTGAATTAAATTTGTAAGTAAATTAGTTGACATTTTTTGCAAGAAAAAAAGAATACACAGATTTCCGAGTCAAAGAACTTTTAAAGAACCTGTAAAAGAGCTTTAAGTAAGAAAATAGTATTTTGTAATTAACAGGGCTCGGTGATATATATATATATATATCAGTGAGTATATATATTTATATGGGTATATTTAGAAATCGAATAGCTTATCCTTGAGATATACCATGATATATATCCGATATTTCTTTCAAAATGTCAAGACGTTTCATACTTTCGATATTTTATATTTTATTTCAAAATTTGATATTTTCAGTGAAAACAAGTGTAAATGAATTTTTCGACTGTTATTAACGGTGTCGTTCTGTAGATATAGAACTTTTGCTCTGATAGTGACTTTTGCCCCCACCCCCACCCTCACCCTCTCTCTAAAAAGAAACTTTACGTTTGAAGCTGAATTTTTAGATGACCATAATTACGTCAGACAATATTTCTTACGACACCCATTGAAAGATAAACTATCTAATTTAGATAAGTTATTTACATCTTCATTTAAAATGATCTTTTCTAATTTTGGTTTACCTCAATTTAAAATGCACAACACATTATGAGATTGAAAAAGCAACAAAATTACAATTACGTTCATTTTTTTTAACAAATTATTAACAAATTATTTTGTATTTCAAATTGTGTTTTATAGAACAAAATTTTCTTAATACTAAATCTTATAGCTTTTTTTTTTTTTTTTTTTTTTTTAAGCAAATTGGGTCTGTTTTCAATTAGTTGATCTACTATTTTGTTACTTAAGAGAAGCAAAAAAGAAAAAAACACACATTTAGAATAATATTTTATTAAGTTATCATGCTAACTGCAATATATTTTAATTTCTTATTTATATTAAGTCTGAAAATATTTATAATTATCAATAAGTTGACTATTTTGAAAATATCTGATAAATATAAAAAAAACATTGGATATTTTTTATATGTTTGAAGAAATCATGATATTTACGACCCCTGGTAATTGAAAAACTATGCCCTCTTTCTATTTTTTAATATTAAACAAGCGCCCAAACCCTCCAAACAGAGCAAAAATTCTTTCCGAACCCTACCCACTGCGATCTCGACCACATGGTAGTAGTCGGAAAAAAAGCAACCCACTCCGACCGGCGAAATTTCGACTCTACTACACCAGAATAGCAAATAATCGCCAAGGCGGCTCTTCCCGACCGGTTTCAGCATTCCTACCACACCAGAATAGATCCCCAGCTGGAATAGAATCCGTAAAATCGGAATAAAATCCGTAAAATACCGTTTTATTGATTATTTCCTTTTTTTCTTACGGATTTTATTCCGAGCTGGGTCGGAATATTTTCCGGTACGATAAGGGCAGCTATTTTCCCGATTCCTACAGGAAAATTGGTCGTATTTTTTTTTTACAGTGTACTTCTGTTGCTGGTTAGTAAACTACAAAATCGTCATTGAAACATCTAAACCGCTTTATTTCTAGTTAGGTAAAATGAAAGAGGCTACATTCTCATTCTTACAAATTTTTAATAGTTATGTTAGTAAAGGACCAAACATCACATCTAACCTACCAAATTCGTATGCCTAATTAAAACTTTATATAAGAAAATTATCACTTAAATTCACGTTAACATATTGTTTACCTTTTATTATTTTGTACACTTTGCTTTTGTTCATAACCATAATGTATCAGACTACTTAGGTAATTGGAGCCTAGAATAAACTCTGAAATTCAAAAATAAATTTGACTTGCATCGTTAAATAGTTCGTGAAATAGTATCTTAACTACACTGTAAAAAAAAAAAAAAAAAATACTGCCAGTTTTCCGGTAGGCATCGGAAATATAGGAAAAATATAGGAAATATCGGAAAAAATCCGTAAAAATAAGGAAATAGTCAGTAAAACGGTATTCTACGGATTTTATTCCGAGCTGGGTTGGAAATTATTCCGGTACGATAAGGGCAACTATTTTTCCGATTTCTACCGGAAAACTGGCATTTTTTTTTTTTTTTTTTTTTTTTACAGTGTATAGTTTTAGACCCAATGTTGAACTAATCAAGAAACATACTTCCCTCTTGATGGATGAAAATCTTCAAATTTAAAAATAATATAAAATTACTATGTTAAATTTTATAACATGTTTCCAAAATATAAAATGAATAATAATTGTAGTGGTTAAACATATTTTGACTTTTACAAGTATTTTGTAAATACTGGAACTAAACAAGGAATCAGATTTTACTCTTTATGTTTTAAAAAATCAAACTGTATCAATAAAATATTTCCAAAATGCTACAATAACAGGTACAATGGTTTAAAATTTTAATACAAAAGACTGTCCAGAGTTGTATAATATAGACGCACGCCGTGCGCGGAAAGTTTTCCGCGATTTTTAGAAAGAGAAACGTAATTTTTGTTCTTGCAACTTTTTTTTTTTTTTTTTTTTTCTAAATATCGAAAAATGAAAAATGTTCGCCAATTTTGTGTACGATCTATTTATTGTCTGGCAGTGGTGATTCTGTTCCGAAAATTTAAGGCATTCGGTTCCGAAAATTCAGACATAAAAATATCATTAAAATATATTGGGAATTTCAATAAATGGTCGTCGATAGAAAAACCAATTTCGTCAGTCTTTCGCAGAAATATATAATTAAAGCAGATTATAATTAATAGCAGCTGTTATAATTAAAGCAGAGTTATAAATACGCAGGTTTTAAGGTCATTTGGTGTGGCGTTAAAGTATAAATCACAGTCGACGAAACAGTTCATTTCAAAATAACAGTTCATTTATTAAATTCAACTTGAATTTTAAAAACTTAAATAATAAAGATATATACATACACCTCCAGCTTTTGCTGGGAATCATATTGACATATTATAGCTATAGCAAGGAGTAACCTTAAACTCCATCTCCATGGTCCTTCCATTACATTACTTCCATCACGACACCTCACACTCCATGGAGTTGTTTCACACTAAATATACTTACTGAGTACATCAAACTGGAATAAAAATATGCATACAGTTACAGTTAAAAGAGAGTGCCTTTACGACCGAAATGGGAAAATAAAAACTGGTTCGGAACGATATAACTTCCGAACAAACCAGACGACAAATTTTGGGGGACAAGACTTTGTCCAGATTTCCAACAATAATCACCAATTTTCGTCTAAGCATTGCGAAAAACAGGCGAATTTCGTCAAAGGATCGTAAAAAAAAAATAATTCCGTCAAAGAATAGCACAATTTTGTGTATGATTTATTTATTGTTTGCCATGGGAGATTCTGCTCCGAAAATTTAAGGCGTTCGGTTCCGAAAATTAAAAAAAAAAATCGGCCATCAGTCCGAAAATTCAGACATAAAAAAAAGTCACTGAAAAATACTGCGAATTTCAACAAATGGTCTCCGTAAAAAAACAAAAAAACAATTTCGTCAATCGTTCGCAGAAAAAATCACCAATTTCGTCAAAGCATAGCAAAAAAAAAAAAAAAAACGCAAATTTCGTCAAAAAAACCGCGAATTTCTTCAAAGAATCGTAAAAAAGATAATTTCGCTAAAGAATCGCAGAAAAAAGCAAATTTCGTGAAAGGAATGCAGGAGAAAAAAGAAATTTCCTAAAAGCGTAGCGGAAAAAGGCCGAATTTTGTCGAAGGATCGCGAAAAAAACGCAAATTTCATAGAAGAACGGCGGAAAAAACTAATCCCTCAAAGGATCGCAAAAGACAACACGAATTTCATCAAAGGGTCGCGGAAAAAGCGAGAATTTCGTCAAAAGACCATAAGAAACGCAAATTTCGCCAAATGATCGCGAAAAAAGCGAATTTCATTAAATCGCTGAAAAAGTGCAAATTTCGTCAAAGGAGCGCAGGAAAAAAAACGAATTTTGTAAAAGCATAGCGGGGAAAAGCGAGAATTCTGTCAAAAGATCGCGAAAAAAAATGCAAATTTCACCAAAGAATCGCGGGGTAAAAACGCGAATTTCGCTAAAGAATAGCAAAAAAACGCAAATTTCTTCAAAACGCCGCGGGAAAAGCGCGAATTTCGTTAAAAGATTGCAGGAAAAAACGGGAATTTCGTTAAAGGGTCGCGGTAAAAACTGATTGGTCTCTTTAATGATAATAACTATGAATGGACGTCTCCCTAGAAAATGTGATTCAGTTGTTTCAGAAGCAATGGCACATTATTTCTGTGAACAGAGTGACTGGCATTTTGTGCGAAGAGGTCACAATATTAAGGATTGGGCTGTTACTAAAAGCATTGACAAAATAATTGACAGGAATTCACCTTTCTTACCATGGATTTTTAAGTTTATTATTTTTTAACCGAAATAATTATTCTTTAATTAATATTAATTAATTTTTTATTTAAAAGGTAATTATTTTAAAACTACTGATTTTAATTCATATCGTCAAAACAATAAAACACGTTACTTTATTAAACGTTAAATTAATTTACAGAAAGTTTTTGACCCAATATTTATGTGCGCAGAAAGTTTTTGGTTTTATACAAGTCTGGGACTGTCTTATGAAAATAGTAGAATTAAGCAGGTAGAGAGAGCGATTTTGTTCGTGTAATTTTTTTAAAAACTTTATTAATTATTTATAATGTTTGCAAAATCCTACAATAATAATGATATTCGTTAAGTTATTTTACAAGTAACTGTCTTTAGCAAAGCATTTTTTGACAAATTCTTGTTTCACATAGGCTTCTTTATCTAGAAATATTCTACTTTTTACTAGGAACCTTGCAATAACAGGTCTTGGATCATAAGAAGTTGTTCCAATTCCATTAAGAGCAATGAACATCCTTGAGTTTAAGGCTTCTCTTTATACTAGTTCCGACTGTTTTTTTTTTTTTTTTTTTTTTTTTTTTTTTAATTTAAGCGTTGTATGTATGGCAGACCTGCCAACTGCTACGAAAAAATCGTAGTTGCTACGATTTGGACCTATAAACTACGATGCTACGAAAATCGGTCTAAAACTACGATTTTTTGCAAAAACAAACAAAAAAAAAAAACGCATTTTTTGTTTCTAATTGCGATTTTTATCCCGCGCAGCATATTTTTCAGGAATGATTCTGTTTTAAAATTTCAAAGTATTCATTTCCGAAAGTTTTAAAAAATTTGTCATTAATCCGAAAATTCGGACATTAAAAAATGCTCATGGAAAAAAAAAATCTGGGCTGCAAAACAAACTTCTTAACATAAAACCCTCTTTATGTATATCAACCACAAGTGAATCGTGTTTCTGTAAATATTTATACAGGAATTCCCTTCCTTAGAAACAGGGATGCCATTTTAAGAATTTCTGGATAGGGGGAGGGGGGGGGGATCTTTGAGGGGCAAGATTTGAAATAGTGTGCAAAATCGCTGATTTGTACTGTTTATTATTAAACATTTCAATTTACGAATTATTATTAAACATTTCAATTTTGTGTGGTAAAAAACACAAAATTCGTCAAAAGTTCATAGTAAAAAGTGCAGATTTCAACAAAGAATTGTGATAGAAAAATGTGAATTACGATTGTGGGGAAAAAATTGCGAATATCCTGAAATGGTCGCGGGGAAAAAAATTCGAGAATTTCGTCAAAATTTACTGCACTGAGCTAAAAAATTGGAACTAGGCTTCGTTTACAAATGTAAAAAAAATGCTGCAAAACGAGAAGAAACTTATAACTATCGTATAAAAATTGTCAGAGGAAAAAAATTACTATATTGAGTTGAAAGACTTAAACCTTATTCCTTTTACGTATGTCAAAAGATGGCTCCGAAACACAAAAAACCAACCAACCAACCTCCAGATTAATTTCAATATTCTGTGCTACGATTTCTCATTTTCAAAAGTTGGAAGGTCTGGTATGGACACAACTCTATGTGCCAACAACTTCATGTGGCAACATTGTGAGGTGTCAAAGAAAACTTTGACAGCGTCAATTTGTTTAAAACAGAGTGAGGTTGGGACGCCTTAAAGTAGAAATAGTCTTGCTGTCAATGAGAAGGACGCAGATTTTCAGATGCGCAACAAAAGCCATCATTTAAATAGGCGACTTCGTCTTTACCAAAAATGTTCTCACCATCAAGGTGGGCTGCACTAGCAACCTCTCCTGGTCTTCGTGCATTTAACAAAGCATGTATCCTGTAGGAGAGGCTCACTTTATCCTCTTCCAATCTTTGAGAAACAAATTCTTTACAACTCAATATAGTTTCTTTTCTCACTGCACACCAGCATCTCTTGGTAGAAACTAAAGAGTTGTGTTTGCATCTCTGAGGATTTTCTTCCACTTACTGCTTTCATTTATTTCCACCAACTGTTCTTCGTATCCCTCAGAACTTACTCATTTTTGATAATCGTCAGAGAATTTGTAAAAAAATTTCTTTGACAAATTCCATATCAATTCTTTATCAGGCAGTGTAATGAAAGACCTTTGACTGTCTGTCTCAAGTTTTTCAAAGTGTATCAGAACATCTAGCATTAGGCAAGCCAGGTGTTGTTCACTTTTTTTTAAAAATCTATTTATAATCGAATAAACCCGCGAGCAGAAGTTTGTTCAGTTTTGATGAGTAGGGTTGATGGTTCACAATGTTTTCTCAATGTTTTTTGCATGAGAGAAAAATTGTGCCGTACTGCTTTTGCCATGTTTTTTAAGTGTTTCACGAACTGACTTCAAAATATGCAGAGAAACAAAAGGCACTTTGATTTTCTGTTCAGGATATTTCTTCAAGCACTTTAAAGCGTAGAGCAGAAACTCGATAAAATGTTGCTTGATGATTCCAACTCCGACACAGTTAAGTAAGACCTGAGCAAAGCATCAAACGCAAAGTTAGTCTTTACCCAAGTTCCGTTTCATAAGAGCACAGAGACCGCTGCTTTTGCCTGTATTTTCCTTTACCCACTTATTGTTAAGCCTGTAAACTTATTTTTGCGATATTCTCAGTGCACAAATTACCAAATACAACCTTGACAAAATCCACGAAGCCTTCTGCTCCTCGCTTACTGAATTTACATTGTCCTAGATAGAAAAACTCATTCTATGTCCTGTTCTTTTGAAAAAACCCGTGCTCTAACAAATTTGTTATCAACTCCATATTTCTAAATAGAACCATCTACTTGGATAGCAAAACAAACAGCATTTTGTAACTGTTTTCTTTTACTGCTATGACATCTGTTGCCATTCTTATCATCTCCTGAGTCAAAGAGTCAGCTTATATCATTAACCTATTTTTTAAAAAAGTTATCGGCACCATACTCTATCACTGGGCGACAATATCGTGGTACTAGGCGACACTAGTGTCGCCTACTTTACATGTTATTTTATGCTCTGATAGGAGGGCTTCTGTACATTGCAACTTTAACTAAACCCGACATAGCGTCTGTCGTTAATATCCTGGGAAGAAGGAATGAATCCCCAGGGAAATCGATTGGCAAGCTATCGAGAAGTTAATTAGACATCTACTAACTACCAAAGATCTGAAATTCGTCATAGACAAAACAAAACCTCCAATCCTAACGGCATATAGCGATGCCGACTGGGGCAACGACAGAATAGACAGGAACTAAACCACTGGAAACTTGTTTAAATTAGGAAATAATATATTGGATGGTCATCGAGGAAACAGAGTTGCACAGCACTCTCGTCCACGGAGGCTGAATATATCGCTGCCTCTAATGCAGGTCAAGAAATCGCGTGGTTATTAGACTTGTTGAACGATCTCGAACTATGTCAACAACTACCCGTAACATTGTACGAAGATAACTTATCAGCCATAAAATTGACTGAAAACGAAAAAGCACAGACAAGAACAAAACATGTGGAGGTGAAATATCACCATATTAGACATCTATGCCAGAATGGCATAATCAAAATAACTTATTGCCCATCGAAATTAATGTTAGCAGACGTCCTCACCAAACCGCTGCCAAAGCCTCATTTCGAGTGTTTGAGAAATAAGTTAAATATTTTACGCTCGTCGGTTTGACATAAAAAGCGGGGGTGTTGGAAAATGTCTCGGATATGAGTGTTTTACGTCAAGCATCTCCTCGCTTGTAACAAGATAATTTACTGTGGCATTATGCAACATAACTTTAATTGTGACACTGTACTTTGTTTGTGAGATATGCTTTTCGTAAGATCACAAAGTAACGGGCCTTTAACGTTGGACACTTATGTTTCGGTGTTGCGGCAACAGATGGCAGCACCAAAAAAGAAGTTTTCGGACACTCTAGACTCACTTAATCAAGATTGAACTGTACTTGTGAAATAATTGCTTGTTATGCAGTTTCATTGTTTCCAGACTATTTTACTCTGCTTTAACTTGTGTGGGCCCCTTCTACTTCTCACTCGAATGGCCGATGTTGTCAGGCCAACAGCGCACGAATTTCTGTGCGTTGTTCTATTGTTATAAAGAAAAACCTTACATCTGCGTGGATTCAATATCATGTTTTAAATTACTAATCTTATTTTATTCTTCTTTTTATAGTGTGAGTGTGCATCTTTATGTAATCAAGAAACAGCATTAGATTAAATGGTTTTAATCTGCACTTCTGCTCATCAATGAATACCACTTACATATTTTTTTCAAATAAAATTAATCGAATGTTTTACGTGATCAACGTAAGAAGTCAAGCACTCTACGTTCGCTTACCAGAAAGGCAAGAAAAAATTTTCTATCTTTAATAATTGTTGTTTAACAATTTATACTGGGTCCTTAGCTTAATGCTTATCGCGAACTCACTCCCTTCAAAATATTTTTTAAAAAATTCCCAGTACACAGACAATATACAAGCAAGAAAATAATGTATAACCATAGTTCTAATATAAAAATAGCAAATAAAGCCTTTGTGCAACAATATTAAAAAGCAGAAAAACCAACGTTTAAAATGCACAAATAATATATGAAAAGCAGCAAACAGCTGTTTCGAATCTACTAGCGAGATTCTTCTTCAGTGCAAAAGGAACAGCGTGCTAGAAAAAGTTGGCTCAGCCTTGCTTTTTCTAGCACGCTGTTCCTTTTGCACTGAAGAAGAATCTCGCTAGTAGATTCGAAACAGCTGTTTGCTGCTTTTCATATATTATTTGTGCATTTTAAACGTTGGTTTTTCTGCTTTTTAACATAGTTCTAATAGTATATGTTCCTCAAAACCTGACAGTGTGTAACAAGGTTTTTCGCACCAGGCGCCAAAGGAGTTGTTGTGGTACTGCTTGCGCTTACTACCAAGTGTTTAAAAAAAAAAAAAAAAAAAAAAAAAAACGAGTGAATTTTTCATAATCGAGTTCGGTGCCCATGCCAAATTATTGTATTGTAACGAAAGTTTTTGGGAAAAAACATGAATTGCAGGCAAAAAAAGAGACAAAATTTTCAAGATGAACACTGAATGATTATAAAAGAGTGTGCGCTTTTAAAAAAAGCTATTTTTTATTTTATATTTAATTTTCAAAGTCAGTTATAAAGAGGAAGAAGCGTCAATAGCATTTGGTCGTTATAACAACGTTCCCGCGGTAACCAAGTTTGAGATTTTATCTAATGAAAACAGCAAATAAATATAAAATTGCGAAAAACTGAATTATTTAAAAATACAATATGTTTATTCTGATAGCACAATTTTTTTCTTCCGGATTAGAAGGATGAAATTAAATTACTTGTGCAGCTGCAGTTTAACACAACCTTAATATATATATATATATATATATATATATATAGATATATATATATATATATATATATATATATATATATATATATATATTAATTCTGAATGCATAAATAGGAGATAATTCTATAAAAATATGATAATTAAAGAAAATATGTTTGCCATTCATTTATTGATTCAAATATATATTTTACATCACGTATATATCCTGATTACTTTAAGAATATGATAATTTTTTAAATTTTTATTCAAGTAAAATTTTTAATGTTTATTGTGTTTGCAAAAATATTTAGAATTTTAGAAAATAATTTTTTTAAACACTATAAGTTAATATTGGGTGTCAACTTTCTGATGCTGAGAACAAAATTTTTATAATTATATTCCGTAATAGATATATATTTTTAATTTTCCCATATGTTAATATTGGAATTACTGTATTAGAATTAGTATTAGGGGGAATTAGAGGCCAACATGGTCCGGGGTTATACCCGAACCGAAAATTTCATTTGAAGTCAACCCGAAACTAACCAGAAACGAAAGAAAATTAATCCGTATTTGTATGCAATTATGAAAAAATAGTGGACAATCATATTTCTTTCTATAATGTCAACTTTTCTTTTTTTAAGTATGTATGTTTTACATGTAAATGGTATATGTATGTACAAGAGTATGTATACATATTTCAGACATAAATACAATCTGTTCATCTGAAAAGAAATTCTAGATTTTTCTTAAAATTGGGGTTATAACGACCTGCAAGTATGAAAGCAATTCTAAATTGACCTGCAACGAAATAATATTAGCGCATAGCCGACTCGCGATTCGGATCGTATCGGGTTCAGGTAAAATCGGGTACCCGACCCGATACAGATATCTAAACGAACTTGCCACCGACAAACAGAAAATTAGCAAAATAGTTGAACAATTAAAACATTAATTGTATTGAAAAGTTTAACTTACCCATCATACGTAGTATAGGTAAGTCTTGTAATCGTTTTAAAAATCGAAAAAACAAAATTTGACGGATTTACACTTTTCGAACACTGGAGATTCCGAAAAACATATTTTTAGATAAAAACACATTTGCCATCCGTCTGTGTGTGTGTGTCTGTAAACGCTCTATCTCCCGAACAAATTGAGATAGAGACTTGAAATTTGGTATGTACTTAGTATGTAATAATGAGAAGAAGCCTATTGCATTTCAGTAATCTCGATTATCCGGAACTATTTTTTTCGGACTCTCGAAATATTCGTTCTGATAAAAGGTATATAAAAAATTCTGAAATTGTTTATTTTAAGGAGTGAATATAAAAAACAATAAAGAAACATAAATTTTGCATAAAGAATGAAGTCGATCGGATAATTAGTTGCCGAGATATTTATAATCATATTTTCCACACTCTTCGATTTTTCATAATACTGTATTTCATTCAAATCTCAATTCAAAGATATATTTTAATTGGAAATAAGACGCTTAATCCGGCGCAGTAAACTGTTAGTTAATATGATTATCATTTTTTTCAATTATAAGGGTGTTTCTTTTACGCAAAACAATAATAGAGCATTTAAAGTTTATGACGTCATGACATTAAGCCACTATTTTATACACTCTATCTAGCGAGCAAATTGACAACAAATACGTTTAAATTTTATTTTGGAATTGCAATGGATTTTACAAATAGTTTACACATGTTTTATTTTCATATTTCATATTATGCATGTCCATGATGGTTAAGAATCACGGCGGCCCCCAACGACTAGTTTTTCTTCGTTGTAGGAAATGTAAAAATGTAGAATTCTATTCTATAAGATGAAATTTTCAATTTTTAATCGCGTCTTACTGATCAGTATTTGTCATCGGCGAAGTCAGTTATTTATTTATTTATTTTGTAATTCATAACTGGCGGTCTTCTCAAATATGTTTCCTTTTTCATTTTCTTTCAGCCACAAATCCTGCTCTTGGCGCGAAGCCAGATGCGAGGCGGGGAAGATCTCTGCAAAAAGAAGCTTTTTCTTTTCCTTTGATGTGACCGACTCGTTGAGGATGTGAAACGGCGACTATTATTGGCTATTTATCGCCTTAAGTAATTCCATTTTTTTTTTATCAAGAATTTTTTTTTAAACTAACGTATTTATTAAAAAAAGAAAAAGTAAAGAGGATTTATTTAATCAAGTATAAAAATTTTCTTACTACAAGCGTGTAAACTGTTGAATAACTTTCGAATGAATGCACCGATTTCGACTATTCTTTTCCAGGGACTGATTACCGACGGGACACAGGGCCGGCGAAAAGGGGGCGGCTGCCCAGAACTCCGTGCCAATTGGGGTCTTGCTAAGCTAAGGCTAAGGGCCCCGAGTCTCTCTGTAAAATTCGAAATAACTTTTCGTATATTTTTGCTCTAGATTTGTTTTTAAATGTTTCTTCATAAAAAAAAAATAATAATAATAATATAAAATCAGTATTAACTTTATTTCTTACAGGCAAAGTTGATACAATTGTCGGGGAATGTATAGCTTTGGTGAAAGTAATCGTGAACGCAAAAAAATAAATCTTTAAAATACTGTAAAGGATAGAATATTTTGCGAAATTAAAACTAATTATGCATATAAAATGCGAAAGTAGTAGCATTTTTCGTACATTTTATTATCTATATTATATATTATTCACATGCATATATATTTATATTATATATTATTCACATATTATTCATATACATTTAAAAATAAATTTTATTAGTCTAGTATTACAATACACCTTGGGCCCCTAAGAGGCCATAGCTAGAGGGGTGCTAGGGGAGCTCAACCCCCCCCCCCCCCCCCAACTGAAAAGTTTTGAGCCTCCCCTCTGAGAAAAATTCGAAAGTCACCAAATGACACTGTATTTTAAAAATCCAAATGAAACTGTGTTCAAAAACTGAATTTAGTTTTGGTGCCATTTACACTTTTGCACAAACATTAAATTGTAGTGTTTGTATAAAAACAGCAAAAAAAGTGTTTCAACACGCGCGCATCCTATTTTTATATATCAAGCTGTTCAATTGTTTGCTACTGCTAGTATTAATTATAACTAGATTTAGAATTGGCAACCTTTTCCTAATGCAAATGTGCAAACATTAACGTCATATCACAGCATCTCATCACGTGATGGGAATATTCAGAAACAAAACTTAAAGTTTGTAACTGTTTTGAAACAGGTGAACCGTGTTGACATCACCACTTACTACTCGTATTTCACTAATATAATTATGCACTAGTTATACTCTGGAAATTTTCATTCTGCAGCCTTTTTTTCCTTAGCATAAAATTAACTTGTTATAAACAGCTTTATTAAACTATTGTGTCTTCAATATTAATGTACACTAATTTATCTTTCTATATAATAGTTTAATCATCATGTGTCTGATAGAGAAAAAAAGGATGAGCCTCCCCTACATTTTCTTGAGCACCCCCTATTATTCTCTTCTGGCTACAGCCCTGGGCCCCTTCCCTTTAATTGCTTTGCCAGGGCCCCAGACGACATTTCGCCGGCTCTGGGACAAACTTCCACAAGTAAAAAGGAACAGAAAATTTTTGCTTTATTCATGATAGTAATTTTGCATGAATAAGACGAAATTTTCTATTAAAATTTACTGATGGAAATTTGTCCCATTAGTAACTATAGGCCCTATTCTTTTCGTGTTAAATCATGATCAGGGTTTAAGTTGCGTTCCAAATTTCTTTAGCGAAAACGATAATAATAAAATTTGTAAAAGAAAAAAAAAAAAAAAAACTTTAGGGCTACTTCAATCACGCGAAGATACTCGCAAGCTAATGTTAAACCTATAGGAGGGTTCTTTTAAAATATCCCGCTTGCATTTCAATATTTTTAAATATTTTCTTTTGCATTGGATTTTTTTTTATATGAGGTCAGTTTCCGAAAGTGAAAGTATCCTCATGAAAATAAATAAATAGAACCAAAATTTAAAAAGTAAAACACACTCTTGGTAGAGATCGATCTAAGCTATCCAATGGAAAAAAAAAATAATAATAATAACATTGAAATGCAAACGAGACATTTGAAAAGAATCCTCAAATAGGTTTAAGAGCCTATTCGTTAAACCTATGAAAGCGTTCTTTCATATTTCTGGCTTACATTTTTATATTTTTAAATTGTTATTATTATTATTATTATTCCATAAGATAGCTGAATTTGACCTCTAACCAGACTAGTTTTTACTTTTTCGATTTTAGTTGCAGTTTATGTAAATGTAAATATATATGCATAAAGTTACTTTCACTTTCGGAACCGGTTTCGAAAATTGAAAGAAGCACAATTAAAAGAAAAACAGCACCGAAAATCGGAAAAGTAAAAACTAGCCCAATTAAAAATCGACCTAAGCTATCCCATGCAAAAAAAAAAAAAAAAACATTTAAAAAATATTAACATTCAAGCGAGAAATATGGGAAAAAAATGCTTCTATACATTTAACATTAAGGTACGAGTTCCTTTGCGTGATTAGTGTAGCCTTAACATTAGCTTGGGAGTCTCTTCGCAAAGATTTTCAGGATCTTCTCCACGTTCTTTGGTCTTCTCTTGAGTTTCTTCTTATATGCAAACTGAATGTCAATAATTAGTCACCGCATTTTTACAGGATTATTAATATTTAATAATATAAAAAGTAGATGTTTCAGTTGTGATATGTGTTTTTAAGCTTATCTAAATTTTTGCAAACTACGTACTCTGTATAAATATCGTAGATCATATATCATGGCTGTGAAAAATAATTCGCAGGCATTACCGCCTATGGGTGTGATTTGTTTAAGAATGGTTTTTAATTGTGTTAGGCATGTTCCAGCTGAACTATACTTGGTATACTAAGAGGTGTCATGTTTGTCGTATATATAAATTTATATACAGGGCTACGCAAAGAACTGAATACATTGCTGTCTATGGATGTTAATTGCTGGAAGTGCGTTTTTCTGCGTGTTATACGCATTGTAGCTGAATATGTGTTATGTATAAAAATCTGTAGTTAATATACAGGACTGAACAAAAGAATTCCCGTATATTTCCGTCTGTTGGTGGAAATTGCTGAAGGTGAATTTTCAACTGTATTATGCGTTTTCTAACTGATCAAAATTTTATATTTGGCAGTAATACACAAAGTATATACATAGCTGTAGATTTTGCGTAGTATGTACAAATTTATAGATTATATACAAGGCTGCACAAAATAATTCTGCCTTTCAGACTATGGACGGTAATTTCTGAAATTGGGTTTTTAATTATTTTAGGTATTTCTTCTTAAATTGTTCACCTAGCTATCTTCTTTCATCTTATTTACGCGGTGGAGTTTGGTTACTGTGTTCTAGAGGTGTTGGAAAGTGCTTCATAATGTGTGCTGGACGCATAAATTTTCTTTCTTGTACTCGTTTTATCTAGTATTTGGATTTTATTTCTAAGTTTTATTATTAAGCATTCAAGAATCCATCAAAGAATTTTCCGCCAATTAATATTAAAAAAGTTATTTTATTCTGGTGAATTGTTTATTAAAATAAAGTTGCTGGAATGTTATTCCATATGAAGGCATGGATAAGAAGTTCACCGTTGGTAAATAATAACAAATTGGAAATTGCACGTCAAACGTGGGAAATGTGGTGCGTTCGTACTATAACTAAGTTTTATAAATATTTTTTGCACCTCATATTGTACTGAATGTATATTTTAGTGCACTTCATAAGTGCATATCAATTTCATTCTGTTCAAAAGGCTGTATCATCATTAAAATGCACTTTAAATAATTTTTTCCCATTGGCCGTCATGTAACGAAAAACTTTTGACTGTCCCTGTAAGTAAACTATACATCCGATTTTCATAAAATTTGAAATGACTCGACAAAATTTAGCAACAATTATATATTTAAAATTTCAAAGCATTCGGTTGGGTAGTTTTTGCTCTGTTATTTGCGGACGGACTGAACGACGACTATAGGTGCTACGTATTTATATAATTACGAACGCACCTAAAAAGGTTAAAAGTTTTACCTTTATGTACTGTGAATATTGAAATAGATTCTTCTTAAGATGAACAAAACATATTTATTAGAAGAAAAATACACGTAGAATAAGATGCTGGACACTTGTAACACTCACAATATGAAAACAGATGAATTCTTGAAACTATTTACAAATACAAATATCAAGAAATATTTTAAACTATTTAACATTAGTGTTTGTTGCAGTTTTGAATATAATATTCCTTTGGAATACTAGCGAGTTATATAGGATTTTTAATCCCAGCAGCATTTTGCTGCTTACAGCCAGGCCCGGACTGCCCAGGTCGGTTGGTCGGCGATTGCCGAGGGGCCCCGGCCCAACGGGGCTCCGAAAGCCCCCTTCAAAATATAAATATATTACTTTATAATTTGTTATATTGGAGTAATTTTTAGGGATGCAACGGGTATCCGGTAAATATCCGATCTCTGGCATATCCGGCTGATTTTTCAGTATCCGAAATACCAATCGGATATCCGGCAGAGCGCAAGCGCAGCAAAACGATTATATACGGATAGCAGAAATCTTTTGGCCCCAAACAATGTAGAGAATCTTTTGTTTATGATGCAAAATCTATACTAATAAAAGAACACATCGCTCTGTGTGTGTGCGCGAATGCTAGCGAAAACTACTGCACGTAGAAGTCTGAAAATTTAGTTGTGAATAGTCCAAGACAGGACTTGATGCACATGAGGCTCAGATTTTTAATCTTTTAAGGGCAGGGGCCCCTGGGCACCTTTAAGTTTTTATGCACTAAATTGTTAATAACTGTCTCTTTTCCATCCGATCTTCTTCGGTTTTGGGGTAATTCTCTATTCAGTTTCTGCTCCATTTCAGTAAACAATCAAAAACGATTGTTTGATGCTGCCATCTGATGGCATGTTTTTGAAACAACAGATCGATTCTCTAAGATACGGTTAAGGGCTTTCTCAAACCCAAAAGGGCAATTTTCTCACATACGTTTTAATTTATTTTTGTTCGAAAATGCATGAAACTAGCTAGTGTTGTTGTTCAGAAACTATGTCATTGAGCTCTTTTTTCCATTTTTTTGCAAGCGCAATAGATCTTTGAGAAAAGAGTGTCAAAGTGGGTGTTTTGAACCGAATTTTCGCGCGAAGGGAGAAAGAGCGGGCGAAAAACGGGTTTGTCATGTGATCGAATTCGCTTATAACTCAATAGGTAATGGATGGATCAAAAGATGGAAAAAACAGTTCAATTCCAAATCGCTTCCATGGCCAGGCTTTCCAATTTTATATCTTTCCGTTAAAAAATGACTTTGTAAATGTGTCAAAACATTTTGCGCTTGTTGAGCAGAACAGTTAAGAACAGCCTTAAGAAAAGTGTTTTATTATTAAATTGGTAAGTAAATTTTTTTGTGATTTTTGATTGAGTATATTTGAAATTGTAAATTTGTACGTTTATATTGCCGTACAAATAATGGAACATGTTTCACACATTGATATATGTTATTTTTTAGTGTATAAAGGATTCAATTTCAAATTTTGTAGTACGTGATATTGCTAGCTGAAGAATAAAGGATATTGACAACAACTACAATAATAAAACGAAAAAATCAGCGCTACAATTTTTGATTCATTTGATGAACCCTTCAATGACTTTGTCAAATCAAGTCAGTGAGGAGTCAGTGATCAGAAGATTACATTAATTTATATGTAATGGAAAAAAAAAAAAAAAAGAAAGAAAAGAAAAGAATAAAAACGTGTAAAAGCATTAAATTTAAAGAAATATTTTTTATGATGTACATTTCCGATTTATTTATGCAAAATTATGAAATATTACAGAATAAAGCATAAAAAAGAAAAATACTAGTAAATTTAGCAAATATTTCCAAATAATATAATTTTTATAATTCTTTTGAACTGCAAACGCAATACGCAATTCTGATCGCTCCCCGCGCAGCTAGAGAAACCCCAACTTGTAAAAAGAAGCAAAAGATGAGGGGTTGTATCAAATATCTGTTGATTAGTGCCAAGATAGCGTACACAATATTGCACGTATTTGGATACAACCCCTCATCTTTCTGTTTCCTTTTGGGAACAACGGATTTCGAGCTTATTCTATCTATAATTTTCAGTTCAAGCTATGATTTTAAGACTTTTACAAAAGTTGCTCTATATATACGTAGCTGATACATTATGCATATTATATTTTGAATGCATTCGCGCATGCGCAGTGAAACATTTTTTAGTAAACCTGCTCATTTTTCTTCTAATTTTTATTATTTTTTAATTCTGATTGTAGAGTATTGTGTACAATGTTGTTTGACATATTTTCTGAAAAGAACTTCCTTTTATATTAAGAACTCTGCAAATTATAAGCAAAAAACTTGGTTAAATTTGGGACTGTTTTTATAAAAACCTTAATTTCTCTACGAATATACATGCTATCCTGATAAAAATGAACACAGTATATTATATTAAGTCACTTATTATTAATCTCGAGTTTGAACGCTTTTGCTACATTAGTTTTTATAGGGTTATCCAATGATATTCGTTCTTTTTCAATTTTTTGACGGTCCCCTATGGGGTTTCGTGAAAAAACCTTCGCGGAAATATATGACCTATACCAGGGTTGGCGAACCTATGGCACGCGTGCCAGAGTTGGCACGTAGGCTCATTTTTCTGGCACCTGAAAAATTTTAATTTGGTAATCGTTATACAGATAAAATCCATTTTTTGTTTCTGTTATAACCAACAAAATTTTGTTCCATATGGGCAGATCACAATTATTATTATTTTTTTTTTTTTTTTGCATCAATTAACGGATCATAATAATTTTCTTTTCCTGTCATGCTATAAAGAGATTTTGACGCGTATTTTGCCTTTTTATATAAATTTAAAAAGCTGTAATTTTCAAATGAATTTCTATTCACCGTCACTGCAATAAAATGGCAAAAGGACCCAATTTAGCTATGTATAATTGTAAAAATAACAATATATGAACCATATTTAAAGCACTTTTCATCGAACGTACAACAATAAAAATCTCATCAATACATTATTAGTACAATGTTTAATGCAACTTGGAAAATTATAACCGAGATTTTGCATTAATAATAAGTTAAAAATTAATTTTAAAAAATCTCATATTTTTTCAATTATTACAGTACATACCGCATAAATGAATCCAATTTACGAATTTAAAATTCGTTCATTTAATGGCTGATTGCAGTATATAGAAAAGCTGCATGTTGAGATTAATATATTTTAATTATTAATGCATGAAAGTAACTGATTTTATAACCAGTGCTTCGTATAAACATCGAACTCTTCAAAATTACTTTTAAATAAGTTTGGCACGTTGCGTTATTGATAGATATTGTTTGTGAATTTTTGGCACGCGCACATAAAAAGGTTCGCCGAGCCTGACCTATACTATACTGTTTACATACCTGCAGTTTCAGGTTAATTCCTCATGTATTTTTCTAGATATTTAACAAAACGTCTAAAGTCGCAAGTGACCGGTCACCCTTGTCCATATAGTGTATGAACTATATAATTTATTGCTAAGAACAAAGAACATACGGGCTTAGTAGTACATTTTTCTTTCAGAAAATAAAACTTACGGTCAGAACGGACTTTAAGAATTGGAAAAACTTGCGAGAAAGAGATATGCTTTCTAAACGTTTTCAGAATGGACCGTATCGGATCTTTCGGTTCGAGGCTATAAAGAATCAGCTGTTAGGGAAAACACTGGAAAATCGCTTCATTGGAAAGCATCACGTTCTTTAAGAATTCAGCTATTTTTTTATTGTTGTACGGAAAGGATTGAAATGTGTGTAATAAATCTGAATAAAATAAGGAACAGTCATTTAATTTCCGATCAATTTTATCTCAATTATCGAATTTATTGGAAATATAACGTTAAGATAAATTAAGTTATAGCGAATGTCTGTAAAAATTAATGAAATTTCAAATGTTTAAATTGAGGTTTGTTTATAAATTATGTAAATTAAACTTATTTTACTTAAATAGGCTTTTACTTCACGATATTAACCCTTTATGTACTGAATTATGAATTCATGAAAATTTTATCTTCTAAAGCCTTTTTCGTGAATTGTTTAAACTACATTAGATTTACATAATCATCCCTCTATTCTAAAAAAAAGTAACACCGCCGCCGCCGACGACTCTGAATTTTTTGTGACCGGAGGTCTTTCTTCGTTAATAGTAAGCAAAATATTGCATACAAAAATATGAAAATCGGTGGTATTATAGAGAAATGTTTGATAAACACGCTGATGCAGACAGTTTTCAAATCGAAGAATTATTTTAAGGGATATTTAATGCTAAAGTTAGACAAAATCGTTCCATTAAAAAAGTTTTATAGGAGCAAAAACTATACATGGGAATTTAATCATTTTTAGATCATTTTATGCGTTACAATTTCCTGGTGTGCAGACTGCATTTATTTTTTAAATTTGACTCATTTTTGAGGTTTTATTTCTATTTTAAATTCAAATTTTCAGCATTTCGAGAGATATCTTTTACATATTTTAGAAAATTGTATTAATTCAAACTGTTGCCAACTGTATAAACAGTGCAAACAATAATATTTGCTTCAGATTACAAATTTATTTGCACGTGACTATTATAAACAGAAAATATAAAAAGCAGGAACTCATTGAAAATTACGTCATAAAAACTATATTTACACGTGAATTTTAAAAGAGAAAGAATACTGTAAAATAATAAATTCATTATCATGCGTTAGAAGTCTTAAATAGGAGAAATTACGCCACATTTATGTCACATTACACTTATTACGTAAAATGAACAAAAAATAATATTGCAAAACAGTTTAAATTTAAAAATTGCGCGAGACATTTATTTGATATTTTAAGATGATCTTTTCAACTATTTTTATTAGGACAGCGCAAATAATATTTCATTTCTAACAAAAGTATTTTCACGTGAATATTAAAAAGAGAAAGAAAAGTTTGGTGAAAATTACGTCAGATTAAAAACGATACATTTAAAGTGTCTTATTTAAAAAAAAAACGTTCTTTTCGCTCTGCTAAAAAATACCGGGAGACAAAGACTCTGTTTATTTAATGCATTTTATATTAGCTTATTTTGAAATGTTTAACTGATTTTATTTAATCAAAGACGGAAACAGCCATTGTATCTTTTAACAGCAGCTGATTTGGCCTTAAAATTCCCCAATCAAAGAGAAATGAATAGAAAACCGTTTATAGGGAGATTGCCGCTGTTTTTTAACTTATAATTCAATCTTCAAAAATCTTTTTAAAGCCGATCAAATTAGCGTGCTTTTAGAGTCTGCGGTGTCTGAACGGGGGTTGACGACCGTAGCTCGTAGAGGGCAGCGCCCCCTAGTTTAATAAATTTTAGAAGGATTGAAGGATTTAAAAGGATTAATTAAATTTGAATTTATAGGGATCTTGTGCAATACTTATAACCCCACTCAAATCTTTTATTTTAAATATTTTTCTTAGTATTTTGTACAATTAGAAAATGTACAAATATAATGTTCTTACAACAGAAATATTTCCGAATTAAAAAATCCCCCCCCCCCCCCCCTACCGCCAAGAAAGCTAGAAAGATGCAAAAGCAAAAGAAATCATCCCTTTAAGAATATTTTAGTTTTGTGTAACCAATAATGCTTTTGGAAGAAGATAAAGTAATGTATCTATAACTCATTCTAAACTGTATTGCAACTAATCGATGTATTAAATGAATTTTACAACAAGTTTTTTTAATGGTACTTATAAGTACTGTCAGTAGATAAAGGGTTCATGATAATTTATAGTGTTTAGAAATTTTTTCATTTAAATTTTGCAAATCATGCTTTTATCAAATTTTTCACTATTTAGTAATTAAATAATGAAACAATATGCGAATATTTAGATTAATTTGATTTCTGAGCTCATAAGTGTGACAATAAAATAACATTACAAAAAGAAATGCCAAAAAAACCCCATGGTGAATGCAAAGCATAAACAAACGATGCCGCCATTTTGCCTATTGTAACGTCACGAGAATACTGTCCGTATAATTGGATTCACTCTAACTCATGATGAGCAGAACAACAGTAAAACCTCCCTAAAGCGACCACGTTCCATTCCAATAAAAATGGGTCGCTCCGAGAGGTGGTCTCTTAATGGAGGTCATGTTTAAATCTAAATTTTAATTGTTCAAAAAAGGTAACAATTAACGTTACTAAAATTTATTTTTCACATTAGGAAAAAATATAAAATTTAAGTATCAAAACAAAAGTTAATTACATAAGTTAATTACTGCAGCGTTTAAAAAATGAATACATTGACGTTTGCTTTGATTTTACGGTTTTATCTTTTATAACTTTTATTTCCAATTCCTTTCGAAGTTCAGTAAATAAATGCAAATTTTTTTGGACGGAAACAAATAATGACAATTTCGTCAATTTATCTATTTTTTTTTTTTTTTTTTTTTTTTTTTTTTAGAGTTTCCTGATAGAATAGGGCAGGGGAGTTTATTGACTATCATTCTTAATTTGTCATCAGAGTTAAATTCATTGCCTAAAAAGGCACAAAGGGGTTTAAACGCTTAAAAGTTACAAGAATTTAAAAAAAAAAAAAAAAATCTAAACTTAGTTTAGAAATTTGATGAATAATGAGCTACCTGGAATTATTTTTCCAATAAAATCTTCTTCAAGCGACCAGAAAAAAACGAAATTTGTTTCATTTTCTTCAGAGAAGTTGGTCGCTCATGGAGGGAGTTCAACTGGGAGGGTCTCTGAATGGAGGTAAAATTAGTATTGAGCCTATGGGAATAAATTTCGTTCCAAGTTTATCGTTCGTGAAAAAGTGGTCGTTCAAGGAGGTGGTCGCTTAATGGAGGTGGTCACACATGGAGGTTTCACTGTAATTCAATGGAGGGAACAAGCTTTTGACCTAAGACGCGTTTCAAAAACTAAAGAATATAAACATAAAATAAGCTAACCTAAGAACAATTTCCCATGCAAGACAATTTTTAAACATACCTATATAAAAAACAATAGAAATATTTAATAACTAGCAAACCCCGCGGCTTTGCTCGCGCAATATTTGAAATATGCCAAGTGATATATATGTGTCTAATTTTTATTAAAAGGTACTAACTAAATTTTTATTTTATTAAAAGGTAATATTTTATTTTATTAAAAAGTACTTATTATTTATAGGAATAATTCAAAAATTACTATTTAAAACACAGTTTGATTAAACATCCTTATTACACTGCATTAGGCAGAAATAAGACTTAAATTAATAAAATGAAATAAAAATAAATAAATGATAATTTAGAAAATATTTTGAAACTTTTATGCTCAATTAATACGCTCATTTCAGTATTCATTTGAAGTTTTGAATTTTTTAGAAACCGTCTTCTTACATCTTAAAATTAAACATCATGTCAAATTCCAAGTCCTACCACCTCTCTCAACACAAAGGGCTATGTTGAAACAGGAACTGTCACCATTAATTTGCCAATATTAATTTTGAAATCGGTTTGTTATTTCCTAATATTCCACAGAAACGTAACTTAAAAAGCTTTTAAAGCCCTTTTTTGAACGTTTGTTGTTCCTGTGAACCTCAGGTTGTAGAATCACCAGCATAAAATATAGCCTGTGTAGGATCAGAGACTGTTACCATTGATTCGAAACTATTACTTTTATAATCGGTTTATATTCCCTGAAATTGCATAGAATCGTAATTTAGAACTTTTTTAGAATGCTTTTCGCACCTCCCCTTCGATTCACCCCTTTTTAATTCGAATTTATTTTCGACGTTCTTTCGAGGGCATTTATATTTTATAAGTAACTAATATATCATATTTAAAGTTTCTAGCCTTTTCAGTATCACAGTAATCGCAATTTAGAAAGTTTTTAGCTCCTGCAACACTCTGGTGGTAGTGGCACAAACATAAAATATAGCTTATGTTTGAGCAAGTTCTATCACCAAAATTTGTCATTATTTTTTTAATCGGTTTGGTAATTTATAAGTTTGCTTAAAAATTATAACTTATAACGCTTTTCACTCACTTCGTTTTTTTAAATTTGGAATTTTCTTTCGACTGTTCTTAGAAAGCAGTTGCATCTTGTAAGTAAATACCATGCCGTACTTCAAAGTGTTAGACACCTCAGTTGTGCAAAAAACGCAAATTAGAACATGTTTTGCTTTTGCAACCCTCAGATGGTAGTGACAGCAACATAAAATATAACCTATGTTATAACAGGGACTGTCACCATTGATTTGCAACCATTACTTTTGAAATAGCTTTGGTATTTCCTTAGATTGAGTAGAAATCGCAATTTAGAAAGTTTTAGGACGCTTTTCGCGCATTTTCACACCGTTTGAAATTTCCAATTTTTTCGAAACTGTTCTTAAAGATTATTTATATCTAATAAATATGTACCTTGCCTAATTTTAAGTTGCTAGCCCCTACCGATCACAAAAATCGAAATTTAGAACGCTTTTTTGCTCCTGCAACCTCTTGGTGATAGTGATACCGACATAAAATAGCGGCTATGTTAGAGCAGGAGCTGTCAGCACCAGCTGCCTACCATTACGTTTGAAATCAGATTCATTCTTCCTGAGATATTGCCGACAAATCGGCATTTAGAAAGTTTTTAGAACGCTTTTCGCGCATTTTGCTCCTGCATCTCCTCTGGGGTAGTGGAAACAGATATAAAATACATCCTATCTTGGAGCAAGATCTGTCACCATCATTTTTACACCATTATATTTGAAATCGGTTCAGTACTTCCTGAGATTGCATAGAAATCGCAATTTAGAAAGTTTTTTAGAACGCTTTTTGCGCATTATGACCCCCTTTTAAATTTCGATTTTTTTTTTAGGAAATGTCCTTAGAGATCATTGATATCTTATAATTAACTGCCATTCCAAATTTCACGATTCTAGGCCCTTCCGTAACGCAAAAGCCGCAATTTAGAACGTTTTACTCCTGCACAACCTTTGGGGTAGTGGCACCGACTTAAAACATCGCCTATGTTGGAGCAAGGGTTGTCACCATCATTTTGACACCATTATTTTTTAGATCGGTTTGGTATTTCCTGAGATTGTGTAGAAACCACCATTAGAACGTTTTTAGAACGCTTTTCGCGCATTTTCACCCCTTTTAAATTTCGAATTGTTTAAGAACTGTTCTTAGAAATCCTTTATATCTAATAAGTAGCAAATATTTCAAATTTCATATTTCTAGGCCCTTCGGTAACGCAAAAATCGCATTTGTAGAACTTTTTTGCTCCTGCACCCCCTTTTGGGTAGTGGCACCGACATAAAACATAGCCTATGTTGGAGCAAGGGTTGTCACCGTCATTTTGACACCATTATTTTTTAAATCGGTTTGGTATTTCCTTAGATTGTGTAGAAACCACCATTTAGAACATTTTTTAGAACGATTTTCGCGCATTTTCACCACTTTTAAATTTCGAATTGTTTAAGAACTGTTCTTAGAAATCCTTTATATCTAATAAGTAGCAAATATTTCAAATTTCATATTTCTAGGCCCTTCGGTAACGCAAAAATCGCATTTGTAGAACTTTTTTGCTCCTGCACCCCCTTTTGGGTAGTGGCACCGACATAAAACATAGCCTATGTTGGAGCAAGGGTTGTCACCGTCATTTTGACACCATTATTTTTTAAATCGGTTTGGTATTTCCTTAGATTGTGTAGAAACCACCATTTAGAACATTTTTTAGAACGATTTTCGCGCATTTTCACCACTTTCAAATTTCGAATTGTTTAAGAACTGTTCTTAGAAATCCATTATATCTAATAAGTAGCTAATATTTCAAATTTCATACTTCTAGGCCCTTCAATAACACGTAAATTGCATTTTTAGAGCGTTTTTTGCTCCTGCACCCCTTTTGGGGTAGTGACACCGACATAAAACATAGCCTATCTTGGAGCAAGCGTTGTCACCATCATTTTGACACCAATATTTTTTAAATCGGTTCGGTATTTCCTGAGATTGTGTAGAAACTACCATTTAGAACGTTTTTTAGAACGATTTTCGCGCATTTTCACCACTTTCAAATTTCGAATTGTTTAAGAACTGTTCTTAGAAATCCATTATATCTAATAAGTAGCTAATATTTCAAATTTCATACTTCTAGGCCCTTCAATAACACGTAAATTGCATTTTTAGAGCGTTTTTTGCTCCTGCACCCCTTTTGGGGTAGTGACACCGACATAAAACATAGCCTATCTTGGAGCAAGCGTTGTCACCATCATTTTGACACCAATATTTTTTAAATCGGTTCGGTATTTCCTGAGATTGTGTAGAAACTACCATTTAGAACGTTTTTTAGAACGCTTTTGTGCATTTTCACACCTTTTAAATTTCGAATTGTTTAAGAACTGTTCTTAGACATCATTTATATCTTATAAGTAACTAATATTCAAAATTTCATATTTCTAGGCCCTTCAGTAACACGTAAATCGCATTTTTAGAACGTATTTTGCTCCTGCACCCCCTTTGGGGTAGTGACACCACATAAAACATAGCCTATCTTGGAGCAAGCGTTGTCACCATCATTTTGACACCAATCTTTTTTAAATCGGTTCGGTATTTCCTAAGATTGTGTAGAAACTACCATTTAGAACGTTTTTTAGAACGCTTTTTGTGCATTTTCACCTCTTTTAAATTTCGAATTGTTTAAGAACTGTTCTTAGACATCATTTATATCTTATAAGTAACTAATATTCAAAATTTCATATTTCTAGGCCCTTCAGTAACGCTAATATCGCATTTTTAGAACGTTTTTTGCTCCTGCACCCCCTTTGGGGTAGTGACACCGACATAAAACATTGCCTATCTTGGAGCAAGCGTTGTCACCATCATTTTGACACCAATATTTTTTAAATCGGTTTGGTATTTCCTGAGATTGTGTAGAAACTACCATTTAGAACGTTTTTTAGAACGCTTTTTGTGCATTTTCACCCCTTTTAAATTTCGAATTGTTTAAGAACTGTTCTTAGACATCATTTATATCTTATAAGTAACTAATATTCAAAATTTCATATTTCTAGGCCCTTCAGTAACGCTAAAATCGCATTTTTAGAACGTTTTTTGCTCCTACACCCCCTTTGGGGTAGTGGCACTGACATACGATATAGCCTATGTTCTAAGTTGGACTAACACCATCATTTTGATACCATTACTTTTGGAATCGGTTCGGTAGTTCCAGAGCTTACCTCCTACAAATAAACAATTTTTTCCTCTTTATAATAGGAGTATAGATTAAGAAATATAAAATTTATGATAGACCTTTTTTCGTTATTGGGAGGGGAATCTCTTTCAACTCGAACCTCCATTAAGGATAATTTTTAAACACACGAACATAAAATACACATAATTAAAACTTGCGTTGAACAAGGACTTTAGAGGGGGGGGGGAACTCCCCCTACGAAAAATTCTTAGTTCCATTTTTTTTTAACATTTATTTCTTTCTTTCTTTTTAAATCATTTGAGATGAATAAATTTTACTACTTAATTAATAAAATTTATAAATGCACGGAGGGACGATGGTTCCTCCCTGTCCCCTGCCGGTGCATATGATATTGTAGACAACCTTTACTTTTAAATGATGTAATCTGTTGCTAGGTGCAAGAACACACAGGCTTTCTTCCCTTCTAGAAAACCTAGTGAATCTTTTCTAATTGGAAAAACTTGAACCGAGAGATGTCGTAGACTTAGACTCGTCTGCAGAATATAATTGGATTCACCTGCACGCTGTTTTTCCTTTCTTGTTTAAAACCTAAGTTGTCCTTAAGCACAGTATCAACTTTCACAAGCACACATGTTTCAGTTCAAACTATTAAACTCTTTTAATACGACACTCACTCATTCAAATGAGCTTTTGAAAAACATCCGATCATGAGCGAAAGCAAGAGATGGAAAATGCCGCTCCCTGGATTTTCTTATTTAATTTACTAATAAGTTTCCTTTTTCTTTCATGATTTAAAAATAATTGGTCAAGTGCGAGTTTTACTCGCGTACAAAGGGTTCCATGCAATAAATTTATTAACTACCATAAAAGCATGATAGGGGCCAGGCCCTTGTTATCGCGTGGGCAAATCGGGACTTTGCTCAGGGGCGCCCAATTCATATATTAATTTATAAACTATTTACTTTTTGTTCCCCAATTCCAACTCTGAAAATTTTCAAATACAAAATACAAATTTCATCTTTAAAAGATTCTTCTAAACTTTCTAAAAAACAAATTTCATTTTGAATTACCAGAGCTCATTGCTTTCACAAAGCTAACCTCAACCACTATTAACCCAATTTACGACCAAAGGTGCGTAAACGCACCATTTCAATAAATATTTTCCTATTAACACTGTGACGAATATTTTTCACTAATTTTATTTTTCTGCTATTTTTAAGAGTTCTGGAGACATCTATAAAATATCAGTAATTCAATTGGAGTAAACACTTTCTGTTGAGAAATTTTCAAAATACGCTAGTTTTTTTTTTTTTTTTTTTTTTTTTTTTTTTTTAATTGAAACGGTTATTGACAAATTCGACTTTTTGAAAATGTATAATTATTCCACTTGAGATAAATCATATATTTTTATAAGGGATTAAAGTTGCAAGTTCTGTATATAAAAATAATAATAAAACAAATGTCATAAAAAAAATTAAAAAAGTTATTAATTTTAAATTTAATGGTGCGTTAGCGCACTATTGACCGAATGCATGAAAATTCCGAATGTATTTTATTTCTCAAATAAAATATTATTTTTCATGCACGAAACTATTTTTGTCTTAATGAATGTAATTTAAGCATATTTCAATGAAAATAATACCACATTTTATAAAATTTCTATGCTTGGCCTAAAATGGGTTAAATAAAAAATAATATTTTGATTTTAACAGATTGTATTTATTACCAATGAATTTAAATCATATCTAAACTTTAGCAGTTGAAAATAAACAGTTCTAAATTCTAATTGTCATGAGATAAATTTTCTTCCGTATTCAAAGTTTTTTCTTTTAACTTTGAGTTAAATATAAACAAGTAATATAAAAATTTTGTTTTTAAAGTCAATTCCTACTTAGGCCATCAAAGAAAAATTTAATATAATCAAGCTAATGTGAGTTTTTGTTGCATTAAAATATCTCAATTTGTTGATTTTCTATAAGCAAGTAGGTTTACAATGGAACTCTATGGGAATTTGGCGAAATATTACAGATATCGCCAAGTAATATTTGGCCAATTATATTGGCGATATCTGTAATATTTCGCCAAGTTGGCGTCACTTTTGGCGACTCATTTTGGCCGCCAAATTTGGCGATATATCGCCAAGTTGGCGACAAACTTGGCGGTATTTGGGGACAGAACAGGGTCCCCCCCTATGGTAACCCTTATTGAAAATACTTTCATTAAAATTCAGTAACCAATGGCGGCCATTTTGTTTCCCATGCAAAACTAAAATTAAGCAATTAAAATTTAATTAATTAATTAATATTTGAAAAAACTTTATTAACATCAATTGTCATCCAGTACAAGTTTAAAAAAATTTATTTCAACCTGATAGGATGAATAATGAGTATTTTATTAACGATTGAAAATTTGTACAAGATAAATATATAAATAAATATAGGGAGAGTGTGAGCTAATAGTAGGAATTGAAAAACAAACCCAGAATTGTCATATTTTTAGATTTATTGAAAAAATACTTTCTACTTGTGAAATAGAATGCATTTCATTTGATATTATATTGTGTGTAGTGCAATTTAAAAAGATGTAAAAGAAAGTATCTTGATTAACCCATATTTACATGTTAGAGTATTTGACACTCTTCCATAAGTAGAGTTATTAAATTAATCTTAAAGTAATATAACAAGTTGCTAAATTTTTTTTAAGAATTTTGTTCTGTACTATGAAAAAAAGAGTATTTTTATTAATTAAGGTACTTAAGTTTAGAATTGACGGAACTAAGAATTTTCTTCTATTTAAAATCCAAGTTGCGAAAATATTGTTTATACATTACACATATGACTGACCATCTGTTCTATTTGAATAATGTTGCAACGATTTAGATGGGGCACCCAAATTTATCTTTGCCCAGGGCCCCAATTTGTCATGGTCGGGGCCTGATAGGGGCTGTGCATCTTAAAACGTTATCACTTTAGGCGGGAGGGGTGGGGTCTGGTACTTGATACCGTAAGATATCTCTGAGGAGAGAGGCGTTTTGCTTTTTGACATTGTTATCATTTTTGATCCAACCAAACTTTTCTTTTTGCATTAACTTTTTTCTGAACATCCAAATAGTCTGTTACCTTTTTTATTATTACTATTTTTATATGTTTTTATGAAAATACAAAGCTATTATTAAAGCCATTAAATGTTTATAAAATCATTTCATTCCAAAATTTGGAATACCCTAACGTTTGGCATTCCTGTTCTTCTGCTTTATGCGCATATAATTCGCTGTTAGAGAAATCAGGAGCATAATATGTAGGAAACGATACTTGCGTTTACCAGTAAAGAAAGACAAAGAATATTATCTTCTGCTTTCTACTTACTTTGAAAATTCCACTTTTAAACTCCCCGGACGGACAGGTGGTAAGTGCAAGAAGACAATATTACTTGTGAATGCATTATGTAGGAATAAGCTATTATTAAATACTTTTAAATAGTAACTAACTCTTTTAGATGTAGTTTTATTTAAATTTACTTCATGTATTGTTATTTTATTGACTTCTTGAATCCGTAAAGTATGCGACTAATAAATGCATAATTATATGTGTATATCACTGTAAGCATAAAAAAAAAAAAAAAAAAAAAAAAAAATAGAATCTAAAAATAAAAGAATTTTTAGACATTGATAAGTATATCATCGGATGAGGGGGGGGGGGGGGGGGGTGTCGATGAATGATAACATATGATATCGTAAGAGGAGAGGGGTCCAAAATTAGCAAAATGTTGATAGCGTTATACATGTATAGCCCCATACTTGCAGGCATGATAATTGAAGTGATTTGTAATCAAAAAGTTTTTTATTATTAATGAATTACATATTGAGTTATAAACGATTGCTATCTCAAAACTACTAACTTTCAATATTTTGGAATTATTCTATAAATTATTTTTCAATAATTTAATTCAATTGGAATGAAAAACGTTGACTATCTATCACTATATTTACTTTTACCTAATACAGAGACCTTGTACAAAGTTTAAACTTTGCACTGTGCTTATGTCAAGCGGACTTTGAAACGAGGTTGCAAAGTTGCAACGCCACCTTGATCCATGTCGCGTTTTCCTAGGCAGCCCAGGAAGTAAAGTTTGTGTGTAAATGGAACAAGGCGATTTTCTCAAAAATTACGTGACCTAGGATAATCGCTATAGTTTTCTTGCAAGGTTTAAATAAGCTGCTACTACCACTAATTTTTTCCTAATTTTCGTTTCAGTAGATTCGGAAAACATATTGGGGCGGAGAGTGGGGGGACATATTTTCCCAGTACATTTTGGGCGACATCTCTGAAAATATAATACATAAAATTAAATATACAGTGAAACCTCTCTGTCAGGGCCACCTGCCATTCCATTGAAAATTGGTCCTTATGAAGGGTGGCCTTTGAATAGGGGTGATAAAAAACAACAACTAAAATAGGAAAATCAAAACCTATATAGGTGAAAAAACTGTTTATTAACATTTTCAAACTCTATACATGATTGGAAAAATTTTCTATTGATGTTTGTTTACTTTTCATAACTTTTTCGCAGACAATTTTGGTTTCTAATGATTCATTTAATTTATGGAACAAATTGCTTAAATTTGCATCATTTATTAATGACTAAGAATGAGATATTAGTTTATTTCTGTCAGCGTTTCCTGACAGGTGTAAAAATTGTGCTTCCATATGCATTCACAGTTTTAGTAAATGTGGAATCAGGTTTACTATATAACCTGTTATCCTTCGTGTGCCCACAACAAAGGGTCAAGTTTTCCCTCCAACCCAAACCCTACAGGTTGAAAGGTCAAACAAAGTGTGAAGAACACCTGTTTGTCTCACTTGTGGTCCTTCATTGTGTTACTAAATCCTCCCCATCTCCCCCTGATTTCTTTGTTGAAAGTGCAATTGTTTGCTGAACTCTTATCTTTTGGTTCAGGAATTCAATACACCTGTTTAGGATTTAAAGTACAGTCGTGGAAAAAAAAAGTAAACACCCCCTACTAACTCCTCAACAAATTATCGTAGAAGAAAGTTACTGATACCGAAGGATTGGAAATAAAGTCTACTTTTAAATAATGCACATAAAATTTGCTTAGGGGGTCATCTACATATTAAAATGAATCCAAACTTCATTTTTTTCAATGACAATATCCAATTTTAACGAGATACTTCAAATCTTCGGTTCAAACTATGCCTAGACACCGAATTTCAAGTCATTTGAATGATAAGTTTTTGAATTATAAACATTCAAAATTTAGTGCTTCTAATGTTAAATTACATTTTCATATTTTTATTTATATCTCCAGAAATTATACTCCTAATGTGCTAATTTTTTACTCGTAAACTATGGAACGTGGAAAGTTCAAATTGGCTGAAGTAATAAAAGATATTGACTCACATATTTATGGATTATTAACCATTCACAAATATTTTTAGGAAAAATGTAGAGGGGCTAATTAAATTACTTGAAAAAAAAATATTTTTTTTGTATATCGTGGGAAAGCTTTCGTAACGCCGAACTATAAAAATACATTTATTTTAATTTTACGTATATTATAATTTCAAAAATATCACCGAAAAAAATAATGCAAAATATGTCCCCCGCCCCCTCTATTTCCGAATCTTCTGAAACTAAAATTAAGAAAAAAAAAATGGATAGTAGAAATTAACTTAAACCTTTCAGGAAAACTATAGCGATTAATTACCCTAGGTAACATAGTTTTTGAGAGAATCGCATTTTTCCGTTACACACAAAATTCGATTTGCGGGCGTTCAGCAAAGGAGTTGAGGAGCCCTGGATGTACCTATCGTCGCAGAGGTATAAAAGAATTGTTGATAATGATTTTAGAAAAAAAATTGTCGGTAATTAGGCGAGATATTAATCCTTAAAGACATGGCCAGTTTAGACATACATAAAGATACGGGCGGCGGCGTACTTTATTCGCCATCGACTTTTAAAGACTAGGTAACAACTTTTATTGATATATTTGCGTAATGCAATGGCCAGTTACTAATTCAAATATTTATTGTACGGAATCCTCTGTGCGCGAGTAATATTCGCACTTGACCAGTTATTTTCTAAAATGCTTACTAGGGACGTTGTTTAGATTTCTGGGAAATTTCTTCCTCCTCCACCATCCTGGTGTTAAGTCCATATATTTTTACGGGAGGAATTTCTGTACATTCAGAGTGGACATTTCGGAGTTCCACGCTTTTATTTCGAGACTATTATTAAGCATAAAAAAACCCAAATCCTATAGGGTGTGTCGTGTGCGTGTGCGCGGGGGGAGGATATCCCCTGAATTAATCGCTGCAAGCCCCTCTCCCATCCTTGGGCCTCAACTTACTAGTTACACTAGACAAATGATTCAAAACCATTAGTATGTGTATTACGTAAGCTATTGGATACATAAATTATCAGCCCATTGGAGATATCGTTTCAGAGTTAAAAACTTATTTTATTTTATAATAACCAATTTGAAATGCTCGATTGCGGATTTCTTTAAATGTATCATTGCAATCGTCCATAGATGGCAGCACCACGAAAAAGAAAGGATATTCTTTCAGTGAAGATTAAAAACTGTTTTACCACTATACTATTTCATTTTTATCATTAATTGATTTTTTAATGAATTGCACAATCGTACAAATAATTTTATGAAATTAATTAGAATATTTATGTATCTATGTTTCTAGATTTATTACTAACTAACTGCTATTATAGATATCCACAGGAACACAGCCACACAGGGTTGTTAGTCATTTTACGAATTCCTCTCGTAAATGCTCTGGGAGGAGTTTCAACCTCGAAATTCTTTCGCTGCGCCTATGTAACAAGTAGTGCATACTTGTAACACATGTTTCAAGAATAAACATAAAGCATTACATCAGTTAATGGAGAGCTTGCCTCCTCCAGAACGTGTCACAACTAATTTAATATTTCTAAATTTCATTTTACTCGATTTGTTATTGCATTATCAATCATTTATCATATTAAGTAATTCATATTGTTAATGACGGTTCGTGACTGGCTTTTTAGAGCATTACATACATGACATGACTCCAATTTTCAATCTTTTTTGTTTCCACTATTTTTCAATAGAAATCTTCGTGTTATTAAATTGTAGAAATTCTGCAATTAAATAAGGCGAATATCTCAACGAAAACAAAAATGTGTAAAAGTTAGAACCATGCATATAGCACCCTAAAAAAACCAGTCATGAGCCACCACTCTCTATTGTGTTACATATTTTTAAATATTGCTTAAATACTTCATACCTGGGAGGCATGTTTTGTACCCGGAAAGAAATTTCGGATCCAAGTGGTGATAAGCCTGTTAAACTATCAGTAAGCTGTTGAAATTTGAATTACACCCAATACGTAAATTTATTCTCCGTGCCCCACAAAATTCACGTGATAGCTATTATATATAACAACTTTAATTATGTTTTAATTTTAGCAAAAGAAATTTATGTTTGTGTTACTGTATTGTGTAAAAAAAAAAAAAAAAAAAAAAAAAAAAGACTCAGTTTATTCAAAAACTCCGAACTTTTACCAGGACCTGATTAAAGGAAGGACCAACTGCGCGAACAGCCAGAGCCCCCCCCCCCCCTATTTTTGGAGGAGAGTCCCTAATTTTGGTACGCAATTGTTTAAGTTGATTTTTTACATTTGTTTTGACCCGTTGATGATTGCTATCAATATTTTGTACTTTTGTAGTAGGATGAGTACAAAACATATATTTATCCAAATATGTATATTTATGTATTATAAGATATCAAAATGCATTAATTTTTTGTGAAAGTATGAGAGGGGGCGAATGATTATCGGACGCTGGAATTCTCTCTCGTTTGATCCGGCTCTGCCATTTCATTTTAATTTTGAACATTTCTTTAGATTAATCATTGCAATCGCCCATAGATGGCAGCACCACATAAATGACATAGACGTCATAGACAGTTCTTTTGTCGAAAAATTCGGCGTTTTAACAAAGAATTTATAATTGGTTCTATACATTCTTTGGTTTTACGTTTCACCATCTTCTGAACCTATTAGGTAGATTTCGTATGAAATACTACCTATTGGCGTCGTTCCTATGTTGGAATTTATGAAAAAATTTTGCAGATCTACACCGATCATGACCCCTCTAGAACCCAAAACCACCCTCAATAAAAAACTTTATATATATATATATACAGGGCTTAATTTCTATGAAAAGAAGTACCGGAGCCCTGATTTTCTGCAGTAGTAAAACCGTAGCGTGCCCCCCCCCCCCCTTCCGCCACGCCATCATTCCGATCCGCATATTTATATTTCATGCCTTATTTGCAAAATTTAAAGCATCTTTTTTTTTTTCTTTAGCAAAATAAGAATTTTAAATATTTCTGCCTACATATACTTAACTGTCAACTATCCCACTTTTTAGCTCACCACTCCTTCGAATAGAAATCTTTGCCTAATTTTAATGTTAATTAATCGCAGAATCCTGCAATTTAATAAGGTAAGGATTACGATTCGGAAATAGTGTTAACACACACATACACACACACACAAAAAGAAATTGTTCGCAGCTATGCATATATGTAGCTAATGAATGAACGACAGGTAAAAACATTTATAAGAAACTAGGGGACTCTGCCCTCTGCAAGCTACGCTCGCCAACCCCCGTTCAGACACCGCAGAATCTAAAAACACGCTAATCTGATCGGTTTTGAAAATATTAGAGAATATTGAATTATACTGAAAAAAGCTGTGCAGATCTCCCTGTAAACGGGTTTCCATTCAATTTCCTTTGATTTCAAAAATTTAAGGCCGAATCAGTTGATGTTAAGACATCCAATGGTTGTTTTCGTGTTTGATTAAAGAGGATCAGTTAAACGTTTGAAAAGAAGCTAAAATAAAATGAATTAAGTGTACAGAGTCTTTGTCTCCCGGTATTTTAAAGCAATTTCTATAACAATAGCCTAAGTCATGTGACTATCATCAACAGTTCCGGGCGAACCACTTCGCTTTTTATATTCCTGGTGCCATTTTGGTACTTTAATGTTAGCCAGGTATAGGTGATAAGTCGCCAAATATTATTCTATCGCCATCATTTCATCTATATTATAATAGTCCAAGTCATGTAACTGCCATAAATAAATACGCTCTGATCCCTTCGCTTTTCATATGAAAGTTTGGCCCAGATATCATATACGGCCCCATATTGGCTCGATTTTTTTCCGACGCTAATTTGGGGAAAACATCAACAGCGTAAACAACAACATCCGGATTGTCAAATCAAGCAAAATAAGGCACCAGTTAAGTACCCGTTGCGTATATGACATTGGCGTCAGAAAAAAATCGTGCCAATATGGGTCCGTATATGACATCTGTGCCGAAAGTTTTCCCTTTTGATTAAAAAATCAAATTTCTTTTTCGAATAAAACTACATAAAAGTTTCTATAGTCGCAAAGAATTCTTGGTACTGTTACGCTAGCCGGGTGCAAATCTCGTCAATAGCTGTTTTTCAACTCGCCAGTTAGCATTTTTTTTTTTTTTTTTTTTTTTGAGTGGTAAATTAAAACATTGCTTTGAAGTTGAAATTAAACGTCATCGTTTGTTACATCATTTAATATTTGGCCAGATGCCATATACGCACAGCAGGTTTGGCGTGATTTTTTTTTTATTTTTTATTTTTTTTTATTTTTTTTTTGCGAAAATTTGGCGAAAACCTCGTTTTCGAATACCAGTTACATATGTATTTTTGGTACTACTTAGTTATCCCGTCGACCAAAAATCTATCACCAAACTATAAGATTAAATGCCAATAATGGTTGATCGTAAATGTCACATTCACTTGACTTTAAGCAAGTTACACGTCTTTACGTCATCAAGTGATTTTTATTTCGACGTTTTATTTGTATATTTATTAATGTTATACTATTTTCTTTGTTCTTTCGTTATTTAAAATAAAAATTATGTCAATTTGTATAATTTGGCAAGTGATTTGGCGATTTATATAATTTGGCGAAATGGGTCGATGGAATAACTAAGTAGTACCGTATTTTTTAATTATTTTCTATTATTTTTGATTTTTAAAGGAAAATAACCAAAAATATAATTAACTATGGAACAAAACAATTTATGTAATTAAAAAAAAAAGTAAATAAACATTTATTATTAAATAAACAACAATAGACGGGTTACCATGTCAACCAAAATAATGCCATTTTGGCGCCAATTCGGTACCCCGGTGCGTATATGACATCTGTGCCTAATATTTTTCTTTTCATTTCGTTTAAAAAAAATAAAGAATTGAAAGTCATTTATTTTAAATGTTTCAGTTTGTATTAAATAAAATGATAAATAAATACAAATTGAATTATGAATAAAAGTAACATGATACATTTCTTAGCATACATTTACGGGAGGCCAAATTTCTCGCCAAATTAGTTTAAAATACTAACCTTTTCTAAAATCTGAAGAAAAAAAAAATCTGTTAAATTTGAGTTGCTATCATTAGAGAAAAGTATATAAAATTAGAAAGAAATTAATATTTCGAAAACTAATTCGAATTTAAAAATTCTAATACGAGTTTTGAGATCTGCAGATCAATACGGATTTTTGGTGTTAATTTCATCGCAAAGCATTCCGTATTTTAGGAGAAATCGCCGTGAAACATAATCAGTTGTTTAATCAGTCGTTTCATAGAATCGTTACATAAATTCGTTTCATAATATCCATTTCATTAGGATTTTATATATATAGGGTAGATATCCGTTTCATTAGGATTTTATATATATAGGGTAGATATGTTCAGAAAATCTTACGCGCCGTTTCCTCTCCATCCCCTACGTGGGCGATACACTACGTAAGCGTTTTGATAGAAAAGAATGCAGAAACTTGGAGATCGGAGGGAAAGGAAAGAGTAATTTAGGCCTCGGTTTTTCGAAATTGCTATTGCACTGGGCTCCGGAGCCCTGTATTTATGAGCTCCGGTGAATTCGACCAATATTTAAATATTTGCTTAAAACAGAGAAGTACCGGAGCCGAGCTCCGGTGGGCTCCGGCGCAAATTAAGCCCTGTATATATATATATATATATATATATATATATATATATATATATATATATATAATAAAAGACAACAAAACAATCACAGATTTATATGACAAACGTAAAGAATTTAAATTCAATGTTAATACATTTACAAATTTTAAATCTTGTCTACATCATTCTGTATTTCGAAATATAATACTTAATCATTTATATAGAATAAAATGTTTATGTTCTTCTCCTCTAATTAACAACAATATTAAAAAACTAATTTATGATGCATTAAATCATGGTTTTCCAAAAAAATTCATATATTCATTAATATACAACTAGTACTTTACTTACATGATCTTTTAAAACAAATTAACACATGCATAAACAAAACTACAAAAAAATATATAAAAAAATATATATATAAAAAATTAAAAATTGTAAAATAATATAAAAAAATTATTATAGGTTGGATGGGTGGGTAGATGTTAGAGTACGGAGGAGGTTGGTGTTGTCTGGATAATACGCAATGGTTAATTAAAAAAAGGGGGGGGGGGGCTTTTGTATTATCACTATATTTTTAATACGTATTTTATAAGGATGTTGATTTGATATTTTATATGTAATTGGTGACTTTCATTAATATTATATTTAGCTTAATTAAAGTTTTATCTTATTTACAATCATTTGTTATTAAATTTTAATTTACTCAGGACAATATCATATTAATTACTAATAGTATGCCATTTTTGTAGTGATTAATATACATATAAGTATATTTAATATAAATAAAGTTATACTGTATGTATTAAAATTGGGTAATTATTTTTACTATTATTCCTCTATTCTTTTTAATATTGATCTATTTTCACTTTGTGTTATAAAATTTATTATCGGTTTAATTTGTTTGAATGTCCCACATTCATACCTTTTGGATTTTTTTGGCTGTATGAAAATAATCCACACACTATATTTGAGATTTTTAGGTAATGGGAATTTAAGTATCTAATAATCTTCTATATACTTCTATATGTTTTTTATTTCCTGTTCATTTTATAATTATCTTATATATAATAGTTATTATTAACGATTTTTATATTATTTTTAATATATTTATATTAATTATTATTGAATTTATTTTATTTTATGGCATATAGCTATATGCTATATATTATCAATGTTATAGAATTATTTAAATTCTTTGTGTAGTTTAAATGCGTAAGATAATAGAATATTTTTAATGCTTTTTTTTTTTAATTTTATTAACAATAATGTTTTAAAAAACATATAGTGTGGTTTATATTAGGTTTATAATTATCTATATATAAGGATTTGTTTGGTTTTGCTGTTGATAAAATTTTTTACATTCAAAGGCTTTCAACTGTTCATCTTGTGACATTTGAATAATAAAAATACTACTAGATGGCACCACCAAAATTTGTCTTTTGACGATAAGTTATAAATTTTGTCTTTTGCAGCTCCTTTTCAGTTATAATTTCCTACACCAGGTGGATTTTTTAGCTAAATTTTGACGATATTGTTAAATAGTAATTAAGTAATTTAATAGTGCATTTTAGTTATTTTAAATAATGTAATTACTTTCTATTTATTTTATTTTATTTTATATTAATTGTATTTATCATGGTATTTCAAAATGCAAATTTAACTGCATCCTTTGGTATCAATTACTGTGATTTCTTAACTGTTTTATTCACCTTAATCTTTACGATATTATGGTAGCCATGTGCGAGTGGATATATTCAAAAATACTGAAATTTTAATCGGTATGTTGTGTATTATTTCTATTTTATATCCTATAAATATTTAAACTGGTTTTATTGATTTTTCCATTTCATATTATTTGTTTCTATTCTGTTTTCATTTTTAATCTATTCACTTGATTATAATGGTTGTTCGGGCACAGAGAAAAAAAATTTTTAGCTTTAGCTTTTTTTTTCTCACAGAAAACTACCATATTGCTTATATCATTGAATTCTGTGCCCTTGAAAACGTAATTCAATATATAAGCTTTTCCATTATTTGTCGGTGTCCACTTTCTTCTTTTTTCTTCCATTATAATTCTTATAATAAATTATTGGGCACTTTTTTTTTATACTTACAGCTTTAATTCATAATATTACGGTTTTTGATGGTGGTAGGTTATGTTTAATTAATGGTTATATATATATATATATATATATATATATATGTGTGTGTGTGTGTGTGTCTATCTATCTATCTATCTATTATATATATCACAATATTGCAGTTTTTGATGATGGTCGGTAATGTTTAATTAATGGTTATATATATATATATATATGTCACTTTCTTCTGGACACGATAACTTCCACAATTCTGCACAAATCTCTTCCAAACTGATACATAAAATCAAGGGGCATAAAATCTCGCTCAAGTTCGTTAATAGGCAAAATCGGACCAAGGGGATGGAAATAAGGAGGGGTTATGTGAAAACCGAAAAACCACCATAACTTCTTAATTTTTGTACATATCAAATCAGTTTAAAGTTTTTATTACTTCTAAAAATAGGACCAAAAATTTATGTATCACAGATTTTTGATAAAATTAAAAATGTTCTCAAGGGGCGCAAAAAATAGGGTTTTTGGGAGAAAAAAATTCATAACTTCGTCAATTCTCAAGATATCAAATCCAATTAAATTTATTATAAATCTCCGTAATATTATCTATAACTTTTATATTCACAAGTTTTTGATGGGACCAATTCGTACCGCAAAAAAAATTAAAAACAAAAACAAAAAAGGGGGGGGGGGCGGGGTTGAAGAAGAAAAAAATCCATAACTCCGTCAATTCGCAAGATATAAAATCCCCATGAATTTATCTTATATCTTCTTAATATTGTCTAAAACATTTATATAGACAAGTTTTTGATAGGACCAATTCTTAGAGAAAAAACAAATTAAAAATTCACAGCGGTTGAAGAAAAAAAATCATCTTATTAAGGGTGTATTAAAATCCAAACTGCTTATTTTCTTACTCATTTTTAAATTAATTTTTGCTCTCAAACGCGTCCAATTGACAGATTCTCTTCTTCAGAAACTATATAATATACCGGAATGATCGATTTTTTGATAGAGGCAGAATATATTTCAAAAAATGATGTCAAAGTGGGCATTTTAAACAGACTTTCCCGAAGCGATTGTGTTAGAAACGAAAAATATTGCCCTACTGAGAAAATAATTGTTTATTAATCAAGTTTCAATTAATTGAAAGAACAATAAAAACACATGTCGCTTATAAATCTTTTCAAAAATCACGTCAGCAAGTTTCGTATTTTTTCTATTAAAAATTAATCTGAAAATGTGCCAGAAAATTTCGAGTTGTTGAGCATGGAAAAGTATTTTTTTTTTTTTTTTTTAATGCCGTTTTAACATGATTCTGATAAAACCAGCTATTATATAAAAATGAAATGAAAACTCGTCAAAAGCGGTCAGATAAAACTGTTAAAGTGGATTTATATCTACTCATGATTCTCCGCCTGTTGGCCGGGCCGGCAGGGATTTTTTTAGAGGGGAAGTAGCATAATTTTTAATTTAACTGATTGGTTATCTATTTATTGTTAAAAGTGAACAGCAAATGGGGGCAGATTTTGTTTTTTTTTTTTAATAAAGAGAAATTTTGAATCTCTATAGGCGGAGTGGAAAAGAAGAGTGAGAAGCAGAAATTTTAGAGAGGGTATGATTTTTATCCCTGATTATTTATTTATTTATTGTCACTAGAGAGCAAAAAATACAAAAGGAGATTTTTTTTTAATGTATAAAAATAAAGATTTTAAACTTATTTGTATGTTAGGGGAGAGCAAAGCAGCAAAAACATAAATTTGGGTAGAAGATACTGAGGTAATTTAAATGATTCATTATTTATTTATCGTTATTAAGGAGCAACAAAGAGACCAGATTTTTTTTTTTTTTTTAATGAAAGGTATTTATATAATTTGTAACTCTACATGCTGCAGAAGATGGGGGGGCGGCAGAGAGGGAGGATGTATATTAGATGATTGGTTATTTATTTACTGTTATTTCTGAACAACAAATAGCGCAATTTTTTTATAAATAAAGTTTTTAAAATCTAAAACTCTGTGTGTTAGGAGATCAAAGAAGAGAAAGGGGATAATTTATAAGATTATTTAGTTATTTATTGTCAATAGAGCAATAAATAAAGTAGACGATTTTTCATATATATATTTCTAGAGATTTTAAATTTCCATGTATATGTTGAGGGGGGGGGGGGGGGGGGGGAGTAAATTTTGGAGAATAGGGTGGGGATACTTATGATTGTTATTTATTGGGATAAACAGAAACTTAAGAAGGGGATAATTTAGATAATTGATTCCTTATTTATTGTTACAAGAGAGCGACAAATGGGGTAGATTTTTTTTTAAAGATTTTAAATTTTGTATGTTTTCAGAGTGCAAAATAGGGTAGAGAGGGGGAATTTCCATGAAGTCATAACCGGACATTTTTTGAAACATGAAAGATTCTCGCCCTTGTTTGGTTTTTAGATGCAACATTAATTTTTTTCCACTTAAATTTTTTTTTCTGACTAGTAAGAAAATTTCCTGACTTTTCCCAGTTACTCGCCACCCAGAAAATTTATAATTTAAAAGAGCCATTTTTTTTTGTTCAAAATTATAAAACATACAGAATTTTGTAGCTTCTTGTTTTGGGAAAGGTTCAATTCACTATTCAGTCCTTTAGCACGTTAAATGGAAGATTGGTGGAGGCTTTTCTAAACTGGTAAAAATTTCACCTTATCCTTTACCCCCAGGACCATAAAATTCCAAAAATTAATTAAATGTTTTTGAGTGTTTGGCCCACGCTCATATTAGGCATTCTGCAAAATTTATTGTTTTCATAGATAAAAACCCCCTCCCCTCCCGGAGGAAGGGAGTGATTTAAGAAAAAAAATATGTCTGCTTACTTACTCTTTTGCCAATCCTTTACATTATATAAAATTTTTGGTCTTCAATTTCTACAAATTCCAAGATCTGGTAGTTGGTCATTAAATGACATAATAATAAAAAGCAAACATATAAAAAATCCAATGAATTATAAAATTTTGCTCCAAAGTTTTAAAAGAGATATTCAAAAGTGCCTTTGTACTAAATTTCTCGAATGGTGTATTTGACAATCACAATATTAAAAGTTATTAATTTTTTTTATGTTTTCCCATCAGGAAATAAAATGAAACAAATTAAGGGAAAAATTAACAAAAATGAATGTTTTAGTCAAAATGAATGTTATTTGGTGCAGGTTTTGGACATCTAGACTAGACTATGACAAATTGTTTGATTGGTGTTTCATATTTCCCCCAGATATTGAACATTTATTGAATAAATTTTATAAATTAGCATAAAATTTTTCTATTTCATAAAATGGCTGCCTATTTGGCAGAAATAGTTGCTTTTGAGCCTTTTTTCATTTAAAAAAGATATCATAATCTCCTGGAGCTGAAAATAGTAGCATTTCAGTAGCAAATGGCAGCCCTGTTATTTTCGTACACAGAAGATAAGATTTAGGTTATTTGGGACGCCATTTAATTGAAGCAGTCGTTTAAATAGAAAAAATGTCAAGTAAAAAACTGAAAAATATCATTAACTTTTTACTTCTGATAATTGTGGTAGCCGCTTTTTCCGTGTTAAATCATGCTAATTACAAATGTGCTCCAATTAACCGTAATCGCATCAGCTTTGTATGTTTTACCTTTTTCTCTAAAGTAAATTATACAAAAGCTTCCATATACCTCATATGAGGTTGATCACGAAAAACATTTGAACTTTAAGGGATCAGATAACAATAAAGTTTAGGAACTACTATTCTAGCACAAACAAGTTGGGTAGATAATACTAATTTTTGGTCCTCGATATTGTCAATTTTTTTCTTTTCTTTTTTCAAAGACATTTAATTGTTTCACTACAATTTAGGATTAATATTTACTGGCTCCATCAATCATCAATTTTGTTTGAAGAATCTTTAAACATGTTATATACAAAAATAGAAATAGGTTTATTCAGTAAATTTGAATGCATTTCAGTTACGTCAAATTTATTTTACATAAAGTACTCATAATACCAGCCTGATTTTTTAAATATGCCTGATTTTTTAAATATATGTTTTACTTTATTATTCAAATATTTTAAAAAGAAACTAAGATAGTGTTATGCAGGGATGTAGTGGAGGGTATACTGGGGTATACGCCGTATACCCTCTGGATTTTTTTAAGGAACACCGTATACCCTCTGTCTCTCAAGAAAGCTGCAGTATATATACACTGGGGTATACCCTCTGCCTTGAGCGTATACCCTCTGCTTAGAACGTATACCCTCTGCTTTTTTTACGACTACACCACTGGTGTTATGAGCGCTTCTTATTGAAAAAAAGATCACATTTATTTTTAAAAACGATAAAATACATTAAAATTTGTTAAACAACCTATATTTCAGATTCTGTTGACCATATTTATAGAATCTTCAGAAGAAGATCAATGATAAAGCCATTTAATATAAATTCTAAATTTTATCAAAATTTTGTAAAAAAGAGACTTTGCCAGAAGCCAAAAATCAATGCTTATCTGCTCATCTCTTTTTATTTACATCTTTCCAATGTAACATTTTAATCCTTTCAGGGGCAAAGTAATTCCACCTCATTAATATTGACAAACCACCAGAATTTATGAACAAATTCATTTGAAAATAAATACATCTTTTTATGTAAAAAAAAATAATAATAAATTTCTGGGAGTGATACACTGTTTTTCAAAGGGTTAAAATAGCATTAAATACAGTAAAACCACTAAATAACTTATCTTGGATTAAAACTGTTCAAATAATGAATTTAGTGTATGTTTATGTTTAGCCTGATTTTTGCCTTTTAGACAGCTGTCTTTAACAGTTTATTAAATTATATACATTCAACTCTGTGAAATCCACAAACATCTATTATCCGCACTACATGTGTAAACAATAAAAATTACGGTTAACATTTAAGCTCATAGATGAAATTAATTGTTTGTTTGTTTTTTTTTTTTTTTCAATTTTCCAATGAAATCAATTGTGATTTAAGAAAGTTCATATATTTTGCACCCTGCATTCGAAAATAATAACTTGTGCTAAGTAAAAGTGACAACCTAATAAAAATCGAAATTTTTATTTTAAATAGGCATTGATGTTTGTTTGGTTTCAAATAATGCAAACATATGCTTTGCTCAAGTGCCGATGAAACTGTAATGTTAACTGATTTTATCTCAACTCATTTTTGTTTATTTTAAAATACACATGAATATTTCCTTTAGTAAAATTTCTGCTAGTGTATTTATACCTACTTTTGCATGCCACATGCGATTTTCCTAAGGAATTATGTCCAGAATAACAAGTAATAATGATTCTTGTAGCACTTTTGATTCTTCAAAAACTGCAAGCAATCCAAAAAATGGTTGGTTAGTTGGTTGATTTTTGACGGCCAATTATCTGCACGAGGGATATAGGCCCAGGGGGGGGGGGGGGGGGGGGAGTGCCCTTCGTGGGGGTCTTTCTAAGGGAACCTAACCCGTATTTACGCATATCCAAAAATTGGATGCTAGATGATCAATAAATTTTCTAGTGAAAGAATTTGCCATTAAGTTGAGAAATGTTTGTGACAAAAAAATAAAGTATTACAATATTATGCTGAAAATGATTTAAATACAGGAATAAATAGTTTGGGATATAAATATTTAAATTTTCTTGAGCAAGAAGTAATGGTTGTTCATAGACTACAGAAAAAAATTATTGACAACAAACCAAAACTTAAATTACCATTGTTGCATCAATGTTTAAGAAAATTAATAGTCATTAAAATTTATTCTGTATACAATTTATTTTTTCTTTAAATTAATTTACTTATTAAATATATTAAACCAATTTTGCATATTATCCTTTTCTATTATAATTTTTGTCTAATTGTTCCTAATTTATGATCAGACTTTAAAATATAAACAAAAGTATCTGCAAAACCCTCAATCCCTAAGTGTAAGGATTTCAGAGAGTTGACTTTAATTGCTTTTAGTGTGAAAATAATCATGCGTGTTCATCTAATGGACACATGTCTTGCAACACACCAATGCAATTACATTTGAACAATCTTAAGGATGGAAATGTAAAAATAACAATGTTAAAAGCACCAAAAATTTTAAATTTTAAGCATACCGGTTTTGGTAGCATATAGCATACTGAAAATTTTTGGTGCTTTTAACGTTGTTATTTTTACATTTCTATTACATTGCCCCAAGCTCCAACTTGATAATTAATCTTAAGCGGAGGTGGGGAAATGCATCATTTTACTTGCCATTGGTGAGTGAATTTTCTGACAGGGCGAGTGAATTTTTAGGTAATCTTTGAAAACTGCCCCAACTATAGAGGTATGGGAGAACTTTTTTCTTTTAGTAGTTAGCTATATATTTCAACTTTCCTAATTACTGCAATGTAAACATGGTACTAAGTTCTATTTTATACTAAACCTTCATTTTTTGTTTATATTTCTTAATTTTACAAGGAAAAAAAAATATGAAAAGGCATTATAGTAATAGTAACCAACTATTTTTGAGTTGCGTAAATTTTGTCATAAAAATTTTCAACTGTACGTTCCATTTTACTGGCTGGTGAAATAAATCCTTGGCTGGTAAGATTTTCTAGAAATTCACCACCCATGATCTTAAGGCTGTCCTTAACTGCTCTGCTCAACAAGTGCAAAACGATCTGACATATTTACAAATTCATTTTTTAACGGAAAGATATAAAATTGGAAAGCCTGGCCATGGAAGCGATTTGGAATTGAACTATTTTTTCCATTTTTTGATCAATCAATTACCCATTGAGTTATAAGCAATTTCGATCACGTGACAAACCCGTTTTTCGCCCGCTCTTGAGCCATTTTTCTACTTTTGCACGGAAATTTGGTTCAAAACGTCCATTTTGACACTATTTTCTGAAAGATCTATTGGGTTTGCAAAAAAATGGAAAAAACAGCTCGATGACATAGTTTCTGAACAACAACACCGGCCAGTTTCATGCATTTTCGAACAAAAATAAATTAAAACTTATGTCAGGAAGTTACCCTTTTTGATTTGAGAACAGCCTTAAGGATGGTCTCAAATCCAAAAGGGCAACTTTATGACAAGTTTTAATTCATTTTAGTTCGAAAATGCATGAAATTGGCAGGTATTATTTTCAGAAACTATGTAATCGAAAGACATTTTTCATTTTTTGATAAATGCGAAAGATTTTTCCGAAAATACTGTCAAAGTTGATGTTTTGAACCAAATTTCCGGACGAAAGGCGAAATAACAGTCAGCAAAGGAAGAAAGAACAGTTGTCACATGACCCAAAACCGCTTATTACTTAATAAATAATTTATTTATAAAAAATGGAAAATGTTTTTTTGATTCTAAATCTCTCCCATAGCTTTCTGCCAATTTTTACCTTTACTTTTAAAAATGTGTCCAGAAAGTTTCGGGCTTGTTGAGCAGTGGACTTGAGAACTGCATTAAAAGAAAGGGGGAAAACAAAACACAAATCAATACACAATTCTGATGCAATGTATCTTTTAACCAATTCAAATTAACAATATTAATTTTGTGATCAACACAAAATGAAAATTTATCTTTTTGTTAACTTGGTCCAAGTGTTTTTTAAAGCTTTCAATGGTATTCACTTAAAAGATATTGTAACTATGATGGCAATGCTTTGAAGTGTACCCAGTTAAAAAAGAAACTTTTTTTTTTTTATGTTCATCATTGTGATTAAATTTCTTTTTAAAAATCATGTTTAAAAGATCAGAAAAATTTAGCAAATTGAGCTACTTTTCAAACAAACTTTCGTTTACAGTAAATTTTTTCCCTTATTGAATGATGTAAAAACTAAAATCATGTGACATTTAGAGGCGAATGTATGAGAAAATGAAAGGAATAGCATAGGTCATTGTCACCATCATTATGGCATCAACATACCATACTACTTTTTTACAATGATAGCAATGCTTTGAAGCAGACCCATTTAAAAAATAAGCTCTTTTTTTTAGTTCATTGTTGTGATTAGATTTTTTTTTAATCATGCTTAAAAGATCATAAACATTTAGTAAATTGAGCTACTTTTGAACAAACTTTCTTTCACAGTACATTTTTTCACCTATTCAATGCAAAAATTAAAATAATGCAATGTTTAAAGACGAATGTATGAATGATAAAAATGAAAGTGATAGCATAGGTCATTGCCACAAGTGTTGGATTCAAACACTTTTCCCCGAGAGGGATTTCTCTGACTCCAATGGTGTGGGGAGGGGGGGGGGGGGGGCAATGACATCAGCGTACCACACTACTTTTTTAGAATACATTTCTGACAATGACGGAAAAGTCCATATTGAAAACGATTGGACTTTGTTGCTATAAAGATACTATACTCATAATCTCTATATATAAAACTCATATACTATATGTAGAAATTATTTTTACATTGAGTTTAAATAAAACATACAATCTAAAATAATGCCTACTAAAAGAACTAACTCACTCAACAAAAAGAATTTATTTTAAAAATTATAGATATGTTACATAAAAAAAAATAATAAAAATAGACAATCAAATGAAGTCAAAAACAATCAAACATAACATAAATAATTTACATTTTTACAAAACAATAATTCATATACAAATTTACAAAAGCTGAAACAAATAAATTGATGCAACATTGAGTATGGGGCTGTAAAATACTTTTTTTTTTCTTGTACCATTTTAAGTGATTAAATTTTTTATGTAGTTTATTCAATATATACATATAGCAATTTACCTTATATATACATACAGAAACAAATTTTTCATATTTTTTTAGTGCGGAACAAGCTGCAATGTAAGTAGTTTGCCAATCATAAGTCAAAAACAACTTCGCAGAATGAAATGGAATTTTGATTTACACAATTGTAGCTTTTAGAAATTGATTTATATTAAAAAAATTCATAGGTTATAATTCATATATATTTTTAAAAATTAATTTTAAAAAGATATATATTTTGAAATTAAAGATATATATATGTGTATATAAAAGCTTGCAATAACACTTCATTAGTTTTATACTTGTGGCTGAAGATTTGACAAAAAATCACACTTACTTAAGTACCATATATTTCGGTGTATAAAGTGCACATTTGATACAAGAAAATTCATTAAAATTCATAGTGTGCATTATACGGCCGTTATAAACATAAAAGATTAAAAATTAAGAACAGATGAGAACACAAATTCATATTTCTACATTATAAATATTGCATGTAATCACACATCCTAGCTTCACATTTACTCGCTTTTTTTTTGGCTACTTATTACAGTTTTCAACATTCTTTATTGTATTTTTATGCTATGCATGACATGCAATCATTTTTGCAAAGAAAGGGGTCACGTAATATGGCAAAAATACTACAAATGGAAAACTTTATTTTAAACTTAAAGTGTGCATAATACAGCAGAGCACGTTATATGATGGAATACATGGTATTTCATTTTTATTTACATATTTTTCATTTGTGCAGAAGCAGTATTTAATATACTGATGTCCTTGTTTACCTTTTTTGTAATATTTTTCATAGCTTTTGTTAAAACGTGCAACATTGATTGTTTAATTAATGAAACTGAAAGTGTGCTAACTCTGCAAAAGTCTTTGTTATTTAAACCAAAAAATATGACATTTATATTAAAAGAGTCAAAGATATTTATTGTCATAAATACAGTCAGAAGAAAATCAAACAAACAGAATCTTCAACCTACTTTACTGCCAAATAAACATCGAGAAAAATGAAAATAGCCATTCAATAGTGATTTATGTCTTATTTAAATGTATGCTAAAATAATAAACTTAGGGGGTCATCTTCACTGTGAAACTCTATCAAACTTTGAAAATTTCAATAACCCAGTGTTGACGCTAGGGATTGACCGAAGCAGCAATTTTGCCGAATACCGAATGCCGAAGCTTCGGTCTAAGTGTATACCGAATATTCGGTATTCAGCGACCGAATACTTAAAATTTTTTTAATACATATTTTTGCGTATACTAGCTTCTTTAATAAACTTTAATTAAAATTAAATTCTTAATAATTTATTTCAATTACATTTTTATTCTTAAATCTAATTACACAAGAAAATTTAATGGCTTCTTTCCACTCAAAAATTCATTGACCCATCACTTATTTTTTATTATTTTATCACTACTCAATACCCAAATTAACTTATGAAAGTATTAAACTATACAGGCTATTATTAAAGATAAGGATTGTCAGAAAAACAAAAGTTCACTCAAATAAAAAGAAACAATGTTGCCATAAAGCTGACTTACTGATTGTCTAATTATAAACATATTGAATAGGAATGTTCTCAAATACAAAAGGTATATCGATTTGTACATTTAACTCTTTTCTGTCAAATTATTGATAGATATTTATATTTTGATTAATATTTTAACATTGTGTTGATGAAGATAACAAATTTGAGTGATTTTAATTTAATAATTATAAAAGTTATGGGATAGACATAGGGGGTATACTTATTTGATGTGTGTATTTTATTTAATATACACCTTAGATATACAGAGATGAACTCTGATATACTTATTTGATGTGTATATTAAAGAAAATACACATTAAATAAATTTAAATTAAAAAAAAAACTCATGTAGAAATAATTAAAATTAAATGATAAGGGAAAGATGCCCATCTTCCTTACTATTTTTTTCTCTATTGTAGGCAGTTGTTTTGATTTCACCCCTATGTAGACTATTTTAGGAAGACATTATTTTTTTAAATTAAAAATGGGCTTTGACTTGTTTTTTGTTGTGCAGCTGAACTCTGAACTCATGCACATAATATTGAAACTCATCGTTTAGCCTATTCTACTTCTAAGTAAAAGATAATTCTTCCTCTTCTAAGAAAATACTTAACCACAATTATTCGGCCGAATACTTAAAAGTATTCGGCCAAAGCCGAATATTCGGTTTACATGCCGAATCACCGAATACCGAATTGACTATTCGGTATTCGGTCAATTCCTAGTTGACGCCGTATAAGGTTTTGACCTTGGGCTACCAAATTGGAAATCATTTGGTGAAATAGCTTAGGAATTATGTAGATGCAAAGTTTTGAACACTTAATGTTAAATTCAGTTCCCTTAGTGCTAAAAAAGGCGGCAATGTAGATAGTTTTCTAATCTTAACTCAAAAAATACTTGGTAGAATTAAATGGAATTTCAGATTTATATATTTGTACCTTTTAGAAATTGATATATGCTAAAAAATTCATAGGTTATATATTTATTTATATATTTTTAAAAAAATTAATTTTGGGAAGATATATATTTTTAAATTAATTTTCAAACAAAATATGAATTGTAAATTGCAATCTATGACTATTGATTTCTAGAAGTTTCAAGTATATGAATCTAAAACACTTTATTCCACCAAGTAGTTTTTGAATTTTTCTTGAAAAAATACACAAATTGCAATCTGTTATTCAATGATTAAAAATAAATGTAACATTAGGAGTTCCTAATTTTAAACCTGCATATTTTCTAAATTACTTGACTAAATGACTTCCTTTTTGATATCCCAAAGTAAAGTTCGCTGAAAAAGCTAAATATGATGTCAAATTTAAGGTGTTCATATTGAAAATTTCAAAGTTTGATACAATTTCACTAAGATCACCCCTAAGCTTACTTAAGGCAACAACAATTGCTTACTCAACTGCTCTGCTCAACAAGATCAAAACATTTTGACACATTTACAAATTCATTTTTTAACAGAAAGATATAACATTGAAAAGCCTGATCATGGAAGTGATTTGGAATCGAACTGTGTTTTCCATTTTTTGATAACTAAATTACCTATTGAGTTATAAGCGATTTTGATCACGTTACAAACACGTTTTTTGCCCTTTCTTGAGTGTTTCTTTTTTCGCGCAGAAATTTGGTTAAAAATGCCCAATTTGACACTATTTTCTGAAAGATCTATTGTGTTTGCAAAAAAAAACGAAAAAAAAAAAAAAAACCCCAGCATGATTACATAGTTTCTGAACAACGACACCTGCTAGTTTCATGCATTTCTGAACAAAAATAAATTAAAACTTATGTCATAAAGCTGCCCTTTTGGATTTGAGAACAGCCTTAAACACACATTTAAAGAATACACAATTCCCTATCGAATGTTTACTTTACTTTTTCTCTGCATCTATTTGACAATAAAATATATGGGAAGTGGAGGGGGGGGGGGGGGTCCATTTTTTCATTTGACCGACAGTACACCAATACATCAGCTAATAGAGATAATCCATTCTGGAACCATATTTGACAGTTTAAAATCTTCATTAACCCAAATGTCATTTCTTGTCTAATTAAAATGCAGTGTGACTACATTATCTTAATGAGTACATGCAGTGAAACATTTATTAAACATTCTCATTAGAAGAATAAAAAAACAGCAAAAATGCTTCGTTGGTTGAAGTATTTGTTAACAGAGGCATACAGCTGTTGAGGTATCATTGCATTTGTGAACAAGAAGGGCCAATAATTGCTCTGTTTTTATGCATGAATAAATGAAATTTATTTTGAGATCATTACTCAAGATTTATAGATAGAATAACTTGGATAATTTCAAACTATCAAAAATTTAACAAACTGTTCATTACAAATGATCATAAGAAAAGATAACCAAAAACAAGTTGAGGCAAAAGTATAAAAAAAACTAGAAAACAGGAATTCTGCTTTTCGCTGAAGAATTCCTCATTTACAATCCAGTCTTAAACAACATCTACAGTAAAATATGCATAGGTCGTGACTATCACTGAATAATACACAAATCTAAAAAAAGAGATTTCCTCACACAAGAAACTGGACAAAAAAAAAAAGGGGGGCTACCTCATGATTCACAGGCCTTCATTTGCTTGTAATATTAACATAGATACTTAAAATTTAATTTAGGTTATAATAGCTCCATGTTTTATCAGAAATCAAAATCATTCATTTATATTTTTTCAAAATAGTACATATTTTAATTACTTTTTTTCAGTTTTTATGAGAAAATGGCAACTAAAAGATATAACTGCTATTATCCAACTATTTTTCCGTTACTTTCTACAGAAATGGATTGAGTTGCCAAAATTAAACAAATGGTGCTAAAAACTACAAAAAAATTAATATCTTAAAAATAAACTGAGATGCAATTTTCAAACAAATTGCATTTAAAAAACTTTTTTTCCTCAATAGGACAGTATAAAAATTGAAAATATGCAATGCTTAGAGGTTTAAAAAATTACAGTAGAAATTATTCTGTACAATGATACATCTGCTTTGTTTTATGGCTGGCTTATACAACGAAACATTATTTTTTGGAGACGACACTTTGATTGCTGGGAGAAAGAAATAGCATACCAGGGGCTAATAATAAAAGAAATATATATATTTAATGAAATATTTTATTTAACAGCTATTTCATTTTTAAAATATCAGATTGTTTTATTTTAAATAATTAATATTATTAACCCATAATCACTGTTTTTGAGCCCCAGAGACTCCAATACATATGCTTCCTAATGCACAAAAAATTGATAATGTGACTTACAATTAAAATATTATCATATCACACATTTTTAGAATATTCATTTCAAAATTAATACAGTAAAACAATAGACAAATGGAAATGCCTTGATGACTTCTGAAATAAATAGAATAATGGCTAATTTTTTTTAAACATAAAAATCAAGGCAGCATATGTGGATATCAATAGTGCATGTGTCATCCAAACATTACTTTAAAAAATAAAAGTAGAATTAGTGTTCTTACTAAAAAGTATAATGTCATACTCAGCTCTTAAATCAAAACATCGCACAAAATTAAAAAAATGAATTATTGCAACAACCAATACATTATAACTTTACAACCAATTGATTCTTATAAGAATGACCATGTATAAAAAATTGAATGAATTGTTATCATCATAAAGTAGTGTAAATACTCAATACCATAAATATTTTACATAAAATTTAATTCTGCATTTAAAAAGCCAATTTATTCTGAGTAGAAAAATACGACATGAAGAAATATTTTCTTTGAATTACACTCATGAAAGGAAATCCATGGTCCCGAGAAAAAAAAATACAATTATAAAAGATCGGCTAACGCAGGAACCTGTCAAAGTCAGAATTTTTTCTCTGGTCCCTTTGATTCTGTCTTAAGGGGTTTAACTATAGTAAATTACAAATACATTTATAGTTAGAATGAAGCTAATAACTCAGGCAGTAAAATTTTCTCAAATAATTAAAAGGTAACATATCTTTTGGAAAAATGGCAGTAATTTTATGGCCAAGCTACATTTAAAAATATTGATTAGTACTGCCTATTCCCACAGTGTACAAACTAAATTTTAGAATATTGATTAACCCTTTATGCCCTGACAAACAAAAATTTAAATTTTATTTTTAGGGCATATATCTTCTAATGTATCCTAGTAATGCAAGGGAAAATATTTTAGAGGAGATAGTTTTTAAATTCATAATTTGGGATCTAAAGGATTAACCTTTCGACTACCGAGACAGGTCCATTGGATTCAAAAGGAGTTTTTGTCGACTTTTATCACATGACCTAAAATTGAAGATAATAAAAATAAGCGTCTAATTGTTGCAATATACAGGGTGACTTTTAATTAACCTACAACTTTAATCTGAAATAACTTCTCAGAGCTTCACTAGATGGCAGCACGAATGCGTGCAGTGAGAGAGGGGATAAAAGGAATTTGCTTAGTGTCAGTTCCATGCAATTTTGAAAATGTCTCCCAAAGCCTCATATTCAACTGAAGATCATATTTTTATTGTTAAAAATTGATATTTATGTGATGAAAATGCAACACTATTTCTACAGAAGAGGGCTTCAACATTCAGAAACCAACTTAAGCCTTTCTAGAGCAATGGTAAGAGATCTGATAAGAAAATTTAAAAGGTTTGATAATGTTAAAGGTAATCTCAGAATCATTTTTCTCCAAATTCGTAATCTGGGTATGAACACTGATGAATATTGGTTCATGCAGGAAGGTGCCCCTCCGCATAGAACAGCAGAGTGTTCGAAACATTACCAGCGTGTTTGGAATCCGGGTTATTGCTTATCAATACACGAACAACCATCCTGGTGCATTGTATTGGTCACCTTATCCACCGGATATGAATACGTGCAATTTCTATCTTTGGGGTCACATGGAAGACTTGGTGTACAAGAAGCCGACAGACCTCAGTAGCCTCAAGAAATCCATTACTGACTCATTTGCAAGCATTAAAAGAGAAATACTTGAACGAGTAATTGATAACTTTGTGACTAGGTTGCACTACTGTATTGCCTCTGAAGGTTCTCACTTTGAAAACCTTGTGCATTAATTACCTTTTTGACGTTCTTTTCAATAAGAAAAATTTTGCTGTGCTATCTGCAACGATTCTTGTGTTACTTTATTTTAAAGTTGTAGGTTAATTAAAAGACACCTTGTAAATTGACTATGTTGTATTATTTATTAGTATACTTATTATAAATCTTTGGTAATTCAATATATTTACATAAGAGCTCAATGGATCTGGTTGGCAATTTTTGTATAATAGTCTTCGATTGGTACTATTGGACAGGGCTCGAAATGGAAAAATCCACAAAATGGAACGCTATATAATAATTATTGTCGACTATTTTTTTTTTTCCTTTTTTTTTAAGTACAGTAAAGTCCTGATTATTCGAGTCCCATTTAACCAAGTTATTTTCTTCCAAAAAAAAAAAAAAAAAAAAAATGGCCATTTTTTTTCCCCATTCTGACCAGAAAATCAGAGTTCTAACTTTTTACGACTGCTCTTTCATCTACACCTAACACTTCATTTATAATGGCTGTTTCATAATAATGGAAGCCATCAGTCCATCAGAAGAAAATGATCCATTCCAAAGGTATAAGTTCGATTGAAAAAACTATTTAATATTTTGAGCAGACAGGAGAGGCTACACCTGCAATTTTCATAACAGTAATAGAATCATATAGCTGCCAATTTGTACGGTTTTGTTACCTCTAACATTTAATACAAACTTTTGCCATATTTAATTGTTGACAATTGTTAGATTTCGGCGATTGAATTAGGAAAAATTCACTGGTAAGTTTTAGAGGTAAGAAAAAAAAAAAAAAATCTTAGAAATTGGTAGCTATGCAGTAGTGTAGTACTGCAGCCAAAAAAACTGCAGCAAAATTGACATTTAACAAAAAACTTTTATTGGCTTTTTCAAATAAACAATTTCATTCCCCGTATTTATTAAAAGAAACGGAAATGTACAAAATGCGTATAAAAAAAATGTTACTAGTACCATAAAAATGAATGAATTAGGTGAAAATTTATATTTCATCTCCTTAGTGAATGACGATTTGTGTCAATCCGGTTTATACGAGTTTTTTGCTTATCCGAGGTAAGCTTGGTCCATATTAACTCGGATAGTCGGGACTTTACTGTATAGCAAATTTATATTTAATCGTAGAAAAAAAAAAAAAAAATCATTCAAGATTCTAAATAATTAGAAATAAAAACATTACAGAGAGCATAATAAGCTATATGTATGAAACTGTAATAATGTTTTTTAATAATTTCACGAACCGGAACAATATTTTCCTTACTTTCCCGAACCAGAATAATATATGTCACAATTTCATGAACCGGAACATCGTTCCAGTTTGCTCCAGTACATTTCGAGCCCTGCTATTGGAGTTGGTGAGTTAAGACTGCCTATTCCCACACTTTATTGGAGAAACTAAAAAAGGAAGGAACTGTTGCAGGTAACTTACTGTTGAAGGAAATATTGATACTGAAAACAAATGATACTAACATGATATTTAGATATTTATAACTTGTCTATCTACCCATTTATATGTAAAGTAGTATAACTACAGTCAATACTGAACAAAAAATGTTACATTATAAAGGAATTATTAAGTAAAATCTAAAATTTTAATCATGCATATAGGTTGTCTTATAGTCCTAGAGGTAGTAACATCTTTAGTTAATCATTTTAAACAAGCTGATCTTCAAATATGTAATTGACCTTACTTAATTAGGCATGAAAACAGCCATTAGCTGCCATGATAATGGTGGATGTGGTGATAAAAAAGACAATAATGCAAAATCAATGCAAAAAAAAAAAAAAAAAAAAAAAAAATGGTTTCCCTTTTCTGAATGTTATCATGACCGGTGATAAGGGTTTGTGCATATATAATGTTATCAACTCTTTGGTAATTTTGGACCCCTTCTGATATCATTTGTTATCATCCCTCGAACGCCCCCTGCAATGATATTGTTATCAATGTCTAAAATTTTTTTTAGATTTTTAGAATTTATATTTTTTGTTTGGAGTGATATACAAAAATAGTTACATTTATTTTTCGCAAACTTTATTGATTCAAGTGAAGAAAAGTCAATAAAATATCATTTTATATATGGAATAACTTATATAAAATAACACTTAAAAGAAATAGTTACTATTTAAAAGTATTTTATAATAGCTTTTTGTTACATAATGCATTCAACAGTAGTAATGTCTCCTTGCACTTGCCTCACACGGAGGTAGAGGCAGCCTTTTCTCCTCCTGTAATAATATCGTTATCAATGTCTAAATTTTTTTTTTTTTTTTTTTTAAGAATTTATTTCTTTTGTTTGGACTGATATACAAAAATGGTTACATTTATTTTTTGCAAACTTTATTGATTCAAATGAAGAAAAGTCAATAAAATATCATTTTATATATGAAATAACTTTATATCAAATAACACTTAAAAAAGAAATAGTTCCTATTTAAAAGTATTTTATAATAAATTTTTGTTACATAAGGCATTCAACAGTAATAATGTCTTCTTGCACTTGCCTCACACAAAGGAGGAGGAAAACAAGTGGGCAACATTCTTTCTTTCTTTTTTATTTATTAGCAAAAACAAGTTTCATTTCAAATATGTTTCGCATATGGTTTCTCAAACAGCGATTATATATGCATACACATATGAAGAAGAATAGGAATGTCAAACATTGGGTATTCTACATTTTGGAATTAAATAATTTTATAATAATTTAGTGATTTTAATAATAACTTTGTATTTTCATAAAAATAGATATGACTAAAAAAAGATAACATACTATTTTGATGCAAAGACCATGTTACAAATGGAAAGAGAAAATTTTGGTTGGATCAAAAACGATATCAATATCAAAAGACAACCCCCCCCCTCCCCCATGAGATATCTTACGATACCATGTGCCAGACCCACCCTCAGCCCTAAAATGATAACATTATATATGCATAGCTCCTAAACATCCACAATTGAGACACTGTTCATTTATCTTAACTTTGATTTTGAGATGTTGCAGTTTCTGAGAGTGTATCCACCGCTACTGTGACAGCTGTTTTCATGGTTAAGTAAGATCAATTACATATTTGAAGATCAACTTATTTAAAATGGTAACTCAAAATGTTGCTGTTTCCCAGATTATTAACCTTAAACCATCTATAATAACAAATATACACGTAAATATAACACAAGAATGGTTATGATAAAACAATTACAATTCATCTTTCAGTACTGGTGAAGATTGATCAATTTTATCAGCAGCATTTTTCCAAGAATTAAATATTAACAATGCAATATTCTTAGCAGCAACAGCACTCATCTCCATAGCACTAGCAGACAGTTCAATCGCATTTGTATAATAAAATCCAGGATGTAAAATAAATGGAACAAATTTCTCTGGAGGCTTATAATGTGGAAATGCAAGCCAAACTTTTTCTTTTACAGTGTTCACGGATTCAAACAGTTTCTCAACTGATTCCTTATTTAAAGGCTTGTGACTAAATACTTTATAAACACTTTCTTCATTATCTTTCACATCATTACCAACAGGAGTACATTTCCCAATAGTGTTGAAAAGGAGATTATCGTTATTTGTTAGAATTTCATCTGGTAACGAAACTTGACTATTAAAAGCTGCTGGTCTTAAAGTTCCTTTAACAAAAGTAGAAACAAGCTGTTGATATGGTCGTTCATACTGTTGAAAATCTTTACTGAAATTCACAAATTTAACAGAGGGGCTGCCTTCAATAAGAGGTGCTGCTAAAACAACTACATCGAAATTCAGCATCTTAACATGATCACCTGAAGAAGATTCTTGAAATTTAACTGAAAACCTTCCATCTTCAAGCAATTCAACTTTTTGAACATTAGCTCTTACAAAATTGGCCTCGGAAAATTTCAGTAAACCCTCAGGAACAAGTTTATTCCCACCTTCAACACTCCATAATTCATTCTGGGCACCAGCAAGAGATACATAACCTGTCAAGTAATAAAAAATGATTTTTTTAAAATTCTACACACAAAGTACAATGAGATACATCAAAATTCTAAAATTTTGATTTAATCTAAATCAATGCATTTTTAATCATCTTTATGGGGGCAACAACAGTTTCAAAATCTTGCAGAAAATAGCTGATATTAAGTACCTTTTTCTTGGGAGTTCTGAAGTGATTTTAATGGTTAAAAAAACAGTTCTGGCAGTGGCTAAACTATAAATTAATCATTTGGCAAGAAAAAAAAAAAATGCAGTAATTATGTATCCAGGGTTCTCGCTGGTTTTTGACCAGCATTAACAATTTGGCGAAAAAGAAATAAAAAACAGTAGCCAAATGAAGAAAATTGTTAGCAATATAGATTCGGCGTGAACCACTGAAAAACCTATCTTTAACCCCTTACTGTATACTTTTTTCTTTTCAATATGCTCTTTTTTTTTTTTTTTTTTTTGTAAGTTCTTATAAAATAGAAATTTGACTATCCACTTTAAAAACTATTAAAAATAAGTAGTACATTCTAAATGTCTCCTAAATGTGTAAATATTTCAGACATTCTTTTAGCAGTCTAAATAAAAATTCAAAACATCTATCTTTGATTGACATTGAGAAAATATACACTAAAAATTGCTATGAGATTTTGACTCCAATCGATAGAAAAAATTGACCGGTCAATGATATTTTGCACACAACTAATAAATAGTTGTTAAAATAAATAATTATTTTAACACTGCATTCCAGCAAAACTTTTCTCTATTAGGCGCATGATGCAAGTAATTTTGTTTGAGTTTTTAAAGGCACATAGATAGTGATTAATTGACAATAGAGAAATACCTATTGCATAATCCTTTCTGTGTCTTTGGCTGTTGCTAAACTGAATTGGTGTTGTGATTCAGTATCATTATAAATAGAGCAATGTAAAAGCACGGTGCGATTGAACATTCAAAGCAATATCAATCGTTCACCAACGCGGATAAGAATCTCGACTGTATTGATAAACACACACATAAAAAGAGTAGAAATTGAGCACTTGCAATTTGGCGAGTCTGATTGTTTGTTTACTCGCCAAATGAAGCATTTTGTCACAACTTGGCACAATGGCGAGCAGCAGCGAGAGCCCTGTATCTATCTATAATTCTAGGATTTAAAAAAATACTAACACTATTAAAAGCAACTGATTTTCCAGAAAAACAAAACAATCAAAAGATAACTATAATAGTTAATTATAATCAGGATTTAATTTCCAACAAAAAAAGCATTGTAGTCATAATATTCTGCAGTACTAACAACTGTAGCATATATCCCCATCCCTTCCATCTGCATACAGTAAAGTACCGAAAGTAAACCCTTCTTTACAGACAGGAAATTCTAATGATTTTAAGGGGGCTTATAATAGCCGCATTTGATAAAAGGATAGGAAAATTGGAGGGGTATGGGGCACATTTGGAATTTATGAAATTTCACAGGATTTATACAATTTGCAAAGATCAAATTAACATTTTTTGCCTTTAAAATTCCCTTCCATAGAAGCTAAGTAGTTTAGTTTCCATTAATAAAAATAAAAATTAATAAAACAAATTTAGATAAAATAATTAATTCAGATATGAAAAAAATATGAAAAAAAATTATAAAACTGAAACTCAATATAAATATCTATTAAATCTTAGTGCATAAAAATCAAGGAAAACATTATGCCTTCACTTTGCATTTGCTTATTTTCTTTGTGTTTGCACTACTATAATAATTATGTGCTTTTTAATCTTCTGTATTGTATTTTCTTAGTACATATCTTATGAAAGTTTCTTTGCAAAAAAAGGAGGTCATGTAATACGGTGAACATACCGAAAAACAAAAAAATACAGTTTTAAAATCATAGGTGTGCATTATGCACCAAAGCACGTGTTATGTCGGTATTTATGGCAGTTAATATATTTTAATTTTGGGCATCTTTTTGTTTATTATTTCAATCAGGTTTTTTTTTATTTTTCAATTTACTTCCACCTTCCTGAAAAAAACTAGATTTTTTACAAAAAAAAAAAAAAAAAAAAAATTGTCTCTGATATTTAATATAAACATAATTCAGGTAATTCACTTATTTACTCAGTAATATTTAATAATTTTTAAAATAAAATACAATTTAAGCTTTTCAGGATCTAAGGGAAAAAAGACTGCTTTAAAAAAAAAATTCATTCTAATTCACTAAATATTAATTCAATTTTTTTAATATTTATGTGACAAAAAAGAAACTAATCAGCTTGTCCTTTCTTACCTTCGATTTGTTCTTACCTATATACAACTGGCAGCTGAAAAAGGATAATTTTTTTACTATCATACTCCTTTATTTAATATATAGCAGATGGGGGGGTGGGGGGACACAAGATGGGGAACAGTGGACCACTTTAAACTTTTCCTTTTTTCTTCTGAAATTTAAAGATCAATTTACATAAAATAGTTCTGAATATACCTAAGCTTCTTATCTTCATTTATCAATTTTGTCAAAGAATATGCCTGAACATATGTACAGTGGACGATGGCATGGTGAAAGGTAAATCTATATATATTAAAAATACAAAGCTGAAATGTTAAGGAAATTTTGGCTAATTTGGGCACATGCAATGATTTAGGGTGCTTTTCAGTTGCTAAACAGAGTGGGAAACCAGTTTTGAAGTTCTGTCACTTCACGGAAAACTTGATCAAATAAGAGGGCTAAGTGCTCTAAAGTACCAAAAAGAGAAAATTTTGGCTCCCCAAAGAGAATATACTTCAAACATCGTTCCTAGTATAAGACATTTTTCTGATATAGTTAGAGTTTTGATAACTCAATTCAATAATGTAAATATTTTATTTCAGGAGGAAAAGTTATTGAATTTGTTTTTATCTTTATTAAGTAAAATTTACCAAATGCAATATATTTTTCAATTAATGATTTTGTATTTAAAATTTAAAGCTCTGGCACATAATTATTGATTAAAAAAATTTAAATGATCTACAATTTTTGGAATAATTTTTATCACATTTTATCGATAACCCATGCATACTAAGGATAATAGGTGACCATTTAGTAGGAAGATTTTTTTTTATTTTAACTACTGCTAATAAAATATTCTGTAAAAATGTCTGCCATTTTAATAACGTTATGAATCTTTTTTTCAGTTAGCCTTAAAGTTGTTTACCATGAAGTTTTGACAGGTACTATCTAGGCACAATATCCATTTTAAAAAAGGCAAGAACTTTTATTAGAAATCTCCAAGAAACAATTTAAAAAAGTAAAAAACAATGTGAAGGTTTGTATCTAAAAATGATGTGATAGCAAATGTCCAAGCTTATATTCTGGTACTTATTTAACATTTTCGATTAACTAAGTTACTATATGTAAGTTTAGTGTGTACGTATGATATGTCAATAGTATCTTTTCTTTTGTACAGTTAACCCTCTGAGCGGTTTGGACGTATTTTTCTGTTTCCCAAAAACAACTAAATTTTTATGAAAATGCAGGAAAGCCCTCAAGATGCTCGGAGGCTTAAAATAACTGAAATCAAAAATAATATTTAATATGAACGCATATTTTATAAAAGCTTAAAAGTCAATTCAAATTTTAATCGATTTTAACAGTAAACGTAATTCGCAATTGATTCATACCATTATCAATTTTATATGATGATTTCTGACAGACTGAATGGGGTGGAAGTGGGGATTATTTCTTATTTCAGGACTGCAAATAACTTTTGACAGAATTACTTTAATAAATGAAAATTAAAATAGTATAAAGTTTGTATTTTTGTGAATCAAATTCACATCCAGGCTTTTTATTATTGCAAAAATGCTATTCAATATTTTCCAAGCTTTTTTGAGAAATTAAAATACAGCCTTAAGCGTTTCAATATCTGCTTAGTAGCCAAACCACATCCTAAATTAAATACCATTTGTGCTAAAACTGACCCAATTAAGTTTGAGAATTACTCGGGAGTTTAATGAAATTACCATTTATTAGAGCAGAAGGGTCAAAGAATTACTATATTACAGGGTTCCCAGCAAAACATGACTGGCAATTTCCCTGACTTTCCATGACCAAATCTCAGAAAATTCCATGACCAAAACAGGCATACAATGAAATTTGTTATTTATTTTCGCAATCCTTTGTCAAAATTAGTGATTTTTTTCTGCAATCACTCTTCAAATCTTCTTTTTGGGAAGAGACCATTTGATGAATTTTGCATCATTTTTCATCCCCCCCCCCCTCCAACTTTTTAGAAAATATTTGTAAATTCCCTGACTTTCCGTGATTTTCCATGTTGCTGGGAACCCTGTACTGGTATGACTAGCAAGAAATTTAAGTACAGAAGAAAAGAGCATGTAGCTGAATATTAAATGTAATAGAAAAACCACAGTCCTAGCAAGATTATATCAAATAGAAACCATCCAAATAAATTTTAATAACAGTAAGATAATTTTTCCCTCCAGTATATACTATCCATCCATTATAAGAGAAACCACAGAGATTGTTACAGGATTCATACTCTATTTGAATAACAAAATTCCCTGACTTTTCCAGGTTTTCCAGGCCATATTTCCTACAATTCCCTGAGCAAAATTCACGATATTTTTAGAAATACGAATTACAATTCAAGATCTTAATGATTAAACTTACATCTGAAAATTAAAATAATATATAAAATTGAAACTAAAAATCTATATAATTTGACAATATAAAAAACAAGCAAACCTAAAATAAAGCTCAGATGGATTCAAAGTAACTTTTTATTTACATAACTAAATTTATACATATTAAACATTTAACTTTTTTTAGACTTCTACTATCATGTCATTTATTTGTGTTGTTTCAGAAGCAGTTTATTGTGTAAAAGTTTCTATTTTTTGTCTTTTAACATTTTAACTTCAGCTACAGCTTTCTTTTCTTTTTTTTTTTTTTTTTTTTTTGTCTTGCTTCATAATTTTCATCCTTTTTCTTATATAATTATTCATGATATCTCATCCTAGCCATCTTAACAAGGCTCAACATTTCTTTTGCTTAAGTACCGACTATTTAGCGACAAATTTGTATAGCTAAAACATCTTCATGTTAAAAATGTGAATATAGCAAAAATTCTCCTTTTAAGGGAAAAATCAGAACTTTTTTGCAGACGCACAGTGAACTCGGGAGAATGTTGATGCATGATAGTGCATTAAAAAAAAATCCCTGACTTTTCCAAGTTTTTTAAATTTTTTAAAATTTTTCCTGACTTTTTGAGCACTTGTCATTTTCCCTGACAATTCCTTATTTTCCAGGTTTTCCAGTCGCGAAGGAACCCTGTTGTAACACACAAAACTTCAATATGTAACGATGCAACATCATTTAACTTACCAAAATTATGGCTTGAACTACTCAATGGTTATGAAAATAAAATAAACATCCAAGTAAAATAAAAATAATGTGCATAATATGAAAGAATACATGGAAAATTGAATGACGGCATTTCATAGATTGTGAAATTTTAGAATATTTTTATTTATTTGTTTTGAAAATTATTCGGGGAAAGTAGAAAATTGTAATCAATCAAATAAACCTATTTTTACTGTTTTAAAGTTTTAATTTACACTTTTTAGCAGAGACTCGGAGCTGGAGCTAGAGCACGGAGCCGGAGCGCTCCGGAGCAGTGTTTTCCCTGGATCTAGAGCCGGAGCTGGAGCTCTAAAATTTCCCCTGCTCCAAAGCTCCTTTAGTTTTTAATATTCTTTTTAATCTTTTTTTTTTTTTTTCAGTCTTTTATATGTCCAGGCTTAAAATATTTTAATTACATCATTATTCAGTATTTTAATTATATCTCTTTTTAGGGTTCCTTTTAAAATTAGAGATCGAAAACTTTTCACAAAAACATAGTAACACTACTTCACTTCTACTTTCTACTTAGGCTAAGTGGCAACACTATTTGAAAATAAATATGGCCACCTGTTGTTAACACATGTAGTTGTACAATTTTGGTTGTTTGAAAAGTGTAGAAAAAACTTAAGATTTTTGTGTTTAAAATTCCACCAAACTTTCTTTTTTAAAAGTAAAAGTTTTCCTCCATGTTTTCATACCTTTTGGTGCAGGAAAACACAATGGTAAACCTACGAGTCATCCGCTAAAATCAGGTTTTCAGGTGTTTTCCACCAAGATATGACTTGGCAGACCGATTGCGTTTTAATATGCGAATCAAGATTTAACTGATCCTAGAATTTCATCCGTGAACTCGATGAGGTGATTGTTAGTGCTGCCAGCTCCCGGTCTAATGTCAGATTTTCTGAACAAGCATTTCAAGTTTGATGAGAAGAAAAATGCATTTTGTCAGATCTTTAATGAAGGTAAAGGGAGAATTTGTGAGCAGAAAATCAACTATGTAAATTAAAATCTGCAATTCAAAAGCACGAAGTCGGAGCCGAGTTAGAGCGGTTACCGGAGCCGGAGCCACAGTATTTTATCTCGGAGCGGGGCTGGAGCTGGTGCATCAAAACTTTTTCGGCTCCAGGTCACTGCTTTTTAGCAATTAAAATTAGTATATTATTACAAGGTGAATTTAGATTTGTTTAAACAATTCATAGAAGATCCAGATATCTCGATACAGAACAAAAAAAATCCCTAGTTTTCACTGACCAATTGATTTCAATGTTCCACTCATCACAAGATTACTAATCTTCAAAACATTAAATTAGTATTTTTTTTCAGCCAATTCAATTAATAAATTACAACCTTTAGATTTGGGTGTGCATTACAGAATACTATTAATACAAAAACTTTTGATAACCATGTAATCATTTGAGAGCTCAGCTAAAATTCAAAGTGGATGTCCTGGAAGCTTTGGAATTAACATTTCAAAGATGGAATGAAGTGATGGATAGAATGAATGAGATTTGCTTTAAAAGAGCTGTTTTTTTTTTTTTTTTTTTTTCAGTCTAATGAGGATGTATGTGAGTATAAAGAATTTAAACAATAGTTTGGGATGAAATTTCTACACACAATCTTTCATATACAGATTAGGTGAATTCTGACTCTGATGTTACTGTTTTGTGAATTACGAACTATTAAAGAAATTTGTGATGGAAACAAGCAATACCCAACTGATTCAGATTATGACAGGAACCTGCGGAAGAACCGCAAAGTTACTTCAGTTGAACTAAACATTGGTTTAAACAGGGGGTAGACCCAGGTTTTTATTCTTGGGGCCTATTTTGTGAAAGGTAAAAGTTATTTTTGTTAATTTTATTGTTTTTTGTAAAAAATAACATTTTGTAACGAAAGTTGCAATCCAGTTATTGAAATTTGAACCAAGAATTTATTAACAAAAACTCCTTTAAATTCCCTTGTTTGTCATGTAAAATTTTTGTTTTACATGACCTGGTTTTATTTTAAAATTACATATTTTAAAACAGTTTTTATGAAAAAGAATTTTACGAAGGGGCCTGTTTTATTAAAAGGAATTTTGTGAAGGGGCCCATTTTATTAAAAGGAATTTTGTGAAGGGGCCCATTTTATTAAATTTATTTTTGTGAAGGGACCCATTTTATTGAATTTATTTTTGTGAAGGGACCTATTTTATTAAATAGATTTTTGTGAAAGGGCCCTAAACAGGCCCCAAATTTTGCCTGGATCGACCCCTGGTTTAAATGAAGCAAAAGGATAATGTGAGAAAACAATGTTATAAAACAAAGCTGTTAGTAAAAAAAATTTTTTTTTTCAAAGTAAAAATCTGTTCAATAATGACACAAGAAATACTTGATTACATACTAGTAGTAAGCAAGTTTATGAAAATGTATTAAAACTTCATGCAATTTTGACTTATCTAATGTGCTCCCCGGTTTACTGATTACTTTCAAGAAACTCTTTGCTATCATTAAATCGAGTTTTGAGTGTGCTTAGAACTTTTGAATAATCTATGTAATAGAAGAGATTAATTTCCACAAAAGGCATACACACATAAGAACAGTAATTGGGACAATACTAATGTGAAAGTGGAATAGTCATAAAACAGAACCTTCTTTTACTGTGCAAGGAAAATATATTCATTACTGAATGCATTATAAAAAATACAGTTTAGATGTCAATGCAATTTGTGACATTGTTTAGCAATAACAAGAAAGTGAATATCAGAGTCAAAAAATTATTAATTTTATTTTCAAGATGGTGCTCTCTACATAAAGTTTAAAAAACAGTGGATTTTCAGAACTTATTTATTTATAATTTTTCATTAAAAATTCAAAGATGTAACATACTATTAAAGTTACATTTTTGCAGTGGGTAAAATTTACTATACATTTTGAACAGTGATCATTCCCCATCAAAATATTGCTCACAAACCACAATTTGGGAATTGTTGCTTTAAATTATTCAGTAACTAAACCTAAAATTTTCACAAGACATAAAGGAAATATAAATTGTGACAAATACACTTACCAACTAAACCTGTTATATCATTTGTTTGCCCATAGTTAACCATCATGACAGCTTGTACAAATTCATCTAGAAACTTTTGTGAATAACCCTTTTCTAACAAAACTTTGGAAATGCTTGTTTTTGTCATGTTTATAAAAGCTGGGTTCAGAGAATTCAGCAGCTGATCCATTGTTGTATATGCATATCCATTTTCTTGCAAATTGTAAATTCTGGAACAGAAGGGAAGTATATAAATTTGTAATAATAAAAGAAAGTTTTGCCTGAGTGAGTGTCTATCTGTCTGTTCACGATGACTAGGGAAACCTATCGTAAATACAGGTCTGAAAATTGGCTTAAAGATGGACAACAATACACCTGAACCGCATATTTTCATTTTTTGGTAATTAACTAACATATTAATTAAGAATGCAGATAATTAAGAATGTTGATAAAGTGGTGCCAAAATTGTGGACACTTTTAGGTAGCTTTCATTACAAATAGTAAAAAGCTACCTATTGCAGCTGTCTGAAGGAAAACAGGAAATTTTGCTATATTTTCGCCTCTTTTGAAATGTTCACTTATATATAGGATACTATATTATATATATGGGGCATTCTCACAATTTTTTGACTTTTGGGGGAAAAAATCTGGTGAAATTAAACTTGCTAAAATAACATTTTAATCTGGTAGATGAATGCCTTAATGATTCAAAATGAAGAAAAAATGGTCAGCAGCGAAAATTTTTTTATTTAACTGAGGTTTATGTTAAACTTGCGAGTTTAATTTTCCTTATCATTTTCCACTAAAACTTTTTATTTTCTTCGAAATTTTTACTTATAATGAATTTGCATAGTACCCACAGGACATTCAAATAAGAAATAATAACAATGTAGTATTTTTAGTACAAAATTTTGGTATAACATTGTCTTAAAGGGGGTATTAAAGAAGGGGCGGTAAGGTAAAAAAAGGGATGGTAATGATGGAACGGTACGGAAAATTACCACCTATTTTAGGCAAATCATGTTAAGACTAAGTGATAGTCACAATGTTCATTGATTTTTAGAAACAGTTGTTAACATTGGATTCAATTAAATTATTTTTTAAATTTACCTTGAAAAGTGCAGGAATAAACCTTGGGGACGGTAAGACTACCAATAAAGCCACGATATTGAAATTGATATTTAAATGCTGATTTAAATTCTGCAGTAAATTTCCTGTCAAAGAATTTTAGACATTCTTTCTCCAGCGTACTTCTGCATGAGAAAAAACTTGAAAAAAATTCTGTGGCTACATCTGAAGTGATTTTCTGTATAAGCTTAGCAAGAGGGACGGTAAGGATGAAAAACACAGGGACAGAGTTCAAAAAATAATATCAACCGTAAAAATGTGTGCAGGTTAATTTTTTGCTACATATTTATATAAAACAATTGTCCCAGTTTCGGAAAAAAATTACATCGAATTACTTTTATTGAAACAATTTTATACAGACAGCTCCCAACTTAAAAATCAGCATCAGGGACACCGGACGGTATAGGAGTTTTCCTGGTATTTGGACCCCCAACATCGTCCAAAACTTATTTATCTCGTTAATATTGTTATGCAATCATGCAATGGGATGTTCCCCAGTATATGAAATAAAAAAAATACACAAAAAAGTGTATTAAAATAAAAATTATTATTCAGGGACATGAAAGTCAAAAGATTGTGAGAATGCTCCATATATGATCTGCCAAACAATATCAATAAATATTTTAAGCCATTGCTAGTTTGTACAATATGTTTATAATTATTCAAATTTATTTACAGCATCTACTTTTTAATATTTAATAAATATATTTTTGCGTTTCAATTGCTTTTTTCTTTTTAAAAAAACCCTGCCGGCTTGGCCTACAGGCAGAGGTAGATTTCCAAGTTAAGTACTAAATTCACCAACAAAACTTAAATCAAGATTAGAGATAAACCCAGTTTCTTCACTAAGAATGAGCTGTAGGGAGCTAAACTTTTTGTGAAATTTATAATATACACAAATACACGCATGCATGTATATGGAATAGGTTTAAAGATGGATACAAAAAATTCAGAGAAACTTAAAGTGTTAAAATATGTTAATATTTCCATAGTCGGGTTTTTATCCTGTTTTAATACATTTCTTCAAACTCACATGACGTTACATATTTACCTGCTGACGTCCATTATATTTCCAATATGACGCAATGTAGATATTTTTTTAATTCGTCAAACTATTTATTTTATTTTGAGTTTTTATGCAGAAATCTTGCTCTAGAAAACGTATGACGTAATATTCAATATGTTTTCAATTTGTCAAACTATTTATTTAATTTTTCACGTGAAAATCTTGCAATAGAAAAGTAATTGTTGTGGTGAGAATTTTATTGTTTTTTGTAGTTGTTGGCAACTGCTATAACGAAAATGTTTATTTTTTCCTGTCATTGTTTGTAAGAGCTGGTTTTATTAGAATAATGTTAAGACAGTATTCAAAATTTTGAACCCTCCCCATTTCCACCCCCTTGGGTCGATTTCGCCCATTTTCAATCCCCGCCGAGATATTAGCCATATCAAAGTTGTTGGCGAGTTTGAAAACAATCCGTGCGTAATTGCGACTTTTATTGTGCGGACAAAATTTAGTACATATATATATATATATAGAGAGAGAGAGATAGATAGATAGATAGATAGATATAATATATATATATATAAACTTTTTAGGTGGGGGTGGTTTTGGGTTCCTGGGGTCCTATAATGAAAAGTTATGAAGGAGTTTTTCAAAAGTCGCACTATGGTAATGACTGCAATAGGTAATATTTCTTACGAAATCTACCTAAAAATCATAAAACATAACCACCTTTTATGCACTGGAAGATAGTCTCAACATTCGCGATTTTGACATTCGTAGAGGTTTCCGCGAACCTAACCCTCGCGAATGTTAAGGGATTACTGTACTCTTAAAATATAATCAGAATTTTGTGAATCAGAAATTATTGTTATATTTAGGTTCCTATTTAGACATTTTTAATAAGGTCCTTGGTCCCCAAACCAAAATACTTTGCAATGTTCTGCAACGAACTTCAGCTGATCAAAAATGTTCTGCAGGAATAAAAAAGAAAGACACAGAGAGATTTTCTTATATATGAAGAAGTGATCTTTTATAGAAATCTTTTATAGGATCTTTTATAGAAATGCAAAAGACATTTTGCAAAATGCTGACATACACACACGAAAGAAACTATTGGTGTACTTTGCGATTTTACCCCAATCAAATGATCAAATTAGTGTTTTTTTTTTTTTTTTTTCAAAAATCTGTTGACGATTTTCGCAATATTTCAGATTTTCCCCTCTGTCAACTGGCGAATTTTGCATATTTTTCTCAGACCCAATTTCCAAATTTCACAATTTTCTTTCCTGCAACTGACTGAAAAATTTCAAGACACTTTCCACAATTCACTGACAAGTTTCGCGATTTTTAACTGTGACCAATAGGCGAATTTTGCAATATTTTCCTTGGAATGATCGGCGAAAATTGCAGTCTTTTTCATGTGGCTGATCCACAAGTTTTGTGTTTTTTTACCGATGCCTGATTGGCAAATTTTCCGGCTTTTTCTTGTATCAGTATGGAAAAAATCATGGATTTTTTCTACAACTGATCAAAGAATTCCGTAACTTTTCTGACGATTTTTGAGTTTTTTTTACATGCGACTGATAGGTGAATCGCATTATATTTTCTTTTTTCTGATTGGCAAATTTTCTCTCGGGACTGATTGGATCAGCAAATTTCTGTTTTTTTTCAAATGATCCACTAAAGGATTAGTTGCAACCGATGGGCAATTTCCCCAATATTTACTTTCTGCCGATTGGCAAGTTTTGTCGATTTTTTTTGTGACAGATTGGCAAACTTGTGGATTTTTTTCCGCAATTGATTGACAAAAATCCGATTTTTTTCCAACATTCCTGACGAATTTTACATTTTTTTCTCCCAACCGATTGGGGAATTTTGTGAAATTTTCCGTGTACTGATAGCAAATTTTGCACAAGCTTCTTATAAACTGATTGGAGGAAATCGTGCTTTTTTCTGCTACTGATTGGCGAATTTCACAATATTTTCTTTCTACTGATTGGCAAATTTTTCTGCTTTTTCTTGTGAACGATTGGTAATCATGCTTTTTTACACCGACTGATCGGCTAATTTCATATTTTACTCGTGACAGATTGGTGAATTTTCCGATATTTTCTTTCTGTTGATTGGAAAACTGTCGCTTTTTTGCAATCGATTGGCCAAATATCGGGGTTTTTTCTTCAACTGATCAACGAATGTCTGAATTTTTCCGGACGATCCACTGACAAATTTCACATCTTTATTTAATCCTGTGATCGATTTTAAAATTTCACGATATTTTTCTTGTACCAAAAGTCAAATTTTTGTGGCTATTTCTTGAGACCAACTGGAGAAAATCGCAAGTTTTTTTCCTGCTACTGATCGTTGAATTTCGCAGTTTCTTTTGATGATCCACTACGAATTTCGCGAGTTTTTAACTACGACTAATTTACAAATTTCACAATTTCTTCCTTCTACCGCTAGCAAATTTTGAGGCTTTTTCTTGCGACCGATTAGAGAAAACAGGGTTTGTACACATTTCTTTAAATAAAAAACAAGGACTTTTAAGGACCAAAACCAAAAAAATGTAAGGACCTGTCAAATTAAATAAACTAATAAATTGTAATATGCATTTTTTAATAAAGAGTTTCATTTTTGTAAATACAAGATTCAAACACTCAAATGGACAGGAAGGGGTAAATTTCAGCATGTGGCATGGCAATAGAAATGTAGAAAATTTTAAAATAACAAATACAGCAGAAGAAAAAACTAGTCGGATGTGTATATCTCAAAACTTTCTTTTATTTCATATATATTAATACTTCAAAATTCACAATCAGAGTGAAAAATTAAATGACAATCTATGCCCATCATGAGGATTCTAAAGATATAAATTCTGTGCATTAGTTTTTGAGATATGACTATTGCTTAAATCCTGCAAAGTGCAGCACCACCTGTTGGGTGATTTACACCAAAACCTAGTCAGCAACAACTTATGTCAACGTCTAACTGAATCCGAAGTTTGAAGAAAATCCGTGCAATACTTTTACAGATGCCATTGTGAAAATCTTGAAACATCCAGTATAGCAGTGCCACCTGTTGGGCAATTTTCACCAAAACATAATCAGTACCAATATTTATCAAGGCATACCTGGATCTGAAATTTGAGAAAAATTCATGCATTAGTTTTTAAGATAAGCGCTATTGCGAAAATCATAAAAAAGGCAGCATAGGCACCTGTCAGGTGATTTACACCAAAATGTAATCAATCACTTTTAAGGACTTATTGCAGATTTATATGAAAATAAGTACTTTTAAGCACTAAAAATTCTACTTGAAAAATGTAAGCACTTTTAAGGACTTTCAAGGACTGTACAAACCCTGGAAAATCATGTGTTTTTTCGCAGTTTCTTCTGGCAATGCACTGATGAATCTCATGGATTTTTTACCTGCGACTGATTGGCGAAAATTGTGGATTTTTTTCTGCAACTTTTCATCAAATTTTGTATGTTTTCCCACAACAGGCTGAAGAATTTCACGATTTGTTTTTCCATGATTGACTGACGAATTGTGAAAGTTTTTCTCGCGACCAATTGGTGAATTTTGCAATCTTTTTAAATGAACAATTAAAGAATTTTGAGATTTTTTCTCCCGACTATTGAGTGGCAATTTTTCCTTAGATTGAATGGAGAATTTTCTTGAAAATGAGAATGAGATGTTCTGAAGAGAAGTCTGTTGTTCTGTGATGTATGTCGCACTTTTAAGCATATTCTGCTTTGGGGTCCTTGGTAAATATATAATGCTAGATAATAGAATTATTGATTATTTCAACTGTTATGTGACAGGTTTTTTTATTTTAAAATCATCAAATTTATGAAGGATTTAATTTGGACATTGTAAAATTTTCTGAATTTTGTAAACGGTCTTATGTTTTAAGGCGAAAAAATTGTGAAGGGTCCTTTAAAGGACTCAAGTTTTTTCTGATCTGCTTACAGATCATGTCTTCCATGTTAACATTTTCATGTGGCATAATGAACATGAAAAAAATATAAAGAAAAAGTATCAGAATGTAGCTATTATAAAATTTTTAATATATTATTCTTTAAATGAAATTTCAATTTTTCAAAATTGGAAAAATTGAAAATAATGCCTTCAGAAAAAAGCAACTTTTCCCCCCAAAATTTACGGTTTTTTTTCCCAAGCATTCTAATTTTTAGTGAGGATTGAAAGTGTAATATACCTAATTTCAGTAGTAACACTAAGCAAACCTGAATTTTTCATTGCTATTGAAATTTGTATTGTTTGCTTAAATTTATTGTTGCAATGTGTTTTATAATTCCTTTGTCAAGATAGTATGTTTTGTTTAATGACAAGCCATTTACATAACAATAATGAAAATTTATTTGTAATTTGCATCATGTGACAGTAATTAAACAGTATTAGCAGACCTGTTGGCTTTGCCCACAGGCTTAACCACAGCCTTTTGGTAAAATAAATTAAAATGCAATACCCTAAAAATACAATGACTGCAGTAACAGAGCTTTGTAAATTTGCACCCAAAAATAATTAAAATGACAATAAAAAATAATTACTTTACTTTGCCTCAATGATAGTAAAATCGTCCAGCTTTATAAATGAGAATGTATGTGTTCTTCGGCACGTGTAACAGAAAAATATATGGCTTCCCTGACAATCCTGGAAAAATACCAAATGACGTAACATTTAGCGAAATTTTATTTAGTATAGCTTGAAAGCACTATCTTTAACTTTACAGCCTTCGCAGATGATAAAACATTATTTTAAAAGGGAAACTTACATTTTCATTCACAAAAATCATACCTACATTAATTACATGAAAATTATATCATTTTCTAGACACTTTCAGTCATGAAGTTTTTAAAAAAAGATAGGACACACAAAGAACAGTTTTTGTGTTTCATTTTCTATATAATATAAATAAGAAATGTTTCTTCTACATCTAAAGCATTAAAACACTCAGCTAATATATATATATATGTTGTTTTGTTGACTTTTTTTACAGTATGGCAAAAGGAAAGGATTACGATTAAATAAAAATTGCATAAATATAAACTATAGAAGGAGCTTGAAAGAAGAAATATTGAGTGGTCTGAGCGATTTGTAAAGTGGCAAGTAATTTTGCCTGCAGATCAAAATGTATGTATATCAAGTTTCATGGAAAATCAGTGAAAAATTATAGATTTTTATGAGAAAAAACTAACACAAACAAATAAATACACACAGATTTTTTTATATATGGGTTACATAATGTGAAAACCAATGACCAACTAGTGACTCCAAATATCAAGTCTATGGCACTTATGTTCTATAATTAATCCTCAAGGACACGAATTTTTCAATACATAATTGACTCAATGGACAAATTTAGCGTCAAGCATGGATGATGCTAGCAACAATATAGTTTAAAATGAATGTAGATATTATTAAACATCCATTACAAAAAGCACAAATCACACTTGCTAAAATATGCTATTTGGCAGTGGATCCGATTATAGAAGATTATAAGGTGTGCACACTCCTTACAATTTCCAAGGAGTCTGGCATCACTATTAATGATAAGAAAATTTCTAATTACTTTTTAAATCATAAAATTTGTGATCACTGCATTTATTCATAGAATACGTATTATTTTTCTACAGTTATAGAAAGTGAAATATTCTGTTAAAAAATTGTGGTAGATGTGCATACATTGCATTATGCACTAGGTTTAAATATTTACATACAAGAGAATGCATTGAACAAACTTGAAAATGAACCTTTTGGAATATCACAGATCAAGTGAACATGTAAAGTACAGTGAAATCTCCCTGTGCGACCCCCCTCTCTGAACGACCATTTTTTTTTTTTTTTTTTTTTTTGTGGAATGAAATTTACTCCCATAGGCTCAATACTAATTTTACCTCCATTCAGAGACCATCCCAGTTGAACTCCCTCCATGAGCAAAAAATTTCTTTGAAGAAAATAAAACAAATTCCGTTTTTTCCTGGGCGCTTGAAGAAGGCTTTATTAGGAAAATAATTCCGGAGAGCGCATTATTCATCAAACTTCTAAACTAAGTTTAGAATTTTTTTTTATTCCAGAAACTTTTAATGTTTAAACCCCTTGTGCATTTTTAGGTAATGAATTTAACTCTGATGACAAATTAAGAATGACGGTCAATAAACTCCCCTGCCCTATTCTGTCAGGAAACTCTCAAAGAAATAGAAGACATCATTATTTGTCCCCGTCCAAAAAAAAAAAAAAAAAAAAAAAAAAAATTGCATTTATTTACTGAACTTTGAAAGGACTTTGAAAGTTATAAAAGATAAAACTGTAAAATCAAAGCAAACGTCAATGCATTTCTTTTTTAAACTCTGCAGTCATTAAGTTATGTAATTAACTTTTGTTTTGATACTTAAATGTTCATATTTTTTCCTAATGTGAAAAATAAATTTTAGTAACAATAATTGTTATCTTTTTTCAACAATTAAAATCTAGATTTAAACATGACCTCCATTAAGAGACCACCTCTCAGAGCGATCACTTTTTATTGGAATGGAACGTGGTCACTTTAGGGAGGTTTCACTGTAGTTATTGCCAAGATGTGTACTAGAAACCTGAAGTATATAACGATATAAAAAGCATGAAATTCTTCCATGTTGGAAAAGAATCTTCCTGTTGCTATTAGTTTGTCCCAATTTGGTGGAGGATACTGTAATTAAATTTATCTGAGAAAATATCATGTAGAAATGCATAGTTTACATTAAAGGGTGATCAAGCTGGTCATCACAGGAGGATATTTAAATTATAATTAACAAATTTTATTTCTAAAAAGCATTTTTTGAAGGTGGTTTTAGAATACTTACATCGAAACAGATATGGATTTAATTCATTGTATAAGTTTAGTGGCACAAAATCCCATTAGGGACATGCTATGCCAAAATCAGAATTGAAACACAATGGCGTCTATAAAAAGTAAGCCTAAAGCACTGCCATCAAAACTTAGTCACAGATGCTATTCGGATGGGGTACCTGGATCCCCATCCAGATGTAGTCATACAACATGGATTTACTTAGAGTTCTTTTTTAAATACTCTATAATAAATAATCATCCAAAATGTTTTCTCCAAAAAAAATTTAAAAAATGTTGGATTTTTAAATTAGATATAAATTTCATAAGAGGAAATTGAGTTTTTATATGTATTTTGTCACACGAGGTTTTATCTAATTTTTGAAACAAAGTTTCTTAATTAACAGATATGTCAGTATTTCATAAGGGAGAATAAAATCTCCAGTACAACGCATATCTATATTATAAAAGACAAATACATCCGTGTGCAACACTGACATTGTTTTGACAGTGGCAACAACAGATGATTAAATTTAGCTTTTACTGCCATTTTTTAAACTTCTAAACATTGTACATTTTCAACTTTTACATCGTTGAATAGGGCGAAAAATGTAAGGGAGAGTGGTAATGAACGGGCCATTAACAAAATATGTAAAAGTATTTGCATAAAATTATTTTAGATGCCACCAATAGATGAAGCTATTTGTTCTACCAAACTCATCAAATTTTCCATTGTTTGGGAGAAGCCATTTTCCCACTAGAGTAGGATGGTCAAGAATCTGATTGAAAAGTAAATTTTTTCCCTTTTCAGTAAAATAAATAAGCTAAAAAGTATCTATTATTTCATTGCAGATATGTGTATTAGCAAATCTTTCCATATCTATAAACTAATTTTAGGATTATTTAGATGTTATTTGAATTTAATGTATTAAAAAAGCCTGAATATATTCCAGAAGTATAGGTGGGGCTGAATGGGCCACTATATCATGGTCATGATCCTGATCATGAAAATATGGTTTTCTTTCTTTTTTTCTGATTTTCTCCTTAATATGAAACATAACTGACTGTAATGGATTTAGATTAAATTACTGTCTAGTTAGAATAGGTTTATAATGATGTCTAAAAAATACACTGCTCAAAAAAATTAGGGGAGCAAGCAAAAAAGTGAAGAGAACAGTGCAAAACAGCAATGTATGGGCATAAAATGGATAGTACACGTGTAGCAATGCGCAATACATAAAAAAAGATGCAAAAAAAATGGTAAGGGAGCTTTTATTTTTTGAAAAGATGAAAAGAACATGAAAAGATGGTTTAGGGCAACAATTTGGTTTCATGCAAATTATAAAAGAAATGATGGAAGATTTTTAATATGGCGTGTGGTCTCCTTGAACAGCTAAAACTGCTACACACCTGTTTTCCATGGATGCGATGAAGTTATCGACAAGACTTTGGGGAATACTGTTCCACTGCTCAAGAATTGCAATCTCCAAGTCCCGGACAGTAAAAGGAGGCCTCGGTCTTGCAGCAATGCATCGTCTGAGTATGTCCCAAACATGCTCGATCTGATTTAGGTCAGGAGAGCATGCTGGACATTCCATATGCTGTATTGTTTTAGCTTCAAGCATGTTTTCCACAAGACGAACTGTATAAAGTCTGGCATTATCATGCATGGAAAAAAAGAAATCACTAATTACTGCAACATAAAATACGACATGAGGTCGCGGTATCTCGTCTGTATTACTCCGGACCGCCAAAGTGCCATTCTGAATGATATGCAGGCCCATACGTCCACCTATGCTGATTTCAGCCAAGAGCATCAACCCACCTCGTCTGTAATGTGATCTTTCACGAATGGATGTGGGATTATTTTGAGTGCCTCTTTCTCTCCATGCCAAAACACATCAGATGTCACATCCAGACTGAATCGGGACTCGTCTGTAAACAGAATTTCACTCCAAACTCGATGTTCAGTTCCCCACCTTCTTTGGGCCGCACAGTGGCTTGAGGTCAATGGAATACAGTACATTGGCTTATGTGCATAGAGACCACTCTGATGAAGCCTATTTTGGACTGTTTGGCTGGACACCCTTCGTCCTTTGGCCAAGAACAACTGTGTTTGCAGCTGAGTAGCATTGCCCGTTCTGTCTCGACGGGCTGTTAACAGGATATATCGGTCATCAGTTTCTGTGTTAGCACATTTTCGACCTTGCACTTGTTGATGACTACCATTCCATGCGTCTTGGAATCGATTGCACAGCCTTTCATGGATGCTTCTTGCGACTCCAACAACGTCCACTACACTTCGTTGTGTTTCCTCAAATTCAACTGTCCCGATAACATGCCAAGCCATGGATTGCGGTAAATCATGTTGTTGTGACATTTTCAAGCTACCTTTTCTCAAAACACAAGCTGAGCAATTGAATTTTACAACTGAGGCAGTGAAACAGACGTTTCTGCAAAATCCCGATTTCTGCACTTATCACCTTTTTCCAGTTTTTGACGTCATAAACTTTAATTTATGCGTGAAGTTTTCTTTATCTGTTTTCTACAGCACTTTAAATTATGGATGTTTTATTTTACGTCACTTATCAGTGTAAATATTTGCGTAATTTCGTTAAAACCATGTGCTCCCCTAATTGTTTTGAGCAGTGTAATTTGCACATTTTCACCCTAAGAAATATCAGTTATTTATTAGAAACATAAGTTAAATTGTATAAATGATTAAGGTGAACTGTCCAGTTGTTGACCACACCTACCAGTATTTCTCCATTTGATATAAAACTAGAATAATTGCTTATATTCTGAATCTGATGGGTAGAATAAGTAATACCAGAAATAATTAATAGGCAGTCAATTAGGCAGTCAATAGGAAGTCAATTAATAGGCAGTTCCAACCCTGTTGCAACCATGTCGTTTAATATTAATTTTGAAAAATATAAATTTCCTTAAATCATAATGTGTATTATCTATTATTTTTATGTATATTTTATGTTCTTTCTTTCTTATAATCTGATTATTTTGTCATTTTTCTGCTACAATTGTGTAATTTAATAATATCACTTTTGATGTTCATAAATTTTGATAAGCATTGTGTATTACTTACTATTTCAGTATGCTTTGATCATATCATGTCAAGTACCATTCATCTTGTCATATTTGGTGAATAAAAGATTAATTCCACATTTTTTCATTGAATTCAATTAGTGGCCCATTCATTACCTTCAATGGCCCATTCAGCCCCATGGGTGGGGATGATTGGGCCAAATTTCTACTTTTTTATTTTCTATGATCATTCCTTATAGACATTTTCTAATCCAATTTTTATGACTTTTTTATATAACCAAATAAGTAAAGTAACTGAAGAGCCAATTCTGAGCCAAAAAAATTATTAGAAAAAATTACAAAAATTAAAAAACAAAAATTGGCCCATTCATTATCACACTCCCCTACTTTAAAATGCATTTTGTGTGAAAACTGTATTGCAATTTACTAGTTTTTTAGGTTTTTAAAAATATATTTTAAGTGTGAATTTTTTTATACTATCACTAGCAGACAATTGCGAAAGATAAATCTGTTTGCATTTAAATTAATATAAATAGCTCATCATCTGTTTCCAGCTTATATTCCATAAAGAAATTAAAACTTCATCTATAAATAAATAATAATAATAATAAAGTTAATAAAACACAAATTTAAGACATGTAATCAAACTATGCGCATAAAACACTGAAAAAGGCTGGATAGTAATTTTTGACGAATTCTTCGGCTGTTAATTCCTGGCTCGAGGCCTATATGAAAGTTGAACTTTATTTGAATACATAGTTGCTATTTTTCATATAAAAAAGATTTTTGGTATTTTTAATGAACACTTTAAGAAAATATAATAAATACAAAAAGTCTGTCAGTTTTCAATAAAAGAAAAAATACTTTTCACTTAAAAGAGAATCCTAGAAAACCCAGGTTTAATCCCTTGTAATACTAAAATACAGTTTAAAGCATGTACTCTTAGATATAGAACTAGAAAATTGAAATAGCACAATTATTGGCAATTGCAAACATAAATTCAATACAGCGGGCCCTCGTTGTCTTATTGAATTGCGATTTACATCTCACTGAAAAGAGATGTACATTTTTATTCTAACAATAAGCAGTTGAAATGCATAGTTGCATAATACCATGTTTAACATAACAGTTTTTAAAATTTATAAATGAGATTTTCTGAATCTTTGGGAAGTCATTTATGCTTAGAAATAATACAAATACTCTAACATTATTAAATTGCAGATTTCAGGATGAGTATTGTGGGGAAAAAAAAGAATATTAGTTTTTTGTGTACATGCATTTCAAGTATTTAAAATCAACAAGAAATTTCAGTATTTTATTTTTACCTGCTGAAGTCACTCAACATTGAGTTTACATCTCTATACAACTGAAAAACAGAAAGCCCATAACGCCAGATGAGATCAGCAATAGTCAAAAAGTACCAGTCTTTTTCTTCAAAAATAAATTTTTCACCATCATATATACCCAGTTTGCTAGACTGCTTTTGACGTATTCCTAAACCTACATAAAAAGACAAATACATTTTAATTTAATTTTCAAAAATAAATATTTATTATGAAATCTAATAGAATTAAAAATTAATTGTCAACCTATTAAATGTGAAAAAAAAAAAAAAAAAAAACTGTTCTAATATTGATTTGTCTTAGGAGAAAAGCATAATTTTCAAACATGAAGATTTATTGGAAAGCTTTTTAACTACCTTAGCACAGTACTGAAAATGATTCTGTATTCCAATTTAAACTGTAGCTTGATCAATCCACAGATTTCTAGATTTAATCATTTGACACATGACAGTGATATGTCAAACCTTTTTTATTGAATTGAAATTAGAACTACAGTTTTTAGTGATTTGAACGTTAATTCCAAGGAGGGAGGAGAATCTTCTTTTATAAACAGACGTGAATAAACAATAATGAAAGCTTACAGTGGTCTTTTCCTAGTGATGGAAGTGATCAAAATGCCAAAAATTTAATAGAAGAAAATTAATAAATGAGAAATACAAGAAAAAAATAATAATAATAGCGAGAGGATGAGGAAAAACATGGAAAATCAAGGATTGGGTATTTAGGAGTTTTGAATAAGCAAGAAATTGGTTAAAAACTTTTAGTTCAAATCCTAGTGATAGATATGTCTGAAATTTTTTTGGATTTTTTAACTAGGCTTTTTGTTAGCTATTATTAAACTAGCGAACTTGCCCGGCGTTGCCCGGGTACGTAAAAAAACAGCAGGAATTACGAAAAATCTCTGAAAATCACAATAAGATATCGCGAAAAAATTTTAAATCGCTTCTCAAATTTTGAAAACAGAAAAAATAATTATATATTGTGTTCGAAGATTGAAAGTTGATTCCTTTCACTAATGTGGAAAAATAGTAGCAAATCGCTAAAATACACTAAAAATCACATATAAAATTCCCGAAAAATTCGAAAATTGCTATACGAAATCCGAATAAACTTTATTGAAACAGGCCCGTAGCTAGACGATGCTTCCAGGTCGGGCAAATGTTTTTCCAAGAGGGGCAAAATTACTTCTTCATTTTTTTAGATTTTTAGGATCCTTTAAAAATATATATTACGTATTGAGATTCAGTATAAATTTATAGCTCTTCTCAAAGAAGTTGAAAAATGGTATTCTTTCATCTTGCTGTCAATCCATAAACTAATTTATGGAAATATGGTTAAGATAATATGGATTTCCACAAAAATGTTGGATGTTGTTGAGGATTGCTACAACAGCGTCACCAGCCAGTTGTCTGTGGACACCCCCTCCCCCACCGTTGTCCGTAGAAAAATCTGGATACTTGCATTTTTATGCTTTATTAATAATATACTAATAATACAATATTCCAAGAAATTCATTTACAGTAAAACCTGTAAAAATTGATTCGCAAAGGATCGAAAAAATATTCCGTTTTAGCAAATTTCCATCTTATGAGGTATATCTGCAGTATTGAATTTAGGCACTTTTCTCCGGGAGAGATTACTGATGCTCCCGGAGTGGTAGACAGAATGGAGCTTTTAGGGTGGGAATTGCACTTTTACAACTTTAATAAGCACAAAATTAGAAAGCTTCCGGGAGTGACATTTTGATGCTCAGGGGAGAACCCTCCTCCCGGGTCACTGAATTGCTTATTTATTGTATGGTATTCCTTTCAACGGGACCATGAAATGCTCTCATGTAAGACAGCATTTTGTTATACATAGATTCCATTTACACAGGTTTTACAGTATTTATAGAATTTTATATGATTTAAAATTTAATATAAAGAACGCCTTGGTAATTACGTTGATAGATTCGTCAATTATTTACAAAGTAAACAACAACTAAACATTAATATATTTTCACGGCTTTTTTTACACATGCTTCAAAACCATAATATGTGTTTATAACTGATAACATTTTCAAACAGTTTAAACAATAATAATAAAAAAAAAAAAAATCACTGCCGGATAGGCCTGCAAGCACAGATAGATTTCGAAGCTAAGTACAAATTTCACCAATAAAAACTAAATCAAGATGAGAGATAAACCCAGTTTATCTGGTCGTTTTTCACGAATTTTTAATTTCATTTTTCTGTAAGAATTGGTTTTATCAGAATCATGTTAATACCATAATTTGTTCTTCAACCCCGATTTTTTTTCACCCCTTGAGAATATTTTTAGTAATATCACCCATTACACAGAAAAAACTGTTTTGTTGAAACAAATAAATTTTAGTTAATATAGCTCCAACCAAATATTTCGATTGGAATGACCAAATTTTGGTTGGACAAACCAAATGAGTTGTTGAATTAACAAAATCATTTGCTTAATCAAATCAAAATTTTATCATTCTAACTAAAATATTTGGTTGGAGCTATATTAACCAAAATCTAGTTGTTTCAACAAAACAGTTTTTTCCATGTAGTAGATTTAATCTTATCAGAAACTTGTTACTACAAAAGTTATAGATAATAGTAAGAAGATTTATATAATAAATTTAAACCGTGTGGTGATTGTTTCATTAAATGAACCATACACTGGATTTTAAATTCTGACGTTCATTTCATTGATAAACGCGCACGTTTAATAATACAACCCTATATACAGTCCGTCTCATAAATATAAAGACACAGATGTTTTTTAAATTACATTTTATTAATTCAGTTAAAAGAAATTAAATTTTATACCTCATATTAAGAACACTGAAATGAATTTCTTATAGGGTTTTTTTATTAAATAAAATAATTTCGTCTCGAATAATAAAAAAAATAAAAAATTACGCTGTCTCATAAATATAAAGACAAATTTGAAACTGCTTCATATGCAATTTTTTTCGAATGCATGCGTACAGAATTAATGTGCACGGGCAGAAATACACTTTTACTTACCCAAACGAGCAAAGTTGTTTGACTTGTTTCAATTGCAAAGATGCCGTGGAATATTGAAATTTCTAAAGATGAAATTTGTAAAATACGTGAATTTAAAGCTAATGCCTTAACAGTTTGTCAGATATGGAAAAAAACTGGGAGAATCAGAGCTGTACTTTATAAAATTTTATCAAAAACTTGCAATTTATATTCGAGAAAACGATCTGACAGACCGACAAAAACTAGTGAAAGACTTGATCGCAAGATAATGCGACTTGTTTCGTCGCAAAAAATGTCACTCAAATAAGTTTCTCAACGAGTTTATGGTATGGTCCCAAAGGATACAGTACATCGTCGTATAAAAGAAAGAAAAAACATTGTATGCCGACATACATGCAGATTTTCTTTATTGAAAAAAGAACACAAAGAATGGAGGTTAATCGGGGTTAAAGATCATATGCACTGGCAGGACAACACATTTTTTCAGATGAAAAGAAATTTAACTTGGATGGTCCAGATTGTTGAAATTCCTACTCGCACGATTTAAGACGTTAATCTCGAACCTTCTTCAGTAGGCAGAAAGGGCGAGGTTCTGTTATGGTGTGGGGTGCCTTCTCTTTTAATGGAACTACGGATATTGCTTTTCTGGAAGGTAAACAGACATCTAAAGAGTATATCGAACTGCTTGATAGCCAGTTGTTGCCAAATGCTGAAACTCTTGGTGGTCGGAATTATTTGTACCATCAGGATAATGCATCGATTCACACATCAAGACTCACAAAAAAATGGTTTGCCGATAGCAATGTTCATGTCACGGTGTGACCCGCACGTAACTCTGATTTAAATCCAGTTAAGAATCTTTATGGCACTCTCGTTCGCAGTGTATATGCATCTGGAAGACAATTTTCAAACATCCTTGAGTTGAAAAAAGAAATCGAACGAAGTTGGTTCGATATAAAGCCAAAATAGTTATACAACTTAATAAAAAGCATGCCAGCTAGAATATTTTCTATCATTAATAAGAATGGATTATTTATTGGACGGTAATTCAAAAGTATGTAAAATGCCTTTATATTTATGAGACAGCAATTTTTTTTACATTTATCAATTTTCGAGTTGAAATTATTTAATTCTAATTTAATTTACTGTAAAATGTTTTCTTGGCACATACTTTTCGTTATATGCATAAATATAACTTTGAATACTGAATTATTAAAATATTATTTCGAAAATATCAGTGTCTTTATATTTATGAGACGCACTGTACAGCACCTCTGAGGGTTGTCAAAAATTTTTATCACGCCAATGATACTTTTTTTTGTTGCCTTAGGGGTAGATTACCGGAGATGTGATTTTTTTTTCTTCTACAACACCTCCCTTTTATATTTTAATTTAATTTATTTTTTTTTTTCTATTATTTTTTTTGCGCGTGTGTAAGAGTTGGTCCTATCATACACTTGTCAATACAAAAGTTGTAGATAATATTAAGAAGATTTATAATAAATTTAAGCGGATTTGATACCTTGTGAATTGACGAAGTTAGAATTTTTTTCTTCTTAAAACCCTATTTTTTTTTTTTTTTTTTTTTTTTTTTTCGCTCCTTCAGGCCATTTTTAATTATATCAAAAATCTGTCATACATAAATTTTTGGCCCTTTTCCTAGAAGTAATAATAAGTTTAAACGGTTTCTATACCTATCATAATTAAGAAATTATGGGTTTTTTTTTTTTTTTTTTTTTTTTTTTTTTCTTTCACAAAAATCTTTTCCATATCCATTTTCTGCCCTTTGATTTCATGTATCAGTTTAGAAGAGATTTGAGTTGAATTATGGAAGTTATCGTGTCTATAAAAAAGTGATATATATATATATATATATAGATAGATAGGTAGATTAGATTGATAGATAAAGTTTTCAACTTGGTCATGGTTTTAGGTTCTAGGGGTCATGATGGACATAGATCTGCAAAAAATTTTCAGAAATTCTGACATAGGGGAGGATGTAATAGGTAGTATTTCTTACGAAATCTACCTAAAATAAGGGTGCACAACCTTTTTTAGAGAAGGAATAAAAATGTCTGGGTTGTCGAGGGCCACATCAGTAACACAGAGAGAATTTTATTTTAATGAGGTGGGAGGGAATCTGTGGCCTATAATCAGATAAAAATGAGGATTTCAGAGGGAGGAGGAGTTTTACCCCTCTAGGTTCCCCTACCCAGTCAACATACCCAATTCAGTTGGCAATTTTTCCGCGCCCGATTAATGAAATTCGTGATTTTTTCACACCTGATTGCAAAATTTGTGAGTTTGCCCCCCCCCCCTGCCCCAATTAACGAAATTCGAGATTCTTAACTGAATCTGATGAAATATAGAATGTTTTGCGGTTAGAACCAGTTTGAGAAATGAGTTAAGAGGATAATCTCTAAACCCTATTATTCTTGCAGTTTGACCCTTTGGGGAGGCGGTAATGTAAATTTCTACAAAGGAACAAAACCAAAAATTTCCTACAGATCTTGGAATGAAAGAAAAAAATGTCTTTACAATTGAATTTTTTGTTTAAATTGTGTTGTTTGAATTGAGAAGTTTTAGGGATGAGTGTCTGTTGGGTTATGGTCTATTCTAAAAAAAGTTTTTTTTAATATGAGGCAGAAAAAAAGTTTGGAAATTTAATGTGTCGATCAGGGATCAGGATGTCCAGTCAATTGTGCTAGGTCGGGCAAATATTTTTCCAGGTCGGGCATTGCCCGACCTCGCCCCCACCTAGCTACGGGCCTGTATTGAAATGAGGGCAGAATGTACTTTAGGTCAAAAACGGAATGTCAAAAAATTGCAGCAGATCGCGAAGAAATGTAAAAATCGCATTAAAAATCACAAAAAGTTCAAAAACACGAAAGTCAAAATTTACTGTAATTGGATAAAAATTTCAAATCTAATTCCTTTGACCTGTGGGCTCTCTTAAAATTTATGTTTTGGAAATCATGCTAAGCATTAGATCATGTTACTTTTATTCGTAATTAATTTACTTGTACTCCTTTAAATATAATTAACATAATCCCTTAAGTTAATATTAGTTTTTGTTGCATTAAAATATCTCAATTTGTTGATTTTCTGTAAGCAAATAAGCTCTATTGTTTTACAGTGAAAGTCTATGGTAATTTGGCGATCAAGTTGGCGTCACTTTTGGCGACTAATTTTGGTCGCCAAATTTGGCGACATATTGCCAAGTTGGCTACAATCTTGGCGTTATTTGGCGACAGAACTGGATCCCCCCCCCTACGGTAACCCACCTTATAGGTATGGAGATGCATTACATGCTGTTCAATAATCGCATAAAAAATTCGCTAAAAATTCAAAAATCGCTGTACGAATTCCGGATAAACTTTTTTGAAAAGAGAACAAAATTTACTATATTGGGTTAAAAGAAAGAAACTGTATTCTTTTCCTAATGTGGAAAAATCGAATTAATATAATCCTTTAAGTTAATATTAGTTTTTGTTTCATTAAAATATCTCAATTTGTTGATTCTCTGTAAGCAAGTAATCCATATTGGTTTACAATAGAAGTTTATGTGAATTTGGCGAAATATTAGAGATATCGCCAAGTTGGCGTCATTTTTGGCGACTCATTTCGGTCGACAAATTTGGCGACAAACTTGGCGGCATTTGGCGACAGAACTGTGCCACTGTACGGTCTCCTTATAGGTATGGAAATGCATTAAATGCTGTTCAATAATTGCATAAAAAATTCGCTAAAAATTCAAAAATCGCTGCATGAATTCCGAATAAACTTTTTTGAAAAGGGTACAAAATTTACTATATTGGGTTAAAAGAAAGAAACCATATTCTTCTCACTTATATGGAAAAAATCGCCTCAAAACTTAAAAAAGTGCTAAAAATCGCATAAAAAGTTAAATAAAAAAAAAATCTAATCAAAAAATCGAAAACCGGGCTTTGAGGTGTAAAACTTCATATATAAGTGTACCTTTTCCCCAAATTTTGTAGCTCTATGTGCAGCGGTCTCTTCAGAATACCATCGACACACTCACTCACTCACTCACTCACATACAAACTTTCTTCTTTATTATTATAGATGGAAAAATTTGCATATTTTCCCAATTTTCACCGTCAGATAATGATTTTGAGCCACTCATAACAACAATTCAAATTCAATCTTTTAGCTCAATATAGTAAATTTCTCTCTTGTAAATGTCCTCCTTTCAATAAAGTTTATTCAGAATTCATACAGTGATTTTTTAACATTTTACAATTAAAAAAAAAGGCCCCCTTTCTACTAAAGATGAGGACTTTGTTTTGTATTAGCCAGTTTCTCACCAATACCATATCCATCCAATGTTATATTTTACAATGCCATATGGAGTGAACCCCTAGCACAGGGGTGACTCTGAGTAAAAAAAAAAAAAAAAAAAATCTAAAAGGTTACAGCAGAGGGGAGGGGGGATTCACTCCCGGCACAAGCTATGCGTTTTTGCCCTTTGACGAAATTTGCACTTTTTCACAACCTTTTGGTGAAATTTGTTTTTTTTTTTTGTGATCTTTTGACAAAATTTGTGGGAGTTTTCGCAATCCTTTGACGGAATTTGTGTCTTTTTACGATCTTTTGAACTTATGCACTGAATAGTGACTTTTGTTATACCATACTGAAGTACAGGTATAATAGATTATGCATCATAAATAGAATTTCAAGTAGATGCATAATTAAAATAAGCAGAGACTATCAAAGACAGTATGCAAATAAAAGAGCTTTAGGCTAAAAATAGTGTGGCAGTTTTAAAAGTAAAGTAAATCTGGAATGACATATGTTTAACCTGAAAAAATAATATCAAGTCGATTAACTAAATAAAATACTGTTGGTTGGAAATAAAACTGACAAGTTTTAAAAAACAAAAACATAAAAAACAAAAACAAACTTTATTAAAATAAAAGAAAAACTTACAAAAGGAAAACAAACATTCATAGTAAACATAATGGGATATCTAAGTCCAGGTATAATATAACATACTGAAGTAAGCTCACAGCAAAATATATTATTCAAATCAACTTCCATTATATAACTATATGCTTTTTAATATAAACTAACCAAACTGGAACATAAGGTAAAAGCCCCGGTAGCAAAAAATTCTCCAAGTGTCTGCAACAGATACTTCAGGGGCAGAAAATAATCTGCAGGTAAAATATTTTAGAATTGAAGCATTAATTAATCAAACGATCGCTTACCTTTGTTATTATGCATTTTATTAATTTTACTAATAATAATCTTAAGTTTTTGTATTAAGTAACAAAGAGCTAAACATAATATAAAGCAAAATAAAGGTTCAATAGAAAAATAATCTGCTAACGAGAAAAGAAAATCTGCGACGCTCGTCTCCCGTCTCAAACTTTCTGCTACCGGGGCAAAAGCTAAACGTAATTCGATTAATATATCTTACAGGATTTACTTTAAGTGAACTATTAAACTTGGGTCCCGGGCTAAAAATTCTAAAAAAAAAAACACAATTTTTTAAAATTGGCTTTAAAAAAATACTGAGTTTTTAGCGTTAAGAGTGTTCGAAATTTATTTATCGTCTGCCAACGCTCAGTGCGAGCATTTTTGTGTAAGTTTAATTTCTGAAAAATGGCAACGTTCTTTTTTGTTGACATGTAATTTATTCTATTCTAAGAGTGTGAAACCAAGAGGGTTTATAATTAAACGTGTGATACAGTTCACTTTGTTATTTATTAAGTGTTGTGAGTTATTGACGAGTTTGTGTTTATTTAATTTCAACCAGCGCGCTACATAATTTTTGGTTACGTCTACCGGAGATTTGATATTTTTGTTGTTGTTGAATTGAGTGATAGAACGAACGGTAAGAGGAGTTTCGTTTTCAAGTGTAATCATGTCATCGTTCTGAAGTTATGATGCAATAAGTAAATAAAGAAGATGCGTCATTTAAACATCTATACTATTCGGTGAGTCTTTTTTGTTAATATTATCTCATTATGGCAGAATTTAAAGATATTTTAGTTAGAAAACGAGTATTAAAAGCTACTGTAAGTAAACTCGAAAATAATATTATTAGTTCGATAGATGATGCTGATTCTAGTCAGCTTGCTTTATTCGAAAATAAAATCGAAAAATTAAATGAGGAATTACATGAAATTTTTAATGCAATTTTTTCACAATGCAAAGAAGAAGATGTAGATAATTTTGTTGATGAGCAACAATCCGTACAGGATAAACTTGACAATCTTTGGTTAAGTGTTAACCGGAAAAACTCAAAATTTACTTTAAATGAATCGAATCAAAATAATAGCCTTTCTAAATCTCAAATACCAGAAGTAAAGCTTCCAAAATTGACGCTTCCTTCGTTTAGTGGTAATTTAGAAGAATGGATATCATTTTATGATTTATTTAAAGCTAGTGTGGATAATAATGAGAGTTTATCAGACTGTCAAAAATTGCAGTATTTGAAATCGGCATGCAAAAACAGCGCACTTAAAATTATTCAGAGTCTTCCAATATCTGATTCAAACTATAAAACAGCTTTAGAATTATTAAAGGAGCGATATTCAAATAAACGTGAGTTAATTAATGCATTAATTAAGAAATTAATTGGAATGCCTTGTATATCGGATAATGCACAGTCTATTTTAGAGAGTGTAGATGTTATAAACGAATGTGTGCGTTCTTTAAGCGTACTTGAACAAGACGTTAGTGGATTTTCGGAAGTAATGATAGTTTATGTAATTACAGATAAATTAGATAAAAATACGAGATATTGGTGGGAAAGAACATTAAAAAAGGAGGAGGTGGGAACTCTTGATAACTTATTATCTTTCTTGAAGGATCACGCTAGAACCCTTCAAAACAGCAAATCCTCATTAAGGGAAATAAAGAAAGGTAAAGTAATGACATTGTTGTCTTCTAATAATAGTTGTTGTGTATGCAAGGAATCACATCCGTTGTATAAATGTCCTAAGTTCTTGCAGTTTAGTGCACATAAAAGAATAGAATTGATTAGAAGAAACAACTTGTGTTACAATTGTCTTTTAGATAAACACCATGCAAAAATCTGTAAGAGTTTAAGTAAATGTAAAGTGTGTCATAAGCCTCACCATACAATTTTACATCTTCCAAGAGACCCGAAATCTTATTCAGATAGTGTAAATGAAACGCCGACTGGCCCTCTGTCTCCGAACACACCAGAATTTCAGCCGAGACCAACTGAGTCATTAAATCAAACTTCTTGTACTAGCATCTTTGAATTTCCAAACAACTCTGTGTCGGGATTACATTCATTTCAAAATAAGCAAACTCTACTTTGTACAGCAATGATTAAGGTTCGTGACTCACTGGGTAATCTTGTAAACTGTCGCGCTTTGCTGGATAGTGGCAGTGAAGCCACTTTCATAAGTGAAAATTGTATGCGTAAATTATGTTTGCCAAGGCAATCTTCTAAAGTACAGATTACATGTTTAGGTTCTTATAATGCTGAATCTAATGAAGAGGTAAATTTAAATTTTACTCCCCATTTTAATTCTGAAGTGAGATTTGCCACTAGAGCATTTGTGATAAAAAGAATCACATCAAATGTGCCGTATAGTTCTATTCCTTCAAATATTGTGAATGATTTAGTTCTAGCAGACCCAATATTCTTTGAATCAAGACCAGTAGATATCTTGTTAGGTGTTAACGTTTTCTTTACATTGCTTAAAGGGGAAGTTATAAAAAGAGAAGAAACTCTACCCTTCACCGTATGTTCTAAACTTGGTTGGATAATTACGGGAAACACCTCTTTTGATACAAGTCAACATACATTTTCTGTTAATAATATTCAATTTCAACTAGATGATTTAGTTCAAAAGTTTTGGTCTTTAGATTCCATTCCTGAGCTAGTTCGAATTTCTAAGGAAGAACAAGAATGTGAAGACCATTTTAAGAGCAATTATTTTCGAAATAGTTCTGGAAGATTTGTTGTGAAACTTCCATTTAAAGATTCTCCATCGCAATTAGGTGATACTAAGGAATTAGCCATACACCGATTTCATTCTTTGGAACGTAAGCTTTCAAAACAACAGTCTATTTATAAAAACTATCGAGAGTTTATGAAGGAATATTCGGATTTGGGTCATATGGAACGAATATCCAAATCGGAAAGAGTCCCTACATTTGTTTTTTATTTACCTCATCATGCGGTAATTCGTGAATCAAGTACGACGACAAAATTAAGAGTTGTTTTTGATGCCTCTGCTAAATCTACCTCTGGTGTGTCCTTGAATGATATTCTAATGGTCGGCCCCCGTATACAACAGGAACTTTTTCCAATTCTTTTAAGATTTAGAGTTTTGCCTATTGTTGTACGAGCAGATATAGAGAAGATGTTTAGACAAATCTTGATTAATCCAGAAGATAGAGATTTTTTAAGAATTTTTTGGAGAGAGAATTCCCAGGATCCGTTAGAGGAATATCGTTTAACAACGGTCACTTATGGTACAGCATCTGCCCCGTTTCTGTCTACAAGAGCTCTTCATCAGCTTGCCTTAGATGAGAAAAACGATTTTCCTTTGGCATCTGCAGCTGTGTTGAAAGATTTTTATGTAGATGATTTTCTCTCTGGCGGCCAGAATGAGGAAGAAGTTGTGGAACTAATTAGTCAATTGGCATTATTAATGAAACGAGGAGGCTTTAATTTACGAAAATGGATTTCAAATGTACCTGGAGTACTGAGGAATATTTCTGAAGAATGTAAGGAAAGTACAGAGTCATTGCTCTTGACTAATGATGGCGGGATAAAAATTTTAGGAATTCAATGGAATTTAACGGGTGATTTCTTCTGTTTCACTGCTTTAGACCATGAGAAAAAGGACAGATATTCTAAAAGAGATATTTTGTCAGAAGTTGCAAAGGTGTTTGATCCGCTAGGCTTGCTTTCCCCCTGTGTTGTTTTCATGAAGATACTGCTGCAAGACTTATGGAAGTTTTCACTTACCTGGGACGAGCCAATTAGTGAAAAACATAGTAAACGGTGGACATCTTTTCGGAATGATTTAAAGGTAATTTCTAAGTTGAAAATTCCTCGATTTGTATTATCTGCAGATAAGATAAACCTTCAAATTCACGCCTTTTGTGATGCGTCTGAAAAAGCATATTGTGCAGCAATATATATGCGTTCAGTTTCTCAGAATGAGACAATCACCGTAAATCTTTTGACATCTAAAACTAAGGTCGCGCCCATTAAGACTCAGTCAATCCCAAGGTTGGAACTTTGTTCAGCTCTTCTTTTGACAAATTTACTAAAGGTTGTTTTGGATCACTTAAGTCTCAAGGAGAGTGAAGTGTTTGCGTGGACTGATTCTAAAGTTGCGTTGGCATGGCTTTCTTCAGAGCCTCATAGATGGCAAACCTTTGTAGCAAACCGTGTTGCTAAAATCCAAGAAACACTGCCTAATATTTCGTGGAATCATGTTCGCGGGCTTGAAAATCCAGCTGACTGCGGAACAAGAGGTATGCTACCATCGGAATTAGTGAATTGTGAGCTATGGTTTCATGGTCCTAAATGGTTAAGAGAGCCATGGGATAAACCGTCTAATGAATCATTTGAAGGCAAGGATGTACAAGAAATTATCCTAAAGGAAGAAAAGAGGAATTGTGTTGTAAATATTTCTAAACTTAATGATGATCATCTGATTTTCAGATATTCTTCTTGGAATAGACTAGTACGAATCGTCGCGTGGTGCTTAAGATTTGTAGACAATGCAAGAAAGTTGTTATCAAATCGAGTAAATGGTTTTCTCTCAGTCTTAGAGCTTTCAAATTCCACAACGAAAATTCTGAAAATAGTTCAAAACGAGTGTTTCCGTGATGAAATATCTGATTTAAGTCATCACAAATATTTAAAATCTTCAAGTAAACTTTTGTCTTTAAACCCATTCCTGGATCATAATTGTATTTTGCGTGTTGGTGGAAGATTGAGACATGCTAATGTCTCAGAAGATCAGAAACACCCAATATTATTGCCTAAGACACATCATATAACTGCATTAATTATCAAACATTATCATATAACTTATTTACATGCTGGTCCACAGCTTCTTTTAGCTGTTCTTCGAAACAATTTCTGGATTTTAAGTGGTCGAGATGCAGTAAGAAAAATAGTGAGGAGTTGCTTAAAATGTTTTCATGCTTCACCATCTGTTGGCACTCAAATAATGGGGGATCTTCCAGCCATACGTGTTAGGCCAAGTCGTCCATTCTCAAAGACTGGAATTGATTATGCCGGCCCATTTATGTGCAAGGAGAGAAATCGTAGAAATATCAAGTCGTTTAAGAGTTATATTGCTATTTTTATTTGTTTTTCAACTCGTGCTATTCATCTTGAATTGGTTTCGGATTTGACAGCTTCCACATTTTTGGCTGCTCTAAAAAGATTTGTTGCCCGTAGAGGTAAACCAGCTGAGTTGGTTAGTGATTGCGCAGGAAATTTCAAGGGTGCAAGTAGGGAACTGCGTGAGTTATACAATTCCGTATCCTCCATTAGTAAGGATCAAACATTACAGAATTATGTGGCTAATGAAGGTATCATCTGGAACTTTAATCCCCCGTCTGCTCCACATTTTGGTGGGCTGTGGGAAGCTAACATAAAATCTGTGAAATATCATCTACGTAGAACAATGGGAAATTCACTATTTACAATTGAAGAATTCTCTACATTCTTGTCACAAATTGAAGCCTGTTTGAACTCTAGACCTTTATGTCCTCTGTCGAACGATCCAAGTGATCTACAAGTCCTGACACCAGGTCATTTTTTGACTGGTGCTGCCTTGACGGCTATTCCAGAACTTGACGTTTCTGAAATTCCCCCTAATAGACTTCGCCGTTGGCAATTAACCCAGAGAGTATTTCAGCACTTCAGGAAGCGATGGAGTGGTGAGTATTTGTCTCAACTCCAGCAACGTCCCAAGTGGTTGCGTGCGACAGCAAATTTAAATGTTGGTGACTTAGTGCTAATTAAAAATGAACTTCTTCCCCCTCTTCAGTGGAAGTTAGGAAGAATTATTCAGACATTTCCGGGCCATGACGGTCGTGTGAGAGTCGCCATAGTAAGAACTGCTGCCGGAAATTTTAAACGAGCGGTTCATAAACTCTGTCCTTTGCCCTTTCATTAACATATATAACTCTTTTATTTGTACCCCTTGAAGATTTCAAGGCCGGGGGTGTATGTTCGAAATTTATTTATTGTCTGCCAACGCTCAGTGCGAGCATTTTTGTGTAAGTTTAATTTCTGAAAAATGGCAACGTTCTTTTTTGTTGACATGTAATTTATTCTATTCTAAGAGTATGAAACCAAGAGGGTTTATAATTAAACGTGTGATACAGTTCACTTTGTTATTTATTAAGTGTTGTGAGTTATTGACGAGTTTGTGTTTATTTAATTTCAACCAGCGCGCTACAAAGAGGGCTGGTCACTCAGATTCGGAATTCTCCTCCGTAATGTTAAGTCTATGGGCATTTGATGAATTCGTATATTTAAAATATCTCCTATGGAAATTAATTTTTTTAACTTCTACTTTTTCTGTACACTTCCTAAAAGATGTCTCTTTTTTTCTTAGTTCTCAAAATATTTCTAAAGTATAAACTTAATTTTATAGGGAGTGTTAAAATCTTACTCACAGTTCGCCCACGTTTAATACATAAAATATTAAATTCAGCATAGATTTTAGAAATATTTTGAAAACTAAGAAAAAAAGAGGCATCCTTTAAGAAGAGTACACAGAAGAAAGATGTCAAAAATATGAATTTCCGGAGAAGATATTTTAAATATACGAATGCATCAAAAGTCCATAGACTTAACATTACGGACGAGAATTCCGAAGCTGAGTGATCAGCCTCCTTAAATACTGCAAACCGCATGCTTTTATCTTCATTAGATCCAGAGATATAACACCATTTGCCTTGAGAAGCGATGCATCAGCTACCCTCTGACGAGAACTTTAACTTCATTTATCTAAGAATGAAATTTTTCAGGATTTGTCAACTTTAAAAGAATATCTCTAAAGTTCCTTGCAAGATATATGTATGAAATTTTCAAAAGAGATTTTATGCTACATTTCCAACAAATTGTCTTCAGGATTTTTAATTTGAGTGATAATTGTGAAAATATGCTAATTAATGCAAAACTCACTCCTAAAAAAACTCTTTTACTTAATTTTTTTTTTTTTTAATAAAATTCATAATCAATATTTTAAGAAATCCTGAAGACAAATTAAACTGACACATTTTTTGTACACGAAAGTGCAAAAATTTCATAAATCGAGTAAGTACTTCCAGAGTTATATCAAAAATTAAATATGCTTAAAATTTTAAAATTTAAATTAAAAAAAAAAACATTTAAAAATTTTCAGATTTTTTTACATGCAATATTCTTATTATATTAAAACATATTAAAAAAAAAAATCATAAAAAAATCTCTATAAATAAAAAAAATAGAATTTTGAGTCCCTAACCCCCTTCAAATTATCAGCAATACATTTAAGTTAATTAATCATATCTAATCAACTGTAAATAAAGATAATTCATATTGAAAGGAAATCCCAGCGAACCATATGAAAATAGAAAAGCTTTAATTCACGAATAGATTAAGTATACTGCCGTGAAATAGAAAGAAGACCAGGGAATAGTCATTACCCCAGTACTCACAAGGTAACCACTTTTGGTGCTGCTCGCACCTAGCAATGAGACCTAGTGCATTTTAAAGCCCTATATTACGAAGTTTGAGAATCGTTAAAATTTTTCTGTTAAAACAATATTTCTTGATATGACATCAGCATAACTTTCTGAAAATGCAATTTTCGAGACCACATATCGAACTATTAACATTGAGGTTTTTTAAAGAAAAGCATTTAAACATAAAAGTTAGTTAAAAATAAGTATAAAATATTGAAAAAAGTTAAAAAATTTCTTCAAAAACCCATAAATTTGATTTTGAAAAATTGCAACATTATATTTACATTTTTGGCGGGGAAAAAGTTAGCGATTATTTTCAAAAGTAGAGCTTTCCGGCAACCCTAGCCAAATGTCATATCTGTTTGTCTTGTGTGCATGGACTTCAGTAGAAATCGTAATGTCGATGTAATTAGGCACAGTAATTTTTCTAAATTGTGTAAAAATATTAATTTAGTTTATGATTACTTTTACCAAAGGACCATTTAATACAGCAACATTTCATTTTAAACATTTGAAACTTTACTCCATTCGATTTGAAAAGAAAATACTTTGCTTATTTTGTATTTCACTAAAAAATAGTGTTCAATGATCTTGAAAGCTTTTATAGAAATGTACTTACTATTTATATATTTATCGTCTGCATAGAAAAAAAAAAAAAAGAAAACCCAATTCTTGTTTCTTATGCTATCAGTTCACAAACAAATCATAATCTGATATAATTCTAATATGTACTGGATAAAGTGGGCAGATAAATTGTAGCGCCCTATTTGGTGACTTAACTCACTTTTAGCGTGAAATAAACAAATAAAAATGTAATAATAAAAAATTAAAAGTATAAAAAAATATATAAAATATAATTTTAACAGAGAAATTTTATCAGTTCTCTAACTTTTATGTATATCGCTACAAAATGCACCAGGTCTCGATGCTAGGTGAGAGCAGCACCAAAAGTGGTTCCCTTGTCAGTGAAAAGATCGTCTCGGCTTTCACTAGGAAAAACATGGCTACCGTGATGTCTTAAACGCAGAAATACAATATGACATAATTAAACAACCTCTAGGAATTTATCTGAATCAACTGGTTCATCGTACCATGTGCCATGAATTGGAGAGAAGTACTTCAAGCTTATAACGAAGTCGCTAAATATCTAATGAATTCTAAAACAACTGTTTCACTTTATGAACTATAAAACAGACTTCCACTTCCTGAACAAATGTGCTGATTGTAAAGGATGACATTTCTGTAACTATGCTTAAACTGGAAAACAGGGATACTGGCAAGCTAATGATGAATAAACATTACAATAAACTACAACTTAAACAAAATGTTAAAAAGGATTTCGCCGAAGCGAAAACTAAACTCAAAACATTATCGAAACATAAAACCAATGAAGCTGCCCTACACTCACCATAGACAATATTTATATGTTTCTGATAAGACAGAAACAAACACACCACGCATCGCGTCCACGTGCCTTCCGCTTTTCAGAACTCTCTGATGATGTAATCGATGCTGATTTGTCGAGGAGGAGAAACGTATGCACAGATGACTACCGCCATCTGTTAGCAATTGAAGTAACTATGGCCAGGACGATCGCGGGAATGGCGAATGTAGTTTGCAAGGAGATGTAAATAAAGATGTTACCGATGAAATAAAATAATAGAATAGAATTTCAAGAATTAAGTTGAGCTCAAGTAAAGGTAAGTCCAATATATATATAAAAGTAATAAGACGTAATAAAAGATACTTAAATGTATTTTAAATAGATATAAAAGCAATCTAAATACAGAAAAAGTAAGAAAAATGTAGATAAAAGTGATATGGAAATATAGGTAATAGAAGCAATAAGAAATAGCTTAAAATTCCTAACAATTTTGGCCGAATACCGAATAACCATTATTCGGCCAACAGGTATACAGAATATTCGGCTTGCCAAATACTTTTGAATTTCAGAGTTTGAAAGTATTAAAAAGTTAAATTTTAAAACAATTTTGCATAATATTTAACACACATACTTCCACATTGATAAACAAGATTTTTTTACAAGTAAATTTTACACACAAAAAAAAATCTATGCTTTGAATTGTTATTTAAGAAGAGGAGAGTTTCCTTCTGAATTAAAACTAATGAATACAATTTTCTTGTATTCTAAAACAAATATTTTAAAATCAAAGTGTAATTTTGAAGGAATTGGAAGAAAATTTTACAGTCATATACTGTTTACTTGTCAGGAACGGACTAAAATCGCCATTAGTGGTTAATTTTCTTTCTCCTGATACTTTTCAAATAGCAAATAAAAAATTGTAAAAGCATCCTCTTTTATTTAAATATAATTCTATTTTTAATTATTCTAAATATCTTTATTAATTGACAGTTAAAAATAGAAGTTGTTTTAAGGTTTTTTAAAATGTTGTTACGCATTCGGTTTGGCCAAATATATTTGGTATACCAAACAATTTAATATTCGGCCAAGCCAAATATTCAGCATACCAAATAGTTTGATATTCAGCCTAACTGAATATTCAGTCAGGGATCTGTTTAGGAAAATTTTAGGTCCTTTAAAAGACCCTTCACAAAATTTTTCAGCTTAAAACAGGACCTTTCACAAAACTTTTCCTCCCAAAACAGAACCCTTCATAAATCATTTTATCCCAAAACAGGACCCTTCACAAAATTCCTTGTCTTATAAATAGACCTTTTACAAAGTTTTCTGATCTTCAAATTGAATCTTTCACAAATTTAATCATTTAAAAATAAAATCTGACTTGTAAAAAAAAGCTGAACTCATCAAATAACATATTACTTAGCTTTTTTGTATTTCAAGAATAGAACCTGAATATAACGATAATTTCAAATTCACAAAATTATGACTAGAATTTTCACAAATGTAAGAAAATCTTCACATTTTCTCAAAAACAGGACCCTGTGAGAAAAATCTGGACAGACCCCTGTCAGTAGTATGGCCGAATACTGAATATTCGATGCATCCCTATTATTAAGTACTTCATATTAATAATTAAAATAAATCTGACAAGTATTATTAACATCAAAATTTAGTTTTTATCAAAAACCATTAATAAAAATAGAAAAGTAAAATCTGAAGTAAAAAGAAAGCATGGTTTTGATCCCATATCATGAAGACTGAAGCCCACTGACTGCTCTGACTATTCAGTCATGGGGCTTCTCTCATTCATATGTCAAAACATTTAAAGTAGATGTAACAGTATTTGCAAGATTTTAAATTCACTTTTATTTTTGAGAGTTGATGGCTAATTACTTCAAGGTTTTTTTCGACCCTCTGGCCTCCTATTAACCAACATTGTGCTAGGTAAATTGGTGACCCAAATATCTGGTGATCTCCTTATTAGACAGATTAATTTTTGAGAGAAAGTACTAATATATTGCACATATGTTAATGAAGTATTATTGGTCACAAAATCACCAACTCTTGGAGTAGGAGACAATAAGAAGCATTATTGGTCACAAAATCACCAACTCTTGCAGTAGGTGACAAATCACAGGATACGAATGGAAAGAACAGAATATGCTCCTTTGGATTAACAGAACTAAACATAAAACTGATTTTAATTCTGATTGTGAAATCAAAATTGCTACAATATGTGCGGTTGGAATAATTTGAAATGTTTCATTATTTTAGATTTTCTCATAGATGTTTCATCTGCAAATTACATGGGTTTTTGTAACCTAAATTTTCTTGGATGTGCAAAACTTATGTGAATCCTTTTTGGACATTTTTTTTTTTTAAATACAGGTTGCATAAATCATGCAGGGGTGGAAAAAAAAAAGCGAGTAAATATGGTATATCCGTTCTGTTCTAACAGCAAGGCATAATGCTCAAATTTTAAACAAGAATTAAAAATTAATAATAAATATATATTTATGAGGCTACAGTACCTTTAAACATGCTGAAAACCCATCTTCTGTTTTTAACTAATTTTTTAATCTTTTATGGTTTTTGAATATTGAAAACCCACATCATTTAAATATTCAGATTATTAACCGGGCTATAACCTTTTTAAACAAAACTTTATCATTTAAACATATCACGACTGCAAACACATTAAAACTTTGACATGTTTGAAGTTATTATGGGCTTGATGTAACATCACATCTAATTATATTGTTCATATCATAAGCAAAGTACAAATTCCAGCATTTGAACAACAACAACAACAAAAAGTGCTGAATACACACATAAATATTCATCAAAAAATAACTCCATTTAATAACATCAATCATTGCTACAATTAAGAAAACGCGATTACATTTGTTTACTGAAATAACTACTTTTATTAAATTCTCTTTCATTTGCCTATTAATTCTAAGAAAAATCCACGATTACTACTTCCTTGAGGCTTTAACTTTTAGTACAGCGCAGCTGCGCTATATAGGGGAGAGGGGGGCAGATGTGAACATGGGGTACATGTCAACAGTACATATTTCACTCAGTTAATTTGAAATAAAAAAATTCAAAAAATTACCAATTGATGGTAGTACTAGTACCATCTTTTGGCTGAATTTTCAGAACAATAGGCCATTTTGATTTCTGGTAGTTGTAATTTGTTTGTTTTAGAAGGTGTGAAGTAAAAAAGTCTTCTAACTCATTGAAGCAAAAATTCCTTCAAGACATTTTTTAAAGAAGAATATCAGCAGTGCATTCTATAGTGGCATTAATTAGGTAAGTCTACAAAAAGTTTTGTTTCTTTATTTCAATTAAAAATATCTTTTTTTTTGAGTTAGGCTGAAGTTGGTAGATGGGGCACTTGTGAACAGAACATATGGGGGCAGATGTGAACAGTTCACAAGTGTACTTTTTAAGTCTGTGAATGCATTTTTTTTTTTTTTTTTGTTTAAAATTTAATTACCCTTGTCAAACATTGAGCTATATATTCAATGTTTTTAGGATTACTTCACAGTTTTAATTTACTGGAAGTTAGATAACAATTAAAAGTGACTCAAAAGGAGTAGGCATATTAGTGTACAATTTTACGAATAATTTCTTGTATCTATGTTGAAACATTTATTGATTTATTCACACAACTAGAAAGAGGGCATCTAATTAGTTTTTATCACAGTTTTTATTCACAAAAAATTATTTTTGTCTTATTTATGCATGTGTTCACATGTGCCCCAGCTATGTTCACAACTATCCCTCCACCGGGGCACATGTGAACAGGGTCGTACTGGCCCACCGGGCAACGAGGCAAATGCCCGGTGCGCCCATCGTCACTTTTTTCTTTTTCTTTTTTCTTTTTTTTTTTTTTTTTTTAATCTTTTTTTAAGCACGCATTTTGAAAGGCATAAAATTTTCAAAGATTTTCATTTGGAAAATTAAAAAGTAATGCTTTTTATTTTTTAAAGTATAGCATAAGCAAACTATGTGCGATCAAAGACAATTAGATAAACCAATTTCGAGATAACATAAGTTATCGACAATCAGATATGCCGTTGTTACACATTGTATCCAGGACCAGACTTTGTTTCAAAGCCTGTACTAATGATAAATTCTAAGAAAAATAATATTAAGTACTCACTTATTTAGATGTACGCCTAAATAATTTCTGTTCTAGGAATGCTTCTAATAAGTGTCTAATGAGTCTGCGTCTAATACGTTTGCATATTTTCTGCGTCTAAGTATTTAGCGCCCCTGGTGTTGTGAGGTATTTTTGTATTTCTGCCTTTTGTGCAAGTATAAACGACGAAACACTGTATAAGAAAAATATTCTCATTTTAAATGGATTCATTCACAGAGACTTTGATAGTCATGGCGCCCTGGTCCAGATTTTATTCAGTACCCCGAAGAATAGTAACTTCTACATAAATTAATATTGGTATTAATGATGTATTTAGTATATTTTCTGTCAAATATTCAGCGCCCTGGGTGGCTGCCCGGTAGTTTGGTATTTCTGTTTTTTGTGAAAGAACAAAAAAAAAATGCCAATTTAAGACAGGGGATTTTCATTTTAATTTCATTTGGTCCCTTTGTCAGAGGCGGCTTTGGTCAATTTTTTTAGCGCCTCTGTAAAAATAAGTTTAAAAAAACTAATATCGTGTTTACGTAATAATGACGCCCTTGGTCTTTTTCAGCGCCTCTGTAAAAATAAATTTCAAAAAACTAATATCGTGTTTTTGTAATCATGGCGTCCTTGATCAAATATTTTTCAGCGCCTCTGTAAAAATGCCTTTCAAAAAGCTATTATCGCGTTTTTGTACTCATGGCGCCCTTGGGCAGATTTTTTTTTTCAGCGCCTCTCTGTAAAAATAACTTTCAAAAAACTAATATCGTGTTTTCGTAATCAATGTGCTCTTGGTGAGATTTTTTCAGCACCTCTGTAAAAATAATTTTGAAAAACTATTATCGTGTTTTTTTAATCATGGCGCCCTTAGAGAGATTTTTTTCAGCGCACCTGTAAAAATAAGTTTTAAAAAACTAATATCGTGTTTTTGTAATCATGGCGCCCTTGGTCAGATATTTTTCAGCGCCTCTGTAAAAATCCCTTTCAAAAAACTATCATCGTGTTTTTGTAATCATGGCGCCCTTGGACAGATTTTTTTTAGCACCTCTGTAAAAATAAGTTAAAAAAAAACTAATACCGTGTTTTTGTAATCATGGCGCCCTTGGTCACTTGGCCAGATTTTTTACAGCGCCTCTGCAAAAATAACTTGAAAAAAAGTAGTATCGTGTTTTTGTAATAGCAAACCCCCCTCCCCCCCCACACACGCACACTCCCCACAAATACACACACAAATTGATGCCCTTAGTTCTACTAAAGTGGAGCATTCCATAATTTCTCAATGATAATATAAGTGTTAGACCGCCAAGGGCGCCAAGACTAATTCTTCACAAGATTTTGCAATGGAAACTTATGTAAATTTTGCTTTTGAAAGAAGAAAATGTTAATTTTTCATATCTATTTAAAAATTCGATAATATTTTTAGCATCCGAAAAAGCCAATATGTAAAAACGTTATTTATTTTTTTTTAAACCGGATCTGCTTAACCTCTTTAAACTTCAAACACCACCCGAATATATAAATTGAAAAATACATATGTAATTAAAATAAATAGATAAACCACTAAAATTGTAAAAGTCTTTTTACAAAAGAATGGATAAATATAAGTAAAGAGAAGTGCAGATGTATTTGGGTTCAGTTTTCAATGCTGTTAGTCATTAACGTGGGAATTCCTAAGAAGACAAATTACCATTTCGGCGGGATTTCAAATCGGTTCTATAGATACCCAGTGGTTTCTGTAGTAATACCAGGTGTGACACTTTTTTTTTAATTATTATACCGTATTCTGGAGCTCTCTATCTTTCTGGAGAAAATAGAAATCGGCGGATGTGGAGGTATTTTCCCATGAAATACTAATTAACACACAACACATGCGCGACACGACGTGCTGTTGGTGTTTTTTGCGTGTGAGTTGCGACGACCATTGTAGTTTAAAATTGGCTTATCCGAAATTAAAATAAACAGTAATTTTTAATTAAATATGACTTATTTTAGTGACTAGACGAGACAAAAGGTGGAAATTATGAAAAGCTCTTTCTCTCTCTCTTTTTTTTTTCTTTAATGCTGATTATTTGAAGAGGGTATTCAACTTTTATCGTAGAAAAATGCTGATTTTTGATGATTTACAAAAAAAAAAAAAAAAATTCCTTAATGCACTGCATAATTATATAAGAAACTAGGGGGCTCTGCCCCCTACGAGCTACGCTCGCCAACCCCCGTTCAGGCACACCAAAATCCAAAAAGCACGCTAATTTGATTGGCTTTAAAAATATTGAATTTTAAAAAAAACAAAAGAAAAAAAACAGTAGTGATTTTTCTGTAAACGGGTTTCTATTCGTTAATTAAAAAATTAGTTAAACATTTGAAAATAAGCTAATGTAAAATGAATTAAGTAAACAGTGTCCTTGTCTCCCGGTATTTTTTAACAGCGATATAAGATAGTTCTTTTAAATAATTCATTTTAAATGTATCGTTTTAAATCTGACGTAATTTACACCAAAGTTTTATTTCTCTTATTAATATTCAGGTGAAAATACTTTAGTTGTTAGAAGGAAATATTTGCGCTGTCTTTGAATTCACGATAATAGTTGAAAAGATTATCTCAAAATATCTCGCGCAAATATATTTTTTAATTTAAATGTTTTTACCATATTTTTTGGCCATTTTAAATAATGTAATTTCTCCCCTTTACAAGTTTTAGCGCATAATTTTTTTTATTTAACATTTTGTTTCTCTTTTAAAATTCAAGTGTGAATATGGTTCTCAGGACGTAATTTTCCTGCTTTTAACATGTGATCATTTAATTCTAATTTTAAAGTTTTTATTTCTGTTTACAATAGTCACGTGTAAATAAATTTTTAATTTGAAGTAAACATTATTGTTTCGCTGTTTATACAATTGGCAACAGTTTAAATTAATAACATTTTCTAAAATATATAAAAAATATCTCTCGAAAAGCTGAAAATTTGAATTTAAAATAGAAATAAAACCTCAAAAAATGAGTCAAATAAAAAAAAGAAATTCAATCTGCACACCGGGAACTTATAACGTATAAAATGATCTAAAAATGATTAAATTCTCATGTAGTTTTTGCTCCAATAAAACTTTTTTAATGGAACGATTTTTTCCAACTTTGGCATTAAATATCTCTTAAAATAATTCTTTGATTTGAAAACTGTCTGCATCAGCGTGTTTATCAAACATTTCTCTGTACTACCACTGATTTTCATATTTTTGTTTGCAACAGTTTTTTTTAATATTAACGAAGAAAGGCCATGCTTAAGCATTCAAATTGGATGCCGATCTACCGAGAATATCTACGCAGATTTTCATTGGTCCATTTCCAATTCGAAACTTTTTAATATATATAGAAGGAAAAAGCTGACAAAATTAGAAGTGAAAAACAATTCAGTATTATTAAAGTAATCGTGCCGTGGTCATCTATTAAAAAATGCAATTTTGAGAAAAAAAAATTAGTTTCAATTTTATGTTATAATTATAATAGAATGCTTATTGTATTTTTTTATTTTTTTTTACTTACATAGAATTGTCTATTCCATATTCTGACCACATAAAGAAGTCTCAATTCCGTTGATAAAGCCGCTAAAATAAAAACTCGATTTTCCGAAATTTATAAGTTATGATTATAAATGTATATGTAAATCCTTAAAGCGGTTCTCAAAAAAAAATTTTTATTAACGTTCAATAATGCGAAAATTTTTGCTGATTTACAAACATAAAAATAGTGTTCGAAAGAAACTGAATTTCGGTTACATTCCTAGTATCGACTCAAAACGTAAGCGAAATTGTTTTAAAAATAAATTCAAAGTAAGTAACATAAACATACATATACGCATGTTATCTGAATAATGTTTTGCGTAGAAACGGCAGTACATAATTAACAAAATAATTTGATTGAAATAAAATTAATTAAATATAAGGTGCTATAAACATAAAAAATATATTAAAAAATAATTTAATTTAAAAATAACGAATTTAATCAATATTAGTAATACCTTCTAGATTTATCTCCTTGTATGTGAATATATAGTATGTACGGCTCTTTGGATGGGAGTGCCGTTTGGGGGAGGCTAAGGAGGGGCAGTTATAGTAATACCGAATATACGGCAGTATTTTCGCCAAAACTAGGATTTTGGGCTGAAAACGAAAATGAAACCGAATATTCGGCGAAACTCCACATAAAAGAATGAGACTTACAGGCTTGGTTATTGAAGTGATTTGCAATACAATAGATTCTGTTCTTTAAATTAATTACATCTTGAGTTAAAATTGATTGTTGTCTCATGACAACAGTTTTCTTTCTCTTCCTCCACTGTCGCGTCCGGAAATTCGGTTCAAAACGCCACATTCGGCAGCCTTTTCTGAAAGATCTTTTGTTTTTCTCAAAAAATATAAAAGACAGTTCGATTAAAAAGTTTCTGGTGGGCAATAAAAAATAATTGGTATTTTCAGCCAGCAGCCAGTAGTTACAATGAAATTTAATGAAAACCTTTAAAACAAAACTATCATGCAATAAAATTCAAGTAATACTACTTTTCAAAATAATTACATTCAGCGTAATACTTTTAAAGAATGTATTACTTTTCCAAAGATTTTCTGCCCCCCCCCCCCCCCTACCCTGCGTACACACATGAATCGCGGTAAAAAAGAACAAGATCTTTGAAAAACAGAAACAACTCCATTATTGGGCACAGCCTTTGTAAGTTTGCTGATTTGAAAGCAGGGCCGAAATTAAGGGGGGCAGAGGGGGCATGTGCCCCGGGCGCCAAATGAAGATTTTGTTTGTCGATTTTTCTCGCATCTGTGTTTTGCACGGTATTGTTAAAATCATTCTGTCTGGCGTATGACAAAACATAGAAGAATCTAAAGATGATATGGCATAAGGATCCTGTATAAAGCGGATTTTTTTTCGATTCCGTTTCCGAGATTTTAATCAATCAATATTCGATAAAGCCAAGGACGGATTCAGCTCATCATTTAGAGGGGGTCATGGATTTCCTTTTTTGGGGTGGGGGGCGATCACATCCTCGTTATGAGAATTTTTTATATTGAAAGCTATTCCCAAATCCAAACTAACTACTTTTCTGATACTTTCGCGAAGTCATTTTCATTCGTAAATACAAAAAACTTGCATTAATATTCGTAAAAATATAAAATTTGCCCATTTTGTTCAGATACCAGGAAATTAGTTTCCCATTTTCTTATAAAGGCAAAGATTCATTCAGAAAATGTTGTCAAAGATAGCACTTTTAGCCAAGTTTTACGAGTTGAAGCCAGAGGAATGTCGTCGCAAGGAAACAATCGGCTGTCACTTCCGGAATTTCAGTTTAAAAAGTCTAACAATTGTCAACGATTAAATATGGCAAAAATTTGTGTTAAATTTTAGAGGTAACTAAACCGTACACATTGGCAGCTATGGGATTCTATTAGTGTCATAAAAATTGCAGGTGTAGCCTCTTCTTTCTGCTCAAAGTATTAAATAGTTTTTTTCAATCGAACTTATACCTTTGGAATGGATCATTTTCTTCTGAACTGATGGACTGGTGCCATCCATTATTTTGAAACAACCGTTATAAATGAAGTGTTAGGTGAAGATGAAAGAGCTGTCGTAAAAAGTTAGAACTCTGATTTTCTGGTCAGAAAAGGAAAAAAAAAAAATGGTCATAATTTTTTTTTTTTTCTGGTCAGCATGAAAAAAAAATGGCCATAATTTTGTTTCTGATCAGAATGGAAAAAAAAAATGGCCATAATTAAAAAAAAAAAAATCTATGATATCTTTTGAATGTTGAAAAAATAAAGAAATAAAACATATTTTAAAAATAATTCACGTAAAATAGACGTCACTCTTGAACTAAACAAAAATAACTTTCCTGAAATTTTATACACCATAATTAGTATTTGTATTCTAGAGATTGTATTATATAAAATATTATTGAATTGTATTAAATAATGTTTTGCACTTTTGAGTTTTGACCCAACGAAATTGTTTTTGTTTGTTTTATTTTAATATTTTATTTTCCATTTGGAGATAATCGTATGGAGATTTTTATTCAAATATTCGGGGTAAAGTTTGAATTAACTCATTAGATAAGGTGAGCGAAATTCGAAAACAGAGATAGCTTTCTTAGAAAAGTGTGGAGGAAAAAAATACCTCTAAATTGGCAACACTGGTCTAACATCAGATTTTTTTTTTAACTGCAATGCCTTGCAGGGAACTATTTTTGTGCATATTACATTTCTATAGTGTAAAATACTAATTTGGGTGACATAATTATTTTAGGAATAAAGTTTTCGCTATAGCAATATACTCGTATATATTTTTAAAGTGATTTTTTATACATAATTTATATAGTATGTGTATGTATGTATATATAAGCATTTGCGCCCTTTTGTAAGGCAATCGGCGCCCTTTTTATCCATTTTGCCACCGCCCTCTCAGTTATGCCAGTACGACCCTGCATGTGAACAAATTTCGACAATTTTTAGAATGATGATATAAGTTAGAAATTCTTGATAAATGCATCTAAAAGTTTCACCAAAAGAACAAACAAATTCTAAATATTCATATAAATAAATTTTTGGTTCAATAGATCATAACAATTTTGAGAAATAGTCAAAAACGTAAAAATTGTTCATATGTGCCCCCCTCTCCCCTACTCTTTGGACCGCTCTTGGAATACAACAGCGCTTTACGTACTGTTTTTGTTCAACCGCATCAGTGAATTTAATTCATTGTACTTGCATTTGATTATAATCAAGAAACGCATATTGTTATCGCAAATTTGTATGTTACAGCATGTAAATATTAATATATTTGTGTAGTCGTCAGTTTGGTGATTTAATTTTCAACTAAAGACACATCTCACGATATCTAATCAAAAAGGAATAAAATTACACATGCATATCAACATAAGTATTTAAAATGAGATTACATAAAGAAAATACTAAAGAAAAAGTTACCAAGTAGCTTAGAAAACTGGACCATATATTGGTTCTGGAGATGAATGATTGATCCACCGGCTTCATAATTTTTGCCATCAATATCCAAAAGTTTTAGCCTGCCTCCAACAGAATCTTTTTCAAATAATGTAACAGCAGCTTTGTTCTGAAATAACTGCTTCAAGAAGTATGCACAAGATGTACCTCCAATACCACCACCAATTATTGCTATAAAGACAGAATTCTATTTTTAGAACTAATAGAAAACATATTTTACTGAAAATTAATACAAGTAATAAAAGAATTTAATTAGAAAGATTAATTAAAGGAATTAACTAGCATTCTTCCTTAATAAACATACTTTTAGGGTTCTGTATTTAAAAAGTAAATAAAGGAACTATTATAAGTAGGGATTGACCGAATACCAAATAGTTGATTCGGTATTCGGTGGTTCGGCATGTAAACCGAATATTTGGCATCGGCCGAATAATTGCAGATAAGTATTTTCTTAGAAGTAGAAGAATTCTCTTTTAATTAGCAGAAGAATAGGCTAAACAATGAGTTTCAATATTATGTGCATACGTTCAGAGTTCAGCTGCACTACAAAAAACAAGTTAAAGGCCATTTTTAATTAAAAAAATTTTTTTTTCCTTCCTAAAATAGTCTACATAGGTGTGAAATCAAAGCAACTGTCTACAACAGAGAAAAAAAAAGTAAGGAAGATGTGCATCTTTCCCTTATCATTTAATTTTTTTTACTTCTACATTAGTTTCTTTTAATTTAAAATTATTTAATGTGTATTTTCTTTAATATACATATCAAATAAGCAGGGTTGTTTGGTTTAAACCAAATGGTTTTTTTTAAAAAACCATGCTGATTTTTTTTCATCTGTTTTTTTTTCACTTTTTCCGTAATGTTTTTATTTATTTTACACATTATTGAAAAATACAAAATCCAAGTTATTCAGAATTAAATGCAACAGCTCTTTGAGCCTGCTTCAAAACTTGCTCATCTAGCAATGCTTTTGCTATCAAGTCCTACTAGCTCAGCATCAATTAAGAGACAGACTAAATTTTCTAACGCTTCATACACTCTAAACCAGGGTTGTCTCGGTTTTAACCATGGTGGTTTTAACCAGTGGTTTAAACCGGTTTTAACCATCCTGGTCAAAATCAGTTTTGACCATTTTGACCACTGAAATTGATTATTCAATTTATTTTCTACTAATCAAATATGTTTTACTAGCATATGTTAAAAACTAAGTTAGCATTTGTTAAAAATGTCATAATATAAGTAACATAACACCAGCAAATACCAAATTAAAAAAGTCATAAATAACATAACACCAAGATACAACACAAATGTTTTAATTATTTTTTATACACAAGCTCTTTTATTTTTTTATGTAAGTTGTGTTGAATTAAAAAAATTATTACAAGTAACAAGTTTTGCAGTTGTCTCTAAACTTAGATGGTTTCGTAATTTATTTTGGATTATTCCAAATTTAGAAAACAATCTTTCAATTGATGATGAGCTGGCACAACAGTTCATTAGATGTAATGTGAATTCAACAAATTTTATAACAATGCCTTTAACCTTCTTCATTGCTGCCCACCAGGCATCTGGCTCAATCGTATGTTTTACACTTTCAGAAAAATAGGATTTTGGATATGGTAAGGATTCTGCTTGAAATACAATCACAAGAGGCAAAAAGGTAGGATCAATATTATCGTGTAACCACTGCCTTGCTGTTTTTTGCTTCTCTTCATCAATACTTTTACTCATGTAGACAGGATTCAGCTATAGGTGTAAACTGGCGGTCGCCACTCGCCACGTGGCGATTAAAAAATCGGCCATCGATCGCCACCCTAGTCGCCACTCACCAAGTGGCGATAAAAAATCTTATCGATCGCCAAGTGAAATATAGCTTTTTTCATAGAAATATGCATCTCTACTTTGGTTACATCTAATTAGCAAACTGGTTAATTCTCTTTCTTACCGGATGCAAGCAGATTACAACGATTTAGCTGTATTTTCAATATTTCAGCTTTTCGCCATTGCTGTTCAGTTTGCTTATTTTTTCAAGAAATACAGTTTTATTCTGCAAAATATATTCATCAGCTTTGATTCCACATGCATTTCAAATAATTTATTCCTTTTTTTTTCACCGAATGCAAGTGGATTTTAAGGACATTGCAGTATTTTCAATATTTCGACTCCGGCCACATGCTCACCAGTTAGATTATTTTTCTTCAAGAGATACTGTTTAATCCTGCGGAATACACTCATCAGCTTCGATTTCAACTGTATGTAATGTGTGTAGTATGTTAATAACACATTTGCTTATTAAATAAAATCCAAATAACATTTTATTGTGTTTTATTTGATTATTTTTTTTTATTGTATACACCTAACTGTTGGAATTTTGATTTAATTATTTTTTATATAAAAGAAAGTAATAGTAATTTAAATTGATAATAGTGTTTATGAACATATAAAAATAATCTAAAAATATATTCTAAAAAATGAATGTAACAGATTCAGTGGTTTTAAAGTAATTTTCTTGAATTTTGACTGCTTCCCTATTCTTATCATGAATAGTTGGCTGGTAAAACTCTGACTTATAGAAAAATGTCTATATACAGCGATTATAGTTCATGTAGACGTCAAGAAAGTTTGAAACATTATAGTGGCCATTAACTTTAAAAAGTGGCCACTAATGAAACTGAGTCTACCGGCCACTGGCTACTAACTCAATTTCCCAGTTTTCACCTATAGATTCAGCATATCAGCCAGAAAATGAACTGGGGTAACATTTTCATTAAATCGAGACTGTATCATTTTAGAATAAGTTTCAAGATCTTTTTCTTTTAGCAATCTTAACCATTCGTCGCATGCATCATACAGTAGCATCTTCTTTTTTAAGTTTATCTAAAGCAAGGGAAATAGGCTTAAGTTGATTTGATAAATGTTTTACTTCTTTGTATACATTGTTAATGATTTTAACAATGTTATCATCAATATTATCTTCATGCTCATCTGCAATTTTTCATTTCAATAACATGCTTCATTATTGAATTAACTTTGTTTGTGTTTGTAATATCTTGTCCTACAAGATTCAAGTAATGTGCAGCACATCCATAAGAAATAAACAATTCGTCTCTATATGCATTTTAAAAATCTTCTCCCATGCGTTTCATCTTGTTTTCATTGTCACTTACAAAACTTCTTACTTTACCACCAAACTTGTTTTCTACCTCTTCTTTAGCATCAGCTGCTAGTTTTAAACAATACTGGGAAGTTTTTTTAGATGCCCCTGTATCAACAGCTGAAAGGAAGAATGATTTTTTCCCTGTTGATACACAATTAACAATGATAGGGCAATTATGGATCTGGCTTTCTTATTGTATTGCATAAGCATATTTTACTAATGAGCCTCCTTAACTTATCAGTGTATTATTTTTTTAACTGCCTGTGACTTTTATTACTTATTAAGTTACTTTTAATTGCAAAGAAAAAATAATTATTAAAATTAAGACCATTTTTAACAGTTTTGACCATTTCTGACCACTTTTGGCCAATTTTGGACGGTTAAAACCACTTTTATCCGGTGCCCTGGTCAAAATCAATTTTGACCGGTTAAAATTACAACCCTGCTCTAAACTCAAAAATCTTTTTGGGTGTAAAAAAAATCTGCTAAACACGTGGTGTGCTGCAGCATGCTGCGGGGTAAAATTGATCCGGATTATTTAATTGTACAAAATTATTTTCTTCTGGTTGAAAAATCCCCCAAAACATATTTTATTGCAAATATATTTTTTAAATTATTAAATTTCAATAAAAGATCACATAAATCATTGACTTATTTAATGTTTACCTATTGTTAAAATGTTTTAGTGTGTTACATGTATTTGGTTGGTTGTATTTTATGACGGCCAATTATCTACACGAGGGATATGGGCCCAGGGGGTCTTTCTAAAGGAACCTAACCCGTATTAACGATTGGAAATCCAAGGTTCGAAGAAAACCACGAAAACTCCGAACGATTAGGCCGACGGGCGCGATTGGGTTCGAACCCAGCACTTCCCGTCTACCAGCTTTGAGAGCAGAACCTCTCAGCCACTGGTGGGGCCTACATGTATTTGGCAGTTTTCGACGGTTTAAACCAGTTTTTGACGGTTGTCATGTCAAAAACCAGTTTTTGACGTCAAAAACCCAACCCTGTGCAGAAGCTACAAGCAAAGCCTTAGAAAAATGATGAATTAATAAATTTGTAAAGTGACAAACATTTTTAATCAATCAAACTTTTCTAAGCTTTAAATCTACATGGCAGACTAACTAATTTTTCTAAAATTAGCTGAGAAGAAAAAAACAAGTACCAGTTTTCTTTCTTCTTCTTCTTTTTAAATACTTTTATTTTTAAAAGAATAGCCAAAATGGCAGATTTGAGCTAAAAATAAACTTTTACTACTTAGATTGCTTGATTAGTTAAGATTTAGTAAGGATTACATTATGCCTCAATGATGACATAATCATAAATAATTCTCTCCATTGGTTACTCTTTGTTCTGTATGCTAATGAATGATTGGCTGCGAGTTTTCTCTGCTGTATCATGGCTATTGGGTTTAGTAAGCCTTTGTTTTTCTTGCATTTCTATATTGGGATTGGGGTTTTGCATTATGATTTTATTCTGTTACTAGCAGGGTTGGCAGGATTTAAATCAATTGGTTAACCAACTGTTTTTTTAGAAAAAATCTAATATAATATTTTCTCATTTTTGTAATTTAAATGTTTCAAATTATTTGATATAAATAATTTCTACTTTTAACAGTCTTATCCCAGCAGTCATCATGAGACATAGTGAGTCTAAGTTATATTTGTAAGCATGTAGAATGCAAATTGCATGCGTTGATGAACATATCTGAAGCTCTAAAGAGAAAATTTAAAACATGTGAATGTAGCGAAGATAAAATAAATTAAAAATATTCAATATTTTGAATAAAATATTTTCCTTTGAGAAAATGCAGATTATTTAAAATTAATAACATAATGACCTTTAAGATTTCAGTCAAGTTGTAAAAGAAAATTTTCTTGATTGAGGAGATTATCTTTTAAGGCTGTTTGTTCTCAACTGTTCTATTCAACAAGTGAAAAACGCTTTGACACATTTACAAATTAATTTTTTGACGGAAATATATAAAATCAGGAGGCATGACTATGGATGCTATTTGGAATCAAACTGGGTTTTCCATTTTTGATAAATAAATTACCTATTGAGTTATAAACAAATTTGATCACGTGACGATGTTTTTTAACCTTCCTTGAGTGGTTATTCTTCTTTCGCACGGATATTCGGTTCAAAACACCCACTTTGAGAATATTTTCTGAAAGTTGTTTTTATTGTATTTGAAAAAAAAAAAAAAAAAAAAAAAAAAAAAAAAAACAGAAAACACAGTTTTATTACATAGTTTCTGAACAACAGCATCTGCTAGTTTCATGCATTTCCGAACAAAAATAAATTAAAACTTATTTCATAAAGTTGTCCTTTCGGATTTGAGAACAGCCTTAAGAATAAAAAAGAAACTCAAGATATGAAGTCGAATAAGAGGACACTGAAAAATTGTGTACTAGCGAAGCACATGTTTACTTTTAACTAAAATATGCAATAAGATATATTTAAATCGTGTCTATTGCATAATCGAATCCACTATTTAGATCTGACAAAAAAATGGGGGAAAATCGAGATAAGGTTTGCTTGAGACATGATAGAAAAAAGTCTCATAAAAATGTTTAAAAAGTTATATTATTAATTTTTAGTTTAGACATTTAAAAATAATATGTATTATAACATAGCTTAGAAAAAAAGCCTGTGTATTAAGTCTGATGGCTGTTTAAATGTTTTAGTGGTGACAACTTTTATAAATCTACTTTCCATTTTAAGATCAATGTTTTCAGTAGTAGTCTAAAAAGCTGGTAAATAGGTATTTCTGTTTATTTAACTGTTGCCTTTTTTTTTTTTACCAGCCAGTTTCTCAGGAGAAGTGTCAAATGGCAATACACAATACTCCTTGAAACGTGTAAAGATTCTACTGCTGAATTCAAATCATTCCAGGAATTCTTTATAAAAAGCTTTACTTTTAATAAAAGATAATAATTGTTCAGGTATTGTTCTAACAGAAAAATCAGATATCTCAGATTGCAAATATATCAAAGAAATTACTTTGAATAGCCATGTTAAAGCATATTATATTTATGAAACTACACCATATATTTATTTATAGTACTAGAAATCAAAAAATTGCTTATTAAGATTTTTGAGGTATTAATGTTTCACTATGTAGAGCATTTTATTCATGGAACATAAGACAGCTTTTACTAAAAATATTAAAATTTTAAATTATTTCAATTTTCTACATAATTGATTGCAATTATTTAATTTAAATTATTTTTAAATGAAGTTATATTACTTATATATCCAACAACGTTTATTTTTTATCAATAAATATGCATGTATATGTAATAGGAAAATATATTTTTAAAAACCCGGTTTAAACCAAAAAACCCTGGTTTAAACAAAAAAAAACCCCAGTTTTTTGGTTTTTTTGAAAAAAAAAAACGGGTTTTTTACCAACCCTGCAAATAAATATATGAGAATTCATCGCTGTATATCTAAGGTGCATATTAAAGAAAATACACACATCAAATAAGTATAACCCTATGCCTATCCTATAGCTTTTATATCAAAATATATTAGCCTTTTATATCAGCCATTATATCAAAATCGCTCAAATTTCTTTTCTTCATCACCACAATGTTAAAATATTAATCAAAATATAAATATTCTATCAATAAATTGACAGAAAATAGTTAAATGTACAAATTGATATACCTTTTGTATGTTTAGAACATTCCTATTCAATATGTTTATAATTAGACTTAGACAATCAGTAAGTGAGCTTAATAACATTGTTTCTTTGTATTTGAATGAACTTTTGTTTTTTCTGACCATCCTTATCCTTAATAATATACCCTGTATAGTTTAATACTTTCATTAGGTTATTTTTGTGTATTTACTAGTGATAAAATAATAAAAAATAAGTGATGGGTTAATGAATTTTGGAGTGTAAAGAAGTCATTAAATTTTTTTGTGTAATTAGATTTAAGAATAAAAATGTAACTGAATTAAATTATTGAGAATTTAATTTCATTTAAAGCTTATTAAAAAAGCTAATATATGCAAAAATGTGTATTAAAAAAGCTAATATATGCAAAAATGAGTATTAAAAAAGCTAATATATGCAAAAATGCGTATTAAAAAAGCTAATATATGCAAAAATGCGTATTAAAAAAGCTAATATATGCAAAAATGCTTATTAAAAAGTTTCAAGTATTCGGTTGCCGAATACCGAAGCTTCGGTATATACTTCGACCGAAGCTTCGGTATTCGGCAAAATTGCTGCCTCGGTCAATTCCTAATTATAAGAACGCTCGTCTGTCTGTCACAGCCATTTTTCTCAAAATATGGAACATGGAAAGTTCAAACTTTCAGTTGGAGTTACAAAGGCTACTGACAATTTATAGATTATTAGCCATTCGCAAATATTTTTTGAAATATTTTAGGAAAAATAATTAAATTACTTGAAATATGTATTTTTTTAAAAATTGTTTGAGGTATTGTTCGAAAGATCTCATAACATTGAACACAAAAACATACGTGTTTTAATTTTTGGTATTATATTTTCAGAGATATTGTCGAAAATGTACTGCAATCCTCTACTACACCCCTCCCCTATTTCCAAATATACTGAAACTAAAATTATGAAAAAATTAGGAGTTGTAGGATTTTAATTAAACCTCACAGGAAAACTACAATTACCCTAGCACATTACCCTAGTTTTTGAGAAAATCGCATTTTTCTGTTATAAACAAACTTTATTGTGTGGGCACTCAGCACAGGTCAGGGGGAAGGGGAGGGGGGTGAAGCACTTGAAGTACCTACCAACACAGAGATTGTTGATAATGATTTTGAAAAAAAATTGTTGGTAATTAGCCAAGATATTAACAAAAACCTATCAATAAAAACAGTGGCACCACGGACCAAGACAACATTGCAACTTTACGATCTCCTTTCTAAGCACACTTGCCACGATGCCAAGTTTAAACTTTGTACAAGGTCTTTGTGTTAGGAAAGGGGAATCATAGTGAAAACTAGCCAACAGTTTTCATTCCAACTGAATTCAATTATTGAAAAATAATTCATATCAATCAAAATCATTCCAATATTTTTTACAAAGTCTTATTATTCTTTTAGCAATGGTTTTTTGAAATATTGTAGTTGGTGATGAATAAGTTTATTCTACAGAACGCTTTGTGCGCGAGTAAAACAAAACTCGCACTTAAATGATTATTTCTTATCGATTTTTATTTTATGAGCCCCCCTTTCATACTATATCATAATACAGTATACTCCCTCAAATCCGCACAGCTTGAAAGTATGGGTTGTGCAGACTTTAGAATTTTGTGGATTTCTAGTCATTGCTTTGTTTACATTTTTTAAAGAGTAATTTGAATGTAATAATGCAATCAAAATTATAATGAAAGCTTACAATATAGTAAAATATTTAAATAGTTAAGTAAAATAATAAACTAAAATAATAAAAAAATGATGAAATTATTAAATGCTTTCTGCTGCATAGCGAATGCATATTCTGCTATCTACATTCTTCAGCAATTCAACTTTGTCCACAACAGTAAGGGATTTTCTTTTTGACATTGTGATCGAGAGAAAAAGTAAAAGTTTAAAACAAATTTATAAAACACTATACTTAAATTTTCATTGAAACTAAGCAGATTTAGGAGTGAAGAACAACCATCAGACAAAAGGGATAGCTAGAAACTGGTTTCACTACAGGACAGGTCGCAAATGAAATTTGAAAATGAGTCGGGGGAACAACAACCTGTTTGTCCACCTCTCATCCCCAGCTGACATGTGGGGTTCGTAGTGACCTTCACTAAACTTCCTTTAGCCACTGACCTTCATTTTTCATGAGATAACAGGCAAACGGTCTAAAGCGGAATAAAATCTCTCAATATGTCTCGATATATAGAAGTTTTTTCGAGATACAGATATGTTTTTCTATGTAATGAACATGGAGATTTGCTAAAAATTCGATATATAGAAAATTTCGATATGTGGAAGTTCGATATATGGAGGTTCGACTGTATATCAAGATATATGTAACCTTTGATATGTATCAACAAACCCTGCATTAGATTAATTCTTCAAGTCTACATTTTGTTATTTTACAATAAAAAGTATGTGTCCCTGTTTTTTGCAACTTCTGTTACAAGATTATTTATTTTCTGTTCTTGCCAAAAGAATGTATCATACCAGAGTTTCCTAGGTTTAAAAAAAGGCAAGGTGTTGCTAGTAGAAAAGGAGCACAACTCTTTTAGACACCTTGCAGATACTTTTTTTTTTTAACTCATTCTTTTGATTTTAAGGGATTTTTAACATTTAAAAGATCGGGTACTTTTTTTTCAAGAGACAGCAATGAGTCAGTTTTCACAATGCAAGCAAATATTTTGGTACAAAAGACAGAAAGGGAACAATTTTTTTTTTTCCTAAGGAGGAAGAAGAGTGAAATTTTTTTGGATAAGAAGCAAGAAGGGTGCTATTTTTTAAGCCAAAGGACAGGCAGAGAGTAGTACCTCCTGACACTGCCTGGGGCAAATTGATCACATGACACAAATGAAGTTTATAAGTGAGCAAGTTGTCACAATAATCATTTTGGAATATTTGTTAACAATATCAGATACAGTGGAGTGATTTTCATTTTCTTGGGAGAATGTTCTTTCTCTCTGTAACTTCTGTTTGCAATTATTCATTATTACTGTTATTTTAGAATTAGTTAAAAATAAATCAGCTCAGATTTGGTACCATTATCAAATAATTAGACTGATGGGTATGGGTAAACTAAAAGAAGTGTGTACTCAAAATCTCTGTTACCAGAATAGTAATAGAGATTACAGATGTTATTCTTCAAAATTAAATGTTAATTCATTTAATTAGGGAAAAAATTAGCATAGTAAACTATAAACATTATTTTTAACATATGAGGAGAACAAAATCACATTAAATAGGCAATGGTAACTTCTGTTACTTCATTTAACCTCTGTCATGAAGAAGCAATTTCTGAAAATGTTGTATATTGATTATTATTCAATCTATCAATTGGTTAATGTCTCTTTCTACGTACTCAATAAGTGTCCAAACAAGCCCTAAAAGTCCTTTTTGGTATAGGGACCATTTTTTAAAATTTTTGAAGAAGTTTCAAGCATAAAATATACAATTTGCTAACAGAGGTTACTTGTTCACTATACTGAAAATACCATTTTATTCATTTAATTAAATATGTTTTGATTAATGTGGAGCATTAACTTGGCAGAGGACATCTATTAAAACCAGTGATAAAGAGTATTGTTTGGTTGCTTGTTCTTATAAATATGATAAGTGCAACTTTTCGTTTGTTTTACATATCCCCAGCAGCAGAATTTTTTTCTGCAGTCTGCAACACAAGTAGAAACTTTAAAAACAGTCTGCAGAACTTAAGGACAAATGCCCCCTTTCTAATCCCCCATGCACCTAACCCCCCCCCCCCCCCCAAGTACTTGTGATTAACATAAAAGGGAAGTACATTTTAAAATAATTTACCTTTGTCCTCAAAATTTTTACAGTCATTGTCTGAAAAATCTTTCATAAAAATTTGTCAAAATTTCTGAGAAGTTACAAAATAGAATAACGGTAAAAATAACGTATGAATACCAATTTCTAAAATTTTTGAAAAGATTAATGCAATATGATAATATTAAAAATTATACATAGATGTGATAATACAGGAATGAAAGTGCACTAAAGCCACTTTAGAGCAGTCAAAATCTAATTTTATAGCAGTAAAATCCATTTTTGTAGCAGCAAAAATCTAATTTTGTAGCAATAAAAGCTGCCTTTGGAGCAGATTGAAATTCTGAGAGAATCAAATTTGAGTAATTCATGCAAATACTATAAGTAATTCTAATGCAATGTTTTACCTAGCAGTCTTAGCTAGTTGTGCAATTCAAAATTTAACATGCTTTCAGTCAAAACATGGTTAGCTAATATTTAACATGGCACTCAGTTGTAAAAAATCTCGTGAAAACATTAACGTTGCAGCAAATTTTTCCGCGATTGTTTGATGGAATTCACCTTTTTTTCCTCGATCCTTTGACGAAATGCACATTTTTACGCGATCTTTCGACGATGTTCGCGTTTTTTTGCGATCTTCCGACGACGCCCGCCTTTTGTTATAACGATCTTTCGACGATGTCCGCATTCTTTTCGCAACCTTTCGACGATGTTCCCGTTTTTTTTGCGATCTTTCGATAATGTTCGCTTTTTTTTCCGCGGTCTTTTGACGAAATTCGCGTTTTTTCTCCCGATCCTTTGACGGAATTCGCGTTTTTTCTGCAATCCTTTGAAAAAAAAAATCGCATTTTCTCCGTGATCTTTAGACGATATATGTGTTTTTTCGCGATATTTTAGCAAAATCCGCGTTTTTTCGCGATCTTTGTGCGAAATTCGCTGTTTTGCACTATCTTTTGACAAAATTTGCGTTTTTCCGCAACCATTTGACAGAATTTGCGCTTTTTCTGCGATCATTTGTCATAATTCACATTTTTTTTTCTCCGAACATTTGACGCAACTCTCGTTTTCCCGCCATCCTTTTAGGAAAGTTGATATTTTTTTCGTAGCCCTTTGACCAAATTAGCGTTTTTTTTTTTTTCGATCTTGTGACAAAATTTTCGCCATCTTTTGACAAAATTTGTGCCTTATCACATGAAAATTCGAAAAATTTGCTTCGATACTTCGATAAATTTCGCATTTTTTCTCCGATCCTTTGGCGAAATTAGTGTTTTTTTTTGCGATCCTTTGACAAAATTCGTGTTTTTTCCGCAATCCTTTGACGAAAGTTGCTACTTTTCTGAAGCCCTTTGACGAAATTTGCTATTTTAACTGCAAAAGATTGACGATATTGTTTTGTCGGCGAACATTTGTCGAAATTCGTGATATTTACGTCCGAATTTTCGGACTAATGACCGACTTTTTAAAAATTTCTCAAGAAATCACCCCTACGAGGATTGGCTCATTTAATAATGAACATTTCACGATTGCGTGTCTAGAGTTTTCTCTGTGAATTATTTATATTTTAAAGGGAATCGGAGCATCATTATACGCATGTGGCGCGGATCGTATTATTATGGAACATGGAAAATAATTTCTAGCAAACTTTTTTTTTCTAAATTTTAACAGTTGAAAAATAGTCTGCAGACCTTCTTAAAAGTCTGCGACGTGCGTCGCACCGATTCTGCACCCGGGTACATATCTATCAAGGGTTTGTCAGCTTAAATAAACAACATTAAGCTTGGCCTTCAGTTATTTCTTTTACTTTAAATTGTATACAACCACAAAATGTAAAGGAAAAAAATCACTTCACTAAAAGTGAAAATCTGCAAGTACAATTAAAATGACCCATTTAATCCCTGCACAGTTTACTTATTATAACAGATATCTTGTTCATTTTTAAATTTTCAATACTATCATCAATCTTTTAATGTGACATTTCATTTGCCTTATATCATTTACATTTTCAATATTTGGAGAAGAAAGACTTTCTAATAAATTCTCAGAGTTTCCCCTAGACAGTTTCAGGAGGGTGCTGCACCCCCCCTGCCCTTAGGTTTACAAAATAGCACCCCTCTTGCCCCTGATGAAAAACATCAACACCCTTGTTGCACCCAGCTGAAAAAAGAGCCTTTACTCCTTTGATTATTAAAAAATTTACTTGCACAGTAAAAATTGACTCATTGCTGTCTTTAAAATAGCGTCCTGTCTATTAAATATTAAAAGTAATTTTAAAAATCAAAAGAATGCCTTTAAAAATTAAAAAAAACTGCCCTTAAGAATCCAAAACATGCCCTTCGGAATCCAAAAGTGTCCTTTACCTACAACAAGCACACTGGCCTTTTTAAAACCTGGGGGAAACTCTGAATTCGTATTAATACTGAACACAAACTTATATCCTCATTATTATATGCTAATAATGGCAGAATACTTTAATACAAAAAAGCTGCATTAGAGAATCGTTTAATGCAAAAAACTTTTGTTAGTATATAATGAATGATCCTTTTTTCTCTCACGTATCCTTTACTTATAAGGGAAGGTCCCGAAGTTGGAGTCAACGAATGCGATGAACGTTTGTGTATCGATAGAGTATAGTTAGTATATAATTAAATATATGACAGCCATAAAGCGCAACCTCCAGGAGGACTTGAGAAAATACATTGCAAAGTTTACGCTACAGTTTATAATTGGATAAATTTCCTTCTTTGCAAGCGGTTCAGTAGCATGATCGGCAGCATTCTGGATTTAAGATTTTTCTTTGTTCGAATTGTGAGTTCGAATCCCACTCGGACTTATTTTTTGGAACGAAAATTTTCATCAATCATTTTCGAACCGCAATTGAAAAAATATGTATTTAATAATTGAAATTTACGAAAAATATGAATTAAATGTTTTTCCAAGATGGCGGATGCAGGATTAGGTACTTTTCGGTTAGCCGGGCGCCAATGTTATATATACATGTATGTATGTATATATATATATATATGCATTATACATATACATCAGCGGTAGAATTGATAAAAAAAAGTCACTGGTCCTAAGGACCAGTAAGCATGAGAATTTACTGGTCCGCAGTTATTATCACTGGCCCGCTACATAAAATTCTATTAAGTCCCTTTAACCCTTGAGTGACCTCCCCCCCCACCCCCCTCTTAGAATATAAACCAAACTTCCTTTACAGCCATCCAAAATTTTCAGCATAGTAAAATGTAAAATTATAATTTACTAAAAATTAAATAAACAGCATACATAACAAAAAACTATAAAATTATTAATTAGATATTTTATTTATCTGATTATTTATATCAAATGACTGAGATTTAATGCAATTTTTTTAAATTATTGTGTGATTTGTGTTTGGTTGTGGTTTTCTAGGGGACGGGTAAATTAAGTTTACCTGTGAGAAAGGGGGGGGAAAAGTTACTGGTCCTGCAGACCACTAAATTTTTCAAATTAGTGGTCCGATTGCATTTTTGGTGGTCTCAGACCAGCGGACCACCAAGGATTTCGAACGCTGTACATGTATATATATATACATATATATATATATAGATATATATAACCATTGGTCATGATCGGTGTAGATCTGCAAAAATTTTTCAGAAATTCCAACATAGGAACGACGCCAATAGGTAGTATTTCATACGAAATCTACCTAAAAATAGAAATGTTACACAACATTCCGAATAAAATCCCAGTTGATTTTCAAAATATCCTCCCGCACATGGTATCCAAAAGCATGATAAGATTAAGGTGAATAAAACAGTTAAGTTAACACAGAAATTAAAACCTATGGATTCAGTTAATTCATTTTGAAATACCGTGATAAATTCAATTAATATAATATAAATGGAAAATAATTACATTATTTAAAATACCTAAAAACAATTTTAAATTGTTTAATTTCAATTTTACAATATTGCCAATATGCAGCGTACAATACCACCTGGTGTAAAAAATTAAAATTATTACTTTAATAGAAGCTTTAAAAGACAATTTTTTTTGGTGCTGCCATCTATTATGTTATTTTAAAACTATTATTATTATTCAAATGTCACAAGAAGAACATAATAAAAGCTAATGAAATTAAAATATATCAACTGCATTACCACACAAATCCTAATATATAAATAATACTATACTATATATCATTATTAAAAAAAAATTAAATAAATTAAAGGAACAGATGTGTTATTATCCCACCCTCCGCCATCTTGGATTTTTTTTGGCGAGAAAACGCCTTTTTGCCAAGTAGAAAATGTCGCCAAGTAACGATATATGTGTATGTTAGGCTTAACGAAAAAAAATGTAAATAATGAAGAAAACATGCACATGTTAGGCTTAACAAAAACAATGTAAATTTATATAATTTACATTTTTTATTTCGTTAAGCCTAACATGCGCATGTTTTCTTCATTATTTACATTTTTTTTCGTTAAGCCTAACATGCATATAAATCGCTAAAAAACACATTAAAGAAAATGTAACAAAAATTAATTCCATTAAAATTAACTCAAAATTAATTCCCCTCTAAATTAAAAGCAATATTTCCGAATAAAATACAAAAATGACATTAGATTCTCTGTAATAAAAGCAATATTTCTGGAAAAAATACACATATAAAAATATTAGATTTTCAAGATTACTTACATTTTTGTTTTTGTTTTTTTACACTTGAAATACACACTTTAAATAAACAAATTCTGAAAAAATTAAACAATAAAATTCTGGATCATAATAAGTTATATTTCCGATACCAGGTTGTATCTCGTGATTACTTAAAATACGAAAAAAATACAGAAATAAGATTAAATTTTCTAAATTCTCTGGATTAAAAGCAAACAAATTCCGAAAAAAATACAAAAATAAAATTTTCTCTGAATTAAAAATACAAAAATAAGATTCTCTGGATTAAAAATACACAAGACATTTCAGTGTTACACTTTTTATTCTGACCATCCACAACTCTCCTATTACGACAAACCCACGTGCAACCGTCAGAGAGTTGCGTTCTTTTTCTAATTTTCATATCGCCGCTACATTTATTACAACACATGCTAGATTTCAATAAGCCAATCTCTTTTAAAAAACTAAAAAACAATTCTCTGTCGCGTATTAGCTCTACTACAAAAAACCTACTAGCATCGCCCTCATTTCCTAAAATTGCCAGATTCCCTGACGTGCGGAAAAAGCCGCCTTTTTCTTTTAAAATGCTCTGGTATTTTGAAATAACATCTCCTACAGCGGAAGTCATAACAGCAGACAGAAAAAAAATCCTCAAAATAAAATGAAAAAAAAAAAAGATACAACCTGGTACAAGAGTCAAGCAACCGACAGCAACGACACCCGGGAGTGAAATGAATGTTCCCGCCAAAAGTACGCTCTCGCGTCGTAAAAAAGGGGGTTGCCATAATAAGTTACTTGACGCCAATCGCCAGAGCGATAAAAACCGCCAAATACTCAAGATGGCAGAGGGTGGGATAGTAACACATCTTAGCCTAAAAATATAAAAAACTTAATAATTACTATTAAATATAAAAAACAGTTTCCCCTAGACAGTTTCAGGAGGGTGCTGCACCCTGCCTGCCCTTACGTTTACAAAATAGCACCCCTCTTGCCCCTGATGAAAAACATTAGCACCCTTGTTGCCCCCAGCTAAAAAAAAGTGCCTTTACTTCTTTGTTTATTAAAAAATTTACTTGTATAATAAAAATTGACTCATTGCTGTCTTTAAAATAGCATCCTGTCTATTAAATATTAAAAGTGGTTTTAAAAATCAAAAGAATGCCTTTAAAAATTTTTAAAAAGTGCCCTTTTCCTATAAGAAGCGTCCTGCCCTTTTTTAAACCTGGGGGAAGCTCTGTAAAAAATAATAAATTAATAAAATGAACAGGAAAAAAAATGGATGTTTATAGAAGATTGTCAGATTCTAAAATTCCCAATAGCCTAAAGATCACAAATATAGTGTGTGAATTATCTTCATATTAGCAATAAAAAAGCTAAAAAATATGATTGTGACAATCAAACACATTAAACCGATAATTAATCATGGAATACAAAGTTGAAAATAAAACAATATTAAAAAGTATAGAGGAATAATAATAAAAACTAATTATCCAATTTTAATACATACAATATAACATTAGTTATATCAAATAAACTTATATGCATATTAATCACTATTAAAGATGGTATACTATTATTAATTAATATGATATTGTCCTGAGTAAACTAAAATTTAAAAACAAGTTAATTTTGAATTTGATTAAATAAGCTAAATTTAATATGAATTGAAATAAAAGAAATGTCACCAATTACATATAAAACAGCAAATCAACATCCATATAAAATACGTATTAGAAATGTAGTTATAATACAAAAGCCCCATCATTCTTTTTTTTAAATTAACCATTGCGTATTATCCAGACAACTCCACCCTCCTCCGTACTCTAACATCTACCCACCCAACCATCCTACAGTAATTGTTTATTATTATTTTACAATTTTTAATTTTTTATATAAATATTTTTTTTATTTTATAAATTTTTTTTGTAATTTTGTTTACGCATGTGTTAATTTGTTTTTTTTAAGATCATGTAAGTACTAATTGTATATTAATGAATATATGAATTTTTTTGGAAAACCATGATTTAAGGCATCATAAATTAGTTTTTTAATATTATTGTTAATTAGATGAGAAGAACATAAACATTTTCTTCTATATAAATGATTAAGTATATTATATTTCGATATACAGAATGATGAAGACAAGATTTAAAATTTGTAAATATATTAACTTTGAATTTAAATTCTTTATGTTTATCATATAAATCTACATATATATATATATGTGTGTGTATATATATACAACATATGCATATTTATATATATGTTTAATTTATATATGTATATATAACACTGGCGCCCGGCTAACCAAAAAGTACCCAGGATTATAATACATCTGTTCCCTAGGAGACTTTGCTCTTGAGATAATACAATCAGACCTCTATTTAGAAAACTTTTACCTGGAATGAAGAACATTTTGCAAATTTCTTCATAAAATAACCTCCAAATAGCAAAGTGCATTCTCTATTTAACGAACTTTTTCTTGGGATCTAAATTTTTTTCTCCCTATTTCGCAAAATATTACTGGACATTTCAAATATATTTTTTCCTTTAACACATTTTATGATGATCAATGACCAAGACCAGGTCTTACCAGGCTCCTAACCCAGTAGCAGAAATTTCTCCAAGTGTCTGCGACAGATAATTCAGGGGCAAAAAATAATCTGCAAGTAAAATATTTTTATAAATGAAGCGTTAATTAATCAAACAATCACTTACCTGTAGCGTTTTTAGGCATTTTATAAATTTTTATTAATAATAGTCTTAACTTTTTGTATTAAGTAATAAAGAGCTAAACATAATACGAAGCAAAATAAAAGTTCGATGAAAAAGAATCTGCAAAAGAGAAAAGAAAATCTGCGACGCCCGTCTCAAACTTTCTGCTACCGGGGCTCCTAACTCACCGAGAACAGTAAAATCGCTGCAATTCTTTGCTTTTCATCCAAGAAGTGCAAACTTTCAATATATCCCCTTTTAACCCTCAATGGATCAGCCCCGTGTCCTTAGAGTCTCCCGTTTTCTAGATTGTTGATCATGATCAGTCGTGTTGGTAATTTTGGTTCTTGTAGCTCAAAAATACCAAAGCAAAAGTGCTTGAGCATCAAAGAAAAAAAAAAAATAACTTGATGAGGTGGATAAAGGCATGAAGAAAAAGAATACTGTTTTAAAATTTGGTATTCCTCCAAACAGCTTATCAACCATAATAAAAAATCATGATTTTAATGTAAATAATTTTTTTTAACTGAAAAAAACAATGTATTTCCAGACAATGTTCTATTTCATTCTTATTTCCCTTGCAGATTTCTTTTTGATGGGTAAAATAAGGCAAATAGATATAATTTGTAAAAAAATGTGTGGTTAATTACTTTTTTAAATTATATTTAGTGTTTATGGACATGTTTTATGTACCTAGTTTAAAGTGTTCTAAAAGGTGGCTCTCTATTTAAAAAATTTTCCATATAACTTACTTTTTTTTGGGATTTAGCAAACTTCGTTAAATAGAGGTCCGACTGAACAATAATTATTTAACTACTTTTTTTTTTTAATTAGATAGGTAATCAAATATTTTCCTTAGTAACATTGGGTTTGTGACATGGCGCGTTGGGGATGTACCGTATACTGTGAACTCAGAAATAAAAAATTTAAAATAACTATAAAAAATGTATGCACAATGCATTTGGTCTTCTTTCATTTTCAATAGAAAATGTAAATTAATTCAAAAATATTCATGTCAAATACTGAAAAAGGCTTTGTGATTGGTTTTGTACACTTTTGGGGGAATGACTCATGCATCTTCAAAACCAAAACCGTAAAACTCGCAAAATACCTCACATACTCAAATGGTTACGATATACGATAAAAACGAAGCCTTTTCGCACACTGCTATCTACATAATGAGTAGCAATCTCGATTTCTTCTTTTAACACCTTTAATAGTACCCATCAGGTGATATCGTAACTGAATGCAATCGCATTTCGTTATCACATTTTTAGCATTCACAACGCGTCGCAACTAAGCCAACACTCATGGGAGATTTCTTTTGGTCCTTTTAATTCTAAAATGAAAAAAAAATGCCATTGTACATTCATTCTCTTTTGTCAAACTTTCGACCGATGCAAACATTTGTACATATATAAAGTAATAGTAATAAAAATGCACCCTTTTTATTTGCAAAAAAAAAAAAAAAAAAAAAAAAAAGACTACTTAGAAGTTTCATATCAGAGAGTTCACAGGTAAATAATAAATCAACCAGTGTATAAGAAGCAATTAATCCCTAAATGAGACATACCAACTTTTGGAACAGCCTGCGATAGAATGAGTCCAGGGAATAAAATGGAAGATACTAAAAACTTATACGTAAACATTGCTATAAGATGTACAAAACAAGAAAGAATAAATCGGCGTTTCCAAAATACCCTTTATAAAAAAGCAGAGTAAACACCAAATAATCACTCACATAGTTTGAACGACTCAATAGTTCGAGTCTTGTGAACGATTCAACACGTAGCATCGATCTGTATCAAGCGAGCGGATAAACGTCTTTTGGCTGGATAACGTGATTGGTCAATCGGTGTCAAAAGTTCAGTTTTCTGAAAGACAGCATTCCGCGCAACGCAAATCTCTGAGTGTACTGAGGGGCTGTATATATATACCGTTATCAGCTGTTTGGCGATTTTGGAGTCCCTCCCCTCTGATGTTATCGTTATCAGTGTCTAAAAATTATTTTTATTTTTATACGTTTGCAATAATGATACAGATATAGTTATACATTATTATTATTCACATACTTTACTGATTTAAATGAAGAGAAGAAGTTAATAAAATATCACTTATCACTATTATATATGAAGTAATTTTATATCAAATAACATTAAAAAATACTTAAAAGTATTTAATATCTTTTTGTTATATGAGGGGTTCACAACCATAGTAGACCAAATCCATTTTGAAAAAACAAGAGAGATAGTCCATTTAGAAGGCGCATAAAATCTTATTTATCCAATCCCACAATGAACCAAGTTTGTTTTCATATACTTTCTCATATATGTCATCTGTTTACTGTGGAAGTTGATAAAACAAATTTTATGCACCGAAATAGGCTATCTCATTTTTTTTTTTTTTTTTTCAAAATGGACTTTATCTACTATGGCTGTGAACCCCTCATGTAATGCATTCAACAGTAATATTGTCTTCTTGTACTGGCCCAAGACCGAAATTAGCCTTTTTTGCACCAGGGGCAAACATGGATTTTGGTGCCCCCACCCCCGTTTCTCCGCAAAGAGAATTTTACTAAGTTTCTAATAATCTACTCATTTTGAAATTTAAAATACGTAATACTAAACTACATAATCAGCTTTGTTAAATATTGATTCATTAAAACCGTGAAAACGGAATCGAAAGGAACCGAAAAATATACAGCTTTATACAGATTTTCAACTTAGCAGGTATAATTGTTGATATTATTTCTGCTGAAAATATATAATTTTTTTCATTTAAGACCGGATTTCGTTATAGACAGATTTCATTTTCACAGATTTTACGGTAGTTGCAGTATTACAATTGAAGTGTTTAAAGTCACAGTGATATGAATTGAGAGACTAGTTAGTCAAGCAAAGACAAATATTGGCTAATATCAAAAAAATGGGAGCATTCTTGACAAATATCTTGCTTGTGTTTTATTGCTTTTAAATAATTTATTGACATGGGATACCTGAGGTTGATATCCAATGTTGTGCTTTTGTACTTTTTTTGTGTTTGGTTACATTTTTTTTATATTCAACACTTTCATTTTTTGGAAAACTGCTTGTAACCGCTTCTGAAATAAATTCAATGTATCCTCATATTAAAAAAATGCAACCAAAATTTAAACAGTGAAAATGCACAACGTTAGATACCAACCTCACATATCATACATATATATGAACAAAAATAAATATAAATAAAATTTAAGTGAGAATTCTGAAAAGAATGCTTCCATATGCTTAACATAAGTGTGCAAGTGTTTTTGCGCAAGATTACACTAAGACTTACGAGACCTCACTAGTCATGCAAAGAAACTGGAGTGCTGTTAAACCTATGGAAAAGTTCTTTTTTAAATTTCTCGCTTGCATTTTAATAGTTTTAAAGGATTTTTTTTTTTTTTTTTGCTTAGTATAGCTGGGGTTGAATTCTAACTGGTTAGTATTTACTTTTTCTATTTTCGTTGCAGATACTTTTTTAAGTTACTTTTACGTTTGGATTTTCTGGTTCAGACAATTTATCCAAATTTCATATATATGTATATACATTTTAGTATCAAACTAAAAAAAGAAAAAACTAAACTGTGGCAGTACGATCCATGAAGGACCGGGGCCTACAGTGCACAACTCTGTTTACTTGACCTTAAGCTCTGAGGTGCTATGCAGCATGTGCCCCAGCCAGGTGGTCAACCCAATGCGAGACCCTCGGTGTTTAGTTCCCAAGCAAGCTTGGTACTCTTTTTATCGACCACAAAGGGATGAAAGGTTGAGTGAAACATCCCCAGCCGGGAGCACAACTCACAACCTGTAGCATGGCAGACAGGCGTGCTGACCACTACGTTACTTTAGTATCAAACAGCAAACAAAATCTTCATTTGGTGCCCCCTTCGCATTTCGTTCTGCCACCTGGGGCACATGTGCCTCTGCCCTCACCTAGTTTTGGCCCTGCACAAGGATAAGCAGAACTTCTTATAAACAAAACAGGTGGGCAACATTCTTTCCCATTTTTCACTAGTAAATATAACAAGTATAATTTTTAAGCTGGTTTCTCTAACAACGAATTATGTATGACAGAAGAATAGGAATGTCGAATAGTGGGATATTCCATGTTTTGGAATTATATGAGTTTATAATCATTTAATGGTTTTAATAACTGTGTATTTTCATTAAAAAAAAAAAAAAAAAAAAAAAAAGGCAAATAAAAAAATGCAATTTAACAAATTACAACGACCATTTGGAAAATGATTTTTTCAAAGACTAAAATTTAAGACATAAAAAATCACATGAAGTTGATCATACATTATGTACACCATGGAATACATTTTTTGCTACTGTAAATTTTTAAACTTCTACGGAGCTGGTCATACATTATGTACACCATGGATTAAACATTAATATTCCTGGACCAATTTTAAATGAAATTTCATTCTTAAACTTCTAAACATCCCACAATATTACTTTTTACACCGTCGTATAGAAAAAAAAATGTACTTTTAAATGCAATTTATTTGAAAGCTGTATCTCAATTTGTTTCTGAGTTATTAATTTTTTTTTGTACTTTTTATTACTTTTTTGTCATAGTGGCAACAGAAGTATCCATCTCTGTTGAAAGTAAAGAGAAAATACAGATTACTGTATAGACCAATCAGAAAACAAATAAAATGTGGTTTCAATCAATAAAACGCTTCAGATATGTTTTTGATTTCCTACCCTGACAGAGGACAATAACCATTTTTCCAAATGGTTAAAAAAGATAACAGACAATACTGGTGTAAAGAAGAAATTATACCAAAAATATTTTTTTGGTTGGATCAAAAATGATAACAATATTAAAAGACAAATCCCTCTCCCTCCCCCCTAGAGATATGTTCGGATATCAAGAGTCAGACCTTAGTTTTAGCCCTGCAAAAGGATAAGCAGAACTTGTAAACAAAACAGGTGGACAACATTGTTTTCCCCATTTAAATCCCAACATTTCTTCCCATTTAAAAAAGGGGGGTGTGAGGGCATACTTTAACCGCTTCACCACCGATAGGTAAAGGAAACAATGCTTTTACCATTGACTTATCTCGGGGCAAACGTTTAAGTGATTAAAGGTGATTGATATGTCTTTTTTTTATAACGATATCAAATGACAAATCACCCCTCCCCCTAGAGATATTTTCTGATATCAAGTGCCACACGCCTTCCCCCTTTAAGGGATATTATATATGTATAGCCCCTGAATAAAGTAAAAAATTTAGTGGCGCCATCTACCGAGCATCCTATAATTATTATCAATTTTCAACTACCCTGAAAAAACAATGGTGGGTGCATGCTTTATAGGTGATCGACGCAAGTCTTTATTATTATTATTTTGTAAAAAATAAAATTGCGCAATTAAAGATCGAATCTAAATTAAGAATTTATTAACCCTTAATTGCATAGTGATGTAAATTTCCACCACCTTTTTATTTAATTTTTAATACATAAATTAAGTTCTTACAACCACTATATTTATAATTTATATAGAAATATTAATCAGTGGCGTAGCTAGACATTCAACGCCCTGGAGCAAATAAAGTTTATTCGCCCTCTTGTTATTGTTACACAAAAAAGTTCAGCGCAGTTTTCTTTTGAAGTTTAAAATTTATATTCTATTCTTAATTCGATTTAAAACCTTAGTTTTATTTGAAAGTCAAAGTGTTTTAACGTATTAAATATAATAAATAATGAATGATGGAATATAATTCTTTAAATACGGAGTATCTACCTACCAATATTTTCTGTGAATTGGACTTGATTTTCGCTGTAAATTTGCCAATGGGCCAGTACAATCTGCTGCCCTTACTATATGTTTTTCTTTTCAAGGGTTTCGAAGCATTGTAGGTTACTAATGAAAAACACTATTGTTAAGATTTTTTTTTTTACTTTTTGCGTAAGGAGGAAACACATTTTTCTGTTTTTAGTGCCAGAAAATACTAAAATTCCACAACATTCAAAGTATCATAACTTGGTACGTTTTGATCGTAAAGAAATTTTTATTTTCTAAATATAACGTATAGAACCCAGGGACCGTTTAAAAAATAACTATTTTGACAGAAATTACTTTTCAGAGGATGAAGAATAACATAGAAACTTGTTTACTATTGGAATTATTTCTAAAGGTAATGGTTTAAAAAAATAGCTAATGGACAAATATAAAAGTTGACACCTTGGTTCTCACCTGCTAATCTGAACAATTTGACTAATCTCTAAAGAAAATCTAGTCAAATTCAAAGAATGGTTTCAATAGATTCGTCGTGAAACACTAAAAATATCAAAGCACAAGTAATGGGTTACACAGAAAAGGTTTAATCGCACAATAACATCATTGAGAGTGGTTGCCGAAGGAAAAATAAACATCTCTTGTAATTTGGCGATTTTATTCCTTAGTTTTCTCGCCAAGTGAAACATTTTGGCGCAGTGGCGATCAGCAGCGAGAAACCTGTTTAACACCTTTATATATTACTTAAAATTCCAGTTCTTATTTTTCAAACACATACAATGTAAGGAAGGAAATAGGAAAGCATTGTAATCACAATAAAAATAAATGACAATAATGGAAATAATATATTTTTACAATTTTGAATACTCTGACTCTGTTTTTACAATTTTTACAATGATTCAATATGTATGTGTGTATGTATGCGCATGTTAAAATTTCCTCACGTTTTCAGATTCCCATAGCACGATTTGGTATGTTTTTAATGATGTTGGCAGGTATGTTATTAAATCTGTCATAAGAATTGCATTAATTTTCGAAGAAATTGGCCGACGGGTCTGGTATCTAAACTATTCTTCAACAATTCTTTATGATAACTGATGAACATTTTCTCTTACATATAAATTAATTTTATTGTTCGTGTTCATCTTATATCTACAACAATGTTTCACTATGCAGACAGTGGCGGATCGACAAAGAGTTCACAATCACTTTACTACCAGTAATTTCATAAAATAATTTATCCTTGTTTAATCGTAGAGAATCCCACGATTAAAACAGATCAAATTTTATATACTAATATTCTGGTAGAAAAGTGACTGTGAACCTTTGAAGAACTGCTGCAACTGCACGCATGGTCGGTCGGATTCTGTCGTTGTCAAACACGCAGACCTTGGATTTTTAAAGGACGCAACATTTTAGAAACTCATTATTTTACCACCTTGCTAGTAGAAACCAATAATATCAATTACCATTTCCAGTTTTTCTTTCTGGGGATGTTTTCAATTTCGGAACTGGAATGAAAATTTGTGGAAAATTATGTCATTAAAAAAATATTTAAACTTTATCAATGAAAGTGCATGTTTTCATTAAAACACTAGTGGAAATACACAAGTGGAAATATTTCACCTTTGTATAAAATTTAGAATCTAAGTTTTTATTCATTGTTATCAGGGCTTATTTTCTAACAAAAAAATTTCCGGAGCCCTAATATTCCGCGGTACCGGTACTAACAACTGTACTGTTCCCCCTCCTCGCCTCTGCCACTCAAATCTGCAAACTTATATTTTGTACATTATTTGCAAAATTTAAAGCCTTTTTTTTTTCTTTAGCAAAATAAAAATTTTAATTATATCTATCAGCATATACTTAGCTGTCAACTATTCCACTTTTTAGTTATCACTCCTTCCGAATAGTAATTTTTGCCTACTTATAATGTTTATTGCGATTTTTTGTTAATTCTACGATTAAATGTAAGGATTATAATTCGGAAATAGTGTTAACACAAAAAACGGATAGTTCGCAACTATGCATTTTTTTGAAAAAATGAATGAAATTTACAGAAATTAATATTTATATGCTGAAGAATGGAACAATGTTTTTCAATTTCCTATAAAAGGTGGATATCTTAAACTATAATCGATTACTTCCTCATAACAATCTTTGTGATGAGTCTCTGAAAATAAGATTAAACTAAAAATTTGACACCATTATCAGAAAGATTCGATGCTTTGATAGAATAAACGGAAACACTGCTCGATTGCTTCCTATCAAAGTAACAATATATGACAATTATATCTACTTACAAATGAAAGTGACTTCTTAAATGTGTAGAACAGAGCCTTAGCATGATCAGCGTTCATGGTACGAAATAAATAGAAGAATCTCTAACGTGATTTTTATACTCGTACGCAATAGAAGACAATAAACCTCAAACAAACAAAACCTCAAGCTGATGCTAGTTGGCTAAAAATAGAGAATATTCCTTTCAGGTTAGATATCTAACTAATAAATAAAAAACCAATCAATTAAAAAAATTTCCTACTCTCAGAAAAGAAAATCGTACTGAAAGCAAATTCTTTGTTCAGTCACTTGATTGGCGCCGTATCAATGCGTCGCCGACATAAATTTGCTAATACTATCACTAGACTAGAAAAACACGATTTCTGTTTTCCCTTCATTCTGATCAAAATAGCATTAAAATGATTTGAAATAGAATATAGTACGTAATTTTGAAGGAGGAAATTTTTCTTTTATACATGAATATGTAAAATTTTGAATATAACACAGATTGAGCTTGAGTCAGTCCAAGCCCAAAAGCTGATATAAAAATTGAGTCCGTTTTATCTCCATCTTCTATGTGTGCGGCACATTATGTCACACATAAGTGTTTTGATAAAAAAGAATGCAAAAACTTGAAGATGGGAAGGAAAGGAAAGCGTAATTTAGGCTTCAGTTTTTTGGAAGCGCTATTGCAATGGGCCCCGGAGCCCTGTATTTATGAGCCCCGGTGAATTCCGACCAATATTTAAATATTTACTAAAAAGAGAGGAGTACCGGAGCAGGGCTCCAGTGCAATTTAACCCTAAATGTTATACAGTACTGAACACAACACACAATTTTTTTTTTTTGTAAACTGAAAGTGGAGTGGAGTAACTAGAGACTGATATTTTTTTGTATAATTCAAAAATTCATTGACTACTAACAGATGATATAGGATGGTGATGGTGGTGTGTGTGTGTGTGTGTGGGGGGGGGGGGGGGGGGCTTGATTACGGCCTAAGCTAACTCACATTACTATTTTCAAAAAATATGTTTTGCTTTATTTAATCCTAAAATTCTGCGACTAAATAAGGTTTAATGGGAAAAAATACTTATCGAAAAAAGTGGTGCACATTTGAATAGGCGATAATCAGTTCCTAAGGAACACTAAATTTGATATTTAACTTTTTGAAGGAAAATGCTTATCGATTCTGTATTTGAGACTTGCCATGTTCTCAAAATTTCAAAAATGATACGGACAAAATTTAATGCCCTCGCCCCTCCCCTCCTGCCTTTAAATTTTGTCGCCATGGACTGATGTGGAATATGCTTAAATCCGAGTCTTCTCATTGTTTTGCAATCTATATTCTTGCATGTTTAGTTTCCACAAAACACAAAAACTTTCGTTCTCTAGGTTTTTTGCTTGTAAAATTGTCAATTTTCTTCAATTTATCAAACTATTCTTTTAATCGAAAAATAACTAAATAGCTAACGCATTTCTGTTACATTGTAAATATAGGTTTCTCAGCAGTGACTTCTTTGGCTACCATTATTTTCGTACAGTAATCATCATGATATATTATTGACATTTTCAACAAAACGTACCAAGAAGATTATTACTTGGAAATAGTAGTAGCCAATAAAGTGACCCACATAAGCCCTGCAAATAAGTTTTGATTACTTCAAGATTTAAAAATTTTCAACTGTCCTTTATAGAAAAAAAAAATTGTCACGCTGAAACGGTGCTGGAGAAGTTACTTGAGGCTGCAGTATGCTATGAATTAAAATTAAAACTTCACGAATAGAAATAATTTTTTTAAACTGTGTATAAAAACATGTTTAAAATCTAAATGTTGAGGTTAAACACAATGTAAAATGACATAGGAATACGTTGATTGTAACAAGATTCATCTATAATACCTGATTAATAATGAAAAAAATATGCAAATACTTTTACAAATCTTTATTTCGCTCTTTCTAATTTTGCGCCCTTCGGATTCGTGCGCCTGGAGCAGTTTGCTCCAACTGCTCCACGGTAGCTACGCCCCTGATATTAATCCTCTAAAAATTACAAAAATATGCTACTAAATAAAGTTAAAAATCTATCTTAAGATTTCTGGTGTCTAATCCTTAATATAAAAATAAAAAACACAATTCTAAAGGAATAATTCATGCAATTAAGGGTTAACTTTTTTAAAAGCCCATTTCTACAGTCCATTGTGAGCAGATTATTGTTTGTAAATTCTTATTTAAAATCTTAAAAAAGAGAAGTTTATGATGAATTTACTTTCATGTAATTGAATTTTCCATAAAGGATTGTTTTTGTTTAAATAGAATTTCGAAAAGGGTACTTTTTAATAAATAGAATTTTTTGAAGAGGCCCAATTTTTGCTAGGATCAACGTTAGATCTAAGCTGAATTAATCATAGGTAAGGTGATTAAATTATACAGTAGAAGATCTTTATAACGCAATTCTCCATATAATGCACAACTTTTCAGATGTAAACAATGATTTTTGCAGTTAAAAAGCACCTGCATTTTCACATTGTAAAATATTGCTACTCTCTAGAGGACTAAATTTGATACATTAGTTCAACTTTATCTTCTAATTTAAGACCTTTTTACTGAAAAAACTGCTATTATCACAATAAACATCTTTGAAAATGTCTAATATAAGGGATGGTTGTGTCAGTTATATTTGGATCATGTTTATAAAGTAAATTTAACAATGTCTGACCTATATTATGCAAAAATTTATAATTTGGATAACTCTTGGTAACAAGGAACGCAGTATAAAAATATTCTAATGTATTTTGATGTGTTTCAGACATATTTGGCCATGTTTGCAAGGTGAATTTAATGATGTGATCCATATAACGCAAAATTCTATATAACGCACAACCTTGCGTTTTTAGGTTTGCGTTATAAAGATCTTCTACTGTATTTTCAAGATTTTATCAGTAATACGTCTAATTATTAATAAAATATGAGATTTTTTTAAAAATCAAAATCTTGTTAAATAGTAAAACTGCAGTTATGCAGATTTTCTGTTTAATTAGTATAATTTTGGGAAGCTTTTTTCTTTTTTCAATGTACAAAATTTAAAAAATGAGATTTTACTTTTAGATGATATCCGAATATTGTAGTATCTCTAGTGGCACAGCCACGATTTTCGTTTGGCAGCAGTTTTGAATCATTGTTAATGAATCAGAGGTTGATCCCACAGAGTTCTAAGTCAGCGGTTCCCAACCTATGGGTTGCAGAACAACCAAGGTTTGTCACAAAAATATATCTTTTATTTCATCTGTTTAAAAAATATAACAATTTCAACAGTAAATGATACTTCAAGGGAATTCATTATAATTTTGATTGCATTATTGTATTTATATTACTGTTTAAAAATGTAAACAAAGCAATGACCAGAAATCTTCAAAATTCTAAAATCTGCATAACCTCTGGTCCCAGAATGTGCAGATTTGAGGGAGTTTACTGTGTATTAAGGACTAGTTGACCTGACCAATGTTGCAAAAAAAAAGAAACATTTAGATAAAATCAGTGTTAAATTCAGACATTAGAGGGTAGTGGAGTTGCATTTCTAGAATGAGCATAAATTCAGAAATCTTGTTGGGAAGGGGACCCTAAGGTCACTGCCCGAATTCAACACTGTATAAAACAATTTAAGCATTTCTTAGGATTACTTCAAAGTATATCTCATCTCGCTATGTTAGTCAATTTTTACTAACAAACTTATCTCTTTCCACGCATTGAATATATATATACATAAAAAAAGTTCTCAACAGAAAGCTCTGGTGTGTCATCATAGTAGAGGTTTTCAGCAATAAAGGGAGTTAATTAGAAACCAATATTGGATTTTTTTTCTATCTTCCCTGTGTTTCAGAGAAGAAAAAAAAAAACGATAGCCTTACTTTCTTTAATAATTAAAAAGAAAAAAATTATGTTCTTTTTAATTGATTCACGAAAATCTGCTCCATACAAGCAGGGTTGGCATGATTTAAATCAACTGATTTAAATCAAGATTTAACTCATTTGATTAAAAAAAAATCATTTGATTTAAATCATTTTTTGTTTGTTTGTTTTATTTATGCTAATAATTGCCCTTTTTGTATAGTTGAAAATCCTGAATTCATCAATTTCCGTAATAAACTTCGTCCTGGATATACCCAACCAAATCGTAAAGTTAATGCTGGAACTTTGTTGGAAAAAATATGCTGCCAACATGGCTAAAATGCGAAATGAATTAGAAGAGAAAGGTTTTAATAATGTAACTACGTATGGGTCTTCTGCTCATGTTCTAAACTTGTTGGCAAAAGATCTACTAAGTAAAACAATCAGTGATCATATTATAAAAATAGTGAAATATTTCCGAAATACTAATCTCCCTAAAGCTTGGTACAATAGTGAAGGCGGCACTGCATTACTTATTCCATCCAGTAGATGTAAGGTGGAATTCTTATGTTGACTGCTTTCAATCATACATAAAAAAAAATTGGTCAAAAATAGTAAAAGTATGTGAAGAGCACCGAGAAAATATAAGTTCTGATATCAAGAAAACAGTAATGGACTTAAATATTAAAAGAAATGACTGAAGTGTTGAAACACATTGCTTGTGCCCTAGATACAATCCAAAAACAGGATTGTTCCCTTGCCGAATGCACATATCAATGGAAAATTTTGGGTAAAAAGTTAGAAAATGTATTAGATAAAGATAGAATTACAAAATTTAAAGCCAGATATGAACAAGCTATTAATGGCTGTCATTTTGCTGGAGTTTTATTAAGTCCCTCTGTTTTAAATCAAAATGAAATTTCACCTAGTGTAGAGGAAAATAATGAAGGTTTGGCATTCATTAAAGAAAATTGTTCAAATCTTCTCACCACTGTAGCATAATTTCAAGTAAAAAATGGCCCATTCCAAAAATTACCATTGCTTGAGAAAAAAGTTTCAGATATTATCACAGATTATGATTGTTGGAAGTACTTTTATGTAATGGGAGGTAAAGAGAGAATCAGCGAAATTGAATTTATTTACCAAATAACAACAGCCGTGGCTTCATCTGCTGGAGTAGAAAGACAATTTTCTTCTTTTGGACTAGTTCATTCAAGCTTCGTAATAAATTAGGAATGGACAAAGCTTCTAAATTAGTGTTTTTGTTCGAACAATTAAATCCCTGATTTATTTCTATTTGCTTAAAAAATATTGAATTAATTGTGATTTTTATCCCTTAATAAATAGCTTGCATTAAATTAATATTTAATTTGTTTTTTTAATTTTACCATTTTTTATTCATTTACAACATATTTAAGTTTATTTCTTATTTTGTGTGCACAATTCAGTTACAAAATAATAGAAGGGCTTTAGATTAAAGCCTAGGTGTTTAATTTTTAGTACCAATCAGTAACTAGAATATAGTATTTTCTTAACTATATAATTATTTCTTATGTTATTTTTATAAATTATAAATATTATTTATTCTTTTTAGTTATTTATTATAAAAAACTGCTCCATGTATTGTAAAAACATAAAAACACAATAATTAAAAATAGAATTCTAAACAAATCAAATAAATCAGATTTAAATAAAAAAAATCTGATTTTTTTTTAAAAAAATCATGATTTTTTTCCAACCCTGCATACAAGGGTATAAAATATAAGATTGGATGGATAAGCTATCAAATAGAAATTGGTTGATAAAAGCCAAACTTCTTATTTTCAGCAAAATGGAGACTTTTTAAAAAAGAAGTCACGGAAAACTCAAAAAATTACTGTATGGATTCCGAATAAACTTTATTGAAACAAAGACAAAATTTACTATATTGGTCAAATATACGTTGAATTGAGTTGCTTTTATGAATGGGTCAAAAATCATTGACAAACTTGGAAGATTAAGGAAATACGTGAATTTTTCAGCTCAACATAAAATATCAAAAAATCTAATAAAAAAATCTGCAATCTGAACATCAAGTACATTCGGACCTGTCTTCCGTATTATCTGCCACCCCTCTGCTCTAAAATTTTTAAATCAGAAACAAACAATGAGAACTCAAATGCACAGTAAACCGGAGAGAGACATCGAGAAAAATACTTGTCTGACGTCAGCAAAAATCGTACAGTATCAAAGATGCCACATCCAACTTGACTGGAATGATTTGTCAGAAGATTACTTTGCAGAGAAGCTTGGAGAAAATTGTAGCCTAACATTGTTGATAGCACACAAGATGCTGAAGAACCTAGTGATGATTCGGAGATATTGACCTTTGTATCAAACGTACCCTGTTTAAAAAATATTTCTGCAGATAAAAATCACAGAGTGGCTTAAGGTCACTAATGTAAAGTCTATGGGCATTTGATGTATTCGTATATTTAAAATATCTCCTCGGGAAATTAATATTTTAGACTTCTATTTTTTGTGTAAACTTCCTAAAAGATGTCTCTTTTTTCTTAGTTCTCAAAATATTTCTAAAGTATAGACTTAATTTTATAGGAAGTGTTAAAATCTTACTCAGAGTTTGCCCGCTTTTAACACATAAAATATTAAATTCAGCATAGATTTTAGAAATATTTTGAAAACTAAGAAAAAAAGAGACAGAGAAGAGTACACAGAAAAAAGATGTTAAAAATATCAATTTCCCCGAGAAGATATTTTATAAGAATGCATCAAAAGTCCATAGACTTAACATTATGGAGAAGAATTCCGAAGCTGAGTGACCAGCCTCCTTAATTGTGACCAGAATGATATTGATTATGAAGAATTAACGCATAACAAACTCATTTAAAATGTTTTGAATCCAGAGAAATAGTAACGAAATTGAACAACAGATAAAAGAAAGTGTTTCAATATTCTTATATATAAACTGACAAATAAAAATCTAATTTTAGTAATAGTCTTGTGCTGTCTTTCGATTATCTGCCATACCGTTGGTTCCATGAGTGATGGATAATCGGAAATTTACTATACAGTAGAGTGCTGACTATCGGAATTCCAATTATCCGAACAACCTATTTCTCCCCCAAAATTTTTTTAATCGAACTTCCAGTTATCCAAACAGCCTATTTCTCCCTATTTTTTTTTTTTTTTTTTTTTTTTTAACCGAACTGCCAATTATCCATTTGCTTGGAATAAAATTTTAAATAAAGAAAAAACTGATAGTGGATCAGAAAATGAGGAATGTAAAACAATAAGGGAGATGGGAAGAATCCTAAGCTATGAAGAAAATTAAATTAACGAGTGGTTAAATAGTGCAGTATATGACCCTGGATATCATATTATAAATGATGATGAGATTGCGGATGAGATTCATAATGAAAAAGAAATTCACGAAAATGAAAACGAATGCTCTGAAAATAACCAAGGTCCATCACATAAGCCTTTGAATGTTTGGAAAGAACTATGAAATGGCTCGAACGGCAGAAGAACGTTGATCCTATTCAACTAACGTATTTAAGAAGAATTCGAGATATGGCATCAGACTTAGATAAAATGTAAAACTGTCTGCGAACTCTAATAATTTCTTATAAATTTTCTGCAAAAAAAAAAAAAAAAAAGCTGTGCCCCTCCCAAGTCCTATATTGCCGCTAACAGCAAAAATGAACAGTTATATGCGAGTGGAGTGCCACTAAGCAACACCACTAAAAGAAAAATATTATTAATTTACAAGCATTCTTAAAACTCAGTCAAGAAATGTAGCATTGAATGGTATGCTTAATACAGACAAGTAATGCATGAAAGAAAATCTAATGAAAATTTTTGAAAATATATGTTTATTAAAATGTGAAATATTTTAATCTTAACTTATATAAAGATACCAATTTATGATTGCTCAACAAAACTGTTATTTTATTAATCTATAAAATAACTGAAATACGAATAAATGAATGTTAAAATAAAAAAGTTATTAGTCCATGAATGGAAGATATGAACTCTTACTCATCAATTTATCTGCTGTTTTTGAGACAAGCCATTTCTTAATATTGTGACTCTTTCTTAAAAATTAAAAACTTTTTTTCTCTCCAGTTGAAAAATAGTCTGCAGACCTTCTCAAGAGTCTGCGACGTGCATCACACCAATTCTCCGCACGGGTTCTTAATAATTCTTTTTTATAAAGAAATTTATTTTAAAAAAAACACCAAAACTGTCTGCAAACTTTGAAAATTTTCTGCGAACGGCGTTCGCGTGTTTGTCTATATTATCTGACTCTGTATGGCATCATTGAAAAGAATGTCTTTGTGGAAGCAAGCAAAAATCAAAAGCTTTTTTGCTTAAATTATAATCTTTGGAGTTAGAGGGGGAAAAAAAGAATTAATGATAAAAATGTAAAAATTAGCCAGTCTTAATAACCAAAAAAATGCTTCATTAATACAAAAATACTATATTTGGTATTAAGATTGTGATTACCAGTGATATGAGCAATAACTTGATATTTTTTTTCGGAAATAAATTTATACTTCCTTCATGAAAAACCATGAGTTCAGTCATATTATCGAAATTTACATATTAAAGTACATACGGAATGATATAAAACTAAAAAATTCTGTAATTTTGCCTCTACATCTGAACTGAAAGTTTCATCGTTTACATCTGCGATGATGTGCGGATTTGAAGGAGTCTACTGTATATGAAGGCCAATCACAGTCTGACAAACATCACAAGAATTAGAATTAAAAAGGTTTCTTTAAATAATGAAATCTTTGGCGATGTTTCTCTTTACAAACAAAACTTCATGACTGATGTCCATTTTCCTATAATCAATGTAGGGTGAGTTTTTATGAGTGAAAAGTAATGCAATACTTCCATTTAAAAGTAATGCAATACGAAACAGAATTTCACAAAGTGCTATGACATTTGATTGAATTTTTTACATTTATTTTCTGATATTGAATATTTTTCTGTTACACGTGCCAAAGAAAACATAAATTCTCATTTATAAGCTGAGTGATTTTGTTATGAGCGTGAATGTACAGAGATGCGTTATTGTGATCGCATTTTTGGGATTTTGTATTTTCATTTATTTTACCTGGAAGGCCTTCATGGTTAACAGAGTATATTATGAAAAATTGCTGATCATTAAACAAGACACTATCTTGACAAAGAAATTATAAAACAGATTACAGCAATACCTTTAAACAAACAATGCAAATTTCAATAACAATGAAAGATTCTGATTTGCCTACTGTTAGTTGTAGTTTTTGACAGCCATGAACCAGAGATATTGCAGGTATATTGTTGCTGTCAAAAAGTTACTGTTCACTTCAAAATTAGAATCCCAGGGTCCTCACTAAGGGGTGGGGGCCTCCCCCCCCAAAAAACTTTCATGAATGCTGTTGCCGTTACACTTGTCAAATTCACAAACTTAGTTGGCATATTTGTTTAAAACTTTAATAAAAACTATAATGCACTTTCTATTTCTGATAGACTTGGCAAAATACAAATCTAATTGGGAATATTATTAAACTTTTTACAAATAAGAACTATATTACACTTTCTGATTGTAGTAACTTGGCAAAATTATAAAACTAGTTGGCAAATACTGAAATTTGATTTGGCAATTGAAGGTCCCTTCCCCCCCCCCCCGAATAAAGTCTTAGCGATGGCCATGTAGAAACCATCAATATCTGCTTGACGACATGAAATGAATATTATCTTGCTCAGCTCAATCTTGTGTAGGTCACACATGCATTTTCCTGGTGTAAAATATTCTTGGATCTAGTACATTGGTTCCCAACGTGGGACAATTTGACTTTTTAGGGGGGCAATTCCAATTTTTTTTAAGTAATGTTGTAGAGTGAAAAAAAAAATTGAATGCAAGCAAAATTAAAGAAATCAGTTTTTTGTTGCATTTACAAAAAAATTCAAAATCAAATGTGTGAAATACAAATAGCATTGAATGGTTAATTAGAAGAATAACCGTTAAAACGCTTTGACATTTTTTATAATTAAAATTCTGTATAATTTTTCTAGTTATTATATTTTACAATTTTTCGCAATGCTTTCAAATTAAATATTGAATAAGTGTTCTGAAAAATGAATTAAAAAATATGTCGATGTTATCAATTTTAGTGCTAAATGTGAGAGTTTCTTCAAGACACTTTTTAAAGATGGTACAGTCAATTGGGGTAACTTTGACTCATAAGGGTAACTTTGGGCCAAAAGAGAAAAAAGATTAAATTTGCAACATCACTTGAGTTATCGGCAAAAAATAAAGGTAGCAACACTAGCGTGAGGTTGAAAGCTAGTTGTAAATAATTCGCCAAGTTTCCACTGTGGCAGCATGAACCAAAGTTTCGTAAATGTGGGCCAAAGTTACCCCACTTGACTGTAATGCTGACCATATTACACTATTTTTTAACATTAGGTTAAGTTGAAAAATAACAATAAGACTCTTTTTAATGCAAAGGTGAAGGTGTATCAATGGTTCATTGCATTTATAGAATTATGTTAAAAACACATTTGTGACAGAAGCTTAACCTCTTCGATAAGTTAAAAAATGTGAAATTAATAGTTATTGTTAAGTCTCAGTTACGCTTTCAGCGTGTGATTAGAGTTAATTTTTTAAATAATAAAATACATATGTTACAGAGTCAGCGGGAGGGGGGGGGGGCATTGTGACATTACAGAGGTTTTGGTGGGACATGGCCAGTAAAATGTTGGGAGCCACCAATCTAGTAGGTCATTAAAACATTTAAAAATAGTAATAAAGCCTTTGTGAAAGAATATTAAGAAGCAGAAGACCAACGTTTAAAATGCACAAATAATACATAAAAAGCAGCAAACAGCTTCGAATCTCGTTAGCAGATTCTAAACAGCTGTTTGTTGCTTTTTATATATTATTTGTGCATTTTTAAATGTTGGTCTTCTATTTCTTAACATTAAAATATTTAAAAACTATTTAACATTGAAAACCCTAAATAAATCAACCAGCATTTTTAAGTCCCCCCCACCCCCTCCCTCTCAAAAACATATTTTTGCAGAGTTGAGATTAGGGGGGGGGGGGGAATTCATATTTTGCTGCCATTTCTATTGTTATAAACATTATGTTTGGTTTGTCTGCCATTATTTGGATAGTGTCTACTGGAGAGTAGAGATCTGTATTGTCAAATTTTCAGACGGGCCAGGCTGATCCGATAAAAAATTAAATGGACCAGCTAGGCCACTCACAACATTAAGCAGACTGACTGCCTGGATATAACAAAGTTAAAAGGGTCGGACTAAGCCAACATATTACAAACAATTTTCAGTGGACCTGGCTGGCACAGAATAAGTATTAATGTGTCACACATGCAGAGGCCATGCTAGCTAGACAACAGAAAGTTAACAGGTCTTGCGTAGAGATCTGTATTAGACAGTTATATTGTGTCTGAGTCTGCGCTTGATTTTTTCAGCAAACTTGGGATAGGGTCAGGATTATATTTGTTTCTAATATTCGAACTTGGATTTAATTATTCCTGGGATGTGTCAGGAATGCAGTTTATTTTTGTAAAAGTAATAGTGATAATGATAATGAACTTTTGTTACCATAAACTTCGGAAATATATTTTAATAAATTACAGAAAAATGTTTTCAAAATGTTTTTTTTTTATTATTATACAGCTTCAAAAGTTATGATTTTTTTTAACTATCTTTATTCTTTTATTCTAAACTATATTATTTTTTTTTTAATGAGTCTTTATTTGAATGTAATAGTCTAGTAAAATAAGTGATCAATAATGTTGTTATTCAGTATTCTATGGCTTGCAGACATATAGTCTGAAATATATACTGTAAAATTTTCACATAGACATGTATGTAGTACAGTAGACTCTCTCAAATCTGCACAGTTTGTGCAGTTTTAGAATTTTTCAGATTTCTGGTCATTGCTTTGATTACATTTTTAAACAGTAATTTCAATGTAATAAAGCAATCAAAATTATATTGAATGCTTATAATAAAGTAAACTATTAAAATAATTAAGTAAAGTAATAAACTAAAATAATAAAAAATTAGATAATTTTTAAAATGATGAAATTATTAAAAGGTCAATTAAATAATAATGTATAATTAAATATGCATAATAAAGATGAAATATGTTTATCTTGAATTATTCAATGAAACTTGCCTCGTCATATAAAGGTACCATACTAATTCACATCAGAATCATAAAATGAAATTTTATTTCAGATTTAGCCAGAATTAATAACCTAAATTGTTTACATACGGGATGATGTGCGAATTTTAGGTCTGCGGATTTGAGGGAGTCTACTGTATTCTTTAAAAGAATTTTAATTAGGAAAAATCAGAATTTTTTGTAGAAATCGAGCCAGTCCAAGCCTGTGCAGACTTCTACCAGAGAGAGCCAAGTAGAGGTCTGCACGGGCCGAAATCTCCTGACCTGGTCCATAGAAAAAAAAATTTGGCCCGGTATAAAAATTAAAAGTTCGGCCACGGGCCAAGGCCCAGTATAAAAATTAAAAATTTGGCCCTGGCCTGGCCCTCACAAAAAGATATATTGGCCCAGCCTGGTATAAAAGTTAAAAGTTCGGCCAAGCCCGGCACATAGAAAAAAACTATTGACCTGTCCCGATAAATCAGCTAAATATTCAGCCCGAGAAAATTTCTACAAAACATTGATTTTTACATCGATGTGGTTCAAATTTGTCTCATACAAGGAGTTCTGACCAAAAATACTTATCTTAACTATTTTTTTCATGTTTAAAATCTTCAGTTTTATAGAAGTGATGTAGGTTGCAATATTTATATTTTTAATGAATCTCTATTTGTTGTATGTAAATGTTTTAGTTATCATTAATATTATTCACCCATATTCCATGTACTGGAGACTTAAAAATCTCAAAACTGCTATACAGTAAAATCTTCTAAGACAGAATTGCGTAGGAAAGAAAAAAGTGCGTTATAGACAAGTTCCCTTATTAGCAGGTGTAAATGTATTATACAGTACAGGACCTATTATCCGGAATCCTCGGGACCGAAGGCTTTCTGGATTTTGGAATTTGGGTCCTCTCGAATTTCATCAAAAAATCGTGGAAAAAACGCAAACTTCGTCAAAGAATCGCGAAAAAACACAAATTTCTTCCAAGGACCACCTAAAAAAAAAAAAAAATGCAAATTGCGTCAAAATATAGCAAAAACAAATTTCTTCAAAGGATCGAAAAAGCCCTCTGCAATTTCGTCAAAAGATTGAAAAAAAAAAATGGAATTTCGTAAAAAGTTCGCGAAAAACACGCAAATTTAGTCAAAGGCTCGTGGAAAATTCGCAAATTTCCTCAAAATCTTACGAAAAGAACGCAAATTTCCTCAAAAGATAGCGAAAAAATTTTTTCAAAGGATCCCAACCTCCTAATTTCATCAAAAGATCGCATAAAAACATGAATTTCGTTAAAGGATCGTAGAAAAAACGCATAATTAGTGCCAAGGGGTCCCTCCTCTTCTGTAAAGTTTCAAAAAATTTGCTGTGAATTCAGATTTTTTTTTTTTTTTTTTAACTCAGAATCACCCCCGATTCAAGTAACGCAGTCGTGTAGCCATAATATTTTGTCGAAGTGAGAGGCAGGGTGTAAAATATCTGACGATTAAAAAAAAAAAAAAAAATCGTAATATAAATTATTTTAAACTAAAATTTGATAGTAAAATGACTTTTTTCTAATTTTTTGGGGGGGGAGGGGCACCATGTTCTCCCATCACTGATGTAATATATTTTAGTGGTTACACACTACAACACAATAGACTAAAAAAATTAGGAATCTATAATTTTCGAAAAATTTCAGGAATTGCAAAATTTTAGTAAAAACTTACAAATTTAGAAAATTTTCAAAAATTTTTCCGGATTTCGGGTCTTTCCGGATTTTGGAATTCCGAATAATGGGTACTGTACTGTAATATTCTTTTCTCATGTATTAGTATATTCATTTTGCACGGATCAAGATGATTTCAGTTTATGACAGGATTCCATCATAGGCAGGTTCTTTTTCCCACATTTTACAACTATATTTTAATAAGCCTAGAAATCTACTATTCTTTAAAAAGAATAAATTTTAATGTTTAATTTTGGCACGTGAAGACTACAAAGAATGAAACCAGTCCCGGCTCGGTACGGGGAAAATAAGTAAGGCCCGAGCCCGAGCTTTCAGAAAAAAGTAAGGCCAGGCCCGGCCTAGCCCAAAAAGAGTGGAGACCAGGTCCAGTGCAGCCAGAGTGCTGTGAATGAAAATAGGCCCAAGCCCATCCGTGCAGATCCCTGGTCACAAGTCCAGGGGATAAGACTCAAAGTGTGCCAAATTGGTAATTCTGAAATTAGCTCCAATAGTAGCAAAGTAATTATAAGTATAAACAGCATTTTCACCCATAGTTTCAAAGGAATTTTAGTTTTATAGCTGTTTAATAATGATATGTTTGTTCAAAATGCTAACATACAAATACAGTACTAAATAAATAAATGACATTACGATTACAGATTTTTAACACCTTTTATATACGAATATCAATTTTGACAATGTTTGCAAATATATATTTCTTATAATAATTACATAAAAATAGGTACTTCCCTGTTATAGGAGCCTAGATGTTTTTTTAAAAAGCTTGGCACAATTCAGGAGCTTAAATAAGCGAGATTTGTTGCCAAATGATATAAACAACTTTAAAAACAATACTGATAAACATTTATGCCTTTTTAAATGTACTAACAACCCCTTAATTGTGGCACTCATTCATGAGAAGTAAGCAAATTTTGTCACGACCGTGACGTGGCCCTCACGAGCTGAACTCCTGATAACTTTAGCTAATATATTATGGTTTCTTCTTTGATTTTGTCACTCTTGGCATTATTTTAAATGCTTATGCGCTCAATATATGGCTGCACTGAGTTGACAAACTCGATTTTACAATCAGAATGCTTAATTTTAAGAATCTGTATGAATTGGAACATAAAAAAAATCCATGATTTTTGAACGAATTTTCCGAAAATTAGACGACAATTAAGGGGTTAAAAAATTGCTTCCAATTATACATATTAAACAAATTACTTATTTTTCTATATACAACAACAGATAAATGGCTTTTGTATATTAAATAAATTGGATTACATTTGAAAAATTGCTTGTGTGTATGAAACAGTCATAAAGTTGCCAGAAAATGTGTGTAAAAAAAATTCATTTGTATCTTCCCTATAATAGAACAGTACCTAAAAATATATACAGTGACATAGCTAGAATCTTTACTTAAGAAGCATTTTGGAACAATGATTATATGTACAAAGTGAAAAAAAAAATGTAAAGTTAGTTTTCTTGGTGAATATGAGATGTAATAACAGCAACATACATTTCAGCTTTACACTGTGATATTTTTAACATGTCACATTGTCATTACACCATAATTTTTATTTTATAAAATATTAATTATTCTGAGAGGGGTTATAAACCAGAAACTCCCACTTCAGTGTGCCAGTGTCTGCATATACCAGTAAATTCTGGTTACTTGGGACACACCGATTCTATCAGATTTGTCCTGATAAAGTACCTAATCCCAATTATCAGAAGTAAAATTAATAACACTTTTTTGTTTTGTACTTGACATTTCATCTAAATGAAATGGTGTCTCGAAGAATCAAAATCTGTTGCATATGTTATTAATAACCAAAAGTTTAATTGATATTCCAGTAGAAATAGAAATTTTAAACCCCAATAACAAAACAAATAGTTTAAAATAACAAAATACATAAAGCTAATCCAAGACAACAATAGCAGTTTCTTAAACATTTTCTATGACATGTGCAGAATTTAAAGAATACTGTATCAGGAAAAAAAAAGTAAATAAATAAAATCCATTATCAGAGATGAAAACTGCAAGAACTTAAAAAAAAAAAAAAAAAAAAAAAAAAAAGAGAAATATAAACAAAAAGAGGATATATATACATACTTTTTTACAAACATTTTATAAAGATGACATAAGAAACACCTGATAATGCAAGTTTTCTATACGTGGAAAAATTATCCATGTTTGATCTGATCCGATCAACAAGTGCAAATAACTAGGTCAGTAGTATTATAATGTTTTTCACATTGCAAAAACAATAAAAATCAACTTAGAAAAAAAACTGACATATTCTGAATACTTTTACTGTTTTAAGATTTTACTTAAATAAGTATAATATGAATGCTGATATTCATATTGCAGATCCCAGTAGCAGAATTTTCGGTACTTTTATGTTAGCTGGGTGCACATCACGCCAAGCAGTTTTTATATTTAACGTATGTAAATTAGAAACAATTCTTTGATATTTAAAATATTTTGCTGTGTGGTAGTATTTCTTATTATTTTTTTTTCTGTTTAGTAATTTAAACGAAATTAGTAAATGTATATTTTAAATGAAATGAATGGAATGTGGTATTAGGGAACAATGTTTGTCAATTTATCACCTGCACTTGGCTAGCATAAAAGTACCAAATTTTCTGTGTCAAACTGCAACAAATCAAAATTTTCTTTTAACCAGTGGCTGTGGCTACAAGGCTATTAAATGAAAAAAGGGACTATTAAAAAATTATCTGCCAATGCCCACTTTTCCTATGTGAAAATTTACTTAAAATGGATCTGTAGGGGAGAGGGGGGCACATGTGAACAATTTTTACATTTTTGACTATTTCTCAAAATTGTTATGAACTATTGAACCGAAAATGGATTTATTTGAATATTTACAATTTGTTTGTTCTTTTGGTGAAACTTTTGGATGCATTTATCAAGAATTTCTAACTTATATCATCATTCTAAAAATTGTCTAAATTTGTTCACATGTGCCCCGGTAAAGGGGTAGTTGTGAACATACCTGGGGCACATGTGAACACATGCATAAATAAGACCAAAATAACTTTTTGTGGATAAAAACTAATTAGATGCCTTCTTTCTACTTGTGTGAATAAATCAATAAATGTTTCAACATAGATACAAGAAATTATTCGTAAAATTGTACACTAATATACTTACTCCTTTTGCGTAACTTTTAATTGTTATCTAACTTCCAGTAAATTAAAACTGTGAAGCAATCCTAAAAACATTGAATATATAGCTCAATGTTTGACAAGGGTAATTAAATTTTAAACTAAAAAAAAAAAAAAAAAAAAAAAAAAAAATGCATTCACAGACTTAAAAAGTACACTTGTGAACTGTTCACATCTGCCCCCATATGTTCTGTTCACAAGTGCCCCATCTACCAACTTCAGCCTAAATTATAAAAAAAAAGATATTTTTAATTGAAATAAGGAAACAAAACTTTTTGTAGACTTGCTTAATTAATGCACTATAGAATGCAATGCTGATATTTTAGTTTAAAAAACGTCTTGAATGAATTTTTACTTCAATAACTTAGAAGACTTTTTTACTTTACACCTTCTAAAGCAAACAAATTACAACTACCAGAAATCAAAATGGCTTATTGTTCTGAAAATTCAGCCGAAAGATGGTACCAGTACTACCATCTATTGATAATTTTTTGAAATTTTTTATTTCAAATTAACTGAGTGAAATATGTACTGTTCACGTGCCCCCCCCCCGCTCCCCTATATGCTCCAAAACAGATGACTTCTGTTTCTCAGAAAATTTACAATAAATTCAGCTTTTCATCTCATGAATAATTGAAAGACAGTGAACTATGATCTTTCTTTTGTCTCATGACAGGGTGTCTACAAAATTTGTAAAAAAAGTTCTCCGATTTCCCTGACTCATCAGACTTCCCTGATTTCTGTCATTTACAATACACATATGGTATTTTTTCATGTATGTTGCATAAAAATTGCCTAACATTCATTGGTTGTTAGTTTTATAAATCCGAACTCAAAATTTAGTCCAATAACTTCATATAGTGGCCAATGGATATAGGGTGACCAGAAAATTTTCTCATTTTCTGAAAAATGTTTAATTCTACATCTGAAGGGATAGCTAATGGATTAAGCTGGCCAGGTTATGCTATGGGTAAATTGCCTTCAATATAAGCGCTATCCGCAGAAAGTGAGGACATCTGATCACCTTAATTTGTATTAAATGTCAAAAACTCATACCATGTGCATCTTTTTAAAAATATTGGGAAAGACTAATGAGCATGTGAAAAAATATGGTATATAAAATAGACGAATCAATCTCGTTGGCAAGGTGAAAATGCAAATATTTTCGAATGTAGACAAATTTCTCTGACTTTTCCAGATTGATAAACTTCCCTAATTTTCCCAAGATTCCCCGATTTCCAGATTCTGTAGACGCCCTGCATGAATAATCGAAAGACAGTGAACTATGATCTTTCCTGATTTTTTTTATTTCGATAACCCTTTAATACCTGATGAGCTGTATCCCATGTCCTTGTAAACAAAGCTAGTCATGCTGGCTGAAAGTAAAATATGTACTACAACCGCTATCTGTTGATAAAAGATGATAGCTTCACTCTTTCTGCAAACCAGAAAGATCATTCGATTTGGGTTTTTATTACATCCAACTCAGAAGAAAAAATTCAAATGAATGTCTAATCCGCACAATCGTGCGGGCTGGGTTTTAAAACAGGGTTGGTAAAAAAAGAGGGTTTTTTTCGAAAACCCACCCAAAAAACCGGTTTATTTCGTTTAAACCAGGTTTTTTTTTTTAAACGTCCTTTCTTATTACATATACATGCATATTTACTGATAAAAATAAACATTGTTGGACATATAAGTAGTATAACTACATTTGAAAATAATTTAAATTAAATAATTACAGTCAATTTATGTAGAAAATTGAAAAAATTCATATTTTAAGTTAAACAGTATTAGTAACAGTCTTATGTTCAAAGAATAAATTGCTCTACACAGTGAAACATTGATACCCTGAAAATCTTTCTAAACAATTTTTTGAATGATTACTAACAATAAACATTTGATGTAGTTTGGTAAATATAATTTTCTTTTCCACAGTTATTCAAAAAATAAATTTCAAATACTTCTTGGGGTTTTGTTTTTTGAGTGACAATTCAAAGTCATTTTTGGTCATTAGATTCAGCAGATAACAGAAAACAAACAAAATAATAAATTGGTATTATTAAAATAAAATGCTATAACTAGCACCCAATTTTTGAATACTCTCTTATTCGACTTTGTATTTTGATTTTAATTCTTAAAGATATCTCCCCAATCAAGAAAATTTTCTTTTACAGCTTGACCAAAATCTTAAAGATCATCGTTTTATATTATTAATTGCTTTAAACAATCTGCATTTTTTAAAAATGAAAATATTTTATACTAAATATTGAACATTTTAAATCTATTTTATCTTTGATAAATTCACATGTTTTAAGCTTTTTCTTTAGAGCAATAGATATGTTTATCAACACATACTAATTTTCATCTTATACATATACACATGACCTATACTTATCTAATGCTTATTGCTGAAATAAAGTGTTAAAAGTAGAAACTATTTATATCCGATAATTTGAAAATTTTAAATTATAAAGAAAAAAGAGAAAATGTCATTAGATTTCTTCAAAAAAAAAAAAACCCAATTGGTTTTTTTGAGAAAAAAACCAGTTGGTTTAAACCATGCCAACCCTGTTTTAAAAGGATACTGCATACTAAGATAATAAAATTTACCTGCATGGTACCAATGATTCCTCTTTTGTTGGTTGCAATATCTTAATATCAACATATTTATTTGAACTATTTAAATTTAGATTAAAATTAATGGGAATTTTGGTACAGACGTTGCAGATGCACCGAGGTTTCTTTTTGATGCCAAAAATGGTGATTTTTTTTTGCATGGCATGATAACTCGGCGATTTTAAGCCCTCTAAGCCATTTTTTGACATTATGTATGTTGTATATTAAATTAAACATTGTGTGTGTTTTATGATAATTAAATTAAACATTGTGTGTGTTTTATAATAAAACAATTTGCATCTGTTTTATAAAAAAAAAATATGTTTTGTTTCTTAATAAAATAAATGAACATGTTTTATAATAAATTTGTGTTTTTTATAGTAAAATTGTGTATATCTATATTATAAAGGGCAAACATATCTGTGCGTAACACATACGTCATTCTGCGAATGGCAACACTTTCAAATTTGAAATGAATTTTCGCTACTGAAAATTTTTTAACTTCTACACATCGCACATTTTTAGTTTTTATACCGTCGTATAAGGAAAAAAATGTATTTTTAAATGCAATTTGTTTGAAAGCTATATCTCAATTTATTTTTGAGATGTTAATTTTTTTATAGTTTTGTGTACCAATTTTGTAATTGTGGCAACAGAAGTACTCCATTTCCATTAAAAGTAAAAGGAAAATAGTAGATTACCGTATTTTTTTGTTGCCATTTCCTCATAAAAATTGAAATTAAAATACATGCAATGTCAAAAATACCATCTGAATTCGGTGAATTTTGGTTTCGTTTCTATTCATCAATTAAATGTTTCTTAGTTTATAGCAAAAATATTTTACAAACGATGTAACACTTTCTCTTTAAGAAAGCGTATTTTAAATAATTGTGTATTAAATAATTGTTGTTTCCTTCACAATTACTTATTTCGTATCAGAAAGCTGAAAGAATGCAATATTATTTATGCGAGCGTAATAATATTTTCCAAATTTTGAAAAAATGATTTTTGATAATGAGTTCTGATAAAAAAATAGAGCTATTATAAACAAAAACAAGTGAAGGCGTATGTAACATTAAATACCAGATTTTTTTGCCGAGCTTCTTGAATTACGATATTGCTTTTTGTTGTGTTTGTGTATTATTCTGCAATAATTGCGTCATTTAAATATTTTTCTAGATATGTAGGATTGACTACAAAATTTAAGAATTCTAGAAGCTCTGTACTGTATAGATGTAGTTTCAGACTGTATCATAAAAGTGGAATGCAAATGATGTCATTTTATAAAAAAAGCATGTTTTTTAATTCTTTAAACTGAAATATGTTTCGTAGAAGTACGTGATTTCATCCCAGCTCCTTTGAAATTCTTCACAGGTGAAAAAACTTCTTTTAAAAATAACGTAATCAAAAGCACAGGCTGATAAAGCGCAATGTTTTACAAAAATTTATAGTGTCTGTAACTAATTTTGTAGGTTTATTATAAATCAATGAAACAGTTCCTTTTTAAACATTTTCCTTCGTCGATGTTCGACGGGTCCCACCTCGTGTTCATAATAAAATTTTGTGTGTTTTATAATAAAATACATTGTTTCATAATGAAACTAACATGCATGCTAGGCCAATAGGTATTCAAAAATGAGGTTTTCTCATAAAAATGGAACAAAAGAAAATTCGGCACAGATGTCATATATACGCACCACGTTGGCGTGATTTTTTTCTGATGCCAATGTCATATATGCACCGGGGTACTTAACTGGCACCAAAGTGTCGTTATTTTGCTTCATATGGTAACCCGGATGTTGTTGTTTATTTATTAATAAATTGTTTATTTACTTTTATTTTCTTTTTTTAAATTATATAAATTGTTTTGTTCTATAGTTATTAATTAAACCTTTTTTTATTTATTGTTATTCCCTTTTTAAAAATATATATATTTGAAAACGAGGTTTTCACCAAATTTGCGTCAGAAAAAAATCACGCCAGTGTGATGCGTATACGACATCTGTGCTGTGCCAAAATTTCACCAACCCCGGTGTATTTGCGACATCTGTTCTGAAATTTTAACAAAAGTTTATTGTTTAGCACTGTTTTAACACTCAATTATTATCCTAAAAACTTACATTATTACTGTCATTGTATCTGTGAGATCATGTAATTTCCATATTTATACCCTTTATTACGCAATATTTCAGTGGAAAATGTAATAATTAACTAGAAATGTAGGTCTTTTGCCTTTAACCACAAAAGCTAAAAAAAATTACCAAATTGGCATCTCCAAAGGTACTATTGGAGTCAGAAAAAAAGTCACTGCGTCTTACAGATACAAAGATAGTCATTGAGTGTTAAATAATAATAAAATGACTACAAGTTTTAAAAAGTGGTCAATCACTAATGAAATTGTTACTACTAGTCACTGGTAGCTAATGAAATTTCCCAGTTTTGCCCTTTACCAACAATGCTAGACCAAATCTATTATAACAGAAAATAACAATAACTCATAGAAAAAAAGAAAATTTTGTATACAAAAAGAAAATCAATACTACTTGATTATCCCGTCGACTAATTTCGCCAAATTATACAAATCGCCAAACTATACAAATTTACATAATTTTTATTTTAAATAACGGAAGAACAAATAAACTAAAAAAACATCAATAAAAATACATAAAAGTCAAATTTAAAGTCACCTGATAACGTAACAAACACATGTATCATGTTTAATATCAAGTAAATGTGACATTTACGATCAATCCATTATTGACATTTAATCTTAAAGTTTGGCGATAGTATTTTGGTCGACAGGATAATCAAGCAGCACCAGAAAATCTAATAAAAAGATACAATAAAGCTAGAAAACTAAAATAAATTTTAACATTGTTTATAAGGCAAGCATTATTATTTTTTCTTTGTAATCGCATAAAACATTCTGCAGAGCCCGCTGCGCTGTTTCTGGTCTAATGATGACGACAAAGAGATCAAAGCACACCTTTTGGTTGCAGATAAATGGCAAAACAAGGAAATTTCATTAGTGGCCACCAAACAGTAGTAGCAAATATATTAGTTGTCATATTTTTTTTATTTAAAAGCTCTAAGTGATAAACTTTTATTATAAATTTTTGATAATACTACTAACATAAAATAAAATAACCTAGATTAATGTTAATAATATAAACAATTTTAATATAAAATAAAATTATATTAAAATTAAGAAATTCTCAAGTAATGGGGAAAATGGTAATTAAAGTTACAGTTAAATTTTTAATAGCTATTTTTTTCATCTAGTTGCTTTTTGGCCAGTAGAAATGACTAATTTTGCCTTTTAGCAGCACATCAAAGGAAAAAGTTTAATTTTTATAAGAATAAAAAAAAAAAAATGAGGAAAGAAATTATTGGCATATACGCCCCGGGTTTGGCACAATTTTTTTTTCTTACGTCAATTTGGCGAGAACCTTCTTTTTGATTACCAGTTATGTATACATTTTAAAATAATTTTCTATTATTTAAAAAAGAAAATAACAATAAATAAAAAAAAGTTTAATAATAACTTATAGAAAAACAGTTTATATAATTTTTAAAAAGGAAATAAAAGTAAATAAATGATTTATTAATAAATAAATGACAATAGTCGCGTTAACATATCAGACAAAATATTGCCATTTTTGTGCCAATTAGGTGCCCCGGTGCGTATATGACATCTGTGCCAAATTATTAACAAAACATGCATTGTGAAAGTGAAGTCTAATGTCAAAATCATTATCTTTAGCATATCTCTTTTCTTCTATTCAATTTCATTGGAAGAAGTCTTGAAAATTCATGGGAAAGTAAATGCTTAAAAATGACAGAAAATTCACAAATTTTTATCGCTGAATTATTCACAGTAAATAACAAAGTTAACTTAATGTAGGAGATGCCTGAAAACCAATGAACTTCCACTTTTTCTCTAAACTAGATTCAGTACCAGTGGATTCTTCTTTAAAAAGTGTTGGGAAACGCTTCATTAAATTTTCAACATCACTAACATTAATAGAAGAATCTATCTGATGTAAGTAAGGCCAAATGTAATCTACAGTTGCACCAAAAGGTTGAACAATAAGAAATGATGAAATGAGACTAACTAGGCGAATGTCATTTTCTATGTTAATACCTTTGTCTATGTTGATGGATGAACTAACACCTGCATCATCACCATCATGAGATAAATCATTATCTTCATTTTGTTCCCCTTTTTTAGTACATTTTAGACCACGAAGTTCTTTTAATTCTGCTTCAGCTTTAGAGTACTTTAGATTTAAATCTAGTACTTCTTTCATGGAATTTTGCAGAGCTGTTCGGATAGCTGATAGCTGGTTATCTTTGTTTTTTGACTCTTCTTGTTCAGATTGTGCAGCCTTTATTTCCTTTTGAGCAGCTTCTAGTTGAGATTTTAAAGAATTAGCCTCTTCTTGTAGTTTTTGTACATATTCCTTATACTGGCTTCTTACATGGCCAACATCATTCTTTTTATTAGCATCATTCTCATCATCACTCAATTCCATTTCTTCATCTTCTCGTTCATTGATTACTTCTTCCAGGTGGGCATTTTTAATTTCTTCGGATTGTTTTTTCCACATTTCAATATTTTTTCTCTGAGTCTTTGTAAAGTTATCCCAACATTTTTGCACACATGCAGCGTTAAAAATTTTCTCTATTTCTATAAATTTTTGTATGTTTCCGTCCATTTGTTTTTTGAAAATACTCTTTGCTTGATTCAGAGTTTCTTCATATTTAACTTTATCATCTTGTAGTTTTTTCACTTGATTCTGGGTACACTGAATCATAGAGTAAAATATACTAGCTTCTTTCTTTTTACATTCTCCCCTCTCCAGCCAATGAATCAAAACACATGCCCCTTTTGAAAATGTTTCGTCAAATTTTAATTTTTCACAAATGCGCGATGCCTCATATTCTGTGTAAGGAGAACAGAGTCTACTAGTTTCCTCATTTTTACATCTAAGTTCATACTCACGTTCATCCTCTTTGGCTTGAGAATAGTGTACATGTAATTTACCACAAAAAGGAGCTTCATCCTTATTTTCTATTTTCAGCATATATCCAGAAAAGTATATGGCATTGTCTACAGACAGCTCATCACGGAATTGTATATGACAAAAATTATCCGTAGGCATTCTTACACTCTTTATGACGCCACACGTTTGAAAAATATCTTTAATAATTTCTTTAGTGATTTCAAACGGCAGACCACCAACAAAAACAGTTTTACAGCCCGGAGGTTTTATTCTTGTAGCTGGACGTTCTTCCGTAGGATCAGGAGGATATAAAACACATCTTGTGAATTGTATAACCTCTTTGATTGGAGAAGCAAAATTAATTTTCTGTGGAGCTATCACATGATATAGAGGGCAATTTCCTATTCCAGTCATGAAAGCACATGAGTTAGCACTCGAATTTGAAGTTTCTCTCATTTCGAAACTGGATGACCTAGGCACTCCAGAAGAACTCTGATTCATAGCTGTATTATTTTGGCTCTTGGTTTCGGTGTCAGCCTTTTGAAATTGACCCGTTTGCCAAAGAAGACGTTGTTTACGTTCATAGTCGCGCTGATCATTTTTGGCTTTTGCGTAGTCTACATGTATTCTACTGCTATAAAAAGGATCTTCCTTATTTTCTATTTTCAATCTATATCCAGATAAGTTCATAGCATTTTCAACAGACTCTTCTTTAAAGAATCGCACATGACAAAAATTTTTCTTAGGAGACAGGGACATTCTTATGTTTTCCACGGGACCACACTTTTCAAAGATCTCTTTAGTAATTTCTTCAGTGATTTTTGCAGGCAAACCACCAACAAAAACTGTTTTACAACCTTTAGGTTTTTCATTTCTAGTAGGACGTGGTGCAATGGGACTGGGTGGATATAAAGTACTTAATGTTAACCGTATAATTTCTTTATCAGACACAGGAAAATTAGTTTCCTCTGAAGCCTTCGTATTATATTGAGAATAGTTCTCCATTTCAGTCCTGGAAGCATTTGGGTTAACATTCGCATTTGAAGTTTCTGTCATTTCTAGGTTAGATGACACAGGTACATCGTCCATTGGATTATTCCATCGAGTTCTCTTTGGGTTAATCCTGGAATTTGAAGTGTGTGCCATTATTGGATCAGATGACACAGGTGCTGCAGAAGAATTTTTATTAACAGTCATATTACTTTGGTTCATTGGATCAATATCCCAAGGAGCGCTCATTTGGTTAATACTGGAACTTGAAGATTGTGTCATTTCCAGATTAGGTGGCATAGACACTGGAAAATTAGGTGGCATAGACACTGGAAAAGAGCTCTGATTAATCATCGCATTACTTTGGTTCATTCCGTCCACTGGATAATTAGGTGGCATAGAAGCCGGAAAAGATCTCTGATTAATCATCGCATTGCTTGGGTTCATTTCGTCCACTGGATAATTATTCCATGGAGAAACTGGACCATCGTTGTAAGCTGGCATCATTGACAGATCTCGTCTGTTACTATCTACAAAGGAATTCAGAAGATCAGCGGCATTGTAATTATAGGGAGGTAAAAAATTACCCCTTTCGCGATTCCATTCACCATCTCGACCTCGGTCTCGATTTCTGTATTGATCACGTCGATGCTCTCGGCTGTTTTCCGCCCATTGACTTCTGCTACATGAACTTTCTCTCGAATTAGGGGATCTGTCTCTTTCCATTAGGATCTTTACGAAATATCTGTAATCAATATCACGATTACAATCACTATCTGAACCTAAATCGCGATTTTTCGCTTCACCACTTAGCTCTCGGCAGATTTCTGCCATTCGACTTCCATTGAATGAATTTTCGCTCATATTACTACCGTCACTGTTATTGTTCATTATAATATTCGTTCAAATTAAACTGTTTTAAACGTTCTGTGTTGACACTCATTCGAAAACGGGGCATTAATTTCAGACAGTTTCCGTAAATCCAATGATTCTGATTAGTCCTTAATAAAAGTTATGGGTTGCTAATTTGGCAAACTTATCGAACTGTCTTAGCCTCCGAGCTATCGTTAAAATCGCCAAAAACTTCCTATCACAGCGAGAAAAGCCAGCGAAAGGAACATAAACATTTCCAAAATACTGCGCCAAACATAGGGTTGTTGCAAAACTCTCGCATTGGAAGTTCCTGCATTTAACGTAGTAGCATTGATTGATTGATTGATTGGAAGACGACATATTTAAGCGGTGTGATAACACTAGGCAGCGCCCCCTAGATTATTCTAGGGGGCGCTGCACTAGGAGGATCCAATGTGACGTCACGCTTCAGAAGTTTGTTATTCCTAGTTATTTGGTTGGCAGAAACCATAGATTAACATACAAGATGGGACATTTCCATAGAGCGTAAAGGTAATGCGATTGCGATCGTAGCGCCTTTAAGGTGCGTTTTCACTGGTCTACCCAAGGTCTAACTTAGCTAACTTTTTACCTAAGCACAAGATTTTAGGTCGTTAGAACGTGATTTTGAAGGAATGCTCTCTGTTCAATCCTAAGCACGGCTAACCTAAGCTCAGCCAATTAAAAAAGAGATTTTCGCTAAATATGGCGGTGGTTTAATATGGTATTAATAATAATATTTATATTTCACATCGGTGTTTTTATTTAGAATTACTCTTGTTTTTGCATCAAACAAGAATCTATGTTCTGTGATTCGAGAAATATGGTACGTTTTATTAAATTGTGTTGGATATACCATCTTTTATTAATGTGTTTTCGTTTAACAAATAGTAATCGGTAAGGATTGTTGAAATGTTGCACCTTTGTAGAAGGATACATATCTATCTGTCTTTGGTAATTATTCAGATGCATTTTATTAAAATTAAAATACTAATTATATGGTTCGTTTATGGATTTTATTTCGGGTAATAATGAAGATAGAATACGCTGTTCTCAAAATTTTATTGAAAGTTAACAGTACAAAGAATAAAAGTATTTTTTTATATGAATATTTGTTTCTTAAATTTAATTACATGCTTCATTAATTATAATTGGTTATTTGATAGACTATTTCTAATCAATTTCGAATTAAATATCTCTTTGCTCACTTAAAATAATTGTGTTAAGAATTATTTGTTACTGTAGCTCATATCGGTTTTTAAATGGAAAATTAGTTAAAGGCAAGCTCCAATTCAGTTTTGTTAATAGTACTTGATTATGCATGTATTTATGGAAGGATGTAGAAAAGCTTATAAACTTTAAAATAAATAAGCCTCTGTATATTTTGTATTTTCCTATTCTCTTTTAAGAAAGAAAGATTCAATTGCAAATGAGTTTGCTCTTTACCCATTTACTGAGATTTACTTGTGAACATTGTCATACAAAGAAAACTCTGACTGTTCTACTTTGTATTTTATTTTTAATGCATTTCCCCCACAGATGTGCCATCTTACTTCTTGTTCTTGGATTCATGCTGAAAATTCTATGAAGGATTATAACTTTGTATGAGATTTTAAATCAATTGAAATCATGTATAGCTTTTTTTTGTCTGGGTATTTCTAAGAATTTGTATGCATTTTCGTGTGTGGTTTGTTGCTAATTGAGCAATGTTTTCATATGTAGGCATAGTATGATAGGCATTTAAGTTTTATTCCACTAGAGTTTACCCATAAATCCTGTAACTTTGATCAGAATTAATGCTCCCTTAACTTTGTTTTGAAATTGTTTGATATTCTCCAAGTGTGCTAATGAATCTGAAAGTTATACGATTGAATTTGTAATTATACACTTTGATTGGTCAATTAGAAAGTAGCTTAAAATTATAAACAAGGGTTGTTAAATTTTGGTTCTTCGATTGCTTTGTAGTGTTATTGTTTTGTTAATAATTATAAATGCAGAAAAAAAGAAAAATTTAAATGTGAAGCCTTTGTTTATCTTTAGGAAAATTTTAAAACTTAGATTGAAAGCAGGGATTTTTAAAGCATGTTATTTGCAAAAGAAAAAAAAACCTAAATAAAAATACTGTTACATTGTATAAGGTATCTAAATAAACTGGTATGTTTCAAATAATATTAAAAAAAATTAATGGAGGTAAGGTAATCTTTCATAAATTAAAATTATGTTGACAAACATTTTTATAATTAGAGGTATGTTTTATAAGTTCAATCTTTTGCAGAAAGATTTTAAAGTCCACCAAAACAATTTTAAGTATGTGCAGGTAGGACAATCGGTACAGATGTCATATTGGCGCAATTTTTTCTGACGCTAATGCCAAAGTGTCGTTATTTTGCTTGATGTGGTAACCCGGATTATGTTGTTTATGCTGTTGATGTTTTCGCCAAATTGGCAACCGAAAAAAATCGTGCCAATATGGGGCGAATATGACATCTGTACCGGACAATCAACTTTTAAAGGATTAATATAACTGTTTTTGTATTTAAATGTAGTTTAAAGTCTCATGACAGTTGATGGAATTTAGGCCTAATCTAAGTGAAAGCATGTGTAATTTTATACTAAATCATTGCTTAGGATAAAATTCTTTTATGAGGTTTTCGTTAATGTTACACCCTATACTATTTTAACAAATACATATATAGTCAGCTGTTTTCAGTTTCCCATGTCTGATTTTGAGTAGTACTTTAACAAAAAATCAACATTTAACGTTTGAATCAAATATTTGTTTTATTACATTTTGTCTTTCATTTTTTAAATATTATATGTATGCATGTATTACATTATTTTCTCTTTTAATTTGCTAGTTGCTTTAGCTGCTACAGTTGATAGAAATGCAACAGGATGGTGTGAATACATGTTAAGCAGTATTATCTGTTCATCAGCAGCATCAGTTATTGTCACTAACATTTTGACGATCGGTACAGAAAGCAGCAAAGTCAACTAATTTCTAGTAGAGTTGCAGCTTGTTGGTTCCTTACTTCTGTGTTGGCCCGTTGGAATGTGCCTGGGGGACTATTAGGTTAGAAATAATCTTTAGTCCTTTGGATGCAAACTTGCAGGCTAAAACACATTTTATATTCTGCATGGAATGTGGAAGCTACGCTTCTTTTTTATTTTGCTGAAGATTACCTATATTTTGCTTTATTGCCTATCTTTATGAAAAGTAAGTCACTTTTTGCTTAATTTTTTTTTTTTATGTTCTATTATGTACTGCAATGTAAGAGTAAATTCAATTTAATGTTTTCTGATTCAAAACATTAATTTTTAAAGGATTTAGTAATTATCAATTACGTAAATTAGAACAATCGCTTAGATTAAAATAAAGACTTTAATATAAAATTAGATTATTGGGTATTTTTTGGTTAGCCGCAGCGCCAGTGTTATATATACATATATGCATATGTTGTATATATACACACATATATATATATATTATGCATATATAACACTGGCCCCTGGCTAACCGATTATTGTTTAAGAAAACATGCTAATATAAGCAAGCATTAAAAAAAAAAAAAAAATTAAAGCATCTTTTTATTAGACTACTCAAATAGAACAGAATATTTATAAATAATGTGGAGGTGAAAACAAATTATAAAAGCATGTGGCATTGACAGAAATATTCTGTTCTTTTCCTTTAGATGGATACCACTTTGCGCTGAATGTAAATGTTGGCTCAGAATTTGCAGACATGTATAAATGGCTGTACAATATATTAATACAGTAAACTCTGTCTAAGGCGGAAGCGATCGGGACCAAGAAAATTTTCCGCAGTAGACAATATTCCGCCTTAGGCAAATTTTATTCTATGTCTATGGATTCACAAGGACTTGAAAATCTTTCCGAGTTAGACAGATTTCCGTCTTACACAGAGTCCGCCTTACAGAGAGTTTACTGTATATCATGCATTCACCATTTTTTACTTTTGGTTGCAGATTTTTTAATTAATTTTCTTTCACTTTAGGAACCTGTTCTAAACGTAAAAATGTCCTCATTAAAAAAAAAAAAAAAAAAAAACTACAAGCAAAATTAAAAAAATAAAAATCGAATGTAGAAATTTACAGCTATCTGATGACAATATATATATATAGTATATATATGTATATTGAAATGTAAATAATATTTTTTTTAAGAATCTTCTCATAGGTTTAACATTAGCTTGTGTGTGTCTTTGCATGAAAGGATGGAAGCCTTAACCTATTGATCATACTGATGAATTAAAAAAACTAAGAAGAATGAAATTAAATTTTGCAACTCTTAATAATTTAAAAAGAAATGGATGGAGTGCAAAGTCTTTTTTGCATATTTTTAAGTATAAGAACTGAATTTTTTTAAAACAAGACTATACTCTTCTAGAAAAATTTCCTTGAATGTAGAATTAAAACATTTCTTTCATTACAGTATTTATTTTTCATACCATTTAAAATATTTTCATATTATAGTATTTTATAAATAAGAATAATACATATATAGATATCTAAATTATCATAACATGTTTCTTTAGATCGAAGACATCCTCTTCTTCGAAGAGGAAGTATATTATTTTTACATTAAAAAAAATTTTCCTTTTTATAATCTAGAAGACAAGCAAATACAAAAGTACTATATTATTATGTTTTCCATTATTCACAAAACCAATGAATGAGGAAATACCTTTTAATTCCTCTTCTCCTTAGATTCATAAAATGTTTAGAATACACTCCCTCCCCTCCCTCATGAAAAAAAAAAAAAGCTATGCCCTGCTTCTAGTAAATTTTTCTCTTCTGATGCAGGTGAGATATTTTTCCAAGTATGAATGATACCAGTGTTGTACAGTGCTGCCATCTCTTAATTGATTTTAGCATTATTTTGAATTTTATATACTGTAGCATGTTGTTATGTACAAGCCATGTCATTGAGCTGTTTTTTCCATTTTTTTTTGCAAACGCAATAGATCTTTCAGAAATGAGTGTCAAAGTGGGCGTTTTGAACCGAATTTCCATGCGAAGGGAGAAAGAGTACTCAAGAGCGGGTGAAAAATGGGTTTGTCACGTGATCGAATTCGCTTATAACTCAATAGGTAATGGATGGATCCAAAAATGGAAAAACAGTTCTAATCCAAATCATTTCCATGGCCAGGCTTTCCAATTTTATATGTTTCCGTTAAAAAATGAATTTTTAACTATGTCAAAATGTTTTGCGCTTGTTGAGCAGAGCAGTTAAGAACAGCCTTAAACTAAAGAAAACCAAAAGCAGAAAAGATTCTAATGAAGCTATAAATAACTTCTCTAAATTTTACAGTTTATCTTTAAATAGCTTTTATAGTAAATATTGTCTCACATAATTATCAGTTCTACATTCTAGATTTAAAAATTCAGCTTGAAATATAAAGCTTGGAAAAGACTTTTTTACAGAAGGTGGGGAAGCTAAAAACAGCCTGCCAAAGCAAAAGTTCTTAACTACAGAATGACACAATCAGGGATGTAGTGGAGGGTATACGGGGGTATATGCCGTGTACCCTCTGGATTTTTTTAAGGAACACCGTATACCCCCTGTTTCTCAAGAAAGCTATAGTATATACACTCTAGGGTATACGCTCTGCCTTGAGAGTATACCCTCTGCTTAGAGCGTATACCCTCTGTTTTTCTTACGACTACACCACTGGACACAATCAATAACAGTTAAAAAATTCATTTACACTTTTTTCGACTGAAAATATCAAAAAATTCATTTACACTTGTTTTGACTGAAAATATATGCAATATTTTGAAAATTAGTGTCAGTCAGATATATGAAAATATCAAACTTCATGATATTTTGAAAATAAATATCAGATATATATCATGTATACATCAAGATATATATCACCGAACCCCAGGGACCTGGAGCTGGAGCACAGGGAAAACACAACCCGGAGCGCTCCGGAGCTGGAGCACAGGGAAAACACAACCCGGAGCGCTCCGGAGCTGTGTTTTCCCTGGAGCTGGAGCTCTAAATTTTCTCCTGCCCCACGCTCCTTTAGTTTTTAATATTCCTTTAAATCTTTTTTTTTTCAGTCTTAAAATATTTTAATTACATCGTTATTCAGTATTTTAATTATATCATTTTTTGAGCTTTTTGTTTTATTAGAGATGGAAAACTTCTCACAAAAACATAGTAACACTACTTCACTTCTTCTTTCTACTTGAGCTAAGTGACAAAACTATTTGAAAACAAATATGGCCGCCTGTTGTTTACAAGTGTAGTTGTACAATTTTGGTTGTTTGAAAAGTGTGGAAGAATTTTAAGATTTTTGTGTTTAAAATTCCACCAAACTTTCTAGTTTAAAAGTAAAAGCTAAAAGATGTCATATTTTCTGAACAAGCATTTCAAGTTTGATGAGAAGAAAAATGCATTTTGTCAGATCTTTAATGAAGGTAAAGAAGGAAGAAAGAATTTGCGAGCAAAAAATTAAATGTGTAAATTAAAATCTATAACTCAAAAGCGCGGAGCCGAGTTGGAGCAGTTGCCGGAGCCACAGTATTTTATCCAGGAGCAGAGCTGGAGCATCAAAAATTGTTCAGCTCCGGGTCACTCCTGAACCCAATTCAATATCTTTTTCTTGTTAAATCCACTGTTTACTTTAGTAGAATTCATTTGTATTTTTTTTAGAAGTGTGAGCTGTATTATCATTAAACTGTGAATTTGTCTTTTAATTATTAATTAACTTATTTAACTATTAATCTTTTTACACTATTTTATTTAACTTGTAAATATGTCTAGCTAGAATTATATAATAGATTTTTTACTCACTTCTTGATAGTCCAGAATTATAAAAAATATGTACACAAGTGTGCTTTTGATGATAATATTTTAAGGAACTTTATTGTAATATAAGAAATGAATTTTACGGCATTTTTGAGTTAGCCACAGGTGATAAATCACCAAACATTCTTTATAGTTACAAGTTACAACAACAACAGAGTTAATTATGCTCCAAACAACACACCAACAAAATATGTCAACTGGCTGTGAAATAGTAACAACAAAATATTTTAAAACTCTTAATTATAGAAAATAAAATGTAAATAAAAAATAATGAGTAATATGTATTTTTATAAATCTGCTTTTATCAATTAATAGCTTAATATTAAGTAAATTATAAGTTAAGAAAACAATTTAAAGATTCTGAATACATAGTTTTTAAAATGCTTTTTTCCCCTTTCCTGTTGTCATATCTGAAAAAAAAAAATTATAGAGCAAGTGTAATTTTTTTTAATAAATTCGGCAATTCATGCTTTCTTATCAAGTGTAAATCAAACCGGTGACTTTTCAATAATTAGAGTCATGCCAAATTCATGTACTGTAACAAGTTTTTTGGACCAACATGATTTGCAGTCTTGAAATTAGACATGATTTTTATAAATATTGAATGCTTTAGGGGTGGTGGTTAAAGAAAAAAAAACTATTTTTGATACTAGTGTATTATTCGGTCCAGGTCATACTCACTGTGCCAAAAATATTACAGTAACCCCTTATTATTATATACTTTTTTTTTCATTTTAAGTGCATATTATATAGTTGCCCTATTAAAGGCGATGACAGAAATATTTATATACATATAACTAGATAATATGGAACAGATGTCATATTCGCCCCATATTGGCGCGATTTTTTTCGGTTGCCAATTTGGCGAAAACATCAACAGCATAAACAACATAATCCGGGTTACCACATCAAGCCCTTTGGCGCAAGTTAAGTAGCCGTTGCCTATATGATATTGGAGACAGAAAAAAAATCGCGCCAATATGGGGCGAATATGACATCTGTACCGATAATATGATATAGCATACTATATATATACATATATAGACATAATATATTATATACATATTACTATATAATATGATATAGCATACTATATATATACATATATAGACATAATATATTATATTCATTCTGGTGAGCCTAATTAATCGCTCAAAATAAAACTACCATCGTTAATATCATTTATTGCTAAAAGCCATCATTTTGATGTTATGTATTTAATAGATGTATACTAAATTGCTGTTTTGTATTATTCCAGTTTTCTTTTATGTTATTTATTCTTTTGAATGATATTTTGTATTAAATTACCATTTTGAGCAACATGGACAATTCACAATGATAAACAAAACTGGCAATTGACAACCATTTTTAGAAATCTCTTTACCTGGCCCGGATAAATAAATATCCTGGCCCAAGTAAACACAAGTACCCTATTTTTACTTTTATACTTGTCCAGTAACAACACAATGCAACAACTTTTTTCATATTTTAATTTTTAAACTAGCTGAGAGATCATAGAATGTGTTTTATTTGCATGTTATGGATGGAGAGATATTTAATAGTGTAATCCTTGTTATGCCGTTTGATCCTGTTGTTTAAATTCACAACACTTTTGGGCACTTTATGTCAGCCAAGCACATCAGATAAATCGTTAAATATCGTTCCTACAGGAATTATTAATTTCTTTTGAAATATAAAATTTTCATTCATTTCATTTAAAAAAAAAAAAAAAGAAGAAGAAGAAATTAAATACAACAAACAGCATCGGAGTATTTCAGTATCAAGGCGTTGTTTCTAAGTCACACAAATGAAAAATAAAAGGTTCTATTGCTGAAAGGAAAAAATATTGCAAGATTTACACCCAACTAACATTGAAGTATCCTTTTTATGAACTACTGACAGAACCAGGGAATTGCTCAAGGCAAACATTGTGACTCCTTCACAAAATTCTCCTAAATAAAAACAGAAACTCTTCACAAAATTATTTTCCATAAAAGTGACTTCAAACTATACGGAAAAAATTGTAAGGATTTAAGATGTGGGTAATTTGTAAACAAAACAAACTCACAAGAAAAGTAAACTTCAGAAAGAGGGGGAGGGCAAAGGAATTTTAAATGCCAGATTTTTTGTTACAAAAGTTTATTTTTCTCAAATCTATAATAAAAAAAAACGGGTACCAACACAAGAAAGAAAAATAAAAACTGCCATTGACCCCTAATGTAAAATTATAAAGTAGAATTTACAATTTTAAATATTTATTATGGTTATCTATAATTTATTTTGCCCTTTTTCTGTGAAGTTCTTTTTTTACATACAAAAAGTAGATGTGTACCTACATTGGATAATTTTAATTGTAGTAATGATATAATATGAGAAATATCCACTGTGTCTAAATATCAGTTTCATCGCCAATCAAATTATTTGCCTCTAACACAGGATATTAATACAGCCTGATTATTTTTATAGAGTGCTAATAATTGAAGAGCTTAGATGATAAAAGCAGTGTATGACATTTAAAAAAAAAGGAAAAGAGTTGATCATGTGATTGAAGATAATCAATGATCCTCTACCATCTGTTAAATTACTATTTGAAAAAAAAAAAAAAAAAAACAAAAAAAAAAAAAAACAATACTCACAGAGATTTTAATTGATAAAAGAGGCATTTGACAGTAAAAACATTGTAATTATCCAATTTAATAGTTGATTTTCTGAAAGTATCACTTAACACCTTTATCAATCTAGCTCTTCAAATAATAAAATTAAATATTTACCCAGGGCAGGCACTACACATTTTGCTAACTCTTCTAATATGATAATGTACTTATAACATAATATAGGAATCAACCAACACATATTTAATTAAAATGTACTTTGAAGCAGCCTCGTGTACAATAACAATTTTGAGTAAAGTATATCACTCATCACTGTATCTCTGAAGTGAAAAATTACCTCTGAGTTTTAAAATTAATCATTAAAACATTATGATTTATTAACAGTAATTTTTAAATAAAAACAATATTTTATTTATTTCAGTGTATAACTGCACTGCCACAAAATACATATGTACAGCACTGAATGAGCACAGCACTGAAATGAACATCAGAAACACATATTTAGGCTTTTAATTTGTCATAAGAAAAGCTAAAAAATAATTTTAGATGCGAGCTATATGGTATCAAAACTACTGACAGATAAAATGACCTTCTGGATTTTTTCTAAAGCTTTAGATTCACGAGCGTCATTATTTAAAAAATTATTGTTTGAATCCACAAGGTAATAATAAGTTTCGTTGATTTTTTATTATGCATAACAAGAGCTTGTATAGACATTGATTTGTGGGGCATTATTTTCAAGACCCTTTAGCGGCGAAAACCCGTCAAAATTTGCGATTATGCTCTATACAAAGTGTTTGCTTTTGTTTTTTATTGAACACATACAACTTGTGTGCTTGACATCAAATATTTGCTACTAATATGACAAGAGGAATTATATTTTATCTTGTGTTGTTTATAACTGAGACAGCTGATCGATCTGTAGACTGTAGACGCTTGCGCAGTAAAAACTTGCCTTTGATTGGTTGGCGTAAGGGTTTATCTGTAATCAGTGAAAACGCTCTTAGGTTAAGGTTTTGGGTAGCTGAGGATTTTTAGGTCGTTAGAACGACCAGTGAAAACGCACCTTTAGTGACAATGAGGAAGAAACTCCCCATCCTTGTAAAATTTTTATCATTGAGCATCTACCTTATTATGATCTTTCTTTTTTTAATGTTTCATGTTTACGTTTTCAATAGAATCTTACACCGATACATGAACATAGAATAGCGGCCGTATTCTCCCCTCATGCGGAATCGGAATATCGTACTGAATTCAGTGATTCCGGTCGTTATTCCGAAGATGAGCGATTCTCCCCTCGAAATTCGGAATTCAGGCATTTCGAATAACCGGAATATCTCTTACTTTTTTCCGGCTGCTCAGAGGCAGGTGGAATATCGTTCGGAAGGCCGGAATCATGTAATGGCGGATGTAAACAGTTATTCTTTATGTATTTTCATAAACTATATCTTACGTTTTAAGTAATAAATCACATTAGATATGAATAATTTTTTTATTCATACCTGTTTTGCGGTCAAAATGGGAATATTTTTCAGCAAATTGGTATGTAATAAATTTTATTTTCTAGGTAAAAGTTTGCTTTATTTTGTAATATGGTAAAAAGAAATTATATTTTAGATTCTGCCTCCTTTCCACACCGTATACTTTTTTGTTTACAGATTTTTTGATGAAGTAAATTATATATTTCATTCAATTTAAATATTGATGTGTCACCAGAATTGTTTAAATGACTTGTTAATATTTTGTAGTACCTACTTGTTTAACATATACATCCATCTTATATAATTTGAAGATTTTTAGTTTTTTTTTTTTAACTGAACGTAATATTTCTGAATGATCTTTGTAGCTACGTATAACTTAAAAACCCGTGCTTCAAGTATGTATACATACATACTCGTGTAATATTGTGTGTTGTTTTTTATTATTATTCAAATGTACTCCAATAAATTACAAAGTAGCCTCATGTTTTTACATTTCAGTGCTTAATAAGCCTTGTGTCCGACAGTTTTGCATTCAAACTTTCATGTGATATTTTACAAATGAATTTAAAGTCTATGGGCTACAATAGCAGTTGTATTGCACTATCTAAAGTATTTGTTTAAAATCTAAAATTAATAGTATCAAAGAGGGTTGAGAATTTGATTAGTGAATTAAAATGCCCTCATGATGTAGAAGCTTTGTAAGTTTTAAACTAAAAAAAGCTATACAGCCTTGCTATAAGGCCTTTTTGCATTATCAGTAATAGCCACAAAGATTTTGCTAGTATAGGTACATTTGTCCTATATCATTCTTTTATTAATACATGACTATTTGTGTGAAAAAGTGTGATAACTAAAATTTGAGATTCTGCCTTTTCTCAAAACAAATTTTCTGAGTTCTCGAATTGCATCGATATAATTGGTCTGTTGGTTGTTTTATACTTTTAAATGTTCATGTTGCGTGTTGATGACTGCAGACAGAGGATTTTTATTATTTATAAAATCACTAATTGTTATATCTACATTAATTTCTTGTAAAATTCAGGCAAGAATTATTTATGCAATTTGTTATTGGATTACTAAAATCTTTTCTTACTTCCACATGGTATTGTGCTGTCCTCTAAAAAAAACCCACTTTTAAAATTTTTCTCTATATAAAATTTAATAAAAAATACAAAACAATTTGAAGTAGCTACATTTTCACAGCTAGTTCTAAGATTTTAATGTATAGTATTTTTGATTTTGTCAATATATTACAAAATGGCAGTCAATTAAAGAAGAATTTGAAAAAAACCCACTTTTTCCTAAAAATAACCCATGTTACCTAAAAAAAACCCACATGTAAAAACACTTCTAGAAACCAAAATATTAGACAGCAAAGTATTTTTTCATTATTAATTATTTTTAAAACACAATTCTGCAAAAAAAGGTTTTTTTTTTTCAGTTTTTTTGCAATCAAATCCAAAGGGGCAACTTAATCACACAAGTTTTAATTAATCTTTATTCAGAAAGTAGAAATGCCTGAAATTGGCACTGTGTTATTCAGAAACTACAGAAATGTTCCATTTTTTGGTAAACATAAAAGATCTTTCAGAAAATAATGTCAAAGTTGCCGTTTTGAACCAAATTTCCTGACAAAAGGAGAAAAACCAACCAAAGAGAGGTGAAAAACTAGTCGTCATGGGACCCAAAATCGCTTGTAACTCGATAAGTAATTTACCAAAAACGTAAAACTCATTTCGATTCCAAATCGCTTAGTCAGCCCTGTCAATTTTGTACCATTATGTTTAAAAATGAGTAAATGTGTCAGAAAGTTTCGTCCTTGTTGAACAGTGAACTTGAGAATCGCCTAATAAAATTTGCATAAAAAAGCAAAATAATGATTAAAATTAAATAAGCTTGTAAACATTAAAACAATGTATGATATAAAAGTAAAAGGATATCTTTGTGCACATAAAAAAAGTGGATGGGTTTTATTTTTGCAAAAACAAAGAGGCGGGGGGAGGTATGACATAGCTTGTACAAATTCTTAGAAATGCAAAATTTGCATAATTTATTGTGTTTTTTCCCTTTAATTAATATTTTAAAGAAAAAATATATGCTCCACCATTTATATATATATATATACATATATAAAAGTGGGGTTTTTTTACCTCTGTTTTCAAAAGGTCACAAACTGAGGCAAACATAATATAATCAGCTGAAAATGGTTCATTTTATTCACATATTAATAGTTTAACATAAAAATATCTAAAAACTGATGTACATCATTGTAACATGTCGTATTATAACAAGAAAAACTGTGAAAATGAAGCTCTTTTTTTTTGCTAGAATTCTGTATTAGCTCATTTTTTAAAAAAACTAAAACACTTTTAAAGTAATTTTAAATAATTTTATTATTGTAAATGGCATATAGAAACAGGACAAAAAGAAAATTTTACTTCAGTGATTTTTTTGATGAAGTTCTATGGTGGGTTTTTTTTAGGATACATTTTCCTGTGGGTTTTTTTTAGAGGACAGCACTATATGTTTCTCTATTTTTGATTTGGTTTTGTCTATAGTTTCTTGTTAGTAACTTATGCTTAACTTGCTGTATACTCATTAAATAATAATTTTCTGTATTCTGTGATGAAAGAATGCCACCTGCTCTTATTTTGCAAGTTTTTTTATACAGGGCCAGCCAAGTATAGGATCTGGTGGTGTTATATTGTTTTGAGGATTTTTTTTTTTTTCTTTAAACTTGTCATTAGTAGTTCAGTTAAGGCTGAATCCATATCAACTCAGGCAGGGGGGTTACCTTCATAGTCTCAGAAGTGTTTGAATTGAACATATGTTAAAATTTAAGAAAAAGTAAGATACTTGTATATTTTCATTTTGCCCCAAAAAATTCCTGGCCCGAGATACAGGCCGCCAAAGATGACATAGGGGAGACCGGGGGAATGCCGCCAACCCGGGTTATGCCGCCACCCCACCTAGTTTAAAAACTAAGGGCAGTTTGAGATAGTGAATGTGCCTGCACTATAGCAGCCAACAATATAAACAGTGATTAAAGTGAGAGTGACTTTGCTGTACGTAGTTCGTTTGTTCTAGTGAAAAATGTAGTTTTCATCAAGTTGCTTATTATTTTGGAGCTTTAAATGAGTAGAGATAAGCACTTTTTATTGTGACATTAGGTATTTAAGATAATATGACCCGTAATCTACATGCATTCGCCGACATTTTGATGCAATGTGTTGAACAAGTTCGGTTCTTCTTTCGGCTTTGCTTGGGGATTTCCCCCATATTGTCCTCTTGGGGTAATGCCGCCGCCATGCAAATCGGGTGAGAAATGGCCTCATTTTAATGTAGTGGAGCCGATTCAGCAAAGTGACTTTTGCAATATGAAGTAAATTGTAAGCTTAACCATTATTCTGCTCAATTACATTGCTTTCTAACTATTTATAGTAGGTTGTGTGTTTCCTAGTATCCATTTGATGCATGTACTAGGTCATTAAAGAGTGGCGGCATTACCCCGGTACAGTGGCGGAATTACCCCAGTGTCCTGGGTAATCCCGCCACAGTGCACAGGTTCAAAAAATATTTTTTTATGTATGCTTACTTTACAGTTATGATTATGGTTAAATTTATACAGATACTAAAGATCATGATTCAGCTTTAGAATTTTTACTATTAAAAAATAAACATTTTTTCGAGGTCAAAAAATTTAAATTCCCTTAAGGTGTTGCCATTCCCCCAGTCTCCCCTACCCGGCATCCTTTCTCATTCGCGATTTTCGATAAAAATTTTAACGTGCTCTATCTCTAGAACGGTGCAAGATATTTTGCTGCGGTTTATTTTATTTTAAAGATAATATTCTTCTGTTTAAAATGATATACCCAATTTTGAAAAATGTATTCAACTTTTCTTGTGGCAACCTTTTGAATAAAAAAATTTTTTTTCAAAAATGCCAATCCTAAAAATTTTGATTTTTTTGCTGTTGATCAATACCATTGGGAACTATCTTCACTGTAAAGAAGAACTTCCACTTTTGAGTTTAACAAATTTTAGAAACATTTAAAAAATTCAGAGAATTTTACAGGAACTGTATATATACAGTTCCAGTAAAAGTCACTGAATTTTTGCTTATTTGTATCATATTTGTAAGGATAAGCCTACTATATATCCTAAACAAGTTAGAAATTGCAATATCAAATGTGGCAAATGAGGTGCGTGCGTACTATAACTAGTTTTATAAATATTCAGATCTTGGTGCAATAAGTTACACTCTTGGGCAAAAAGGGCATGAATACAAAATTTATTATGATTCTACATATTAAATTGAGTAATACGGAAGTAATATGAATTCATCTTAAAAGGACTTAATTGCCATGGCAACCTAGAATCATTGCCTATCATGGTATATCATTGAATCAATTATGTATTATAGGATTTTTAAATAGAATGAAGAAAACTTTTATTAATGTCTTTTATGTTTTAATTTGATTTACATAGCATTTGAAGTGATACATACTTTATTTTCAATACCGAACATAGTAAAACAATCTCAATAACATATATCAATTACACAGCAATACAAATTATATTAATACAAGTTAGAGTTCAGACAGATGGGCAGACAAATCGAATCCATAAAGACTTTCAACTATGTTGGAAATTGTTAAAAACACATAAATGGGTCGGAATTCGACTTTAAAAATTTATGTCAATAGACGGAAGCATACTTGAATACTTTCATACAACCCTGTATTTTACCTACTATCTTTTTATACATGCCACTATTTAGCTAATATTTAATTAACATTAAAACATCCTTAAAACCAGTGAAATCCCACTTCCAGAGATTATCATCCATAGATGGCCACATAGGCGTAGCGTGACCAAAAATTTTGGGGGGGCACCAAGGTCGTGCGAAATAAAAACGGCGCCCCGAGCGAATTTTCAATTTTGCACTCCCCCCCCCCCCCCCCCCAAAAAAAAAAAAAAATAAATAAAAAAAAAATCTTTATTTTTGTGATAGGTGTAATAAAATTGATAAAGTGCAGAAACATAAATAAATTCTATCGAATAAATATTTTTCGCGTTTATTTTGGAACTTTAAAGGGTTTAATTTTAATTTAGGAATTCGGAACAACTAAATAACATAAAAGAAAATTGCATTTATTTGTTAGAGAGTTCATGATGTTTAGCGACAGGGGAAAAAATGATCAAGAGAGAAAAAGAAATTCCCCGAAAAATGAATAAATAAACAAAATCGTGGTTTGCAGCGTAAATTTCGCGCCCGGGGCGCTCCTTTAGACGCTCTTTGCACGCCCCTGAGGGTCACAACAGAGGTCTGCACGGACCGCAATTCCAAGGCCCAGGTCCATCCCGGCGAGAAAATTAAAAGTTCCACCCGGGCTCGGCCCGTTTATTTTTTCACAGTTTACCAGGCCCTGCTCGTACAAAAATCAATGAAAACAAGCCCGGCCCATGAAAAAATCATTTAAATCAGTCCGGGTTCGGCTCGGCTCGACACAATTTCTCAAAAAATTCCGATTTTTCTTAACATACAATTGCAGGGCTGCCATTTGCTACTAAAAGCGACTATTTTCAGCATCGGTGGCTATGGCGACTATTTTAGGCCGAAAACCATTAAAAAGCGGCTATTTCAAGAAAAAAGGCGACTTTTTCCGGATTTCAGTGACTATTTTTACTGAAAATATTTGATCTTTTTCTTCAAAGCACCTGTAAAGTCATCTTCCCAAACACACTTTTTCAACGGTTGTTTGAAGAGATTCGCGATTTTTTCCTCGACGAATTTCAAAATTCTCGATTTCGCCCCCTCCCCCCCTCCAATCTATTGACGAAAATACTTATTTTTTTCCGAGATCTTTTTATACAATCGTTGAAGGAGATTTTGCGATTTTTTCCGCAATCCTTTGCCAAATATCGCAAATTTTTCTACGTCAGATTGACGAAATCGATTTTTTTTCCGCCACCACTTGTCTAAATTCACGATATAGATTTTCCGCGACCAATTGATGGTCGTTACTACTTGTTTCAGAGATCTTTTGACGAAATTTCCGATTCTTTTCCAGATCGTTTGTCAAAATTCGTGATTTTCTTTTCATGACCGAGTTATAAAATTCGTGATTTTTTGCGCGATCATTTGGTTAAATTCTCAATTTTTTTGACCAAATTTGCGTTTTTTGCCCGCGACCATTTGACGAAATTTGAAATTTTTTTTGTGATCGTTAGACGAAATTCGCAATTTTTTGTCCATTCTTTTGACGAAATTTGCGATGATTTATCCGCGACCGAATGACGAAAATCACTATTTGTTTCCGTGACCTTTGGCAAAATTCAAGATATTTTTTACAGTTGTTTGAGGAGATTCACGATTTTTTCCACGACAAATTGCGAAATTCGCAATTTTTTCACCAATTGACGAATGATAATAGTTATTTCTTTTCGCTATCTTTTGCTACGATCGTTGAAGGATATTTCGCAATTTTTCCTATGACCTATTGCAAATTTCTCAATTTTTGGGGGCGATCGTATCACGGAACTCATAATTTTTTTTCCGTGATCCTTTGCCAAATTTCGCGTTTTTGTTTCCGGCGATAGTTTCACTGAATTCACAATTATTTTTCCGCGATACTTTGCCAAAATTCGCGAATTTTTCTAAGACAAACTGGGGAACTTTTTTCTCCGCCACCACTTGTCGAAATTTGCGATATAAATTTTTTCCGCGACCGATTGATGGTACTCGCTGTTTGCTTCAGATATCATTTGACGAAATTCGTAATTCTTTTCCGCGATAGTTTATTGAATTCGTGATTTGTTTTTCAAAACCGACTTACGAAATTCTTGATTATTTGTTTAAATTCGATTTTTTCCGCGATTATTTGACCAAATTCGCGTCTTTTCAGAGGTGATTCTGTTTTGAATTTTCCGAAAATTTAAGGCATTCGGTTCTGAAAATCAAAAAAAAATCTGTCATCAATCCTAAAATTCGGGCATAAAAAATATCGCGAATTTCGGCAAATGTTCGCCGAAAAAATGAATTTCGACAATCGTTCACAAAAAAAGTCGCAAATTTCTTCAAAGGATAGCAGAAAAAATTAATTTCGCCAAAGAATCGTGGAAAAAAACGCGAATTTCGACAAGTGATCACGAAAAAACGCAAACTTCGTCTGGGAATCGCGAAAAACACACACATTTCACCAAGGGATCGCAAAAAACGCAATTTTTTTCAAAATATCGCCGAAAAGTGCGAATTTCGTCAAAGGATCGCAATAAAGAAACGCAAATTTCGTCGAAGAATCGCGGAAAAACGCGAATTTCGCTAAAGGGCAGCCGAAAAAACGCATAATTGGGGCCGGGAGATTTCCCCCCTTTCACTCCTCTGATGTAACCTTTCAGACAATTTGCTGTGAATTTCAGATTTTTTTTTTTTTTTACCCAGAATTACCCTTGTCGTCTTTTTGTCCCCGAATATTTGACGAAGTGTGCTATTTTTTTTCTCTTGGTCGTTAGACGAAATTCGTAATATTTTGTGCATTCTTTTGACGAAATTTGCGATGATTTTTTCGTGACCGAATGATGAAAATCGCCATTTGTTTCCGCAACCTTTGATAAAATTAAAGATATTTTTCCACGGTCCTTTTAGGAGATTCGCGATTTTTTCGACGACGAATTACCAAAATTCGCATTTTTTTCCACCGATCGTTTTATGGAATTCACGATTTTTTTTACACGATTCTTTGTCAAATTTCGTGAATTTTTCTATGACCGATTACGCGAAAATGATATTTGGTATTTGTTTCAGAGATTTTTTTGACGAAATACGCCATATTTTTCCACGATCTTTTGTCGAAATTCGTCTTTTCTTTTGTCGACTGACTGAGGAAGTTCAAGGGCAAGGAGGCAAAAAGAAGTGAAAAGATCATTTGGAGGAGAAAGCCAGAGGCGGCTTTATTAGCCATGGCGCCCTGTGTGAGATTTTTTATTGTACCACTGCAAATGCTATACTCATTTTTCTCTTTTAAAGAGTTTTACTAAAGCATTTTACTTTGTGCACTCCTTCCAGGGCCGAAACTAGCTATACTTTCACCCGGGGCAAACATGGATTTTGGCGCCCCCTCCTTCCTCCGCAAAGTAAATTTACAAAGCGAAATTTACGAAAGTTTCTATTACAGGACTTATTTTAAAATTTAAAATGTGTAACAGTAAAATACGTAATAATATTGAAATATATAACCAGCTTTGTCAAATATTTATGCATTAAAACCTGTGAAAAAAAATCGAAAGGAAACGGAAATAATCCCGCTTTATACAGGTTTCCGTCTTAGCAGATATAACTCTTGGTATTATTCCTGTTGGAACCATGCAGTTTTTTTCGTTTAAGACAATGTTCCATTATAGACATATTTCATTTTTCTAGATGTTTACTATTGTAGCATTACAAATTATTACAATTGAGGTACTTTAATGTCATAGTGATATGAGTCACATTGTTTCAGGAATTAAAAAAACCAGGATTTACTGTAGGCATAAAAATGAATTCCAGCATTGTAAAATATCTTTCTGTACTATCTACACCAGTTTTGTGGAATTATCACTTATATGACTCTTCTTATTTATAGATTGATATGTCTACATACTTACTTTCCTCAACTTTTCAAATTTAATTTTCAAAGCTAATTTTCAAATTTATGTGTGATTAAAAACAACAACAACAAAATTATTAAATTTTTACTTTTCAATTTGTGAATTTTCGACCGCTTGGTTTTTATTATCCCAGTCAGCCATCTGACCTCGCCCCATCTAAGGCCAGATATGGTGATATGCATGTAAAAAAGTAATTATAAGAAAAAGAATAGAGTTATTCATTTGCTGTCTTGTATATTGTAGGCAAATCTTTTTATCTATTCGACAATTTTAATGCACTTTACTCAGCTTTTCTTTTTGATTTTTCAGCTAAAAAATATTTTTTTACACAAATTTCACACACACATATATAGATTGTATAAAACGGTAAACCAAATTTTCATCTGGCGCCACCTTCGCGTGGCGTCCAGGGTACATGCTCCCTCTCCACCCCTTAGTTTCGACCATGACTCCTTCTCCCGTTAATTTTTATTGTCCCGTGCAGCCTGGGTGGGGCTTGTAGAGTAGGGACCTGGGTGGGGCTTGGGGAGGCCAATTGCTAGGCCTCCCCACCTAGCCTAACCTGTCCCGGGTAGCCACCCGATCTCGCCCATATCAAGACGGGAAAAATGAAAGCTCAACACTGCTCAGGATAAGAGAGAAAAGAAAATTGATCAGTCTTCATGGAATCTATTCATCAGAAAAGTCAGAGTCAAACAAAATCTTCATTTGGCGCCCCCATCACCTTTTGGCACACTTCGAATTGAAGAAAAAATAATGCCTAAAAAAAGCTCTTTTTTTCCAATTCATTTGCAGTTTTCTATTATAGATGAATATTTCTTATATATTTGTAAATTTCAATGCATTTGGTTCAGTTTTACTTTTGGATTTTCCGGCTGTAAGACATTTTTATGCAAATTCCATGTAAATACATATATATTTTTGTATGTAAAGACAAAAAAAATCTTCATTTGGCGCCCCCTACGCTTTCTGTTCTGGCGCCCAGCGTGTAGAAGGTTGGGGGGGCACACGCCCCCCCGTGCCCCCCGACGCTACGCCTATGGATGGCCATGTATCTAATTCTTTGCATGGACCTGTATATCATTTTATCTATATTCTCCAAACATATCTTAGTATACTAAATGTAGTTCAGTGTAAAAATGCATAACTCATTTAAAAATCACCTTTAAGCTACTTTCATTCATACTCAGTAAACCCTTAAGATTTCTTTTGTGTAGCCCTGTATATGATCTACAGCATTTATGCACACAACGTAATATGGAAAAATTTAGTTAAACTTAAAAACTCAAACACAACTAACAATGCACTTCCAGCAATACCCTTACGATTTCTTTTGTGTAGCCCTGTATATGATCTACAGCCTACACACAACGATATGGAAATATTTAATTAAACTTAAAAACTCATATCACAACTAAAAAAGCACCTCTAGCAATCTTCGCTAATGTGCAGTATTTCCAATAAGGTAAAGTATCCGAAATCTTTTGTGTGTCCCTGTAAACACTATGCACTTTCTATGACACAGGAAGTAATTTTTTATAAACCTCTGCAATAAAGTATGCATCACTTCAAATGCTATGAAAATCAAATTAAAACATAAAAGACATTAATAAAAGTTTTCTTCATTCTATTTAAAAATCCTATAATACATAATTGATTCAATGATATACCATGATAGGCAATGATTCTAGGTTGCCATGGCGATTAAGCCCGTTTAAGATGGATTCATATTACTTCCGTATTACTGAATTTAATATATGGTATTATAGTAAATTTTGTATTCATGCCTTTTCGCCCAAGATTGTAACACTTATTGCACCAAGATCTGAATATTTATAAAACTAGTTAATACTATGCACGCACCTCATTTGCCACATTTGATATTGCAATTTCTAACTTGTTTAGGATACATAGTAGACTTATCCTTACAAATATGATACAAATAAGCAAAAATTCAGTGACTTTTACTGGAACTGTATATATACAGTTCCTGTAAAATTCTCTGGATTTTTTAAATGTTTCTAAAATTTGTTAAACTCAAAAGTGGAAGTTCTCCTTTACAGTGAAGATAGTTCCTAATGGTATTGATCAACAGCAAAAAAATCAAAATTTTTAGGATTGGCATTTTTGAGAAAAAATTTTTTTTTGAAAAAACAATTTTTTTTTTCAAAAGGTTGCCACAAGAAAAGTTGAATACATTTTTCAAAATTGGGTATATCATTTTAAACAGAAGAATATTATCTTTAAAATAAAAAAAACCGCAACAAAATATCTTGCACCGTTCTAGAGATAGAGCACTTTAAAATTTTTATCGAAAATGGCGAATTGGAAATGGTGCCTGGAATGCCATCTTTGGCGGCCTGTATCTCGGGCCAGGAATTTTTTTGGGCAAAACCAAAATATACAAGTATCTTATTTTTTATTGAATTTTAACATATGTTCAATTCAAAAACTTCTGAGACTATGAAGGTAAGATTTTTTCTTTGGCTGCCTGAATTGACATGGATCATACCTTATTCTTTTTATGATTTTACAATATTTAATGTTTAATGGAATCTTGTATTTTTTAAGAAACAGAAAAATATTTCTTAGATGATGAAACACTTGTATTGCAGTTGTAATATTTCTTATTTTCTTTTTCAGTTGAAATGTAACCTGTAAATTGAATCTTCAATTTTTTGTCCACTGTGAAGTATGTGCAAGAGTCTATAGGATCCAAATGACAAGAATTACGACTTATAGTGTCCAGCTGGTACCACTTTTAAAAGCATTAAGAGGTGTTATTTGTTCTCTGCTTTTGAGTGTGTATCCAGCTAGATTGAAATTTGGAAAGTGTGGAGTTTTGATGCCAATGGACAACATTGATTTCTGACTTTTGGCTGTTTGCAAGTTGTTTTTAAGCCAAGGATGTTTAAGGATCGTCACCAAACTCCTGTTCAAGTAAGAAATAAGACTAAAAAAAGCATTTATTATTGGAATTTTAATCGTGCTATTGTATATAATTTAAAATTTATCTTCTTTGTTTACAGTTACAAAGATTAAATATTTGGTAAGTGTTTGTTTTTTTAAATTGGTATTTTTTGCTTTGAATTTAAATAATAAATTTTAATATTTAACTGTATTTTACAGATATATATGAGTATGTATCACTCAACTATTGCTCCCCCTCCCCTTTCCACTTTTCAAAAATTCTTTTGCAAATTTAAAATATGAATAATTAATTAATTTATGTACTTACTTACTTTAACATCAGTTGCATTTAATTTTTATATGTAAAACATAAGCATAGCAAGAGGCTATTTCAGTCCCATGAAAACACCCGTTCACTAATGTTAATCCAATGAGAGAATTTTTTTAAGATATCTCGTTTGCATTTGAACATTTTAAAATTATTATTATTTATTTATTTTTGGATAGCTGAGGTAAATCTCCACAAAGGCTGTTTTTTACTTTTGCTATATTGATTGCAGGTTTTTCTTATGAAGAGGCTTTCATTTCTGAAAGCGGTTCTGAAAGTGAAAGTGGCTTAATTAAAAATACTTGTAAACAAAATCGAAAAATGGTCTATGTTGTATAGATCTACCTCAGCTTTCAAATGCAAATGAGATATCTGAAATTTCTCCCATTGGATTAACATTAGCAAACAGGTGTTTTCGTGTGGCTGAAGTAGCCTCTTAAGAGCTCACCCTATCACGGGAAGAAAGGAAAACACTAATGTTTATATGGGGTCTTTATTTTCAAATTTCTCATTTGAATTTTAATATTTTTGGGCATAGGGTAGTTGAGGACGATCTATAACAGGCTAGTTTTTACTTTTTTGATTTTGGTTATAGTTTTTTTTTTTTTTTTTTTTTTTTTATTAGGATAGTTTCAATTTCAGAACCGGTTCCAAACGTGAAAGTAATCGTTTTTAAATCTGAAACCAAACTCGAAAAAATAAAAACTAGCCTGGTTATAGATCGTCCTCAGCTATTTTTGAAAATAATGCCCCCATAGATTTAACATTTTCCTTTTTCCTGTGACTAGTGTGGGCTCTTAAAAAGGTTACTTCAATCACGTGAAATCACCCATTTGCTAATGTTAATCCAATGGGAGAATTTTTTTAAGATATCTCATTTGCATTTGAATATTTTTAAATGATTTTTTTTTATTATTGCAATGGATAGCAGAGGTAGATCTACACAACAAAGACCATTTTTTGATTTATTTTACAGGTATTTTTAATTAGGCCACTTTCACTTTTGGAACAGATTCTGAAATTGAAACTATCCTAATACCAAAAAAAAAAAGAAAAAGAAAACTGTAACCAAAATTGAAAAAGTAAAAACTAGCACAGTTAGAGATCGTCCTCAGCAATCCTATGCAAAACAATTATTCAAAAATATTAAAATCAAAGGGAGTAATTTGAAAATAATGCCCCCATAGGATTAACATTAATGTTCTCATTTTTTCTCATAACTGAAGTAGCCTCTTAAGAGCCTACGCTAGTCACGGACAGAAACACTCAAGCTAATGTTATTCTTATGAGAGGATAGTTTACAGATTTCTCAACTTTTATTATACATTTGTAGTTTTTTGATTTACTTTTTTTATATATAAGGATAAATTCACTTGTGGAACCAGTTCTGAAAATGAAACTACCCTTATAAAAAATAAAAAGAAATGTGCTCGGTTAAATTGATGGCACTGAGCTCACAGGCTATTCACACTAATTGTATATTATACTCTTATTTTTTCAAAGAATAATGTCCCTTGAAAAATACTTCAATTTTGTTGTAAGTGAGGAAAAAAAGGGAAATCACCTTTAGAATATCGATTTATAAAGTTTTCATATTAAGTGCAATATTTTTCAGTTTCTAATTTATATTACTTTTAAAAATATTTATCAACAATAAGTCGACTATTTTGAAAACATTAGATATACATAAAAAATATCGGATATTTTTGATATATTCAAAAATATATTTACGGACCCACCCTGGGTATAATTTTCATAATTTTTTTCGTTAACATATACATGTATGTGTATAATTTTAGATTTATGCGATGTCAATTATTTTACAAAGTACAAGTGCAAGAAGAGCAGTTACTGCTATTTCTGCTATTAACTAATGAATTGACATTTGCAGTTTTTATTGTTTTATAATTACTAATTATAATTTTATTAATTATAAAAAATTAAGGTACTTTTCGGTTAGCCGGGCTCCAGTGTTATATATACATATGTATGTATACCTATATACACATATATATGTATATTTATACATATATATATATATGTGTGTGTATATACGTATACATAAGTATGTATATGTAGATATACATACATATGTATATATAACACTGGCACCCGGCTAACCGAAAAGTACCAAAATTAAATTATGCTTCTTAATGTCACCAAATTAAAGGTTTAATTGTTTTGGAAACCTATAACTCTTGATAGGCATTCAGTACCTTAAATCAAGATTGAAAATCAGATTTTTTTTTCTTCTATTTTACACTTTACTTTTGAGTATATTTTGTTATACTGAAATAGTTGAGTTATTTTTCTTATAAACATTCATATAGGTTAAGTATTGATATTAATTAAATACAGTAGAACCTCGCTAATCCAAACTAATTGGGACCAGTGGCTGTTCGTATTACAAAAAATTCGGATTACCCAAAATTTCGATAAAAATAGAAGCAAAATAAAAATGCGTGCTAAAAAAGTTATAAGTAGTAGTACAGTAAACATCCTGTAATCCGGAATCCTAAGGTACGGCATGACTTTTGGAAAAGAATAGTATTATTTGTTTAATCACTCCTGATGTCTATAATAATCCAATGAAACTTCAGAATGAGGAATTATGTAACAACTCATTACAAATGGTTCAAAATCGCGATTCTATAAATACCTGAGTCACCATGTCGAGTAAGAAGGAAGAAAAAACATTTCTGTAAATAATTTGCGAAACAAAACTGTTGAAAGGAAAAATATATTTTTATCATCTAAATTAAATACTTTTTGCATTTTAGAAAAGAATTTTATAATGACTAGCAAACAAACTGATATTCAAGATCTCTTTTACGATGGCTTCTACGGGTAGACCTACAGTGCACGTTTTTTATATTCGCTTACATATATTCAAGGTTCGCACACTCCTTGGAATTTCCAAGGACTCTGGCACCAGTATTAATGATAAGGAAATTTACATTTAATTCTTAAAACACAGCATTCACAATCTCCGCCTTTATTCACAGATTTTGCAATATTTTTCTGTAGCGAAATACTTTGAAAATACTGTACAAATTTAGTGGTAGACCTGTGCGAACCCTGCATATATTGTACTTTTACATTATTCGGTATTTTTTTAAATTCTTTTCAAGCTATTTAAAGAATGAAAAACATGCTTTACTGCCTTTTTTTGTTTAATTCTAACTTCTACATGACATTCATTCTGTAATTCAGAGTATAAATATAGAAATTTCATAATCCGGTATACTTCAAATCCAGTAATTTTCGAATATAAAATCGGTTCGTATTAACCGGAATTTCGGATCAGTAGGGTTCTACTGTATTTATATTTACCAATATCTATATACTCATAGATGACTACAAGTAAAAATATAGTATGATTACGTATTTAACCCCTTGGGGACAAGCGACCGGTATTCATGCCGCGTAAGGTGTTCAGAATCGGGGATTATTCTCATCAGTAAATTTTTATTGTAAATTTTGTCTTATTTAATACGAGCATTTTGCCCATTCAATTAGGCAAAAATTTCTGGTTTAAAAATCCGGTGATTAAAGATTAAAAATTCTGTAAAAGGCGCTCGTCCTGAAGGGGTTAAAAAATATGCATCATCATAACAATTACATAGCCTAGGATTTTTCTCCAGGAAATGTTTTTCATCAATTTATTTAAAAAAAAAAAATTGTTTAATTGTTCAAAAATATAATTTTTCTGTTGACTATTTGAGACTGTCTGTTAATTGTTGAATATTTTGCTGAACTATATTTTTAAAACTATGAACAAAAATCCAAATTTGACTTTAACCTTCTCGTCACCCTGATCCTCATATGAGGCTACTACTTCGAATTGCAATATTTGAAAGAAAAAAAATATTTTTGTTAATTCCAGCACCTAATAGCGATAGCATATGTCGATACATTTACTATTATGACTTTACTTATGCTTCAGCATTTAATAATAATAATATTAATAAAAGTTTTATTAATTATTAGTAAACTGTTGGCGTTTCTTTAATTCAAACATATGTTTCACTCTTTAAATTTAAATTAGGGACTCCTTTTTCGAATTAGTAATTTGTGATAAGAAATAAAAAATACTACTAAATTTTTTATGTTTCTTTAATCTGGTTGTAATACGACATTTTCCAAACGTCTTAAAAAATTCTTCCTTAGACTATTTTTATATGAAAAATGTGCAACATAACTACATTCGTTAAATTTCAGTAAACTGTAACTTCTGTGATTTCGATAGCTACTTTTAATTTTGTTACAGTAAAAGTAATTTTTCCCAAAATTGGAAAAAAAAAATTGGTGCCGAGAGGATTAAGAGAAACACCCTAAGTTCTTGATTAAAAATATATTGTAACCCTAATTTCCTATTTAAAAATTGTTTAACATGACTTGTATTATCAACTCTAAATATTTGTTCTTCTAATTAGGAATACATATATATAAAAAAGAGTTTTTTTTTATTATAGATACGATGTATAGAAACTAATTTAAAGAAAAGAAATAACAGACATAATTAATATAGCATGCAACATTTCAAGACATGATAAAAGGATTATTCCCTTTTTCAGTAGAATTTATTTTTTTGTAAGAAAGAGGGGGGGGGGGGGGGGAGGATATTCGCGTAACATGTACACAAAGAATGCATATTTCTGCTATTGCTATTTATTCACTTTAGCTCTGAAGAAAGGAAGTTTTATTTTGAAATCTATAAATAGCTATGTGTTAAATTAATAATACATGCTGTGCTTTCCTTTGCATTGTTTTTTACATGTCATATAATAATCATAATACAAAAGTATTTTTACTTGTTTTACCAGTCATTAGAGCTTTGGGGAAGGGGGGGGGGGAGTAATTTCTAAATCATTCTTTCCTCTGGCTGCACCGGTGCTTTTAAATGACTTAGATAATAATATATATGATTTTATTAATCGTTAAACAAATTAAAATCATAACTAATTTGAATGACTGAATAACTAAGTTGTAAAATCAGTGCTTCCAAGACTGCTATAAAAAGCTCGTTTTTTTTATGTGCTGATAATTTGATGATATATATATATATATATAACCAAAATGTTTATTAAAATACGTCAATATCTAGATTTATCAAATGAAAGTTAAATGAAAGAAAATCATGTTTACGTAGATACTACTATACAATATTATAATAAATTTCCAGTGCATACATTGAATACAAAATGCTGTCTTGACTAGTTGGGCTTTTCATTATGTTAGTTTTTACATGTCCATGTACTTACTAAACCTGTTGTATGTACATGTAAAAAAATGACATTGTTTATTTTGTGATGAGTATCTGACAGATATTTTAACTAATATCTTCGAGTTTCTCTGAAAAATTACTAAGATACAGTGGCTTGCTACGCTGTACGTTACAGAAAAATCTGAGGAATGTATACCATCATACAGCTATAAGGTAAGAGTTTATAAAAAGAAAAGCTGATGATACAAAAAGCAAAGTATGCGGGTACATCCATTCATTACTCTTGTGACCATTAGAGTAAATTTTCAGAAATATTTCCAATTATTTTATTATTAGAGTAAAACATTACATAAAAAGTTATATGCCATTATGTATCATTCACATAAAATATATCTAATTTGTTACAAAATTTTGATATATTATATAGACAAGTAAAGTGTTTTTTGTTACAAATTAGATACATTTTATGTGAGTAGAACACGATGGTATTTAACTTGTTATACTATCTATTTTATCCTATTTATATTTTGTAATAAAATAATTGTAAGTATTCCTGAAAATTTGCTCTAATGGTCATAGAGTAACAGTGCACATAATGTTCATATAATGTATGCTCTCATATAAAGTTGTTCAGATTTTTTTTAATGAAATATTTTTATTTTTTACAAAAATATTACTTACGATGAAATTTTAGAAATCATCTTTATTTTCCATCTTCAATGAATTTATTAGTTAATAATGCAGTATTGTAAATAAGCTCCCACCCCCTCCAAAAAAAAGAAAGAAAAGTAAATTATTGCTTTAAAAACATGAAGAATTTTAAATTAATAGCAAGCAATTATAATGACGATAAAAAAAAAAAGATAAAAATTCAGCATTTATAAAATTACCGTAATTTCGGGTAGATAAGCCGCCCTGGCGTATACGCCGCTACATCCGAAAATTGTAATAAAAAATTGAAATTCCATCGTATACGCCGCACCGGCGTATAAGCCGCACTTATTGAAAGTGGTGTATGTACTACTATAGACGCCATATTGAAGATTTTCGTGTATTTTTTAAAACCATTTTAAAAATTAGAATTTTAAATTTAATTCAAATAATGAAAATAAATAAATAAATAACTTTTGGTTTGTGAATTTATCCAATTGCATCACACATTTCAGCCTTGGATCGGCAAGTAGAAATATATTTGATGGAATTCTTAATATAAAACATAATACTAGAATTACAAATAAAACTATTTTTTATTCGAATCCATCAATTAAATAACACAACGTAAAATTCCGAAAATAACTAATGATAAATAATCATTTTGACAACACGAACTATTGGCAAAAGTTGGGAGAGACGTATAAAGAGAATTTTTTTTAAAAATATCTTCACTACTAACTGTAAACATTAATGTCTATTAATAGAAATTAATTGATACTCGATTTGATATATTCTGTAAATATTTAAAATGAAATGTTCTAAGAAAGTTTTAAAATAAACAAAAATTAAATACATACATTCGTTATTGGGAAAAACAAACAACAAAAAAAAAAACATTCGCAAATGCGCACACTTAAAAAAAAAACATTCGCAAATCCGCACACTTAAAAAAACAAGAGAATCGACTTTCTTTTCCATTAAAATGCCGCGATTATGCAGAACTGAGCATAAAAAGGATTCCTTAAATGTGTCAGCAACTTCACTTTGCGTAAGTGCAGTAAAAAGAAATTATTGAGCTGCAAGCAAACAGAAAAAATAATTTAAAAGAGAAAAAAAAACGAAAAGCAAAACCCGTTTTTTCATAGCTATTAAAAAAAAAAACTCCATTATTAATTGTCTGATTTTGTTCAAATTTTCAGCAAGTTGCAATAACAGTAAATTAAGCTGTGTAACAAAATTTTACTAAAATATAATAAATTATTAGAAAATTACAGCACTGCCCAAAACCCCTAGTTTATAAAAAGGAAGAGAACCATCTGCAGTTTGTTTATTCAACTCTGCGGTGGAATTGGAAATTGAACGTTATCAGAATGAGATCATTATCTTTGAGTAAGTAATATGTTTCGTTATGCTGAAAGAAACCATGCATAGATTTTTTTTTCTTTTTTAATGAAATAAAAAAGAACTTCCCGATATATTTTTAATGACTGTTATTTCTAATCCATGAAGCATTTTTAATATTGTTTTTTCAGATTTTCACTCTATAATATTACATGATCTGATTTTTTTTTTTTTCTTCTGGAAAAAAATGTTATTACTTCGTATACGCAGCACCGGCAGATAAGCCGCAAAAGGTAAAATTTAACTTTTAAACACGTATAAGCCGCGGCTTATCTACCCGAAATTACGGTATATTTTAATCTTAAAATAGTTTTCTTTTTCAACTCGAAATGATAAAAACTTTAAATTATAATAAAGCTTAATAGTCACTTCAATAAATTCTAATGTGAAAAGTAACATGAGTTACATGTAAAATATTGATTATCATAATTTTTTATAATCAAATCATTGTTGTCCTTGAATTAATCAGAACTAATTACCTAATCTTAATATCTAATTTAATCCTTAAAATATTTTTTTCTCTATTCTGCTGCAATGGAAAAAAAAGGAGGGGGGGGGAGCAATGATTGAGTTTTGACTATTAATGTCTTTTTTTTTCAGTAATGAGAATTATTGGTACTTCTTAGTTATCCTGTCAACCAAATTACTGTTTCCAAATTGTAAGATTAAATGCCAATAAAACCATTAATTCGACGTTTTAAATGTTTTACTAATTTATTTGCTCTTTTGTTATTTAAAATAAAAATTATGTCAATGTGTATAATTTGGCGAAACTGGTCGACGGAATAACTAAGAAGTACTGAATTATTATATTAAACTAGTCGGATGTACCAATCCCAAAACTTTCTTCTATCTCATACATGTTAATATCTCAAAATTCGCTATCACACAGTCAGAATTAAATGGCAATCTATGCATCTCATGAGGATTCTAAATATATGAAATTCCGTGCATTAGTTCTTGAGATATGACTATCGCTGAAATCGTGTAAATCCAGCAAAATGCTGCCTAGCAGCGCCACCTATTGGGTGATTTATACCATATCCTAATCAGCAACAATTTATGTCAACGTCTGACTGAATCTGAAGTTTGGAGAAAATTCGTGCATTAGTTTTTGAGATATGACTATCACTGAAATCGTGTAAATCCAGCAAAATGCTGTCTAGCAGCACCACCTATTGGGTGATTTATACCAAATCCTAATCAGCAACAATTTATGTTAACGTCTGACTGAATCTGAAGTTTGGAGAAAATCCGTGCATTAGTTTTTGAGATAGAGCCACAACAAAAATCGCGAAAATTCCTGCATAACAGCGCCACCTATTGGGTGATTAACACCAAAACCTAATTAACAACAACTTGTGTCAACATACAACTAAATCTGAAGTTAGATGAAAATTCGTCCATTAGTTCTATAGATACAGCTATTGAGGCAATCGTTAAAAAAGCAGCACATAAGCGCCACCTGTTGGGCGATTTACACCAACACATAATCAGTAGCAAGTCATATCAAGGACTAATTGAATCTGAAGTTTGGAGAAAATCCGTCCATTAGTTTTTGAGATAGAGCTACAGCGAAAATCGTGAAAATTCCTGCATAGCAGCGCCACCTATTGGGTGATTAACACCAAAACCTAATTAACAACAACTTGTGTCAACATACAACTAAATCTGAAGTTAGATGAAAATTGGTCCATTAGTTCTATTGATAGAGCTATTGAGGCAATCGTGGAAAAGGCAGCAGAGAAGCGCCACCTGTTGGGCGATTTACACCAACACCTAATCAGTAGCAAGTCATATCAAGGACTAACTTAATCTGAAGTTTGATGAAAATCCGTGCGTTAGTTCTTAAGATAGAGCTATTGGGGAAATCGTGTAAATCCTGCAAAATTCATCATAACAGCGCCACCTGTTGGGCGATTTACACCAAAACGTAATCATCATCAATTCATATCAAGGACTAACGAAATCTGAAGTTTGATCAAAATCCGTGCATTAGTTCTTGAGATAGAGCTATTGCGAAAATCGTGAAAAATGCAGCATTGCAGCGCCACCTGTTGAGCGATTTACTCCAAAAACTAATCAGCATCAATTTGTATTAGGGACTAACAGAATATGAATTTTTATTAAATTCCGTGCATTAGTTCTTGAGATAGAGCGCCCACAAAATTTGTGTCACATACACACAGACAGACAGACAGACAGACAGACTCACAGAGTCACAGACAGACATTTTGTAAAAACATGTTTTTTGGAATCTCTGACCCCTAAAACGTGTAAATCCGTCGAAAACCGGAATTCGAAAATTTTCATGAATCCAATACTTTCTTCTTGTAAAGATAGAAGAAAGTAATAAGGGTCAGGTTCTTTTATATTTAAGTCAAGAGTACTACCATGCTATTCTTTATTTACATGGACAATATCTGTATCTGAGTATCCATAAAGGAACTATTTTTTACTAATAAACTTTTATAGGATATAAATATAAGTTTTTATTAAAGTTTTATCAGTTGTAATTGTATTCAGTTTTTGTTTTTATTATAAAGAAAGAAAAAAAACTTGGATGATAAAAAAAAAAAAAAAAAAAAAAATAAATCTCATTTAATATAGCTAATTTTCAACCAAACAGTAAATAAATACATTTAAAAAAAAAGCAATTTAAGTGTATCTAACAATTGCCAATGAGATGTTTTGTTCCCAATTAGAGCACAGGTTGGCATATTTTGCCAAGACAGGATCTTTAATGTAAACATTTGGTATATTACAAAGTCGATAGATATTGTTTGCAAATTTTTGGCTTTGCAAAAAATTGCCATACCTGAAGAAAGCTATGACACAGACACACACGCACAATATATACGTACCAAATGTATATACACACACACATGAACTTCACATACATATTATTTTTTTGTTCAATGTATCTAAATAATAATTCTAAGCAAAATTATGTATGGTGCTATCTATATTGTATAGGCAGCCCTTCCTGGAGTACCTAAAACCTGATATGATGGAACAAAACATATTGCATTAAAGTGAATAACAATGCATGATGTGTAAAAATCAAAATAATAAAAGTCTGAAGAGATAAAAATATTTTAGAATGCAACTGTTTCTAGATTGCAAAATAGGAGTTCTTTTTTTTACAAAATTCATGAAAGAGGATGAGAAACATTAGCAGCAAGGCCTGTGTATATCTGTTATTACAGTTTCTCGCTTTTTATTCTGATGATTAAAATTGGGTCTCCTATTATGAAGCCTTAAAAATGCTCAATGAAATTCATTTTGACTACTTGGGCTTTTCATTACATTAGTTTTTACACATTCCTGTACTTACTAAACCTATTTTATAAACATAAAAAAACAAGAAATTATTCCTTTTATGATTCGTAACTGCCATCAAGTGAAGAACTTAACTGCATCATTGTATTACAGATGATTAAAATTGCATTAGCAAGAATAAAATGTGTTATGGAATTTGAAAAACTACAAATACAAAAAATAAAGGATATGTGTAATCTAGAATACAAAATTTTTTAATATTACACAGAACATATATTTAATCCTACAATGTGTATACTTAATCATATATTTAATCCTACATTATCCGCATCTGTATGTTATTTCTATGAGAAATGTGTATCAAGATGACATACACTAATATTCTACAAAAGTATGCTAATAGTAAAATAGATTTCAAATTTAAGTTGAAATTTTGTATATCCAATATCATGAATTATTTGTCAATCAAAATACAAAATTAATAAAAATTATAACAAATAAATCAGTGTATGATTAATCATTGATACTTAATTCATCCGATTTAAATATTTCATCATTAACGTAAGAATAACTACACCAGGAAAAAAAAAAAAAACTACTGAAAGTTAAAAATAGAAAAACAAAAACAATAGTAATTTTTTTTTTTTCAGCGAGCGATCCCCCAACCCCCTCAATCTTTTTTAGAAATATTTCATACAGCACTGAAAAGTATGTTATTTTTCTTTAGGTATTCACTCAGTTACGCAAATTTATTCGAAAATTATTATTCTGATTAAAAGCTCGTCGCTAGCCAAAGCCATCAGCTAAGCGAAAAAAAAAAAAAAAAAACGTGACGTATATTTTCATTATGATTGGTTCTTCACACTTCAAAGGAATTTGTGATGTCACTTCCTTTCAAAAGCCACGGAATAAATATCGATTATTCCGAATCCGGAATCTGGCTAGGGGAGAATCGCTCTTTCCATTCGATCCGGAATAATCGCCATATTCCGGGTGAACTGAATTCCGATTCCGTTCCACTCCGGAATAAGGGGAGAATACGGCCGTTCGTCTTATCGCAAAGCGACCCCCAAAGAGCAGACTGGCGTGCATGATTATGGCATTATCTTGCGTGTAAAATTCCCGTCTCCCGGACGACGATACGAAGAGAATTTGCCGAGGAGCTCGGGACCTATGTCCCACATCCCCGGAGACATAACAACCTTTGGGAATTGGCACGGGATGACTTCGTAGCAGATGGAAAGAATGTGCAAGGCAGATTTCCCATTGGTTGGAGCATAAGCTCCTCCCTCTGGTTGTCTAACCTTGCATGGCAAGCTGGAGCAATAGCAGGTGGAAACAGTAAACAAAAAGACCCCTACGGGACCATACATTTTACATATTAAATTAACAATTTACCTAACAAATAGCAATACATACACTAACAGATTAGTATTTACAAACTATATCACTACCATTTACAAGATTTACAAAAAAAATTTACAATTGATAAATTTATTCATGTTGAATCTTTGCGATTTCATCCATGAAGGCAAGCATCTTTTTTCCTATTTCTTTGTTAATTACAATACTTAAAATATTATCTAATTTTTCTGCAAGTTTAGCCGTCTCCCGGCGGCGAGTTGCAGTATTTAAATGGAGTAATTGGCATTATTTCCGCCATAGGTCATTGGTATAAAACTGATAGCTCAACATTTGATTGTCTGGGGCAAGGCGTTGGCTAAAATTCGGCCCACGGGATGCCGATACAATTCGCAGTTGCGCTATCGTCATCAAAAATATTCTTAGTGAGTGTCTCAAAATGATCTTTCAAAGTTATAAAGTCGGGGGCCGGGGGCAAATTAAGTTTTAATCAATAAAAACACAGTTACCAAAGCATTTAAAAGTTTGAATTTTAATTTCTAAATTTAATTTTTTTTTAAAAAGGGGCTCAGCTTTATCGTTTCATATATATATATGTATATGCAGGGCTTAATTTCTAAGAAAAGAAGTGCAAGAGCCCTAATATTCTGCAGTACTAAAACCGTAGCGCGCCCCCCCCCCCTTCCCCCCGCCATGCCATCACTCCGATCCACATATTTATATTTCATGCCTTATTTGCAAAATTTAAAGCATCTTTTTTTTCTTTATCAAAATAAGAATTTTAAATATATCTGCCTGCATATACTTAACTATCAACTATTCCACTTTTTAGCTCATCACTCCTTCGAATAGAAACCTTTGCCTAATTTTAATGTTAATTAATCGCAGAATCCTGCAATTTAATAAGGTAAGGATTATGATTCGGAAATAGTGTTGACACACACACACACACAAACAAAAAAAATTGTTTGCAGTTATGCATATATGTAGATAATGAATGAACGACAAGCATAAACATTTAAATGAAATATGTTCAGAAAATCTTACGCGTCGTTTCCTCTCCATCCCCTACATGGGCGATACACAACATAAGCGTTTTGATAGAAAAGAATGCAGAAACTTGGAGATCGGAGGGAAAGGAAAGAGTAATTTAGGTCTCGGTTTTTCGGAATCGCTATTGCACTGGGCTCCGGAGCCCTGTATTTATGAGCTCCGGTGAATTCTGACCAATATTTAAATATTTACTTAAAACAGAGAAGTACCGGAGCCGAGCTCCGGTGGGCTCCAGCGCAAATTAAGCCTTGTATATATATAGTACACATAAAGTTTTGAACGGGGGGTGGTTTTGGGTTGTAGGGGTCATGATCGGTGTAGATCTGCAAAATTTTTTCAGAAATTCCAACATAGGGGAGAATGTAATAGGCAGTACTTCTTACAAAATCTACCTAAAAATATATATGCTGATTCAATTTTGACTTCAAATACCAAAGAAGGAGTGCTATTATGTTGTGCTTTTCGTTTTCTTATTTACTGATCACCGCAATTTCCTTTAAGGTTTAAAGAAATGCACTATACTTCATATTCATGATATAGTTAGCATGGAACTGTGCTTTTAAAATTATGAATTATTTTAATTAGAAAGGTGTAGAAAAAAGTTTTGCTTTAGCCGTAGCATACTTGTTTGGTTTTATTGAGCTCTTATCAAAGTATTGCGTGGCAGCGAAATACTTATTTCCAGTGTGACTCCTCAATCTTAATTTAACACAGTAAAACCAATGGACATCGTAACTTTTTTTACTTCTTCCCATCATTTTGTCCCTGATGCCACAAAATTTTTACTTTATCCTAATTCTAATAATACTGTAAATTTGAAAGTGTTAAAATGTTTGGCTGACGTCAATGTCAAAATGTATGATTAAATGTTATTTTATATAGGCTAAGTTTTATTTGCTTTATTCAAATATTTTTGTTAATAATTCAAAATTTCATTATTTTTAATGAAAATCAATAGACATATTTCCCATAAAATTTAATCTTTTTTACGTGATTTCCACTTGAAAAATGAAACTGATTTTTATTTTTTTTTATTTTTTGTGAAGAATTAATATTTATGATGTCATACTGGAAATAAAACTGAGATTGTCAAATATTTGGTACCGATACAAGTATTAATTTTATTTTGTAGAGACAGCAGGTGAATATGATGACATATTCATAATAACAAGGCATTCAAACATTTGTTAATGAAACAAGAAGCATCAATATGAACGAATACAGAAAGTAGGTGAATATGACGTCATACTTAAAATAAAAAACGAAATATATTTTACCAATACTGACTGTTAAGCATGAATATCAGTTGCATACAGAAAACAGTTACATACATACAGTAAATAATTTTCTGTCAAACATGATGTCATGATTCACAGGAAAAGGAAAGGAACAAAAAATATGAAAAAGAGATTTTGCCAGTAAGAAAAGTGACGTCTTATTTATATTAGAAAGGACAAACGTGTCTGTGCATAACACTGAGACATTATTTTGTGAATGGCAACAGCAGACGATCAAATTTCACTTTTTACTACAATTTTTTATTTTTTTTTTAACTTCTAAACATTGCACATTTTCAATTTTTACACCGTCATATAGGGAAATATATATACCTTCAAATGCAATTTCTTTGAAAGCTATAGCTCAATTTGTTTGAAGACTGTATTGCAATTTACTACCATTACTTCTGACATGGTAAAATTGACATTTTGATTAAAAAAAATTATTTTTCTTTCTTTTGTTTTTGTACGCTAGAAGTATTACTGTTGAGAAATTACAGAACTAAAACTTTTAAATGGCTTTTTTATGTTTTCTCATACGACAACTATACTCCAAGTTTTGGAATACAGACTCAACAAGTTTTTCTTTTGCGTTTGTAGCACATCCTGGAAGGAAATAAGACAACCAAATATTAAAATTGATTTATATATTTTTTAATAAGTTTCTGCTTTGGTCAAGTTCATATTTTGATAAAATTTTTCTCATGATAGATATTTTTAAGCTGGTGAAGAAATGCATAACTAAAATTTTAAAATGGATTTTTTCCTCCAAGATCAGAACCATACCCCAAGTTAAACTTAGGTAATTATTAGATGAGTTTCAACCACATGACCACCATTTTTCACTAACCAACCAAAATCATCGATTTTTTAGCCAATATTATCGCTTAACCAATCAAAGTGGAGAAAAACTGGAAAAACCGATAGGCAAACAAAGGTTGTCATGTTGGTTGCTAGGGCTAGGGTGTGACATCAATTGAAAATTATCTAATAGGTCAGCTTCTCTTGCGTTTATATTGCCCCCTGGGAAGAAATAGGGCAATAAAGTTTAAGTAAAACTGTTTTTTGTTAATGTTCAACTATATAACAGCTATACTGTTGTTAAATATTAGCAATGAAGATTCAACACAATTTATTTTTGCATTCATAGCATTCCCGAGTGAGAAATAGGGCAACTAAATTTAAATAAAATTGGTTTTTTATGCTTTTATTATAGATTTTTTTATGTTCAGATTGGAAGTTTTTGTCCAAACTACGACAACATGCATTACTTCACTGGTGAGACATTTTGGATCAATCACTGGTAAATTATATCACAAATAGTGATGCGATACCGCATAAATCAGGAAGCAGGTCATTTCAGTCCTGATGCCATTTTGGTACATTGTTAATAAAAGAAATTCTCAAAAATTTGTTTATTAAATGTATTTATTAATAACAATTCAAAATTAATTCAATTATTAATTGTTCATATAACTAATTTATCAATTACTTGTTTAAAAACTATTACATGAACTATATAATAGTTATTACAGTGTAAATACAAATTTAATTTTTTAAAGTTTCAGTTACTATGTTATTAACTTCCTTAGGATGTATAAAAATGATAAGGATTTTGAGGATAAATATGTTGTTTATTTATTAGTTAGTTTATAATATGTTCCTTGCTCTTTAAATATAATTAATTAATAATATCGTACTCTTTGTAAATTGTAAACAATAACTGTGCTTAAAAATAAATCAAAATTTATGTCTGGACAGTATCACATAACACTGTTAAAAATTATTTTTACGTATTCGTACACTGTTGCTTTATTGTTATTATTATTAATTAATTCATAATTACTTAGACTTTTTGACTATTTTTAAAAAAAATTCTTTATTTTTTGGGAATAATAAATCAAAAATGTTCAATAAAAACTTTAATTGATGAATAACTGCTATAAAATTAATTATTAAAATAGTTAGCAATTTTAGTATAAATATTAAAATAATATTTTATTAAATATATTTTTTTATTTAATATATTGTTAATTTATTAAATTAATATAAATTACAAATTTTATTTTAAAATAAACCCAATACACAATATATTAAGTTTATAATTACATTTTATAGTAGATATAAACTGAAATTTATCCTTTAACTGTTTATTAATTTTATATTTAAAGTTGCTGACATTTTAAACTATTAATATAATTAATAATAAAACTGAAATAAAAATTTATTAAACTTATTTTTTGGGAAAGAGGGAATGCTAATCCTATGGGGAGGGATTTATCTAATATCTCGTTTGCATTTCGACATTTTTTAATAATTTTTTTTTTGCTCTTTTTTTACTTTTTCGATTTTGGTCACATATATTTTTTACAAAGTTACTTTCACTTTCAAAACGGGTTCTGAAAATGAAAGTGTCATTCTAAAAAATATCTGCAACCAAAATCAAAAAAGTAAAAAAGGTGCGATGTAGAGATGGATTTTGGCGATCCAATGCAAAAAAAAAAACTTAAAAATGTCGAAATGCAAACCAAATATTAGAAAAATCCCTCCCCATAGAATTTGCATTAGCTCGTGAGTGCCTTCGCCGGCAGGGACAGGAGCCTTAAACTGTTAGTGCTCAAGATATTTGAAAGTTTACTTTTAATAGGGATATTTTTCCAAATATTTTTAATATAAAAAATAAGGGTATCTAAAGTTTTGTCACATGATACCAAAGAAAGACACTTTTTAAATACATAATAAGAAAGAAGATAATGGAACACATTTTAAAAATCTTTCTTCATAAGTCACAAAAAGGCTGTGCTATGAAACAGTATGAGAGCAGTAGAAAGTTTTCTTTCCAGTCTCATAGTCGTAGTATGTAATACAAGTAGGATGTAATGCACATCGTATCAATTATAGCATTTTGTAAGGGGAAACAGTAATTTACTCTAACAAGTTGAAAATTGCTCGTTAAACGTGGCAAATGATGTGCGTTCGTACTATAACTAGTTTTATAATAATTTTTTGCACTGCATATTGTACTGAATGTATATTTTAGTGCACTTCATAAGTGCCTATCAATTTCATGTTGTTCAAAGGGCTGTAACATCATTAAAATGCACTTGAAATATTTTTTTTCCCATTGGCCATAATGTAACAGAAAACTTTTGACTGTCCCTGTTATTAAACTATGCATCTGATTTTCATAAAATTGGAAATGAGTCGACAAAATTTTGCAACAATTATATATTTAAAATTTCAGATCATTCGGACGGCTGTAATATCATTAAAATGCACTTGTAATAATTTTTTCCCATTGGTCGTAATGTAACGGAAAACTTTTGACTGCCCCTGTCATTAAACTATACATCCGATTTTCATAAAATTTGAAATGACTCGATAAAATTTTGCAAAAATTATATATTTAAAATTTCAGACTATTCGATTGGGTAGTTTTTGCTCTGTTATATGCGGAAAGACGACCAAACGACGACTATAGGTGCTACGTATTTATATAATTACGAACGCACCTAAAAATAGAAAATGGTAGTGTTCATGCTCCAACAGCAGATGAAAAAACAATACTATACCAGTACCCAGCCGTATAGAGAAATAAGTAGAAATGCTGGGATACATTAACATGCATAAAAGAACCAATAAATCACATTAACCCTTTAGAAAGCGATAATGAAAAATTTAATCAATGGTAGGAAACTATTATTCCAAATAACTATAAATGGTTAAAAACATAAAAAATAATAAGTTTTTATTACAAATTATGGCAGTTAGTAAAGAAGCTTACCAGTCAAAGAGAAAAATTTTAGATGATGTGTTTTGGATTCATATTAGAAACAAAAGTCTCCATTTTTTAAAACCAGTTGTAGAACTAATTGAATCCTTTCAATCAAATTTATTTACTATATGAAAAACTTAACGCCATAATATATTATCTACATAACTGCTTCCTGTATCTTTATTGCAAGAAAAAAAAGGAATTTATTCAGTACAAATTTACAAAAAAAGGGTCATTAGTCCTCTTTATCTTGCAACAGATATTTTAAATCTAGTAATGCAAGGAAGTACAGTTGGAAAAAAGGAAAAAAAAAAAAAATAAAAAATAAAAAAAATAAATGAAATAGCCATTTAACTGGAAATTATGACTTTTTAAATTTATGTTTCGAAAAAAATAAGGTTAAGGATTCTTCATGCTAAAATTGTACCAAACTCTGAAATTTTGAATACAAGCACCTTACTTTGATAACATATTTGTCTTTTCTGCAAAATGGAAAATCATTCGTTCAAATAGATTTAAAATTTGGAACTCCTAATATTTATTTATTTATTTTAAACGAAAAAAAAAATATTTTATCGATGCTGGATTATTTTGGACTTATGTTTGCCACAGGATTGTGGTTCATGAAGTTATTCCATCTTGTGCTGCGGTTGCAGCCTTACCAACATCAATAGTGAAGCATACCAGGCTAGGTGTGTCATTCCAGGTAGCTCAGATGGCAGAGCGTTGGTGCGCCGAACCAAAGACTCAGGTTCGAACCCTGGTCTTGATGCTTTTTCACTCTGTTGGTTTTACGTCTTGTTAGCATTGTGAATAAAAATTCACTTAATTAAATCCCAATACTTAATTCATTTATAATTCTTGCTAAACAGACTACAATGAAGGTAGTTTTTTTAAGCACTCATGAACTAATTTGCAGAATGAGCTGTAATTTTTACCCGACTGCCAAGAAGGGTTATGTGTCATGCGTATCTGGGTATGTGGATTTCTTTATACCCTCGAAACCTCCCAACAGCTAGATGGATTTTAATGAATGAGGTCTCTATCGATTCGTCTCAACCGTCTGATGGTTATAGGATAGGGTTTTTTTTATAAATTTTATTCAAAATGGTGGTAGAGACGAAAAAAAATTTGTACATCCCTATTGAGTGGCATATCATTGGATAGGTCTTTCAAAATGAAGACGAGTTTCATTGACTATTTTACAGTCAGAAGCTCCATTTAAATATTACACAACCTGGAAGTTGTGTAGGTAGGATCTCTAGCTTTACTGCAACTCTAACCATCATAGACATCTATATGCCTCATCAAAACAGTGTTTATAGATAGGAACTAACAATTAAACACAACTAAAAAGTTACCAATACAAGTAAATAATAATAATTAAAAAAAAAATAGGTAAGTAATATAAAAGATAGTTTCACATTGATGAGAAATAATTAATTACAGTACAGAACCATTTATCCGGAATGGTAGGGGTCAGATATATTCTGGATAACTGGTTTTTCCAGTTAACTGGTTGGGCATTAAAGCAGCATCCATTTGATAAGTTTTATGGAATATATGTGGTTGTGGCGTTATTTTTGATTTAAAATTATTAGATTATTTAGATTAAAAATCAAATGCAAGAAAGATCAAAAGTTACCCAGAGTTTGAAAGAAGGTAATTTATGGGAATCCCTTGGGAACAAAAATTCTTCTGTTTCCTCTGCATAAAAATTAACCCCATTTCCTGCATACTGTGACATATATGGCACATACTGAATTTACTGTAGTTCTGCAATTGTTTTTAATCGCAGAAGTTCCATTCTTTGTTTAATACGTCAGTGGATGAGGCATGTTATGCCAACAGGTGCGGCCTCCTTTCGAGCGGCTTTTTGCACCAAAAAAGAGGCGAACAGTGAGAATTTATAGTTGTTACTTTGTCTTGCTCGATAGTGAATATTTTTGTTGCTTTTGTGTGGAAAAATGAAGAAGAATGGATCCTCTGAATAATATATCATGAAGGTAACACATTGTAGAAATGCAAGCGTATATAGCACATAAAAATCGGTAGGGGCCACATATGTCACACCATGCATTGACGGGTTGTATTTTTCCATAATGGTTGAAATATGTATTTGTTTATTCACCATCAAAAATGCAAAGTGTCACTTTGTCTGAACAATGACCAAAATTGCTTTGCCAAGTTTCACACTGAGTGAAGGGTCCAGAGCCAGTACTAAGGAGGGGCAAAGGGGGCACGTGCCCTGTGCACCAGGACGAAGGGATGCCAAATGAAGATTTTGTTTGTCGATTTTTCTCACATCTATGTTTAGCACGGTTTTGTTAAAATCATCCTGTCTTGAGTATACCAAAGCATAGAAGAATCTAAAGATAATATGGCATAAGGATCCTGTATAAAGCAGAATTTGTTTTCGATTCTTGTCGATTCTGTTTTCAAGATTTTAATGAATCAATATTTTGCAAAGCAGATTTTTCAGTATTACATATTTTATTATTACATATTTTAAAATAAGTCGACTATTAGAAAATTAGTGGAATTCTCTTTGTAAATATATTTTTGCAGAGGAGGGGGGCGGTGGCACCAAAATCCGTTTGCCCCGGGTGCAAAAAAGGCTAGTTTCGGCCCTGGGTCATTGAGTGACTATAGTTTTCAACAGCATTGTGTCAGTTACTGCAGACTGTAGTTCTTGGCCAAAAATATGTATCAGTTACTCTAGCCTGTAATTTTAAACCAAACATGTATCAGGTACTGTAGAATGTAGCTTTTCAATAAACGATACATGTATCAATTTCTGTAACTTCATTTTTCAATAAACGATATACGTATCAATTACTGTAGGCTGAAACACACCTACACAAATAGATTTCATATGTTCTTTCTCTATATATTTTGAAATTTTAAGAGTTGCATGCAAGTTTTATGGCTGATTTAATTACTATGGAAAAGTAGTCGCTAATGCATGGTGTGACATATATGGCACAAACTTAAATCGGCCTTAAATTAAGGTGGATTTGAAAATTTCGAATTTTGAGTGATTTTTGATCATGTTACATTAATATTTAGCAAACTTTAAAATTTTTCTGCATGCAGGAAAAAAAATCATGCAGAAAGGGGTTAAAATGTCTAAATACAACTAAATATGTTTCCATTTCAAATACTAGATGTTGACATCAAATTCTACATTTGTTTCAAGCAGTGCATATGTCAAACTGGCAGTATATGACACTTTTTTCAGCAAAGATTCTGAAATAAGTCTATTAAAAATATCATTCCGGATAACTGGTTTTCCGATTAACTGGTTTCTGGATAAATGGTTTCATACTGTAGTTCACTTTTTATGCAGTCGGTTTTTTTTATTTTTTAAATTTATTCTTTTATATATTATAATAAACAAGCAGGCTAAGCCCACTTCGCTGGTCTATTTTTCAAATGAACCTTGATCAAACAAAATGATGAATTCGACCTTGTATTTTAAATTAATATGGACCTTCACCTGGAAAGTCTTTCTGCATTTTCTGAGTATGATGTGAACGCCAATGAGCTATTATATTATCTTATGCATTAGGCAAAATTTGGGCTATTCAGAAGTAACTCTTTTGTAGTAGATCTTTAAAGTAGAGGTTGGGGTGGAAATAGGGCCGTTATGATTATCAGAAAATAAAATGTTCTCTAGTCACCACACTACTAAAATGAGAGATAATTACAATGATCGCAGAGAGTGACCACTAAACATTAATCATGTTCGGATTGTTCACTTTTGTTTGTTAGTTCTTGAACTCCGGGTTTCTCAGCTTAGTGGTATGTGTGGTTCTGGTAACTTAAATACAATCTCTCTCTACGTAACATTATATTTCGTAATATACGTCTTTTTCTGACAGGTCTACTACAGTTTTCTACCTTCGGATTACAGCAGAGTAAATACAGTAGAAAAATGTAATAAATTATTAGCACACAAAGAACTGTTTAACTTGCATATTTAAAAGAAATGTGAATCATATAAAAGTGGATTTTTAAAACTGAAGTGTTTGAATAAAATTAAAATAATGTCATTTTCACTGCCATTTCTTTTTTTATACCAATTGAAATCATGTAACTGTTAACCTGGAAAAAACCCCTCAATAACTGATTATGATAGTAAAATAAACTTCTTGTTTTCATTGTGTTTGAATATTACTACAAATTGAAAATTTTAATTACCTACAATAAATAAAATGAGTAATTTACTTGCTAGTCTCTTTCTTAATTATTATTTTTAATTATTCATTGGCAGTGTAATATACCCCTTTTACTTTACATACAATGACTATAACATTGCAGTAATTCAGAATATATTTATTCGCTACAAATTAGTTGACGTCCAATAACCAGATATGATGTAATGTGAAAAATCTACAGCATATATTTATAAAAGCTTTATTAAAATGTATTTCTGATTTACATTTAACTAGGTACATACCTTTATAGAACAAAATAATATATGCTGGTAAGACAGGAAAATTTTAATGCACACTAAAATTACATATTTAAACATTACACATACTTAAAACTAAATCAATTCTTTCTATTTTCCTCTTAAGATACTTTCTTGTAGATGTACTCTATTACATCAAAGAAAAGAATATACAGAATTCTGCCATACATACAATTACGGTATAGTTTATGATAAAGCAAGATATTCAGCACAGCATCCAAATAGTATTTTTCATTATATAAAATATAATCCCCAGAGAGAAACTTGATTCATATTTACTGTCCACTCATAACAGGAATCCAGATGATTTTACACATATGTAAATGAAAGTCAAGCAATTCAACAATGGACTGTAAAAATGAGGCTGCAATGAAGAAAAATAAATTTTATTCATACAATATATAGAAGTATGTTTAGCATATGGTATAAAATTATTAATAACATAGACATCTACAAATCAAACTTTCATTTTTAAATGCAGAAGTATAAAAAGACTAAGTCTATTAAACTATAATCAGAACATTTTTATTATTGGTGACCACGATAACCTGGGAGGACATGCCTGATAGACCCAGAGTGTGTATGGTTTTTACAACTGTCACCACTATCTTTTTAAAAGTAACCTTCAACTTATTTTATCGCAAAATTTTTAACAATTGTCTGCAACTAAGTAAGGTGACAATTATTATTTGTATTTATTGGTGACAAATTACCACTATTCATACCCTGGGTAAGTGCACATTCTCCTGGGTTAAATGGGTAACAATGGAACAGTCATAGTTTTTTTTTCTTGTTAAATACCGGATATCTTACTTTAAAATTACAGACAACTGACATGACTGCAACTAGTATGAAATTTAGTATATTTCAAAGTAGTTTCTAAACAAGTAAATAGCCATGGTGCATTTTTTTAATGAAAAATTGTAAATATTTTGCCATACATATTTTTTATTAACAGCATCTAGCTTTACTGTAACTATTGTTCAATTTAATTACATTTCAAATTGTGACAAGATAATGCTTTTGTCAATCAAACTTGCTGCAGACACAATCAAGGGAAGGCTGGTTGTCTATTACCAGGGTGGGCAAAAACTCAGTCTAATTTTGTTTGAATGTATAATCTTTTCATGCTTAATAAATGCCTTGTACCTAACAAAGAGGGTGGAGGGGGGGGGATGAAGGAGGTAGATCCATTTAATAGTTTTTAAAAGTTTTGAAAGCATTAAATTTCTAGATAGATCACCTTTGAAACCAAAAAAAATGTTCTTCAAAATCACTAAGGGAAAGATTGCTTACAGCAGTTTAAGAAGAAAATAGATGAAATTATAAATTGAAATTCGCAAAGTAAAGCAGCGATTCCCAAACTATGGGTTGAGATCCAATGATGGGTTGCAGGCGATGGTTTGCTGGGTTCAGAACAAGCGCTCTGAGATCTCTAAAAATGTATATTATCTGATGAATCGAAAAATGTATTTTTTATGATGCAAAACAATAATGAGAACAATATGTCGCAACTTTTATGTTACGAAAAAATAAAGGTAAAAAACTTTGTGAAGAGGCAGTGCTTTATTTAACCTAATGTAGAGAGTGGTTTGAGACTAAAATTAAAAACATTTCAATCCTGATACAGATGCAAAACAATGTGATAAATTGCAAGGATTTTTAAACTGTATTTTTAATAACAAATTTCTTAATGATTCTATTATCCCTTATGTAAATTATATTTTAATTATTCAACTTTCCCATTACTGTACCTATTACTGTTTTTGTACATATGTTATATGTTTTGTGTGAATGTTTACCTTTTTGTAGAACAGATTATATAAAAGGGGCTATAATATATGCATGGGTGACCTGGTAGGTCACTAAAGTTTCTTTAATTTTAAGGTGGATCTTGTAACAACGTTTGGGAACCACTGAACTAAAGGTATAACCATAACTTTTATTCAAGGTGGGTGGATTAGTGTTAAAAATGACTCAATCATAAGTATGAGACAACAAAGGGATATGGTTTGAAATTCACAGATAGAGATTAAATGAACTAAACACTGGTAAACTATAATAAGGAAAGGTAATTTTATAATAACTTTAAATAATGGTTATTGTTAAGCATTACACCATAAAGAGTACATTTTGTAATTCTTTAACAATGTGTAGACTAGGCCTAGGCCTTAAATCGATATAAAGCTTACATCGGAAATCCGATTTAACCATTGGTCTTAAATCGATTTAAGCTAAAATCGGAAATCGCGATTTAGCTAATGTCAAATCGCGATTTAGCCAATGTCTTAAATCGCGATTTAGCCAATGTCTTAAATCGCGATTTAGCCAATGTCTTAAATCGCGATTTAGCCAATGTCTTAAATCGCGATTTAGCCAATGTCTTAAATCGCGATTTAGCCATTGTCTTAAATCGCGATTTAGCCATTGGCTTTAAATTGATTTAAAACAAAATACTGATTCAGAGCTAACATCGGAAAAACGATTTATCTACTTTGATGTATCTACTACTTACATGACAAGCTGGTGTTAAATCGATTTAGGAGGATCCGATTTAAGCAAACCTCAATGCTTTCCGATTTAAGAAAAACAAGGCAAGCTGGTGTTAAATCGATTTAAGACGATCCGATTTAAGCAAACATCGCAATCCTCCATGCTTTCCGATTTAAGGAAAACAAGGCAAGCTGGTGTTAAATCGATTTAGCAGGATACGATTTAAAAGAACATCTCCGATTCAAGAAAAAAGTGATTTAAGAAAACAATGATTTAAGTAAGAATTGATATTTATTTATTTATTTTGTAAACAAGATTCAGAGTTTACGAGATTGGAATGTGTATTTTTCAGAAATTAAGAACTTATATAGTGGAAAGTTGAAAGGAAAAAGTAATGTTTAAATCTTAAAATCCAAATTCATCGAATTTCAATTTATATGCTAATGCAATCTTTTGATGATAAATTAAGTTTTCACATATTTGAATAATATTGCAATATGTATTTTTTATTTTCCAATATTCTGTAATTAATTAAAATGTTTTAAAGTAGAATCCTGCATTGTTTCAAAAGATTGTTTTCCTGAAATTCATTCAGCATTTATATGATTAAAAATAATAATAATAAAGTTTTATATTTAAAATCCAAACTCATCGACTTGCAGTTTATACTTTTATGCATTCTTATGATGAAAAATTCATTTTTGAAATGTTTTAGTAATATTTTAACATTTATTTTTTATATTTTCTATTATTTTGTAATTAATGGAATTATTTTAAAGTATAGTCATGCATTGTTTTGTGTATCACTATTTGGCCATGATCCACATGAAATATTTTTCTTTTACTAATAATATTTTTTCCCTGAAATTGATTGAGTATTTATGGTTGGAAAAAAAGAATAAAGTTTCATATTTGAAATCCAAATTCATCGAATTTCAGTTTTTATTTTTATGCATTCTTTTAATGAAACATTCCTTTTTCACATGTTTGGGTAATATTTTAATACATATTCTTTATTTTCTATTATTCTGTAATTAATTAAAATATTTTAAAATAGTCATGCATCAGGTTTGACATCTGATTTCAATGCCAGTCACATGGATTAAGTATCTTGCTGAAATTGATTCACTATTTATATCCAAATTCATCCATTTTTAGTTTATATTTTTTTGCATTATTTTCATGAAAAATTAATTTTCATATGTAAGGGTATTATGGGAATATTTTAGTTTTAATTTATTATTATTTTGTAATTAATTAAAAATACTTTAATAAAGTTCTGTAATGAGCCAAGTAACTTTATTTTTACAGCAGAATGAGGGAAGGCTGGAGGAGGCATTCATTAGATTTTTCTGCAGATCTGCGATTTTCTGCTTTTTTGACATTTTGTTATCATTAAAAAGAGATATATTTTAAGATTATATTTTATTACTAATCTTAATGGATGGCAACGGCCGTGAAAAAAATCAGCAATTTCAGTAATGTGCTCCAAAGCTCACACTTTCAATCCTTCTCCATCCACTATATAAATGTCAGCATTTATGTTAAACAAATCTTATTATAATCTAAAAGTTAAAAAGATATAAAATTGCACCTTATTTCTCATATCTTCCTCCCCCCCCCCCTTTTTTTACTACTTTTCTCATCATGGTAAATGAATAGTTAAATTCATCATTGAATTCTTTTAATATGCTTCTGTTTTACCTCTAACTTTTTTAATCTGTGTCTGTAAAAAAAAAAAAAAAGTATATGTAGGTTGTTAGCAATGAAGTGCTATTTGGGTGGAGTAGGGGATGTCCCCACCCCCCTTAAGGAATTTAGATTGTAGCAGGCATAACAAGTCAGACAAAAAAAAAATCATTTTCTTTTATATTACTAATTAAAAAATGAGTTTATAAAATGTATTACAATAGGTCACTAATTTTTTTAATGGAAAAAAAAAACTAGTGTTTTGGGACATTCAAAGTTTTTTTTATGTGTAAAATGTACTTCTTTTCAAAATTATTTGAAAAAATAAAGCTAAGTATACTAAATAATACAGAAAGGGGGGGGGGGGCACATAAAGACCGTATTTTGTTACTAAAAATTAAAAAATACGCTTCCAGATTCTAAAATGTAAAATCGGTGTTAAATCGCGATGTTAGATGGAAGATAAATCGATTTAAGAAATTTCTATATCGCCCAGTCCTAGTGTAGACAGATTGTTTTTATTAAGTAAATTGCTGAAATAATTTTTTCATTGAAGAATAGGGGATAAAATACAAGATGATTTGACAGGTATGCACATTTAAAATTCAGAAAATGTTATTGTAAAATTACTAAACAATGTACAAAAGAAAAATATGTATCATTGTCATTAATTAAAACTTCTTAACATATTGAGTGCCAAGTCAGTCAACAGCGACTAACACTGAACTTTCTATTTACGCTGTGTCAGCCATCGGTGACTGACAATTATGGATTGTATAATGGGAATCTTATTTCATGGCCCAAACAGACAAAATAGACTTTGCATTTAATATGTTAATCATGGCTGCACAAAATACTTTTACAAATAAAGATGGCTTTTAGTTTTGCGTTTTTGAGAATACCCTGAATGAAAATTCTTTATTCAGGCTATGCTAAAATTTGACATTTTTCTGCTCAACATCTCAAATCTTTCTCACATAAATACAAAAACATTTTCATCACAATACATGAAAATTTTAGGTATTCTCATTCAGATGCCAATGAAATGAATATATATTTGATTGGAATCACCTTTTCCTGATTATTAAGTAAAAATAGACTCCAATTAAGGCTTGTTCTCAAGTTCACAGCTCAAGTGCGAAACTTTCTGACACAATGACGTGCACATTTTTAAATGTAAAGGTATAAAATTGGCAGACTTGACTATGGAAGTGATTTGAAATCAAAATGATTAATTCATTTTTTGATAAATAAATTACCTATCGAGTTATAAGCATTTTTGATTATGTGACAAGGCGTTTTTCTCCCTTCGCTGACTGTTTTTTCTGCTTTTGTCAGGAAATCCAGTTCAAAACACCAACTTTGACAATATTTTTTGAAAGATCTATTGTGTCTACAAAAAATGGAAAACATCTTTCGATTACAAAGTTTCTGAATAACAGCAAACTGCCAGTTTCATGCATTTCCGAAGAAAAAGGAATTAAAACTTATGTCATAAAGCTGCCCCTTTGGATTTGAGAACAGCCTTAAGCACATTTAAAATTCAAGAAATGTTACTGTAAAACTACTAAATAATGTACAAAATAAAAGTGTGTATCATTCACATTAATTGAAACTTCTTAATCATAACTACACAAAATATTTCTACAAGTAAAGATGACCTTTAGTTTTGTGTTTTTGTGAATATCCTGAATGGAAATTCTTTAGTCAGGCTATTCTAAAATTTGTCATTTTTCTGCTTAACATCTCAAATCTTTCCCACATAAAAACAAAAACATCTTCATCATAATGCAAGAAAATCTTAGGTATTCTCATTCAGATGTCAAAGAATTGAATAGATATTTGATTAGAATCACCTTTTCATGATTAATAAGAAAAAATTATTTAAAACTCCAATTCTAATAGGATTTTTTGAAAGATGCTTTATTTTTGTAGAAAAATAAAAGAACTTTCTTCATTCTTTAGAAGTTGAATAAGAACAGTAGCAAATTTTATGCATTTATGGATGAAAACGATTTTGTGAATGTATTGAAAAGTAGCAAGTTTGGATTTGAGAATAGTCTTAGATACAAACAGCAAAGGAAAAAAAATTGACAGATACAACATTGTATGCTCTACAACTTTTAACACGGGATTACATGCGCAGGGTATGACATACCCAGGGTAGGCACAGTTAGATTTCTCACCACTAATTTTCAAAACATAATCTTCAAATTACTTTATAGCAGTAATTGTGAGCAATGTGAATGATTAAATAACATGGCGATTTTTGTTTGAATTTACTGGTGACAAAGTATAAGTCGTACATATCCTGGATATGTGCGAGCATTCCCGGGTTAAAGTTTAAGCTATGCACAACAGCAACAAAACTACAAAGAACATTAGAAATATTTATACTAAATATTAAACATTCATAAATGCCGGAGATTAACAGCAGAATAAGGGAGAACTTTACTTGTTGCAACTAATTTAAGACCAGTGACAAAAGTAATGCTTTACATGCAATTATTTGAGCTGATTTTTATCAAATTATACACAAGTTCACCAGAGGTACAACATATCATTAGGTTCATAATGAGAGTTGCACAACTTTAGAATGGTTTGATGAATGCAGTGAAATGAGTATATTTGGCATATCTCTATTCTAAAAAAAAATTTTAATAACCTTGCAGCTGCCGTTTTTCAATTGACTAACATCTTTAAAAACAGGTGTCTATGCACAGAAAATCTATATTTTGATCTGCATATAATCTTAATCTTTTTTTTTTTTTTTGCTGGTTTATTTATTTGGTGTTATTTTTCAAAAATAGTAAGAAACCAAGCAAAATTTGGGGCGTAGAGAAGTAAGGAGATCTATATCTGTATTGGTCATTTAAAAAAGAACACAAGTCAAGTTCTGGCCAGAACAATAAAATTTATTATTATTCTTATTTATTTGAATAACCACAAAATAAATAACTGATGACGAATATACAAATTTAAATATCAAAGAAACATAACCGTGTGAAAAAAAAAGATCTTGAAAATATACAGTATTTGAGTTTTTATTCATTATTGAAGATTTTAAATGTGTTTGACTTATGTAGTTTTTGAAATGACTAATTTATTTCCATAGAACTGAATTAAATGAATGAACAATTTAATCTTTGGAAAAATTATGTCTTGATTTGCATGCAAACTTTTACACGTGAGGACCCCAGAAGCCAAGGGATACAAGTGACCAAATTTAGATTTGGAATAAATTGAGTACTAAGTTGAATATCAGTATAGTAATTGACCGAATTAACATATGAAACTGTTGCTTATTTCATAGCAGTCTCTTATTTCAATAACTGTGAAAGGAAAGTAGAGTACAATACATTTTTTAATTGTCTGAACGAAGCGAAGGCTAATACTCAGCCAAATATTACTGTCCGGACACATTACAGCTACGATGGATATTAACGCCATGTCCTACTAAAAAAAAAGCCTAATAAAAACCTTTCGTCAAGCATAACTCAAAAAATATTTGTTGGATTTCGTTTCTGATTGCACCAGAAGGTACCTATGAGAGCCACCTACTGAATGCACCTACTATGAAAAATAAGTTCCAAACCGTTTAAAAATTATATTAAAAAAACTGATAAAAAAGCACAATTTATCTGCATACGTCACAGAAATTTGGTGTGCGTCACTTTCACCGGTGGATGTTTTCGTAGACAACTGGTTTGAACACATGGAGCAAAAAAAAAAAAAAAAAAAAATACGCATGCAGTAATATTGAATAGATCAGTTTTAACCACGTGATCACAAACCTTGCAACAACCCGTGGCGACCAGTTTTGGTGGGCAAAAAAAAAAAATAATACAGTACTCCGTACCACGGTGACTGTTTTTAGCCTGTTGTATAAAATCTGGCCTGTTGTATGACATACAATTGTGCATGATTAAAACAAAAGACATGAGTGTTTATTGCTCCGGGAGGTTATCTTTCTCTGGATGTCTGTCTGTCTATCATACAGCATGCAATTTTCTTGTAGAGGATGATATTATTATGCAGTAAAATTTCCATAACGGACACACCCGAATAGTGGACACCTCTATTTAGCGGGCATTTTTTCGATTACCAACCCTTAAATAACTGTACATTTTTTACTATCAGTAGCGGACACCTCTAAATAGAAGACAATTTCTGCATTCAGAGATGTTACTGTATATAATATTGATAGTTATTTTACAGGGCCGCACAAAAGAATAAGAATATATGAAATGAATATAAACTAAATTCGGGATTGGTAGATCGCTGATGGTAATGCAATTTTAGGATGTTGTTACAGTCATCCGCAGCATGTTTTTAGTGTTTCGTTCATCTAACGAAACCCTACCTGTCTCACTCCTTTGTCTGTCTGTCCGTCTGTCACAGAGCCCGTTCTCATAAACTATATAAGTCGGAGACTTGAAAATTTGCATACTTATAGCTGAACCCCACACATCAAACGGCAAATAATAAAATTTTGAAAAAGTCTAATATTTAACACTCTGGGTTCTAACTTGTGTATTTTAAGCAATTTTTTTAACTCAGCCCCTAATTAAGTTGGAGACATGAAATTTTGCATACTTACAGCTGAACACCTCACATCAAACGACAAATAATAAAATTTTGAAAAAGGTCTAATATTTAACCTTCTGGGCTCTAACTTGTGTATTTTCAGCAATTTTTCTAACTCAGCCCCTAATTAAGTTGGAGACATGAAGGTTTGCATACTTATAGCTGAACACTTGCGATAACACGATAAATCATAAAATTTTGAAAAAGTCATATTTAACCCTCCGGTCTCTAACTTCTGTATTTTAAGCAATTTTTCTAACTCAGCCCCTAATTAAGTTGGAGACATGACAATTTGCATACTTATAGCTGAACACCTCACATCAAACGACAAATACTAAAATTTTGAAAAAGTCTAATATTTAACCTCTAATATTTTCTCTTGTGCAATTTTTTAATTTAAACTGTTTTGCAGTACTATTTTTTGTTCATTTTGCATAATAAGTGTAATGTGACGTAATTTCTTCTATTTCAGACTTCTAACGCATGTTAATGAATTTATTTTACAATATCCCTTCTCTTTTAAAATTCACATGTAAATATAGTTTTTATGGCGTAATTTCCAATAAGTGCCTGCTTTTTATACCTAATTATTTAATTCTAATTTGAAGGGTTTTTTCTGTTTATAATAGTAACGTGTAAATAATTTTTTTATTTGAAGCAAACATTATTGTTTGCGCTGTTTATACAGTTGGCAACAGTTTAAATTAATACCATTTTCTAAAATATGTAAAAAATATCTGTCAAAATGCTGAATATTTGAAATTAAAATAAAAATAAAACCTCAAGAATGAGTCAAATTAAAAAAAAAATTGGAATCTGCATACCGGGATCTTCTATTGAATAAAACGTTATAAAAATGATTAAATTCCCATGTATAGCTTTTGCTCATATAAAACTTTTTTAATGAAACGACTTTGTCCAACTTTAGCATTAAATATCTCTTAAAATAATTCTTCGATTTGAAAACTGTATGCATTAGCGTGTTAATCAAACATTTCGCTATAATACCACCAATTTTCATATTTTTGTATGCAATAGTTTTCTTAATATTAACGAAGAAAGACCTCCGGTCACAAAAAATTCAAAACCGGCGGCGGCGGTGGTGAAAGCGTTAGTTACTTTTTTTAGAATAGAGAGATATATAAAAATGAAAACTTGTCTATCTGTCTGTTTGTAATTCTATAAAAATCCACCATTTGGAAGACAAAATTGTGAAAAGATACGTACATGTGTAAGTGTATTAAAACATTACCGAGGCAACTAAAGTAATCTGGAATCGAAATAATTTATAGTTAATTTTTAATTAATAAAAAACCACCAATTTAACAGCAATTTCTTATCAAATTTAAACAGCTTTCGTTATAGCAGTTGCCAACAATTAAAAAACACAATAAAATTATTACTACAACAATTAATTTTCTACTGCAAGATTTCCACGTAAAAAATGAAAATGAAATAAATAGTTTGCCGAATTTAAAAAAAGGTGAATATTACGTTATAACTTTTCTATTGCAAGATATTCACGTGAAAAATGAAATAAATAGTGTGACGAATTTAAATGAAAGTTAATATAACTTCATAACTTTTCTATTTCAAGGTTTCCACGTGAAAGAGGAAAATATTACGTTATATTGTAAATATAAAGGGCGTGGTGGATATAGTATAACGTCATATGAGTGTGAAAAATGTATTGAAGCATGATAAAAACCCGATTAGGGAAATACTGGCGTATTTTAACATTATTGTTCCAATTATAAATTGAAATAAGTTCATTTATAGCTGTATTCTTTTGCGTCTGTTATATACATTTATACATTTTTATATAGCGTTTTCATATGATTCATTCATACAACATTTCGACTGCTTTTTTTAATGTTTGTTTTGTGTTGTATGTTAAATTTTGAAATTGATTTTTCAGAACAAACATCCTTTAAATTCTGGGCAACGCCGGCACTTTAGTTTGTAACAGATAAATGGCTTTTGTATCTGTACATCTAATGCTAATATTATAAAGCGTTATAATATTATAAAGTGTATAATATTATTAATGCTTGTACAATCGTGGAAAAAAAAAGTAAACACCCCCTACTACCTTCTCAACAAGTTATCGTAGAAGAAAGTTACTGGTACCGAACGATTAGAAATAAAGTCTACTTTTAAATGATGTATATAAAATTTGTTTAAGGGCCATCTACATATTAAAATGAACCATAACTTTGTTTTTTTCAATAGCAGTACACAATTCTGACAGCATAAATGAACTCTACACCTTTCAATTAGCCTATAAAAAATTTTTTATGCAATTCGTGCCATAAGTTTCCGAGAAATTAATTATTTTAAAACAAGAGTATTATAAGGGCTGTATCCAAATTGAAGTTCCGAACTCGATTGTTTACCGAGAGAGCCGCGTTATTGATCAAGGCACGTTTAAGCGTCAATGAAACCTGTTTGATTACAGGATAGCAGAATAAATTTCAAAAATTTACTCACTTCTATCATAGACGGCCCCTTAAACCACCATTTTGCCGTTTTTTAAGCATAATTTGAAAACTACTTGGAAAAAAAAAATGTGAAATTTCGGATTTCCATAAAGCAGGACTTAATAAATCTAAATCCATCAAAAAAATTGTTTATTGCAATTCATAATTTTTTTTAATATTAATTTCATAATTCATATCATAAAATTATAAAAATTGCAAATTCAACATATTTATGTTTGGGTATATTAGTATTATTGTTACACAAAAAATTAGCTCATTAGGAGCATAATTTCAGAAGATATAAATAAAAATATGAAAATATAATTTAACATTAGAAGTACTAAATTTTGAATGTCTATAATTCAAAAACTTATCATTCGAATGACTTGAAATTTGGTTTCTAGGCATATTTTGAACCGAAGATTTGAAATATCTCGTTAAATTTTGGTACTGCCATTGAAAAAAATGAAGTTTGGATTCATTTTAATATGTATATGGCCCCCTAAGCAAATTTTATACACACCATTTAAAAGTAGACTTTATTTCCAATCGTCTGGTACCAGTAACTTTTGTCTACGATAATTTGTTGAGGAGTTAGTAGGGGTGTTTACTTTTTTTTCCACGACTGTACGTTTGTGAGGTGTTATCTCTGAAACTACATAGTCAACTTAAAAAAATGTTGCTGGCCATCTCTGCTCCGAAAAAAAGACTATTTTATGTCAGTGCAAGAACCTACATCACTGCAGGAGCAAAAAAGCTCTAAAATTGTGATTTCTGTGATATTGATTGGGTTAGAAACTTTAAATTTGGTGCGGTAGTTACTTTTAAGATGTAAATACTCGTAATGAACGCTGTCTAAAAGGTTCAATTTAACGGATAAACGTAAACATTTCTAGAAAGGTTCTAAACTATGATTTATTTGGAATACTGAAATTTTTGGGATACTGTTGGGGTTAGAAACTAGAAAATTGGCATGGTAGTAATTAATAAGATGTAAATGCTCGTTGTAGAATGAATTCTAAAAAATAGAAAGACTAAACAAAGCGGAAAAAGATCTAAAGATGATCTAAGTAACGAAGTACATGGAATTGTTAGGAATATAAACATGAAAATTGACATGGCTGTATTTATCATGACGTAAATTCTCGCAATAGAACAATTTCTAAAAATGTCGTTATATAAAACAGTGCAGAAACAAAAAACTTTTGAAAAATTTCTATTTCTGTGCTACTGCTGAGCCCAAAATCTTGAAATTTTGCTACGGGTTAGTTTTAAAATATAAAATTGTCTCTATGAATGGTTTCTAAAAAATTTAAAATTTAAAAATATGAAATTAACGGAAAGCGATCTCAATTACCATTAATTTGGAATTATTAGGTACAGCAACTTTAAATATTTCATAATGCTTTTCCTTCGCAAAACATGCAATTTAAATGCAACAAAACTGATAGATACCCACCTAGCATTAAATAAATTGTGTAAATATTGAATAAAGACCTGTATGAAACAGTGAGTAGGTTGCCCGAAAGTACTTGTTAAAGTGTTCCTTCTCTAGGCTTTTCTCTCTCTCGCCAAGGCCACTAACAGAGGGAAGTGCCGTTTTAAATGTAATATGAATTTTTTATCCGATTCATTTTTCTAGACATTTTATCATAAGGTCATATTCTCAATTATCATTAGTAGATTTTTTATATATTAACTTATTCTGGTGAAATTTTATAATCGGGTTCATATTGGCGTATGTTAGCTTGCATGATTTGCTGAATATCCATACATATTTATGTATGGATTTGTAAATTACTTCAAATGACACTTTGACAGCTCAAAAGTTATGCAGACGATATATTCAGATCTTGTGTCATACTTTATGTTGTAATCATTGCCGATTTCTTTTATTTAATGCATGCTAAATACAGCTCAACTTGTGCGGAATATGTTTGAAAACAAAACAATACAGCGTATGTAGTGGCCAGCATACACTCATCATTTAAATCCGATCGAGCATATCTAAAACACACTCTAACGAAGCATTGCATGCCACTGTTAATAGATTCGGTACTTTGACACTATATCAGATTTTGAGGAGAGAATTCCTTAAATGTTATCGACAACCTCATTGCATCCGTGGAAAACAGATATTGTACAATATTAACTATTCCGGGGGAGCACACACCATATAAAGTATAGTCCATTCTTTTTAAACATCATATATTTGTCATTTAAAGTTACTCAAATTGGTGTGAAGCGTCTGATTATGCTCGACATCATTTTATACAGTTAAAATTCCGATATAAGTAATTTAGTGTTTCATTTTCTATTTCACTTTTAATATATTGCGTACTTTAAATTTTACATCCATGCATGGCTGTCTTGAATGGTTTGATTTCCCATTTTTTTAAACAGTGTATACGAATTTATATATAAGATTTTGTAATTCTATGATTCGTTTATTTTCATCATTTCAATATATCGTAGTATAGGGACAATTAAAGATAACATCTCATTTTCTTTGCTTCCACATGTTATTATTAAATCTATGTTCTCAGCAATATCGCTCAGACTAATCCCTCTGAGGGAAGTCCTAGTTTAAGTAGATATTAAAGAGATTAGGTAGTGAAGTAGTTTAAAGAGCTTGTCGGCTAGCTCGAATTCAATTCACACAGATTTCACATTATTTCAAAATATCAATTTCTCGGGGTGTAGCATTTTAAATATTTTTTTATTTCTTCATAGTAAGACGGCACGTAACAAATTGAACAACACACATACACAAAAATAATAACTGGCGCTAATATAATTTTTTACATGTTAGCACAACTCAAAACAGAACACAACTAGAACTAACAGCATTTCTTATTCGGCGAAGCCCACGCAAGCTAGTCACGTGATTGCCGATAAAGTCTATTTTTGGAATGGGTTGCGTGCATTACATCCTCCCCCTCTGCTTCCGATTTATGTATTGTCGGCTAGCTCAAATTAACTCACATATTATATGGTGGAACAGGGGCGGACTGGCATAGTTTGGCCCACCCCGCTAGAATTATGCATTGGCCCACCAATCGACAACCCCATTGTTAAAATATTTGAATACTGATTATCAATACGACCCTTTGCTCTAACTCTGTGAAGATGACTTAACTCCAATTCAAGACATATTAGCATCTTGTAATAGTTTATTTTCAATTTGTAGTAATTTCATCGAGAAGATAAATCTTGTGAGGGAGGGAGGGGGGGGGGGGGGGGGATAAGTTGCTTAATTTTTAATTATTTTTTAAACGTGTAAACTTTAAACAATTAAAACTTATACACGTAATAAATACAAAAATTTAAATTTCTTATAGGAATTCTGTTCAGATATTTTTATTCTTTGTATTAAAAAATTGTTTTTGGTCCAATGGCGTGTCAATTGCGCTGTCAACAATGATATCTTTAGAATACATGTTGGCTGGCTACTTGTGAAGGGGCTCCCAACGGTGATGCCCTATGTAAATTGAGAACATCTAGGAACTCACACCCCTTATCCGGAATTTGGACCTAGGTCCCTTTGCGTGGAAGGCAACATGTTAACCACTATTCCGTCGAAAAAAGTTTAGACTTGTCTGTACAAATGCATTGTAAATTTTATACTGGAAAGAGTTAGTACTATTAAAATTGACACACATACATTGATTAATTTGTTACTTAAAATATCATTATATTTATTTGTACATTTTATTTTGTTATTTGAAATTGTCAACATATATACACTTTGCACATTGATGATAGTTTGTTTAAAATACCAAGTAGCACGTGAAAGTTGAATAGTTTGTTTTATACCCTCACTACTGACTAATTTGAATGTTAGATATTCGGACAGTTCTTTAGAAATTGAGGCATATCCAGCTATTATCTTATCATAATCGTAATCAAAAGACCATTCAACACGGATTAGGATAAAATTTTCTAACAGTTCTTGCCCTAGAGATGAACGTAAGCAGTTCTTTATAATTTAAGTTTTGAGAACATTCGTTCATAAGACACTTGAGTGCATGATAAAGTCAATATGTACTTATAAGTTATGTGCAAGGTTGGATAAATACGATCATAGGCATTCAAGTCGCACAGTAATTCTAATGTCAAGCTAAGCATTTCTTACATTTCTTATTAACTTTACAGCGATTCTGATCATCTTTCATGAGTTCTTCTGAATCGAAATAAAATAAAAACTTGCTTAAAAGGTGCATTTTTATACAACAGATGTCACAATATAAAAGATGTTAACACATATTACACTTTTTAAAAACTTAAAAAGAGTTTACAAATATAATACACGCGCCAAGCGCTTTCGATCAAAACCTTGATCATCTTCTGGGCCGCTTTGAGTACAACTGATACGTCTCTAACGCACTTTCATCCTCGGTCGGACAACTGGGCAAGTCAACTTTACAGTGGAGGGGAGACAGCAAAACAGTTCCGAAAAATAGAGGGGGGGGGGGGGGTGAAGTGAGACGGACAAAAAGTTGAGCGTTACAAACCAAAAACAATATCTATTTCAAAAGATTTAACCATATATTTGGAATGTTATATGACATATTATCATTAATAGCTTTATTATTCAATATTAAGATTTCAATGGACTCTTTTATCAACGACAAATGATAATGGGATGAAGGAATAATTATTCTTGCTTCATTAAAACGGATATTTAAATTATGCTGTAAGTTAAGTCTTGCTAACACTGTGGAGGCTCTATTAAACTTAATGTCACTCATGTGCTCTTTTAATCTATCTTTGAATTTTCTTCCCGTCATTCCGACATAAACTTTTTCTTCTTGTTCTTCCGTTAACAATGGAATAATGTAAATGCCTGCGGTCTCTTCATTAGGAACAGGGTCAATCTTGCTATGGATAACGTCTTTGAGTTTATTTGTTGTTTTAGCTACTAAATTGATATTGAACTTTTTTACTGCATATCTTAATTTCTCATATAAACCAGGAATATAGGAAAAATTACAAAATTTAAGTTTATTAACTGGATTGTTCTTCTTTACTTTATATTTCATTTCGTAGACCAGTTTATTGATAAAATGAAGGGGGAAACCATTTTCTTTGGCGATGCATTTAATTTTATTTATTTCACTATCAAGAAAATTGTCAGTGCACACTTCAAAAGCTCGCTTAACATAAAAATTGTAGGCTGCTATCTTGTATCCAAAAGGGTAAACGCTGTTATACGGTATGGTATGGTTTGACCTGTTGATTTTTCTATAAACATTTCTATCAAGTTTTCCTTCATTTCTCGTTAACTCAACATCCAAATACGGTAAGGTCTTTTTATTTTCTATTTCCAAAGTGAATTTTATGTTTTCGTCTATTGTATTAATTTCCTGTAGAAATTCATTTAATTCAACAATACTATAATTCCATATGATAAACACGTCATCGACATATCCAAACCTCCGGCTTTAACCTACATGTATTTAAAATACGATGCTCTAACGGTCTTAGTTTAATCTCTGCTAGTAATCCCGATATAGGTGACCCCATTGGGGCGCCTTTTATTTGCTTATAGAATACCTGGTTAAATACAAATACGTTATTTTCTAAGATCAAATTGAATGCAGATTTTAAAGTTGTTTTTATATCCTTGTTAAAAGTGCTATTGGCATCTATGGAGTCTATAACAAAATTCTTCACCTCATTTAGATTAATTGAGGGGTACAAAGATATGATATCCAGACTTGCGATTATACTATTTTCTTTTAATTTAATATATTTGATTCTGTTAATGAAGTCTGCAGTTGAATTCAAAGCATGGTTAGACGGCGGAAGGATTGTTCTAAGGAAAACAACAAACGCTTTCTCAATGTTATAGGTAGGTCCCACACATTTCGTAACAATAGGTCTAAGAGGGAAATTGTCTTTATGATCCTTTACTCTTCCTATTAACCTAGGCGTGATTGCGGTCTTGTTAATTCTCAAACTATTCTTCATATCAGTAGGCCAAGTACCATTTTTAATTAATTCCTTTGTTTTTCTTTCTATCGTGGAATATAGAATATCGTGGCATATGGAATTATAGTATTGTTGAATTAAATGAATTTCTACAGGAAATTAATACAATAGACGAAAACATAAAATTCACTTTGGAAATAGAAAATAAAAAGACCTTACCGTATTTGGATGTTGAGTTAACAAGAAATGAAGGAAAACTTGATAGAAATGTTTATAGAAAAATCAACAGGTCAAACCATACCATACCGTATAACAGCGTTTACCCTTTTGGATACAAGATAGCAGTCTACAATTTTTATGTTAAGCGAGCTTTTGAAGTATGCACTGACAATTTTCTTGATAGTGAAATAAATAAAATTAAATGCATCGCCAAAGAAAATGGTTTCCCCCTTCATTTTATCAATAAACTGGTCTACGAAATGAAATATAAAGTAAAGAAGAACAATCCAGTTAATAAACTTAAATTTTGTAATTTTTCCTATATTCCTGGTTTATATGAGAAATTAAGATATGCAGTAAAAAAGTTCAATATCAATTTAGTAGCTAAAACAACAAATAAACTCAAAGACGTTATCCATAGCAAGATTGACCCTGTTCCTAATGAAGAGACCGCAGGCATTTACATTATTCCATTGTTAACGGAAGAACAAGAAGAAAAAGTTTATGTCGGAATGACGGGAAGAAAATTCAAAGATAGATTAAAAGAGCACATGAGTGACATTAAGTTTAATAGAGCCTCCACAGCGTTAGCAAGACTTAACTTACAGCATAATTTAAATATCCGTTTTAATGAAGCAAGAATAATTATTCCTTCATCCCATTATCATTTGTCGTTGATAAAAGAGTCCATTGAAATCTTAATATTGAATAATAAAGCTATTAATGATAATATGTCATATAACATTCCAAATACATGGTTAAATCTTTTGAAATAGATGTTGTTTTTGGTTTGTAACGCTTAACTTTTTGTCCGTCTCACTTCACCCCCCCCCCCCCTCCATTTTTCGGAACTGTTTTGCTGTCTCCCCTCCACTGTAAAGTTGACTTGCCCAGTTGTCCGACCGAGGATGAAAGTGCGTTAGAGACGTATCAGTTGTACTCAAAGCGGCCCAGAAGACGATCAAGATTTTGATCGAAAGCGCTCGGCGCGTGTATTATATTTGTAAACTCTTTTTAAGTTTTTAAAAAGTGTAATATGTGTTAACATCTTTTATATTGTGACATCTGTTGTATAAAAATGCACCTTTTAAGCATGTTTTTATTTTATTTCGATACATTTTCAAGGTGAATGTGACATTCCCAACAATATATGATTATTCATATATATATATATTTATGTTCTTCTGAATCGTTCGTTTCTCTGCTGTAAGCGGCTGGGAGCTATCTGCGTTAAAATTTTTGCTGCAATAGCGACTGATTATAATCAGCTTAGTGCCGGAAAAATTGCAGCAACTCTTTTCTGACATAGTCTTTCTTGACTTTTTTCAAGTCTGGCAGATAACAGATTCTTCAGCAAGTTCATTTAACAATTTAACCTCACTGAAGCGGCGAGGATCGTACCAAAAAATGTCTTTCAAGAACTACTCATTTACACGTGTATTCAACTGTTGAATAGCTGTGTCTAAGATGGCATTATAAGCGTTTACCTTAAATACTTTTGACGGTGATCCAATTATACTTCTTGCCTCATCATGAGAATATCCACCACATTGACGTTTCGCTATAGCTATTCTCTTTTCCGGTAGGAAACTCTCAGTTTCAATGGTGTACTCATTTTCAATTAGTTGCTTCTGAAGATGTTCTGTAAATTCAGAAACATTTTTCTGAACCATATCAAAATTATTTCTTTTGTGTATCAGATTGGATTTCAGGATTTGGATTCTGCTAGCAGCAGTTAAGCAGTCGAGGCCGCTTACTTCTATGCAGGCATAGGTATATTGAATATGTTGCTGAAAATGGTTGCTATTAATATATACCGAAAATTGCACCAATTATCGATCGGTGATCTTGCCGAAAAGATAGATGTGGCGGAATTTCGGTGATACCTTGTAGGCACTTAAGCAATGTTAAAAACTTAGTCGATCTTTAAAAAGATTTGAAGACTCGTCAAACATACTATTAAGTGCTTGATCCTTATTCCATCCCCCAGTAGCTTTTACTTTTTTGTAATCGGTGAAGATATTTATTTCCATCTACAGACTCATTATTCATTGAAGTTCACACTTTCATTCGCTTATATGACTCTTAGCTAAACACGGTTGTAGCTTGCAATAAGTCCAAGATGTCCGTTGTCAGTTTGCAACATTCTGTTGCATCTGTCAGGACCAAGTTTAGCACGTGTGCACATCAATGCACATGCTGTATATTTTTATTTTCCTTTTTCAGTTTTGCCTGCAGACCTTTATATCTCCTACTCATATTTGCTAGACCATTGAAAGAAGTTCTAACTATTTGTGAATAAGGGAGTTTAAAGTTTTAATTTCTTCTTTTATAAGGAGACTAGCAAACCCCGCGGCTTTGCTCGCGTAATATTTGAAATATGCCAAGTGCTTTTTATATGTCTAATTTTTATTAAAAGGTACTAACTAAATTTTTATTTTATTAAAAGGTAATATTTTATTTTATTAAAAGTTTTTTTTATTAAAAGGTACTTATTACTTTTAGGAATAATTCAAAAATTACTATTTAAAACACAGTTTGACTAAACATCATTATTACACTGCATTATGCAGAAATGAGACTCAAAATAATAAAACGAAATAAAACTAAAAAAAATGATAATTTTGAAAATATTTTGAAACTTTTATGCTCAATTAATACGGTCATTTCAGTATTCATTTGAAGTTTTGAATTTTTTAGAAACCATCTTCTTACATCTTAAAATTAACTATCATGTCAAATTCTAAGTCCTACCACCTCTCTCAACATAAAGGGCTATGTTGAAATAGGAACTGTCACCATTAATTTGCCAACATTAATTTTGAAATCGGTTTGTTATATCCTAATATTCCACAGAAACGTAATTTAGAAATCTTTTAAAGGCCTTTTTTAGAACATTTGTTGTTCCTGTGAACCCCAGATGGTAGAATCATCGGCATAAAATATAGCCTGTGTAGGATCAGAGACTGTTACCATTGATTCGCAACTATTACTTTTATAATCGGCTTATATTCCCTGAAATTGCATGGAAATCGTAATTTAGGACTGTTTTAGAATGCTTTTTGCACCTCCCCTTCGCTTCACTCCTTTTTAATTCGAATTTATTTTCGGCAGTCCTTTGAGGGCATTTATATTTTATAAGTAACTACCATGCCATATTTAAAGTTTCTAGCCTTTTCGGTATCACAGAAATCGCAATTTAGAAAGTTTTTTGCTCCTGCAACCCCCTGGTGATAGTGGCACAGACATAAAATATAGCTTATGTTTGAGCAGGTTCCATCACCAACAATTTGTCACAATTATTTTTTAAATCGGTTTGGTATTTGATAAGATTGCATAAAAATTGTAATTTAGAAGGCTTTTCGCTCACTTCATCTCTTTAAATTTGGAATTTACTTTCGACTGTACTTAGAAAGCAGTTGCATCTTGTAAGTAAATACCATGCCATACTTGAAAGTGTTAGACCCCTCAGTTGTGAAAAAAGCGCAAATTAGAATAGGTTTTGCTCTTGCAACCCTCAGATGGTACTGACAGCAACATAAAATATAACCTATGTTATAGCAGGGACTGTCACCATTGATTTGCAACCATTACTTTTGAAAAATAGCTTTGGTATTTCCAGAGATTGAGTAGAAATTGCAATTTAGAACGTTTTTAGAACACTTTTCGCGTATTTTCACTCCCTTTTTAAATTTCCAATTTTTTTAAAACTGTTCTTAAAGATCATTTATATCTAATAAATATGTACCTTGCCTAATTTTATGTTGCTAGCCCTACCGATCACAAAAATCGAAATTTAGAACGCTTTTTTGCCCCTGCAATGTCTAAGTGATAGTGATACCGACATAAAATAGCGTCTATGTTGGAGCAGAGGCTGCCAGCATCAATTTCCTACCATTACTTTTGAAATCAGTTTGATTCTTCCTGAGATATTGCTGACAAATCGGCATTTAGAACGTTTTAAAACACTTTTCGCGCATTTTGCTCTTGCATCTCCTCTGGGGTAGTGGAAACAGATATAAAATATAGCCTATCTTGGAGCAAGATCTGTCACCATCATTTTGACACCATTATGTTTTAAATTGGTTTGGTATTTCCTGAGATTGTGTAGAAACCACCATGTAGAACGTTTTTCAGAACGCTTTTCGCGCATTTTCACCCCTTTTAAATTTCGAATTATTTAAGAACTGCTCTTAGACATCATTTATATCTTATAAGTAACTAATATTCCAAATTTTATATTTCTAGGCCCTTCAGTAACACATAAATCGCATTTTTAGAACTTTTTTTGCTCCAGAACCCCCTTTGGGGTAATGCCAAATATATAGCCTATCTTGGAGCAAGCGTTGTCACCGTCATTTTGACACAAATATTTTTTAAATCGGTTTGGTATTTCCTGAGATTATGTAGAAACTACCATTTAGAATGTTTTTTAGAACGCTTTTTGTGCATTTTCACCCCTTTTTAATTTCGAATTTTTTAAAAACTGTTCTTAGACATAATTTATATCATATAAGTAACTAATATTCCAAATTTCATATTTCTAGGCCCTTCAGTAACGCAAAAATCCCATTTTTAAAACGTTTTTTCCTCCTGCACCCCCTTTGGGGTAGTGGTACAGACATAAGATATAGCCTACGTTCTAAGTTGGACTAACACCATCATTTTGATACCATTACTTTTGGAATCGGTTCGGTAGTTCCAGAGCTTACCTCCGACAAATAAACAATTTTTTTCTCTTTATAATAGGAGTATAGATAAAGGGCTTCCTTTGTTGTTTTGAGGCATCAACCAATTTTTAAAACTAACCTTCACTTTACCATGCTGTACATAACGAACACAAAGTGCCAACTACTCCATTACCGATATATGTTGTGTGAAATCTACTTCGATACTGAATTAACTTCACTGTTTTATTGCATCGGCAATGTTTATTTGGATCTGAATGGATAGATCAGTAATTAACGTATTTATAAATGGCTTGGACAGGAATGTAATAAACGAACCTCTTCCATTTTCATTTTGTTCTTCTTTCTGCTCTATACTAGCCTTCTTCATACTTTCTGAAGATCTTCTTTCTTGGATCCACTTGATAGCTTGTGCTACATAACCGTGCAAAATTTGATCATATTTAAATAGCCACATTACCATTTCTAAAAAATTGTCATGTTTAACGTCTCTATTATTCATGTTTGCCATTTTTAACGTCTCTATTATGCATGTCTGTCGCTGCTTCCACTCGTTTTTCTATATAAGCTAATCCTTCCCTCCCAAGATTCTTGATCTGTGGATCATCCCTGGATATGTAAGCTAATCTTTCCCTATCTTTTGTTACTACTACGCAAATGTCCGCAGACAGACCTATCCCACCAAACAACTTCCCAAACTTAACTGACCATATAGGCCTTTTATTTTATCCCCTATCTCTCGGCTTCTATACAAAATGAGTAATTTGCCCAGTTCCTCCAAAGATTGGTGATGGGAGAGGGAAAGGAGAAATTAGGACTTACCCGATAAAAAAAGAAAATAAACAATTAAATTTAAAAAATCAAAAAACCCGACTGCATAAAAAGCGAACTAATTAATTATTTCTCATCAATGTAAAACTATTTTTTTTTTCAATTCCTACTATTTGCTCACACTCTCGCTATATATATCTCGTTCAAATTTTCAATCGTTAATAAAATGCTTATTATTTATCCAATCAAGCTCGAATAAAATTTTTTTAACTTGTAGTGGATGACACTTGATGTTAATCGAGTTTTTTTCAAATATTAATTCATTAATTAAATTAAATTAATTAATTTTCAATAATCAAGAGAGCCCTCTCCTTGATCAAGGTATTTTAAGACCGGAGAGCCCTCTTCTTGATCAAGGCGTTTTAAGCGCCACTCAAGAGGAAAGAAGAATGGGAGAAAAAAATTCTCTTATTGACCTAAGTAGGAATTGACTTAAAATATTTTTTTATATTACTTGTTTATATTACTTACTTTTTTTTATTTACTTGTATTGATGACTTTTAAGTTGTGCTTAATTGTTTGTTCCTATCTATAAACACTGATTTGATGAGGTCTATAGATGTCTATGATGGTTAGAGTCGCAGTAAAGCTAGAGATCCTACGTACACAACTTCCAGGTTGTATAATATTTTAACGGAGCTTCTGACTGTAAAATATTCAATGAATCATCGTCTTCATTTTGAAAGACCTATCCAGTGATATGCAACTCAATAGAGTGCGTATTTTTTTTCGTCTCTACCGCCATTTTGTATTTTACGGCCGCCATTTGAATTTATAAAAACAAAACCTGCCCTATAACCATCGGGCCATTAAGACGAATTGATAGAGACCTCATTCATTAAAATCCATCCAGCCGTTGGGATGTTTCGAGGGTATAAAGAAATCCACATACCTAGATACGCGTAAAACACATAACCCTTCTTTTCAGTCGGGTAAAAAAACGCTTCACGTGGGAAAAATTTTTTTTTGAGTTTCAAAAAAAAAATTTTTTTTTGAGTTTTATTAAAAAAAAAACAACTCATTTTTTTTTTGGCCCACTACACCCGTTTGGCCCACCCCGCGATCGCGGGTTAGCGGGGTGGGCCAGTCCGCCCCTGTGGTGGAAAGACGATGAACGAAAATGGCAAAGGCAACGAAACAAAAATAATCTATAGAACATTACGAAGATATCTCACAAGTTGACGACTGGTCGTGCGATTTTTGCTGCATGCTTGTTAAAACGACACTGGTTAAACTGTATCATGATTTTGTAGAATTAAGATGAGAACATTTTCATTTGAATTCGTGGCCAGACAATTGTCAGCTAGCTTGAATTCAATTCACACAGATTTCACATTATTTCAAAATATCAATTTCTCAGGGGGTAACTTTTTAAATATTTTTTATTTCTTCGTAGTAAGACAGCATATAACAAATTGAACAACACATACACACAAAAATAATAACTGGCACTAATATAATTTTTTACAAGTTAGCACAACTCAAAACAGAACAGAACTAGAACTAACAGCATTTCTTATTCGGCGAAGCCCATGCAAGCAAGTCACGTGATTGCCAGTAAAATCTATTTTTGGAACGGGTAGCACACATTACAAGCTTGTAGTTAACCTCTAGAACACAGCACATAATTAGAAAATCACTTATATTTCTTTACCTCAAAAAAAAAAAAAAAAGCCTTATTTCCAGATAGCTTGTGTACTCAGCTCAGTTTTTTCATTTTTGTTACTTATACCCCTTGGGTTCTGGGGTCCTCACATATATTACTTATTTATTTGCTTTGATGTCATTTGTAAAACATTAAATGAAATTAGGTTTATAAGCAAAGGATCTGTTAATTGATAAAAAAGATTTTATATCACATAAAAAAAATAATCTTTGGAAGGGGAAGTTACAATTTTTACAAAATAGTTACATAACACTTCAAAGCACCTGCATTAAAAAAATGAATCTATGTGAAAGTTGCATCCAGACTTGTATGTAAGATGTGGCCACATTTGTTACTGCACAGTGCAAAGTCTCAAATCTAGGCATCCGAAATTCGGAATTCTTCGAAATCCAGACATTTGCTAGCTGGTGTTTTTTTCTTTAAAAAATCACAGCAAAACAGACAAAAAACCCTCTAAAATTTTGAAAAATACAGAGGACATAAGTTACTATATTAGGCTAAAAGTTTGTGGCAGAATTCTTTTTACGAAGATAAAAATAGCATGGCAAAGTGGAAAAAATACTTTAAAAAATTGTTGTATGAATTAAAAAAAAATTTATTGTAAAGAGGGCATTTACTATATTAAACTAAAAGATTAAAACCGGATTAATTTTACTAATGTGGAAAAATCACCGTGAAGCAAAAAAAGAAACTAAAAAATTAAAAATCACAGAGGACAAAATTTACTATAGCAATTTAAAACATTGTAACTGGAATTCTTCCACAAACGATGAAAAATCACAGAGAACAAAGTTTATTATGATCTATATATATATATATATATATATATATATTACGCTAACGTACGTGGCACAGAAATTGCGATTATTTGTTATTGTTTAATGGCAAAGGCCGAGAAACACATCTCATTGGTTATTGTGTAAAAGTTCTTTTGCAGGATTTAGAGCGATCAGGGTTACTTACTTTTCGCTGCGTGCAACCATCTGCCAGCCTGCCAGCCCAGCCGCCAGCGTAGACACTTCCTTTCGCTGCAGTTATGGAGCTTTAAAATATCATTTGAAATGCCCGTAAAAGATCTCAGCAAATGCTTGAAAGTGAAGAAGCTGAATTCAAGTTGAAATAGATTGGATCGAGTACGTCATTAAACACAAAGCATAAGCGATTGCCAAAATAGGCTTAATAACCGTAGCATGCACACGTTGCTTCTGAAATCCAAATTACTGATTTAACAGTTCCGGGGTGTAACTGTGGGACTTTGAGTGAAACGTGCAATTTCTGCAAAGCACTGCAATGGAAATGCGAATTAAACAGCAGCGAGGAGTTTACAAAATGTTGTCATGACGTTAAAGTAATTATGTACAGGCGAGTAGTTTTGACTGCACGGACCTGAAATACAAATTTCAGGTTCATTTAAGAATATTATTACGGGCCCATCAGAAGTAAGATACAATAAAACCTACCTGCTTAGACGGAAACGAAAATGACGAGTGATAAATTCCGTTTTATGCAGTCTATTTAATTTGAACAAAGCATAATAGCATTTTTGGGGGAGGGGGAAGCTGGAACTTTTTTTTTCGTTTATTGCAGGATTCCGTTATAAACAGGATTTACTCAATTAGAAAATAAATTTGCTGGATGGTACTTAAAAAAAAAATCTATATAGTAATATTTGCTTACAATTTTATTATTTCTTTTTCAGTATTGCAGTTTGTGTTATATTTGAAGTTGCTTTTTCATCTAAAGATTTTAAATAAAAATTAAATTATTGAAAATATAATTAAATTTTAATTGAATTCATCGAATAATTTGGAATAAAAAAGTTTAAAGTATGAGACATATAAAAATTTAAAAACTTAACCTGTGACTTTACATAACTTTGGAACTGAATAATAGTCGGGCCCTGGTAATTTACACCATCTCCCCCCCTGTACGGACCTGCGATAAAAATTTTAGATTCATTTGAGAATATTATTACGGGCCCGGGCAACGCTGGGCGGGTCAGCTAGTAGGCTAAAAGTTTGAAATCAAATTCCTTTTGTGAATGTCAAACACTTGCCATGAAACATAATAATTGCATAAAAAAAGTTGAGAAAAATTCAAAAGTTGCAGTAGGAATTTCAAATAAACTTTATTGAAAAGACGACAACTTTTTCTAAATTGGGCTAAAAGATTAAAACCGTATTCTTTTTACTGATGCAGAAAAATTGCTGCAAAATGCAAAAACCGCTACAAATTCAAAAATCACAGAAGACAAAATTTGAATTCTTTCACAAATGACAAAAAAACCACCATGGAATAATAAAAATAAAAATACTAAAAATTTTTAAAATGTGGCGAACAAAATTTACAATATTAGGCTAAAAATTTTAAATTGGTTCACTTTTACAAATGTCGAAAAATTGCCGCAGAAAGCAGAAAAAACTTAAAAAATCGCATAACATTTCGTGATAATTTCATAAGTCCTTTACGAATTTTCAATAAACTTTATTGAAAAGAATTCAACATTTACTATAATGGGCTAAAATATTGAAACTAAATTCCTTTTACTAATGTGGAAAAACTGCCACAAAATGAAACAAAAAAAACATTACAAATCACATAAAAAATTAAATAACGATAACAAAAAAAAAAAAAAAAGAAACTTTGTAATTGTGATAAAAATTATTTGTTTATACCCTTTTAAAATAAATATTCCTGTATTAAGATATTTGCTTTAGTATTATCTTTAGTTTATCTTTATACTGCAAATGTTTTCCTGATGTAAATAATTCGCAGGGTAAGGAAAGGGAAGGTTAGATTATTATTATTATTTTTGACAAATAAACTGCAAATGATTCAAAATTCAGAATCACAAAGGCTCGGAAGATTCTGAACTTTGTAATGCATTTGTTTTCATGTCATAAAAAAAAAGAACAAAAAAAAAAAAACAAACATTAAATGAGTTGAAATGAACACAGAAGTGTCAATTAATTTATAAAAATTACCTTGTATAACAAAAATGCTCAGCTTTTATTAAAACAGACATCTCCATTTTGGATCCATTTTTCTTTCCAATTGTTAGTGAATAGTTCTCAAAGGTATTTTGCTGTTTTCCGTCAGCTGAATTTTCCAATTTATAAAAAGGAGAAAAAAGAAATATAATCAATATTTTCATGCATTTTTATACTAATGATTAAAAATGAGATTAAATTCATTAAATTTTATGCGGTATAAGTTGCCGCTTACAGTTAGTATCACAGGCAATCAAAGATAAAACGCATACCATTCTTCATTTAAAAGAGATTTTTATTTTTAAATTCTTTCAAGTTTCAACCTTACCTATCAGATTTCCAGGAGTTTAAGCATTCAAATTTCTAATGCAAAATACCCATTTCACTTTATTTGCCAGCACAATGTAAGGTATCTGTAGTTTGCACAGTTAAGGCTGAATACTTATGATCTCACCACCAAGTCTAAATCTATCTTTAAACTAAAAAAATAAAAATAGATGTTCTATTTTATGACAAAAATTTATTTAGATGTATTCCCACTAAACCTTCCTACACACATTCTATAACAACTTCGAAGAGCATTCTTCCATTATTTTTATATAATGTCAGTCTTGAATACTTAAATCTATTTCTCCAGCTGTTCAAGCTATTATGTAGCTGCATTTCAATACTTACAATAGGATATAAACATACAAAACATACCGGTTTTGCTTTATCTATTAATGGAACTAAAGTTGTCTATTAATTGAACATTAAAACAAAGCACTTGCCTTACTACTAAACACAACTTCTAAATACTGAAAATAGATGTCAACATTTCCATGTTGATATTCTTATATCTGTATAAATTTAGACAAACACATATCTTTTGGCTTCTGCTGAAGGCATTTCAAGTACACTGTTTATATTATAAAAAAAAACCCAAATCATGTGACTGTCTGAAAATAACAAAACTGGGTTAACTATTTCACATATCGCCAGTTGGACATTCCCCCCCCCCCCCAAATTAAAAAAAAAATAAAGATGCATAAAAGCTACCTTTTTAAAAACATCATGATTTATTTATTTTATTGAGAGATAACCTACCTTCTAATACATACATACATCTTGTGAGTTATTGCCTTTTAATTTCATTCCAAAGAAGCCTTCATATGCAAACAAACCATAAAAGAATTGAATCTATTGTGTTTCTAAAGGTGCAATTACATTATGGCGCTATTATCCTAGGCGTTGGCATTCTTGGTGTTAAATCATAATACCCAACCAATCAAACATGCTTCACTGGTTGTTATGCCATTGAAGATTGGTTAAGTTTTATGAGTTGAACACTAGAAACAGCAACACTTAGGAATATACAGAATGTAAATGCACCTTTACTATTCTTTAAAACCACGATGTCGGGAACTAATAACATTTCACTTCTGTTTCCTGAGCTTGGTATTTGGAAGATAACATTTTCTGTAATTCTTTCTTTTTTTGTTACGGATTTTTTCAATCAAAAATTTCTTAGTAAAAATATTTTAAAGTTATTAACTTTCTTAAAATACTAATAATATTGTTCTTATTCACCTTATGTATATTTTTGCAAGACACCAGAGAAAAAAGCACAAAGCCTTTTTCTTCTGGTGACAGACATTATTTACATATTTTCCTTTTTACATTCATTTATTTACAAATTATCGTAAGCAGAAGTTTATACATCTTAAACAATTTCTTACATTTTGATTTCAATGATACTTTTTAGTAATTCAAAAATTTTTCATTTAAATTTAACAGATCATTTGTTTTATCAAACTTTTCATTATTTACAAATTAATAAATGAAACATGTTTTATTTCCATCAATTCTAATTCTGAGACTATAAGTGTTTCAGTAAAATAAAATGACTTAAGAAAAAACAGCAGAAAAACTTCATGAAGGTAAATTGCAAACAAGCAATCTCCTATAATTTTACTTACTATGATGACCTCATGACTCATCTGTAAAATGGATATTATAATCCAAATTCTTCCTGGATGTATTGGCCAAACAAGCACACACAGTGAGATTGCCAAACAGAGCTGTCATCAGAAGACCAGTGCAGCTTCTCTGCCCAGTTGAACTTTCACAAGGAAGGTCTCCTTACAGGGCATACTCAGAATATGTTGAAAAAAAAATGCTAGTGAAACTACTCATGTATGTAATAAGGGATCAGTTAAATTTAACGGCGGAATTTCAGTAGAAAGTCTGTAAAACATAAAATACTTTTGAATATTTGGTGTGGAAATACGAAAGTGACACGCGATTTGGCAAGCAGGATTTTTCCACACCAAAAGCAAAGCAAACGATTTTAATGCATCTGAAAATTGTTTATTAATTGTTTTTTAGAATGCACGTTTTTTAATGAATTTAAACTTAATCAATGAAAGAGGTTATTATATATTTTTTTTATATTACATATATATGTTGCTTGTTACTGTAGTTATTTAATTTTATCACTGTAAAAATATTTTTTATGCTTTGCCAGCTGCAAATATATATTTTACGTTATAGACAGCTGACATTTGATTGCCATAATACATGTCCATATCGAAGACAAAATCGTTTCCATAGCAACAAAATCAAATCGGCAGTGTTCTATCTGACTTATTTTTGAGCTTGAAACAATTTAAATCAATTTAAATTTTGTTTTAAATAGTAAAATATGATATTTAAATTTTATTATAAATACACCTAAATATATCTATGACAAACTATAGATAAAACAAGCTAAAAATGACAAAACTATAGTTAAAACAAATTAAAAATAACAAAACTAAAGCTATTTAAATTAAACTTATACAAACAAATTAAAAAAAAAAAATTCCTACATAAAAGCGTATTTTTTTTTCATCGCCAATCGGTGATAAATCACCAAATAAACGGACATTTCGTTATTTTTTTATGGACGCTGTATTGGGGTTCTGCCAAAATTTTTTTTATAAACATTTATATCCATATGAGAAGAACATTCTGTAATTTTTTCAGATTTTTCTGAATATGCCCATATGGAGACCTTCCTTGTCAGCCCTTTCATTTTTAGACATACTTTGCTGGGTTTAACTTTTCTTTTTTTTTTTTTCAGATTCGGACCAGGGAACGCCATGTTGCTTGCTTCTGTCTCAAAACTTACATTAAGATGTATAACCACAGCTTTGAATAGAGATAACTTTTTAACCTTCATCATGATAGGATATCTTGAATTTGAATCTACCTTAAATAGTTACCAAATATTGCTCAAAAATATTTTTTAGTTTTCTGCTAGTTACATTTGCTAATTCATAAAAGGAAGGAAAAAAAATACATAACATTTTCTTGTAGTATAAAGCTATCACTTACGAATATCTAATATCAGCAACAATCATAAGGATAAAAATGAAGATAAAACACATACCATCCATTTGAAAGTTAGGAATGTGTCATTAATCCTTTCAACCTTACCTAATAGCTTTTCCAGAGCTTTAATTATCTGAATTCTTAATCAAAATACCTATTTTATCTGATTTACTACTAGCAGAATAAAAGTTGTGCACGGCGTACATCATTAAAGCTGAATACTTAGTCTTACCATCAAGTCAAAAACTACCTTCAAATTACTAAAAAACAGTCTATTTTATAACAGAAATATACTTCAGTATCTTCCTCCCCTCTTCTAATACAAAATTGAAGAGTATTCATCTATTTTTCCCATATAAAATTAGCTTTGAATTACAGTAAAGCCCCGATTATCCGCGGTGCGGTTTATCCGCGACGCGAAATCTCTTTTCTTTTTTAATTCAAGCCAACAGCAAAGAAAATACAATAAGCCCTGCTAATATAAAATGAAAAATTCATGCATTTGAAAGTAATAGAAGAACATATTTAGATTCCGTTGCCATGTTTAAAATATCAACTTTTCTTGATTTCGTTAACAAAACGTAAACACAGTAATTAAAATATTTAACAATTAAATAAAACTTATGATAAATTCCAGAGGAGCATATCAAGAATAGCTTCATTTTTGAGATAGAAAAGGTGTTTCCAAAGCAAGAAGCAAAAACCAGTGACTGAATTTTAAAAAAGGTGTAACTCAACACTTTATGTACATTATGCATGGCATTGTTTCTTGTTTACTGTTCTTTATCTTAGTGATTTAAACGAAAAGCAAATGTTTTTGCTGTACTGTGCATATGTATATATTCTAAACGTTTTATTATGTTTTTTGTACACTAAAACATAGTTTTTATGTTGAACTGTATTTTTTTCGTGCTTGCACCCCATTTTCAGTCTTTTTCGGATTATACGCGATTTTTGTTATCCACGGTGCCCTTGCCACCCAATTTCGTGGATAATCGGGGCTGTACTGTATTTAAATTCTACCTATTTCTCCTGTAGGTTTAGGTACAAAGTAGCTATGTTTCAACACTTACATTAAAGTACAAAAATATAAGATACCAATATCACTTTATAAAATAATAGAACAAAAATGGCATCATTAAAACTAAACACTTTCATTACCACAAAATGTAACTTCTAGTTACTGAAAATAGATGCCCACTTTTTGATGGAAATATGCCTTAAGTCCATTTTTTGTCTATATTAAAATGTAAAATATTCACCTACTAGTTCTATACAAAGCAAGAAAATGTCAAGAAGATTCCTCATCTTCAGGAGTTGCAAACACATTGTTGATATGTTTCAATACTTACATTAGGATTTACAACCACAAATTTGAAAATAACTATGAAAGCATAATGTGTTTTCATTCTAAAAAATTATAATGCAAAATCCACAAACAGAGAAAAAATAGTATAATATTGAAAATAAATGAAATGTTTTATTAAAAGGATAGTTTACATTTAAAAAAAAAAAAAAAAAAAAAAAAAAAAAATTAGCATTGGCAGTACAATTTTACGAAGCTCTTTTCTGGCTTTATAAAATGGAGTCCGTGGAATGATGATCCATGAGTGATAGTTAGAAATTTTTACATGATAGAAATATAATGTTTCCTTAACACTTGAATAGAATATTCACAACTCATATATAACACTCACATATTCAAAACATAAATTTTCAAGAGTTATTAGTGTTGACTCTAAGCCGCTTTAGCGTGGCGCAGCACCTGGTGGCACTTTTTATTTCTTTTTTTGTGCCCGGCGGCCCTTTTAAACCCTTTCGATGCGCCCAGCTGCCCTTTTTAACATTTCCTATGCGCCCCATGGCAATTCAATTGATCCCAAGAAAATATCGCAAATTCTAGGCATTCTAATCAAACCAGTTCAAAATATTTTTGTGAAAAAGGTATAAGTGTCCTCTTTTTTTGAAAAAAAAAAGTGCTTTTTTTTTTCTAGAGTCAACACTAGTTATATTTATAACAAGTGGCCAAGTGTGATCACAGATCGCACAGAGGGTTTCGTTTAATATTCCTTTCAAAATACTTTATCCTTTAATTACTGAATCCAAATTGTTAATATATAATTATGAAATCCTTACACAGATCGGGATGACATAGAGGGGTGAGGGTGGAGTGTGAAGAATAACATTATTGGGCACATGATCTTTCATTTAAGGTATTACATGAAACAATCATAGATTAAATTTGAAGTTTGTGAATTTTTTCAATAGTATAACCCCCTGGGAACAGAAATACAAAAATGGGGGTACTTTTCGGTTAGCCGGGTGCCAGTGTCATATATACATATATATTTACATATATATATATGTGTTTATATATGTTACCGGCCAAACCAAATTTTAGGCCAAACTAGTTTATCCTAACGCCCATTGGATAAACTAGTTTTTCCTAGGCCAAACTAGTTTATCCTAACGCCCATAGGATAAACTAGTTTTTCCTAGGCCAAACTAGTTTATCCTAACGCCCATAGGATAAACTAGTTTTTCCTAGGCCAAACTAGTTTGGCCTAATGCTCATAGGGTAAACTAGTTTAGCCTGCTATTCATTGGTCTGAACTAGTTTATCCTAGGCCGATCTAGTTTGTCCTAGGCCAATTCAATTTGGCAAGCTTTTATTGATCCCATAGACTTCCTCGGCGCCAACCTTCTAGTTTGTCCAAGGCCAGAGTCGGTGAACCTATGGCACGCGAAAGAATAATTTTGGCATGGCGCGGCATTGATTGTGTCTCTAAATCAGGATACAGTGATTTTACACAAAATACACGAACTTAGATGATCTGATTCTATTCTAAATTCGATTAACGGAAATTGTAAAATTTTAAACAAAGAAAATATTAGAAAACTATCAAAAAAGAAAGATTATTATATATTAATAAAAATACCGATGTTAAATTACGGTAACTTAGAAAGTAATTTAAGAACTATTTAAATAAACTGCATTTTTCCCTTTTTTTAATAATTTTTCCTACTATTTATACCTTATGACTCCTTATTTTTACAAATTAATAATATAAAAAATCAAATAGAGAGCAGTTGCCAAATAAATCCATTTTAGTTTGCATTCAATTAAAATCAATTGAGCATGACCATCATCCAAGATACAACACAATTAATCGCATTAATTTTTAAATTAATTTCTAAAATAAAATTGTTTCTATAATTATTACAGTGTAGTACTTACTTGTATGTTACCCATTTTAGAAAAAATCTTAAGTTGGCACGTTTGTATTGTATAGTTTGGCATATAAAACATATTTTGTAACTACCGATGACGGTGAAATGGAGTAAATAGGGGGGGAGTATACCATTCCCCATCGAATAAAATACTTTATACAAGGGTGACGGCACTACTACTTTGTACAAGGTTGGTACCGGAGTGTTCGTTGGCATCAGTGAGTATGTATGGGCATCAGTTGGCGTTCAGATTTTCAGTATGAGCGAACTCATTGTACGAAATCTCATGAGTTTAGCTCACTTTTTGTGACGTTAAGTTAAACTTGACTCACTTTTGATAAAAGAGCGTGAGCTGAACGAAAGCTCAAAAAATCTGTGAGTTTAAGCGAAATTTACCACTTAAACTCAATTTTTTTCATAATTTATAAAAAAATTCCCAGCTGTTACAACATGTTTTTCCCATTCAAATTCCATTTAGAGGCCTACATGGACTCAGGACGGGATGAGTCTGATCATCAGTTTTCTAGGTCGTGCCCGGGTCATGCTTTCTCTGCAGGTACGGGCCGGTCCGAACCGAACTTATTTCTGGACCTGTGCTGTATTCTTTCTAGAAGTGTCCCGAAATATTCTCGTCCAGTCACAACACTGCATGTATGAAAATTATTGACCCGTGCCTGCCTGACCTGTGCAAAAATCTGTTTAAGGAACAACTTTCTTGGATGAAAATTTTTACGGAAAATATACTTATATTTTTAAGCTACCATTATTCCGAAAATAAAATTCTCTTTACAGAATATTACATATACATTTGTACGGATGGGGATACAGTACTCTAAAACCTGTTAGTAGAAACTGCGTATGACGAAATCCTGTTTTAAACAGATTTTTTTTTTTTTTTTTTACCGGTGCAAATTAGATATAACAATCCATTTGAAAAAAACATAATACATTTGCTAAAGACGACGGGCCTGCTAAAAAAGGAAATTAACAAAATCGAAGTTTTTTCCTCTCCTTTGTGATTCCGACTCAGATGGTTTTTTTATATAAAATTTTTCAGATTTCCAAGTCTCCGTGTAAAAGTATTAATGGTATTAGTAGTAATTCGGATATTTACATGCAAATAGAGATTCATTAAAAAATGAATATAGTTTACAAAAGAATCATTAATATCGTCAATCTACATTCTATGGCTTGGAGATTTAAAAATTGTTAAAATTCTATACAATAAAATCTTCTAAGACGGAATTGCATAGGGAAGAAGAAAAATCCGTTATAGGCAGATTCCCTTATTAGCAGGTTCATCGTCTGTTGTAAATGCATTATATTCTTTTCACAAGTACTAATATCTTCATTTTACATAGATCAACATTTTTTTATTGAAACACGGGATTCCGTCATAGGCAGGTTATTTTTCTCAGGTTTAAACGTACCTTATTTTATTACCAACTGAAAACTTCTGCTTGTTCAGAACTCAAGAAGAATGCAGTTAACTCCCGACTGAAGCTAGAAAAAAAATTGAGTCACGGTCCATCTCGGTCCGAACCTCTCGAAAAGGTAATTCTCAAAACAAGACCAGACTGAGTGCCAGGAAGGCAAATTGGGTGGGCACGTACAGACCCGTACATCGAATGACCAAAAGACTAGTTCACAAAATTTTGTAAATTAGGATGCTAAAGTTCTCTTATATTGAAAAAAAAAAAAAAAAAAAAAAAAAAACGTGTATGAAGTGAACTTTGCTCACTTCCATAGATGAGTTTGAGTTGAGCGGACTCGTGAGAAAAATTTTGAATTTGAGCCTGAACGACTCATTTTTGAAAAATTGAATTTGAGTGCATTAGTTCACTTTTTTGTGTGTCCAACACTGGTTGGCATCAATAAAAGTACATCAAATTGAATTGGCCTAGGCTAAACTAGATTGGCCTAGGACAAACTAGAAGGTTGGCGCCAAGGAGGTCTTTGGGATCAATAAAAGCTCGCCAAATTGATTTGGCCTAGGACAAACTAGTTCAGACCAATGAATAGCAGGCTAAACTAGTTTATCTTATGAGCATTAGGCCAAACTAGTTTGGCCTAGGAAAAACTAGTTTGTCCTATGTGCGTCAGGATAAACTAGTTTGGCCTAAAATCGGGTTTGGCCGGTAACATATACAATATATGTATATGTATATATATGTATATTTACATATATGTATGTATATAAATATGTATATATAACACTGGCGCCCTGCTAACTGAAAAGTACCAAAATGGGTGAGAAGATGCTAACCGTTGAGATGTTATGTAAATTTTTTTCTTAATTTTTCGAAAAATTTATGGGGTAGTAATGAACAAAATAAAACTTTAAAACACTGAGGAGTGGGTGCTTAGTAATGAATAGGCCAAGAGCTTTAAAATGATAAATCACATAAAAAATGCATTTCCTGCCCTCCTTCCCCATGTCAGGCTCGACAAGATACATTTTTGGTCAAGACTTCAAATGAGGTTGAATCTCACAGTAGCTTAATTAGGGGGTGAGTTAGAAAAATTGCTTAAAATACACAAGTTAGAGCACAGAGGGATAAAAAAGAAACTTAAAAATTCAACTCTCACTTCTATAAAATTTTTAAGTGTTATAAAATATCTGAAATTATCAAATCGATGACTTGATGACTTTTCTTAACTTTTTTTTCAGAAATAAATATTTGGAAATAGTGGTAACTACTATCATTCATAAATAAAAGGGGTAATATGCTCATTTTATATAGCCTATAATAAAAATCAGACATAAAATCATGATAATTAGTGGAGAAAAGCTCAGACTTAAACAATGTGCCATACAAAAGCATTTCTTTTTCTTTTAAAAAAGCAATTTTTGGATAAAATAAAAAGTTCTTAATTGATTTTTACAAAAACGGCATATTCAAAATCAGCGTAGAAAAATAGGCATAGATGCGTAAGTTTAAAATCTATAAATGCAGTATTTGTAAAAATTTTATACCCCAAAAAACAATCCTGGTCAAAAAATTATCTGTGGTTTTACCAGATGTTTCGCTTTTAACATTTTCATGGAGAGGAAATGAAATATGAAATGGATCCTTTCATTAAATCAGACTTTTAATTTATAAAGAGTTCTACTAGGAATATTTGAACAAAAATTACATATTCGGAATCAGCATAAAAATTACACATAGATGTTTAAAAATTAAATCTGTAAATGTAATATTTGCAAAAATTTTATAGGCCGGCAATAAATAGCAGTACCCTAGACAACAGCAGCCATCTGGGAATGAAATATTTCTCAAACACTCGTGTTATACTGCTTGTCTTTGAAAGGAAATAAAATGAGTTTATATAAATCGATTTTTAATGAATTTTTTTTTCTAGTTGCAATTTTTGAATTTTTTTTATAAATTCTGAAAAAGAAAAGTTTTTTGCATCTGGGTGCACAATTTTCAAATTCTTAGGTCTGGTCAATTTTAAGATATGTTTGCAAAACGCCTAGTACTACATTTATCGCCCTAGTAGCTGGGTGAAATTATGGCAACACTCCCCCTTTTTTGTGAAAATCATTATGGTTCGGCCTGTTATGTTGTATTTATTTTGTTATCTAAAACTTAGTATATCAATTGTATATATTAAATATTTAAAGTTAAATGATTACTAAACTCACTATCTACCAATCTTATTAAATTCTAATATCAATTCAACCTTTTATTTAAATTATAAACTAAATGTGTCCATCGCGTTGTGTTCCATACGGTGCTCTAAAAGCCGTCCAATCCAATAATGATTATAGATTTTACAGTTTAGCATTGGAAGATACATACTTACGTTAAGTTAATCTTGGAACTAAACTTTTATGAATAAGAGACAATTATTAAAAATTCAAATAAACTTCTTTATATGTTTCCTATAATTAACACTTTATTTTACTAAATTTACATTTAAAATTTATAGATTGTCACTTTATCTTATAAAGTTTTCAAATCCCTAAACATAACATTATAGCAACACAGTTAATATAATTCAGAATGACAATATTAACAATGATGCAACTCGTGCGATAAGTTTAAAACCAAAGGATTACATAAACCCTATAAAATTATCAAAACTCAATGTTCAAACAAAAAAAATGCAACACTTACCATAAGTGAGCAACTGGCTGTTACAGTTATCCAAAATTAATGAAAATATAAAGTCTCACATAGGTCCTTTTTAAAACACTTTGCTCATACCGCAAAACTGTTATTCCTCCTTATATTAATGTAAAAATATAAGTCACAGCATAGGTCCTTTTTAAAACACTTTGCTCATATCACAAAAACTGTTATTCCTCCTTATCTATACTGGTTACCCAAAGACCATGGTCGAACCACTCGGCCGCCGCGGAGAAACAGTCTCTAACGGATATCCACAACTCTCCAGTAACATCAGGTAAAATACCTCTTGATCGGCATCGGGCATTCTTCAATCAATGCTATAAGATCAGCGTCGAACCTCTCGGCCGCCGCGGAGAAACAGTCTGTACCGTATTCCAGACAATTACATTAGATCCGTCATCATAAACTTCCGCTCCAACAGCATAGACAAAAGTACTAACTAAGGACCCTCAGAAATTAAATAAACATTCTCGACATTTCACTAGCAGGGCCCCCTCCTATTTACAGGTGAATCTTTCAGCTTCGAGCGTCAACTCCGGGAGTCAGACGACAATCCCTCCTTCTTCGGACTTCATGAACGATCCTCATTTTTAACCGGACAAGACCGCTTTCTTCCAACCACCGCGTGCCTCTGCCCCCTGAAAATTTCCTACTGTCCTCTTTTTCTATTTCTTTTTTTTTTTTTTTGTATATCTTTATTATTAAAGACGGGAGGTACCCAGACCCAATCCAGCTTTAATTGGCTAAAATTCTCTACCCCCCCTCTGACGCCATGAGAACGCTTGAATTTTTAAGTAACGCTAACCTCTTTTAACCCCACTAAGCTGCACAAATATCTCAGACATTCGCCGCCAAATTTATCGTTTTTGAAGGACTAACGAACGTCAAACCTAGATTTCCCTTCTTGAGTTTATTGCTGCTAGGGTCAAAAGCCCAGCCGAAAAGTGCGGAAATATCTCTATTTTCATCCATCCTATACCCAACTGTAAACACATATCTAACCACCGCACTTTCTCTGTAATGAGAAAAACAGGAAACTGAGACCCCTCTATTTATCTAAACATGGACCCTCAAAAGAGAAAATAACATATAATGCAGCTGTGTTACATTCCTTTCCCAGTGTAAATTTTCTAATATTCCCAAACCCCTTCAAACACATCATAACAACATCCCCTCTTTTTACTGAAAATTTTTACGCAGACAAAAATTTTCTCAAAAAACAAATTATTACTATACGCAAAATCTAATAAATTAACCAGGAAATCATCGGACGTGTCTCGTCAACTGAAACCTCACATCCTCGCCCGAAACAAAACTCCTGCCCCAGACAAGGAAATAAAATTCCAGCAACAAAAACACAGTACTCAACTTTGTGCACCTAAGAGAGTACCCCCGAAATGACCACTACTCTATAAAGTATACGCAAATTTAGTTTGTACCAGAATAAATCTGGAAAAGGGAAAAGTCTTGTTAAATTAAACGATTTACTCACCCGCCGCAGTTGCTAAACACAAACTTATTAAATTAAGCGTCCCAATAAAAACTTTAATCAATATATATATATATATATTTTTTTTAATTTAAACCAACCACACGAGCCGTAACAATATGTATCCATTAATTCAAAAAAAAAAAAAAAAGAACCCACACAATGTAATAGCATAATTTACAATAATACACAAAACCTATACATATATAAATAAATCCTGAATAGAGAATCATAAAATATTTTCAGTGAACTATGTGAACAGTGATACAATAAATCAAATATTTTGAATCTCAATTCACCAAAAACTGAAAAACTGTAAATAGCTTAGCACGATACAACTTCTTAATGATGTATACAAAATAACATACAGCAATATATATTCACCGTAAACAACCAAAGAAAATACATGTATTACAAATATTGCATATCACCGCTAAAATCTATTTTTAAAAAAGTCCATAGCTTATTATTTATTTAGCGATGTATATATATATTTTTTTTCTTTTTTTTTTTTTAACAAATTTAAATACACACATAAATGACGTCTAACAGTAATGCTTGACCAATTTCTTATAAACAAGCATTTATATATTCCTGACACAATACCACCGCAGTACCACATCAACCCACTTAAAACTATTCTTAACTTTTACACAACAATCAATACTCTTCTGCAACTAAAATACTCCATGCAAAACCCTAATAAAATATTTCCTCTACACTAAAATTAATTTTACAACGTGCAAAAGAATACGCGATTCCACAGTTTTAAAAATAAATTAGAATATCTGTCTTCCCTTAAAAACCTAACCAGTCCGCTTCATATCTAACATTGGTCAAACATACTTCACAAACTCTCCCTTAATTATACTCTGCCAAAATTTAAATTACCTTTACATCAATACGCAAAAAAAAAAAAAAAGAACAAGAGCACCCCAATACAAACTACAATGAACCTCCAAATTTCTACAATTGATTTCTTTATAACTCATACATAATAAAACAAAATACTAGTTACTTAAAATTAAATAGTCAAAGCAATACCACAAATATTATATATAAAGGAATATGAAAAATAACACAAAAGAAAAAAAAAATAGTTCAGACATAAACTGAATTTAAAAAAAATTCACATTTGTCTCAAAAACCACTTTAGCATTCACCGAACCAAAATATGTAATGGTCTGTTCAATAATGTTATACATAAGTAAATATATGTAACTATAGCATTCAAGACATTTACTTAAAAGTATCTATCTTTTTACTAAGTAAGATAGAAAAGTGAAACAAACAAACAAACGAGAAAAAAAAAACTATATACAAAAGAATTTATTTACACACAAAATTACCTCCTCTAGTACCGTTTTCGTAACGAGTACGAATGAGTTGCAACATTCCCCGTTTTAACATTCGGCCCGTGAAGAGGTCGCTGACCTCTCCAATTCTTCCCCTGTCTAACACACTTTGACTTCCGTCTCTTTTTCTGGTTATCGGAAGATGGGCCAGCAGGATCTCCGAAAACTGCATCAGTCATTGTACTGAGTGTAGTTGAATCCCCCGCAGTATTTTGAGTAACCCCTCTGCTTTCTAAATTCTGAATCTGCATTTGAGCACTAATTTCCGTGTGCCGATTTAAATTCTCAAATAAATATTTTTTTGAGCTTCGTGAAAAAATTCTTGTGGGATATAATTTGACTTGACGATCAATGCCAGCATACTGCTCATTAAAATGAAAACTTTCTTCTGTTGGAACATCATTCTGACATTGTAATGCAGGAAAAACTGGTTTGATTCCAATTTTTCTAAGTTGATTAACGTGAAACGTCTTCATCTTTGAAGGATCTGACACTAGCTGAATTTTATAATTGACTTTCCCTACTTTTTCTATGACCCTGTAAGGCCCGGTATTGAGTTTTGCGAATTTTCGAGACAAACCTATCTTAATGGCGGGACAATACCATAACACTAAATCACCAATTATGATTTTTTTATCAACTGCATTTTTATTTTTAATCCTCTCTTGATTTTCCGCAGCTTTCTCTAGATTACTCCTGATTTGATTAAAAACTGCTTGCAAAGAAGGAATTAAAGTCTCACAATAAGAACGACTATCTGCATAAGAGAATTCAGGTTTCTGAGTTAATAAATTATATGGAAGTAGCATATCTCTCCCCGTTAGTACAAAGTGTGGCGATTCATTAGTTGCGACATGAGTTGCTGATCGCAAAGCTAGAAGTGCAAATTTTAGTTGCTTGTCCCAATCTGTATGTGTGATGTTTACGAGGTGTGCTAAATGAGCAGCGATTGACGCATGTTGTCGTTCGATTTTAGCATTCGTTTGGGGACGGTAGGGTGTTGTCGTACGATGATCAATCCCCAGTTGCTTATAGACCTTCTTAATAGCATCACCTACCAGCTGACGACCAAGGTCTGTGATCAATGTTCTAGGCACACCATATCGAGATATAAATTCGGCCAAAACGTCAGCAATAGTATCTGAATCAATTGAAGGCACTGGCCATGCATCAGGCCACTTTGAAAAGGCACAAACAAAGGATACAATGAATTTATTTCCCTGAAGTGTTTGAGTGTAAGGACCCGAAATATCAAGATGAATAATCTGCATTACGTGATTTGCTATAGGTAACCTTTGTAACTCCGCGTCCTTTTTTGGTTTATGACCCGGTATTGCAAACACGAGTGACAAGCGCCTATTAATTTCTTAATATGAGCATACATTTTTGGCCAAAAATAAAAGTGCTTGATCCTCTCTAATGTTTTATAAATACCCGCATGACAAGCAACAACAGAGTTATGCGTTAACTCGAAAATTTTCGGGACTAGGGACAACGGTAAGACAAATTTACATTGCGCATCCCTTCTAGTCCTGTTACGCATATCCTTACATTTCAAAATACCGTCCTCTAAGAAAAATAATATATGTTCGGGTTTAGGATTAACTTTATCGGACAGATTCTGTATAATCGACAAGCAAAATTTATCGCTTTTCTGTTCCGTTTTAAGCTCATTAAGAAAATTAGAAGGGTCATAACTATGCATCAAAGGAGTATCAACAAGGTTATTTACAAGATGCATATTTTCGTTCTCTTTAATCTTAACTTCTGTAATATCATTTTTCTCAATATTTACGATTTCATGATCCACAAAATGAGATAAGAAATCTGCAATCGAATTACATTTCCCTTTAATAAATCTAGTCTCAAAATCAAAGTCTGCGAGCGAACATAACTAACGCGCGATTCTCGAAGTTGGAACTCGTGCGATAAGTTTAAAACCAAAGGATTACATAAACCCTATAAAATTATCAAAACTCAATGTTCAAACAAAAAAAATGCAACACTTACCCTAAGTGAGCAACTGGCTGTTACAGTTATCCAAAATTAATGAAAATATAAAGTCTCACATAGGTCCCTTTTAAAACACTTTGCTCATACCGCAAAACTGTTATTCCTCCTTATATTAATGTAAAAATATAAGTCACAGCATAGGTCCTTTTTAAAACACTTTGCTCATATCACAAAAACTGTTATTCCTCCTTATTTATACTGGTTACCCAAAGACCATGGTCGAACCACTCGGCTGCCGCGGAGAAACAGTCTCTAACGGATATCCACAACTCTCCAGTAACATCGGGTAAAATACCTCTTGATTGGCATCGGGCATTCTTCAATTAATGCTATAAGATCAGCGTCGAACCTCTCGGCCGCCGCGGAGAAAACAGTCTGTACCGTATTCCAGACAATTACCGTATTTTCGGGTGTATAGCCCGCGGGTTATACAAGAAAAAAACATTTGGAACAGCCGCTGCGGCTTATACACGGTGCGGACTATACAAAGATTTTTTTTTAAAAAAAGAAACGGAAAATCGTGATTTTTCTGTAATTTTTAAACCCGAAAAAATTTCAAAAATCGTCGAAATTTGTAAATTTTTTTCGCTATGCCGTGAAATTTAAAGAATTTTCCCGTGTTTGTAATGTTTTTTTACTGTTTAAATGCTATTATTATTTATTTCTGTCTTTGGAAATAGAGATATTATTGGTTTGTTTATGACGGACTCGGCAACTTCCGATTTTGAAGGATTTTCCGATTCCAGTGATTAAAATAAATATTTTTGAGCAAATTACTGTATGCCTTTTTGTACAGTAGTTTTATATTACTTATAGTAATTATTGTTTAAAATAATAATAACATATTTTCTAGAAGGTAAAATGCCATTAATGGCTCCAGTTGTATATTACATCCAGTTCTCTCAAAGTTACTGTTGTGATAATTTACCTATTATCTACTGCTGCAATTCAAAAAATTAAACTGAGATAAATGGTATTTAATGTTTGCCAGAAATGTATGCAATTAGCACAACAATTACATTTACTTTTTGACATGAAAAAAAAATATTGTGGAAAAATTTGTGTATTGTGTTGCTTATGATAGCTAATTATCTACGAAATGGGCCCGGAGAGGCGGAGATGCCCTCCGTGGGGTCTTTCTAACGGAACCTAACCCGTATTTACGCACAAAAATCCAAGTTTAGAAGAAAACTCCGAACGATTAGGCCGACGGGCGCGATTGGGTTCGAACCCAGGACCTCCCGTCTACCAGCTTTTGAGAGCAGAACCTCTCGGCCACTGGTGGGGCGTAGAAAAACGAAAATATTTCTTGATTTACCTCTGAAAATAATTTTGTTATTTTTAAAGGAAAAAAAAAGGGACTTTTTTCCCAGATTAAAAATAATGATAATAATAAATAAGTTAAAATCTGGTTTTATTATTATGGAGTTATTAAAAAAAAAAAAAAAAGATTTTAGTACCGTAATTTACGGAAGAAACGCCACGGCGCGGCGTTTACGTGTTTTAAATTGAAATTTCAAGCGATGCGGCGTTTCTAGTGATGCGGCGTTTACGCACAATTTTTTTTTTCACTCCCAAAAATTCAGATACCAAAGATGAGAAATTTCATATTAATGAGATTTTAAAATAATGTGGGTGATCCGAAATTTTTAGACCCAGGCGATCGAAATATATTGGCCCTGCCTGGGCTAAACTTGAACCATTTATGCTAAAAATTTGGCCTACCCAGCCAAGAAAAATCAATTAAATCAAGTCCGGGATCCTATAAATAAAATTATTTAAGATATATTTTTTACATACTCATGCGAACATTTTGCAGCTTAAACTAGTATGTCCACAATCTATGAAATATGGAATGGCAACATTATTGATTACTTAGAGAAATTCATTTAAATGATAACTCATTAGAAATATAATGTAGTTTAAAATGGAAGAAAAATATTTAAGAAAAAATAATTTTGAAGTTCTAGAAAGATTTTTTAAAATATATTTCTCTATAATTTAAAAAAATGAAATGAATTTCAAAAGATTTCGTCGAACAGAGGAAAAATTTCACTGTTATTTTCGCAAAAACCTGCCGGTTTAACAATGGCCCCGAAAAAAAAAAAAAAAAAGTAGTTCTCCAGTCCCGGCCCGGAGTGGCCGCAGATAAAAATTAAGCTTGATCGCGGTCCGGCCCGAGTCTAATAAAAAGAGATTAACCAGGTCCATGCCGATCTCTAATGTGTACGTTTTAAGTGAAAATCCTATAAAAATGATTTAAAACAATATTCATAGGATACATAAAACAAATTAGTGGATATAATTTTTTTTAAATGCTTAATATTCCATATTTTCTAAGAAAATAATCTATTTGTAAAAAATGTATTTTTCTAGAAAAAATACATTTCCCCCCCTCTATCCATAACAAAACAATAGCAGGTAAAATCAGATTACAAGATCAAATGTTGGACTCTACTCTGAACCTGAACTGCAAGGTCCGGATTGTATCCTATCCTATCCGAATCCGAAAATTCTATTTAAAGTCAACTCGAGACCCGACAAGAACAAATTTTGTCAACCGAAATATTAAAACCAGAAACTAAAATGAAGGAAAATTAATCCATATTTTAATGCATTTACAGAAAAGTAGTCTATAATTATGTTTTTCTTGTATCAAATTATTTCGGCTTTTACCATTTTAACAAATATTCAGCATCATCTTTTGGAGAGAGAAAAAAAAAGTTAACTTGAACGAATCAAATTCCAGCCCGACCCACGTCAAAAGAAAGAAAAAAAAATCCCGCCAACCCGACCCGAACTTTAGTCGGGTTCGGGTACTATCCAATTATTCGACCCAATGCAGGATTCAATTCTGTACCAAGTGATTGAAATAAATATAAAATATAACTTTTAAATGTTCATGCAAGAAGTATTTTTAAAACATCTACAATAACGCCAAATATTCTCAAAAATGACCATAAAATAAATCAGATTAAATTGCATTGTTAAATCATCTTGTATATAAGAAACAGCACAGTGATGGTAAGTATTTTTTTTTTTTTTTTTTTTTTTCTTGGTAATCACTTCGTGTATAAATGCTTTTAAAGCAAAATCTTCTAACTGAAATCTATATTTATTTCTTCGAGAGATTCTGACAGCTAAAAAGTTCCAAACAGAGCGATAGAAGAAGGGAAAAAAAAAAAGAAAATAGCTTTAGGATCGCACGTGATATCTTTTCGTAGTGGTTAGCATGAATCATATAATGTTTATAATCCTTATCGCGCCAAGTGCAAAGAAATAATAAAAGTAGGTCATGAAATTTCTTGCAAATTGATTGGAATTAAATAAAACCGATTCGAATTAAATAAAAAGTTTTGTTTTGTTTCTGATAACCTTATTATAAAACACGCATACACACATAAATAACGGCTGCATTCACTATAAGTCATTTTTAATTTTAAATGTATAAAACTATTGCCGCATTTATTAATACTTAACGAAGTCGAACAGCGTTTTTCAGTTTTTGACAAGGGAAAAAACATTTAGAAAATGCTGAAAGTTGATTTTTTAACTGAATTTCCAGATGAGACAGCTCGGGAAAGGTCATCAAATAGCAATCGCTTATAACTTAAGATATAATACATTTATCGAAAATGGAAAAACGCATTCGATTTCAAATCACTTTGATAGATATGCCAGCAGATTCCATGCTTTTCCGTTTAAAATTCTCGATGAATTATTGTGCGAGGTTTCTTTTTAATACCCCCCCCCCCCCCTCTTAAAAAAATCCAAAACATCTGCATTCCCGATCTACAGATTCTTTTAGAAATGATTAAAATGAGAATTTTTATATCATATTCAATTGACGAAAAGGGATGTGATAACGTTATTTTATTTGTACATAGCGCTAAATATTAAAAATAATACGTTTATTATCTATTTGTAAATGATTTTAATATATGGCACTGTGAAAAAAAAAGTCATTTTTGCACGTCGTCATTTTAATGTCGTTCGAACACGCTATTTAAGATACTTAATTAAAGTTGAGATTGCTAACGCCCAATCGTTCTCATGACGCTCTTTAGTGTATAGAAAAGTTTACTCAATTTTAACGAGATTTTTTCTTTTAAATATTATTTATAATGAATTATTAATTTTGAATATCGTACTTATATTATTTATATCAAATTAATAATTTCATATTTCCAGAGCTCCCACTCAACTTGTGTAGTAAAAAAGGGGACCAAAAGGGAGCACATATTTTTTAAAGAAGAGATCAAAAGGAAACTATTTTCGCAAATCGTAAAATAAAATAAGCAAGGAAACCCTCCTTTCCTTCAATTGTCACTAATTAATAAATGTTCAAAGTATAATTTGTTATAAAGAAAACGCTTGCTCCGATTCAAATTCTGAAATTCATTATCTTAAAGCCATTGTTATTGGTAGAGGTTACAAACCTTCTAAGACAGATTGAATTTCATGAATTTTTCCACGACTATTTAAAGAAATTTGCGTGTTTTTCAGGATCCTTTGCTGAAATTTGTTTTTCACTATCTCTTGACGAAATTAAAGTTTTTAAAATCTTTTGACGAAATTAGTTTTTTTCCGCAATCTTTTGACCGTTTTTTTTCCGCGATATTTTGATGAAATTCGCGTTCATCTCGCAATCTTTTGACGAAATTCACGTTTTTTCGTGATCCTTTGACGAAATTCGCGTGTTTTTTCGATTTTTTGGCGAAATTTGCATTTTATTGAGAGACCTTTTGCCGAAATTCGCGTGTTTTTTGCCACCTTTTGACGAAAATCGCGTTTTCCGCGATTCTTTGACAAAACTTGCGTTTCATTGAGAGATCTTTTGATGAAATTCGCACTTTTTTTCCCAAAAACGCTATCTTTTTACAAAATTCTCGTGTTTTTCGCGATCCTTTGCCGAAATTTGCGTGTTTTTCGCGATCCTTTGTTGTAATTTGCGACCTTTTGACGAAAAACGCGTTTTTGGCTATTCTTTGACAAAACTTGCGTTTTTTTTTTCGCAATCTTTTGAGGAAATTAGTCTTTTTTGCGATCTTTTGAAGAAATTTGCGCATTTTCGCAATCCTTTGACAAAATTGGCGATTCTTTTCGTGATCGATTAACGAAATTTAATGGTATTTTTTGGAATATATTTGCGAAAAGCGCGATTTTTCCGCAATGCTCTGCTAAATGCCAAACATCGGACAATTTTAAATAAAAGTCGGTTAAAAGTGTCAAAAAACGGACTTTACGGACCTAACAATGAAAAAACGGACCAATACGGACTTGAAGCAAAAAAAAACGGATCTAGTGGGAGCCCTGTAATTTCGGTGTTTGTGGTTTTTAAAATTTCAGTTTAATTAATTTTTTGTTGCAAAATCATTCGCGATATACCAAGGTAATAATGCGCGCCATATGCCGGAATTTAAGCTGCAAATTTCACGCAATTTTAGTGTAGTTTTTCGTATTTATATTATTTAAATTATATTAATAATTTCGAATTTTGCATTTAAATTATTTATTTCTAATTAATAATTTCATTTTTATGATTTCTTAATTCTTCTTATTAATGTGTTTCTGTTTAGCATGCCATTCGCGATTACCGCGGAAATTTCACATGCGGCGTAAACCCTGGTCGAAATATACATTCGTAGATGGTGTATAGCCCGCGGGCTATACAACGATGCAGCTCCGCGGCTTATACACGAACTTTTTTATGGTACTGCTCGATTTAGGGGTGCGGGCTATACACCCGAAAATACGGTACATTAGATCCGTCATCATAAACTTCCGCTCCAACAGCATAGACAAAAGTACTAACTAAGGACCCTCAGAAATTAAATAAACATTCTCGACATTTCACTAGCAGGGTCCCCTCCTATTTACAGGTGAATCTTTCAGCTTCGAGCGTCAACTCCGGGAGTCAGACGACAATCCCTCCTTCTTCGGACTTCGTGAACGATCCTCATTTTTAACCGGACAAGACTGCTTTCTTCCAACCACCGCGTGCCTCTGCCCCCTGAAAATTTCCTACTGTCCTCTTTTTCTATTTTTTTTTTGTATATCTTTATTATTAAAGACGGGAGGTACCCAGACCCAATCCAGCTTTAATTGGCTAAAATTCTCTACGCCCCCTCTGACGCCATGAGAACGCTTGAATTTTTAAGTAACGCTAACCTCTTTTAACCCCACTAAGCTGCACAAATATCCCAGACATTCGCCGCCAAATTTATCGTTTTTGAAGGACTAACGAACGTCAAACCTAGATTTCCCTTCTTGAGTTTATTGCTGCTAGGGTCAAAAGCCCAGCCGAAAAGTGTGGAAATATCTCTCTCATCCCTTGAAATTCAATATTTTCATCCATCCTATACCCAACTGTAAACACATATCTAACCACCGCTCTTTCTGTGTAATGAGAAAAACAGGAAACTGAGACCCCTCTATTTATCTAAACATGGACCCTCAAAAGAGAAAATAACATATAATGCAGCTGTGTTACATTCCTTTCCCAGTGTAAATTTTCTAATATTCCCAAACCCCTTCAAACACATCATAACAGGCCATATTAATGCTTTAGTTAAATTATGAATAATTTTTCATTTTTTTAATTGGTGTTTTTAATCAATAATGTGCGTTAATTAAGACTTTTTAAAATTTTTATAATTTGTCGTGTGATCTCAGGTGTTTCGCTGTATGTATGCAAAATTATACAGTTTCTGAAAACAAGCTCTGCAACAGATAGACAGAGGAACGAGACAAATAGGGTTTCGTCAGTTGAACAAAACCCTAAATAACTGAAGATAATACTTAAAAAGCATATAAATGTTTATGTCCAAGCAAAGATAAATATTTTTTTTGTCACTCTCTAAATATGAAAAAGATGAAATTCTACTGTAGAACATGCTAGGTGTCACACCATGTCTTCCAAAATCTTCTGTTTCAAATGCCAATTTTAATCAGAAATTTTATTTAATAAAATGTACCTTATTTTATTTCAGATCATTTATTAATTTAAATTTCTATACAAAGAGCTACAAGGCAAGAAGCAAATATAATTCAAGCAATGCAAGGAACAAATTTATCTTGAATCGTTTATGATTCATACGGTGGTTAGAAGGTTAAATACTTTTAACAGCAATGCAAAATTGGGAGAAGTACACTATATATGTGTGGAAACTAGTGTTGCCAGGTGCCCCGATTTTCAGGTGTTCCGGAATCATTGCACAAGATGCTAAAAGTCCCAATTTTTTATGATGCACAAATTCTTATCAATTTCTTTAGTACTATGCTATTATTAGTCTGCATTGACTGAAACTTAATGCAATAAAACTTGTGAAAATAGAATCAGTCTTTAATCAAAAGAAACACTGAGCAAATCTATCTGCTAAGCAGGAAACTTGTCTAGAATTGAATGTTTTCCCAGACCCTGACGATTTCGTTATTTCAGGTTTTAATGTACCCTGTTCAGTAAAATCTGTGAAAATAGAACTTGTTTACAATGGAATCCCGTGTTAAACACAAAATTAAAGATTTTGTTTTATACAGGTTTTTGTCTTAGCAGGTATAATTGTATGTTTTTTCTTCCATAGGGACGATGAATTTTGTCCTTTAAAGACTGGACTCTGTTATAGACAGATTCAGTTCTCATATGGTTTACTATATTTTTATGTACCCATTTAGAAGTTGTTGTCCAGCTTTTTGTGACAGTGGACAACACTAGTGAAAATAACGCAAGATTCAGTAATTTCTCATAAAAATTTGGCATCTTTGTGCTACATTTTGATGAAAAGGATAGAGTATAGAATATAGAGATCGACTGAAAATTCTTTTTGCTGTGAAAATGCTAACAAAAATTTGGCCAAACCAAAACTATCTATATTCCAAAAATCTGGTTTCTTCCTTCGGAAATTTTCAACATGATTTTATAAAGCCGCATTTTTATAAGAACTTATTATAAACTAATTACTCTTAACTAAGGAAGAACCAAGATTACTTATAGTTTATTATATACAATATTTACAGCAGCTGCTCAACACAGCTTTCAGAATAAGTCACATTTTACAACTGCGCAGAAATATTCTCGGCTATGTGCAAAGCCTTACAATTCCAGACTGTCCGTGTATGGTACTGCCATCTATAATTACAGATCGCTACTTATTGTTGTATTCTTATTTGAATCGGGATATAACACCCCTCCCCTCATAGTTCAAACGAACTACAGGCAATCTTGTTCTTTGATTTCTTCGAACTGGAGCACTTTTCTGACAGTCCTCGTCATTGTTTTTAGTCAAATTGTCTTTTACAGTTTTATCTGTCGTAACATCATTTTTATTACTCATAACTGTACCTGCCACAATATCATGCGAAGGCTGAGATTGACTTGGTTCAATATTATCATCATTATTAAGCTGTTCTTTTATTTTTCCATTAATTTCTGAAAAACGGTTTTGGTTAACCCTTTCATACCTATCATAATTACTGTAATTTTTACCGCTATGTCCCATATTTTCAACTTTTTCTGGCATTAGTTTATCATTTCGATTTATCTCTATAACTCTCTCTGGTATTTCATCACTTATCTCTTTATTTCGTCTCAACTGATCAACGTGATGTTTGCACATTACTCCGTCACATCTATTTACTAAAACCCATCTACTCCCCAATAATTTCATAATTTTTCCTTTTACCCATTTCTCCCCTTTTCCAAAATTTTTAACAAAAACTAAATCATGAAGCTTATATTTGTGCAGGGGTTGCTGTATTTTAGGTTTTGATGGTAATACCAAGTGAAGGGCTGTTCGAACTTTATTCAGCAGGAGCAAACATTAATTCAGCAGGAGTTTTACCAGTCACCGAATGAGGAGTGGAATGATTTTCTAATAAAAATCATGAAATTGACAATGTTATGTCACTTTTATCTAGCTTTTTAAGGCAATTTTTCACAGTTTGCACATACCTTTCCGCTTGTCCATTCGAAGATGGATGATAAGGTGGAACAGGCGTATGCTTAATTCCATTATTTTTAAGAAATTCCTCAAATTCATCACTTGTAAACGCGGGACCATTATCACTGACCAATTCAACAGGTAATCCAAATGTGGCAAAAATTTTCCTTAATACCTTAATTGTAGTTTTACTATCAGATCTGGGTTACTACTTCTACCTCCAACCATTTAGTATAAGAATCAACTACTATTAAAAACATTTTACCTTCAAAAGGACCGGCATGATCTATATGGATCCTTTCCCAGGACAGTTCAGATTTCCATTTCAAGGGTTCCATTTTGGGACAATCCCTCGCAAACATCTGACATCTATTACAAGAATTTACCATTTGTTCAATTTCTTTATCCATATTTGGCCACCAAACTACCCCCCTAGCTTTCGCTTTCATGCTCGATATACCCTGATGAACAGAATGCAGTAATTTTAATATATTTTCACGGCCTTTCTCTGGTATGATCACTCTATGTCCCCACAATAGACAATTTTCTAGACAGGAAATTTCCTCCCTTCTACGAAAATATGGTTGATATTCTTCTTGTTTAACCTTTCGCGGCCACCCATTTAACACCCATTCTAAAATTTGTTTAGTTACAGGATTTTCAGTTGTCCACTTTGCAATAGTTCTAGAAGTAATAGGCCAATTATCATTATTTGAAACAAACATTATTTCCGCAGGGTTACTCACTATATTTACAGTTTCTGGGAGATGTAATCTACTTAATGCGTCAGCATTTTTATTATTTTTACCCTCGCGATACTCAATTGTATAATCATAACCAGCTAACATTAACGACCATCTCAGCATTCTAGGTGATAATGTATCAGGTACCTTTTTAACAGGATCAAATAATCTAATTAAAGGTTTATGATCTGGTATAATTTTAAATTTTTTTCCAGCTAAATATTGGTGAAATTTAGTGACACCAAACATTACAGATAAAGCTTCTCTATCAATCATTGCATAATTTCTTTCAGTTTTGTTTAAAGTTCTTGAAGCATAAGCAATAGGTTTCTCTTTACCCTCAACAATGTGGCTTAAAACTGACCCTATACCATATTCAGAAGCATCACAGTTTAAAACTATATCTTTGTTTACACCATATAATTCTAAAACAGGAGATGTACATAATAATTGTTTAACTGTTTGAAACGCTTTTTCATGCTTTTCTGACCATGTCCACTTTACATTATTATCTAATAATCTATGTAAAGGTTCTAAAACATCTGAAATATTAGGCAGGAAGTTTCTATAATAAGAAATTAAGCCTAAAAATGAACGCAATTGTGACACATTATTTGGAATAGGAGTATTCAAAGTAGCATTAACTTTTTCTGGCATAGGTCTAATTCCTTCCTGAGATATTTTATGACCTAAATAAGAAACTTCCGAAACCATAAATTTTAATTTTTCCTTATTTAATCTTATACCATGCTCAGAAAAGCATTTCAGAACACTTTCAACTCTTTCAGAATGTTCTGATTCATTACTAGCACTAATAATATCATCATCTAAAAATACACCAACATATTCAAATTTTTTAAAAATATGTTCAATTTTTCTTTGGAACATACCAGGAGCACATTTTACCCCAAATGCTAATCGTAACACATTAAACAAACCTTTATGTGTATTTATAGTCAAAATCTTACTACTTTCGATATCTACAGGTTGTTGTAAATATGCATCTTTTAAATCAAAAACAGTAAAAAATTTACCACCTGATAATTTAGAAAATAATTCTTCCATTCTAGGAAGAGGATAATTGTCATTTTCAGTATTAGAATTAACTGTTGCTCTATAATCACCACATATTCTAACAGAACCATTAGGCTTAGGAACAATTACTATAGGACTAGCCCATTCTGAATGATCAACAGGTTTTAAAATACCCTCATTAGTTAATCGTTCCAATTCAACATCAGTAGCTTTCCTTAAAGCAAAAGGAACAGGTCGAGACTTAAGAAAAACTGGTTTTGCATCTTTTTTCAATTTTATTGATGCGGGAAGACCCTTGATTGTTCCGATCCCGTCAGCAAAAACATTAGGAAAATTTCTAATTAAATCATCTTTTGAAATGCTTTTAATCATATTTACATTAGGCCAAAATAATTTTTATGCTTTTAACCAAGTTTTTCCGATTAGACTCGGACCCTCCTCTTTAATTACTAACATTTTTAAATCAGGTATAGAATATTCATCAACAACAGCATTTGCTTTTAATTCCCCCCAAAACATTTAAAGAGTCTTTAGTATAAGTTTATAATTTAATATTAGATGTAATTAAAGGCAGCTTACCTGAGAACAATTTATGAGCAACACTTTTACTTACGATCGTATGAGCCACACTGCTATCAATTTCAAATTGTATATTTACACCATTTATTTTAACAGATTTTACCCACGACAGATTACTGGAATTGTTGTTCATAAAATTTAAACAGTATTCTTCCTGAACAGTTTTAATTTTTCTGTTCTTAAAAGGTTTCTCACTTTTCATTCCAAATTTTCGATTTCTGCAACAAACTTTAAGATGACCTAATCGATGGCAAAAATGACATTCTGCCGATTTAAAAGGGCATACTTTTGGATTGTGATTTTTAGAACATCTATAACACAGTTTCTCAGGTGCGAATCTATCTTCTTTAGGCTTAGGTGCATGAGTATACTTATCCACTTTCGATTTCTCTCCTTTAGAAACACGCACTTGATTGACAGTCGTATTATCTCCAATGTGTAGGGATTTTACTCCAGCCTCAGCACTCTCGAAAGACTCAGCTATTTCTATCGCTGTTTGGAACGTCAAGTCTCTAGAATCCAGTAATTTTTGCTGTATCTTCTCATCTTGAATCCCAAACACTAACTGATCACGGAGGCGGTCATTCAGCGTATTTCCAAAATTACAATGTTCGGATAAACGACGTAAATCTCGTACAAAATCGGCTATATTTTCTCCTTGCTTCCTTAGTCGTTTCTGGAACTTAAATCGTTCGACAATTTCACTAGGGCGTGGTGAAAAATGATAGCTTTCTTTAAAAGATCCTCGTAACTGATTTCTTTCAGCGTATTCGGAACAATTATATCACGTAAAATAGCAAATGTTGTTGTTCCCACAGAACTTAATAATATGTTCTTTTTCATTTCATCATTTTTCATGCTATTTGCTGAGAAATAAAAATCAATTTTCTCGACGTAAATAGTCCAAGGAACATTTGCATTATATTCTTCCAAGTGTCCCAGAGAAATTATTTCTTTATCTGCCATTTTCCGTGCCTCTTTTTCTTTTTCTCTTTCAAAAAAAAAAAAAAAATTTTTTTTTTTTTTTCACCACATTTCACTTTGGGTTAAAATCCCATTTCTTCGCCTCTTTTATAAAGCTGCATTTTTATAATAACTTATTATTAACTAATTACTCTTAACTAAGGAAGAATGCATCACTATAAGATTACTTATAGTTTATTATATACAATATTTACAGAAGCTGCTTAACACAGCTTTCAGAACAAGTCACATTTTACAACTGCGCAGAAATATTCTCGGCTACGTGCAAAGCCTTACAATTCCAGACTGTCCGTGTATGGTGCTGCCATCTATAATTACAGATTGCTACTAATTGTTGTATTCTTATTTGAATCGGGATATAACACATGACTCATTGGTTTGAGATGTATCGGCTTAAATGAGACACTCTTTATTGATTGCTATGAACTTCACTGTTTATAATTATCAGTCACGAATGACTCAAGACGTGAGTGCAAAATATAAAGCAATCATGCATATATGACTAAACTTTGAAGACTCTTTTTACATGCTCATTAAAAGCTGAAAATTTAATAGTAATATAAAATTTTTAGTTTGAAACCACAGAAGTGTTTCGAATACTCTTTGACAAAGTTCTAGTAATAACAGATGATCTAAAAGTTAAATCGAGGTATGCATCCCTAAAACATTTTTTTATTAGATGAAATTCAGGTAATTAGAAAATTATTCTATGCCATAGATGAATTAATTACATATTATTTTATATGAAAATAAAAAGTTTTGGACAGAGGCACAGAGAGCCAACTTTGGCCACATGCATAAATAATAATTCAGTATTTTTATGTATGTATTAATAACTTAAAATTTTTTTGGACATTTTCGTTTTCATTTTCCTTTTCAGCCAAAAAAAGGAAGATTACCGGTTTTCGTTTTTAAAAAACTGTTTCTCGATCCTTAATAGAATCATTTCTTCAAAATATTCAAGGCAATATGTATTCCGGATCACTGTTTTTCTGGATAACTGGTTGAGCATTTAAGCAACATCCATTTGATCGGATTTGTAGAATATATGTGATTGTGGCATTATTTCTGATTACAAATTATGAGATTACATAGATTAAGAATAAAATCCCATGAAGACCAAACAATAATCAGAATTTGAAAAAAAGAAATTTATGAGAATCCCTTGGAAACATAACAAGTCTGCATAAAAATCAAAGCACCCAATATCCAACTAAATATGCTTCCATTTCAAATCATAGATGTTGGCATCAAATTATACCATGTCTCAAGCAATGCACATGTTGTTGAACTGGAACTTTTTTTCTTGAAAGATTCTGAAATCAGTCATATAGAAATATTCTGAATAACTGGTATTCTGGTTTCTAGATAAACCCATTCATTTATTTTTTTTTGAATGGGGAAATTTTATAAACTAAAGCTATTTATAACAAGCTAAAAATGAATAAAAGTACATTTAAAGACATATAAATATCTTTTAATAAACTAATCTACATGTTTTGTATGCAAAATTGGCAAATTTATCAAGATCAATATTTGTAAAAAAAACTATTTCTTAAAATTTGTTTAAATGAATTTGGAAAAACTAAAAATCACGAGATCACAGGTATAATTAAAACAGGTGATCTAATAAAAATGGTCATCTGTGAATGTGAATTATTTGATATTTTGCAAATCAACTTTTTCCAAATTCTGTGTAACTCCAGGAGGCTGAATCATTGCATAGAAAGATTTTTATTGATTCTCAGATAATGAAAGTTTTATTAGGTTTAGAAATTAAAAAAAAACTTCAACTGACACTAAAACATAACATAGAGCATCCGGAGATTGGTTGAGAAGAAAGGGAATAACAATAATTAAAAAACAGGAAGAATTGCAACTTTTGGATAGAGAAAAAATCTTTTCTACAAAAATAGTAATTGGAACTGGAAAAAGTCTCCTTTTTTCTAGTTTTTTTCTAAAAATAGTCAGTTGCTTTTGAAGGGTTTTGGGTTAAAATAGTAGCAATAGTTATTGGATGCTGAAAATAATTGCTTTTAGTCAGTGGTGGGATTCAGCCGGTTTGCACCGGTTCGGTATAACAGGTTGTTACTGTGTGTTGAGTTTGGCGAACCGGTTGTTAAAATGATACTTCAAATGTGAAAATCGCATTTACATTAATTTGCTTTCTTTAAATGTTTATCTGCACAACATTGTTTTGTAGGCATAACTCTGTGATAAGTCCTGATTAATTTCATTTAATAAAATAATATTTCATTTGGAGCAATAATATATTTTTTCTTCATGAGTCCTGTAAGAGAAAATTCAACTTAAAAAACGAAATTTTGAAGAATTTTGGTAACTAAAATGACAGTCCTAGGCTAATCCCAATTATGTTGTAAGGTTATTAAAAATTACACTAACTACTTATCTATACTAATAAAAGGAAGTTTTGCTCTGTCTGTGTGTGTGTGATGGCTAGCAAAATCTATGGCACGTATGAGACTGAAAATTTTTGTGAGGCTAGCTCAAAATGTTTCCTGATGCACCCAAGACACAGAATTTTAAATTTCTAATAATTAGTTGAGTTATTAATTAAAAATCACAACTCACTCTCATTAAAAACTCAACTCGGTCCTTGCGAGAAAGAAAAAACTCTGACGTACAGACAGAAGCCTTATTTACGCATCAGTTAAAAATGAAGAACGAAAAGAAGAAATTTAGGGGATATTTTGTCATTATTTATTAACTTACAATGGCCAAACTGCTTAGTCAAGTTAAAAATGAAAGACATATGCTGAAAGATCTACGTCTCAAATGCCGCAATCAATAAAAAAAATATCCCAGTTAACCTCTTGAAAAACAATTTTCCAAAAAGGGTCGTTTTTCCGAAAAAATTTTTCTCTCTTATTGCAGCGCCCCTCCAGGATGCAATTTTGGGGGTACCGACAAACCAAAAATATGTTCTTAAAGTGAAATCCTCATCTAATCATTGGTGCAATTGGTTTAAATCAAATATAAATTTTAACCCTCTCAAATACACTGGTAAATGCAGATCACTTTGTGCCTCACGAAGACGATATTTTTTCTATGCTAAAAATAACTAAACAACCGTATTTTTTTTAGAGCATCTCAATAAATAGACCAGATTTACATCACCTACAAAAATTTTGGAATGTTCGAACGGTTAGAAATATTTCTTACAAAATAAAATGTGTGAAAATTTCGACGAAATCAGCAAAAGTGCTTTGTTGGGGTCGCACTCCTTCAAGGTGAAATTTTAGAGGTACTCACAAATAGAGATGGGAATGCTTGGAAAAAAACCGGAAAAGTTGGGAAAAAAACCGCTTTTTTCCGAAGGGCTATTTTTCAATTTTTCCAAATTGGAAAAATTGAAATTTTATTTACAAAATAATATATTCAAAATTTTGTAATTGTAATAGCTACAGTCTGATACTTTTTATTATGTTTATTTTTATGTTAAGTGTCCCACATGAAAACATTATTGTGGAAGATCTGATCTCAAAGCAAAAATCTGTTTAAGAAAATTCAAGTCCTGAAAGGAATCTTCACAACTTTTTCACCTTAAAACACAAGACAATTCACAAAATGTTTTCTCTTAAAAAAAAAAGAATTTCAGAAAATTTTTCAATTTCCAAACTGAAGCATCTCAATCGCGCTTGTCGGCCTAATCGTTCGGAGTTTTCGTAGTTTTCTTTGGGCCTTGGTTTTCCAAGCGTAAATACGGGTTAGGTACCCTTAGAAAGACCCCCACGGAGGGCACTTCCCCCCATTGGGCCCATATCCCTCGTGCTGATAATTGGCCGTCATAAACACAACCAAACTGAACCTTTCACAAATGATTCAAGGGGAAAAAAATGAACATGCATTACCAATTAAACTTACGTAGTTGTATATATGTATGAAAGACTTTATTAACTAAAATAGGAACCTAAATATAACGATACTTTCTAATTCACGAAATTCTGATTGCATTTTTACAGGTACTATATGCAAAAGTTCACAATTTAACAAAAACAGGATTGCATGAAAAAATCTAAACAGATTCCTGGTAAGATAATTAAATGCAACTTCTGTTGTTAAAAATGAAAATTCATATGCAAAATTATTTCAATAATATGTCAATCAATAGAAATGGTAAAGTTGAAAATTTAACATAAAATCTGAAACATGCATTTATTTTTAACATCATAGCTGCTATTAATCTTGTAATCAGATGGTAAGATAAAAATATTTAACTAATTAGAAAAAAAAAATCTTTTTAATGATAACATGCATTTGAAATTACTTCATTTCTTTATTTTCCTTAAATATAGATTTTCAGACTTATTTAACTGTGCATATTTTATTTTATATGAATATATACTAAATAAACTTTTCAAAAAAAAAAAAAAAAAAAAAAAAATTAAGCAATTTCCAGTGCAAAATTTTTTTGAAAGCAATTTTTAATCTAATTAAAAAATACACTTGTTTTTATAACTTTCATATTAAAGAGAGAAAAAACAAACTTTTTTAGTTTCCAAACTCACAAACTTATTACAAAATACTTAGTATATTTTATTATTAAGTATTATACTTGGTTTCAGTTTAGATAGATAAACTATACCGAAACTAAATATACTCTTTACAGGAAATGAAAATTATAAAATAAGAAAGGAAAATGTAATATTGTAAAAATATACCATTTTTTAAACAAAGGAAGATTTGAATTATGATATGTATAATAATGGCAGAACTGCAACAATTTGTTTCGTTTAAAGTGATATCATTTATATACTTAAAAATCAGCACAATGTAGATGCGATGTATAATACATTTGTTTTCAAACTGTAGAGATATTGGCTGAAACTTATGAGGTTTTTTGTTTTTTAAATTAGCTCTATTGGTAAATAAACAAATAAAACTGAAAAATCCTTTCAATATAGACATGATATAATAAACAATAGTGTCAAATAAAGTGAGAATGCCACTGTGAAAGGTCTGAGACTGAAAAACTAAACCTTTAAAAGCAGGCCTTTTTTTTTTTTTTTTTTTTTTTTTTTTTTTTTAAACATTTATAATCATATATAGTGAAAATAATTTGATTTTAGAGTTGATAAATTAAACAATTTTTTATTATTTAGTATTCTCTTAAGAAATATAATTTATTTGGGAGAAACATTTGTGAAAAATCAATTTTTCCAGAAAAAAACTGGAAAAAAACCGTTTTTTTTCCACCACTTCAACTTTTCCGGAAAATTTACAGCTCTACTCACAAACCAATAATACATTCATAAATCTGAAACCACCTTCTTATCGATGGGACAATCGGTTTTAAAAAATAGGAATTTTAACCCTTACAAATACACCGGGAAATGCAGGTCATTTCGCACCTCAAGGAGACAATATTTTTCTACACTAAAAGTAATTAAACGACCACATTCGAACACAATCTTTTAAGAGTATCTCAAATTCAGATGATATTGAAGTTCTCAATAGATTTACATCATCTACAAAAATTTTTAAACATTCGGACAGGTAGAAATATTTTTTACAAAATAAAATGTGTAGAATTTCAGCGAAATCAATGAAAACCTGAGTATTTCTTTGTGGTTTCACTCGCTTTCGGTGCACGTAGACTCCACAAATCAAATTGTGCAAAAAGTAAAGTACCAATAGCATATACTTTCAATTCAATATTTTTTCCTTTAAAAATATTAAATCAAATAAAATAGATTTAAAGATATAAAATCATACAAATTTCAGGTTAATTTAAGGGTTATTTATCATGGGCCCTGGCAACCCTATTATTATTCGAATAAACGGTACTTTGCTTTGGCACGGAATGTTCTCTCTTATCGCTGATCTATAGCTAATACTTAAATCGTCAGATTTAGATATATACTTCCAACTGCACATTTTTTTATATTGTTCTTCATATCTTAGAAGTTTTTTAAGTGAAAGTAGCTATTTTCGTAAATGTAACAAATCCAAAATTTTGATAAGTTCCTCTAGCCTTATAATTTATATTTAGAAAAATATTTTCCAGCTCTAATGAATGAAAAAACATTGTATAATCTAAACTTGCCGAATCATGATACTTTATATTTTACGAATTTCCAGCGTTGTCTGGCCTTTTTTTTTTTTTTCTTTTTTTTTCTTTTTTTTTTTTTTTTTTTTTGTATTAAGAAATGATAAAATTTCTAAATGTCATAACTCGAGAAGTTTTGGTCATGCAAAAATTTGTCTCACTAGCTATAGCATGGATAATATTTTTTAAAATATGTTATATACAACTTTAGGTCATGAACATGGGTTAATTCTTAAACTTACATTTCTGCTATTTTTATATTATATTGTTTATTGTTTTGATGCATTTTCTGATAGAAATTATGATCAGGGTTTCATGATTACCGAATATTTATTAATGTCCTTTTATAGGGAAACATGTTTCAGGATTTTTTTCACTGTACGAAAGGATCAAAGTTTTTTTTAACAATGTTCTTATAATATTGGAAAGTGTTTCATACTATATGTGCGATGCTTCATTTTTCTTTCATTTTTGTACATTGAAAATCATTCGAGCAGCGAACTAGTTGTTAAATTATTTGAATCCCACCACTGCATTTAGTAGCATTTTAGTTTTAAATGGTAACCCCGTGAATGAAATAATTCACAAATTTCTCAGATTCTAAAAGTTCGTCGCTAATTTTGACACACTCATAAAGAAACACAAATTCAATCTTTTAGCCCAATATAGTAATTTTTATCCTCTTTTCAATAAGGTTTATTAGGAACTCATACAGAAAAATTATAATTTTTATTTTAAAATGCCCCATTTTACTGAATATGAGAAGTTTGTTTTCTATGAACAAATAACTATTTGATACTTTATTTATCCAATCTTATATTTTATACCTCTGCATAAGCAGACTTTTGTTAACAGCTTTAATAATAATACGAAATACTTAAAAAAAATTAACTATCAAATAAAGTAAGGTCATAAAATTTCTTTGAATTTCCAATAAGGAAAGACTTCCAAAGTTGGTTTTCTAAGTAACATTTTTATTGCCAAAAACCTCTGCTATGCTGATGCACATAACCTTGCAGTCAAAAACTTTTTTTCGCTTTTATTCTATGTTGTATTACTATGTTCTATGTCTATGTATGTATATGCGGAATAAGGTTCGAAAAATTGACCAACACAGTGAAATATATTAAAATAATCCCAGGAAACAATAAACTAATTTCAATTACATTTAAGGTTACTATCTCAGGACTGGGCAATGTTGGACAAACTTGCTAAATCAAAACAACATAAGATGCATATCATAATGGAAAAGTTATATCTTAATTATATATTTAATTGCTTTGGTGTTATTTGTAAAACATATTACCTTGCATTACACAAGTGTTCCATCTTTATCATGACAGGACATTTCTAGTTGGAACTTTTTCTTCTTTGAATTGTTTTTGACTATTGGTTTTGTTATCAAAGATATGCAGTTTCCTATCAGTTGAATTTGCTAATTCATAAAAAGAAAAAAAAGAAACATAATCAATATTTTCACACATTATTTTTTATACTAGAAATTCAAATAAGATTTAAAGCATTGCATTTCATGAGGTATAAAGATATCACTCACAAAAATTATCAGTGGCAATCATAATTAAAAAAATAAAATTAAAACACATACCATTCATCATTTAAGAGATACCTGTTTCATAATTCCTTTCAATTTTACCTATGATGTTTCTGAGGATAATAATTACTGGACTCCTTATGCAAAATACCTCTTTCATTTTATTTAAAGTTATCTATAAGTTGCCAGTAGCTTGCATTGTTAAGGCTGAATATTTAAAGTCTTACCACCAAGTTTAAATTTAAACCCTTCAAATTATTAAAAAGGAAAATAGACAGTCTATTTTATAATAAAGATGTAATTTTTCCCAAATAAAAAAAAAGAGGCAAAACTGTAAGCTGCATTCACCTACTATTTAATTATAAAATTATGCTTGAACACATAACTTGTATCATTTTCTCCAGCAATTCTAAGTACAATATAACTATCTATATAAACATGTTTCAGCATTTACATTAAGACATAAAACCAAAACTTACACTTATTTATTTTACTTTACACATTAATGGTACACAAGTTGTCCATTACTTGCATTATTAAAATGAAATCTTTGCCTTACCACCAAATCCAACTTGAAGTTATCGAAAACAGATACCCACATTTTGATGGAAATATATGGCATTTTTATCTCTTTTTATAATCAAACTGCAAATACAGACAAAACATGCTGTTTCTGTATAAATTTAGATGACCAGTTGACATCTACCTTATTCTTTGAGCATTCCAAGTACTTATATGTTTCAACACTTACAATAGGGCATGTAATTAGAACTGATAAGGGCTATGTAAACATAGTGTTCCTCACTTTAAAAATTATAGTGCATAAAATCGACCAACTAGGTAAAAAATAACACACAATACCTGAAAAATAGTGAAATATTTCATCTAACAGATAACTTACATAAAAGGAAACTAACAATGGCAGCACAAGTTTTTGCAACTCTCTGATAGTCTTATAAAATGGACATTTGTAGGATGACTACTAACCTTGTGACTTTAGAACTTTCACAAAGGGGAAAAAAAATCCTGGAACAATTACTTTTTTGTTAAAGACCATGAACTTCATGGCTTGATCCATGTGTCATTCAGATGATAATATTAAATTTCTTTATGCAAGAATCAATTAATTTCTTTCTATTAGGATATAAGAAAGAACAGAAATCTAAAACCTGTAGTGGCAAAATTTACATCATATCATATAACTACTCAAATTTTGGAAGAGGAAGCAGGGATAGCAACTTATGCAAGTAATAGCGTATAGTTCCAGTACAAGAAAATATGCCATTTTAAACTGTCAGCGTAGTCACTCATAGTTATAAAATTACTTTAAATATATATATATATATTACTGTGATCAAAAGTACCTGGAATGGTGGCATAAAACAAAAGGTATTAATTTATTGCATCTCCATCAAAGTAATCTCTTCCAGCTACAATACACTTCTGCCAAACATTCTTGCCAATCATCAAAACATGGCTTAAAGTCATTTTTGTGAAACCTCTTCACAGTTCGTACAGAATTTTCTTTTATCGAATTAATGGACTCAAAACGGTGACCACAAAGAGAGAATTTTAACCATGAATATAAGAAAAAAGTCACATAGTGTCATATACCAAGTGAATACAGAGCTTGTGGTATTTGTTGAATGTTTGGTTAAAATCTCATGAATAATAATTGCACTGTGAGAAGGTGCATTATCATGATGCAAAACCCACGAGTTTTCTTGTCACATTTCAGGCTGTTTTCAACATGCAAATGGTGCAAAACACGCAAATAATAATTCTTATTGGCTGTCTGGTCAGTTGATAGGAATTATAATGCCTAACATCACAAAAATCAAAGAAAACAGTCAACATAATTTTGATTTTTGTCGACTTTAACATGAACTTTTTGGTCTTGCTTCACCTTTCAAGCGCCATTCACTTGAATGTTCAGCTTTTTCTGTATGCATAAATCCAAATTTCATCACCAGTCATAATGCGTTTTAGAAAGGAATCATCTTGAGAAAGCATCTTTCGGGCCACTTGAGCACGTTGTTGTTTTTAGAAAAATTAAAAGTTCTTGGAACAACGTGAGAAGCGATGCATTGCAACCCTAAATTATCTTTTAAAACTGTTTGGCAGGAACTTGTTCAATGATATCTGTTATTCTCAAATGACAATCACCAACAGAGTCTGATCAAGCCGAAGTTGGGCCCGGGTCCTGTTAAAAAGTTGCCCCCCCCCCCCCTACCTCCCCATTCCGGTGACACTTTCAGAAAAAAAAAAGTAGGTTTATTTGATGAGTTGACAAAGTTGTTTGGGTGAAAGTTTCAAGTTCACAAAAAAAATTTAACTTACAAGAATAATCAAGAAAATGAATTACCATCCACTTTCTCAAATAAGCATTTGTATAATTCACAAACATCTATGATCCACAGTTTATGTCACAGAATAAATGAGGACGTCTTTTTCAAAACTCGCCTTATCCAAAATCATAAAAATTGTGTTTTCCCTAACAGTGTAGTAATCATTTTAAACTATATAATTCTGACATTGTAAAATGCTCATTTATATTGAAACAAATAGACACAGTTATGCAATTTTTGGCATTTTCCCCAAATTTGATTTTCTGGATACCGCAAGTTTTGAAAATTATAGGTACTCTCACATTGAAAAGGACTTTTACAGAAAAATTAAATATGGAGGTTTTTTATTACAGTAAAACATTTTTTTTTATGTCAGGGACCAAAATATAAAATGTAAACAGCGGAAAAACTTAAATTGTGAGAAAATTTACATGCAGGAAAACACAAATTCCAAGAACATATAATTGAGATTTAATAGTATTTATCAATTTTTCAAAATACTAAATTGCAATTATCAGAAAAGAAAAAAAAAAATTGTGCATATATACTAATCATAAATCAAAAGTTTAATTAAAAAAAAAAGTGCAGGGTTTAAAAAAAAATAATATCAATGAAATTTTGTTTAAAATATATCAATTATTAAACTACTCTTTGTTGCATTATAATTTTTCTTTTGCATTTTAATTTCTGTATAAATATTGCCGATTAAATTTATAGTTTGATGAAAACAAATTCAAAACAAAACAAAAACAGTGATCTACAGTCAAGGTTAGTTGGATTTTGTCTAACCCAAAGCAACACAACTTATTTAATTTTGCCCAACACCTATTTAATTAATAAGAAACATGTAAATTTAAAGCAGGGATGCACAGGGATTACGTTTCATATTTTATAAAACAATATTATTTGAAAAGTATTTGATTAAGGAAAAAAAAAATCAGCCACATAATTTGTGGGCCCCTGAGGCCCGTGCATTAATCAGACCCTGATGACCAAGCTTAATTCTCAGACCTTATTGATATCTTGATCATTAATTGAAGAGGATGGTCTACCCGATCGCTGATCATCTACTGTTGTTTTTTATAAATAGTTGTCTTTAAAAGCTATTTGAAACATTTAAAATACTTTTGTAGCAGAAATTTCATTGCAAAAACAAAATTTAATGCAAGTTCTTTGCTCAATAACACTCGCCATTTCAGAAAATCAACAGAGTGAAAATTCTTAACTCATTAAAAACAAATTTATTTTCAGACGATAAAACGAAATAAATTCCTGACTATTGTCAGATGTTTATAGTTGTCATAAAAATGTTTGATAAAAGATTGCAGACGATATCTACTATAGATGTATTTTAAATAAAGTATTCCGGATATGTTTTGATCACTGTAGTATATACATAATCTTATAATATTAAAATTTCACACAGCACAAAATTTTTTTTATAAATATAAACATAAAACCTATTTTCTTGTACAAACATGTACAGTAGACTCTCTCAAATCCACAACCTTGAAATCCGCAAATGCTTAAAATCTGCAAATCTCCTCAGATGTAAACAATGAAACTTTCATATCAGATGTGGGGGCAAAATTACAACTTTTTTTTAGTTTTATATCTTTCTGTATATATTTTAATATGTAATTCTTGATAATATGATTGAACTCTTGGTTTTTCATGAAGGAAATATAAATTTATTTCTGAAAAAATTCAAGATATTGCTGATATAACTGGTACTCACAATTTTTTTACCAAATATATTTATGTATTAATCAAGCTTTTTTGGTTATTATTAAGACTGGTTAAACCTAAAATGAAATTTCCTTACTTTGTGACTTTGATGTGAATTAATAGGGTCCTTTTTATGAGGAAAGTTTCATTGAATAATTCAAGGAAAATGTATCTCATCTGTATTATGCATATATTATTAATTATTTATTTGACATTTACTTTTGATAATTTAATCATTTTAAAAATTATCTTACTTTTTATCACTTTAGTTTATTACTTTACTTAATTATTTTGATATTTTACTATATTGCAAGCATTCATTATAATTTTGACTGAATTATTGCATTCAAATTACTGTTTAAGAAATGTAAATAAAGCAATGATCAGAAATCCGCAAAATTCTAAAACCTGTACAACCTCTGGTCCCAAGCTGTGCAGATTTGAGGGAGTCTACTGTATATCTTCATTAAAAATTAATTGAAATTTAAAATCATTTTGCAGGCTGAAAGAGTGCATTTGTTATGGAATATAACACAAGATAAAAATTTACCCTAAAATATTAATTAAATATTTTCACTTAGATTATTTCATGCAGTAACAATAGCCTGCATTAGAGATAATGTGTATGATTGTTTCTACCTAATGTGTATTCTTCATGTTGGAATTGTGCATAAGTTTCACAGGATTGACCAATTGTAGGCAGATTACAAACTGCCTATAGTGACATCACATGCACTTTATCTAAAGTCACAAACAGTGATGTAGTCATAAAAAACCCAGAAGTATACACTATATATAGAGGATATATGCTAGAGTATGCATAATAGTTTTACTTGAATAACAGAGGTTGTATGGAGCTTCTTTAAAAAAAATCCCTCCACTATATCCCTGATCACAAAGCTCATTTTCAAATCATAATAAAATTTACACATGAATAAAAATAAGTAAAAAAGAAGACAGGAGCATCTCTTGTTAAAAAAGAAGTGTGGCTTCAAATATTCAGTATGCAGCAGTGTAGAAACAAACCAATGTAGAGTTTCTACACCTAATGAGCAATAGTTGGCAGCCGTGGGAAGAGGACTCTCAGTTTTTAAGAAACTGGATTAACTGAAGAAGCAAAACAACATTCAGAAACAGATATATGTATGCATGTGAAAAAATGCATCTTGAATCTCATGGCAACAGTTCCAGATTTTTTTTATAGCTAATTTGCTTTGATGTTATTTGTAAAATTAGTCAGTCAAAGTTACCATAGACATATCAATCAATCCATAAAAGTTACATTGTTTCACATAAAATTTTAATCTTTGTCAGCAGATAATAAAAACTTTTAGAAAAAACAGCAAAATAACATGCTAACGTTTTTGGAAAATCATGTGCACATATTGAAAAAATAATTAAGTTTAGGTTGTTACTTATTTCAATAAATCTTTAAAAATTACCCTGTATTTATAACTGTTTAATCTTTAACAAGACATCTTCATTTTGGATTCATTTTCCTTCACCAGTTATTAGATATTTTTCAAATATATTTTGTGCAGTCTTCTGCTAGTTGAATTTGATAATTCATAAAATTGAAGAAAGAAATTATGTACATCAGACAATTTACATACTATTTTTTTTTAATATTTGGAATTTAAAATGAGATTAAAACTAAAAGTAAAAATTTATGTGGCATAACAGTACAATTTACAAAAAATACCAAAGGCAACCATAACATATAAATAAAGATAAAACACATACCATTCATCATTATTAAGTTGTATTCTGTTTTGTTTTTTAAATCCTTTTATCCTTTCCTCCTTCCTATTAGATTTTCCATGATTTTAATTAACTGAATTCCTAACACAAAATACCTCTTTCATTTTATTTGCTAGCAGGCCAAAAGAATTGTGCAGTTTGCATCTTTAAAACTTATAGTCTTATCATAACTTGAAATTGCTAAAAATAAACATTTTATGATGAAAATATGTACTTGGCTCATTTTTCTCTTTTTTATATGAAACTAGAAGTGTATTTACCCTAATACTTCCACATAAAAGGTAGTCTTGAATACATAACTTCTACCTATTTCTCCAGCTGTTAGCATTTTGTAGCTATGTTTCAACACTTACATTAAGACACAAAACCAGAACTTCTGTGAAACACATTTGTTTCATTTTATATATTTAAGGTATTCCACTATGTTTGACATCCATTTTTCTAAAATCAAAAATGAGTATAATACCAATTACTGATTGTTTTAAATATATTAGCACATAAAATGACAATTGCATTTATTAAATAAATTATTTTGATGCAATTTCTTTTTTAACTTTTAAACTTTTCAGCAACAATAAAGTATCATACCGAAAGTCTCTATACAACAAAGATAATGAAATTTTAAAAATTTATTTTCCATAAACAGACAATGTAAGTCATAAAATAATGATTTTCATTAGATATACTCATATAAATTATCATTTTGATGACTTTTCATTTATTTTTTGTATGTTATAAAAGAAATCTAATAGCTAGAAAATTTCAGAAGATTTAAGCCAATACTTCACTACACTCACAATATCATATAAATTGCAGGTGATCAGTTTTATATAAACATAACCACATTTTTGGAAGTTAAATGTTAATAAAAATCATGATTTTAGAAAATCCATTTAAAATTTATACTAAAGAAAATTCAGTAAAAATATTCAACTGCAATACCTTAGCAGAGTATGCTGATTTAAATCATCCTGACTTGAAAAGAAAAAAAAAAAAAATCCTTGATTAAAAGTCAATATTGAAATTTTATTTTTTTAGAATATGTATTTTAGAATAGTAAAATTTAAACAACCCACATGTTATTTAGATGAAATGAGTAAAAAAAGAAAGAAAAAAAGTGTATTCATTGCAGGAGAGATATCCTTAACGGCATTTTCAGAACAAAAGTGGCCCAAAATTTATTTGGCCATTGTATGACTTTATTACCATTGTCATTATATCCATCACTTAAATTTGTTTTAGATGATTATTTAATAATTTGCTTAAGAAATTACTATTTTAAACTGATTTAAAAATATCTTGCAACTGTTTTATCTCCTCCCCCCCCCCCCCCAACTGTGTCATAAACTAATAACAGCACAGAAAACCAGAATAAAGACAATGAATGATGTCAAGTCTATAAATATTTATAACTGATCATTTTTTGAAAGAATTTTGAATATTTTTCCTTGAACAAAACTTGTTATTTTTTGGTAACAAATAGATCTACTTGATTCCAATGATTGCACAAAGAAAACAAAATCTATTTTAGATAAACAATTGTATAGACTTTCAAAATAACTCAACAAATTTTTTTGATATTTGCCCCAAATTGGATATTTAAACATAGTGAGATGCCTTAATGGAATAAAGGTTGTTTATTCCTTGTATCATTAAAAGGAAACACTTGCCTCACATCAAATCTAACTTCAAGTCACTGTAAATAGATGTCCATTTTTTCTTAGAAATATGCTTACACACCAGTTCTCTTCCTTCTACATCAGATTGCAGATACATTAATCTTGCTATTTCTGAATAAATTAAAAGGAACGTGACATTGAGTTGATATTTCAGGAGTTCTAGATATACTGTTGATACCGGGTGTCCCAAAAAGGACTGACTGATTTTAAAATTCAATAACTTGCAAACGGTGACAGATATTTAAAAAATTCTTGCAGGAGGGTTATGCATAAGGTCAAAAGTTTTATTACAGTGATTTTCGATTTTAGTTCGAATTACAAACAATAGATGGCGCTGTAAGCAATTGTCGCTAAATACAGGCTCGATTCCTGGTCCTTTCTCTTGTTGCATGCTGAAAAAGGAGATGGAAATGTATTATCCGGGCCACGAAGTACCAAAAATCGAGTCTGAATTCAGCGTCTATTAATCGCAGCGCCATCTATTGTTTGTAATTCGAACTAAAATTGAAAATCACTGTAAAAAAACTTTTGACCTTATGCATAACCCTCCTGCAAGAATTTTTTAAATATCTGTCACCGTTTGCAAGTTATTGAATTTTAAAATCAGTCAGTCCTTTTTGGGACACCCGGTATGTTTTAATACTTACAACATGGATATAAAACTATTACTTTGAAAATAGCTATGAAAGCATACAGTGCCTTTAATTCGAAAAATTACAATATATACTCAAACGATTGGGAAAAATTTATGCACAATACCTGAAACTATGGATGTGCTGAATATTTTGTGTGCATTCAGTCATACTACCAAATGTCAAAATATTCAGTCAAAAGGAATACTTAAAAAATATATTAAAAACACTTACACAACTTTTAACTCTCAATTAATAAAGATATTCAGAATAATTAAGAGATAGAATCATTTAAATAAAAGACTGCTTTTACATTATTTATTTGTTATTTAAAAAGTGATGATTAAGAAAATGAACAATTAACGATGATCTCCATAGGAATTAATGACGCTTCTGATGATGCATCAAAAAGTTCCTGAATATTGTCTGGGAAATAATCTGTTTCTTGTTTTTTCATAAACAAGGTGTCTCTAAACAAAATGGAATAAACTTTCAGGAACGATAATAAGCATCAAGACAGAGAATTTTTATACAGGAAACTAGGATCACAATCAACATATTCAATCAATCGCAATACAATGTATATCAATCCGGCCAAATCTAGATATCCGTTTGTTACTTTAATAATAACGAAGATATTGTAACGATATTTTCGACAAAATTAATTTGAATTTCAGTGAAATATGAAGACATGATGAGAATTGAAAACTACCATTCATATCCCAAACAACACTGAGTTAAACATTTCATTATTCAGAATGCAGCTGAGAGTATATATACCGTGCTACTAAACAAAATTCATCCACTTTCATTGATGTCATCATATTTCATACAAGCAAATTTACTATGATAAAAATCTATCTAAGATATATTCATTATTGTTAAAGTTGTGAATGAAAATTTGACTTCAGCCTGTAGTGATTTATACTGTACAAAATTTTTTTGTCTTTACTACATTATCAGCCTTGAAAATTTGTACCAAGATTTAAGGAATACCGTATATGTTTACAACCAGGGGCGTAGCTACAAAATTTTTTTCGGTGGGGGAGAGTTCAAAATTTTCCCAACATGAAACAAACTGCTCTATTTTCCAACTAAAATGATATGTTCAATGTGTGTTTAATGATAATGATACTTATACGCAAGGAAAAAAGAAATTCTTTCCAAAGAAAAATGCTGAAACTAAAATCATAAAAATCATAATTATTGGTTCATTTAATGGAAGTTTTTGTCTTCAATTGTATACGAGTCATAATCGTATTTCATATGAAAATAGCCTCATATTTTTTAGATTTTTGAGAAAGGAACAAAGTATTGGAGGAAATGTATTAAATACACTGTTGATAGACAACAGTAGAGAAATTCAGGCCTGGTAGACGTATGATATTTCCGTAGCACAGAGAAACATAATGAGAAATTGAGTCTGACTGCTTTTTGTATTTCTTGTGAAAGTTTAACTATTTTACTATTACAGAACGCAGAAAAGTAGTCAGCAAAGCAATAAAAAATTCTTTTCTTTTTTTTCCTACTTTTTATTTAAAAAAAAAAAAAAAAAAGTGCTTCAAAAATCTATAATTTCAAAACTCTAAGCTCAAATTTCCCAAGTTCACATATATTGGGGGTGGGTGGGTGGGTGGGGGGGGGGGGGGAGGCTCCACCCCCCATAACCCCCCATCGCGACGCCTCTGTTTACAACCTCTGAAAATGATTGCTAACTCAAGACACTGCTCTCTGGTACATTAAAAAACATCCTTGCTAAATCAAAAGGAGCAGTAAAGTTATTTTTGCTAAGTTGCCACTATTTAAATAGTTTTTTTTTTTTTTTACTTTTGTCTTTTAATGACAAACACTATACGACTGTAAAATTTTTCTTTTAAAATATAAGACAATTTTATTTCATTTATTTTAATTAAAAAAAGAAGTCAATATTTTTAAAGTTTTATTAATTAAAAAGTTTTAAGGCTGTCCTTTTCTTAAATAATAACTCAGAGCATAGATTTTCTGTTGGTGTAAAGTTTACTTATGAAAAGGTCTTATTCATCAAAATGGAAATATTCTGGAAAAATGTTTTAAAATTTAACTTTTTAATACCTTTAAATCCTGAAATATAGGAGTATTCAGTCGAATAGTTACTATTTGGCTGGCCAAATACTTGATATTTGGTTTACCTGTATGCTGAATATTGAATGTTTTAAAATTTAACTTTTTAATACCTTTAAATCCTGAAATATAGGAGTATTCAGTTGAATAGTTACTATTTGGCTGGCCAAATACTTGATATTTGGTTTACCTGTATGCTGAATATTGCTGAATATTCAATCAAAATCATTATTTGGTAGATCCCTACATAAAATTTACTGAAATATTTCATCTAATTGATAACTTACATAAACGAAAACTAACATTGACAGCACAAGTTTATACAGATTTTTCTAGTGTCATAAAATGAAGTTTTGAGAATTACTAACCTTGGAACTTTGGAACTTCCAGCAAAAAAAATATACCTTGTACAGTTCTTTTTTTTTTTTTTTTTTAAGAATAATTTCATAACTGGATCTACATCTAGCTGAGATGATAATACTGAATTTCTTTATGAAATAATTTGCCAAACCCTTACTATTATGATGTAAGAAAGGTCCCCTTTGTTTTGTTATAAGTGAATGTAATCCATTGCCTGAATCTGCAATAAATATAAACAAAATTACTTTCATTTCATAACATTAAAATGAAATAAACACAGGAAAAGAGAATATTTTAAAAGTATGTAATAATAACAATAAATATAAACATGTCAAAAATATAAATATTCCATGGTTTGGAACAACGTTTTTGATTATCTACAAGTATGAAACATGAAGGGATTTTTCTTTTAATACCATGCATTAATAAATGAAAATTTTACAAACTCACTAGTAGAAAAAAACCCCATTCCCATATATATCATAAAAGAGCACACAAACTCATCTTTAACTTTCCAACTACTAAGACAGGTAGGTCCATTGATGTCGAAAGCAAACTTTTTCATCCATGTCATACAAAGTAAATGAATATAAATAAAATAAATGTCTAACGATTACGATAGAATTTTTTCTTTCCAATTTGTATTACAGTAGACTCCCTCAAATCTGCAGCCCTAAAATCCACAAACGCCTGAAATCCGCACATCATTGCAGATGTAAACAATGAAACTTTCAGTTCAGATGTAGGGGCAAAATTACAGAATTTTTTAGTTTTATATCATTCCTCTTGTATTTTAATATGTAATTAATTCTCCATAATATGACTGAATTCATGGTTTTTCATGAAAGAAGTAAAATTTATTTCTGAAAAAAAAAAATAAATAAATAAAGATATTGCTAATATCTTTGGTAATTACAATCTTTTTTCGCATTAATCGAGAATTTTCGGTTATTAAGACTAGCTAAACCTGAAATAAAACTTCCTTACTTTATGATTTTTATGTGAATTAATAGGGTACCATTTTGAGGCAAGTTTCATTCAATAATTCAAGGAAAATATAGCTCATCTTTATTATGCAGATTTAATTATACATTATAATTATTTACTTGACTTTTACTTTTAATAATTTAATTATTTTTAAAATTATCTTACTTCTTATCATTTTAGTTTATTATTTTACTTAATTATTTTAATATTTTACAATATTGCAAGGATTCTTTATAATTTTGATTGCATTATTACATTCAAATGACTGTTTGCAAAATGTAAACAAAGCAATGACCAGAAATCTGCAGAACTCTAAAATCCGCACAACCTCTGGTCCCAAGCTGTGCGGATTTGAGGGAGTCTACTGTATTAATTAATATATTCATTGTAAATAGTAGTTCCTTTGTATTTTGTAATTCTATGTATTTAAATATGAGTCTAATTTACCTGACTGGTAATTCTTGTATAGTATTTTTAGAGGTAGTCAGACGGTTAGCAATCAATATCACAGACAAAAATAAATGAACAAAACATATAACCAGATGTGTAATATATCACATCCAAATAAATATTTCAGTATGAAATTAAAAACACAGTATTTCAAAATACCTCCTGCAGCATATTAAATTAAACCTCAAATAAAGCAATTCATAAAAATTTATACCTGATCCATATGATTTTTTAATTAAAAATTTTCATACCTTCAAAATCACACTCTGTTTTGGATATAAGAATAGTTAATAAATTCTACAAAAAAAAAAAAAAAAAAAAAAAAAATCCTGTTCTACAAATTGCCATACCTTGTTAATCCATTGTATAGTACTTACTAGTTAAATATAAGGCAACTTATTTGGAGTCTAAAAAAATAGTTTACCAAAATAAAATGTAACAACACACAACTCATAATCATTTGCAACTGATTTGAGAACAAATGAAGAAAAAGAATCTGGAGAGAAATGACTTAAAGAAGAATACTGATACGTATTTAAAAGTCTTACAAGAAGCAACAATAATGATGATATGACCCTGATCCACTTACTTAAGTTTCTTTACATTCATATGTACTAGGATCTAACTTCCTTTTTTTTAAATGATGAAAAAGTGTAAATTGTAACTGACCTGGAATATTAATAACTTACTCAAACTTATTTGTAAATTTGGATATCATACCAATGCTGTAAAACTAATTAACTTGCCCATAATTTCTTTTCGTGAAAAGAAAAGTAAAGTGAACATAGGTTTGTAGACATCCACTCTAAAAAGATAGAGAATAAAAGAATAAGTATAAGAGTAAAAATAGTTGAGGGAAAAAACTCTTTTATAAGCATCCAATATTTGTCTTAAAAATCTACCCAATTCCGTGATTGCAGGTCATGTTATTTCAAAACATTCCTGTTACAATACCGGTCCCCGATTAGTACAGGTGCAGATTCACAAAATTTTTAAGGAGCTAGTGGCTCCTAAACCCAAAAGATCCAGATGCCACATAGTAAAAAAATTGCATAACAGCAATAAAGTTTATACTGGAAAAACTCAGGAATTAAAAGTGAAAAATAATTTGTTTAATGTATACACGTGTACAACAAAACATAGACTAAATATATCAAATGTGTACATTTAATTGAATCACAAAATTCTTTTAATTTGGATATAAATTAAGTGTAATATAAATTTTAAATTATGTACAGTTCAGACTATAAAGTTGAGCAAGATACAGGTTAAAAAAAATAGGCATAAGCTAAGCGATCATGGTAGTGGAGAATATTAGGAAAACAGTATTTCTTATTTTCATTTTGTCCTACAAGAGTACATATAAAAAAAACTGAAAATATGTGAGTATTATTATTTTGCGCTATAAAAATCAAAATACAATTCAAACACTTGTTTTTGAAGAATACTCAGGAAAACTTTCCTTTAAAAGAAAATTTCATCACAGACTATTACTGGGGGTGATTCTGTTCCGAATTTATCGAAAATTTAAGGTGTTCGGTTCTGAAATTCGGATATAAAAAAGCATATAAAATTGTCGCGAATTTCAACAAATGGTCGCTGAAAAAATCAATTTCGTCAATTGTTAGCAGAAAAAATCACCAATTTTGCCAAAGGATCGAGAAAAAAATGCGAATTTCGTCAAAGGATCACAAAAAAAAAAAAAAAACTGCAAATTTTGTGAAAGAATTGCGAATTTCGTCAAAGAATTCTAAAAAAATGGAAATTCATCAGACGATCACGAAAAAAATGCGAATTTCATCAAAGTATTCTGAAAAAAAAAAAAAAAAAAAAAAAAAAAAACCCTGCGAATTTCGTCAAATAATTACAAAAAATAAACACCGATTTCGTCAAAGGACCGTGAAAAAAAAAATTCTAATTTTGTCAAAGGATCGCAAAAACAACACTAATTTGGTTGAAAGACTGTAGATAAAATGTGAATTTTGTCGAAGAATAAAAAAAACCTCCCACAAATTTCGTCAAATGATCACGAAAAAAAAGGGGCAATATTCCCATTTTTTCTCCGACCGGTTGACAAAATTCAATTCTTTTGATGGCTGATATTTACAGTTCTTTTCGGGACAAAATGAGCCTCCTTTTCCCCGCCCTTTGACCGATTGCCAAAATTCGTGTTTTTTTTTTATCTACCGATTGCTAAAAGTCGTGTTTTTTTCTATCGACTGATTGCCAAAAATCTTGTTTTTTTTCTATCGAGCAATTGATGAAAATTGCGGTTTATTTTACGACAGATAAACGAAACTTGCAGTTTTATTTTGTGAATGATTGATGGTTTTATTTGGCTAGTGATCAACAAAATTTGCCGGATTTTTCCATGGCTGTTTTTACAAAGTTCATAACTGATCAGAGAAAATTCCAGATTTCCCTTCATGACCGATTGACGAATTGATTTTGCGGAAATCTGCTAATCCGTAGAAGAATCGCAAGCCGATATCTAGTATCTACCTATGAACATATCTGAATAATCCCAGAGCTACAAATTTAATGAGTAGAGCCCAAACGTATCCTTTTCTCGGCTCAAATTTTCCTGTATCGCAAGCTAACTGTGGTATATACCACTGCTGTTGAATTAATTCGCGGCGCACATAAAACATAATTTTTTTCCCAATCCTGCAAACATCACAGTTTTTTAGAAGATATACGATTCCACAGAAATGTGGTGTCGATGTTGAAAAAAAGAAAAGCGATAAATATCGTGCGGTTATGGAGGAGACAATCTCGCGATTGATAAAAAAATCTGAAAATCATTTGCCGAAAAAAGGGCATCCCTATAAGAAGCATTGCGACTTAGACGCTGAAAATTAGTTGCCAAAGCAAAAAATTTAGTCACCATGTGGCCACTGACGAGCGTGAATTTGCACCTATACTGATTAGAGGCTGTACATATATGAGTATAATTTTATTACTTTAAGAGTTGGGGGGGGGGGGGATGACACCATTTTAAATTGTTTAGAAATATATTTAAATGAAGTGTAAGATTGAATCATTATTGTTTCTAAACATATTAAGACAAATGTGGCTTTAAAAAAAGATAAATCATAAAATATATATATTTGAATTATTTTAGCAAATTTTGAGTTGGTGGCAATTTACATTAACTTTTGATAGATTTTCAAGAAAATGAAAATTTATTATTAATATTCTTTACACAACTGTAACTCAATCCAGTTATTTTGAAGACAAAAATAATGTGGGAGACACTGAAGGAATAATACAAGTGACTTTGCCAAGAACTATAGTGCTGTCTCTCAAAATGAGATCCAGAGTGCTCACTGGACTCATCCTCAAATCACCATTTTACATGCTTTGCATCGTTGGAAGGCAATGTGATTTGCTCTTATGAGCAGAGTTTTCCCCAGATTTAAAAAAGGGAAGGGTGCTGCTTGTGGAAAAAAGGTACTTTTTGATTCCACATTTTGGATTCTTAAGGGCACTTTTTAAAAAATTTTAAAAGCATTCTTTTGATTTTTAATATTTAATAGTCAAGAAACTCTTTTAAAGACAGCAATGAGTCAATTTTTACTATGCAAGTAAATTTTTTAATACACAAAGGAGTCAAGACACTTTTTTTACAACTGGGGACAAGAAGGGTGCTTATTTTTTGGATGAGGGGCAAGAAGGGTGCTATTTTGTAAACCTAAGGGCAGGCAGGGTGCAGCGCCCTTCTGAAACTGTCTGGCGGAAACTCTGCTTATGAGTAATCAATAATGAATTGCAGCATGTTAAACAAGTACAGTAGACTACCTTAAATCCGCCACCCTAAAATCCACGAATGCCTAAAATCCGCGTATTTTTTTCAGATGTAAACAATGAAATGTACAGTTAAGTTGCAGGAACAAAATTCAAGATGGCGCCGAAATCAGCGACTATCACAATGTTTTTTTTTTACTAAATTTTTTGTTAATCATTCTCTTTTGGTTATTACAGCTGATTTATTACTAAATAAATTTACATTACTTTTGATTTTCATTTAAATTAGCATATCTATATAAAAAATTCCAGGATTCAAAATTGAAAAATCTACGAATCGGAACGCTATTTTAAAAGTATTGTTTGCAGATTTTTTTTTTTTTTAAATTATAGACAAATTTATTTCTAAACATACAAAGCAGTATAAGAGAAGCATTCAAGACTCTAAATAACAATGAAAAAAGTTACAGAGAGCGCAATAAGCTATATATACTGATAATAGCATAATGACGTATCGAACTTAAGATCGCTTTACCACTAGATGGCAGCATAGGACTTTTGGAATCGAATTGAATCTATTTCATCAGTAGTAATTTAATATTTTTCTAAATTTTTATTTTACATAATTATTTTAATGATTACTTATGTTTAAACTGACAAATTATTTTAGTATTTTACTTATTTTAATGTTTCACTTCATTGTAAGCATTCATTATATTTTCCCTTGCTTAACTACCAATCAAATTAATGTTTCAAAAATATTAACAAAGCAATGACCAGAAATCTGCAAAATTCTAAAATCCGCACAACCTCTGGTCCCAAGCTGTGCGGATTTGAGGGAGTCTACTGTATGCTGTATGGAATTTTTAAATACCATTACTACTAGTCTGAAAACAGTTTCCCCAACTCAAAATAGTGAAAATTTTCTGATGGCTGTGCAGCCCTGTTTAAAAACAAATACAACATTTCGAACTTGTGCTTCTTTATCAAAGATTTTAAGCTAACATGTGAATGGAACGTTTTGGCCATTTCTCATGGTAAAAGAGCAGATGACGGAATTGGGAGATGGATGCAGTCAAGAGTGTGGGTTTTGCTTAAGGGGGCTGGTCACTCAGCTTCGGAATTCTCCTCCGTAGTGTAAAGTCTATGGACTTTTGATGCATTCGTATATTTAAAATATCTTCTCAGGAAATTCATATTTTTAACATCTTTATTCTGTATACTCTTCTTAAAGGATGTCTCTTTTTTCCTTAGTTTTCAAAATATTTCTAAAATCTATGCTGAATTCATTATTTTATGTGTTAAAAGCGGGCGAACTGTGAGTAAAATTTTAACACTTCCTATAAAATTAAGTCTATACTTTAGAACTATTTTGAGAACTAAGAAAAAAAGAGACATCTTTTAGGAAGCGTACACAAAAAATAGAAGTTAAAAATAATTATTTCCCGAGGAGATATTTTAAATATACGAATGCATCCAATGCCCATAGACTTTACATGAGTGAGGGGAAATCAGAAGCTGAGTGACTATCCCCCTTTAAGTCCAGAAAAGCAATAGTTAATTCTGCTCTTGATTTTTTAAAAATGTGCACAGGAGATTGGTGCAATAAAGACATTGTATACGTCAGCAGAGAAAATACTGGAAACTAAACAAATGCTGACAGAAGGATGGGAAGGCATCAAGTCTTATCACCACTTTAAGGTAAGTGGTGATAATACCAACTTTTTGATTGGAAAAACTATGGAATCAATACTAAGGGAGGTAAGTCGCTGCTAATTGCGAATCTCCCCCCAGAAAGATTTTGAAAACATCAGATTTAAATATCTGAGACTATGTTGTGGTTTCCCTGGCCAGTAACAAAAAGTGCAATAGTGCCTTGTACTACGGCAATGTCTTGAATATCAACTGCCATAAGGAAGAAATAAGCTTGAAATACATGCAAACCAGTGGACAACACTGGATTTGGCCAGAGAAAGATGATGTTTCAATTGAAAACATTTTTGCCATTGAAAAAAAAATAGCTACCCCATCATTTATAACAAGTAGGGGATAATACAGATTTTAAACTAACTGCATAAAGATGTTAGTTTTATTAAATTTTGTTTGTATATTAGCTATTATCAAGTTTTCTGTCAATACCGATCGCTGTTTTTTATTTGTAAATAACTTTAAACTGTATACTTTGCATGATGTCACACCCATCATAGCAGAAAAAAATTTCTTATACATTAAAATAATTAAAATTTATTATGAAAATTATGCATTAAGTTTAATTTGAATCTCTTTTATTAGAAAAAAATTGTTTTAATAATGAAACATTTAAATATTCACAGAAATTTTAACAAATGTGTATGCTAGTGAAAACTCATGTCTAGAGAGAGTCACACCCGTCACATTTTTTTTTTTTTTTTTTTTTTTTTTTTTTAAATGAAAGCTATTGAAGTTTCATGTTTGCACAATTATTCAAGCATATGCATGGAAAAACATATTTTAAATACTTTTCAGGGATTTATTAGCTAATTTATTGCCCAAAATATGGGTATAACCTCTTAAAATTGTGTCTGTATGTCACACCCGTCATAATGGAAAGGCCCCACTACTATAAGGCCCAGTAGCAGAAAATTCTCCAAGTGTCTGCAACAGATACTTCAGGGGCAGAAAATAATCTGCAGGTAAAATATTTTACAATTGAAGCGTTAATTAATCAAATGATCACTTACCTTTGACATTAAGAAATGTTATTAATTTTGCTAATAATAATCTTAAGTTTTTGTATTAAGTAATAAAGAGCTAAACATAACATAAAGCGAAATAGAGGTTCAATAGAAAAATAATCTGTAAACAAGAAAAAAAAATCTGCGACGACCGTCTCCTGTCTCGAACTTTCTGCTACTGGGCCGTAAGGTGCCCTCATTAATCTTGGGGGCAAAGATCACCAGTTGTGATAAACTTGACACTTTCACCTTAGTTTTGTATATTTATTGAAGCCCTACACTTATTTTATTTTACGACAAATGCAGTTTACTGAAGCAGTAGAAATTAAAACTGATTTGTAAAAAAAAAAAAAAAAAAAAAAAAAAAATCAATTTGCACTGTTACTAGCATTTAAAATAAATAAATAAATAATAATGACTAGCATCAGAATTTCCCCCAGGTTTAAAAAAGGGCAGGGTGCTGTTTGTGGGAAAAGGCCACTTTTAGATTCCGAAGGGCATGTTTTGGATTCTTAAGGGCATTTCTTTAAAATTTTAAAGGCATTCTTTTGATTTTTAAAACTACTTTTTAATATTTAATAGACAGAAAACTATTTTAAAGACAGCAACGAGTCAATTTTTACTATGAAAGTAATTTTTTTTAATAAACAAAGGAGTAAAGGCACTTTTTTCAGGTGGGGGAAACAAGGGAGTTAATTTTTAAATAAGGGGCAAGAAGGGTGCTATTTTGTAAATGTAAGGGCAGGCAGGGTGCAGCACCCTCCTGAAACTGTCTGGGGGAAATTCTGCTAGCATCATGATCAAAGTCCAATCAGCAGCCGAGAGGTTCTGCTCTCACAGCTGGTAGACAAAAGGTGCTGGGTCGAACCTGTCGACCTAATCGTTCGGAGTTTTCCATGGTTTTCTTTGAACCTTCGATTTCTGTGTGTAAATATGGGTTAGGCTCCCTTAGAAAGACCCCCCCCCCCCCTTCGGGCACATATCCCAAGTGTAGATAATTGGCCGTCATAAAAAAACATGATCATAATTAATTTTTTTAATTATTCTTGCATCTTTATTAAGCAAAAACGTTATTTCATGTTTTGGTGCAATTAAATTTTAGAAATGTAATCTCAGCAAAATAACTAAGAATTTCTTCAGAATTTTTTATTTGTGATATAAGACTGGCATAAATAAAAAATATTTTCAAAGCAAAATTTCACAAAATATTTATACAACGAATTTAACAATATTATTTGTTTACAATTCTTTTGTTGCTACTTTACAAAAAAAAATCATTAATAATTCTCTTAAAATGCGTGAGTATCGTCTGCGTTAATGTTTTCCCATAATTAGAATAAATTGTGTATTTGACTTCTTAACACTGAAAAATATTTTTACTATTGAATTTCAATAATTGAATTTTCACAAATTTTAATTCATAAAAAATATGCTATGATTTTCATAAATTTTTTAAAAAATTTCATAAAAGAAATCATAATTCTATGACTTATTTTTACTTCTGAAAATATACGTTTCATTTTTTATTTGCAAAAATGCGTCCATAATGGAAAAAAACATGTAAAATAAATTAATTAAAATAATAAATTTTTTAACGTTATTCTGTAAAAAAAAAAAAAAAAAAAAAAATATTGTGCAATTCTACAGATCATAATTTATATTTATGTTTAATTTCAAGTAAAAATACTGAATAGTTTTTTTGTAAAGTGTATGACAAAATGTAATTTGGGTAGCCTAGTAAAGGATTCACTTCACTCAGCCTAATTATCAAAATAAAAAGTTAGAAAGTACAATAACTTGTTTTGTGACAGTATTACAGGGCCGAAACTAGCCTTTTTTGCACCCGGGGCAAACATGGATTTTGCCCCCCCCCCCCCCCTTTCTTCCGCAAAGTATATTTACAAAGAGAATTTTACTAATTTTCTAATAGCCGACTTATTTTAAAATTTAAAAAATGTAATCATAAAATATTTAATACGGAACTATGTAATCTACAATGGCGGATCCAAGGGGGAGATCACGGGGGTCATGATCCCCCTCTGAGCACCAACAAAAGTATTCTAAAGATAATTTTAAAAATGAAATATACAGTAGAGTACCGATTGTCCGAGTCCCGCTTAACCGAGTTATTTTCTTCTGATGGACTGATGGCTTCCATTATTATGAAACAGTCGTTATAAATGAAGTGTTAGGTGAAGATGAAAGAGCAGCTGTAAAAAGTTACTTTTTTTTTTTTCCCCATTCTGACCAGAAAATCAGACTTCTAACTTTTTACGACTACTCTTTCATCTTCACCTAACATTTCATTTATAATGACTGTTTCATAATAATGGAAGTCATCAGTTCATCAGAAGAAAATGATCTATTCTAAAGATATAATCCTTCATTTGGCGCCCCTTCGTTCTGGCGCCCGGGGCACATGCCCCCTCAGTTTCGGCCCTGCAGTATTATTTATGTTATCCTTTCTTCTGTCACCATATTTTTCAAATAGTTTAATTCTTAAAACTTTTTATGCTTTACAGAATTTTTTATCCTACTTCAGAATAGAAAACTGTTAAAAGGAATAATAATAATAAAATCCTTTGTTAAATTTAATGCAAGCACAAAAATGTCCTAAGTAATAGAAATTTGAAAAGATGTGCGAAAATTAGTGATTAAATAAAAAAAATACTCAATTCATTTAACAAGAAAACTAAGTAAGTAATCACAGCTCTAACCCTTTCAAGTGTGGTGGTCACACTGCATGGCCACCTAATTTTAATTCCAAACTGCACCAAGAATATTTTAATAAAATTTTGCTTTTATAATAAAAAGTTTAGAAAAACAAGTTTTTATTTTCCAAGGAATTCCTTTGTAAATTCTGGTGTCAGTCAATCATTTCATCATTTTACGAACAGAATTTTTCTGCACTTGAAAGGGTTAAGTTAGAAAATTATGATTTGCACAACCACACACTTTTTCACACACACAATTACTTCCTTATCATATATTATTCCTAATAATAATGAAATACAATATCCATGCTTTCAAAAGAAACTTAAAAAGAAAAAAACATTATACCAGCCAAAACAGTCCTTAAGCCCCCCCCCCCCCCCTCCTTCAGATAATAATTATAAATCTCAAAAAATTGGTACACATTAAATAACTCACCCAGTGGTTACCAACACTTGCATTAGAAGTACAGAACTTACCAACTTCCATAAAATTTTGAATAGTATTATGAATGAATTTCAGAGCACTTATGAAAGTTTCCTTTTAGCAGTAACTCACCTTCACATCACAGAACGAAATGAGCCTAAAATATTAAAATCTTACCCAAAATGTATTTATCAGGCCTTGAAAAAAGATCCAATGAAGAGAAAAAATCCACACCTTCAGTATCAGTCCACATAAAATATCAGTTTTTCTTCCTATAATTCAGCAGCAATCACGAAGCATAATCTTTAAACAGGCAACTTTAGCTTTTTAACAATATACTGATGATAAGTTTGTCTACAATGATGAGTTCAGAAGTACAGTTTGAAATATAAACATATCCAGAAAGTTTCTGATTAGTTTTATCTGCCAAACTCGTGAAAGGTCAGCAAATCTGTAATTCTTAATCAATATTCATGCCATCAATGAAACTTGAGATAAAATATAATTTTTTTTTTCTTTAATAGCATCAAAATGTTTAAGCAAATAACCTTTTTCTTTTAGAAATACATCGATGATACGTTTATCTAATGATACAGCACAAATAACAAGCACAATTTAAAAAAGAAAAATAAATGAAATAAACACATTCAGAAAGTTTTTGAATTGCTTAATCTTTGGATCCTGTTAAAAGTCAGCAAATCTAAATTCTGTAACACGTGTATACATATATTCATAAGCAATATAAGCATATAAATTCAAAAGCGAGTAAATGTTGATTTTGCTGAAGACAGAGACTATATAATTTTATCAGAGTCATCATTTAACAATGTTGGGATTGGGCAGTTGTCTCCCGCTGAGTTCCACACTTACTTTTATTTTCATTATCTGTTTCTGTATTTCTTACTATCAGATGAACATTTTCTTTTTTTAACCAACATATTAGTATTTCTGCGTAAACAAATTATGACAAAAATATTTCTTTGAAAATATGTAGGGAAAAAATAACAGAAAATCTGGATTTACTATGTCCAAGCAACTAGTGAAATGCAAATCTAAATTCTGTAACACATATATACATAAGCAAATAGATTCAAAAGCGAGTAAATGTTGATTATTTAGCCTGCTATTTGCTGAAGACAGAGATTATATAATTTTATCAGAGGCATCATTTAACAATGTTGGGGTAAGGCAGCTGCCTCCAGCTTACTGTTTTTTTTCATTGTCTGATTCTGTATTTTTTACTATTGAAGAAACATTTTCATTTTTTTTTTACCAACATATTAATATTTCTGTGTGCACAAATTATAACAATATTTCTTTGAAAATATGTAGGAAAAAAACCAAGAAAATCTGTATTTACTATGCCCAAAAAAGAACTTTGTCCTCCTCCAAGCAACTACTAAAATGTTACTTCGGAATTTTATGTTGTAGAAAATGTTGAAATAAAAAAGTATGATTAAATTTAGCACTGAAATTCTTCAATCTTATCAAATATACCATTACGCACAACTTATTCACATACTTCAAAATGTTTCTCATATATATAAGCAATTTTAAGATAATGATTCAATGTCAAAAATATTTTTAGCAACTTAGCAAATCTAGAATGTAAAGCACAACACAAATATATATAAAAATAATAAAGTAAAATAGAAAAGTTTAACGTAATTCATGAAATCTTAAATAGTAGATCTATCAGATGTCTGAAAGCCAATAAACCGCCACTTTTTCCCTAAACTAGCTCCAATTCCAGAGGATTCTTCTTTATAAAGGGTGGGGAAGCGTTTCATCAAATTCTCAACATCTCTTACTTTAATAGAAGTATCAATCTGATGCAAGTAAGAACAAATGTAATCAATGTTAGCTCCAAAGGGGTGAACATTAAGAAATGTAGAAATGAGACCAATTAGACGAGCATCATTTTCCAAGTTTACGGTTGATGAACTAGCACCCATATCATTACCATCATGAGAAAAATCATTATCCTCATTTCGCTCCCCCTTGATTCGGGCTTTAAAAGCACGGAGTTCCTTCAATTCTGCCTGCTCTTTAGCATGCTTTTGACTCAGATTAAGTACTTCTTTCTTGGAATTTTGCAGAGCTGTTCGAACAACTGACGTTTGGTTATCTTTCTGTTTTAACTCTTCTTCATGATCAGAATTCAAAACCATTATTTCATTTTGAGAAGCTTCCAGTTGGCATTTCAAAGAATCAGTTTCTTCTTGCAGCTTTTGGATATGTTCTTTATACTGGCTTCTCAGCTGTTCACCATCAGTATCTTTTTTACTAGCCTCATTCTCATCATCACTCAGTTCCATTTCTTCATCTTCTCGTTCATTTATAACTTCTTCCATGTGGGCATTTTTTAATTCTTCGGTTTGCTTCTTCCACATTTCAATGTTTTTTCTCTGAGCTTTTGTGAAGTGGTCCCAACATTTTTGCAAAGACGCAGCTTTATATATTTTTCCAATTTCTGTAAATTGTCGTATGATCCCCTCCAATTGCTTTTTCAACATTTTCTTTGCTTCATTTAATTGCTCCTCATACTTAACTTTATCAACTTGTAACTTTCTCACATGATTATGAGTGCTTTGAATCATAGAGTAAAATGTGCCAGAATTTTTTTTTGAACACTCGCCTCTCTCTAGCCATGTAATTAAAATGCATGCCGCTTGGGAAAATGTTTCTTCACTTTTCAATTTTTCACAAGTAAGTGACGCTTCATGATCTGTGTAATGCACAACAGGAGGGGTAGTTGACCTAAAGTAGTCCTGTTCTTGGTGTCGGGCTTCACGCTGAAGAGCTCGTTGTTTACATTCATAGTCATACTGGTCATCTCTGGCTTGAGCATAATCTACATGTAACCTGCCAGTATACGCAGCTTCATCTTTATTTTCTATTTTTAATCTATATCCAGAAAAATATATAGCATTTTCTACATACAGTTCACTCGTGAAACGTATGTGGCAAAAATTTTTTTTCGACATTCTTACGGTTTCCATGCTACCACACCTTTCAAAGATCTCTTTTATAATTTCTTCGGTGATTTTCTCGGGTAAACCACCAACAAAAACCGTTTTACAGCCGAGTGGCTTACCTCTTGTAGTAGGACGTGGAGCATTGGGATTGGGAGGATATAAAACACTTTTTGTTAATTGTATAATTTCTTTAACTGGGGGAAAAAAGACATTTTCTTGTGGAGCCATCATTCCATATTGGCAATAATTTCCCATCCCAACAACTCCATACATATTTTCACCAGTCATAGTCATGAAAGCATATGGATTAACGCTCGAATTTGACGTTTGTACCATTTCTAGACCAGATGAAATGGGCATTGTAGAAGAACTTTGGTTCATAGTCATATTACCCTGGTTCATTGCCATGCCGTCCATTGGATTAATATTCCAAGGTGTATTCATTGGTGTCATCATATTATAAGCTGGCATCATGGATAGCGGTCGTCTGTTACCATCCACAAATGAATGGTCAGTCGCATTGTAATTATAAGCAGGAAAGGATGAAGTTTGTTGAATGGGTTGAGCAGCAGGCTGTTCTTCTCTAATAATTTTATCCTCTTCATCGCGTGAACTGTCTCTTTTCGCTAAGAAAGATCTATCTCTATCGCGATTCCATTCACCATCGCGGGCTCGGTCGCGATTTCGGGCTGGATCTCGTCGATGCTCACGATTATTTTCTGTCCATTGACTTGAGTTAAATGAACTTTCCTTCGAATTATTACCTTCAGAAAATGACGAACGGGGTTTGAGTTTGTTATTACTGTTGCTTTCCATCATGAATACTTTAAAAAGTATGAATTATGATTACTTAAAAATGGAGTTTCGGAATCCACCACTATTTCGCTTCGTCACTGATAGGGGAGCGATTGCGACTGTGAAATTTATCAAAGAAATATTGCTTGAGTCATTTAAAAAATACCAGAGGGCGCTACAACGTCACAATAAAGTTTTTATAAAACATTTTATTCAAGCAATCGCTTTCTTGTAAATCCATTAATGTTAAATAAAATTATGTATAAATTAATATAATTATAAATAAATAAATAAATAAAACTTAGTTTCAGTTTCGTTTTTACAAATAAATTTTTCCGATAGGGAAGAGGGACAAGGATATCCCAAAATTAATGACAATAATAAAGATAAAATGGATCGTATTAGTCGCCCGGTGGAGTGGTCAGTAAGCGGAGGCTGCTGTCACCCCGAGGGCCCGGGTTCGAGTCCCTGGGTAAGACATGGATGTAATTGTGAATGTCCCATTGGAGTTATATAATATATGTAATGGAAAATAAAAATTGTTGAGACTTGTTGTTGTTTCTATGTATAATAAGGATCATTCGAGGCGACAGCCATTGTAGCTATAGGCCCCAAAGCATTCTCCACTTCGGTGGACCTCAAATGCATCGTATTGACGGTAAATTCTATATACAAATATTTTTGTATTATTATATCTTATTTGGTTAGGTGACTTTAAATGGCCTTCTTTTTATATTGGGGAGGTTTTCCTTTACGCGTTTCCAGATGTTCTGGACATTGGCTATGGTTTGAATGTTTCTACCACAGGTTACTACCGGAGGTGCAGAGTCGCTGATTCCTGGTACTCCTCTCCATATCTCATCCAAGTCATCCCAAGTAAGGCAAAATACTTTTTTTTAACATATATTATAAAATTTTCTAATTGCTTATAATTAAAAACAAAATACATTTTTTTTTCTTTTTTTGATATGTTTAAAATTAAAATTTAAGAACTGGACATTAAAAAAAAAAGAAGTATAAGGCAGGCCACACACCGAGGCGTTAGCAGCACAACGCACGAGTCAGGAGACAAATTCTGAAATTCAAACCTGTTTCCAGCCTTTTGACAAAGAAAATACGGGTTTGAATTTCAGAATCTAACTCCTAAATCAGGCATTGTGTCGTTTGTCGCCCCGGTATGCGCCTTGCCTATATTGTCACTAAGATTGTATCTCCGTCTGGCACTCGGCCGAAATTAGCCTTACTAAGTTTCTAATATCCGATTTATTTTAAAATTTAAAATATGTAATTATAAAATATGTAATACTGAATTACTTAATCAGCTTTGTCAAATTTTGATTCATTAAAATCTTGAAAACGGAATCGAAAAAAATTCCGCTTTATACAGTATTCTTATACCATATCATCCTTAAAAAAAACCTTCATTTGGCGTTCCATTTGCCTTCCGTTGTGGCGCCCGGGGCACATGCCCCCTCCCCCCCCCCCTCTTAGTTTTGGCCCTGGTCTGGCGAGGCCACCGTACTCTAACATAAAACGGAGTGCTCTCTTCCTATTTTTTAACATAAATTTTTGCTCAGTCAGTTTCGCTTTGAAGGAAAATACGGCAAAACCATGAACATAGGCAAAACACTGATTTCTCCGTAATAAAAGTTATTTTATATTCAAATTTTAGAATATTTTTCAACATGGTAATGTCTTGTCTTGATAATGGGTGCACCAACAGGTGAATAAAGGACAAAACATAAAAATTTAACAGGTTAAAACATAAAAAGTAAAAATCTATATTAATCTGGCGGCAGCACTGTATGCCGCCAGCTCATGCTCAAAATGGTGCGATACGGTTTTAGCAGACGAAGCAGACCGCCGAGTTAGCAACCCGCTCTATATTAGGGCTCAGTTGATCAGTAAGCCAGACTCCAGGCATAGATACAGCGTAAATTTATCACCGAATTAAGTGAATAACTATAACATTCTATGTAAGATCATTATTAGAATGCTTTCTTTCAGTGCGCCTTTGAGTTTCAGGTGTAATTCAAATCATTCGACCTCCTCTTCGGCGACTACTGGCTAGCCATGAGCTGTGTTGTACGCAGGAGTATCAATACGTTTTTGCCCTCACATAAAAATAATTGAGTGAAATTTATGAAATTGCTACGTTTTATGAGTCCTTTTGTATATAGTCAGTGTGCACAGTAACACATTTGTGCACAGGGTCGTACTGGCCCACCGGGCAACGAGGCAAATATCCGGTGCGCCCCTCGCCTTTTTTTTTTTCTTTGTAGCACTCTTAAAATGTTTTATTCTGAACGATAAAAAAAATTCAAAAATTTTTATTTAACATTTTAAGAAATATGTTATGAGTCAGAGAGTCAAAATTCTTTTGTCTGCGTCTTTGCGAAATGATACTTTCTAAGGAAACAAATAGGTGTTTAGCATATTTTCTGCGCCTCGAATTGTTGCCCGCTTTTTTGGTATTTCTACATATTGGGTACAAGTACAAATGACGAAATATGATCGAATGCGAGTTCAAGAAAAAAATTTCATTTTTATTCAACCCATTGACAAAAGGCGCCTTTGGCAGTCATTTACGCCCTAGAACCTCAATTTTTTTTTTCAGCGCCTCTACGCTGAAAAAAAAAACGAATGAAAAGAAAACTGATATTAAGAATTAAACGCGTATTTTCTGCCTTTATGTATTTGGCGCCTCGGATGGTTACCTGGTATTTTGGAATGTCTGCCTATTAATGGCGCCCCTACCAACTTTTTTTCAGCGTTTCTACGAATGATGATTTCCAAAGAAACTAATATTAAGTATTAATCATATATTTTGTGTATTTTCTGCCAAGTATTTTGCGTCTTGTGTAATTACCAGATATTTTGATATTTCTGCCTTTTGTGTTAGTACAAACGATGAAAAAATATTGAAGGTCAGTTTAAGAGAAACAGATTTTAATTTTAAAATGGTCACATTGGTAAAGGTGGCTTTCGCAGTCATGATGTCCAGAGTTATATTTTTTCCAGTATTTAATACGAATGATATCTAAAGAAACAAATGTTAAATATTAAGCGTTTTTTGTATTTTCCGCCTTTGAGAATTTGGCGCCCCGGTAGTTGCACGTTTTTTTTACTATGTACCAAAGAATATAAAGAAGAATAAACAGAGTAGATATTCTTTGCATATCCTTCTGCACAAGTGCAAACGAAGAAAGGGGATGGAAATGGGATGTCAAAAACAGAGCACACACAAAAACAGCACACAAACAGAAAATACACACAAATTTGTGGGCCCCTGAAATTGGAGGCCCAGGGCCGAGGCCCCGGAGGCCCGTGCATTAATCAGGTCCTGGTCAAAAACAGATTTCCATTTTAATTACTCCTAAGTACAGTGCCGACTTTGGTACCCGGTACCCCAAGGAAGATCTTTTCATGGAATCAATTGGTGATGGCTTCTAAAGAATGTATTAATATTAATAATTTTGTATCTTTTCTGTTCCTTAGTTTTTAGCATTACCGGCAGCTTCCCAGCCTCGTCCGCCTCCCCTCCCCTCCAATTCCCTCTGAAGACATATCGGTCCCTTGGCTTTTGTTTTCCATCTATTTTTTTGTCAAAAGACTGACACGACGACATGTGGCCCCACTCCAGAGACTTTTCTGAAATTGGTTCCCCTTTACACATTTTATCTATAAAATTAATTGAAAAAATATATTAAAACAGTAAGGCGCCTCTAGACTGTGACTAGCATTTGATTATTATTTAGCCACACTTATTTCTTTTACCAATTTGGAGAATTTTTTTTATTCCGAAATCTACCGCTATTTTGGAATAGTAATATTCGGCTTATTTAATTTGTCATTATATAAGACGAATATAACAATTTGAAAATAGTGGTAGATTCTTTCAAAAAAAAAAAAAAAAAAAAAAAAAAAAAAAAATCAACACTGGGTTAGCATTAGATTTCTTTTTTTAAGTGCAATGTTTTTAGAATTTCTTCATGACTTGTTTATACATTCGAAATTTATAAATTATGATTTAAAAAAAAAAATTTATTCTGCAACTATGCGTTATTTGATGTATCTGTCATTTATTGAATGTTTTGTATATCTTTAAAAATATACATTTTACGAATGCTTCAATGGAACGAAATCATTTTCTTACTGCAATTAATTTTTTAAATATATTTTCTATATTTTTTAACCAACTTTTAACAAAAGAAGGCATGAAATTCGTTATATATATACATATCTAGTAGTGTAGTCGAGAGCGGATGGCGTCCCCCCCTCTTTTTTATTTTATTTCAAGTGCCCTCTTACTTTTTTGTTTTCAAAGAGAACAGAAAGGGGTGAACTACCTTCCTAGTTTATTAAATGCTTTAAAGAACAAACGCATTAATAAATTCAATTTTATGAAGAAATATATTGAATTTTTAAACTATTTTAGGCTTAAAATTTTTAAAGAAATTTCAGACAAAAGTGATGTTTATTTGCTGTTTCGTTATCCCCGTAGTGAGATACAGCGGTATAATTAGTTTCTTCAGATGCGTACATTAGTTTTACTTGGAATTCTAGTAATAGAAAACTAATATTACCCCTCCCGCCACCAGATGAAAAGAAAGACCTCCCAAAATGATCTTTAAATATCACATGGACACGTTTTTCTTAAACGACAATTAACAACAGATGGTTGGCATAAGTGATTAAAAGGGGTCCGTTTTAAACACATTTTTAGGGTAAACAGGGGAGACCATCAATCGAGACCGACAACTCCTTGGTATGCAAGAACCCTACAGGCCGTTATCTCCGTTTCCCTACCTAAAGATCTTCATTTTCATTTATCATTCACACTGACAATTATTCCCTGATGGGCTCCAGGGATTAACATTTTTAAACAGGAAAAACTACAAGCATTAGATTAATTTAAATTCCAGCAAGTATATTTCACTCTGGAGTATCTTTTTTTTTCTTTTTCAATTCTGTGTTCTTTCTGAATTTTGATTTTTAATTTTTTGAAGAGTACAATAACAAAACGAAAAGATATACGACAGTCAAACCTGGAAAGTTTTATCATTCTTACCAAACGCGGTCATACACATAGGAATTCTTAATTCCAATTGGAGATCAAACATCCTATCCAAGAGACTTGTAAGTATTTTTAATTCTTAAGTTTTGACTAATAATATGCTGGTAATTAATTATATGCTATGTTATGCCATGAATTTTCTGTTAATAAGGGTTGGATATATTCCAAATATCAATATATGCTTCCGATATAAAACTATGTATTTTGTAGAAAGTGATGAAATATGGATGCCAGCAGTGGAGGGAGGGAGCAAACAGAAGAGGGCAACTGTCCCTCTCTGAATTTTCCAATTTAATTAACTGAATTTCCTTTTTACCTCGTGATTTTAAAAAACTAATATGGTAAAAGTATTGAAAAAGTAAGTTCGTCCTCTCAAATGTTTTACGATAAATAAAAAGTAAGAGAAAAAGGAACCAATGATTAATCATCAGAGTTGTCAATGTCTGCCCCCCCCCCCCCCCCTGAATTCCCCGTAAAAGACCATTTTTAGTCTTTGACGTTTACGCGCTAAAATTTATCTCAAATGGTGGTTCAGGAAAAAATAAAAAAATTGATGAAAAAACTGATTAACTAAGTAACTAATCTCTAATTTTTTTTCACAGTTGGTATGCTTGGTGAAAATTGTCTTAGTTGAGATTCTTGCAAAAAAAAAAGGGGGGGGGGGGAGGTCTTGATAGCGTACTACAAGCACATATCTGTTTCAAAATCTTTTACCCCCTTGGATTTTGTTCTGTGGGCGGCCATGGGATGAAATCAAATTTACATGAGCTTTTCAAGATATTTCATTTTTTAATTTTTTTTTCTAGTTAAGATACATATTTTACTGAGTAACAGCAATATTGTTTAAATATGTGTATAATCTCTATAAAATTTGCACCAACATAAAAATATACCACTTTAACACTTTCTAATACAGTTAAAAAGTGTGTACGACATCGCAGGGCCGAAACTAGGGGGCGGGGGGCAGAGGGGGCACGTGCCCCGGGCGCCGCTTTAACAGAAGGTGAAGGGGGCGCCAAAATGAAGCTTTTGTTTGACGTTTGATACAAGAATGCATATATATGCGAAATTTGTATAAAAATGTCTCGCAGCCGGAAAATTTAAAAGGAAAACTGAACCAAATGCATTAAACTTTACAAATAGATGAAAAGATTCATCTACAATACAAAATCGCAAATGAATAAGAAAAAAGAACTGTTATCTCAGGCTAGGCTTTTTTCTTTCTCCCATTCCAAATTTCCAAAAGTATCATGTCTACACTTTTGCCTTCTATTTTTTAAATCACTTCCTGTGTAGGAGATAGGAGAATCCCTACCGTTTTTCAAGGTCAGCCTTTATTGTGGGGCACTGTCCACTCTCAGATTAGTCCACTACGGGTAATTACCAAGCGTGAAGCGACCCCCCAGTCTGACTTTTATATTAGACAGAAAATTCCATGAAATCTGTTTGTTTTTTTTCCCCTGAGCAGCGCTGAGTTCCTTTCTTTCTTTTTTTTTTCGTGTTGCCATGGGCGATGACTGCTCAGGAGAAAAAAAACAAACTGGAGGGGGAATGCACAAAGTAAAATTACTAGTAAAACCTTTAAAAGAAAAAAAGAAGATTATGGCATTTGTAGTGGTACAATAAAAAATCTTGCACAGGGAGGGCGTCATGGCTAGTAAAGAAAAACCGCCCCGTCCTTATCGCCCAAAATTATTTTTTTTCTCTTCTTTCTGCCATTTTTAAGCGTTTTGCCACCCTGCAGTGGCGTATTCTAGACTCATCATTTCGGAGGGGGCTGAGCTGAGATATAGTAAAAGTTTCTAAGAGGGAATCACAAGAATCGGGAAAAATTCCGCTTTAAACATTTTTTATCATAGCACATAGCAGATAACACATCTATTACACAATAAACCTGTTAAGACGGAATCACATGGGACTGGGGAAAATTTCGTTTTAGGCAGGTTTCCGTCTTTACAAGTGTTATTCATGGTTGCGCCACATTTATTAAAACGGAATGGTGAAAATTATCTACCAAAAGATATTTCAATAAATGGTAAATAAAACGGAAGTAAACAGCAAATTTCAAATTATTAAACAGCTTCTCACTCTACCCCCCCCTACCCTCTTCAACACTCCTAATCTATACATTACCTTAAATCGCAGATTTTCAACTGATAAATAGCAAGTGTAATCCTTTTATTAAAGCCTTTTAAACTAATTAAAATTAATAATGCACTTTTAATCCCTACATATGACATATCACGCTTTATATAATAAAACGCGTGTAAAGAGAGCATGAGTAATATAACGGAAATTTGTCTGAAATGGCTATTTCGTGGTCTCTGCGGAATAATATACTTTCTAAGATGGAAACCGGTCTAAGACGGAATGTTTTTTCTGGTTTCTTTTGAATTTCATCTTAGCAGGCTTCAGTACATTTTGCAAAACTTTTGCAATTAAACTTGATATTTTCTACAAATTTCGGAGCGGGGTGGAGTCCCATCAGCCCCCCCCCCCCTTAATACGCCGAGGGGGCGCAGTTGGGCGACAGCCCTTGGTGCTAAAAACAAAGGGGCGGAAAATGCGCAAAATAAAATACTTAGGAAAAAACAAGAGAGAACGTATCATTTGTAGGGGCGCAGAAACAAACCTCGCCCAGGGTGCCATGACTAGTACTAGTAAAGCCGCAGCCGCCCCTGGCGAAAAGAAGTAATTCTTGTGAGATTATATTAAACATTATTTTTCTTGTCTTTTTGCTATTTCTAGGCACTTTGCCGCCCTAGATGGAAATTGAAAAATCCCACCCTGTTCCTTTTGCTGCATTTCTTTTCTGCGTCCAGATCCAGTCTTAGAGGGAGCGAGGACGGGCAATCGCCCGGAACACTGAAACCAAAAGAGCCCTGCCCCCTACGATATCAGCATATTATAAATGTATCAAGGTGTCTATTACTAGTACTACACCACCCCCCCCCCTCCCGCTCCTTTTTTGTTAAAATATGATGTCATTATAACCATATTTTCTAACTCGTTTTTTCTAGCGATAATTGTTATTTAAACATAAATAGGTTCAGTTTGGGTTTGGGTATATTTGCCTACTTCCAGGGCCTGTTTACGGAATAGGCCCGTGAAGCCCGTGCTTACCCACTGAAATACAAAAGGGCCCCCAATTTTACTTTTCAAAAGTAATTTTTGGAAAAAAGAAACTCAATCACAGTAAAAAATACATTTTTTTTGTTATGAAACTTTTTTTTTCTTACTATATGGCAATTTTTAAATCACAAAAAATATTTTGAAGTTCACATATTCTCAACTATAGTTCCATATTTGTCAACTACAAAATAAATTGGTTATTTACAATTAAACATATAATAAAATACTTTTATATAGGTAGTTTTAGTTTAATATTAAAAATGTTATTTACTCTAAACTTTGATGGTAAAATTTCAAATTATTTAAGCATACGAAAAAGAGATTTAGTAAATAAAAAAGCAATTTGTAGAGTAATAGGGGGCCCCTGTGTGACGTCGGGCTTCCCCTATTCCTAAGTGTTAAGCGGGCCCTGCCTACATCTAATAATTTATGCATTTTAATTATGTTAAAAGCCTCTTCAGTAATTGATTAATATATGTACTATTGGGTACAATGGTTGCTCTTGTAAAAATTATTAAAAGCATTCATTAGTCACTGTTTTAATATGCGATTTTGTATTATACATGAAATTTTCAAATAAGTCAATGTGTAATTTTTATTAACATATTTTTGAATAGCGATTTTTTGAGACCTTTACAAAAACGATAAATGGGGCGTGATTTTCAAAATTTTTATTTTAAGGTGCAATCGAAGTTAAATCCCTTTAGTATGTAGCATTTCACCCACTCTTCCCCAAAAACAGAAATGCTTTAGTTCTCAACCATTCATTCGGTGCTGGCCAATCATTGATATCTGGTCAGTAAGTTGTAACTTGATCGCTACAAGAAAACTGATGGCCAGGTCACCCAAGTAGCTCAATTGCAGTGATGGATAGGGTCACACAAAGAACTTCTTTGACCTATGAACTTATGTTTCCCTCTTGTGCAAAGTGATATAATTAGGCGCCTCCACCTAGCTCCTACACACTTGGTTTGGTCTGATCTGGTCATTTGTGGGAGTGTGCTCGTTTTTAAATGTTGTTATTATTTTTAACTAGTCAAGAATGAGTGACCCACGTAAAAGTAGAGATAAAAAAGCAGGAAATTTTTACAGAAAACTGCGTAAAAAGCGACATAACGAAGCACATCATGCTTCTAATTTCATGAAAGTCTGGCTTCAGAAGGACGGCAGTGGAACAGAAATAAGAATATACAGAATTGTTTGTTTTAGTAAATTAATAACCTTCAGAAAAAAACAAAAATCCGCACTCAAAAATGTGATTTTTTTTGACACATTCATACATTAATTTCTATTCCTGTTTGCTTAAAAATATCATGATTAATACATACATAAATATATATAATTATTAATAAATTATACGTGCATAAAAACAAATATCTAACAACAAAAAAAATTATATAGATGCATGAGTGTGCTTAAGTTTCAAGCAAAAGTAAAACTAATAATCCTGCTGTCTCTCTAAGCAAGTTTTGAAATGACCCTCTGCTTGAAAAATTTATCCCCGGGGGCCCAAGTTGGCTATCTGTGCCTCTGACCAAAACTTTTTATCTTCATATAAAATAAAATGTAATTAATTGATCCACGGCGCAGAATGATTTTTCAATTGCATGTATTTCATCTAATTAAAAAATATTTTAGGTATAAATACCTCGATTTATCTTTTAAAGCGATATTTGTAAAAGATGATCTGTGTTGTACTAGAACTTCTCCCAGAGAGCATTCAAAACATTTCAAATTAAAAAATTTTTATTACTGATATCTCTGCAGCTTTTAATGAGCACGTGAAAAGCGTCTTCAAAGTTTAGTAATATATGCATTTCTTGCTTTATAGTTTGTTCTCACGTCTGAGTCATGACTGATAACTGTAAACAGTGCAGTTCATAGCAATAAATAAAAAGTGTCTCATTTGAGCTGATACGATATTGCTCAAATCAATGACTAATGTTGAAAATTTTCGAAGGAAGTAAGGAGATTTTTGGAATACATACAGATACAGATAGTTTCGGCCGATCTATATTTAGAACACATTAAAAAATTTTGAATTGACATCATTGTTGCAGAGCGCTGAGTTCAAATTACATAATGTACAGTATTTTATGGAAGAAACGCCGTGGCGTTTACGAGTTTAAAAGTTCATTTTTTCCAAGTGCGGCGTTTACGCCATGTGCGGCGTTTATGATTTTTTTTAAATACAAACTAAATTTCCTTAATTTAAAAATTCATAAAAAATTTTAAAATCGGATTTAAATATTTTAAATAAAACTTCAGACATCTTAAGATATTAAAAACGAGGCATCCTGCACTGCTCAGAAAACTTTGATTAAAGTTAGGTCAATGTGACGCTGTCGACAAAAGTAACGTTCCGATGGATGCGGCGTTTACAACGGGTGCGGCGATTACGATATTTTTAAGTTTATTCAGGCCAATTTGAGAAGTGCGGCGTTTACGACGGGTGCAGCGTTTCTTCCATAAAATACGGTACTTTTAATTTAAATATGCTTATCTTACATTTAAAAAATCTAAAATAAGCATAAATATATGTAATAAATAATGTAAAAATGTATGCATTATGAAACCTACCGTTTCTAAAATAACATAAATTTTACATACGAAAAAATAAAAATATCTTGAATGTATAAATATTTTTCTTACCAATTTTGAACTTTTTTTGTGCTACGTTTTAATATGTATTTATCAAAATATTAGATTTATAGAAAACGCTGCTAGTTTTAAATATCTTGTTGATTTATGAAAGCTTTCAGCGAAACTTAGTTTTTTAAAATGTATGTCATTTACCATTTTGTTTCTAAGATCTATGCAAAATCGTGACTAAAAAAGGGGGAAATGTAAATATAGCTACTTTATGAAAATTGTATGATTAAAAAAATAAATATATATATAATATATATTCTGTTTAATATTTAAAATAAACTTAATCATAATGATTTAAAACAAAATGTATGGTTGATTTTTAGATTATGAATGATATTAATAATTTTATTTTGCCAACTTTCTTTTATTGTTTGTTTTTTTCTTAGACCAAGTATTTTCTAGAAATGGTTCCATAATTAACTCTCTGTTCTCTTGAGTATGTGTAATATGCTACTAGGCTATTTGCCTAGTTTTAGAAATATAGTGTACAAATAATAGGCGGCTGTGTTTTAATTAATAATACTAGTGCAAATTAAGGAAAGTTGCCAGTGAATAAAATAGTAAATATATAATTTTTATTTTATTTTACCTTAGTTGCATGTTTATTTATTTTTACACACATAACAGTTAATACGCTTATTTAACTAACTCGCTTCATGTAAAGATGCAATATTGTAATCTATTTTTTACTCACTTCTTATTATGCTTTATCAAATTTATGTATACACAGATGTGTTTCCGATAGCAATACAATATTTTAATATTTTTAGAACTTAATTATAAATTAATAATTTAATTTTTAATAATTTTTCCATTAGCAAGGCACAGGTGATAAATTGCCAAATACTCTTTATGATTTAAACTGTATATGAGTTACACCAACGATGGGGTAGGTATCAGTCAAACAATGCTGACTAACACGTTAACATATTCCAACTGGCTGTGAAACTTCAACAATAAAATGTTTTAAACACTAGAAAGTAAAAAATAATATATTAATAAAAAATAAAAAGCTAATACTTTTTTATTTTTTTAAAATAAATTAATACCTTAATATTAATTAAATCATGATTGTACCTTATATGTTGTGAAAACAATTTAAAATTCCTTGATAGATAGTTTAAATAGTGCTTTTTCTGTTGCCATATCTTTTAAAAATAACAAATATTTTTTAATAAATTCACTAGTTCGCGCTTTTTCTATCAGGCATAAATCACATCGGTGAATTTTCTATAATCTGGGTCCACACCAAATTAACGTATTATAATGAAATTTTTTTAGAACAATATAAATTGCAGTTAGGAAATTAAGCGTGATTTTTAAAATAAACATTGAATCCTAATAAAAGTTTTTTTTTTAATTACTTTTTCTTTTATACCTATTTTTGATTATAATTTTAAATATTTCATGTGCATTTATCTTGTGATAATTTGTTATAAGTTACAAGGTTTTTCCGGTGAGCTTCAGCTTTGAACATGATAACGAATTTATTTGGCATATTTGTGAAATTATTTTCAATCATACACTGTAAAAAATGACAGATGTTTATTAATCTATAAAAATATACTATATACTATAATGAAGAACGAAAATACACAATAACCTCTCCCAAGTCACCGAGGATTCCAAAAAGCCTTTACCTTTAACAACCCCAGAAAACTATTTATTTTCGAAATTTAGAGAAGAATTTATAAAAATAAATTTATATTAGCTGCTCGTCTTTTTCGAAACTTTTTTTGTAGCTTTTACAGTGCAATAATCGGTTTTCTCAAATCGTAAAATCAGTTTTTTGGATGCTATTAATTCTCAGGTATATATTTTGATATTTAGAAAACATGTTTAACAGACAAATATACAATATTAACAGCATTAACATTAATATGAAATGTAACACTATTTAGTTACAATTGCATTCACAAATTTAGTTATGCAGCTGAAAATGTTACTTGAGAATGAGAATTGATATAATCTGAAAAATCGATTTTACGGGTATAGAGAAGAACTGATTAATGCATTGTAAAAGCTACTATGAAACGTTTCCGAAAATGACGGGCACCTAATAAAAATTTATTTTTGTAAATTCTTCTTTAAATTTCGAAAATACATTCATTTCTGAGGTTTCTAAAGATAAAGGAACGTTTTTCGGAATATTGGGTGACTTGGAAGCGGCTATAGAATATTTTCGTTCGTGATTATTGTGCATTTTCGTAGATTAAGAAACATCTGTTATTTTTTACTGTGTATGCGTAAAAAATTCAGTCATTCTCATTCGTGTTACAAATAATGGAGCAACTGATTTTTATTTTTCCCTATGAATATGAAATGCAATACACCTTTGATCATAGTGAGATGCTAACTGAAGACCTTTTTTAAAAGGTACTCTGCTTTTATAGGAAAGTGGACAAAATTGTTTCCCTTTCTTTTCAGAACCTGAATAAAAATGTCTGAAAATTTTTAAATAACATTGTTAAAGCATGTAGATATGAAAATGAATTCGTATTTGTATAAGAAATTATAGAGTTAAATTTCACAACAAATTTAAAACAAAACAGAAATTCATTTGTAAATATGATAAATAAGAACTGTCAAATATGTACTATTTACTGCTATACTATATCCTAGAGAATTATCTTAAACTATATAGTATACAGCTTGGCAGTTTGAAAATGTTTAATTAAATATCTATCAATTTACACTTGTAAAAGATGTTAACATATCCATTATTTGACATTGAGACGTTGCTCTGAATTTTTTTGTCATTTTTGCTAGAAGCCTCAAATGATTATTTGAAAGACGCCAAGAAATATTGATTTATTGTTCTCTGTTTATACCGTCGGAATCGGGTGCAGTCTCTTTCCAGAATGTAATGTACACTTACTTTTTTTCGAATTGTTTCTTTCTCAGCTTCAGAACTTGAAAATTTTAATGTTTCAACTACCCTTCAACAAAATAATATAAGCTTTATTGAGCAGATTATGCTGTCTTGAGCCAGTATAATTTCTATTAGAATATAGATACTACTTAAAAATATGTATATATATATGTATGTATAACTTATTTGTATCCCTTCCTATTTTAACACTTCCCTCTCCCTCCCCCCTTTTCAGATGAAATTACTGACACTACTCAGACATCGAGCTTTGAAACAGAAACAATTAACCTATCTAGCACTCAAGAAAATCTGCAGATTCAGGAGGAAAACATTTCGGAAGGATTGGAGACAGATGAAAATGAAATAAATGCTAATATTTTAGAAAATGATTCGAAGGGATCGGAGAAAAGTGAAAATGAAATAAACACCAGAATTTTAGAAAATGTTTGGAATGCATCAAAAGAAAAGCGAAAATGAAATAAACGCTCATATTTTAGAAAATGATTCGAAGGGATCGGAGAAAAGTGAAAATGAAATAAACACCAGAATTTTAGAAAATGTTTGGAATGCATCAAAGAAAAGCGAAAATGAAATAAACGCTCATATTTTAGAAAATGATTCGAAGGGATCGGAGAAAAGTGAAAATGAAATAAACACCAGAATTTTACAAAAAGTTTGGAATACATCAAAGAAAAGCGAAAATGAAATAAATGCTCATATTTTAGAAAATAATTCGAACGGGTCGGAGAGAACTGAAAATGAAATAAACACCAGAATTTTAGAAAAAGTTTGGAATGCATCAAAGAAAAGTGAAAATGAAATAAACTCTCATATTTTAGAAAATGATTCGAAGGGATCGGAGAAAAGTGAAAATGAAATAAACACCAGAATTTTAGAAAATGTTTGGAATACATCAAAGAAAAGCGAAAATGAAATAAATGCTCATATTTTAGAAAATGATTCGAAGGGATCGGAGAAAAGTGAAAGTGAAATAAACACCAGAATTTTAGAAAATGTTTGGAATGCACCAAAGAACGGCGAAAATGAAACAAATGCCAGCATTTTAGAAGATGCTGATGAATCCGAGAATCAACTCATTTTGACGGAAGTTACAGAGATAAATCATAATAACAAAACAGAAGATTCGGTAAATGTAGCATTTTCTGCGTCACAAGAAAATACTGATTTTGATTTTTTAGACCCCGGTACCTGGCCACCTCAAATATCGGATCCACAAAGATGCTTTATTATTAGAATGAGAACAGGAAGAGAAGAAGATCCTGATTTAAGTCAAAGCATGAGAAATTCTCGTAGTTTGACGAAAGAGTGGTTCTTCAAAAAATTACCTAATGGGGAAAAAATAAAAAGGTCGTGGTTAGTTTACAGTTCATCAAAAAATGCATTATTTTGCTTCCCTTGTAGGCTTTTCTCGCAGAAAGTAATTTAATCTGAAGAAAATCTGTCATATTTAGTCAAAGAAGAAGGATTTCGAAATTGGAAAAAGTTAAATGAGAGAATCCCAAGTCATGAAAATTCTCAAAGTCATAAACTTTGTTTTTGCTCCTGGAAGACGCTCGAGACCAACCTAGGAATCGGTGGAATTGATAAAGAGATGCAGGAGCAAATAATTAAAGAAGAAAATATTTGGAGAGATGTATTAACATGTATTATTGATGCAATATTGCATTTAGCGAAGGAAGGAAGTCCCTTACGAGGATCAGAAGGAAAACAAAAGCATATAGGGGATCCTAGAAGTGGTAAATTCCTGAATGCCATCGAGCTGATTTCCCATTATAACAGTTCTCTGCGTGATCATATTGAACGCCATAAAAAGGGACAAGTATCATATTTTTCGCCAAAAATTCAGGATGAAATTCTGGAAATAATCGCTGGGAAAGTGAGAGAAGAAATTCTAAAAGAAGTATTAGAAGCAAAGTACTTTTCACTTATATTCGATTGCACACCTGACATAAGTCGAAATGAACAGATGACTCAAATCATTAGATATGTCACGGTAGATAAAACAGGTCCTAAAATTAACGAATGCTTCGTAGACTTTTTTATTGTTACAGATAAAACAGGGCTTGGTCTAACGGATGAAATACTTAAAAAAATAGAAACTGATGGCTTAAACATTAATAACTGCAGAGGACAATCTTATGATAATGGAGCTAATATGGCAGGAATTTATAAAGGAGTACAATCTAGAATTTTGAAAAAAAAATGAATTGGCATTTTTCGTACCATGCGCTGCACATTCGCTAAATTTAGTTGGGACCCATGCAGCAGATGTATCTGCCGAAGCACAAAACTTTTTTGGAGCTATACATTCTGTATACTTATTTTTCAGTGCTTCTACCGCAAGATGGGACATTTTAAAACAATTCGTACCCATGACGTTAAAAGCTCAAAGCAAAACAAGATGGTCAGCGAAAGCTAAAGCTGTTGAAGCTGTTTTTAAACATTTTGACAAAATTAACATGGCATTGGACGAACTTGCTAACAATTCTTTGTCGATTCCAGAAGTAAAAATTGAAGCAATGAGCGTAAAGAAAAATATTAACAATTATGAGTTCATCGCTTTTTTATGTTTTTGGAATAGAGTTCTGAAGAAAATAGATCATGTAAACAAAATTCTTCAAAAACAGGATGTAACAGTTGATATGTCTGTAAAACATATTTACGGACTGTTGAATTTCTTTAAATCCACGAGGGTAAATATAGTTTTTGAAGCGATTTCCGAGGCCCAGATAATGGCTAAGGATAATAATTTACCTGCAAATTTTAAAGATGTCAGAAAAAGGAAAAAAAAAAAGAAAATGTTTGATGAAAACTGTGAAGATGAAATCACAAAATTTTCTAGAGAAGATTTGTTTAGAAAATCATTGTTAGAAATTGTCGATAGGATCGTAGAGGAACTAAATACGCGATTCCAGTCTCTCGAAAATATTAATACTAAATTCAGCTTTCTCAATGGCAGAGAAATTGAGAAATCAAACATTAATAATATTAAGGGAAAAGCTAAAGAGCTGGCGAGCATTTATAGAGAAGATCTGAACGTAGAAGAATTTGTAGAAGAGATAGAAAGTTTCAAGTCCCACGCAATGGCAGTAGATAAAAATTTTAAAACTGCCCAGACAGGAGAAATTTTGATGGTTGGTTGGTTGGTTGTGTTTATGACGGCCAATTATCAACACGAGGGATATGGGCCCTAGTGGGGGGAGTGCCCTTCGCGGGGGTCTTTCTAAGGGAACCTAACCCGTATTAACGCTTGGAAATCCAAGGTTCGAAGAAAACCACGAAAACTCCGAACGATTAGGCCGACGGGCGCGATTGGGTTCGAACCCAGCACCTCCCGTCTACCAGCTTCGAGAGCAGAACCTCTCGGCCACTGGTGGGGCTGAGAAATTTTGAAACTAATTTTCCATAACAGACTTGAAGAAATATATCCCAATCTGACTGTGTTATTGAAAATATTTTTAACACTCCCTGTCTCCGTTGCTACCGGCGAAAGAAGTTTTAGCAAATTAAAACTAATTAAAACTTATTTAAGAAGTACAATGGGGTAACAGAGACTTTCTAATTTAAGCATAATTGCAATCGAGCATGATCGAGCATCAACCATTAATTATAATGAAATAATCAATGTATTTGCAGCAAAAAAAGCTCGAAAAGTAAAGTTTTAACATAATTTTTCAAAGGTTTTTAAAAGATATATTTTTAAAGATTATTAATTATTTTATGCAATATAAAATGCAAAAAATGTATAAATTTAATTTGAATATAAAATAATGTTCAGAAAATTGCATTTATTTTTTTAATTACAGTTGTGATATTGATTTTTTCTTCTTTAGACAATTTTCTATTACAGTAGAAATTTCGTTATTCAATGTCTTATTAATAGAGAATTTATCTTATCTACATTAAATTCCAAATTAGTTTTTAAAAAAATTTATTAGCAAATACAAGGCTCTCATTCGGCCCGTTTTTTAAACACCACTTTTTTTTTTCAAAGAAAAATCTTCTTTATAAATTTCATAGAAACTTACGTGTAAGGGCATTTTTCTTGCAGTTGTTGCAGAAACTTACCACGATTTTTTTTTCTTAAACATTACTAGTTTTCAAAAAACGGAACAGTGGCAGCCCTGCAAATCCATTCATTAAAATATCTTAATATCTTCTATAACAGAAATCTGATCTGGAATATTTTTATTGCTGATCGTCGTCTCAGTAACCATTGAGGCATTTAAAGTAGGCGTAATGTAAGTCACTATTATAATTTTGAAAATTAGCGTTAGGTTAAGGAAAGCATCCATCAGTTAATAGGAAGAGTGGTATAAGTGACAGTTTCACGAAATTGAATATAGATAGCACACGGAGATATTTTACGATATTATAATTTATTGTTATTCCTACAGAAAATACTGTTTTTTGAGTTCTTAAGAACCTACGCTAGTTACGCGAAGAATCTCGCAAGCTAATGTTAGATGCATGTGATGCATTTTCAAATTTTTCGTTTGCATTTTAATATTTTTAAAGGATTTTTTTAGGATAGTTGAGATTGTTCTTTAACGTGTTAGCTTAGATGTTTTCGATTCTGGTTGCAGTTTTTTAATGAGGCTATTTTTATTTTCGGAACCGGTTCCGAAAGTGAAAGTAATTTTAGAAAAACAAAATCTGCAACTAAGATAGAAAAAGCAAACACTAACCCGGTTAGACATTAACCTCAGCTATCCTAACCCCCCCAAAATATCATTTAAAAATATTAAAATGCAACCAAGCAATTGGAAAAGAACGCTCCCATAGGTTACATTAGCTTTCCATTTTTTTTTTTTTTTTTTTTTTTTTTTCAGAAAACACTCGTACGCTAATGTTAAACCTGTAAGAACGTCCTTTAAAAAATTCTGGCTTGAATTTTAATATTTTAAAAAGTTTTTTTCTTTTTTTCATACGATACCTCAATGAAAAAAAAATGTAAAGTTGCTCCATAAAATTGGTGTAGCCTTGCTGCCTCATTTTATTGAGTAATTTAACCGATAAACTGGTCTTACGTTACACCAATTATATCAGTTTAAATTGCACCATTACATAAGTTAAATTACTCCATAAAATTGGTGGCAGCATGTTGCCTACAATTTTATGGAGTAACGATACATAATTTTTTTACAGTGCTGAGGCCGATATCTAATGTTGTGCATTTTTATTTTTCGATTTTGATTGAAGATCTTTGTATGAAAATACTTTCAGTTTCAGAACCAGTTCCAACCAGATTTCCAAAAATGAAAGTGTCCTTATATTAAAAAACTAACCAAACCCTCAACACACCTCAGATATCCCACGAAAAAAAAAACCCATTTAAAAGTATTAAAATGCAAGGGAGATATTCATCAAAAATTCCCCATAGGTTTAACATTAGCTTGCGAATGCCTTCGTGTGACTAGTGTAGTCTCTTAAGAGTCTACACTAGTCACGCGAAGAAACGAGAACGCTAATGTTAATCCTACGGGAGCGTAATTTTGAAATATCTCGCTCGCATTTTAATATTTTTAAATTCTTTTTTGCATGCACTGTTAAAAATTTTGCAGCATTCTGGCAGGTCATTCGACCGTTTTTTGAAAAAACGGTTTCATAACCATAATTTAACTATATTCTGACCATAAAATGGCCAATAATATGGTCAGAATAGTGTTAAAATTACGGTTCTGTAACCGTTTTCGGAAAAAACGGTCAAATGACCTACCAGATTGCTGCAAATTTTTAAGTGTGGGATAGCTGGAGGTCTATCTCTACTAACAGGTACCGGAAGCAAAAGTAATGTTTTTTAAAAATCTGGAAACAAAATTGAAAAAGTAAAAACTAGCCAGGTTAGAAATAGACCTCAGCTATCCTATGCTTAAAAAGAAGAAGAAGAAAAAAAACATTAAAAAATATTAATACCCAACCAAGAAAATTTGAAAATAACTTCCACATAGGATTAACATTAGCTTCCGAATCTTTACACGTGACTAGTTTAGGATCTTTAAGAGCCGACACTAGTCACTCAGAGAAATTCGAATGCTAATGTTAAACCTATGTGAGCTTTCTTTACAGATTTCTCGCTCGCATTTTAATATTTTTAAATTATATTTTTTGCATAAAATACCTGAGATTGATATCTATTTGTTATGTCTTTGTACTTTTTCAATTTTTGTTGCAGTTTTTTATACGGGGATAGTTTCACTTTCAGAAACGGTCAAAACCGATTCCAAAAGTGAAGCTATCCTCATAATAAAAAAACTGTAATTAAAATCGAAAAAATACAAACGCACAACATTAGATATCGACCCCATTTAGCCTATACAAAAAGAAAAAAAAAGTTTAAAAAGATTAAAATGCAATTTGGTTCCTTTTGATTCCGTTTTCAAGTTTTTAATGAATCAATGTTTGACAAAGCTGATTACGTAGTTCAGTTTTATATTTTTTTCAATTTAAAAATAAGTTGTCTATTAGATACTTAGTAAAATTCTTTTTGTAAATTTAGTTTGTGGTGGAGAGAGAGAGAGAGAGAGAGAGGGGGGGGGGGGTGGGGGGCGCCAAAATCCATGTTTGCCCCGGGCGCCAAAAAAGCTAGTTTCGGCCGTGCGACATCGGCTCGTCTGTCCGTAAATGTAAATAAACTTGGATTGCCACGTCATTTATTTGTATTATTGTGGTTTATTGTAGGAGGATTCTTGATGAAAATGCGGTGTTTAGCACTTGTAATTCGTTTACAGAGACATTCTAAAATATTCCGTTGCATTATGTACTATGGGGGAAAAATATTTGCAGTGTATTTTAATTATGTTACACCTCTTCAAACACAATTAAATCGATATGTATTATAGTGGTGCATTAGAAAGAAAACTTTGTGTAGCTTTTATTGTTTATTTACAGGGTCATACAAAATAATTAAATTGTATTATTATTTTCAATATAGAGTAATTGTTTGAAGTCACTTTGTGAAATTGATACAAGTGGCTGAATAAAAAAATTCTAAAGATTTCTAAAACTCTATTAAAAAAAAAAAAAAAAAAAAAAAAAAAAAAGTCATTCATCAAAGTTCTCAAATTTTTAATTATATTGTAACCTTTATGATTTACAGGTAAATAAATTTAAATTACGTTAACTTTAATTTTTCTATCACTTTCATTTTTTGCTCAAGATAAAAAAAAAGTTTCAAAATTAAGTTTTCCCCATGTATCAAAGTCCTTTATTTTCACGTTTTTAAGAGTACCCATATACCTTTTTTTTCCAGGACTACACCACTGTATACGTTCATATATTTTGCATAAAAAGGGCACCGAAAAAAGTGCACTGCCCACGCAAAACTCTTAGACGGTTTTATTTTATTTATTTATTTATTTTGAAGGGTCTCTGCATAGATGGCCCCGTTTCAATATCATTAAGTTTAAAAATGATAGTTTTGTCTGTTTGTTTTCACGTCTCTTTTTTTTTTTTACGTTATAGGTTTTAACTTTCGTAAAATTTGGCCAGTCTTTATGAAATTTTAATATAGTGTTAAGGCAATTAATTTTCAAAAAAGTATTTTTCCTCGCTCAACAATGCGTATCTTTCTGATACCTTCAGAGGCTCATTTTTAAACGGAAAAGCTGGACAGTTGTAGACATGATTACTGAAGTGATTTGTAATGTAATTTTTTTTTTTTTAAATTTTCCTGCACATAAATTTTATCCTGAGAAATAAACAATTGTTCTCCACGGCGGCAGATTTTTGCTCTTTCTTTCCCGCGCTCTCGGAGCCAGGAATCCTGTTCAAAACGCCAACTTTGACACATTTTTTGAAATATTTTTTATCTTTATCGAAAAATGAAAAATAAATGTTCACTTACATATTTCTGAATAAGAACGCCTGCCAATCTCATGCGTTTAGAAAAAAAAAAAAAAGTAATTCTCAGAAAGTTGTCAGTTTGAATTTGAGAACAAAATTAAGGCACACAACACTATTTTGCACTTTTAAAATAGTCGTCGTTTTGTGGTGTATAATTTATATTATTTTATTTAACTCAACCTGGTTTTTGTATGTAAAGAAAGAATTTGGCAATCGATTTTTAACCCACTTTCAGAAATGCTAGAATTGTAAAGAAAAAAAAAAATGTGTACAAACGTGTAGTTCTGATGAGAATACAAAATTTTAACACTTTTACAACTTTTTTCAATTAGCCCGCCACGGGTGATCAATCGACAAATATTTTCTATATAATTCGTACAATTGTATGGAAGTATAAAAAACAATGTATTTAATGATACGTCAAGAAATGCTCAACAACAATTTCCAAATTTCTATGAAACTGCAACAATGAAGCATTTTAAGGATCAAAAATAGAAAATAAATTAAATGAAAAATTAAGAGTGTGATGTTAATATTTTTCTACCGGGACATCTTAAAAAATTAATAAATCATCGTCTACTGCGCATCAAAATAAGCTATATTGATACTTACAAAAATGAGATTTCAAAATATGACGAATTACAGCTCTGCATCAGCTCAAGTAATCTGATTTTACCCGATCACACCCGTCGTTTGGATCGGATCGGTTCAGGTTGGCAATATATATAAACTTATATATATATATTCACTGAGATTTGGATTAACTGTAATTCTTTCGGACTGGGTTTCGACACTAATTGTTTCGGGTTGGCTTTGACTCTTGCGAATGGATTTTGATACCCCCGGGCCTTTTCTTTTCTTAAGGAATGCCCACAAAATTAAACTATGGAACTCCATATAAATGAGTGCATAGTATATATATGTGTATGTGTGTGTGTCTAATATAAAAATATAATTACAGGGTATTTTTGCATAATTACATTGAATTATAGATAAATGCATTAAAATCTGGGATTGAAGTGTGTCAGGTTTCGGTTTGGCTTCAAAAAGAATTTTCGAATTAGTATAATTCGACTCGTGCAACTGTGGATAACAATATAGGATCGCCGTAAAACACGAAGGTAAGGAAAAATCCCTTCAACAGGGTTTTATTTTTTGTTGTTAAAAATATTTTTATGCATATTTTTATATGCATATATATTTTTAAGTCTATAGCAAGACCCTTTTAATCATGTTGACCCCTTGACCTCCAGGACGTACGCTGCATACCTCCTCTCATTTCAGAAATCAAAGACCATGACGTACACCGCGTACGTCCTTCATTACACAGAAATGGTTGCATATTTGAATCAGATTGGTCTGTGATATGCAACTGCTATAACAGGGCACTGGTCGAAGGTGAGTTTTAGGACACAAACATTTTACACCGCATAGCAGCCTGGTATATAGCCCTTCATCGGCGAAATTAAGCCTGTATGTCAAGATGTTAACAATGTTAATATGATAAAGGGGTTTTTGTCTAAGAATATAATACTAATTTGGGAATTCCGGGATAAGGGCACTAGGAAAAAAAAAAAAAAAAAAAAAAAAAAGGGGGGGGGGGCACCGAAGAAAAGTATACTGTTTATATTCAAACAAATTTAACTTTAATTTATTTTAATAAAACAAATATAGACAAAGTATGTATTGATAAGAAAACCTTACTAATGCCAGTATGCAAAAATTTTAATTAAAAATTTCTTATGATGTTTGTTCTGTTTCTACCTTCTTTATATCTCAGATTTTCAACAAGTTCATGAACCTATTGTCGTTTGCATTACTTTTGAAGAATTCTACTTCTATTAAGAAAACAGAATTCCTCGGTTAAAAACAATCTCTGACCTATTCAACACCTGGAAGAAAGGATTAACTTTCGTTTTTTTTTTTTTTAAACGTATTGATTAAGCAGAAAACTTAAAGAACGTAGATGGGGTTTGGTGTTTTTTTGTTTTTCCGTATTCCGAACAGTTAAACTGATGCGCGTTTCGAAAGACGGGCTAAAAGAAGACGCTTTCAGGTTTCCTCTACTTCCGTGATTCGGAACATGGTTTTTGGCCTTCACAGGCGCTGCTGGATGTTTTCTCAGTCGGCCGTTTTAATTATGGGGTTTAATTAATATAGTGGCCAATTATTTAAAAGAATTTTATTTCATTTAACTTCAGGTGCATTAGGACCTGCTTTGGACTATCCTTATCCAAATTATCAGACTTTTCGTACAGTAAAATTTCCTAGCCATTGCGCGCGCGCACACACGCACACACGCAGAGAGAGAGAGAGAAACTCTTTTCTTTTATTAGTATAGATATCTTTCAAATAAATTACAATGACAAACTTTCTTTCGCATAGAATTGTGCCATATATATGGTTATTAGTACGAAGTTGTAGTTGGAAAATTAAAAAAGAAAGTTTATGGTCAACCTTCTTGGAGCGCAGACTATACATGGAGGTAGCGGGGGGGTAAAAGGTTTTTGACGGTGAAATTTAAATTTTCATAAATCCATATCCGTTTAAGTTGGATTTCAAATGCATTTAACTTCAAATAAAGAACATTCCATTTGAAGAAAATAAAATATTTATTTCAAAATACATAAAATTATCTTGTAATCATTACTTTAACTTAAAAAAATGTTTAATATATATTTTTAAATAGTAGTTGGCGCCCTTCTGATTACCATTTGGCGCCCTTTTTATCCAAACTGCCACCGCCCTCTTTGTCATGCCAGTACGACCCTGTTTGTGCAACTGGTATTTCAAAGAGAGGGGGGAGAATGTATTCCAGGGGGCGCGATAGTAGACCCAAAGGGGGTCATTTTTCTAACTTTTACCGAACCCCACATGTGACATATTGTTTGAAAGGCCTGTGACCACTTATTCCTGCTATGTATCTCCCCAGACCCTTCCCCCCAAATATGCCCTCAGGGGGGACTTTTCTAAATTTTGCGGACATCATTCATACCCCTCAGGGGCAAATTTGGAGGCTCGGGGCTCGGGAGGTGCATAGCATGAATAAGTGGTCACAGGCCTTTCCAACAATATGTCACATGTAGAGGTCGGTAAAAGCTAGAAAAATGCCCCTTTTGGGTCTACTATCGCGCCCCTTGGAATACATCCTCCCCTCTCACTTTGAAATACCGTTTGCAGAAATTTGTTACTGTGCACGGTGACTATATAAAAAAGGACTAATGGGTCATTCCATGTCAAATCAACGTGGGGTCTGGTGGTCTGGACCTCAACATCTCAGATTTCCATAATTTTTGGTTTATAGTTTGTATCCATGAAGTATATGAAAAATCTAATTTTTTTTTCCCCCTAGCGGATTTTTTTTTTTTACGGAATTTTAAAAATTGCCAAAAGTACCAAATTTAACCAAATTCTCAATCACAAAATCCTTTACAATTCTTTAACAAATTGGGCTAGAGAGTTAAGTTATATCTCACTTGAAAGCTCTTTTTATGGGCTTTAATATGATATTCAACACTAACAATTTTGTGTAAAATAAATTTTTTGAAAAATTTTCAAAATTTTTGAATTTAAATTTTTTAAAAACACCATCTTTAATTTTTTCAAAAAAATATATGTTAATCTTTGACCTTTTGGCTAGAAGTATGCCAAATTTCAAGATGGAGAAATGATGGGGCTTTGAACTATTAATTTTTAAATATGAGTTATACATGAAAAATTTCAAGTATCAGGGGAAAATTAACAATTGTACAATTTCTTTCCATATATAATTCACACTTCTTTTTCATTAAAAATTTAGAGTTTGATGCTAAGCAAATTTAGTTCTATGGCATGAAAATTTTCTAAAGCATATTTCTCAAAATATAATTATATAATTTGCCCTTAAGGGAACTCTTCATTCACTTGAAAGCACCTGATCGGTAAAGTTAAACCTATGGACAGGTTGTTTTCGAATTTTCGTTTAAATTTGAATATTTTCAAACGATTTTTTTTTTTTTTTTGCATAGGATAGTTGATGTCGATCTCTCATATGTCTATTTTTTAATTTTTCGATTTCGGTTGCAGATTTTTTTTAATAAAGGTACTTTCACTTTCGGACCGGTTTCGAAAGTTACAGTACCTTTATTAAAAAAAATCTGCAACCGAAATCGAAAAATTAAAAAAATTCCCTATTAAAGATTGACCTCAGTTATCCTATGAAAAAAAAAATAGTTTAAAAATATTCAAATTTAAATGAGAAATTCGAAAACAGCCTGCCCATAGGTTTAGCATTACCAAGCACATGTTTTCAAGTAAGTGAAGAGTGTTTTGACCTGCCACTTCTATCTTTTGATAGTTTAATTCTACAGTCATCACATATTTTCATGGCCTTTTGAATATTAAATCTTAAACTGCACTACCAAGTTGTTACATTCCTAAGTTTGCCTGATTTTGAATGAATTGTTTCTTTATAGGGATTGATCTGGATGGGTTACCTCATCTATATAGCTTTTCTATTTCCATTTTAACTCATTTAATTATGTCTTTTCCTTAAACTCACTTTTCTTTTGTTTTATTCCTTGTTTGGCACAGTATGTCCCTAAATGGATTTTGTGCTATAAAACCCAATACAACCAACCTTTATAGGGATTGCAGCATTTAACAGAAAACAATGCCCAGTCTTTCTTATCTTCTGACATCATTAATAGTAGTAATTCAAGACTTCTTTGTTAAAGCCTTTGATTAAAGTAAAATGAAGCCTGTTTATTAAATAGTTATCCTTTTATATGTAAAAAATAATAATAATAACGATTTGGAAATGTGCCAAACGATTTTGAAATGAACCAATGAAAATCTGCATAGATACCTCTAAATGCATCTGATTAGTCAGAGCTTTCTCACTTTTCTTAGCAGGAATTGTGCTTGGCGAAAACCATGAAAGTAGAGAGGATGGGTGGGGAAAGGGAAGAATCTTCTGCATTTCCATAGACTTATTTAAGGGGTCGATGGCAAAAGTGATTTTTACAGAAAGAAGATAATTTACATTAACTAATGTGAAGGGGGGGAGGTCATCTGCATTTTGATTGCCTTCTGCTATTTTTTATGAGGGAGGGTATGTAGATTATTTAATTATTATTACTATAAAAAAAAGATAGAAGAAAATATTTATATATATATAATTTTACACATATATATGTTAATGGAGAAGTGAAAATTTCAGAGGAGAGGAGATTTATATGATAAGATTATTTACTGTAACTACAAATTATCGACTTCATTACAAAGATAAGAAAAAAAATTCCAATAATTTTAATAAATTTGTTGCTTTTTAAATTCAACATATTTTTTAAATTTACAATATTTTAAATTTTCTATTAATTTATAATTTTATTTAATTATAAATTTATTTAATTTGTAATCATTCAAATAAATTATAAATTTTACCTTTTAATGATTTTATATTTAATAATTCTTATAATTATGAAACTCGGTAAGCTCTAATATGCTCGGAGATAGGAAAAAAAATTGTCAGGAGTTCGGGAGGAGCGTATTTTTACCAAGTGGAATCTAAAAATTGAATGCATAGGAAATAAGGGATCGCAAAGCGATCCAGAATGGAAACGCGAAACAATTACATATGGGGTTGGCTAGAAGATATAGGAAGATATATATATTCTTCGCGATACCGAACGGAATAGCGAAGTGATTACAAAGGGGGTTGATGAGCGTAGCTAGCAGGGGGGCTGAGCCCCTCCCCCCTAGTTAAAAGAAAATTAATGTAGGACACACTTTTACAAAAACTGTTTAAATGCAAAATTTATATCACTGAGTGCACAAGTAAAAAAATTGCAGTGCAGTTGTAAAGGCTCGTTTACACGGATCTAGTTTACTAGCTACAAGCCGGCGAGAAAAGAAGCGAGCGAGTCAGCTAGCGAGATAGTGGTCGTTTACACACGAACTTGTTTACTCGCTCAGTAGCCAACTCGCTATTACATCACTTGCTGCGTTCTAAAGCTTTCTTTTATGTTTTTTTCTGTAAACAGTGTTTGTTTTTATATTAAGTGCAGAGTTTTCCTGCTTTTTTTTTTCTTTTGTGTGTGTGTTCGTGGAAAAATGAAGTGGAACGCAAGTGATATTGCTGATTTTTTAAATGTATACCAAGAGTACACTGTGTTATGGAACATAAAACACACAGATTACTGCAATACGAAATTAAAAGATGAAATTTGAATTTTATATTCTAATGCTCATTTATAAAATTTCATTAATTTTTAAGGTTTTAAGACCCGTGTCCATTATTGTAACGCTTCATTTGTCTATTTTCAGTAATGGACACCCCATGAAATCACTGTTAACTAGTTTGTTGTGGCCATCACAAAACTTTCTTCTATATAAATCATGTCAATTTAAATCATTTAAATAGTACAAGAAATTACATCAATTTAGCACCATTTCATATCTGAATTTGAAGTTTGATGAAAATTCGTGCATTACTTCTTGAGATAGAGCTGTAGGGGAAATTCTGAAAAATGCAGCATAGCAGCGCCACCTGTTGGGCGATTTACACCAAAAACTAATCAGCACCAATTTATATTAGGGACTACTTGAATATAAATTTCTATTAAATTCCGTGCATTAGTTCTTGAGATAGAGCGCCCACAAAGTTTGTGTCACATACAGACACACATTTTGTAAAAACATGTTTTTCGGAATCCCTGACCTCTAAAACGTGTAAATCCGTCGAAAACCGAAAGTCGAAAATTTTTACGAATCCAATACTTTCTTCTTGTAAAGATAGAAGAAAGTAAAAATGCAATTTCAATGATGTTTAATAGGACATAAAATTTTTTAACTGAAAATCTAATTAATCACATTTAATTTTTAAATTGCACTTATTGGAATATTAACTGTGAAAAATAGTGGAAAATATACGAATCTATGCACTGATACAAAACTTTTTTTTTAACCCTGTACAGTCTCAATAATTTGATAACTGCAATTTCCCGACATTAGTATTTTAAAATATCTATCTAAAATAATTATAACATTCACCTTGTGATAATTATGGTAGTTATTTCAAACAGTGAATAATTCTCAAAAATATTTTATTTATTGGTATCCTATTTGTTAATTTTGTTCGAAAAAATCTATTTTGTTTCATTCACGCCGGCACGAACTACTCCAGTCGACGTTGTTTACATATGCAGAACCACGAAACCACTGAATACTCGCAGCGATTTCACTAGCAACACCGTTTACACACAGCTAGTTTACTAGCCAGGTAGCTAACACGCCAGCGAGTAGCGAGAAAAGTAGCCGAGCTTTCAACTTTTTTCCCACTCGCTGAGCTGCCAGATAGTTCGCTAGCGAACGTGTTTACACGGGGCGAGTTTACTAGCAGCTAGTGAATTCGCCGGCTTGTAGCTAGTAAACTCGCTCCGTGTAAACGACGCTTAATGCAAACCTAAACAAAAAAAAGAAAACACCTCTCTGATTGGCTGGTCTGATTAAAATAAAATAAAAAGCCTCTCCACCTGAATGGCTACAGTCAACTGAAACGAAAACTAAAAACAAGAAAGTAAAATTGTAATTAAGTAAGACATCCAAATATATTAGAATTTCAAGTAAATAAGAACTGAAAAATCTTATTAAAACATCATTTTTATTATTTTTTTAAATTGTTTAATGGTGTTTTAAGAAGATATTTTATTTTTTATTGTTTCACACCAGTTTCAACTTATATTCTTTCAAGTAATTACTTATAAAAAGAGTAGAAATATAGAATTCCTTATTTCCAGGTATAAGGTACCAGTTAACCCTGAAAAGTTTCAATAAACCATTCTTATTCAAAAATTAATAGCTCAAAATCCCATCATTTCTCCATCTTGAAATTTTGCATACTTGTAGCCAAAAAGTCAACGATTAACATATATTTTTTTGAAAAAAAAATCAAAAATGGTGTTTTTGAAAAATTTAAATTCAAAAATTTTGAAAATTTGTCAAAAAAGTTATTTCATTCTAAATAGTTAGTCTTGTATATCATATTAAAGGCCATAAAAAGAGCTTTCAAATAAGATATAACTTAACTCTCTAGCCCAATTTGTTAAAGAGGATTATAGAGGATTTTGTGGTTGAGAATTTGGTTAAATTTGGTACTTTTGACCATTTTTAAAATTCCGTAAAAAATAAACCGCTAAGAAAAAAAAAAATAATAATAAAAAATTAGATTTTTCATATACTCCATGGATACAAACTATAAACCAAAAATTATAGTAATCTTTGATGTCGAGGTCCAAAAATTACATTTTTCTCGTTGATTTGACATGGAATGACCCTAATGCAATGTAGCAATTTCATAAATTTCACTCAATTATTTCTATGTGACCCAGTAGCAGAAAATTCTCCAAGCGTCTGCGACAGATACTTCAGAGGCGAAAAATGATTTGCAGATAAAATATTTTTAAATTGAAGCGTTAATTAATCAAACAATTAGTTACCTATAATGTCTTTATGCATTTTTACTAATAATAATCTTAAGTTTTTGCATTAAGTAATAAAGAGCTAAACATAATATAAAATGAAATAAATGTTCGATGGAAAAAGAATATGCAAAAAAGAAAATAAAATCTGCAACGCCCGTCTCCCGTCTTGAACTTTCTGCTACCAGGCTATGTGAGGGCAAAAACTTATTCATACGTCCTCGTATTATGTTATAACTAGTATATAACCCCGTCAAAAATGGCGGAATGTTGTTGATCTGCGTTTCATTTTCATAAGACTTCACACAAACAAACAGAATGGAGATTTTATTATTGAAGGGTTTGTATTGTAGAAAAGCACATTTTAAAAATGACAAATGGTTTCTACAAGTACAAATGATAAGGATATTTTTGTTACTCAATATTAAATTTCGAAAAGAGTTCACAAATTGGAGAAAACAAACAGCAGTATTTATTGCAACAATAATAATAACTAGCAGGAGTTACCGATCTAAGCTCGGTCAAAATTAACTTTGTGTTAACTCCATATATTATTTCCACTGCATCATTACTGCTGTTTTAGTTACAATTAGCTTGACCCTGAGCCATAGAGATCCAAAATGACCCACTAATCGAATTTTTTCGAACATGCGATCTAACCCAATGCTCTTCTCGAGCCTGAAAACGATGGAATACAAAATTTAGTGAAAATCGTTAGTCATTTTCTAGATAAAATTAGCTTGGCCAACGTTGACCCAAAAAGGAACCACTAATCGAAATTTATCGAACATGTGATCTATTTCAATGGTCTTCACCTGTAGCCCAGTGGTAGGGGAGCAAAAAAAAAAAAGGCCCAATTCGGAAATAATTATAATTAGGGGAAAGCTGGAAATTGTTTTAATCCCTCCAGTTTGTGTCTAGAATGAATATGCTACGTTTTCCCCCCCGTACTAGGTGAGCGTTAGGAATTATACATTGATTTATAGTAAAAAACACGTTTTTTTAATATACCATAACACTATCTCGAAATCACTAACTTTTTCAAAAACATTGTCAATGCAAATGTTGTAGAGCTTAAAATTCTGAATAAAATGAGTACCTACACTTAATACTTTTGTTGAATATTAAGGTCACAATTCTACTTTAAAGTTTTAGCCCCGTGGTCAGGGGGTTGAACTCAGAACTAATTAGGGGAAAACTGGAAATCGTTTTAATGCCTTCCGATTAGGACTAAAATGAATATTCTATGTTTTCCCCTTCGTACTAAGTGAGCGTTAGGAAATATGTACACATTTACATTCGAAAAACACGTTTTTCTTTAATATTTTTAACAATATCTGAAATTGCGACCTTAATTTTGAACAAAAATATTAATGTGAGTATTCATTTTATTCAGAATTTTAAGCTCTACAACATCTGTATTGGTAATTGTTTGATATAGTTAGCTGTTTTCAGATATTGTTAAGGTAATCTGGTCTCTCCTATCTTGAAGCTCTTGATTAGTGATTAAGGCAAAATTTTGAAATGGAATTGCGACCTTAATTTTGAACAAAAATATTAATGTGGGTACTCATTTTATTCCGAATTTTAAGCTCTACAACATTTGTACTGACAATGTTTTTGATAGACTTAGCTGTTTTGAGATATTCTTAGGTAACTTGGTCGCTCCGGACTTCAAGCTCTTGATTAGCGATTACGGCAAATTTTTGAAATTAGAATTGCAACCTTAATTTTGAACAAAAATACAAATGTGGGTGCTCATTTTATTCAGAATTTTAAGCTTTACAACATTTGCATTGACAATGTTTTTGATAGAATTAACTATTTTGAGATATTGTTAAAAATATTAAGGAAAAACATGTTTTTCGAATGTAAATACGTACATATTTTCTAAAGCTCACTTGGTACGAGGAGGAAAACATAGAATATTCATTTTAGACCTAATCTGAAGGGATTAAAACGATTTCCAGTTTTCCCCTAATTAATTATGAGTTCAACCCTCTGACCACGGTGCTAAAACTTTAAAATAGAATTGTGACCTTAATATTCAACAAAAGTATTAAGTGTAAGTACTCATTTTATTCAGAATTTTAAGCTCTACAACATTTGTATTGACAATGTTTTTGAAAAAGTTAGTGATTTCGAGATAGTGTTATGGTATTAAAAAAAAACAAAAAAAAAAAAAACATGTTTTTGACTATAAATCAATGTATAATTCTTAACGCTCACTTAGTACGAGGGAGAAAACGTAGCATATTCATTCTAGACCTACACTGAAGGGGTTAAAACAATTTCCAGCTTTCCCCTAATTATTTCCGAATTCAACTCCCTAACCACTGGGCTACCACTGGGAATCGGCATATAAAAAAAAAAATTGTCAAAATCGTTTGAACCCTTTTGAGATACAGTTAGCTTGACCCTGACCCATTAATAGAATTTTCATGTGCATGCGACCTAACACAATGGTTTTCTCGTGCCCAGAAACGATATAATACAAAGTTTTGTCAAAATCGTATGAGCCGTTTTTTAGATACAGCAAGCTTGATTATGATCCATTAGGACCCAAAAGAACCCACTGATTGAATTTCCTTGAGCATGCGACCTAGCCCCATGGCCTTATGCTCGGGAACGGTATAATATAAATTTTTGTCAAAATGTTTTGAACTGTTTTAGGTAGTTTCGTAAGAAATACTACCTATTGCAGTCGTTACCATGGTGCGACTTTTAAAAATTCCTTCATAACTTTTCATTATATGACCCTAGGAACCCAAAACCACCCCCACTTAAAAAATTTATATACATATATATATATATTAAACAAAAACCTAATTTGCAGAACAAATTAAAAAAACAAAATTTATTTCCTAAATTGTTTAAGCCCGAGAAGGGGCAGATATTAAGATATTTCATTCAATTCGTTCTACATTTAATGTTAAATTTTTGTAACAAATAAGTTAAACCAATTGAAAACTAAAAAATAAAAATGAAATTCATACAATATAATGCTTTAAACACCTATATACTTAGATTCCGTTCAAATGAAATCGAAATAAATCTTAGACTTTTTTTAAAGTTTTGTATTTTGCATGTACCTTATCATATTACGTACAATCTTCATAAACATAATGCAAAATCTGCAGTAGAAATATTTACAACTTAAAAATGGAAAAAGTCTAAGATTTATTTCAATTTCATTTGAACGGAATCTAAGTATATAGGTGTTTAAAGCATTATATTGTATGAATTTAATTTTTAATTTTTAATGTTCAATTGGTTTAGCTTATTTGTTACAAATATTTAACATTAAATGTAAAACGAATTGAATGAAATATCTTAATATCTGCCCCTTCTCGGGCTTAAACAATTAAAGAAATAAATTTTGTTTTTTTAATTTGTTCTGCAAATTAAGTTTTTGTTTAATATGCCAAGTTTTTTAATAACTACTGCATTCAGACAAACACATTTCAAAATTAAAGGAGGGTATCATCATCAGGCTTTGATTTGTGCGATTTTGCATTACAATTTGTGATGCAATTTACCTATATTCAAAATGTTTCACCAGTGCAGTAATGCAGGTTGTTGTAGTTTGGTCAAAAAATTACAATCTGAACTTAAAAAATCTGCTTGAAAAGTCATTTTTTTCCACTATGACGTCATGTTCATCTTCTTTTTATATTCTTAAAAAAAAAAAAAAAAACTATTTCAGTTTTCTTCAGTTTTATGTTTCTCCTGAAAATCATTCAACTAAAAATAGGCAAATTATTATTACGGCTTTTGAATTATTTACAACAATCAAGGAAAAATGTTAAATTTTATTAGAAAATGTTCGTTGATTCTCAATGAAAAAAAGCGAAATTTGGAATTATTAAGGAAAATATTTGAATAATGTAAATAAAAATTCTCTCTAGATTATAATCCACCTATATGCAAAGACATTCTATGATCCGTTTTGATCCTGACGTCTGGCAAATGTTTTTACACTTTGAATTTATAATATTATTAGAATTAGCAAAGAATTAAAAATGAGTGGCATCAGGGACAAAAAGGTGGGAAGAAAAAATGAAAAAGTTATGATCTCCATAGGCTTTTCTATGTTAAATTAACATTGAGAAGTGACACTGGAAATAAATAAGTATTGCGCTGCCGCGCAATACTTAAATATATATGTATTTTTGTACTAAATTTTGTCCGCACGATAAAAGTCGCAATGATGCACGGATCGTTTTCAAACTCGCCAACAACTTTGAGATGGCTAATATCTCGGCGGGGATTGAAAATGGGCAAAATCAGCCCAAGGGAATGGAAATGGAGGGGGGGGGGGGGGGTTAAAAATTTTGAATACCGTCTTAACAAGATTCTGATAAAACCAGCTCTTACACAACAATGACAGGAAAAAATAAATATTAGGTAGATTTCGTAAGAAATACTACCTATTGCAGTCGTTACCATGGTGCGACTTTTGAAAAATTCCTTCATAACTTTTCATTACATGATCCCAGGAACCCAAAACCACCCCCACCTAAAAAGTTTATATATATATATATATATGTATGTATGTATGTATGTACTAAATTTTGTCCGCACGATAAAAGTCGCAATTATGCACGGAACGTCTTCAAACTCGCCAACAACTTTAAGATGGCTAATTTCTCGGCGGGGATTGAAAATGAGCAAAATCGGTCCAAGGGAATGGGAATGGGGAAGGTTTAAAATTTTGAATACCGTCTTAACATGATTCTGATAAAACCAGCTTTTACACAACAATGGCAGGAAAAAATAAATATTTTTCGTTATAGCTGTTGCCAACAATTAAAAAAAAGCAATAAAATTCTCACCACAACAATTGTTTTTCTAATGCAATGTTTTCACGTGAAAAATTAAATTAGATAAACAGTTTGACGAATTGAAAACAAATTGAATATTACGTCATAAGTTTTCTAGAGCAAGATTTCTGCATGAAAATTCAAAATGAAATAAATAGTTTGACGAATTGAAAACAAATTGAATATTACGTCATAAGTTTTCTAGAGCAAGATTTCTGCATGAAAATTCAAAATTAAATGAATAGTTTGACGAATTAAAAAAAACAACAAAATATTGCGTCATATTGAAAATGTAATGGACCACAGCAGGTGAATATGTAACGTCATTGAGTTTGAAGAAACGTATTAAAACATGATAAAAACCCGAGTATGGAAATATTAACATATTTTAACACTTTGAGGTTCTCTGAATTTGATTTAGCCATTTTTAAACTTATTCCATATACATATGCGTGCGTGTATATTAGAATTTTCACAAAATGTTTAGCTCCCTAGAGCTCATTCTTAGCGAAGGAACTGGGTTTATCTTTAATCTTGATTTAAGTTTTGTTGGTGAATTTAGTACTTAACTTCGAAATCTACCTCCGCCTGTAGGCCCGAGCCGGCAGGGATTTTTTTGAGCATGCGACCTAGCCCCATGGTCTTATGCTCGGAAACGGTATAATACAAATTTTTGTCAAAATGTTTTGAACTGCTTTTTAAATACAATTAGTTTGATCCTGACCCATTGTGACCCACTAATAGAATTTTCTTGAACATGTGACCTAGCCCAATGGTCTTCTCGAGCCCGAAAACAATAGAATACAAAATTTAGTTAAAATCTTTGCAACCGTTTTCTAGATAAAATTAGCTTGACCCACAGTGACCCATAAATGACCCATCGAATTTTCTCGAACATGTGACTTAGCTCAATGATCTTCTCGTAATCCAAAACTGTAGAATATAGAGTACAGTAAAAATCGTTAGAGCCGTTTTTATATAAAATTATCATGACTCGCAGTAGCCCAAAAATAACCCATTAATTGAAATTTCTCGAGCACGTGACCTAGTCCAATAGTCTTCTCGTACTCGAAAACGGTTGGATACAAAATTTAGTCAAAATCGATTGAACTGTTATCCAGATAAAATTAGCTTGACCCACAGTGAACCAGTAATCGAATTTTCTCGAACATATGACTTAGCCCAATGGTCTGCTTATGCCCAGAAACGGTACAATACAAAATTTCGCCACATTCGGTTGAATCTTTTTTTAGATACAATTAGCTTGACCCACAGTGACCCACTAATCGAATTTTCTCGAACTTGTGACTTAGCCCAAAGATCTTCTCATGCCCAGAAACGGTATAATACTCGTACAATATTTTGTCAAAATCATTCGTTTTTTAGATACAATTAGCTTTACCCAAAAATGACCCACTAATCGAATTTTCCCGAACATGGGATTTAGTCGAATGGTCATCTCATGCCCAGAAACGGTATAATACGAAATTTTGTCAAAATCGGTTGAGTCGTTTTTTAGATACAATTAACTTGACCCACAGTGACCCACTAATCGATTTCCTCGGACTTGTGACTTTGCCCAATGACCTTCTCATGCCCAGAAACGGTATAATACAAAATTTTGTCTTAATTGTTTGATTCGTTTTTTAGATACAATTACCTTGACCCACAGTGACCCAAAAATGACCCACTAATCGAATTTTCACGAACATGGGACTTAGCCCAATGCACATCTCATACCCAGAAACGGTATAATACAAAATTTGGTCAAAATGTTTTGAACATTTTTTAAGATTCAATTACCTGACCCTGACCCACTGTATCCCAAAATGACACACTAATCAAATTTTCTCGAACATGTGACTTAACCCAATGGTCATCTCATGCCCAGAAACAGTATATTACAAAATTTTGTGAAAATGTTTTGAGCCTTTTTTTAGATTCAATCAGATTGACCCTGACCCATTGTGACTCAAAATGACACACTAATCGAATTTTCTTGAACATGCGACCTAGCCCAATGGTATTCTCGTGTCCGAAAACGATAATTACAAAATTTCGTCAAAATCGTTAGAGCCGTTTTCTAGATAAACTTAGCTTGACCCACAGTGACCCAAAATGACCCAGTAATCGAATTTTCTCGAACATGCGACTTAGCCCAATGGTCTTCTCGTAATTAAAAACTGTAGAATATAGAGTTTAGTGAAAATCGTTAGAGCCGTTTTGTAGATAAAAATAGCTTGACCGGCAGTGACCCAAAAATGACCCACTAATCTAAATTTCTCGAATTTGTGACCTAGCCCAATAGTCTTCTCGTACCCGAAAACGGTTGGATACAAAATTTAGTCAAAATCGATTGAGCTGTTTTTTAGATATAATTAGCTTGACCCTGACCCATAATGACCCACTAATCGAATTTTCTCGAACATGTGACCTAGCCCAATGGTCTTCACGTGCCCGAAAATTGTAAAATACAAAATTTTGTCAAAATCGTTCACACACACACACACACACAAAATTTTTACTCGTATTATAATATAAGATTAGCAAAGTGAAATGCAATTTCTTAAGATTTCACAAAACATAAAATTTAAATATTCAATAGGTTAAAGTTTTTAAAAAATATATATTATTTCTATAAAAATGAATGAATCTCAATAATAAATGGCTCAATAAATCGCTTTCCATTAGGTGGTGGATCAAGGCACGGAGATAGAGATATTGTATTAGAACTATGTGGGATTACTCATCTGTGGAGCTTTACGATTCTTAAACAAAGGATCTTTTTGTTAAAATTGTAGTTTTTTTAATAGAAAATATGCCGAACGCATTGATTTAATGCAAGATAAATTTTTAAAAGCTTCAGCTATATAACTTTAAAATTTCATTCGGTATACATAAAACCAAAATTTACCAATTATCATTATATCTTTCGTAAAATTTTAATTTAATTTTTACAATTTTTAAGAACTTAGCTTATATATCAATTTAAAATTAGTTTGCACTGTAAATAAAATTTATATTTCATATCAAATGTAATTAATATGTAAGGAATAATACAATAACATGTTATGTACTACATATATTAATTATGTCAATGCAGATAAAATTTCGAATTTTAACATAACATTTAAACATAACTTTGGAGTGAAAACAAAAATGTAATTTAATAAGTGAAAAAATAATTTTCGGCCATACTAATGCAATCATGATAACATCGATCTTATATTTCAATTACTTCTAGGGAAAAAAAAACCTCAATTTAAATGCAAACAAAATTAAAAAAATTAAGCGGATAAATGTTAAGCTCTTTAAAATTAATAAAACTAAACACAAGGGCACCATCTGGGAGAAAATAGGGTGTAGTTTCTCTCCCAATGAATTTGATATTTCAGAAAATTTATAATCAAACAAAATCGGACAAAAAAAAAAAAAAAAAAAAAAAAAAAAAAAATTCGTAATCAAAAATAAATAATCACATTTGACTAAAATAGAGACATTAACATTAAATAAACACCGACTTTAAACACAGAAATTAATAATTATCAATAATTTTTACTAAAGTCTTGCTAGTACGAAGGGGGTGGGGGGAGTACCATTTCCCTTTATATTCGGTATCAAGTTTCGAATCTTATGACATCACTACGCGTGCTAAGGATCGTGCTAAGGACTATATCTGCACAGAAAAAAGACCATTTTTTAAAGTTAAATTAAATTTTCTGTTTAAAAGAATTCTATTTTTGGGGAGTGAAGAGGATGTATATACAAAATAGGATATTTTCTATTAGCGAAAATATCCTAAAAATAAAGCGATGAAGGCAACTTTTTTTTCCCTTTCAAATAAATTTGGCGAGTGATTTTCCTTTTTTTGTACAAGAAAGTGCGTTTTCATTGCTTGCTATCTTTAGTTGATCTTCGAAAGGCATGGGTAGAACATTATTAGTCATTTCATTTTCTTTCGATAAAAGATAAAATTTGCCCTTGCACGAATCCTTAACTGTTTATATAGTAGAGACTTTCGATCATTTTTTCTAAATACAGGGCAGATATTTCACAATTTTTGCTACTGAATGAAACCTTTCTTTGAGGAGAGTTAAAATAATGTTTGCTGTACACATCAGAGGTGTCATTTCAAGAGATCATTGAGGGGGGGGGGGGGGTGTTCTCCCAGGGCAGAGTTTAAAGTAGCGGGCGGGATTGCGCAAACCGCGCACAAAATACGAAAAATCCCGCAAAATAAAAATTACTGCGCGAGATGTGATTCATCCGCAAATATTCTTTAATTTTCGTGGAAATCCGCAAAATTAATTCAACAATCGGTTCCGGAAAAAATCACGAATTTAGTCCAAAACAACAACAACAACAAAAGAAAATTTCGTCAATCGGTAGTGGAAAAAAATCGCGAATTTCCTAAACGATCGTGGGAAAGAATCACGAATTTTGTCAAAAGATCGCGGAAACAAATAGCAAATAATTTCGCCAATCGATCACTGAAAAAAATTCATGAATTTCGGTAAATGACCACGGAAAAAAAAAAAAAAAATCCTGAATTTCGTCAAATAAACGGGAAAAAAAAATTCCTAAAATTCAATCCGTCACGAAGCAACAAGTACACGAATGTCATCAATATATCACGAAATCTGCAATTTTTTTGTACTATTGGGATAAGAAAATTTTCATTCATCATTTTCTGCCTTCCTTTTCAAACTATGATTTAAATCCATAAAATTCAGAAATTTGCAAAGTCCTTAGCTTCATATATAGACTACAGCATCGGATCGGGCAATCCGACTTTACTTGAATTCGACTCAATCCGATGTTCGGGCTGAGTTCGGATGAAGCTGCTTAAGATATTAATAAAAGTTTTCTTCATTCTATTAATCCTATCGTATGTAATTAATTAAATGCTATTTCATGATAGGTAATGATTCTAGGTTGCCATGGTGATGACGTCCAATTTAACATGGAGTCCTATTATTTCCGTATTACTGAATTTAATACATATAATTTTTGTTTTCATGCACTTTTACATAAGAGTGCAACAGCTATTGCACCAAGATCTGAATATTTATAAAACTAGTTATAGTACGAACGCACCTCATTTGCCACGTTCGACGTACAATTCCCGACTTGTTATTCTATTCATAGCACTTTTTAAAAAATAATCTCTGTGATACACTTATAGTACAATGCTTTCAAGAGAAATCTATCCTAATTTTTTTTTTTTTTTTGTAATTTGTAGTACGATTGAATATAAAAACAGTCGCCAGTGTTGGTCAGCCAGTGTAATCAAAGGGTTAAAGGGACAAAAAAAAAAAAAAAAAAAAAAAGAACACTTTTTTATGATTTTCTTGTAAGAAAACTGCATAGTGGATCTTTTTGAAATTTTAATAGTTTATTGTACATATCTTAAGGTATACACAAGAATTTTTTTATTCAATTTTGTTGCTTCTACTCTAAGTTATAAACAAATATGTTCAACTGCTTTGGAAAATTTCGTTTGGACGAAGGGCATGATAGCGTCTTGTAGAATTATCAGAAACACAAAAATAATTTTTTTTTTCGTAAACTTCGTGAGTATGGATGGCTTCTAGTTGAATTAAAGGAACCCATAAATTTATTTAAAAAAAGTTATGTAATGGCTGATTAAAAAAGAAAAAAAAATGTTAAAAAAATTCGTTCTTATTTGTTAATAACTTTTTTTTATTTAATAATTTTAGTAAAATCTTTAATTCATATCGAAGGCAATTAAATAAGCTTTAATTAAAAAAAATCAAGATGATCCATTAAGTAGTTTTTTTTAAATCTTGCCCACCGTGTCAAAAAATGTGGTTGAACGTATTTGTTTATAACTTAGAGTAGAAGCAACAAAATCTAATACAAAAATTCTTGTGTATACCTGAAGATATGTACAATAAACTGTTAAAATTTCAAAAAGATCCATCATGCAGTTTTCTTACAAAAAAAAAAAAAAAAAAAATCATTAAAAAGTCCTTTTTTTTGGTCTCCTAATGTAGAAGGTCCCCTAAATTGTTTCGGGTTCGGTTTGGATTTTTCACTATTGGGAGTCGAGCTAATTTTGAGCAAGTTTTTCAAAGAAATCCTGAATATTTTTCAGATACGAAATTTTTTATTTTGAGCCTTAGTGAGTATATATACGTTCACTACATAAAAGATGAAATTGGTATAAGACTACTTTTCAATAATTGTATTAAAATATGGATTCATTTTCTTTCATTTCGGGTTCGAATCGTGTACTCTAGTCCCAAGTTGTGCAGATTTTCGAGAGTGTATGTAATAAGCTTTAATAAAGCAAGTGATTTGATAGCACTGTAATGATCGCAGTAAATATAATGCATAATAATAGAAATAATTAAAACTTGAATTTTAACACCTCCTCTCAAAAAAAAAAAAAAAAAAAAAAAAAAAAACCGGGGGAAATTACTTCTAAAATTCCAGCCCTGAAACAAATGAGTTTTCTTTTGATCTTGTTGTACACAGGTGAGAAGCAATTGACACAATTTTTTTTCTGACAATATATTTTAACAAGAGAGAAAAAAAACATCATGCGTCAAGCATAGATTATGAAGCACTTTCCAACACATCCAGAATAAAGTAAAAAAACTTCACCGTTTAATAAGTTGAAATAGGATGGATGTCTTAATTTAACCATTTGGTAACGCATAACATATTTGAAAATGCAATTTCAGCAATGCTCTCTACAGTCGGAAAATTATCCAAATGCTTTGAGCAGCCCTGTATATGATATATAGATTTGTATCTATAAGCTACATGCATGCAAGAATTAGTTCAGTTACGAAACACATAGAACATTTGAAAATTCCCCTTCAGCAATAGCACACTGAATTCTTTTGTGCAATCCTGTATACGAAGCATAGAATTTATACACGAAGAGTAATATGCAAAAAATTAGATTTAAAAGCGCATACCGAAATTGAAAACACTCTTCCAGCAATTATTGATCCAATACAGTAATCTATTTCTTTTGTATGTTCCTGTAAATGAACGATAAATGCTATGAATGCCCTATTCTCTAGCAATCATCTTGTAGTGAAATTCAGTGATTTATGTCAATTTCAATACATTTTAAATAGCGTAATGTCATTAAAATACACTGCTAACGATTTCCCCCATTGACCCTAATGTAACGGAATTCTTTTCAGTGCCCCTGTAAATGAACTATTAATGCTAAACAGTATTCAATATCGAACATGCCATGGTCTGTTTATGCGAGTTAGAGCGTGGACAGAGAGACAGACGGCCAGACAAACCGAATTCTATAACACTTTTCAACTCCTATGTTGGAAAGTGTTAAAAATTAACTAAAGTATCCATTAATGGTAAATGTGTCTCACTTTGAGAATGTTATAGTTGCAAGGCCAGTGGTCGGGAAAACTACTTTCTTATTGTAGCGAACTACGATTCAATCTACAATCGAAAATGAGGAAACGGATTACATATAAGTAATACACTGACCCCTCGTCATATCGCGTCTTCCGGGATATACAATCAAATAAATGCGATGTAACCGAGGTCATTAAAAAAAAAAAAAATTAAGAACGATAACATACAAAAAAATGTTTTGTGCTTGTTTTCAAAATGTTAGCTTATATACATATTACATTCTTTTAGCACAATTAAGAGAGCTATGGGGCATTCTCACAATTTGACTTTCATGTCCCTGAATAATAATTTTTTATTTAATACACTTTTTTGCGTTTTTTTTTATTTCATATACTGGGGAACATCCCATTGCATGATTGCATAACAATATTAACGAGATAAATAAGTTTTGGACGATGTTGGGGGTCCATATACCAGGAAAACTCATCTACCGTTCCGTGTCCCTGATGCTGATTTTTAAGTTTGGAGCTGTCTGGATAAAATTGTTTCAATAAAAATAATTCGATGTAATTTTTTTCTGAAACTGGAACTATTGTTTTATATAAATATGTAGCTAAAAATTAACCTGCACACATTTTTAGGGTTGTTGTTATTTTTTAAACTCTGTCCCTGGGTTTTAGATTCCTTACCATCCCTCTTCTAAAATTATACAGAAAATCATTTCAGATGCAGCCACAAAATTTTTTTCAAGTTTTTTCTCATGCAGAAGTATGCTAGAGAAATAATGTCTAAAATTCTTTGGCAGGAAATTTACTGTAGAATTTAAATCAGCATTTAAATATCAATTTCAAGCATCGTAGCTTTATTGGTAGTCTCACCGTCCCCTAGGTTTATTCCTGCACTTTTCGAGGTAAATAATAAAAAAAAAATAATAATTTAATCCAATGTTAACAACTGTTTCTAAAAATCAATGAACACTGTGGCTATCACTTAGTCTTAACATGATTTTCCTAAAAATAGGTGGTAATTTTCCTTACCGTTCCATCCTTTACCGTCCCTTTTTTTTACCATTTCGTCCCTTTTTTCCAATACCATCCCCTTTCTTACCTTACCGTCCCTTCTTTAACACCCCTTTAAGACAATGTTATACAAAAATTCTGTATTAAAAGTACTACAGTTTTATTATTTCTTATTTGAATGTGCTGTGGGTACTATGCAAATTCATTATAAGTAAAAATTTAGAAGAAAATAAAAAGTTATAGGGGTAAAATGGTAAGGAAAATTAAACTCGCAAGTTTAGCTTAAACCTCAGTTAAATAAAATTTTTTTCGCTGCTGACCATTTTTTCTTTATTTTGAATCATTAAGGCATTCGTCTATCAGATTAAAATGTTATTTTAGCAAGTTTAATTTCGCCAGATTTTTTCCCCCCAAAAGTCAAAAGATTGTGAGAATGCCCCATATACGTAATGCAATCAACAGTTAAAAACATGACTTTACAAATCTGTTAAAATTTGGTAGCCAACAAAAAATATTTACCCCCCTTCCCCATCGCTAGTGATTTTCAGAAAGCATAAAAGTTTTTATCGAGTTAATTGAGAAAAATATAACAAGCATAGTTTAGAATTATTAGTTAACGTAGTTTAGAATAGCACATAATTTAGAAAGATAATTATAAACTAAGTTTTCTAATAAAACTTATCATTTTATATATGGCTGAAAAAAAAGAAAAGGAAGAAAAAGGAAAGAAATACTGTAAAGCAGTCGCGCCAACTTTTGAAAAATATTGGGGGAACTCAAAACTTTTAAGTAAAATAACGCATTTTTTTTTCCTAGGAGAGAGAGAGAGGCGGGGAAGGAGCGAATGATTAAAGATGATAACTTGAAGTTAAATTTTGTTTTTTCTAAGCAAAATACAAAGTTAATATAATTTAATAAAGAATTTTATTAAATTATATTCTCTTAAATTCTTCCTTATTATTTTACATTAATATTTACAATTACATTAATATTTATTATAAATAACATAAAATATGCTAACTATACAAATTGCAAAACACTAAATGTCAAACAAAACATACATTTAAGTCAATTAAGTGCTTTACCAATCGAAGACAATAAAACAGATGGCAAAATAAGCATGAAATTTGTTTTTGAGTGAAATTTAACTATACATCCGCTGAAGGGGCTTTCAGTGCTCCTGTAATTCCAGTTGATGGCCTTACTATTTTTCAAACAAAATTATTTTGAGAACGTCAATAAAACCGTATTCCACTTATAGTCCAATAAAATTAGACCAATAAAGGCGTCTGTCTGGAAAGTTTTGGAGAAGTTTTTTTCTCTTTCTTCCTTTATGTTTTGTGGGGTGCTGAACACGATTTTAAACTTAGTCACCTCGTATCTGGTCTGCTTAAAAAGTTATAAGCGAAAAACCATGAAAAAATTGGGTTTTTTTCGGTTTTTCCATTGTGGTCACTAAAGAGCTAAACTTTTTGGAGAAAACTGCTGCACCAAATTAAACTAGAGAAAATTTCCTACATTTTTCATACACTATGTTTTTTTCTAAGATGAAAACTTTCGGCAATACGAGCAAAAAGAATTTCAGCGATATATTCAAATTCCATCATCGGAGGACGAAAACGCAATACAATCACAATGCATCCATTTCAATCAAGAATTTGAGGCTGTTTAGTTAATTTCAGTTGCATTTCGAATATGTTAACATTTGTTTACCAAGTTTTAAGCCTTTTATATATTTATTAACAAAATAAATTGAAATCGGGTAATAAAGAAAAATATAAAACACTAGCAAACCCCGCGGCTTTCCTCACGTAATAGTTGAAATATGCCAAGTGATATTTACATGACTATTTTTTATTAGAAGAACACTTTTTGGAATAATTCAAAAATTACAAATTAAGTCACAGTTTGACCAAACTTCATTATAAAACTGCAATAGACAGAAATAAGATTTTAATTAATAAGACGAACTAAAATTAATTCCAAATAAATGATAATTTAGAAAGTATTTTGAGACTTTTATGCTTATTTCAATATTCATTTGAAGTTTTGATTTTTTTAGAAACCATGTTAACACATTTACATCTTAAAATTAGCCATCATGTCAAATTCCAAGCTTCTTGTATAAGAGTCACTACCTCTCTGGTGTTAGTGGCACCAAGATAAAATGCCAAAACAGAGTTAGAATGTCTCGAAAAATGTTGAAACAGAGACTGTCACCATTAATTTGCCAACATTAACCTTGAAATCGGTTGGTATTTCCTAATTTTTTTTTAGAAAACTGAATTTAGATGTTTTTAAAGGTTCTCTTGTTGTTCCTGTCAACTAGGTGATAGTGACACCGGAATAAAATATAGACAGTATAGTATCAAGGACTACACTATGACGCAAAAGTTTAGACAATGACGTCATTCAGCTTTAAAATGTAGAATTATGACGTCAGAATTACAAAAACCTGTAAATATATTCAAAAACTGATTTAAAATGCTATGTACAAAAGACAGTCGTTTTATTTGCTATAATACTAATTTTTTTCATAAAAATTCAAATGTGCTTGTCGCAAAAGTTTAGACACTATTCTAAATTTCTTTGAATATTCGCTGGCATATGCAAATTTAGAATCGATGATGTCACAAATTTGGAGTACTTAAGTTCTGCAAACGATTGCGCTTCATAGTCGACATGCCGAGAGCTAAAGAAATTCAAGTGAATGAGGTTTCAAGGATTTGGCAGTTGAAAGGTGAAGGGAAGAGCGTTTCTGAAATTTCTGCTATTATTAATAGGTCAAAAAAATCTATTTATCGAGTTTTATCGAGTGGTTCCGAATATAAAGCAAAATGTCGGTCTGGGAGGCCACGTGTGACAAATGTACGAGAGGATCGCCTGATACAAAGACTAGCGAGTACTCAACAAATGAGCGTACGTGGAGTTCAAAGCTCATCGGGACTCTCTGTATCAAAGGATACGATTCGTAGACGAATTTTGGAAAAGGGAACAATCGTTTATAGCAAAATGCAGAAGAAACCAGCTCTGAAACCACATCATAAGTTACAAAGACTTATGTGGGCTCGAAAGCATATGTCATATGGAGAGAAATGGCAGTCAGTCATATTTAGCGATGAAAAAAAGTGGAATCTGGATGGTCCAGATGGTTGTTTATCGTATTGGCATGACTTGCGGAAGGAACCTCGACGTTTTTTTAGTCGCAGACAAGGAGGGGGCTCGGTGATGGTTTGGGCAGCCTTTTGCTATAATGGACAAGTATCTCTGACCTTCACCAGTGGTCGTCAAACTTCACAGCATTATACACAGACATTAGAAGAAAACCTACTGCCATTTGCTAAGCTTCTAGGGGGTCCTCAGTGGGAATTTCAGCAAGACAATGCTTCAATTCACACTGCAAAACATTCAAAATCTTGGTTTAATTCCCATAATATAAGAGTTCTCGACTGGCCAGCATGTAGCCCAGATCTTAACCCTATAGAAAACCTTTGGAGCATCATGTGTCGCAAAGTTTATAGCAACGCTAGACAATACTCTTCTGAAAAGGAACTTAAGACATCTATTGAGAATCCATGGTACGATATCGATCCACAAACTATGCAAGATTTAGGTTCTTCCATGCAATCTCGTGTATATGACGTAATACATAAGCATGGATGCGCAACCAGGTTTTAAAAATTGTTTATTTCGATTTTATTTAATTTGTGTCTAAACTTTTGAGACAGCAGTTTATTTTTGTTACCATTTAATTTATTGCAATATGCACAATTCCACTTTTCTTTGTTATAAATATTGTTTATATGTACAGCACATTAATTTCAAGCAGTGATTTGAAAATTGAATAAATATTTTTCAAAGTATGTAAGAATTTCTTCATTGTCTAAACTTTTGCGTCATAGTGTATCACTCTTGATTCGCAACCAATAACTTCTGTAATCGGTTTATTATTTCCTGAGATTTTTTAGAAATCGTAATTTAGAACTCTTTTAGAATGCTTTTCGCTCCTTCCCTTCGCTTCACACCTATTTAATTTCGAATTTATTTTCGACTGTTCTTAGAGAACATTTATATTTTATAAGTAACTACCGTGCTTATTTAAAATTTCTAGCCTCTTCGCAGAAATCGCAATTTAGAAAGTTTTTTACTCCTGCAACCCTCTAGGGATTGTGGCACTGACATAAAATATAGCTTATGTTTGAGCCGGTTCTATCACCATCAATTTGCAACCATTACGTTTGAAATCGGTTTCGTATTTTATACGATTGCATAAAAATAATAAATTAGAACGCTTATAGAGCGCTTTTCACTTACTTCATCCTTTTAAATTTCGAATTTTCTTTCGACAATTCTTAGAAAGCATTTGCATCTTTGAAGTAATTACCATTCCAAACTTAAAGTGTTAGACCCCCTCAGTAACACAAAAAACGCAATTTAGAACATTTTTTCTCCTGTAACCCCCAGGTGGTAGTGACAACAACATAAAACATAGGCTATGTTGGAGCGGGGACTGTCACCATCAATTCTAAACCATTACTTCTGAAATCGGTTTATATTTCCTGAGATTGCGTAAAAATCGCTATTTAGAACGTTTTTAGAACGCTTTTCGTTCATTTTCACCACTTTTAAATTTCAATTTTTTAAGGAACTCTTCTCAGAGAGCATTTACATCTCATAAGAAATTACCATGCCAAAATTAGAGTTGCTAGCCCCTTCAGTATCACAAAAATCAAAATTTAGAACATTTTTTTAAATGCAACCGCAAGGTGATAGTGAGGCCGACATGAAATACATCCTATATTGGAGCAAGGGCTGCCTGTCATCATCAATTTGCAACCATTACTTTTCAAATCAGTTGGGTACCTTTCTGAGACTGGGTTGAAATATCAATTTAGAATGTTTTTCGTCCATTTTCATCCCTTTTAAATTTCAAATTATTTAGGAAATGTTCTTAGAGATCATTTATATCTTATCAGTAACTATCATGCCTAGTTTCAAGTGTCTAGCCCCTGCAGTATTACAAAAAACACAATTTCGATCGTTTTTTGCTCCTTCATCCCCTTTGGGGTAGTGGCACAGACATGAAATATAGCCTATGTTGGAGCGAGGGCTGTCACCATCGTTTTCACACCATTAATTTTTAAATCGGTTCGGTACTTCCTGAGATTGCGAAGAAATCGCAATTTGGAAAGTTTTTTTGAACGGTCTTCGCTCATTTTTACCCCTTTTAAATTTCGATTTTTTAGGAAACGTTCTTAGAGATAATTTGTATCTTATAAATAACTGCCCTGCCTAATTTCAGGATTCTAGGCCATTCAGTAATACAAAAATCGCAATTTAGAATGTTTTTTGCTTCTGCAACCCCTAGGTGGTAGTGATATCGACCTGAAATAGAGACTATGTTGGAGCAAGGGCTCTCACCATCAATTTCCAACCATTATTTTTTATATAGGGTGGGTACGTTCTGAGATTGCGTAGAAATTGCCATTTAGAACGTTTTTTCGAACTCTTTTCGCACATTTTCACTCCTTTAAAATTTCAATTTTTTAAGAAATGTTCTTAGAGATCATTTATATCTTATGAGTAACTATCATACTAAATTTCATGTTTCTATGCCCTCCAGAAACACAAAAATCGCATTTTCGAACGTTTTTTATTCCTGCACCCACTTTGGGGATAAAGGCACCAACATAAAATGTAGCCTATGTTGGAGCAAGGGTTATCACCATCATTTTGACACCATTAGTTTTGAAATCGGTTTGGTACTTTTTGAGATTGCGTAAATATCGCCATTTAGAACGTTTTTTAGAACGCTTATTGCGTATTTTCACCACTTTCAAAATTCAATTTTTTAAGGAATTCTTCTCAGAGACCATTTACATCTCATAAGAAATTACCATGCCAAATTTCAAGTTGCTAGCCCCTTCAGTCTCACAAAAATCACAATTTAGAACGTTTTTTTTAAGTGCAACCGCAAGGTGATATTGAGGCCGACATGAAATAGATCCTATATTGGAGCAAGGGCTGCCTGTCATCATCAATTTCCAACCATTACTTTTGAAATCAGTTGGGTACCTTTCTGAGATTGCGTTGAAATATCAATTTAGAATGTTTTTCTCCCATTTTCATCCCTTTTAAATTTCGAATTATTTAGGAAATGTTCTTAGAGATCATTTATATCTTACCAGTAACTATCATGCCTAGTTTCAAGTGTCTTAGCCCCTGCAGTATTACAAAAAACGCAATTTAGATCGTTTTTTTCTTCTTCATCCCCTTTGGGGTAGTGGCACCGACATGAAATACAGCCTATGTTGGAGCGAGGGCTGTCACCATCGTTTTCACACCATTAATTTTTAAATCGGTTCGGTACTTCCTGAGATTGCGTAGAAATCGCAATTTAGAAAGTTTTTTTGAACGGTCTTCTCTCATTTTCACCCCTTTTAAATTTCGATTTTTTAGGAAACGTTCTTAGAGATAATTTGTATCTTATAAATAACTGCCCTCAGGGTTCATACAGAGTTGGGAAGAAAAAATCCAAGGAGTCCAAAAAATTTTAAGGATTTGCCCTTTTTTTTTTTCTTTTGTCGATGTTTTTATGTGCTGCATCGTTATGTGGTATGCACACTCCAATTTTTAATGCCCAATTTGGAGAGAAAAACATTTCAAAAACAAGTTTTACTCTATTAGAATCTAATTGTTAGTGCTGAAATTGCACAGTATTCACAATATATTGCTTATTGATTTCGTAAGTTTAAATACAAAATTGACTATCTACTTTTTTATGTAGTGACCAATGGTCATATCACAGGGGTGATTCTGAGAAAAAAAAAAATTCTGAAATTCACGGCAAATCTTCTGAAAAGTTACACCAGAGAGGGGGGGGGGGGGAATCCACTCCCGACACAAGCGTTTTCTCGGCGGCTCTTTGACGGAATTTGTGGTTTTATCGCGATCTTTTGACAAAATTTGTGGGTTTTTTCGCGATCTTTTGACGAAATTTGTAATTTTTTACAAGCGCTTTTGACGAAATTTGAGTTTTTATGCGCTCTTTTGACGAAATTTGTGAGTTTTTACGCGCTCTTTAGGCGAAATTTGTGGGTTTTTTCGCGATATTTCGATGAAATTTGTGAGTTTCGCGCTCTTTTGACGAAATTTGTGTTTTTTCCGAGCTCTTTTGACGAAATTTGTGGGTTTTTTCGCGATCTTTTGACGAAATTTGTGATTTTTTACGCGCTTTTTTTAGGAAATTTGAGTTTTTTCGCGATCTTTTGACGAAATTTGTTTTTTTGCGATCTTTTGACGAAATTTGTCGATTTTTCGCGATCTTTTGACGAAATTCGCCGTTTTTTCGAAATCTTTTGACGAATTTTTTGGGTTTTAGCGATCTTTCGACGAAATTTGTGAGTTTTTACGCGCTCTTTTGACGAAATTTACCATTTTTCGCGATCTTTTGACGAAGTTTTTGGGTTTTTGCGATCTTTCGACGAAATTTGTGGCTTTTTTCGCGATTTTTTGAGGAAATTCGTGTTTTTTTCGCGATCTTTCGACGAAATTTGCGGGGGTTTTCGCGATTATTTGACGAAATTTGCGTTTTCCCCGCGATCCTTTGACAAAATTGGCGATTTTTCTGCAAACGATTGACAAAATTTATTTTCTTCGGCGACCATATGCCCGAATTTTCGGATTGGTGACCGATTTTTTTAAATTTCCGGAAATGAGTGCTTTACATTTTCGGAAAATTCGGACTAGAATCACCCCATGTCATATAAATAGAGATTAGTCAAACCCCAAACACTTATTACGTATATCACATACATGATAGTACATCTTTAAAAAATTTTTGAAAGGAAAAAAAAAAAAAAAGAATGCTAAATGCAACATTTTAAAGAAAATTTTAAAAGGCAAAAAAAAAAAAATGCTAATGCAACATACAAGAAAAAAATATAACAAGTTTTGAATTTATTCTTTTACAACAGCGGGAATCGCTTTCTTTAAAGGTGCAATTTTGACGAATTCGCATTTTTTTTGCGATCTTATGATGAAATTCGCGTTTCTTTCGCTATCTTCTGGGAAAAATTCGCGGTTTTTTTCGCGACCTTCTGGAAAAATTCGCTTTTTTCGCGATCTTTTGATGAAAACTGGATGTTTCCCGCGATCCTTTGACAAAATTTGCGTGTTTTCCGCGATCCTTTGACAAAATTCGCGTGTTTTTCGCGATCCTTTGGCGAAATTCACGTGTTTTTCGCGATATTCTGGGAAAATTCGCGATCTTCTAATGGAATTCGCGTTTTATTTCGATCGTTTGACAAAACTAAAGTTTTTGTTCACGATCTTTTGATGGAACCATGTGTTTTTCGCGATCCTTTGGGGAAATTCGCGTGTTTTTCGCGATCTTTGAGGAAATCTGCTTTTTTTCGCGATTTTAACGAAATTCGCGTTTTTTCGTGATCCTTTGAGTAAATTCACGTTTTTTCGCTGTCTTTTAAGAAATTCGTGTCTGTTTAAGAAATCCGAAGTTTTCCCGCGATCTCTTGGAGAAATTCGCGTTTTTTCACGATCCTTTGACAAAATTTACGAATTTTTTCCGCGATCGGTTGACGAAATTCGACGGTATTTTTTTAAACATATTTGCGAAAAACGCGATTTTTCCGAGATTCTTGGCTAAATGCTAAACATCGATAAAATTTAAAATAAAGGTCGGCTAACAGTGTCAAAAAACGGACTTTACGGACCTAGTGGGAGCCCTGCTATTAAGATTACCCTACCCAATCAATGTTGTGCTTCAGATGAATGACGTGCATAAAGGATTTACCGTGCGTTTTTCAATCACGATTTTTTTTCCCCCCTCAGCAGCAATATCGCTTGCGTCCGAAGCCGCAATACAATAAGGAGTTTCTAAGTAGTGGTTTGCTTATCTAAGTAGTTCTAAGTACTACTTGGGAATGTTTTCATTTCTAAGGAGTTTCCAAGGAGTCTAAGGAGTCTGTGCGAACCCTGTGCCCTGCCTAATTTCAGGATTCTAGGCCATTCAGTAATACAAAAATCGCAATTTAGAACGTTTTTTGCTTATGCAACCCCTAGGTGGTAGTGATATCGACCTGAAATAGAGACTATGTTGGAGCAAGGGCTCTCACCATCAATTTCCAACTATTATTTTTTATATAGGGTGGGTACGTTCTGAGATTGCGTAGAAATTGCCATTTAGAACGTTTTTTCGAACTCTTTTCGCACATTTTCACTCCTTTAAAATTTCAATTTTTTAAGAAATGTTCTTAGAGATCATTTATATCTTATAAGTAACTACCATACTAAATTTCATGTTTCTATGCCCTCCAGAAACACAAAAATCGCATTTTCGAACGTTTTTTACTCCTGCGCCCACTTTGGGGATAAAGGCACCAGCATAAAATGTAGCCTATGTTGGAGCAAGGGTTATCACCATCATTTTGACACCATTAGTTTTGAAATCGGTTTGGTACTTTTTGAGATTGCGTAAATATCGCCATTTAGAGCGTTTTTTAGAACGCTTATTGCGTATTTTCACCACTTTCAAATTTCAATTTTTTAAGGAATTCTTCTCAGAGAGCATTTACATCTCATAAGAAATTACCATGCCAAATTTCAAGTTGCTAGCCCCTTCAGTATCACAAAAATCACAATTTAGAACGTTTTCTTTAAATGCAACCGCAAGGTGATAGTGAGGCCGACATGAAATAGATCCTATATTGGAGCAAGGGCTGCCTGTCATCATCAATTTCCAACCATTACTTTTGAAATCAGTTGGGTACCTTTCTGAGATTGCGTTGAAATAACAATTTAGAATGTTTTTCGTCCATTTTCATCCCTTTTAAATTTCGAATTATTTAGGAAATGTTCTTAGAGATCATTTATATCTTATCAGTAACCCCAGTAGCAGAAAGTTATGGTTGTGTCTGCGACAGCAATTTAGTGGGATGAAAATTGTCTGCAGGAGTAGCGTGTTACATTTTCTTATGTACAAACATTATAAGTGTTAAAATAAACAGCGTTCTTACTGAAGGGGTGATTTTGAGTAAAAAAAAAAAAAAAATAAATTCTGAAATTCACAGCAAATTTTCCGAAAGGTTACAACAGAGGAAATGGGGAGGGGGGGGGGGGGGGCAGGGAGCAAAAATCCACTACCGGCACTAATTATGTATTTTTCTTGCGCACTTTTGATGAAATTTGGGTTTTTTTCGCGATCTTTTGACGAAATATGCCGTTTATCTCGATCTTTTGACGAAACTTGCCGTTTTTTCGCGATCTTTTGACGAAATCTGCTGTTTTTTGCGATCTTATGAGGAAATTCCTCATTTTTTTCGCGATCTTTTGACGAAATTTGTTGTTTTTTCGCGATCCTTTGACAAAAATTAGCTTTTTTTCGCGATCCTTTACGAACTTCGTGTTTTTTCCTCGATTCTTTGACGAACTTCGTGTTTTTTCTGCGATTCTGTGACAGAAATTTGCGTTTTTTCGGCAATTCTGGGACGAAATTCACATTTTTCCCGGGATCTTTTGACGAAATTCCGCAACTTTAATTCGGATCTTTTGACAAATTTTCCTTTTTTCGCGATCCTTTGACAGAAATTTGAGTTTTTTCGCGTTCGTTTTACAGAAATTTGCGTTTTTTCGCGATCGTTTTACAAAAATTTGAATTTTTTCGCGATTGTTTTACAAAATTTTGCGTTTTTTCGCGATCGTTTTACAAAAATTTACGTTTTTCCGCGATCGTTTTACAGAAATTTGCATTTTTTCTGCGATTGTCTGACTAAATTCGTGTTTTTTCCTCGATCCTTTGATGAAATTCAAATTTCTTCCGCGATTTTGTTACAGAAATTTGCGTTTTTCTTGCGCCCCTGGAACGAAATCCACGTTTTTTTCGGGATTTTTGGATAAAATTCAAGTTTGTACAGCGATCTTTTGGCAGAAATTTACGCTTTTCGAGATCTTCTGACGAAATTCCACCTTCTTTCCGCAACCCTTTGACATAAATTTGCGTTTGCTCGCGATCCTTTGACATAAATTTGCGTTTTTTCGCGATCGTTTGACTAAATTTGCGTTTTTCCCAGAATCGTTTGTCTAAATTCGCGTTCTTTCCGCGATCCTTTTACTAAATTCGCATTCTTTCCTCGATCCTTTGACGAAATTCGTGTTTTTTCCGCGATCCTGTGACAGAAATGTGCACTTTTTCTACAACCCTGGGACGAGATTCATGTTTTTTTCCCGGTCTCTTTTGACGAAATTCGCGTTTTTATAGCGACTCTTTGGCTATAAATTACAGATTTTTTATGCGAACGATTGCCGAAATTGATATTTTTCGGCGACCATTTGTCGAATTCGCGATATTTTTTTCTGAATTTTCGTACTTTTTTTTTTTCAAGTTGGCAAATTTATCTGCAAGGTCCAAAATAAATCTGCGACGCACGTCACGCGTCTCGAACTTTCTGCTACCGGGTCAGTAACTATCATGCCTAGTTTCAAGTGTCTAGCCCCTGCAGTATTACAAAAAACGCAATTTAGATCGTTTTTTTGCTTCTTCATTCCCTTTGAGGTAGTGGCACCGACATGAAATACAGCCTATGTTGGAGCGAGGGCTGTCACCATCGTTTTCACACCATTAATTTTTAAATCGGTTCGGTACTTCCTGAGATTGCGTTGAAATCGCAATTTAGAAAGTTTTTTTGAACGGTCTTCGCTCATTTACACACCTTTTAAATTTCGATTTTTTAGGAAACGTTCTTAGAGATAATTTATATTTAATAAGTAACTACCATGCCAAATTCCATGTATCTGGAACCTTCAGGAACACATCAATCGCAATTTCGAACGTTTTTTTGCTCCTGCACCTCCTTTAGGGTAGTGACACCGACATAAAATGTAGCCTATTTTGGAGCAAGGGCTGTCATTATCATTTTGACACCATTAGTTTTGAAATCGGTTTGGTACTTCTTGAGATTGTGTAAAAATTGCCATTCAGAACGCTTTTAGCGCATTTTCACCCCTTTTAAATTTCGAATTTTTTAAGAAATGTTCTTAGAGATCATTAGTATCTTATAAGTAACTACCATTCCAAATTTCATGTTTCTAGGCCCTTCATTAACGCAAAAATCGCATTTTTAGAACGTTTTTTGCTCCTGCACCTTCTTTTGGCCAGTGGCACGGGGATAAGATATAGCCTATGCTCTAAGTTGGACTAACACCATCATTTTGATACTATTACTTTTGGAATCGGTTCGGTAATTCCAGAGCTTACCTCCTACAAATAAACAATTTTTACCTCTTTATAATATTAGTATAGACAAATACTCCGAACTGAGGAGAGCACCAATTTTTATTTTCCTACCAATCTGATTATAACTATTACATGATTATAACTGTACAATTATATATATTATAAGTTTAATATAATAACATAAGTGTAAGATTGTAAACAGGAAAAAAAGAGTAATGCAGAGTTGTTCTCCTATTAATGTCGTTTTGGTAGCCTTGAAAGGCCTGGTTGATGTTCTTCGAAAGGAGGTTCATCCTTATCTTGATTGCTCAGGGTGGAACTTCACTTGGCTTAACACTAGAACGCCAGGAAGGAGTCGATCCGACTCCGACCATATGATTAACCCCTTGGTGACGAGCAACCGGTATTCGTGCCGCATCAGGTGCTCAGAATCCGTGATTATTCTCACCAGAAAAATTTAATTGTAAATATTTCCTTATTTAATCCGAGCATTTTCCAGATTCAATGAGGCAAAAATTTCTGTTTTTAAAAACCGGTGATAAAAGATTAAAAATTCTGTAAATGACGCTCGTCCCGAAGGGGTTAAATGTCAACTGGAACCAGAAATTCTTTCATAAAATAACTCAAATTTAAACCACACAGATTTACGTTAAATAAATCAGTCAAATAATTTTAAATAAAAATTCTGGTGTCAAATATTTTTATGAAACTTGAGAAAATTTTCCGGGCGTTCTAGTGTTAAAATAGTCTTGAGAATTGACTTGTCAACCTCTATTTCCAAGTCATTTTCGGCAATGAATGAGCTAAGATTGTCACAATGCCCATCGCAGTTCAAACGAAGGAGCGAACAAAACAAACCTGCATTCCTACAGCCACACTTTCCATTGCAGTTTGTTTTGCATTTGCAGGATTGTTTTCGCAGAACAGCTTCTGGTCAGTGAGTTTGACAGTTGTTATTGGCGTGGCGCTTCTCTTGGTTTTATTCCAGACACATTCCTTAGCTTTTTCCCTAGCCATAGCTGTACTGGTGGTAAACTCTTAGACATGTGTATCGAGTTTGTTGTACAATATTTCTTTCTAAGATGAATAGTTTTGGCAATACGAGTAAAAATGATTTTAGCGATATATTCAAATTCCATAATCGGATGTCGAAAACGCTTAACGTAATATTTTTGTGAATTCAAAACGAGTGGGTGGGTGACCTTGAAACACTTCCATGGCGCCACGCACATGATATTACAAGAAGCCTCTCACCTTTCTCCTCCTTCCCCTCTCCATCAGGGCTTTTTTGGCTCGTTTTAAAATTGAAAGCCCAGCTCTCAGTTTGTTTCTAGACGTCTCGATGGTACGTTATGCATTTGCTTTAATGTATGTGCAGTGTGCATTTAATTAAAAACTATGTGTTTTAAAACGATTCTGTGAGACATGAAGTGATATTCATGATGGCAGAGAAGCGTTTGGTGTGGAGTTCTTCAGATTAGTAAGTAAAAAATGAAAAGATGGGAAACGGAATTATTTATTGAACAAGGAGTCTCAAAGGATCCATAAAAAAGGCCGTAAACTGTACACAAACGAAAAACACATTGCTGCAACTTGAAGAGGATTTCTGAAGACGTAGAAAACGTATGTCATACGATTTTGAGTGATGTTTGATATAAACAACGATGGTCATCTCCCCAGGAAAAATGACGGCGTATTGTTCAGATCACGGCGAGGATAGTGGCTGACGATATTCGGTCTAAGGTTTACAAATCTACTAAATATCCTCCTTCAGACGAGTTTTGAAAGAGAATGAGTCTTTCATTACAGAAACCATAAAGATTTTCATAGAGACACTATTTTTAAGAAAAAGAAAAGGAGACCTTAAAAAATGTTAGAACAGGAGTACTGCGCTAGCTTACAGTATTATTACTGCAGTAAGAGTAAGAATTCTTTTAAGACCGCTGCAAATATAGCGTCGCTTCCTACAACAGAAGATGCAACTTGATACACATGTTTAAGAGTCTACCACCAGTACAGCTATAGCTAGGCAACTGTAAAAAAGCTAAGGAATGGGGCTGGAATAAGACCAAGAGAAGCACAAGAGAACACAAATAACAACTGTCAAACTCACGCACCAGAAGCTGTTCTGCGAAAAAAATCATACAAATTCAAAACAAACTGCAGTAGAAATAATACAATTAAATTTAAAAAATGAAAAAACCCGACTGCGCAAAAAGAGAACAAATTAATTCTTTCTCATCAATGCGAATTATATTACTTACCGATTTTTTTATTTACTTGTATTGATGACTTTTAAGTTGTGTTTACTTGTTAGTTCCTATCTATAAACACTGTTTTGATGAGGTCTATAGATGTCTATGATGGTTAGAGTTGCAGTAAAGCTAGAGATCCTACCTACACAACTTCCAGGTTGTATAATATTTTAACGAAGCTTCTGACTGTAAAATAGCCAATGAAACATCCTCTTCATTTTGAAAGACCTATCCAATGATATGCCACTCAATAGGGTGCGTAAAAAAATTTTTCGTCTTTACCGCCATTTTGTATTTTACGGCAGCCATTTTGAATTTATAAAAACAAAACCTAGCCTATAACCATCGGGTTTTTAAAATGAATTGATAGAGACTTCATTCATAAAAATCCATCCAGCCGTTGGGATGTTTCGAGGGTATAAAGAAATCCACATATCCAGATATGCGTGAAACACATAACCCTTCTTTTCAATCGGGTAAAAATGGCTATAGGAATGCAGGTTTGTTTTGTTCGCTGTTTCGTTTGAACTGCGATGGCCATTGTGGCAACCTCAGCTACTTCATCGCCGAAAATGACTTGGAAATAGAGGTGGACAAGCCAATTCTATTCAAAATTAGGATATTTTAAGCCAAGTGGGGATCCAAACTGAGTAATCAAGATAATGATGAGCCTCCTTTCGAAGAACATCAACCAGGCTTTTTAAAGCTACCAAAATGACATTAATGGGAGAACAACTCTGCATTTCTCTTTTTTTCCTGTTTACAATCTTCCACTTATGTTATTATATTAAACTTATAATAGTTCAATTATAACCATGTAATAGTCACAATCAGATTGGTAGAAAAATAAAAATTGGTGTTACTATTTGTTCGGAGTGTTTGTGATTTATAGTTTTCTTAATTTCCTTATTTCAATTTATTTTGTTAATAAATACATAAAACGCTTAAAACTTGGTAAGCAAATGTTAACATATTCTAAATGCAACTACAATTTACTAAAAAGCTTTAAATTGGTGATTGAAATGGATGCATTGTGATTGTATTGCGTTTTCGCCCTCAGATGGTGGAATTTGAATATATGGGGCATTCTCACAAACTTTTGACTTTCATGTCCCTGAATAATAATTTTTTATTTAATACACTTTGTGTTTTTTTTTAAATTTCATATACTTGGGAACATCCCAATGCATGATTGCACAACAATATTAACGAGATAAATAAGTTTTGGACGATGTTGGGGGTCCAAACACATGGAAAACTCATCTACCGTCCCGTGTCCCTGATGCTGATTTTGAAGTTTGGAGCTGTCTGGATAAAATGGTTTCTATAAAAATAATTCGATGTAATTTTTTTCTGAAACTGGAACTATTGTTTTATATAAATATGTAGCTAAAAATTAATCCACACACATTTTTAGGGTTGATATTATTTTTTGAACTCTGTCCCTGGGTTTTAGATTTTTTACCATCCCTCTTCTAAAATGATACAGAAAATCACTTCAGATGCAGCGACAGAATTTTTTTCAAGTTTTTGCTCATGCAGAAGTATGCTAGAGAAATAATGTCTAAAATTCTTTGACAGGAAATTTACTGCAGAATATAAATCAGCATTTAAACATCAATTTCAAGCACCGTGGCTTTATTGGTAGTCTTACCGTCTCCAAGGTTTATTCCTGCACTTTTCGAGGTAAATTTTAAAAAAAAAAAAATTAATTTAATCCAATTTTAACAACTGTTTCTAAAAATCAATGAACATTGTGGCTATCACTTAGTCTTAACATGATTTTCCTAAAAATAGGTGGTAATTTTCCTTAACGTTCCATCCTTACCGTCTCTTTTTTTTACCATTTCGTCCCTTTTTTTACCTTACCGTCCCTTCTTTAACACCCCTGTAAGACAATGTTATACAAAAATTCTGTATTAGACCAATGTCAGATGGGCTTCTTTTTTGCTAAAGTTATAGGGGTAAAATGGTAAGGAAAAAATTAAACTCGCAAGTTTAACTTAAACCTCAGTTAAATTAAAAAAAAAATTCGCTGCTGACCATTTTTTCTTTATTTTGAATCATTAAGGCATTCGTCTATCAGATTAAAATGTTATTTTAGCAAGTTTAATTTCGCCAGATTTTTTTCCCCAAAAGTCAAAAGATTGTGAGAATGCCCCATATCGCTAAAATTCTTTTTGCTCGTATTGCCAAAAATATTCATCTTAGAAAAAAAAAAAAACATAGTATATGAAAAATGTAGGAAATTTTCTCTAGTTTAATTTGGTGTAGCAGTTTTTTCCAAAAAGTTTAGCCCTTTAGCGACCACAATGGAAAAACCGAAAAAACCTAATTTTTTCATGGTTTAACGCTTATAACTTTTTAAGCAGACCAAATACGAGGTGACAAAGTTTAAAATCGTGTTCAGCACCCCAAAAAACATAAAGGAAGAAAGAGAAAAAAACTTCTCCAAAACTTTCCAGGCAGAATTCCAGATTGACTGGACGATAAAATGAATAAATAAATAAATAACGAAATGAATCAAATAGGTGGGCACAGAGATCAAACTATTGGGTGGGCTCGCGCTCATGGGCACATATAAGTTGGCGCCACGGCTGTAAAGGCCGAATTAAGAGGCATGTTCACGAAGTGCTGATAATCGATTGCTTCAAATGTTCCGATAGTTGAGTGCTACAAAATCTATATCTGATGAAAGGGCCATCGATGAAACAGTAAAGTGGGCAAACAATTTTCTGCCTATTTTCCTGTCGAAGTCAGTCAAATAATTCTGATTTTCTGATTTAAAAATTTGTATTTGATAAACTTATTTTTGGCAAATTAAACATTTTTTTTGTTCGATTGCAATCTTTAAATATTTTATAACTTTGCAACATCTATAATGACACATCTTATATAGGTGTAAATTAGCGGTCGCCACTCGCCACGTGGCGATTAAAGTTGTAAAAGTGGCGATTAAAATATCGGCCATCGATCGCCACTATAGTCGCCACTCGCCAAGTGGCGATAAAAAATCTGTTATCGATCACCAATTGAAATACAACTTTTATCATGGAAATATGCATCTCTACTTTGATTACATCTAATTAGCAAACTGATTAATTCTTTTTCCTACCGGATGCAAGCAGATTGCAGCGATTTAGCTGTATTTTCAATATTTCAGTTTTTTGCCATGCTCGCTCTTCAGTTGGATTATTTTTTCAAGAAATATAGTTTTATGCAAAATATATTCATCAGCTTTGATTCCACATGTATTTCAAATAATTTATTCCTTTTTTTTTCACTGGATGCAAATGCAAGTTGATTTTAACCCTTTCAGGTCTGGTTTACTACTAATAAATAGTACATGTCTTTTCATCAAGTATTATTTTGTCTTAAAAATTACTTTTGTTAGATAGCAATGATAGTATATGGCTATGCTTTTCTTATTATGAGTTCATTTATGTTTGAACATTTAGTAATTTATTTTATGCATATATTTCACTCTTTAAATTTAAAATATAGGTTACTTTTCTGAACGAATCGTGTGGTAAAACACAAAAAACATTATAAAGTTGTAATATCAGTTAAACCCTCTTGTAATACGAGATTTTCAAAACGTCTCCAAAAACTCTTAACCTATTATCATATCAGTAAATCTATTTGGATAGCTACGATTAAGATTATTAAAATAAAAGTAATTTTGTTCTCAAAATTGAAAAAAAAATTGGACCCTAAAAGGGTAAGGACGTTACAATATCTTCAATGTGTTTGATCAGTTAGATTATTTTTCTGCAAGACATACTGTTCAATCCTGCGAAATACACTCACCAGCTTAGATTTCAACTGTATGTAATGTATATGGTATGTTAACACATTTAATTATTAAATAAAATCGAAATAGCATTTTATTGTGTTTTGTTTGATTTTTTTTTTTTTTGTATACACCTAGTTGTTGGAATTTTGATTTAGTTACTAACTTTTTATGTAAAGAAAGTAACAGTAATCTGATTGATAATTGTGTTTATGAACATTTACAAATAATCCAAAAATATATTCTAAAGAAATTAATATGATAACAATTTTGTAGTTTTAAAGTAATTATCTTGAATTTCAACTGTGTCCCTATTTTTATGATGAATAGTTGGCTGGTATAAAACTCTGATTTATCGAAAATATGTATATATACAACGATTATAGTTTTTTCACCTATAACATCTTATGAGAATTTGAATTTAACATTGTAACTTAATGGACCGGGAGCCAGCAGCACAGACAATCGAGTTCACGGATGGAATTCTAGGATTAGTTAAATCTTGATTTGCATATTAAAACGCAATCGGTCTGCCAAGTCATATCTTGGTGGAAAACACCTGAGAACACGATTTCAGCGGTTGACTTGGAGGTTTATCACTGTGTTTTCCTGCTCCCAGTCCTCCATGTTTTCATACCTTTGGGTGCAGGAAAACACAATGGTAAACCTAGGAGTCAACCGATAATATCGGGTTTTCAGGTGTTTTCCACCAAGATATGACTTGGCAGACCGATTACGTTTTAATATGCGAATCGAGTCTTAACTAATTCTGGAATTTCAGACATGAACTCGATGAGGTGATTGTCTGTGCTGTCGCCTCCTGGTCTATAAGTGATGCTGCTCTTGATAGAAATTGTAGGCAAATAAATTTGATTGCAAAAAAATGAGTTCATTTATATTTACAAAAGCCGTCTCGAATAGTAAAAATTTTTACGTGCTTATAATATATATCTCAATATCAGAAATATCTAAACTACCTACGTACTTTTTGACGGACCCGTGCAACGCCCGGCAGAAAATGCGAAAAAAACTAAAAATCGCGAATGGCAAAACTTACGAGTATATTAGGCTAAGAGTTTGAAGCCAAATTCCTTTCACGAAAGTCAAAAAATCGTCGCGAAACGAAAAAAAATCGCATTAAAAAATTCAAAAGTCGCTGGACCTAAAAGTTTGAAACCGGATTCCATTTGCTAATATGGAAAAATTGCCGAGAAACGCAAAAATACCGAAACTCGCTAAAAGTCACTAAAAGTCGATAAAAATTAAAAAATCGCGGAGGCGAAAATTTATTATATTAGGCTAAAAGTTTGAAACCAAATTCCTTCACGAATGTCGATAAGAAAGAAAAATCATGCGTCAAGCATAGATTATGAAACACTTTTCAACACTTCCGGAATACTTAAACAAAATACTTCGTTTACTAAGGTAAAAAAAATACCTAAGCAAACATTTTAGGAAATGTATAAAACATTTGATAAACAGTTTTCAACATTTACTGCATATAGCCGGAAAGGTACTCCAATTCTTTTGTGCAATTCTGTATATGATCTACAGATTTGTATATATTCTACATAGTACGCTGAAATTTAGTTAGAAAACACATAAACACAATTGAAATTCATCTTTAGCATTTCCCCAGGCGGCTATGCATCAAGAGTTTTGCGCAGCCCTGTATATGATTTTATTTATATGCTACAAACATTTCTTAGTATACAAAATGTAGTTGAGCTTGAAAATCCATAACTCGAATTAAAAAACACCTTTAATCAATTCACGCTCATTATCATTAATGCTTACAAATTAATTTGTGTAGCCCTGTATACGGTTTATAGAATTTATATACTCCACTTAGCATGCAAAAATTTAGTTAAACTTAAAACAAATACCATAACAGAAAACTCACTTTCAGAAATCATTCCTAATAGACAATTCTTCAGATACAATATTGTATCAGAAATATTTTAATCGTCCCTATAAATGAACGATAAATGCAATGCCCATCGTATTCTACTGCCAAAAAGTTTCAGTAAACCCCAATAAGGTATATAAATTTAATCATGTTTGAAATAGTATAACATAATTAAAATACGTTGAGAACAGTGTTTTACCTCGTAGACCATTACATAACCGAACTCATTTGTGTGACCTGTAAATGAATGATAAATGCTTTGCACCCCATATTCTACAGAAAGCATGTTTTAGAGCCCCTCATAAATTCATACCAATTTCATTATGTTTGTGACAGAGTAACACAATTAAAATACGACTCAAACGATTTTTCTTCGTAGACCATAATATAACGGAATATTTTTGAGGTCCCTTGTACGCCTACTGTACGTGCTACACATAACATATTCTATAGTAATCATCTTCTAATGCACCTCAATAATATATATAAATTTCACTGAGTTTAAAATTGAGTAGCACTATTAAAATTCACTGTAAATGATTTCCACCCATAGACCATAATGCTATGGAATACTTTTGATTGCCCCTGTAAATGAAAGGTGACCGCCATGCACATGCGCTTCATTTTTAATACCGAATATGCCATGGCAAACCTCAATACCATGTATCAATTACATGTCAATCCGAGCATATTTACGCGAGTTAAAGCACGGACAGACAGGCGACAGACGGACAAACCGAATAGTAAACACTTTAGGGTTAAAAATCGCAGAGAAACGCGAAGAAACTCTGAAAATCACATTAAAAAATTCGCGAAAAATTCAAAAATCGCTGTACGAATTCCGAATAAACTTTACTGATACGAGGACAAAATTTATTACATAGAGAAATACGATTGAACCGGGATTCATTATACTAATGTCGAAAAATTTCCTCGAAACAACAAAGAAACGCTAAAAATCGCATACAATATTACGTTTAAAAACACAAATACACAAATTTAACAAGATAAAGTAAAAAAACTAAAACCCAACTACGACAAAAAACTACGCTGAAAAAGTATAAAAGTACCCCATGAATACAGGTAAAGTCACAAGCAAATGCTAGTAATATATAGATATATTCAAAATGTACAAGTAAAGCGCTTTTGAATGATACCAAACACGGCATATTTATCTTAACTTTATTTTTTGACGTATGACGCTTCCAGTATTTGGTAGTAGTGACGCACATATCCGTCGATGGCAGCAAATGGGTAATGGACCGATTAGTGGATGAGGTCGTTAGTGTAATGTGTAAATGTGTAATGTAGATTGAAGGTTTCATGTATTAAGATGACCTAGGAAGATTTCTTAATCTATCTAATTCTGCTAACGATTGACTGTCATGTGGATTTTTAAGCAACTTATTATGATCCAAGGCACTTATAAACAAACCCTCTATGGTTTTGAAGTGAAGCGCTTTAAAATGATACCAAACACGGCATATCTAGCTTAACTTTATTTTTTTACTCTGTATATTTTGTCCGCTAGAAGGCGCCACATTGAATTTGGTGAAAATCTATATAGCCTATAACCAGCGGACAATTAAGACGCTTCTAATGATATGTCATTTGTCGAATTCTGATTAGTGGTTTAGAAGTTACGAGGGAACAGATGAACATACATACATACATACATACATACATACATACATACATACATACATACATAGCCTGTCAAAATCATAACCCTCCTTTGGCTTTGCCGTAGTCGGGTAAAAACTGGCTTCGAGGTGCATGCATACATAGAGGTACGCCTTCCTGTCAAATTTTGTACCTCTGTGTGCAGCGGTCTCTTCAGAATACAGCGGACACACATTTCTATCGTTATTATTATTAGTTGCGTGGCAACCCGATGTGTTGCTTTTGAATGGCATTAGATCACTCGATTCTTTTGGGAGAAAATGAAATCTAACTTTATTGTAAATTTAGAAAGCAATTACAGTAGTAGAAGGAAAAAGACAGTTCTACCCCAGCAGGCGGCATGCGTTAGGGTGGAGGGCGTGGCCAAAGATGAATGACAGGTGGGTGGAGTTGAGTGATTGACAGGTGAGGGGAGATAAGAAAGTGATGGACAGGTGGGAGGAGTCGAGACAGACTGGCGCCCACACGGCATGCTAGAGGGGTTAAACAAAGACAGGTATGGGAGATAAGAAAGTGATGGACAGGTGGGAGGAGTCGAGACAGATTGGTGCCCACGCGACATGCTATAGCAGAGGGGTTAAACAAAGACAGCTAAGGGGAGATAAGAAAGTGATGGACAGACTGACGTCCACGCGACATGCTATAGTAGAAGGGTTAGAACAAAAGATAATGTTAATGAATGAAAGTCTACTGTTAGAGAGGGATTAGAACAAAGGAAAGATAATGATGAGGTGATTAGAAAAGATCGCATACAAACTATTAAAAAAACTTACCACGGAGCAGCGCGGAAACACGTCCGATCAGTATGAAATCCACAGGGCTAATGAACGAATGCTTGCTCGGAAACCGGTTTCATCTAGATAAAAGCTGGCTTCTGATTGGTCGAGAGTCGAACCTAGGTGGCAGCACCATCGCTTTCACCCGAGGGCATGAACACGAGCGCCCTCTCTTGATAGGATTTTCAACTCACCTGTGATGACATCATCCTATTTGAAGAGACATAAAGAGGTTAATACATTTTTAAGTTTTAACGAAATAAGTTATAATTTTTAGTCATTTGTTAATTTTCAAAACATGTTTTTCATTTAGTCATTGTAATAAAGTTTTAAATAAATTAGTTAATTTTCATTTAGTTATTTGTTAATTTCCGAACAAGTTTTTTTTTTCAGTAAGTTATTTGGTAATAAAACTTTTTAATAAATTAGTTAATTTTTCTTTCAGTCATTTGTTAATTTCCGAAACAAGTTTTTTCTCAAATAAAGCTTTTAATAAACAACTTTACATTTATTTTCATTTAATTATTATTTAAAAGAATATAAATTATTTTTACTAATCAAAAGAACGCGAATTAGTTTTTAACAATAATGTTTTTGTTTAATTATTGTCAAGGATGATTGTTAACTGAAATATATGCTGAATGCGAAAACGGTTTTTTTTTTTTTTTTGAACTAAGAAAAGAACTTTTTAAAATTAATGAACAACTGTTTTTGGAAAAAGGAGAAATATTGTGCTTTGCAACACTGAAAAAGAGTTGAAAATTAATGACTTCACCTAGTTTAAAGCATATTTAACATAAGATGAAGACCTAAGTGCTGTGGAAAGGCTTAAAAATAACATACTTTTGAATCGACCGATTTATGTTGGATTTACAATCTTAGAATTGCCTAAACTTCTAATGTATAAATTTCACTATGATTTTATTAAAAAGAGTATAAAGATGATGTAAAGCTAATTTTCAACGACACGAACTCATTGTGTTACCATATACACACTAAGAATGTTTAGGATGATATGGAACATCATGCAAGCTTATTCGATTTCTCTGAGTATCCAAAGAATCATATACACAAATTCCATTACGGTTTTGTAAAGAAAACATACCTTTAGAATTACAGGTTTTGAACCCATACACTGCAACATACTCCCTTTCAAGAAAATAGATTGCATCAGAACATCCCGGAATTTTTTTTTCCTGGACAGGTGAAATACTTGATCATTATCAAATCTCGCTCGGAGAGGACACATTATTGCAACCCGTTGTTTCATCATATGAATATGCTTTCTATATTAGTTTTTTTTAACTACTTATTTTGAGATATATATATTTTATTTATAAGAATGCAAGTTAGTTTTAATCTTTTAACTAAGACATTTTCAGTGACTAAGGAAGTAAAGTTTTGTTTTTTAGAAAAAGTGGTATGAACTTTATATTTTTTTTATTAGTTACTAATGAAAGATTATATATATATATTCAAGTTAACAGAAATTTAGGTGAAAGCTTTTGAATTTTCTTAAGTGTTTTATCTAAAAGAATGCGAAGTAGTTGTAATCGCTAGTTTTCTCTCATGTCTCCTACGAGACAAGTGGTTTCTATATATATAGTGAAAGGTTATTCTGTGTGTAACCATACGGTTGCGCATCAATGATGTTTCTTGCCGGTATTGTATCAATTAGTATTTTACTGCTTTTAACTAAGATATTTAAATGATAGATAACGCAAAGTTTTATTTTATTTTTAGAAAAAGTGGTTTGCACTTTATTTATTTATTTTATTTTGTTATTAGTTACTAATGAAGGAATATATTTTTTCAAGTTAACAGTAAATTGATGTGAAAGCTATGAATTTTCTTAAGTTTAATCTTATCCACTAATTTGGAGAAATAATTTTAAATGCGCGAGCTACTGAACTCTTTTCAAATAGAACGAACAAGTTCTTTTGATAGTTTGAATCTTATACCAAAAAAGGTTAATGATAATATATTTTAACAAATAACAATGTAGGCAATTAGATAAATGTTTTTAACTAGTAAAATAACTATTTAAAGAAGCTTTTAAGTATTAACTTTTAGTAGTGGATTTTTTTTTTAAACAAAATTTTCCAACATGTCAAAACAAAAACTTACTTCTTCAAAATTGAAAATCTTCATTGAATTCCCGGTCTTGAAAACACGCTAGCAAAATATAGAAAATAACAGTCCGCAAATGATTTCCGAATGAAGTTTTACAATGTTGTGATATTATTTTGTTTTCAATGACATCACTTTTAGACCCTTTGATTTGCTGAAACTAGCGATGCTTTAAACGAATGGGAAGCCAGTCCATAGTTTCACACGTTAGTTGAAATAACAATTGTAGATAATGTTTGTTATCAAGCAACTTTTGAAACGCTCAGCCCTCTGGCGAGTTTTAGAAGGGGTGTTTTATCTTTTAGCATCTCCTGTGGGATGCAGTCTCTCATAGAGTTCAACTATGAAAACTATGTATTGCTTTAGGCAAAAAGAAAAAAAAATAGTTTTCAGACATTTCCTATCACCATGTTTCTTATCTCAACAAAGATGTTCAATTAAGAATAGAAGATAAATCTTTTTTATTTTTAGTTTAAAATAAAAAGAGTATGTTTCGATTCAAATATAAATCTTTTTTCCTTTTCATACATTAAAAATCAAGATTCCAATTAACAGAAATTATTTTTTTAATTTTCTGGAGACTGTATTAAGTTTTTTTTATAATGAGTTTTTACTAAAATTGATGAAATAAATAGATATTTTCTGCTAAAAGAAAAGAATGCTATTATTGCTTTTTCTCAGCTTTTAACCTGTTCAGAACCAGCATTTTTTTTTCATGAATTTTATTCGTTTGGCACTACTTTTATTAATTATTTCAATTAACTTTGTAAATCACAAAAATCACGTAATTAAATACAATCAATTTTACTTCTATTTTTTTACTGATATCAAATTCAAACGTTTTAAGTACTTTCGTGGGTGCATATGCGCTCATGGTTCCGAATGGGTTAAAGAAAGATCGCTTCAAACATAACTAAGATTTGTTTTAAACGTTCATTAACCGTTTCAGTTGTATGAATAAATGTCTCTCATTAAATTAAACTAATGTTATCATAAATTAAATTGTATTTATTTTTCAAGTTTTCAAAAGAATAACGCTTGATTTTCTTAAAAAGGTTGAAACACAAATAGATATTTTTAAGTTGTTCTTTAATCCAAAGACAACTTTTTAACGAAAGTTTTCATTCATTTTGTTTACAAACTAACAGATGTTGTTATTAAAATACTTTGAAATAGAAAGACGTTTATTTGAAAACAGAATAAACCTTTTAGATAATACTCTGAAAGTAGATGTCTTTAACTAAATTATCAAACATATGAGTGAGATAAATCTGATTGCTACGTGACAAAAATCGCTTTTAACAATGAATTTTGAGTCAGTTTTAATTTAGAAAAAAGTAAATGGCTAACTTCAATGACATATTTTTAGTTTTGTTGTTAGAAATAATATGTTAAACAAATCACATTGTTTGAAAATATATTTTTCGAGTTTATTTTTTCAACAATTGTTTTTTTTAAATGAAATCACAGATAAAACTAATGAAAGCAAAACTTGTGAAACACAAGTTGAATATCGAGAATGATAGAACATGTTTTGAATTAAGTAATGTAGAATGTGAAATTTTAAGTTCAGTTTAATAAAGCAAATAAATAAATTGAAAGACACATTTTGAAAGGATTGTTATAAGTTTGTTAAAACTTTTTTGTTTTAAGAAACACTAGACAAACATTACGCTTAAAAGACAAAATAATTATACATACCTTTTGTTGATTGAAGCAAGCAGAGTCATTGAAAATAGCATGAAACTGAAAAGTCGACGGTAACTTTAGTTAATTTTATGCCGTAAAAGGTACGATAAAGTACCGCAGAGCACTAAGCTAAATGTCCGGTAAACGAGAGCTAAAGAACATACGACCTTCATCCACCAGATCCAAGACACAACTGATGTGTGCGGGGTCTACACCCGTAGATGAAGGTTACTGATAAGAGATCACGTGACCGCTATCAACCAATCAGAAGCGAGCTTGCAGGTGTGACGTCATCGACCGAGCTGTCTTCCTCCATCGCAAACGAGGATGATGAAATCGTATAGCAATACCTGTAGACAATCTGGCGCCAGTTGATTGATAGGGGGCGTCGTGGAATGTTAGGAATGCAGACAGAGTGGCGCCTACCTTCTGCTTCATAGTATTTTAGGAAAAAATATATATTACGTTGATGTAAAAGGCATTATTTTTTAAAACTAACTGTTAATAATTTTGAAATAACATACTTTTCTCATAAAAGCGAAAAAAGGATGTTTCAGAACATGTCTCTAATCATAATTAAACATAACTTTAAGCATAGTTAACCATCTCAGAGTATGATTAAACAAATTAGAACATAACTTTGGGCATGTTTAAACAATCCGAACTATATTTGCACATATCCGAACATGTTCATTCATAACTTTGACAGTTTTTAATCTCTCAGAATTAAAAAAAACATATTTAAAACTATTTTATTTTTAAAATTTTTGTAAAAATTTTAATTTATAACATTCTTTTTAAGGTTTTAACTTTTTTTTGTTAAAACTTTTTTTAACGTTTTAACTTTTTTTATTAAAAATTTTTTAAACATTTTTTTTGTTTAAACTTTTTTAACTGTTTTGTTAAAACTTTTTCTAACTTTTTTTGTTAAAACTTTTTTAACTTTTTGTTGTTAAACATTTTTTTTTAATTTTGCTAAAACTATTTTTTTACTTTTGTTAAAAAAAATTTTTTACAAACTTTTTTTTTTAATTTTGTTAGAACTTTTTTTTACTTTTGTTAAAACTTTTTTGTTAACTTTTTTATAAAACTTTTTTTTATAAAACTTTTTTTTTCTTAAAACCTTTTTTTTACTTTTGTTAAAAAATTTTTTGTTAAAACTTTTTTGTTAAAACTTTTTTTACGTTTGTTAAAACTTTTTTTGTAAAACTTTTTTACTTTGTTAAAACATTTTGTTTACTTTTGTTAAAAAAAATTTCTGTTAAACTTTTTTTTTATATTTGTTAAAACATTGTAAAACTTTTTATCATCTTTGTAAACTTTCTATAATTTTTAAAACTAATAAATTTATACATACATATGTGTATATCTGTATATATATGTATATATATATATATATATATATATATATATATATATATATATATATATATAAATATACATATATATACATATACTTACATATACATATATATATATACACACATATATATGTATATATATATTCTACACAAGAACCCATACATAAACATTTAACTTTCATATATTTAGAGACACGTAGTCGTGGATGTATGCTTTTACTTAAACATTTATATAGATAGATACTACCCTTAAATTTACGTTCATGCAAAAAAAACATTTTTTTTCTTAAACTGTTAATATTTTTGAAATAGCATACTTTTCTCATGCAAGTGAAAAAGAATGTTTCAGAGCACGTCTCTGGCCATGGTTAAACATAAATTTAAGCATAGTTAACATCTCAGAATATGATTAAACATGTTCGAACATAACTTTGGACACGATTAAACATATGTCCTGACAATATTTGAACCTATCCAAACATGGTTAAACATATTTGAACAAACTTTGAGCATATCCGAACATTGTTTAATATATCCCAACTAACTTTGAGCATGATTAAATATACTCGAACTATCTTTGAGCATATCCGAACATGGTTAAACATATCCTGCAGAAAGTGCGAGCTACCGAACAAAATTCATTAAGAAAGACAAACTCATGAATTTAGTAATCACAAGCCAGTTCCAACTTTTAAAAAGCAACTGGTTAACTTAATTTGGAAGAATTGTTATAAGTTTTTTTAAAACACTTTGTTAGAAACTGACGAATGAGTTTAACAAATTTTTGGAAATAATAGAGTATGATAATACTCTTAGAGTATATATACTACTTAGAGTATAATGATACATTTGATGTCAGAACATGTTTTGAATGAAATCGTGAATTCATAGTATGCTGAAAACGCGAACTTTGAAATTTATAGTTAGGTTAAATGAAGAAAAGTAAAGCAAATTTTTAAATTGAAAGACACATTTTGAAAGGATCGTTATAAGTTTGTTAAAACTGTTGTTGTATTAAACGCTATATTAGACAAAAAAATTTACATACCTTTTCGAAAGAAATTTCCCTAAGCTTTTGATGATTCGAACAAGCAGACTCATTGAAAAGTAGCAAGAAGCTTAAAATTCGACGGCAGTTTTACTCAATCTTATGCCGTAAAAGTTCGATAAGGTACCGCATAACACTAAGCCAAATGTACGGTAAATGGGAGCTGTGAAACAAGTGACCTACCTCCACCAGATCCAAGCCTCGACTGATGTGCGCGGGGTCTTCCACCTGCAGATGAAGGTCACTGATTAGAGATCAAGGTAACTGATAACAGATCACGTGACCGCTAACAACCAATCAGAAGCGAGCTTTCAGGTATGACGACATCCTGTGGCAATACCAGTAGACGAAGTGACGCCCTCCGCCTGCAAGAAACGATCATGTCGAAGCATGTGCCGTCTTGCTGACGCCAGTTGATTGACAGGTGGGCGGAGAATGCAAGGAATACAGACACAATGGCGCCCTCCTCCACCGCCTACTCCTTTCACATGTCAGGTGATCTTCGCATCCAATCACATACAAGTATTAGATGGTAGAGGGCGCTCGTGTTGTGTTCAAGTACGACGTCATCACTTGTTTCGTGCTTTGTCATCAACCATTTCCCCTTCAGTTGATGTCCTGGGCAGATGCTTCACAGTAAGTAACACCATTTAAATTTTAAGTTTTTTGTTAGTAATAGTTTTATGTATAAAAAATAACAAAAAAAGACATTTTGTTTAAAATAACAAGTGTCTTTCATCACTTTTTCGAATATCAAGTTTAACTTTATCGAATAACACTACTTAAATTAGCACAATTAGAAATATCCACTTAACAAGTTGTTGAACAAGTTTATTGTTCCGACGAATTTAGTCATGTTTTAGCATGATTAGTCATGCTTAGATCATCTTTTTCTGGTTAAAGAAAATTAGATTTTAAAATCTAAGTAAAAATTATTCTCCGATAATTTTTTTACTTAAATAGATTTTTAAATCTAATTTTTTTAACCAGAAAAAGATGATCTAAGCATGACTAATCATGCTAAAACATGACTAAATTCGTCGGAACAATAAACTTGTTCAACAACTTGTTAAGTGGATATTTCTAAATGTGCTAATTTAAGTAGTGTGTTATTCGATAAAGTTAAACTTGATATTCGAAAAAGTGATGAAAGACACTTGTTATTTTAAACAAAATGTCTTTTTTTGTTATTTTTTATACATAAAAATATTACTAACAAAAAACTTAAAATTTAAATGGTGTTACTTACTGTGAAGCATCTGCCCAGGACATCAACTGAAGGGGAAATGGTTGATGACAAAGCACAAAACAAGTGATGATGTCGTACTTGAACACAACACGAGCGCCCTCTACCATCTAATACTTGTATGTGATTGGATGCGAAGATCACCTGACATGTGAAAGGAGTAGGCGGTGGAGGAGGGCGCCATTGTGTCTGCATTCCTTGCATTCTCCCGCCCACCTGTCAATCAACTGGCGTCAGCAAGACGGTACATGCTTCGACATGATCGTTTCTTGCAGGCGGAGGGCGTCACTTCGTCTACTGGTATTGCCACAGGATGTCGTCATACCTGAAAGCTCGCTTCTGATTGGTTGTTAGCGGTCACGTGATCTGTTATCAGTGACCTTGATCTCTAATCAGTGACCTTCATCTGCAGGTGTTAGACCCCGCGCACATCAGTCGAGGCTTGGATCTGGTGGAGGTAGGTCACATGTTTCACAGCTCCCATTTACCGTACATTTGGCTTAGTGTTATGCGGTACCTTATCGAACCTTTTACGGAATAAGATTGAGTAAAACTGCCGTCGAATTTTAAGCTTCTTGCTATTTTTCAATGAGTCTGCTTGTTCGAATCATCAAAAGCTTAGGGAAACTTCTTTGCAAAAGGTATGTAAATTTTTTTGTCTAATATAGCGTTTAATACAACAAAAGTTTTAACAAACTTATAACGATCCTTTCAAAATGTGTCTTTCAATTTAGTAATTTGCTTTACTTTTCTTCATTTAACCTAACTATAAATTTCAAAGTTCGCGTTTTCAGCATACTATGAATTCACGATTTCATTCAAAACATGTTCTGACATCAAATGTATCATTATACTCTAAGTAGTATATATACTCTAAGAGTATTATCATACTCTATTATTTCCAAAAATTTGTTAAACTCATTCGTCAGTTTCTAACAAAGTGTTTTAAAAAAACTTATACCAATTCTTCCAAATTAAGTTAATCAGTTGCTTTTTAAAAGTTGGAACTGGCTTGTGATTACTAAATTCATGAGTTTGTCTTTCTTAATGAATTTTGTTCGGTAGCTCGCACTTTCTTCAGGATATGTTTAACCATGACCAAAGTTATGTTCGAACATGTTTAACCATGTTCGGATATGCTCAAAGATAGTTCGAGTATATTTAATCATGCTCAAAATTAGTTGGGATATATTTAACAATGTTCGGTTATGCTCAAAGTTTGTTCAAACATGTTTAACCATGTTTGGATAGGTTCAAATATTGTCAGGATATATGTTTAATCGTGTCCAAAGTTATGTTCGAACATGTTTAATCATATTCTGAGATGGTTAACTATGCTTAAATTTATGTTTAACCATGGCCAGAGACATGCTCTGAAACATTCTTTTTCACTTGCATGAGAAAAGTATGCTATTTCAAAAATATTAACAGTTTAAGAAAAATAATGTTTTTTTGCATGAACGTAAATTTAAGGGTAGTATCTATCTATATAAATGTTTAAGTAAAAGCATACATCCACGACTACGTGTCTCTAAATATATGAAAGTTAAATGTTTATGTATGGGTTCTTGTGTAGAATATATATATACATATATATGTGTGTATATATATACATGATGTATGTATATATATATATATATATATATATATATATATATACATACATCATATATACATATACATATATATATGATGTATGTATATATATATATATATATGTACATACATCATATCTGTATATATATACATATATATACAGATATACACATATGTATGTATAAATTTATTAGTTTAAAAAATTATAGTAAGTTTACAAAGATGATAAAAAGTTTTACAAAGTTTTAACAAATATAAAAAAAAGTTTAACAAAATTTAAAAAAGTTTTAACAAAAAAGTTTTACAAAAAATATATAAAAAAAAGTTTTAACAGAAATTTTTTTAACAAAAGTAAACAAAATGTTTTAACAAAGTAAAAAAGTTTTACAAAAAAAGTTTTAACAAAAGTAAAAAAAGTTTTAACAAAAAAAGTTTTAACAAAGAAAATTTTAACAAAAGTAAAAAAAAATTTTATAAAAAAAAGTTTTATAAAAAAAAGTTTTATAAAAAAAAGTTTTAACAAAAAAAGTTTTAACAAAAGTAAAAAAAAGTTTTAACAAAATTAAAAAAAAAAGTTTGTAAAAAAAATTTTTTTAACAAAAGTAAAAAAAAAGTTTTAGCAAAATTAAAAAAAAAATGTTTAACAACAAAAAGTTAAAAAGTTAAAAAAGTTTTAACAAAAAAAGTTAAAAAAAAGTTTTAACAAAAAAGTTAAAAAAGATTAAACAAAAAAAAAGTTTAAAAAATTTTTAATAAAAAAAGTTAAAACGTTAAAAAAAGTTTTAACAAAAAAAAGTTAAAACCTTAAAAAGAAAATTATAAATTAAAATTTTTACAAAATTTTTTAAAATAAAATAGTTTTAAATATGTTTTTTTAATTCTGAAAGATTAAAAACTGTCAAAGTTATGAATGAACATGTTCGGATATGTTCAAATATAGTTCGGATTGTTTAAACATGCCCAAAGTTATGTTCTAATTTGTTTAATCATACTCTGAGATGGTTAACTATGCTTAAAGTTATGTTTAATTATGATCAGAGACATGTTCTGAAACATTCTTTTTTCGCTTGTATGAGAAAAGTATATTATTTCAAAATTATTAACAGTTAGTTAAAAAAATAATGTCTTTTACATCAACGTAATATATATTTTTTCCTAAAATACTATGAAGCAGAAGGTAGGCGCCACTCTGTCTGCATTCCTAACATTCCACGACACCCCCTATCAATCAACTGGCGCCAGATTGTCTACAGGTATTGCTATACGATTTCATCATCCTCGTTTGCGATGGAGGTGTCTTGGATCTGGCGGATGAAGGTCGAATGTTCTTCAGCTCTCGTTTACCGGACATTTAGCTTAGTGCTCTGCGGTATTTTATCGTACCTTTTACGGCATAAAATTAACTAAAGTTACCGTCGACTTTTCAGTTTCATGCTATTTTCAATGACTCTGCTTGCTTCAATCAACAAAAGGTATGTATAATTATTTTGTCTTTTAAGTGTAATGTTTGTCTAGTGTTTCTTAAAACAAAAAAGTTTTAACAAACTTATAACAATCCTTTCAAAATGTGTCTTTCAATTTATTTATTTGCTTTATTAAACTGAACTTAAAATTTCACATTCTACATTACTTAATTCAAAACATGTTCTATCATTCTCGATATTCAACTTGTGTTTCACAAGTTTTGCTTTCATTAGTTTTATCTGTGATTTCATTTAAAAAAAACAATTGTTGAAAAAATAAACTCGAAAAATATATTTTCAAACAATGTGATTTGTTTAACATATTATTTCTAACAACAAAACTAAAAATATGTCATTGAAGTTAGCCATTTACTTTTTTCTAAATTAAAACTGACTCAAAATTCATTATTAAAAGCGATTTTTGTCACGTAGCAATCAGATTTCTCTCACTCATATGTTTGATAATTTAGTTAAAGACATCTACTTTCAGAGTATTATCTAAAAGGTTTATTCTGTTTTCAAATAAACGTCTTTCTATTTCAAAGTATTTTAATAACAACATCTGTTAGTTTGTAAACAAAATGAATGAAAACTTTCGTTAAAAAGTTGTCTTTGGATTAAAGAACAACTTAAAATATCTATTTGTGTTTCAACCTTTTTAAGAAAATCAAGCGTTATTCTTTTGAAAACTTGAAAAATAAATACAATTTAATTTATGATAACATTAGTTTAATTTAATGAGAGACATTTATTCATACAACTGAAACGGTTAATGAACGTTTAAAACAAATCTTAGTTATGTTTGAAGCGATCTTTCTTTAACCCATTCGGAACCATGAGCGCATATGCACCCACGAAAGTACTTAAAACGTTTGAATTTGATATCAGTAAAAAAATAGAAGTAAAATTGATTGTATTTAATTACGTGATTTTTGTGATTTACAAAGTTAATTGAAATAATTAATAAAAGTAGTGCCAAACGAATAAAATTCATGAAAAAAAAAATGCTGGTTCTGAACAGGTTAAAAGCTGAGAAAAAGGAATAATAGCATTCTTTTCTTTTAGCAGAAAATATCTATTTATTTCATCAATTTTAGTAAAAACTCATTATAAAAAAAACTTAATACAGTCTCCAGAAAATTTAAAAAATAATTTCTGTTAATTGGAATCTTGATTTTTAATGTATAAAAAGGAAAAACGATTTATATTTGAATCGAAACATACTCTTTTTATTTTAAACTAAAAATAAAAAAGATTTATCTTCTATTCTTAATTGAACATCTTTGTTGAGATAAGAAACATGGTGATAGGAAATGTCTGAAAACTATTTTTTTTCTTTTTGCCTAAAGCAATACATAGTTTTCATAGTTGAACGCTATGAGAGACTGCATCCCACAGGAGATGCTAAAAGATAAAACACCCCTTCTGAAACTCGCCAGAGGGGTGAGCGTTTCAAAAGTTGCTTGATAACAAACATTATCTACAATTGTTATTTCAACTAACGTGTGAAACTATGGACTGGCTTCCCATTCGTTTAAAGCTTCGCTAGTTTCAGCAAATCAAAGGGTCTAAAAGTGATGTCATTGAAAACAAAATAATATCACAACATTGTAAAACTTCATTCGGAAATCATTTGCGGACTGTTATTTTCTATATTTTGCTAGCGTGTTTTCAAGACCGGGAATTCAATGAAGATTTTCAATTTTGAAGAAGTAAGTTTTTGTTTTGACATGTTGGAAAATTTTGTTTTAAAAAAAATCCACTACTAAAAGTTAATACTTAAAAGCTTCTTTAAATAGTTATTTTACTAGTTAAAAACATTTATCTAATTGCCTACATTGTTATTTGTTAAAATATATTATCATTAACCTTTTTTGGTATAAGATTCAAACTATCAAAAGAACTTGTTCGTTCTATTTGAAAAGAGTTCAGTAGCTCGCGCATTTAAAATTATTTCTCCAAATTAGTGGATAAGATTAAACTTAAGAAAATTCATAGCTTTCACATCAATTTACTGTTAACTTGAAAAAATATATTCCTTCATTAGTAACTAATAATAAAATAAAATAAATAAATAAAGTACAAACCACTTTTTCTAAAAATAAAATAAAACTTTGCGTTATCTATCATTTAAATATCTTAGTTAAAAGCAGTAAAATACTAATTGATACAATACCGGCAAGAAACATCATTGATGCGCAACCGTATGGTTACACACAGAATAACCTTTCACTATATATATAGAAACCACTTGTCTCGTAGGAGACATGAGAGAAAACTAGCGATTACAACTACTTCGCATTCTTTTAGATAAAACACTTAAGAAAATTCAAAAGCTTTCACCTAAATTTCTGTTAACTTGTATATATATATATTATCTTTCATTAGTAACTAATAAAAAAAATATAAAGTTCATACCACTTTTTCTAAAAAACAAAACTTTACTTCCTTAGTCACTGAAAATGTCTTAGTTAAAAGATTAAAACTAACTTGCATTCTTATAAATAAAATATATATATCTCAAAATAAGTAGTTAAAAAAACTAATATAGAAAGCATATTCATATGATGAAACAACGGGTTGCAATAATGTTTCCTCTCCGAGCGAGATTTGATAATGATCAAGTATTTCACCTGTCCAGGAAAAAAAAAATTCCGGGATGTTCTGATGCAATCTATTTTCTTGAAAGGGAGTGTGTTGCAGTGTATGGGTTCAAAACCTGTAATTCTAAAGGTATGTTTTCTTTACAAAACCGTAATGGAATTTGTGTATATGATTCTTTGGATACTCAGAGAAATCGAATAAGCTTGCATGATGTTCCATATCATCCAAAACATTCTTAGTGTGTATATGGTAACACAATGAGTTCGTGTCGTTGAAAATTAGCTTTACATCATCTTTATCTTTTTAATAAAATCATAGTGAAATTTATACATTAGAAGTTTAGGCAATTCTAAGATTGTAAATCCAACATAAATCGGTCGATTCAAAAGTATGTTATTTTTAAGCCTTTCCACAGCACTTAGGTCTTCATCTTATGCTAAATATGCTTTAAACTAGGTGAAGTCATTAATTTTCAACTCTTTTTCAGTGTTGCAAAGCACAATATTTCTCCTTTTTCCAAAAACAGTTGTTCATTAATTTAAAAAAGTTATTTTCTTAGTTCAAAAAAAAAAAAAACCGTTTTCGCATTCAGCATATATTTCAGTTAACAATCATCCTTGACAATAATTAAACAAAAACATTATTGTTAAAAACTAATTCGCGTTCTTTTGATTAGTAAAAATAATTTATATTCTTTTAAATAATAATTAAATGAAAATAAATGTAAAGTTGTTTATTAAAAGCTTTATTTGAGAAAAAACTTGTTTCGGAAATTAACAAATGACTGAAAGAAAAATTAACTAATTTATTAAAAAGTTTTATTACCTGACTAGTAACTTACTGAAAAAAAAACTTGTTCGGAAATTAACAAATAACTAAATGAAAATTAACTAATTTATTTAAAACTTTATTACAATGATTAAATGAAAAACATGTTTTGAAAATTAACAAATGACTAAAAATTATAACTTATTTCGTTAAAACTTAAAAATGTATTAACCTCTTTATGTCTCTTCAAATAGGATGATGTCATCACAGGTGAGTTGAAAATCCTATCAAGAGAGGGCGCTCGTGTTCATGCCCTCGGGTGAAAGCGATGGTGCTGCCACCTAGGTTCGACTCTCGACCAGTCAGAAGCCAGCTTTTATCTAGATGAAACCGGTTTCCGAGCAAGCATTCGTTCATTAGCCCTGTGAATTTCATACTGATCGGACGTGTTTCCGCGCTGCTCCGTGGTAAGTTTTTTTAATAGTTTGTATGCGATCTTTTCTAATCACCTCATCATTATCTTTCCTTTGTTCTAATCCCTCTCTAACAGTAGACTTTCATTCATTAACATTATCTTTTGTTCTAACCCTTCTACTATAGCATGTCGCGTGGACGTCAGTCTGTCCATCACTTTCTTATCTCCCCTTACCTGTCTTTGTTTAACCCCTCTACTATAGCATGTCGCGTGGGCACCAATCTGTCTCGACTCCTCCCACCTGTCCATCACTTTCTTATCTCCCATACCTGTCTTTGTTTAACCCCTCTACTATAGCATGCCGTGTGGGCGCCAGTCTGTCTCGACTCCTCCCACCTGTCCATCACTTTCTTATCTCCCATACCTGTCTTTGATTAACCCCTCTACTATAGCATGCCGTGTGGGCGCCAGTCTGTCTCGACTCCTCCCACCTGTCCATCACTTTCTTATCTCCCCTCACCTGTCAATCACTCAACTCCACCCACCTGTCATTCATCTTTGGCCACGCCCTCCACCCTAACGCATGACGCCTGCTGGGGTAGAACTGTCTTTTTCCTTCTACTTACAGTATATTATAATAATTTTACGAAATAGAATATTTCAAACAACAAATTATGTTTACAATTTAAGTCAAAAGCTTTCCCAATAAAAATGCACAGACTCTATAACTTTATTTGCCAAAAGCTTTTCGTTTTCCAAGATTTGGCTTCTAATTTCGGAGCTGGTAGAAATGACGTCATTTGGGTGAACTTATACATTACACTTATAAATATATTTATATTTATGAATTAAAATAAAAGCTTAGAGAGATATAATTTTTCTCGCTAAAACATTCTGTTTTTAACGTCCTTGTGAAAACTTTTAATCCCCATATTAAGGAAATAATTGAAAATCTTTTTTCTACTTGAAATCAAATAAAAAAAAGCTACGATAGATTTTTTTTTACTTTTTACGCCAATGGAATTTATCTCAATGTTCCAGTCAACAGATGATTTTTTGCTTTCTAAAATAAACTGATTCCTGAAGCTTGATTGTATTTCTGGAAAAATACAATTACAATATTATTTTCACTATCTTTTCAAATAAAAATTAATTTCAATTTGAAAATGATGTCGAACAAAGAAATCTAGTAATCTCTATAGTTCCCCTTATAGTATCCCCTTTTCTTTTCAAAAAATGGAACAACTTAGCTGTCATCATTACATAATTGTCGTTAAAAATTACGAAAAAATTAATATCTCGGAAACTAATTCAAATTATAAAAGTCTAAGACCACTTTTGACCTCCTCGGATTCGTTATTTCAAAGGAAAATTATACTACAAAACTGCATATATATTAAGAGCACAATGTCAATGCTGAAATCTGGAGTATATTGACACAGCTGCGCCATCTGGTAAATGGGGTGAATAATGCAAATGCGCGGGTTTTCAGTATGACGTCATATACGACAGAATATTTACTATCTGCGTATCTCTTGCGTATATTTTCTGAATCTTTACTCACTTACGGAAGATGAATCTTGTTTACGAGATTTATTGCAAAATATTTTTTATTACAGTTTGTTTTGATAAAATTATGTACATTTAAAAAAATAGTCGCAATATTATTTTAATTTCGGGGGAAAAGCACTAATGCTACGAAAGCATTACTACCCTTTGCCCTTAAACTAAAATGACATTGCAACTTTTTTTCAAAATACACATATTTTTATCAAAACAAGCTGTAACAAAAATATTTTGCAATACATCTGGTAAACAAGATTCATCTTTTGTGAGTAAGTAACAAATTCGTAATTGAATTTTTAACAGGGATTCTCTAAATGGCTTTGTCTGTTAAAAAAAAAAATCTAATCTGGCAATTTTAGGAAAATTATTGAAGTTATTGCCTAGACTCGCAAAATATTTAAACAAATAAATGAACAACACTTGCTCGTTTAATAGTACAACATTTAATGCATGCATTTTAAATTAAAGTGATTTCGAATACAAAATGAAATGACTTTTAAATTAAATGAATGAAGTATTTGTAAGTTAAATAAGATGAGTGCAATGCAATTAAAAGAATATTGGAAATTTATCGTTTGCGCTTGATAAACGAACAAAAGGACTTAAAATTGAATATTTTATTTATAATTAAATTCTATAAATATTCTAAACATTCAAAAACATTGTATTCTCATCGGGAATACAACCGTGTATATAATTTCTTATAACTTTAGCACATCAAGAATTGAGTAAAAAATGAGACTATAAAATTCTATCTTTACACATTAACTACTTACTAATTTTTATGTGTCATTTTTCATTTCACTAAAAGAAAATAACTAAATTCGAGCGTATTTAAATCAACATTTGATAATATATATTAAATAATATTTATCTTTTTTTTTTATAAATTAAAGTAAAAATACGTAACTAACTTGTTTTACTCTTTGGAAAAGGACAGATATGAATTCTACTAGAAAAAGAATTTTCTTATAATTTCGAAAACTGCAGCTATTCGATGGCCAACATTTTGCCATTTTAACAAATAATATTAGTTCTAAAGAGAACTGTTTTTATTTAAATAATTAACTATAATAAATCAATCAAAAAAAACACGAATAAAAATGAATAGAATATTTTATTACTGTCAGAATATAAATGCTACAAACAAATGAAAACACAACGCTTGCGCAGTTATTTCACAGATGTACAATTAATACATTATCCATAAAGAAGAAAACAGTTAGGAATATTACTGTAGTTCAACCCCATCCGCTACGTGGCGTGCTTGATTGATGTGACCTCGCCTTTAATCTTGCGGTTACCTCTCCCATTTGAGATAGGACGCTTATTTTATATCGCTTTGTTATATTATGTTTTACTATGTATAAAATTGTACTATGTTAGGCTAACTGGTTGAAACTTGAATTCCTTTTAAGAATGTCAAAAAATCACGACATAATGCAAAACAATGCTAAAAATCACATTAAAAACAGCAAAAACTACGGAGAATTTACTATATTAAACGACAAGTTTGAAACCAAATTCTTAGCAGAACGCAAAAAATCATATTAAAAGTCACTAAAAAAATCAAAAATAGCAGTGGACAAAATTTACTATATTAGGTAAGAAGTTTAAAACAGAATTCCTCTAACGAATGTCAAAATATCGTCGCGGAGCGCAAAATAACGTTGAAAATAGCTAAAAAATGCAACGATTGCGGTGTACTAAATTTACTATATTAGGCTAAAAGTTTGGTAAAGAATTCCTTTTACGAATGTAATAAAAATGACGCAGAACGCGTAAAAAATGCAAAAACATCGCATAGAAAATCCCATTAAAAATCGCAGAGGACAAAATTTACTATACTAAGGTAAAAATTTGAAACGGAATATTCGTTTTGCGAATGTCAAAAATCGACACGCGCGAAACAGAAAAAAAAAAAAAAAGAAAAAGAAAAGAAAAAACAAGAAAGAAAAATCATGCGTCAAGCATAGATTATTAAACACTTTCCAACACATCCAGAATAAAGTAATAAAACTGCACCGTTTAATAAGTTAAAATATTATGTCTAATTCAACCAAACGCATTTGAAATCCAAATTTCAACTGTTCTCATCAACAATTGGAAAATCATCCGAATTCTATGAGCAGCCCTATATATGATATATAGGTTTGTATCTATTAACTACACGCATTCCAAAATTTAGTTCACTTAAGAAATACACATACTTCAGTTGAAAATTCCCCTTCAGTAATTTCGTCTAATAAGGAGAACGGTACGTGAATACTTTTGCGCAGCCCTGTTTATTAGGTATAGAATTTATATATAACGAGTAACATGCAAGAAATTAGTGAAATTTAAAAGCGCATACCGAATTTTAAAATGTACACTCCAGCAATTATTACTCAAAGACAGTACTGTAATCGATTTCTTTTGTGTGTCCCTGTAAATGACTAAATAATGCTATGAATGCCCTGTTCTAACGTGATCGTAGTGAAATTCAGTGATTTATATCACTTAATACATTTGAAATAGCGTAATGTCATTAAAATACTCTGCAAACGATTTTTCCCCATATTACCATAATGTAATAGAATACTTTTGAGTGCCCCTGTAAATGAACAATTAATCCTACATACTTCATATACAATATCAAACATTCTTTGGTAACCCTAAGTAACCTTCATCAATTGCATGAAAATCGGAGTATATTTACGGGAGTTAGAGCGTGGACAGACGGACAGACAAACCGAATGCATAAACACTTTTCAACTTTGTTGGGAAGTGTTAAAAACAACAACAAAAGAAAAAAACCTCATAGGAAGTCGCATTAAAAATCGCAAAGGACACATTTTACTATAGTGCGCTAAAACATTGTAACCATAATTGTTTCACGAATGTAAAAAAAATCGCATCGCAACAAAAACGTGAAAAATGAGTAAAAATGATAAAAATAGAATTAAAATTCGCTAAAAATTTAAAAGTCTACGAGAACAAAATTTTACTAAGAGTTTGAAACGAATTGGAAACCGAAAAATGCAAAAATTGCAGCACAAATTCCGAATTAACTTTATTGATAAGAGAAAAAAAATTACTATAATAGGCAAAAATATTGAAATCTTATTCCTTTTACTAATGGGGTAAAATCTCTCCAAAAACGCATAAAAATTAAAACAAAAAAATCGAATAAAAAAATCCAAAATCGGGCTTCGAGGTGCATAACAACAGACAGAGAGGCTCACCTCTGCCAAATTTGGTAGTTCCGCGGTCTCTTGAAAAAACAGCAGACAGAAACACACACACACACACACACACAAACTTCTATCTTTATTATTATAGAGTAGCTGGTCCGTCCGGCGCATAGTGGAAAGAAGCACCGCGGTTATTCGGCCAAAATTCGTTAATTTATCCCGTTTTTTAGGAAATTCGTTTCTGACTACAGTTTCCAATTTATTGTTTCGATAGGAATCCAATGAGGTCAATCACAGGTCATTACGACCTATAATTTACGAGTTATAACCAATTTTTTGGCAATACTTGACTACCTAAATTTTCAATTATTTCAGGTGACTAAGATATATATGTATCCTTATGAAATATTTCAGTGTCAATTCTTAGGAGTATGTATTTTTTTCCGCTGAATCGAATTAAACCACTGACAGGTCAATACGAGCTATAGCTATTGAATTATAATAATTTTTCTGCATACATTTGACAACTTCAAGGAACTATGTCAATGTTGAAAAGGATGAAAAGCCGGAATTCAGGCTGTAAGGAAATATTTGTCCGAAAAACCTGAATTTCGCCTCAAAACATATAATCCATAAAAAAGTCCCATTATATCACAAAAATTGGCTAAAACCGATTAAAAATCTACTTAATTAACACTAAATATACCATCAGCCGGCCATCTGACCAGTACCAAATTAAAATATTTCTATTCGAGCCTGGAATTTTTTTCGTAAAATAAACAAAATATAAATTGCACAGAAATAAGTTACCTAGGAAAGCTAAATATTTTAAATAAAAATTCTGGTGTATTTTTTTTTTTTTTAACTTGAGCTTTTAAACTTCTCGGCGTGTTAAAAATGAAAGAATATCTTGAATAAATCAAATGGGGAAATTAGAAAAAAGTTTAACCCGTTCGGGACCATGGGTGCATATATGCACCCTCAAAAAGAGCATACAGAATTTGTTTTAAGCATCAGTAAAAAAGAAAAGTAATATTTAGTTTCTTTAATTAGAGAATTTTCGTGATTGTTTAAGTAAAGGTAACTTTTTTTTAAAAAGTGGTGCCAACCAAATAAAATTTGTGTAAAAGCTGCCGGTCCCGAAAGGGTTAAAGAAACAAAAATACACGATTTTGGGCTGTTCGAGATAATTCTTACGTATTTTCGTCTGAGGAATCCAATAAACCGTCTTATATTGATACGTCTAACCATTCTAAAAATAATTATGAACCTTTAACGAAATAGGGGAATGACTCATACAGTAAAGGGAATGGACTAAAGGGAGTACAAAGGCCAAAGTTCAGATATACGTAGCTGGAAATAAATATAGCTGTTTCTCGAAAGCATGTAGATGAAAAAATCTGCCAAGATATGTTGGAGGCTGATGGTTGCTGTGGCTGTGGAGGCTTTTTTTTAAAGCTTCGGCAATAAATTTTACTTGCTATTTTAAAAATGTAAATCATGGAAGACGATAGTATTCGGAGTGACGCAGCTTTAAGCCCAAAATCGTAAAATGTCGAACTCAGCTAAGTCGACATCAAAGGAAATGTGAAAAGTCGCAATCTAATAACTCAGTAAATATATGTTCTTATTGTTCTGATTTTTAAAAAACAGTCTTATATCTGCAGTCTAATCCTTATTCTGAAATTTCTACATGCAGTATATTTTGAGATCTCGATACTCATTTTTAGCTCACAGGCTATCAAACCCTGAGAGCTTATGTGCCCGCCGGTTCTGTATGTACGTGTGTACGTATGTACGTAACGCGATAACTCTTGATAGAAACATCCCATTTGCTTCAATTTTTTTTTCTAGTTTCATTCTGATAAGGCGCTTCTCTGATTAGTTTTGGGGATTCATTGGCTAAGGATAAAGGGGGAACAGAGGGGTTAGTCCACCCCCTTAATTTAGAAAAATGGGTTTTTCATGCAGAATTATTCGATTTGCTCCAAATTTGGTATACCGGTTTATTATGTTAAGGAGCTTCCTTGATTAGTTTTGGGGGTTCATTGGTTAAGGATAAAGGGGGAAAAGGGGGTTAGCCCCCCCCCCCCCCTTAATTCAGATAAATGATTTTTCATGTAGAATTATTCGATTCGCTCCGAATTTGGTACAGAGGTTTATTATGTTAAGGAACTTTCCTGATTAGTTTTGGGGGTTAATTGGTTAAGGATAAAGGGGGAAAAGGGGGGTTAGTCCACCCCAAATGGGTTTTTCATGCAGAATTATTCGATTTGCTGCGAATTCGGTATACCGGTTTATTATGTTAAGGAGCTTCCCTGATTAATTTTGGGGGTTCATTGGTTAAGGATAAAGGGGGAAAGGGGGCCTAGTCCACCCCCCCTTAATTTAGATAAATGGGTTTTTCATACAGAATTATTCGATTTGCTCCAACTTTGGTATACCGGTTTATTATGTTAAGGAGCTTCTCTGATTCGTTTTGGGGATTCATTGGTTAATGATAAAGGGGGAAAAGGGGGCTAGCCCATCCCCCTTAATTTAGATAAATGGGTTTTTTTTGAAGGATTATTCGATTTGCTCCAAATTTGGCATACCGGTTTATTATGTTAAGGAGCTTCCCTGATTAGATTGGGAGGTTCATTGGTTAAGTACAAAGGGGGAAACGGGGCTAATCCCCATTCACTTATATTTTTGAGGGGCATTATTCTTTAAAATAAGAGTATAATATACAATTAGGGTGAATAGCCTGTGAGCTCAATGCCATCAGTTTAGCTGGGCACTTTTCTTTTTTATTAAGTAAATATGGACGTGAAAGTTTCTGAAATTTTTTTTCTCGAAAATGGCCAGGGAGATTTTTTTAAAATTAATATATAATATGAATCGGTTTTAGATGGAGCGAATAAAACCTCACGGGTTTTCGGGAAAACTCTGGTTTTTTATTTAATTCGGTTCAAAAATGGGAAAATTACACTTTTCCGCCATTCTATGAAAATTTCATCCCAAATGTCACTATTGTAGCCATTCGCATGCCCTCTTTTTATCAACTTTTGGGAAAAAATATCTGTGTGAGGGCTTGCGTAGTGGTTAAGGGCGTTCAGCTAGTAATCATAAATGAAGGGGTTTGTCCTCACTGATATTTGTTTTCAGATATTTATTTTTATTTTTATTAAAAGTCAGTTAATAAAAAATAGTGACCTTTATTATCAATTCCTTTGTAATTAAAAACCATTAATAGTACTTTAATAATTTTTTAATTGTAATTAAGTTAAACAAAATTAAATTATTATCATAAGTAAGTTAAATGAAATAAATCTACATTTTAAATAAATTTCAAAATTTATATAAGCTGATTTTTCATGTTAAAATGAACATTTATTGTAATTCAATAATGATATCTTCTAAACTTACATTAAATATATTTTTAAATTAGAACTTTATTATCAGAAAAATATTATATAAACAAATAATTAATTTTTTTAATTTTATTCTTTTAAAATTAAGTAGTATCCTTCTTATATAAAAAACTTTATTATTATCAGTTGCTTTGTAGTTTTTTGTTGAAAATAAAATACTGTTAATTAAATTAATTTTTAAACTCATATCACTTGTAAGCTATCCATTTTAATGAATATTTTTAAAAATATAATATTTCCTACGCTTACTACCTAAAAATATTTTTATAATATAATTTAACAACATAAATATATAAATATAAAAATAGCAAATAAAGCCTTTGTGCAACAATATTAAAAAGCAGAAAAACCAACGTTTAAAATGCACAAATAATATATAAAAAGCAGCAAACAGCTGTTTCGAATCTACTAGCGAGATTCTTCGAGAAGAATCTCGCTAGTAGATTCGAAACAGCTGTTAGCTGCTTTTCATATAGGGGAGATGGGGGCACATGTGAACAGGGGGCAGATGTGAACATCGCAGTTTTTCAATAGTTATTATAAGTTTTTTTATTTGAAAAAAATTACCAAAGATGGCAGCACCTGTGGACGTATGGTAAAAAATTTTTGAAGCTTTTTGACATTTTGTTTGTCTTTAGTAGCCAAAACACTGTTTGTAGATGTCAAATGTAAAATGTCGGTTTCAACTTTGGTAAGTGATAAAGTTTATTTATTTAGTTAGTTATTCGAATTTCAATGTTTTAACATATACTATTGAATATTTTGGATAAAGTTGTTTTGTTCCCTAAAATTGATAAATGTTAATTATTTATCAATTTAACTCTAGCAGCCATGCGGGGCACTTGTGAACAGACTAGTTGGGGCAGATATGAACAGTTCACAAAAATCAAAATCTTTCTCTGTTGTGCGAATAGAAAGAATTGATAATGATAAAATATATGTTAAATTCCCGAGAAAGAATCTCAGATCCAATTCATATAATTTCCCTGAAATAGTAGACATTTCTGTCATACAAAAAAGTGATATTGTATTGAAACTTCCACTTCCACATTTGTCAGGAAGTACACAAAGAGCAAGGAGCTCATTTGAGTTCAATTATAATTTAAATAAATTCAATGTTTCCTAAAATGCAATAAGTGTTATGTACTATTTTAGTAAACGGTTTAAAACAATATTTTTTATGCATTGTTAATACAAAGAATATTATGACAAACAACTTTGTATTTTTTTTCTTTTCATTTGTCTCAAACTTGCTGTGATGGCTTACTTCCATCTCTCAAACAACAGCTATGAATAGGATAATTTGAATTGGGATGGATATCAGTAACATTCTTAAAATGTAAAATTTTCAAATTGATAACTAATATAATTCTTGGGTATGGTGTCAGAACAGCTTAATATATATTTAGTTTCATTTTAAAATCTTTTGTTTAAACATGTCACTCAGAAACTAGAAAAAAAATATTTTTTATTTTATTTATGGTGAATTTAACTGATAATATAAATAATGGTTATGATAACAAATTAATAACAGGAGAAAAAGCATGTCAAAGGATATTTTTTCCTTGTGTTCACATGTGCCCCACGAGTGTTCACAACTACCCCGCTGATGGGGCACATGTGAACAATTTTTTGAATTTATAAAACTATTAAAAAATGTAAGAAAAACTATACAGGTGATTTAAAAAAAATTACCATGTGTAAAAGAAAGTTCTGTTTACTATACTGACTACTTTTTATTTATAAGAATTAATCCAATTATGAGAAAAAGATATATTTATGCGAACTGTTCACATGTGCCCCCATCTCCCCTATTATTTGTGCATTTTAAATGTTGGTTTTTCTGTTTTTAACATAAATATACATATATAATTAGAAGAAATAATCTATAACTGTTCATTATAACTGTTATATGAGGACGCGAGTTTCAAAACACGCCTTACCCAAAATTTAAAAATCATGTTTTCTCTATCAATCTTTTCAAACATGCACCGATCAAACACAACAATTTAAAAAAAAAAAAGTTTTATCCCGTTTTTCTGGTACTGTAAAATGTTGATTTACAATGAAAATCAATGGACGTAATGCAAAACAATGACAACACTAGATGGCAGCACTAAAATTATCTCTTCGAGTTAATTTAGATCGATATATTCAACTGTTTAGGAGTTGTACATTAGGGTGGGTCGAAAAAACCGAAATTTTTATAATCGAAATGTAATATCGCGGAAAAGTTGCCTTTTGTAATACAGAATAAATTTCTAAAATATTACATCGATCGGTTAATATCTTTTACCGCCGCAAGGGGCCCAAAGTTTCAAAAAATCGCAAAAAACGTTTTTTTTTATCATTTTTTTTTTAATTATCCAAACATACCAATACAATTTTTAATAGAACGCAATAGCTACATGAAGATATGAGAAATGCCCCGGTAAATGTTCATTATGATGAAATCATATCTTTATTTGCCGCAAAAAGACCATATTTTTTGCAAAAATTTCAATTTTTCATTTTTTTTTCTAAATTTTTATAATTTTTATAATATGTCTAGAAATAAATAATTTTACTTTATATCTATTAATATATCATAATTTTTATAACTATTTGTAATAGACTTGAAAATAAAGTTAATCATTCATTTTTCTTGAAGATCGCTTCATCTACTGATGTTTTACTTCATAACAGCCAATTCATGCCACAAAAATTATATAAAATGAGCAAAATGTTTTAGTATTTTATTAATTAAAATATAGAGATGTTTAACCGAAACGGGTTAAATAAACTTAAAATGAAGAAGAATTTAATGTAAATGAATTTTATAATATAACTTGCTTTCAGATGAAGCCATTATTTCTCGAGAGGCCAAAACTGATCAGATGTGATCCTCCCTCTGTTCTAGTAAACAAACTTTATCAGTGCTTCAATGAATAATTTCACGCATCTTTCTAGTGATTAAGTGGGACAAGGAAAGTTATAATAGCTGGTATCTTTAATCGAACATTTTAAACTCACCAGCGTTTTTAGTCGATAAAGAAACCATAACAGGTGGTTCCGTTAGTTTTCAGTTTTGTCAGTAGACTAAAGCCATACAATTTTAAGATTCAGTGTTGAAGTCTGCTATGATAAAGTGACGGATGGCACTATTCTAGTCCACAGAACTTCGTGCTTTTGCAATTTTCTTCATGGCTGGGGCCCTGATGTTCTCCTCTTCATATGCTATCATTCCAAAGAGGCTATTTGTATGATTTGCGAAATAGTCATTTCGTGAAAATACAGGAACTATAATCTTTCGTAGATTATCTGTCAAGTAACGTAAGTTACTAACTATAGTGCACAGATTCTGGAAAACATGCGTGATTCATTTTAATTATGAACCAACTGATGCAGTACATTTTCAGGATGTACTCAAAGAGTATGACAAGTTAAGAAGAGGGTTTCTTTGTTCCAACGTAGAGTCTCAAAATTCGAATAGCAGTAATGATCCACCTTGCGTGAAATATTTGTCCAGGTCCAAAAAAGGTCAATTGTATACACGCGTGTTGAAAGAACTTGCAATATTTCAGACATATACTTTTGGTCAGTTGACAAATCATCTTTATCAACAGCTAGGTGATCAGATTAAATTGGCTTAAATTTTGCAATTGGTAATAATTCGCAAATCGCAAGGCAAGAGATCAACCAATTGGGCCACAATATGATAGAGAACCTGTTTTTTGTCATCAAGATGTTTGAAAAGATGTCTCAGTGGAAGCTCATTGAAGTGAGGTCAAGGAAGCCAATAAAGTGGTTTTTTAAAAGCTGTTCTCAACTAATCCTACTATACTACCACCTTTGCATCCTGTTTTGAAAACAGTTCCGCGAAATTCAACTGCAATTATTATTCCAGTCGGGATTTCATTTTTCTTCAAAAAATCTATAATGTCATTGCATATAGAAGTCGCCTTGCCAGACGATGGTGTCAAATGACCAAAATAATTCAGACCTGGTTTTAGTACAAAGAGATATGTTCCTCCTTGACTTCGCAAAGATGAAAATTTGCCCCCTCTTTAACCTGGCAGATATTTCTATCTTTAGGGCCATCAAAGTATAGAGTTAAAGGAGTACATTACAAAAAAAAAAACGAACAAAGTGAAACGTGGCCCTCTAGCAGCGAGAAATTAATTTTACGTGCAGGCAGCTGCAGGTGTTTCTATCATTGAGCATTTTTTTTATAGAATTACAGTGATCATGGTTAACAATGTGCATGAAATTAACAACATAAAATGCCTTTCCCAGCCTATTAGAAATGTAAAAAATCTGAAAACATTACAAAAGTTATAAAAATTGAAAATATTAAAAACTTTAATTTTTAACATTTTTTAGAAATTTTGGCCCTGTTGTGGCGGTAAAAGCAACGATGTCACAAAAATGAAATGTTAATGTTACATTACTAATATCTTGGCGTGGCTATTGCGTTCTATTAGAAATTGAATAAGTATGTTTGGATAATTTAAAAAAAAAATTGCTAAAAGTATGTTTTTTGTGATTTTTTCGAAATTTGGACCCCTTGCGGCGGTAAAAGATATTAACCAATCGGTGTAATATTTTACGTATTTTATCTTTTTTACAAAAGGCAACTTTTCCGCGCTATTACGTTTCGATTATAAATATTTCGGTTTTTTCGACCCACCCTATTGTACATATATAACGTAATAAGCTTTTGGTAATTTTGGACACCCCACCCCCTTACGATAACATACGCTATCATCCCTCGACCCTCCCTACACACACCCCTAATGATATTGTTATCAATGTCTAAAAATTATTTTGATTTTTGGAATTTTTTAAATTTTATTTGGAGTAATATTCGATTTATTTTTCGCATACTTATTGATTCAAATTAGAGATGGGCAACATCGTTCCTTTTAAGGAATCGTTCCAGCCTGAATCGTTCACCGAAAGGAACGAGTTCTTTGGAGTCGTTCCTTTCGGAATCATTCCGAAAAAAAGGAACGATTCCGAGAAAAAAGAAACGATTTTGAAAAATAAAGGATTCCAAGGTGAAAAAAACACTTCCGAGATACCACAGACAATCCATAATAATTTTTACTAATTTATTTTCTTATGTACCCATCCATTTTCTTACGCATCCAGTCGCCTTAATTTTGTAATGTTTTGGACAGATGATTTTGTTTTTAAAGGTTCATTTCATTGATCAATGTGTGCAATTAATTTGCAGTTATTTCTAACTTTATAATTTATGGTATAAAGCATAATTCCTCTTGGAAATTTAAGGGCGGCGCAAGGTCTATTCGATTTCCAGTGTAATCATTGGTTTCTCTTGAAAATATGTCGTCAAATGACCGTCCATTTATATTATTATTTTATACAGTGTGTCTTTACTCTCAACGATGTTCAATGGCTAATTCCTAAACCGTTAGTCATAGACCTATAGTTCCAGTTACGAAAATGTTTTAAATAAGGTAAAAAATTATTCTGAAAGTCGTTTGGATTAATAAAAATATTTCTAAAAAAGTTACGAAATTTAATTTTTTATATGGTCCCCCGGCCCTATAAGTGATATTTAGTAAAAATTTCCTGTTCTCTTAAAAGAAAGACAAAAAAACAGTCCCATTCATCTAACACTAAAATTCATTAAGTTATACGAAACTTTGAAATGCAAGACATATGCCACTTTTCTGCATCTGAATACACATGAGTTTAGCCATGCTTCTAGGGGTCGTAAACAAAGTGCTTAAAGTATTTGAAGGATTTATTTCATGTGTAGCTGCGCTTTGAAAGAAATTGCATTACGACAGATTTTTGTGAGGATTTGAAGCTGTTTCTTTTCATGATTTTTTTAACAAAAATTATGCTATTTTTATAAGCTTTTATTTAACCTATTAACCGCCAAAACTATAAAGTAGGAATTTTCAAATTTCTTGTTGAAAGTCGCTTGTCACCACAAATTCAGAAAGGTAATTTTCGCTTTATTAAAATATCAAAATTTCTGCCAATAAATAAGGCAATTTTTTAATTGCAAAATAGTGGTGACAAAGTAATTAATTTAAGCATGAGCAATTATTTTGACCGTTGCGTGAACGCAACACCAGCGGGTAATGGGTTAACTTGAAACAATCGTATGTATGTCTTTCCAGTTCAAAATTTGTTCTCGAAATTCAACTCACTTTAAAATATGCGATCGAGGTTAAATTTTACATATTGACGTAAATCACATGACAATGTAATATTATTATGATTTTCAGTGCTTACCATATGTACTTATTTTACAGGATAGCACAAAAAATTTCGGATAGATTACTGCCAACAAGTTTACTAAAAAGTTTTAGATTAGATAACACAAGACTGCGATGGCTGTGTTTTTTTATTTTTAAAATTATGTATTTTTAAAATTATGATTTTTATATATTTTTTAGTGCTGAATCAGAAAATTATCTTCATTTTTAACCATCATGTCAGGATTTTTCGCAAATAGTAAATTTAAAAATTGAAAAAATAGCTAATACTATAAAATAGAGTCGATGGTTATATTTTTTAACTTTGACGATTGATTTGTATGTGCTTTTTAGCAACGAATGTAAAAATTACCTTCATATTTAACCATCATGTTAGTTTTTTTTGCAAATGGTAAATTTCAAAGTTAAAAAATAGCGAAAATCTGATACTATAAAAAGGATGTAAAACTTCTTTTATTCAATTTAATTTTATTTAATTCAAGAATTTATTCAATTTTTGGCGTATACTGGGATTCTTACAGCTAAACAGCTCGGGCATCCGATGATGTGGGAGGTTCAATTAAAACTTTGAACTTTTAAACTTTGAAATTTACAATTTGCAAAAAATCCTGACGTGATGGTTAAAAATGTAGGTCATTTTCGGATTCAATAGTAAAAAATACATAAAAATCAATTATCAAAAGTTAAAGAAATAACAATCACGTCTATTTTATACTATCAGATTTCCGTAAATTTTTCACTTTTTAGCTTTCAAATTTACGATTTGCAAAAAATCTGTACTTTGTGATAAAAAATGAAGGCCATTTTTGGATTCAGTGCTACAAAATACGTAAGAACTAACTATCAAAAGCTAAAACACATGACACAACACAAATTTGCATCCTAGTATAATCTAATAACATTTCAAAATATGTGTCATTTTGTAAAGAATCGAGGCTGTTGCTTTTCAACATTTTATTTAACGAAAATTCTATTATTTTTTTTTCCCTGTTATATGTTTAGTACAAGCTGTATATTTTGCATTAATATTTCAGAATAATTATAGATTTCAAATTTATAATGCAATGTTAATTTTACTATCAACTATATTTTTTTATATATCTGAAGATTATTTATATTTCTAGTAAATTTGTAAATGACCCCTATTTCGCAGCAAAAAATATGCTCCAACTTTAAACAGCCATTACTTCGGTCAGTTTTAATCGTAGAATAATAGGACTTTTATTTGTCTTACTTGTAAGTGTAATAGGAAAGTTTTACTAACTATAACTTGAAATACCGGGGGACCGTATAAAAAATTAAATTTCGTAATTTTTCAGGAAATGATTCTATTGACCCAAATCACTTTTTAAATACTTCTTTACTCCCATTTAAAACATTTTTGTAATTGGAACTATATGGCTATGGCTAACGGTTTAGTTATTAGCCATTGGACATCGTTGAGAGTGGACATCCTGTATAGGAAATTTGATTATTGCTCTGATATTTGTCGCCAGGGTCTAGGAATTTTTAGTCTCATAGATTCCTCTTCAAAATCTACCTCTAGGTAATCTTAATTTCATTTTTCATTCTGAATCTCATTTTTCATTTGGATGGCCCTACTGGTTTGGATATGTAACTTGTTAAAGTAGAGTTCGTTTTGTTCCAGTGCCCGTACTTTCAATAACTTTATCCCCTTTATCATCTTGCTCCTCAGTTCCCTAACTTTACGCACACAGGATATTTCACATAGTTCATCAACATTATCACTGTCTTCAGGATCTGTTCAGAAGTGGAACACCCAGCAATATAGCAATCATCTTGTAGTGCAATTCAGTGATATATATCAATTTTAATAGCTTAATGTCATTAAAATGCACTGCAAACGATTTTTTCCCGTTGACCATAATGTAACGAAACACTTTTGAGTGCCCTTGTAAATGAACTATTAATGCTACACTCTTCATATTGGATATCAAACATCCCATGGTAAATATCATCAACATATATCAATTGCATGGGAATCCGAGTATATTTACGTGAGTTTGGCATATCACACACTGAGACGATAGAACGACATAAAGCGCAACATGAAGTGCAAAAACCGGTCGAAACAAAGAACGAAGTTGTTACAAACTTGTTACAAACCAGTTTTTCTAGCGAATTCAAGTGACATGTCTAATGTGTCGCCTTAGTGTGTGACTTGCCTTAGAGCGTGAACAGACGGTCTGAGGGACAGACAAACCGCATTCATAAACACTAACTTTATTGGAAAGGGTTAAAAAGTAAAGCACGTTTTTGTACACTGTCTTTCCTGAGTGACTGATGTATGTCTTGTCTTATACCCTAACATCACTATTTGTGAACTGCTGTTAACTACGTAGAATTTCAATAAACTTACAACTCTTTTTGAATCTCCAATTTCACGAGAACCTAGAGGAATTTCTCTAATTTCACACCCTCATCCGCCGTCACCCTCTCTACTTATACTGAACTTCAGTTCGGTGTAAGTGAATTGCGATGCTAATATGTTTGTTTGGATAGGTATCTTTGGAGCTTCATAACTCATGAAGTCATGGAACACTTGTGTTACACGAAAGGGTAAAAGTTCCTTCAGATGATTTGTAAACAGATTCATTAGCAGCATGGCTATGGCTAGTGATATTTTTAAGATAATATTATATATATATTAATACTATAATATGTATATATATAGTAATATATATGATTTTATACATATATAGTACGTATTACCTCCGCCAAAAGATATAGTGATTCACTAAACTTCAAAGTTCTATTTCTTTAAATTTAAAATTTGCTAACATTTTAACTGAAAAACGGTTTATTGGTTTAATTAAATTAAACAAATTAAAAGCATGTCCATTATTATTACAGAGTGTAGTACTATATAAAGAACTATCCTTTTGACGATGTTTCGGCCGTTGAATGAAAGACATCTGTTGTTAACGTGTTATAGATAATACCAACCTTATTTTTTTGAGAATTTGACTATTTTTATTCGGAGTTAAACTTTTTACTGTCAAAAACTATTTAAAATAGATAAAACATTTTGTTAAATTCGAACTTTTCAGAAAACTTTATGTAATTTTAAAAAAAAATGAAAATAAATAAATAAATCTTCTAAGTGAAAAGAATAACAATAAGAAAGGAAAATACATAAAATTTAGTATCGTATTTGCAGTAAGTTTTACCTCAATATAAACGGAAGTTTGGTATTAGGCTTGAAACATTAAATTTAGTTTGGCATGAAGGGAGCCTTGCTTTTATCGAAATTAAACTCAGATATGTATTATCCATCACCACAGTAACAGGCATTAATCGTGGCATTGATTTCGGGATTTGTGAGTATCAATAACGATCAACAAATCTGAATTATTATAAGAAATTATTACGATAAACGATTTTTTTTTGCTTTTATTTTACGTTGAATTAAAACAAAGTCACAGTTATTTAAATTCTAATTATTTAGCAAGAAATAGAAATAAAATAACAAATGAAAAAACTGTACAAAATCACAACGTGCATTCTTTGGAAAAAAATAATTAAATTCGTACATTGTAAAACTTTTTAAATGCAATATTAACCTTCCGCATACCAGACCGGTGCAACATACCCGATAGGTACATTCAAATTGATTTTTCACATTTAAAAAAATGAAAATTTTGTAAATATGTGACTTTCTCTGGAATGTTCTACTCAAAAGGATAGAACATCCCAGAAAAAAACCCATATTTACAGAAATTTCAGTTTCTAAAATAAATTAGAAATATCATTATAAATGTACCTGTCGGGGCCATTGAACCCCTCTGGTAGGCGGAGGGTTAAAATAAATCTATTAAACCGAAACAAGCATAAAATATGCAGCTTTACATATATGTCGCAGTGTTGGAGAAAGTCCGATAATCTATATGTAGCACGTGATTTTTCTTTCCCGTTTTTATACTCAAAACGGCCATTAAGAGAGCGAACCGCGATTAAATTATTTCAATCCCAGCCACCACTGTTACTGTTATCTTATTATTATTATTATACATTATGCTTTTTGAAATATTTATTATCTTAAGAAAGAAAGAAACGTTTTACAAAAATTCCTTGTTCTAACAGATTTTACTCTATGTAATAAACCCCAATGTAAGTTGATTAAAACAACAATCTTCGAGAGTTTCGAGATTTTTTTAATCATCTTCTTCAGGAGAGAAAAACAAGACGCCAAACTGTGGAAATAAAGTGGTACTCGAGCGCTCGTAGCTGCTCATATATTTCTTTTGACAAAGAGGATTCTCAAATTGAAATTATGTTTGAGGAAAAAACATGAAATAGTGAAATATGCATGAAATTGCGTAACTCTACAATTATTAAAATAATTGAAAATCAGTTATTATTATCCTATTAAAATGCAATTTTTATGGCCTAGTGACATATATTTCTTATATTATTCAAAACTGTTTCTAATCAGATTAAAAAAAATATTTTTCACTATTAATTAAACAAGCATTTTCTTTGTTTTTCTTAAGGCTGTTCTTAAGTGATCTGCTCAACAAACGTAAAACGTTTTGACACATTTACAAATTCATTTTTTAACGGAAAGATATAAAATTATAAAGTTTGACCATGGAAGCGATTTGGAATTGAACTGTGTTTTCCATCTTTTGATCAGTAAATTACCTATTGAGTTATAATCGATTTTGATCACGTGACAAACATGTTTTTCACCCATTTTTAAGCGATTATGCCTCTTTCGCGCGGAAATTCGTTCAAAACGTCCACTTTGACACTATTTTCTGAAAGATCTATTGCGTTTGCAAAAAAAAACCCGGAAAAAACAGCTCGATTGCATAGTTTCTGAACAACACCTGCTCGTTTCATGGATTTCCGAATAAAAATAAATTAAAACTTTTGTCACAAAGTTATCCTTTTGGATTTGAGAACAACTTTAAGAATTCATTTAGAAAAAATTAATTTCGTATGATACATTTACAAATTAGAAAAAGTATTAGTGTATTAACTTTCATTACCTTCGGGGTCTAGGTACTCAATCGGTAAAGCACGTAAAGTTTCTGGGTTCGAATCCCATCTCGGGCACTTTTCACTCAGGTGGAAAAAATCCAATTCGTATAAAATATTTTTTTTAATTATTTCTTTCAGATTAATTTAGCACAAGAAGATCAAATAGTAATGTTTATTAAACGCCCTACTCCGCCCCGCACTTCAATTTCTTTTTTCTTTCTTTTTTTTGAGGAGGGCGGGGGGGGGGGGGGGGGGGGCACACACATTAGAATGATATTTTGGAAATAAAGTCAGCTTTAATAGAATCAGAATATGTTATTTTGAAATAAAATAGCGTATTTTAATTTATTAAAACTGGCCAGTCTACAAGAAAAGAACCGATTCCCAAGGAATCGTTCCTTTTCGGAGTCGGTACATTTCGGACCGAATCCGAGGAACCGTTCCGAAAAGGACCGAATCCGAGGAACCGTTCCGAAAAGGACCGATTCCGAGGAACCGTTCCAAAAATGACCGAATCCGAGGAACCGTTCCGAAAAGGACCGATTCCGAGGAACCGTTCCGAAAAGGACCGAATCCGAGGAACCGTTCCGAAAAGGACCGAATCCGAGGAACCGTTCCGAAAAGGACCGAATCCGAGGAACCGTTCCGAAAAGGATCGAATCCGAGGAGTCGTTCCTTTTCGGAATCGTTCCGAAAAGAACCGATTCCTTTTTACAGAATGGAATCGTCGAAAATATAAAAAGCAGGAACTCATTGAAAATTACGTCATAAAAACTATACTTACACGTGAATTTTAAAACAGAAAGAATATTGTAAAATAATAAATTCATTAACATGCGTTAGAAGTCTTAAATAGGAGAATTTACGTCATATTTACGTCACGTTACACTTATTATGTAAAATGAACAAAAAATAATATTGCAAAACAGTTTAAATTAAAAAATTCGCGAGACATTTATTTGATATTTTAAGATGATCATACTATTTCATTTCTAACAAAAGTATTTTTACGTGAATATTAAAAAGAGAAAGAAAAGTTTGGTGAAAATTACGTCAGATTCAAATTACAATTCAATCTTCCGAAATCTTTTTAAAGCCGATCAAATTAGCGTGCTGTTAGAGTCTGCGGTGTCTGAACGGGGGTTGACGAGCGTAGCTCGTAGGGGGCAGAGCCCCCTAGTTTTCTAAAATAATGTAAAAAATATCTCTAGAAATGCTGAAAATTTGAATTTAAAATAGAAATAAAATCTCAAAAAATGAGTCAAAATAAAAAAAATAATGCAATCTGCACTCCGGCAAATTCTAATACATACAATGATCTAAAAATGATTACACTGCCATGTATAGTTTTTGCTGCTATAAAACTTTTTTAGTGGAACGATTTTGTCCAACTTTAGCATTAAATATCTCTTAAAATAATTCTCCGATTTGAAAACTGTCTGCATCAGCGTGTTTATCAAACATTTCTGTATAAAACCACCGATTTTCATATTTTTGTATGCATTATTTTTTTTTAATATTAACGGAAAAAGACCTCCGGTCACAAAAAATTCAAAACCGGCGGCGGCGGCGGCGGTGACAGCGGTAGTTACTTTTTTTTAGAATAGAGAGATTCACGTGAAAATACTTTTCTTAGAAATGAAATATTATTTGCGCTTTCCTAACAAAAATCGTTGAAATGATCCTCTCAAAATATCAAATAAATGTCTAGCGCAATTTCTAAATTTAAACTGTTTTGCAATATTATTCTGTGTTCATTTTATGTAATAACTATAATGTGACGTAAATATGACGTAATTTCTCCTATTTAAGACTTCTAACGCATGTTAATGAATTTATTATTTTACAATATCCTTTCTCTTTTAAAATTCACGTGTATACTTTTTATGACGTAATTTTTAATAAGTTCCTGCTTTTTGTACATAATTATTTAATTTTTAATTCCTAACGATTTTTTCTGTTTATAATAGTCACGTGTAAATAAATTTTTAATTTGAAGCAAACATTATTGTTTGCGCTGTTTATACATTTGGCAACAGTATAAATTAATACCATTTTCTAAAATAATGTAAAAAATATCTCTAGAAATGCTGAAAATTTGAATTTAAAATAGAAATAAAACCGCAAAAAATGAGTCAAAATAAAAAAATTAATGCAATCTGCACTCCGGCAAATTCTAACGCATAAAATGATCTAAAAATGATTACAGTGCCCTGTATAGATTTTGCTGCTATAAAACTTTTTTAGTGGAACGATTTTGTCCAACTTTAGTATTAAATATCTCTTAAAATAATTCTTCGATTTGAAAACTGTCTGCATCAGCGTGTTTATCAAACATTTCTGTATAAAACCATCGATTTTCATATTTTTGCTTAATATTAACGAAGAAAGACCTCCGGTCACAAAAAATTCAAAACCGGCGGCGGTGACAGCGGTAGTTACTTTTTTTTTAGAATAGAGAGATTTACAATATGGTATTAATTTAAACTGTTGCCAACTGTATAAACAGCGGAAACAATGTTTGCTTCAAATTAAAAATTTATTTACACGTGACTATTGTAAACATAAAATATAAAAAACAGGAACTCATTGAAAATTACTCCATAAAAACTATATTAACACGTGAATTTTAAAAGAGAAAGAATATTGTAGAATAATAAATTTATTAACATGCGTTAGAAGTCTTAAATAGGAGAAATTACGTCACATTACACTTATTACGTAAAATGAACAAAAATAATATCGCAAAACAGTTTAAATTTAAATAAACTGTCAAGTGCGAGTATTACTCGCGCACAGAGGGTTCCGTACAAGAATATATGAATTAGTAAGTGTATTATTAAAAAAATACCGTTGCTAAAAGAATACTAAGACTTTGTAAAAACTATACAACGTAGGGTTAGATATAGCTGTATAGTATACAGCTAAAGGAAAGTGTAAAGGAAAGTCCCTTTACCCTGAAAATACTCGCGAACGGAGAAAGCTACAGCTACGCAAGTGAGGTAACGGTACAGTAAAGCGATTACGCCCGACCTAATGCAAACGACAGCAGCACCCCTAGTGGCTAAATTTGGAAGATAGCCATTGCAAATCGAAAACGAAAAGTGGTAGAGCAAATTTACCAATTAGAAAGTTTTAGAGTATCAATTAATTAGTACGAAACGACATTTGGTTCACACGGATAAGATAAATTGTCGCCTGCATACCCAAAAATGTCCGAAATCTACTTTGCGATGATTCTACTTTGCCTATTCACATTCCAGAAATGTAGCAGTGCACAATTGCATATTGTGACGCTGTACTGTGCTGTAATGTCTGTAAAGATTTAATTTCCAATGCATTTAAAATTTTAGAATGACCCTTTCAGGGCCAGAAGAATTATGTTCGTAAACTGATGAAATAATTGACTGACACCAGAATATTCAAACGAATTTCTCTGAAAACAAAAATCCGCTGATTTGCACTTTCATTACAAAAGCAAAATTTTATTAAAATATTCTTGGTGCCATTTGTCAGTTTTGGAATTAAATTTAGGTGACTAGACCATCTAGCCACCGCCCTTGAAAGGGTTAAATCTATGTCGTCGTATTGAAGAGGCTTGGAATAGACGTTCCATGTTGAGAAATGTGCATGCGAAATTACTCTCAGGAATACAAACGTGTATCGTGAGCAATTGCGAAATTTTCGAACATACTGAATATTAACTTTTTATCAGTGTGAGACAGTTTGTTTGTGTGTGTGTGTGTGTGAGATGTTATCAAAATGTATTGAGATAAGTACGTATTTATAGCATAAATTGTGCGTATTTCTTCATAGTTCTGACTATTCCATTCAAACGTTTACACAAAATGGAGTGCATCGATTTCGGACATTTTTTGGGTAAACAATGAATATTTATCTTATCCATGTAAACCAAATGTCGTATTCTATTAATTAATTGATGCTGTAAAACTTTCTAACTGGAAATTTTGCTCTATCTTTTTTTGTTTTCGATTTGCAATGGCTATATTCCAAATTTCGCCACTAGGGGGCGCTTCTGTCGTTTTCATTAAATCCGGCGTAGTCGCTTTACTATACCATTACCTCACTTACATAGCTATAGCTCTCTCCGTTCACAAGTATTTTCAGGTTAAAGGGACTTTCCTTTGCACCCTGTATACTAGAAAAGTATAAATGGGTATACCATGAAAGTTCAAAAAATATGGAACCTAAATAATAGTAATTATAGCTATTCTGTATATTTGTTATACCATATAGGTTTTTAGTTAACCCTTAAAGACATAGTAGGTGTATTGAGAGAGCCACTCAATGGAAACTAGTCGCGAATCCCATAGTATTTATGTGATTAATTATCATTAAATTAGTCTGTTTTTAACAATTTGACGTTTATTCCTTATATACTGATGCTGAGCATTGCATTACATAAATATATCCTTAAAATTTATTATCTAGGCTTTAAATGCCGATGGCGCATAGAGTACGCCGTTCCTGTCATTATGTATAGCCAAACCGTCCGTGTCTTTAAGGGTTAATATCTCGGCTAATTACCGACGATTTTTTCCGAAATTCATGATTAACAATGCTTTTATACTTCTGCTACGATAGGTACCTCTAGCTCTGCTCAACACTTTTGCTGAAGCCCGTAAATCGATATTTGAGTGTAACGGAAAAATGCGATTTTCTCAAAAACTATGTGACCTAGGGTAATCGCTATAATTTTCCTACAAGGTTTAAATTAATGTCTACTACCTCTAATTTTTTCATAATTTTAGTTTCAATAGATTCGGAATTAGATGGGTGGGGGACATATTTTTGCACTACATTTTCCACCATAACTTTGAAAATATACCTAAAATTAAATGAAATATATTTTTGATTTCAGCGTTACGAAAGCTTTCACACGATACCCCACACGACATACAATGAAAATATTTTTTTTTCAAGTAACTTAATTAGCCTCTCTACATTTTTCCTAAATACATTTATGAATATTTATTAATCTGTAAATATGTGGGCCAATAGTCTCTATTACTTCCCCCAATTTGAACTTTCCACGTTGCACAGTTTACGAGTAAAAGGGCTGTGACAGACAGACAGACACAGGAGTGATCTTATAATGGTTCCGTTTTTACTTTTTAAGTACGGAACCCTAAAAATTGCGCGAGACATTTATTTGATATTTTTCAACTATTTTTGTTAGGACAGCTTAAATATTTCATTTCATAACAAAAGTATTTTCACGTGAATACTAAAAAGAGAAAAAAAAGTTTGGTGAAAATTACGTCAGATTATAAACGATATATTTAAAATGTCTTATTTAAAAAAACTTTCTTTTCGCTGCGTTAAAAAATACCGGGAGACAAAGACTCTGTTTACTTAATCCATTTTATATTTTGAATTGATTAACTAAAATTATTTAATCAATGACGGAAGCAGCCATTGTATCTTTTAACAGTAGCTGATTTGGCCAAATTCCCCAATCAAAGAGAAATGAATAGAAACCCGTTTATAGGGAGATCGCCACTGTTTTTTAAGTTATAATTCAATCTTTCGAAATCTTTTTAAAGCCAATCAAATTAGCGTGCTTTTTGAGCCTGTGGTGTCTGAACGGGGGTTGGCGAGCGTAGCTCGTAGGGGGGTGGGGGTGAGCCCCCTAGTTTACTATATTAAACTAAATCGTTACACCGAATTCCTTTTACAAATGCCAAAAACTCGCGGCGGAACGCGAAAAACGATAAAAAGCTCATTAAAAATTTATAAAAATTCAAAAATAGCAGAGGACAAAATTTACTATAGTTAGCTAAATCATTGTAATCCGAATGCTTTTAGGAATGCCAACAAATGGGCGCAAAACGCAAAATATCAGTAAAAATTGCAAAATATCTAAATAAAATTCGCAAAGAACTATAAAAATCGAGCAGGCCAAAATTTACTATACTAGACTAAAAACTTAAAGTCAGTTCACGAATGCGGAAAAGTTGTTGCAAAACGCGAAAAAACTCTAAAAATCGTATAAAAAAATCGGCGAAATTTTCAAAAATCACTGTACGAATTCCGAATAAACTTTATTGAAAAATGGACAGAATTTACTATATTGGGCTCAAAGCAGGGATGAGATTTCCGCTTTTTTTTTGCACCAATATATTCTTACATAAAATGGTGTTCTGTTAAATCGCAAAAATGTTCCGATTAAATAATATAACTTATTCTCTAACAAAATACTGGTGTGCAAAAAAGCGGAAATCTCATCCCCAGCTCAAAGATTGAAAGCACATTAATTTTACTAATGTGGAAAAATCGCTGCGAAACTTGAAAAAACACTAAAAATTGCATACAAAATTAAGTTAAAAAAAATCCGAAATCAGGTTTCGAGATGCATAACTAGATACATAAAATTTCTACTAAATTTTGTAGCTCTGCGGGCCACGATCTCTTCAGAACGCAATGGAGAAGCACAAATACAAATTTCTTTACATGTAATTATAGTCTAGCTGGTCCGCACGAAGTTACCGTCATCGCCATGGAACCCGACAAATCGTATTGAAAATCGCATTAAAAAACTCTAAAAATTCAAAAATCAGGGATGAAAAATTTTACTATGTTAGGCTAAACGTTTGAAACCAAATGTTCCGAATGTCAAAAAATTACCGCAAAACTAAAAAACCGTTAAAAATTTCTAAATATTCAAAAATCGCAGGCGAGAAAATTTACTATAATGGAATAATACACTGTAATCAGAATTCTTTCATGAATAACACAAAAAATAGACGCGGAACGGAAAAAAATGTGTAAAAATAGCGCTGAATATCATTAAAAATCGGAGAAATTCAAAAATCGTACAGGACAAAATTTACTACATTAGGATGAAAGTTTAAAACCGAATTCCTTTTAACAATGCCAAAAAAATCGCAGCAAAATGAAAAAAAAAAAACCATACTAAAAACCTCATGAAAAAATTGCAAAAAATTCAAAAATCGTTGTACGAATTCCTAAATAAACTTTATTGAAAAGAGGCCAAAATCTGTTGTATGTTTTTAGTTTGTCCTGACTGACTCATAATGAACGCCGAGCCTCAATCATTGTACCTAGGGCAGTGAAATTTGGAACACATGTACCTTAGATTGTGTAGGCATCGACACCCCCCCCCCCACGGGGTGTTAAAAGGGGGTTGACAAATTTAAAACGTTTCGTCAGCAGTTTTACGTAGGAGCGTGAAATTTCAGAAAATAAATCTACTAAAAAAATAATTAAACACGTATTTCAGCGATTTTAGAAATCAACCCCCCCCCCCCCCCCCTCCCGTAAGGGGGTTAAAGAGGGTCTACAATTTTAGCCATATCTCTGTAGCAGTTTCAGGTAGGAGCGTGAAATTCAAGATCACAAAGCTATTAAAAAATAAGTAAACACGTATTTCAACGATTTCAGGAATCCACCCCCCCCCCCCCCCTAAAGAATTAAAGGGAGGTCGAAAATTTTAGGACATTTCACCATATCTCAGCAGCAGTTTTAGGCAGGAGCGTGAAATTCCAGAAAATAAATCTTTTAAATAATAATTAAACATGTATTTCAGCAATTTTAGAAATCCCCCTCCCCAAAGGGGTTAAAGGGGGAGATCGAAAATTTTAGGACATTTCGCCTTATCTCAGCAGCAGTTTTAGGCACGAGCGTGAAATTCAAGATAACAAACCTATTAAGAAAGTAATATTTAATAATTAGAAAACAGGAATTTTGCCTTTTTAGAATTTAGTGTTGCCCCCTGATGAAAAAAAAAAAAAAAAAAAAAAAATATATATATATATAGATAGTACAAAACATATTTCAGTTTTAAGACTTAAAATACACGCTTTTATTTTATATAAAATGACGTCATTTGCATCCGCTGAAGAATCCCACATTTACGATTCAGTCTTAAACAACATCTACAGAAAAGTATGCATATGACGCAACTATCGCGGAATACTACACAAATCAACAAAAAGCGATGTCGTTATTAAAGAAACTCGACAAAACATTCGGCTATCTAATGAGTCATATGCCTTCATTTATTTGTAACGTTAATATGGATACTTAAAATTAAATTTAGTTTACAATAGCTCCATGTTTTATCAGAAATCATTCATTTATATTTTTTCAAAATAGCAGACGTATTTTAATTACAATTTTTTTTTTGTTATGAGACAAATGGCAACAAAAAGGTATAGTAATCTACTATTTTTCCTTTACTTTCTACAGAAATGGAGTACTTCAGTTGCCACCATTAAAAAAATGGTTTTAAAAACTACAAAAAAATTAATATCTCAAAAATAAATTGTGATGCAGTTTTCAAACAAACTGTATTTAAAAGTACTTTTTTCCTTATACGACGACGGTGTAAAAATTGAAAATGTGCAATACTTAGAAGTTTAACAAATTGCAGTAGAGTTTATCAGTCTTTAACCGTACGATGATACATTTGCTTCGTTTTCTGACTGGCTTATGTAACGGAACGTTATTTTTTAGGGACGACACTTTAATTGTTGCCCGAAAGAAATAGCACACCGGGGGCGAATTAATACGCTTTCATGCCAACGTTTCGTGATTTTTCACTCTGAAAATTTGTTTTAAAATAGCAAATTTGTTTTTTTTATACCCAGCCACTAGCAAAAATCTGCCAAAAGTCGCAATTCTTATTCGTTTAAAATAGCATTGTATAACTATGGCAGAAAGACATGAGTTTGGTTTTCCAGCCATTCTGGAAAAGACCTTCAAACCAAAAGAGAGTATAAGCAAGAGTTATTAGATCCTTCAAAGGACCCTTGACAAATCTTTTAATCTTAAAACGCGACCCTTCACAAAATTTTTCACCCTAAAACAAGACCCTTCACAAAAATTTTCACCCAAAAACTTGGCCCTTCACAAAATGTAACCATAAAACTTGAACACAAAAATTTAACCATAAAACAGAACCCTTCACAAAATTTTTTGTCATTAAAATAGACATTTTACAAAACGTTTTCATCTCTAAACTGAATTTTACACAAATTTAATAATTTTTAAGCAAAATCTGACCTATTTTATTCATAATAGTTCGCGAGTTTTTTTTTTCATATTTAATACCTATTTTATTCATAGTTTCTATTAAAACGGAACCTAAATATAATAATTTAAAATTCACAAAATTATGACTAGATTTTTCCCCCAAACGTAAAAAAATCTCCACAATTTCTAAACTAGTCGGATGTGCCAAACCCCAAACTTTCTTCTATATCATACATGTTAATCATGGGTGCAAGTTTGAAATTTGGCCAAGACTTAAAATATTTTGAATCCCCCCCTCCCTTCCTCACTGAATGAGTACATACACACGCCAGCGTTCGAAATCCTTGGTGGTCCGCTGGTCCGAGACCACTAAAAATTCAATCGGACCACTAATTTAAAAAATTGAGTGGTCCGCAGGACCAGTAATTTTTTTCCCTCTCTGAGAGATAAACGTAAATATTCCTGTCCCTGAGAAAACCGCAACCAAACACAAACCACAGAATTTTATTTTATTTAAAATAATAATAATAATAAATAAATAAAAAATCACATTAAAACTTACAGACAGTTGAAATAAATAATCGGAAATAAAATACATAATTAATAATTTTATAGTTTTTGTTTATGAACTGTTTATTTAATTTTTAGAAAATTATATTTTTAAATTTTATTATGCCGAAAATTTTGGGTAACTGAAAGGAAGTTTGGTTTATATTCTAGGAGGAGGAGGGGAGGTGTGTCACTCAAAGGGTTAAAGGTACTTCATAGAATTTTTTGTAGCGGGCCAGTAAACTCTGATGTTTAGTGGTCCTTGGGACCAGTGACTTTTTTTTTATCAATTCTACCGCTGCACACGCACTGATGCCACCACTTAAACAAAACCCAACACGTTAAATATTATATGCAGTAAAATTCAGTTATGTTGAAACCGAATAATAATAATAATAAATAAGCGCATATGCATGTAAAACATTTATATTTATGTAAACAGTATTAGTAAAAAATTTATAGTATACTAGATGTGAAAGCAACAGTAAAAAAACTCTCAATTATTTCAGGAATAAATATCAAACCAAATAAAAGTACCTTAAAAGAAAGTTTAAAAAAAAATCAAAGACTACTAAATTACAAATTACATTGATGATATAAGTATAAATTACGGCAAATGAAATTATTCAAGTTTTATCATTATTTTCATTTTATTTTGCTAGCATTAACAATTTTTTTGCATGTAAAATTACCATCAATTTAAAAAAAATTCACCAGAGTTATGAAAGAAGAAAGTCAATTGGATATATTCTTTTTATAAAAATAAGAAAATTCATTTGCATTTCTCCCTGACAATTTGATGAAAGTCTCAATTTTTTTGCGATCCTTTTAATGAAATTCGCGTTTTTTCCACGATCATTAGCCAGGGGTCGATGCAGGTTTTTATTCTTGCGGTCCATTTTGTGAAAAGTAAAAGTTATTTTTGTGAATTTTATTATATTTTTGTGAAAAATAACATTTTGTAACGAAAGTTGAAATCCAGTTACTCAAATTCGAACCAAGAATTTATTAACAAAAACTTTTTTAAATCCCCTTGCTAAAGTTAGTTTTTCGTGGCCTGGTTTTATTTATAAACTACATATTTTAAAACAGATTTTATGAAAAAGAATTTTACGAAGGGTGTCTATTTTATTAAAAGGAATTTTGTAAAGGAGCCTTTTGCCCATTTTATTAAATTTATTTTTGTGAAGGGGCCCTAAATATGCCCCAAATTTTGCCTGGATCGACGCCTGTTAGCTGAAATTTGCATTTTTTTCACGATCTTTAGCCGAAATTTGCGTTTTTTCTACAATTTCGAAGAAATTCGCGTATTTCCCCCGATATTTTGACGAAATCCGCGTATTTAACACGATCTTTTGACGAAATTCGCCTTTTTCCGCAATTATTTGACGAAAATTATGTTTTTTTTTCGCAATTCTTTGATGAAAATCGTGTCTTTTTCGAGATCCTTTAGAGAAAATCGCTTCTTTTTCGCGATCTTTTGACGGAGATAGAATCTATTTCGCGCTTCTTTGATGGAGACCACGTCATTTTCGTGAAAAATGCAGCATAGCAGTGCCACCTGTTGGGCGATTTATACCAAAAACTTAATCAGCATCAATTTATATCAAGGACTAACTGTATATAAATTTTTATTAAATTCCGTGCATTAGTTCTTGAGATAGAGAACCCAAAAAATTTGTGTCACAGACAGACAGGCATTTTGTAAAAATATGTTTTTCGGAATCTCCGACCCCTAAAAACGTATAAATCCGTCGAAAACTTTCACGAATCCAACACTTTCTTCTTTTAAAGATAGAAAAAAGTAAAAACAGGACCCTTGTGAGAAAAGTATAATCAGACCTCTGATGTTAGTTAAACTCAGTATGTTAAATTTCAGTTGATAAATGTACTTTTTGAAAATGCACATGCCACTTTTATCAACTAAAATTACATTTTTTTTCTGTCACATACCACCTTTATCATCTGAGCTCTTCAATTGTACGAGCTATAGAGGGTATCTGGCAATGTATCACCTGTGGTGGTCTAACGGAAAAATGCCTCAAAATTAATGTATTAATTTATAATCAAGTTCTAAAAATATCAGAATATTGTAATGCCATCGGAAATACAACTGTGAACGTAATTTTAATAATTTTCGCCAGTCATGAAGTGAGCCAAAAATCGATTACAAAATTCCATCTTTACATACAATAAACGGTCAAGTGCGAGTATCACTCGCGCACAGAGGGTTCCGTACAATAAATATATGAATTAGTAATTGTATTATTAAAAAAAAAAAAAACGTTGCTAAAAGAATACTAACACTTCGTAAAAAACTATGCAAAGTAGGGTTGGGTATAACAGTATATACTACAAAAATGTAAATGGATATACCATGAAAGTTCAAAGAGATACCTAAAAAATATCACATACAGCTATTCTGTATAACTATAGGTCAAAATTAACATTTTTACCCATTGGCCACTGCACGGATTTTTTTCACTGGCCAGTTTTTTTAAACCACTGGTCAGTAACAAAGTTATGTACGCTTCATACAAAATTGTGTTTTTTTTCTAACTATCAACATTGTAATTTACTAATATATATTACTTACCATTCGGTATGATTACACTCAACTGAAAAATTTTATTTTTACTATTAATTGCAATGAAATAAATTCACAGGAAATTTTCAGAAAGGTTACAGCAAGAGGGGGACCCCCCCCCCCCTCTCGGCACTAACTAATATGCATTTTTCTGCGACCATTTAACGAATTGCGCGTTTTCTTCGCGATCTTTTGACGAAATTCACGTTTTTTTCGTGACCTTTTGCAAAATCTGCGTTTTTCGCGATTCTTTTGACGAAATTTGCGTTTTTTCCGCGATCTTTTCACAAAATTGTGTTTTTTGTAATCTTTTAACGAAATTTGTGGGGTTTTTTTTTTGCCATTCTTTGAAAATATTTGCATTTTTTTTCAAGATTTTTTGACGAAATTTGCGTTTTTTCCGCGATCTTTTGATGAAATTTGTGTTTTTTCCGCAATCTTCATGAAATTTGCGTTTTTTCACGATCTTTTGACGAAAGTTGTGTTTTTTCTGCGATCTTTTCACGAAATTTGCGTTTTTTCCACGATCTTTTGACAAAAGTTGCATTTTTTTCACGATTTTGTCACGAAAGTTGCGTTTTCTCCGCGATCTTTTCAAGAATTTTGCGTTTTTTTCTGCGATCTTTTCACGAATTTTGCGTTTTTCCGCAATAGTTTGAAGAATTTTATGATTCTTTTTCGCGATTCTTTGTCGAAATTTGCGTTTTCCGATATTTTCACGAAATTTGTGTTTTTTCCGCGATTTTTTGACGAAATTTACGGTTTTCCACGAAAGTTGCGTTTTCTCCGCGATCTTTTCACGAAATTCACGTTTTTTCGCGATTCTTTGACGGAATTGGTGATTTTTTTCTACGAACGATTGACGAAATTGATTTTTTTCGGCGACTATATCGAAATTAGCGATATTTTTATGCCCGAATTTTCGGACTGATGACCGTTTTTTTTCCGGAACCGAATGCCTTAAATTTTCGGAAAATTCAAGACAGAATCACCCCTGCTACTTTCTTTTCTTACGTTAGGGAGAATTGCCGCAATTCCGAACGCATTTCACCCCTTTCTTCCCTGGCATCGATCTGTCAACTATTGTATTTGGCGAGTGAGGACAATAAAGTTAATCGCCACGTTTTAAGTGTTACTCGACGCCTGGCGAGTGGCGAGTGCTAATTTTGTGTTATATGTATAACTCATTTTTACTTTATTCTATCTTTACAAGTAGAAAGTATTGGATTCGTGAAAATTTTCGAATTCCAGTTTTCGGCGGATTCGCCCAGCAGCTGGCGCTGTTATACTGCATTATTCATGATTTCCACAGTAGCTATATTTCAAGAATTAAAGTACGGATTTTCAGAAAACTTCAGATTCAGTTAGTCCTAGATATAATTCGGTGCTGATAATCTTTTGGTGTAAATCGCCCAATAGGTGGCGCTGTTATGCTGCATTATGCATGATTGTCGCAATAGCTCTATCTCAGGAACTAATGCACGAATTTTCATCAACCTTCTGATTCAGTTAGCCCCTGATATAAATTAGTGCTGTTTAGTTTTTGGTGTAAATCGCCCAACAGGTGGCGCTACTATGCTGCAATTTTAACGATTTCCGCAATAGCTGTATCTCTAGAACTAATGCATTAATTTTCATCAAACTTGAGATTCTGTTCGTTCCTGATATAAACTGATCCTGATAAGTTTCTGGTGTAAATTGCCCAAGAGGTGTCACTGCAACTCAGAACGTTTCACGATTTTCGTAATAGCTCTATCTCAAAAACTAATGCACGGATTTTCATCAAACTTCAAATTCAATTACAAGTTCATGAAAGTTGTCCCTCATTAGATTTTGGTATAAATCACCTAACCGGTGGCGCTGCTGTGCTGCATTTATCATCTAGTATTGACATGATGAGAGAGAAGAAAGTTTTGGGATTGCCACATCCAACTAGTTTAACCCCTTAACAGTGTGGCCCGAACTGGATTCGGGCAAGAACACTTTGCTTGCTTCGTTATTAAAAGCATTTTGATACCACTAATTTGTAACTGTAAATTTATCTTTAATGATTGTCAGATACTTTTCGATTAAGTAAGGTAAATATTTTAGTATGGAAAAAGTGGTGTCCAGCCCAGTTTTTAATTTTTTTGTAAGAAAACAAATGTCACTGTTAAGGGGTTATTATCTTAAACTCTTTACAGGTATATGTTTAGGAAAATTTTAGGTCCTTTAAAGGACCCTTCACAAAATAATTTATCTTAAAACAGGACCCTTCACAAAATTATTTACCCCCAAACAGGACCCTTCACAAAACATTTTATCCCAAAACAGGACCTTTCACAAAATTATTTGTCTCTTAAATAGACCTTTCACAGAATTTTTTCACTTTCAAATTGAACTTTTCACAAATTTAGTCATTTAAAAATAAAATCTGGCCTGTAAGTAAGCAGTTGAACTCACCAAAGAGCATACTACTTAGTTTTTATACATGGAGGATAGGACATGAAGGCATTGATAATTTAAAATTCACAAAATTATGACTAGAATTTTCACAAAAATAAGAAAAACTTCACAATTTCACAAAAACAGGACCCTGTGAGAAAAGTCTGGACAGACCCCTGCTTTATAATGAACTTAAGTCGGCACTGACAATAAAAGAAATACATATTTAAACTTCATTTGGCATTTCATTAAACTAAATTCAGCATAGTAATAACCTTTCTTTCTACAGTGTAGCTAAAACAAAACATTAGTTCAAAGTTTACATTTGGCATTGTGCTCAGCGCGCTTCGAAAGGAGGTCACAAAAATTGCAACGCCGCCTTGGTCCTTGCCGCGTTTTTCCAGATAGGTTTTTAATTAACTTTTAAAGCCACTCGAGGCGTATTGAAAGAGCCATTCAGTGCACAGTGTCGCGAATTCCATAGTATTTATGTAATTCATTCTAATTAAGGTGTCTCAAAGATCTCAAAAATTAGAAAAAATGAAAAAAAAAAAGAGACCATTTTCAACATTTAATATCTTAAAATGTATATGATTTTAAAACACAATTTTTATTGAGATGAAAGATATAAGTAAGTTCTTTCATTTTATGTATTTAAAAAATTGCAAGATGCAGAATTAGCATTTACAGGGGAATCCAATCTGTCAGACATTTGACAAGCAGAAAATTGGTATAACAGCTTACGCGCACGATTAAAAAATAAATATTGCAACTAGAATAAAAATTTTGGTGCCTACTTATACTTCAGATTGTAATAATTACCCTGAACCTAAATAAATTTGCATTTAAAACATTTTTATAATTTCAACACAAAGTTGTATTTAGCTAATAGAAAATTTTGAAAATTTCAACAACATAATCATTTAAAACAATAAAAGGAAATTTTAGATTTAGTTTATACAGATTAACATAAAACGTATGTTTTGAAAATTTCATGAAAAAATATTCAAAAGTTTTTGCGCGTTATGCCCAAAAATGTCATTTGGAGAAAAATGACTTATAAGTTTCGAAAATGCCGCTTAAGCTATTGAGCGGGTATAATTCAAAAAGCCATAACTTCTGTTCTAATGAAAATTTGAAGGAAACAATTATATTAAAATGTTCAGAAAAGATAGAAGATTAATATCTAAAAAAATTAAAATTTTTTGAAGCTTTAAGAGTCCTGAGACCCCTTGAATTAGTCTGTTTTTAACAATTTGATGTTTATTGCTTTTATACTTTTACTGGCCATTGCATTACACACATATATCATTAAAAGTTGTTGAATAGGCTTTAAAAGCCGATGGTACATAGAGTACGTCGCCCCTGTCATTATGTATGTCCATACCGTCCATATCTTTAAGGGTTAATATCTCGGCTAATTACTGACGATTTTTTTCGAAAATCATAATCAACAATGCTTTTATAGTTCTGCTACGATAGGTACTTACAGCGCTGCTCAACAGTTTTGCTGAATGCCCGTAAATCGAAATTTGTGCTTAACGGAAAAATGCGATTTTCTCAAAAACTAGCTGACCTAGGGTAATCGCTATAATTTTCCTGCAAGGTTTAAATTAACGTCTACTCCCTGTAATTTTTTCATAATTTTAGTTTCAGTAGATTCGGAATTAGATGGGGGGGGGGGAGGGAAGGACATATTTTTGCGCTACATTTTCGACTTATATCTTTGAAAATGTAATATTTAAAATTAAAAGAAATGTATTTTTGAATTCAGCGTTACGAGTTACGAAAGCTTCCACATGATACCCCACACGATATACAAAGAAAAGATTTTTTTTCAAGCAACTTAATTTGCCCATATACATTTTTACTAAATATATTTATAAATGTTTAATAATCTGAAAATATGTGGGTCAACAGTCTTTATTACTTCCCCCAATTTGAACTTTCCACGTTCCATAGTTTACAAGTAAAATGGCTGTGACAGACAGACACAAGAGTGATCTTATAATGGTTCCGTTCTTACTTTCGAAGTACGGAACCCTAAAAACCAGGTTGAGTGTAATAATCCGATCCAATCTTTTAGCCTAATATTGTAAACTTTGTTTTCTTTTCAATAAAGTTCTTCAGAATTTGCACAGCGATTTTTGAATATTTTTATGCGACTTTTAGACTTTTCTCGCGTTTCGCGGTGATTTTTTGGTACTCGCAAAAAGAATTCGATTTCAGACTTTTAGCCTAATATAGTAAACTTTGTTCTTCCCGATTTTTAATTTTTTCGCGTTTCGAGGCGATTTTTTCATAAACAAAATTCAATTCAATTTTTTAGCCTGTTTTAGTAATTTTTGTCATTTGTGCTAAACGATTTTTGAATTTTTAGCAGTTTTTATGGTGAATTTTCGAAATTCGTGAAAGAATTCCGATTACAATGCTTTAGCACACTATATTAAATTTTGTGCTTTACGATTTTTTCAATTTTAGTGTTTATTTGCTTTGACTTTTTGACATTCGTAAATGGAATCCTTTTCTAAATTTTTAGCCTAATATAGTAAATTTTGTAATTTTGATAATTGAATTTTTAGCGATTTTGAATGTGGTTTTTAACGCTAATTTTAACTTTTTTTTCATGTTCTGAGGCAATTTTTTGACATTCATATAAAGATTCCAGTTTCAAACTTTATCCCCCGCGATTCTTGAAATTTTAGAGGTTTTTAATATAAAATGACTTCGGTTTCAAACTTTTAGCTTAAGAGACTACTTCAGTCAGACGAAAACAGCCATTCGATAATGTTAACCCAATGGGAGAATTTTTTTAAGATATCTCGTTTGCATTTCAATATTTTTAAATGTTTTTTTTTCATTGGATAGCTGAGATTGATCTCCACATCTGCCGTTTTTAACACTTTCCAACAAAGTTGAAAAGTGTTTATGCATTCGGTTTGTCTGTCCGTCTGTCCACGCCCTAAGTCCCGTAAATATACTCGGACTTTCATTCAATTGATAAGCGTTATTTCGGGTCACCAAGGCATGTTTGGTATTGCATATAAAGTATATGAAATTAATAGTTTATTCACAGGCCATTCAAAAGAATTCCATTACATTATGGTATGGAGAAAAATCGTTTGCAGAGTATCTTAATGAGATTACGCTATTTCAAATGTATTGAACTGATATAAATCCCTGAATTTCACTAGAAGATGATTACTGTAGAGTAGGGCGTTCATAAAATTGTCGTTCATTTACAGGGACACGCAAAATAAATCGGTTACAGTACTGTCTTTGAGTAATAATTGCTGGGAATGCGTTTTAAAATTCGGTATGCGCTTTTAAATTTAACTAATTTTTTGGATGTTACTCGTTGTATATAAATTCTATACCTCATGTACAGAGTTGCACAAAAGAACTCACGTCGGATAATTTTTCGATTGTAGATGGGAACAGCTAAAATTGGTTTTTCAAATGTGTTATGCGTTTCCATATGGTTGAATTAGACATCATATTTCAACTTATTAAACGGTGCAGTTTTGTTACGTTATTCTGAATGCGTTGGCAAGTGTTTCATAATCTGTGCTTGACGCATGACTTTTTCTTGTTTACTTTTTATTTTGTTTTCAGGTATTTTTAATTAGGGCACTTTCACTTTCAGAACCGGTTCTGAAAGTGAAAGCACCCTCATAAAAAAATCTGGAAACAAAATCGAAAAAGTAAAAAAAACGGCCTTTGTATATCAGATAGACTTCAGCTATCCAGTACAAAAAAAAAAAAAAAAAAAAAAAAAAAAAATTTAAAAATATTGAAATGCAAGCAAGATATCCTAAAAAAATTCTTCATAGGATTAGCGGAAACCGGAAAAAACGTAACAGGAAAAAAAAGGGACAGAAAAATCAAGAGCGGAAAAAACGTGACAAGGAAAAAATGGGACCGTTTGGTGCTGAGGTGAAAATTGGCGGTCGCCACTCGCCACGTGGCGATTAAAGTTGTAAAAATGGCGATTAAAAAATCGGCCATCGATCGCCACCCTAGTCGCCACTCGCCAAGTGGCGATAAAAAATCTGTTATCGATCGCTAAGTGAAATATAACTTTTTTCATAGAAATATGCATCTCTAGTTTGATTACATCTAATTAGCAAACTGCTTATTTCTATTTCCTACCGGATGCAAGCAGATTACAATGATTTAGCTGTATTTTCAATATTTTGGCTTTTTGCCATTGCCCTTCAGTTGGATTATTTTTTCAAGAAATACAGTTTTATTCTGCAAAATATATTCATCAGCTTTGATTGCACATGCATTTCAAATAATTTATTCCTTTCCCCCCCCCCCCCCCCCACCGGATGCAAACGTGTTTTAAGAACATTGCAGTATTTTCAATATTTCGACTCCTGCCACATGCTCACCAGCTTAGATTTCAGCCGCATGTAATGTGTGTAGTATGTTAATAACACATTTACTTATTAAATAAAATTCAAATAACACTTTATCGGGTTTTATTAATTATTTTTTTTTATTGTATACACCTAACTGTTGGAATTTTGATTTAGTTATTTTTTATATAAAGAAAGTAATAGTAATTTGATTGATAATAGAAACATGAATGAACATATACAAATAATCTAAAAATATATTCTAAAAAAATCCATATGATAACAGATTTTGTGGTTTTAAAGTAATTTTCTTGAATTTTGACAGCTTCCCTATTCTTATCATGAATAGTTGGCTGGTATAAAACTGACTTATAAAAAAATTATGTATATATACAACAATTATAGTTTATGTAGATGTCAAGAAAATTTGAAACATTATAGTGGCCACTAACTTTAAAAAGTGGCCACTAATCAAACTGAGTCTACCGGCCACTGGCTACTAACTGAATTTCCCAGTTTTCACCTATAGGCTTGTATTTTGTCCGGTATTGAGCTGTTATAACACAGCCAGGCAAATACAAATATTTTAAGTCAGTCAATGTCTACAAATGCGTTTATTGAAAAAGTGTAAATATTTGCATTACAATAATTCTCCTACTTGATTTTTGATATTCACGAGTGGGAATATGAATATTTTCCATCGATATTTACAAATGCAAATATTGCAAAATAGAGTGAATATTCGCATACGAAAATGCTCGTTTACATAACGACTTGATTTTTGACTTAAATTCACATAAACTTTTTTTTCTGTAAATTTTAAAGAAATCAGCTATGATAATTACGATGGGAAAGGTTTTTTTTTTTTTTACTTAATACTATTTAAATGGTTTGTTTATTAATATAAAATTGTATTATTTATTAATAATAACATTTTTTAGCCTTCCTGATTCAAATTTTATATGTTCTGATCAGTAGCAGTAGGGATGCCCCGAATATTCAGCCACATTACCGAATATCAAACTATTTGGCATGCCTTCGGTTTGGCTGAATATCAGAGTATTCGGCCGAACCGAATACTTAAAAAAAAAATTAAAACACATTTTTGAAAATGTTTCACAATTTCTACTTTTAACTGTCAACTTATGCATAAATATGTAAATTATTTATAAATGTATTTAAAATAATTAGAAACAAAATCATATTTAAATAAGGTAGAGTGTTTTTAGATTACTTATTTGCTGTTTGTAAAGTATAACTTAAGAAAATTAACCATGAGGAGGATTAAAATGATGTACGAATGCAAGTTCCAAAATTTTGTTTAGTAAATAGTCTGTCTCTTGCTTTTTCACAAATTAAGAGTTTTTAAAAAAATTAGAAAAATTTTGGGGGTTGATAATAGGTATCAAGACAGACAATTTTTGTTTAGGAAACCATAATCGCAATCCACTTATCCAGTCATAAATACATTGTATCTCATCTCACTGAAAGTTAAACTTGGATTTTCGTTTGTTACTTTAACAATCATGAAGATATCATAACTATATTGTCAACTGACTTGCTTTGATTTCTGTAAAATATGATACGATGAGAAGTGCTGGAAAATGTCAGCATTCATAGCTAAAGAACTATGAGCTAGACATTCCTTTATTCAGAATCCGGTTGATTGTATTTATACTGTGTCACTGACCAAATTTCAGTCATTTTCACTGATATCATCACATTTAATACAAACAAAATTAATATGAAACAAATCTCCTTAAAATATCTTCATTATTGATAAAGTTGTAAATAAAAATTCAGTTTCAGCTTGTTTCACACCCAATATATTAATTGGATGTATTGCAATTTTGATGGAATAAATGGATTGAGATATTGTTTCTTGTTAAAAAAAATGTTTGTTTTGACCATATTATCCCCGTTGAAAGTTTGTTGCAAGATTTTACAAACAACCTGAATGTTTACAATCTCTGAAAATGATCGCCCACTCCAGACACTGACCTAGGTTACATTTAAAAACTTACTTGCTAAATCAAAGAGAGTAGTAAAGTTATTCTTGCTGAGCTGTCATTATTAGGCTAGATTGTATTATTTATTTATTTTCCCTTTATTCTCTTTGTGAGAAGTAAACAGTATATCACTCTGTATCGTAATGTGGCAAGTTAAAACCCCTAATCATGACCAATTTGGGGCATTTTCTTTTAGACATCTTATAACACACATAGATAAGCAAAGTAAAAGTTTGCAAAGAAATACTCCTGTAAATAAATCTACTGTTTTTTCTACTATTATCCTCCTAGAAATTTTTCTTTTAAGTTGTGATCATCTTTTTGTGATACCCTGTATATAGATGTGAGCAGTACCGGGTACAAAATTTATGCATACATGCAGTGATGTAGTCGTATAAAAAACAGAGGGTATACGCAGAAGGCAGAGCGTATACCCTAGAGTGTATATACTATAGCTGTCTTGAGAAACAGAGGGTATACGGTGTTCCTTAAAAAAATCCAGAAGGTATACGGCGTATACCCCCCGTGTACCCTCCACTACATCCCTGCATACATGCAATATGAATGAAGTTTAGTACTAGCCACTTCCACATTATTTGCAAAAAAAATTCTATATAGATAATATAAGGGGCCCACCAGAATAATGCTTGCACCGGGGCCCTTGATAGCTTAAGTCGGGCCCTGTATATACATATTAATTAAAATCCATATATACTTATTAATTAAAATTTAAAATTTTTATTTTATAACTAAATAAAAAATATGCATGAAATTGCAATAAAATAGAGAAAAGAATTAATGTATAACCTATACCTGTACAGTACATGAAAAGGTTTAAAACTCCATATAAGATATATATGCATGCTTTTCAATGGTGCGTAGTTATTAATGTTATCCTCAAGCACATGAATTTTTATAGCCTCGAACTTAAGTAAAAATATTGTCCATAGCCTTTATAACTTTACCAAGTTTGAATTTTCCATGTTTCATAATTTTCAAGAAAAACAGCTGTGACAGACAGACACATGAGTGATCTTATAATGGTTCCATTTTTACTTTTTAAGTACAGAACCCTAAATGTAAACGAGTATGAAAAGAGCATGGGCAATCAACTACCAATTGTGGTAATTCTATCCTGGTAGCAAAAAGTTCGAGACGGGAGACGGGCATCGCAGATTTTCTTTTCTAGTTTGCAGATTATTTTTCTAATGAACCTTTATTTCGCTTTATATTATGTTTAACTCTTCATTACTTAACACAAAAACTTAAGATTATTATTAGTAAAATTAATAAAATGCACAATAACGTCAAAGGTAAGTGATCGTTTGATTAACGCTTCAATTGTAAAATATTTTACCTGCAGATTATTTTCTGCCCCTGGAGTATCTGTTGCAGACACATGGAGAATTTTCTGCTACTGGGAATTCTACCACACTCTTAGTTACTTTACTTTCTTGTACTAACTTAAAATTTCTTTATTGAGATAGATTTTTTAAAAGAAAATATGCTTGAAAAATATTTCAAGTCATAATTATCACTATTAAACCTATATTTTTTATATTTGCAATGTATTTCATAAAAGGTTGAATACTCAAAATCAATGAAATCCATTATAATCAGCATAGCTTCTTTTTATGTGCTTGTTTGTTTGTCTTTTACATATTGGATGTTCGTCTATTACTACAGGTAAGATTACATAATTTTTATAACTATATTGTGGCAACAATCAAATTTTGTGGGAGTTGAATGTTTTTGAACTGCCTCTCAATAAAAATACATTTTTGTTATAATACACTGTATGTAATTTTATAAATTATATAGATAAACATTAAGGTGTCCAAAAATCATGGTAATTCCTGTTTGTCTGTTACAATACCACTTCGTTGCACTATCATTATGACATCGCCAGATGATAAATAAAATAATTTTTTTCTATCAGTGCATTTTTTAAAGTATTTTTTTAAATCCAACGATCCATGATTAAAAAAAAAATATATATGTACATATATATGTGTGAGAGTGAGAGCATGAGTATGCATGACATAGCAGATTTTTACAGAAAAAATGTTTAAGAAAAGTACTTGTATTTACAGTTTCAAATTTTACATAAATTTGATACATATATTAGCAAGAAATTTGAAATATATATACTCTTAGCAAGGCAATGTCCACAAGACATCCTGTGGACATGCCAGCATTCAGTCGCCTATCCGACGTACACTTGACAGTGCAAGAGGGAAGTTTCAAATAAACCCAGTGTTCGGAGCCCCTGCCTTTGGCAGCAAGACTCATACTTTACATGTCTATCCAACGTACATATGAATGTGCGAGATGCAATCTTCCAAACAATCCCAGTGTTGGAGGTCTAATAAATTATATGAATAAATATTAAAAACAAATTATATGAGTGTAAATATTAAAAAAAAAAAAGATATAGTACAGGCACATCTATAAATAAACACAGCTTTCAGTGAACAACAAAAACAAAAAAAGGTTTAGTAAAATTAGAAAAGAAAGTGCAGGTCAGGCATATAAAGAAATTGGTGTTTTAAATACATAGAAATTCAACAAAAAGCCTCAACATTATAGCATATAGGAGCATAATGCAATTAGACAACAGTGAAATTTACCTTTTTGAAGATTTTAGAGTCCTATTGAAAATATACATGATAAAATAAGTTCTTTAGAAAAGAAATATACAATGAAATATTTTGTACACCAGGAAATAGCTCTGCTTCAAAATACATTATACATAGAATCATAAAATTTACTAATTTATAGTGCAATCATGCCCAGGTTTCTATCAAGGAAAACTATTCTTACTAACAATATCAAATGACACCGTTTATGATTTGGACTGTTTATTATTTTATTTCTGATTTTTAAATGTTAAAGAATTACAATGAAAAAAAAATTAACATAGGTACTGAATACTTATTTTCAGATCCATCTGTTTCAAAAAGCAAAGAGATCATTAGGAACTTTTTAGTAAAGCAGAGGTATTTTAATAAAAGATCAGTACAAATATTGTTAATACTGTTTATTTAAGATGTCATAGTTTCTTGGGATGGCCAACTGTGAATATTAGTTGACAATTAAATAAAAAAATAACTAGTTACAAAGATCACAACAGTTAACCTTATACAGTAGACTCCCTCAAATCCGCAAATGCCTAAAATCCACCCATTATCACAGATGTAAACAATGAAACTTTCAGTTCAGATGTAGGGGCAAAATTACAGAATTTTTTAGTTTTATACAGATTCCATATGTATTTTGATATGTAATTCTCGATAATATGACTGAACTCGTGGTTTTCCACGAAAGAAGTATATATTTATTTGTGAAAAAATCAAGATATTACTGCTGTTTTGGTTATTAAGACTGGCTAAACCTGAAATAAAACTTCCTTACTTTATGATTTTGATGTGAATTAATAGGGTACCTTTATGAGGCAAGTTTCATTGAATAATTCAAGAAAAATGTATCTCATCTTTATTATGCATATTTAATACATTATTAATTATTTACTTGACCGTTAATACTTTTAATTATTTAATCATTTTTTAAATTATCTTACTTTTTATCATTTTAGTTTATTACTTTAGTTAAATATTGTAATATTTTAGTATATTGCAAGCATCCATTATAATTTTGATTGCATTATTACATTCAAATTAAAGTTTAAAAAAGGTAAACAAAGCAATGACCAGAAATCCACAAAATTCTAAAATCTGCAGAACCTCTGGTCCCAAGCTGTGCAGATTTGAGGGAATCTACTGTATAATGCTTTCATAAAATAAAATTTAAATAAAACTGGATTATGCATTTTACAGGTACATGGATCTTCAGTACATATAACCCATTTTCTGATAATGACAATCTTTTATTGCCATATTTTAGCACTATGGTACAATGAGCAGTCAATTTGGAAAGTTTCTATTATTAAGATGCGAGTTATTATTTTTATGTATAAAAAACTAAGATTTCCTTTCATGACAAAAAGAACTCACTTGAGTTTGAATAAAAAATTCAAATTAGAAGTTTGGGTACTTTTCGGTTAGCTGGGCACCAGTGTTATATTTACATATTTATATACATACATATATGTAAATATACATATATATACATATACACATATTGTATATATACACAAATATATATAATGTAAATATATATGTATATATACATACATTTATATGTATAACACTGGTGCCCGGCTAATCAAAAAGTACCCCAACTTCTTGCAATATAACTGAAATGACGACAGCATGTGACAATAGCATAAATACACTCACAGGAAATCATAGCAAAACTGAATTCTGGATATGTTCCTCCCTTTCTCTATTTTAAATGCACAAGTATATAGATAAAAGGTGGTAGGAGGGACCTAATTATGTCATATTATTGATGTGAATTAACTACAGTGAAATACGTTTAACACGAAAATGCTTAACATGAAATATCGGTTAACATGAAATGATATAGTTGTCCGGACAATATACGATGCAATTTAATACATTTTTGTTCTTTTAACATGAAACAAAAATCGTTTAACACGAAAAAAATTCGTTTTTGAACTAGTTAGTTTAAATTGAAATTGGTGAATTTTGTGATAAAACCACTGAATTTTAGGTGAAAATCAGAGAATTTCGTGTCTTTTGTAAATTAGCTTATGTTTTATGAGCACAATGGCTGAGAAATTGGTGCAAAAACAAACTGCTATTTCGCTTTAAATGAGGATGAAGCTGCCAGGGGTGATTGTGACTCAGAGTGAAAAACCCTGAAAATTAATCGATACAAAGTGAAAAACCCTGAAAATTATCGATGCAAAGAGAATATCAATTTACATAACAACTGATGCTGCAACAGCATGACAATCAAATGACATATTTCTGCTATTGTTTGAAATATACAATTGCAGAAAAACATAATTTGATAAACTTATGTTAATTTCACTGAAAGCTAAATGACTTCATCAAATGGAGAGTGCAATTTATCTTGTTATATGCAAAGTTCGAATTCTATATTCAGTAAATGAATTTATTCTAAGTACTCATGAAATAAGTACAAATTATGTGTTAAGAGTTATCTCTTAGTAGAATTAATGCAAGTCATATCTAGTTATTTGAAAACAGTAAAAAAATGTCAAAACCAATCCAATTTTACTTCTAGGTGGCTAAGTATTAGAAAAAAATAAATAAAAATCTATTTTTAAAGCTTTACTCTTACACAAGATAAATTTCTTTTTCCTGCTTTCTTCTTGGGTATTACACATTAGAGATATGCGATTCTGAACATTTTTGTACTGAGATTGAGATAGATAACACAATACCAGGGGTGATTGTGAGTAAAAAAAAAAAAAAAAAATGTATCTGAAATTCACAGCAACTTTTCTGAAAGGTTACAGAAGAGAGGGTGGTGAGAGAATCTCTCCTGGTTCTAATTGTGTTTTTTCTGCGATCCTTTCACGAAATTTGCGTTTTTTCCGCGATTTTTCGGCGAAATTTGCGTTTTTTCGCGATTTTTTAAAGAAATTAATGTTTTTTCCCCGTGATCCTATAACAAAATTTGCGTTTTTTCTGCGATCCTTTGACGATATTTCCGTTTTTCTAGCGATTCTTTGACGAAAATCGCATTTTTTCCCGCGATTTTTTGACGAAATTCGCGTTTTTTTCAGCTATTGTTTGAAGACACTGTTTTTTCTTCATGTGATCCTTTAATGAAGTTTGCATTTTTCCCGCGATCCTTTGGCAACATTTCTGTTTTTCCCGCGATCTTTTGACGAAAATCTTGTTTTTTTCGCGTTATTTAAAGAAATTTGCGTTTTTCCAGCGTTCCTTTGACGATATCCATTTTTCCGCGTTCCTTTGATGATATATCCGTTTTTCCCGCAATCTTTTGACGAAAATCGCGTTTTTCCACCGCGATGTTTTGACGAAAATCTTACTTTTTCCGCTAAACGTAACGATCTCATAAACCCGGAAGGATCGACCAAAAAACCCGGAAATCCGGGCTACACCCGGAGCACAATCACCCCTGAGCTGCTTAATGCAGTTGATGAAAAAGAAGGACAAAAACAGAAATCTGCAAAGAGTTTTGCATTGCCAATTCTACATTATCAACAATAATAAAAAACAGGGATCCCATTTATGTTAATGTTTGAGCGTTGTATGTTTAAGCCTGAGAGAAAACGTATGAGAACTGCTAAGCACGAAGATTTAGAGACAGCTTAGCTTATTTGGTTCAAACAAACTAGATCTCAGAATGTTGAAAAAGACATCTGATTTTTTCCCCCACAAACAACATATTTTGTTTACTTGCTTTTTATCCTAATGGATGCAATTTACTAGTAGTTTAACAGGAAATCGAAATAAAATTTTATGAAGCCAAAAATATTCATTTGATTTGGTTTTTTTTGTTTTTTTTTAAGAATCTTTTAACACGAAAAAATTTTTCGGTCCTCTCAGTTTCGTGTTAAATGTATTTCACTGTATTAATAATTTGTACATGAAATAAAAGTTTGTTTTTTTTCTTGTAAATAAGCCCTAAGATGAATTTCTTAATCAGGTGTCATAATCCCTAGAGCCCTGACATCATTAGTGTTTTATTGTTAAATAAATGATTCAATTTTATTAATTTATGTAGTTAAATATATTTGTTACCTTCAAAACATGCAATCATAGCATTTATCCACAGCATTCGTAAAATGTAGCAAATTTTATAAATATCTCTCAGTTTAAGGTCATATCATAATATACAATATATTTAATTTATCAACTTAAGGCCACATCATATATGTATACACATTTAATTCTGGATCAAAATGCCATACTATGTTTGTCACATTTTGTCATATACAACCCGAATAATTTACACGTATTAACAAATAAATAAGAAAAAAGACATACCTGTTATGCTCTAATGTCCAGAATACTTCTACTTCCATGGATGACCATGTTAACAAAGGTAGATATATATAAATACAATATTCATATAAAAAAAACTGTATATTTTAAAAATTAAGGCCTATTATTTAAAGTGCAACTAATTATCATCATAATCCTTTATTAAATTACCAATTAATGATAAATCAATGAAAGTGCATTTCCTAATTCATTAAAACAAATCTAACCTTTATCTTTTTAAAAATTTGCTTACATCAGATTTTTTTTTTTTTTTTTTCGAATTTTTAAATCAATGAGTTCTAACATTCCCTTTTCTTTAAAAATTAAGAAACTTTAACGCACATGGATATCGTTGATTACTATTTTTTTTTTCTTTTTAGTCTGCGAGCTCAACCAAAGTCATAAAAACATTAATGGTAAGAATTTCACTTTTCAAACTTGTATTCTAGAATATATATATATAAAAAAAAAAAAAAAATTAAGATACCAGATGTCTTCTGGGTGAAAAAAGGTTAGTAGGGAGGGGTGGAATGAGAAAAATAAAAATTGTATTATGGATTAAAGTACAAGTTCAAAGCCAAACGATATGGATATTAGAAATTCATAATTGTTTTCTGAAAACCCGTCAGCAAGCAAATTAACAGTTCATTCTAACTGATTTTGCAAATTATTCGTTATTGATGTATTTCCTATTGTTGATTTTAGTTAAAAAAGCATTCTGATCATTGCATTTCTTCTTTTTATGATACAAATTAGATAAATTGCAATCTGTAAAATGGACAACATATTAATTTTTTTTGTACTATTTTGATTTTGGTAATGAGAAAAAGTAAAAAAAACAAGCGGAAATTTATTGGCACGTTAGAAGAGTATATAAGTTAATTCACACGAGTGTCATCTTATTTTCTAATTTTCTCTAATCTAACAAGTGTTACACAATTCAATTTGTATTAATTTTTTTCCTAGTTGGATGTTGGATGTTGGAAATAGAATGAGTTGAATTGTACGGAGAATCAAGTTCAAAATCTAGGAATCATCACAATGATTCATTCTCATTCGTTGCGAATTTCGTAGAATTTCTCTCTTTCAAGTACTTGTCTAGTTGAAGATTATTGGTCAGATGATTAAATATTGAACCAATCAGTATAAGAGAACTAATGGAATATTCCTGCCTGAAAACTAACATGACTTGGATGTAAACAGGAAATAAAGATTTTCTGTTAATATTTATATGAATAGTTAATCTTCTAATTTTAAAGTGAATATGTCTTCTACAACGTCTAATAAAGTGTCTCACAAACGGCATAAGTGGTGTTTTGCTTTTGCAGCCAAGTAAAATATATTTTTAAAATTTAAATCATTTTAAAGTCTGATTTTTTAAATTGCGTTCTTAATATGGTTGAAAGATTTTGTATTGCTATTTATTTATCGTCTATTATTTTGAAGTTATGGCCTTATAATGGTATTCTGCATTTAAATTATTGAATTTATTTTATGTCGAAATGTCACAAATGAATTTATTTTGTCGGCTAAAGGCTGGAAGGAGGGTGGAAATATAAATTTGTCCAGTGTTTTCTTTATTAGAGTGTTTTTACTTCACACCGTTCTTTTTAATTTATGTAGCCGAAAAAGGGAAGTTTCCGTAGTCGTATGCACAACCGATATATTTCAGCGAGTGTGGATTGCGAAAAATTCTCGTAATCAGTTTTTGGGCAATTCCATGCAAAGTAGGACATCATGAACGTTTTTTTTTTCTTCTTAAGACATAGGTGTATTATATATCTTTTTTTAGTAAAAAGTCCAAAGAAAAATAAAATTGAGGTATTTTTCTATATTTATATGTATTTTTTTTTTTGTAAATGGGTTACAAAATAACATTTTTTTTAGCAGCAAATATGCCTGAATTTCATACTATTTCAAATGCCAATCAATCATAATAGTTTTGTTTGTTTTGCTACAGTTTTATTTTTTACAGTAGTAGTAAGTATCTTTTTATTAGTTAATATTTAAAAAATATATATAGGGTAGATGTGCCAGTAATGGACACCCTTCCAGTAATGGACACCCCTTGATGTTTTTGGTTCATAAAAAAATAACTAATAAATATTTAGCTTTAATTATTTTTTTTATAATTCCCCCTTGTATGTTTTATAAAACTACGTTATTGTTGACACTTTTAATCAAACCAATCAGGAAGCAGAAAATAATGTTTCAAAGTTTTGCTGTTTTTCTGTGAAAATCTTAATGAAGAGGTTAAGAGCTAGCTTCGTTTAATTAATTTATATATTATTTATTTTCTTACAAAATTTGAATGTTTTTGTTTGAGTAGCAATAGAAAACTTTGAATTTTATATACTGATGGCTATTTACAAAATTTCATTTCTTTTTAAGGTTTTAAGAGGGGGTGTCCATTACTGGGATGGTTATTTAGTCATTTTCCAGTAATGGACACCCCATGTAGACATTGCTAAAAATGCAATTTTAGTAATGTTTATAGTGCATAAAATACTTTGGCTTAGCTGCAAACCTAAATAATCAAATTTAATTTTTAAATTATACTTACCAAAATGTAATAACACCAAAACCTTTTTAAATAGCTGCTTTTAAGTTATTTTATGTGATTAATAAAATTTTGATATTTTATTTTATTTATTATTATTTTTTTATGTAGTACATATATATACCTCACATATTTTATAATCTGGCAATCAAACCAGCCAGGAAGCAGAAAATACTGTTTAAGAGCACAGTCAAAGAGGGGCTCATAGGGCTTAATCCCTCTCCGTTTAAATAAAAACAGTTAAGTTGCAGAAGCTATTAAAAATCCATTTTCTGTCTTAAATGTTTCCTTATAAAAAAAAAAAATAATAATAAAAATGTAATACTATTAATGAAAGTTATAGGTAATATTCATGAAACTAGTAAATCTGCAGATCAGTGGCCTCAAACATCAGTTCTACAGTTTTATTTTGAAATTATTTTATTTAGTATTTAAAATATTCAACTCACAATATCATTTCTTTCATATTTGTAATATTAATTATTATAAATGATATAACAAGTAATCTCTAGAAGATTGTTAAAAATAGTGACACAAAACTAAACATTAATATTCCAAAACTTTTTTTTAATTTTTATCACCTTTTAAATCCACAACTGTTTCAATAATTTGATAGCTGTTATTGTCTGATATTTAGTATTTTAAACTATCCAATCTAAAATAATTAAAACATCGGTCTTCTGATAATTAGAATAATTGATGCAAACAGTAAATGATTATCACAAATATTTTATTAATTACTGGTAACCTAATTGTTAAATTTATTTAAAAATAACTATTTTGTTTCATTAGTATGTATTCATTAAATTCTGGTTCTAAATAGAGTCATAAAAACAATTATATTTATTACTTTTTATGGGGTATCCATATCCATTACTGGAAAAGAGGGTGTCCACTACTGGGCCAGAGGGTGTCCATTACTGGGCTTTTGGGTGTTTTGGTATATTTCTGTTATTTAAAATTAAATTGCTATTCATATGAGGAAATGAGGCTATAAGAATGGTTAAATATTGTTGATAGATTAATATAATATTGAAAAAACTGGAATATAATAATTATAACTATTAATAAAAAAATAATTTTTACAGAAATTCCTTAAGGGTGTCCATTACTGGCACATCTACCCTATATACATAATATTTTAATTAAAAAGGTTAATTAAATTTGTTCTTTTACATGTAACAAGAGTAACCAAAAACATATAAAAGTTTATCCTAGGGAGAAAAAATAAATTAAAATCACAAGTATCCATATAGATGTGTTGCTTATCTGTTATTTGTGCAATCTTCAACAGTATGATATTAATTTAGGAAAATTATGACTTATTACTTTAAATTTCATTTTGTAACAAGAGTAACTTTAGATTCTTTGTAACAAGAATAACCACAACTTTCTTAATTTATTAAATGATTTTAACCAATTTTTTCATCATTTCAACACTACTTGTAATAGCTACATGAAACTTGAAGCTATTGTAAACAGTTAAACAGAAGTTTGGCATATTAACAACTCAACTCAGCATAAATTAAGGAACAAATTAACATGTTCTTGTTCTATAGAATGCCAGGATTTTTTTTTTTTTTTTTTTACTCATAGTAAATATTTTTAATAATTCTACATGTTAAGAACAAGCAAATTTAGAAGATACCAAGGTTTATAAAGCAGTTAAGTATTTATGGTTTCGTTCATCTGACGAAACCCTATTCGTCTCAGTCCTCTGTCTGTCCATCCATCCGTCACAGAGCCCGTTCTCAGAAACTATATATGTTGGAGACTTGAAATTTTGGATTCTTATAGCTGAACACCTCACATCAAACGACAAATCATAAAATTTTGAAAAAGTCGTATATTTATCCCTCTGGTCTCTAACTTGTGCATTTTAAGCTTATTTTTTCTAACTGAGCCCCTAATTAAGTTGAAGACTTGAAATTTTGGATTCTTATAGCTGAACACCTCACATCAAACGACAACTCTTAAAATTTTGAAGAAGTCTTATATTTACCCCTCTGGGCTCTAACTTGTGCATTTTGAGCTTTTTTTTAAACTGAGCTCCTAATTAAGTTGAAGACTTAAAATTTTGGATACTTATAGCCAGGGCTGCAGAGTCGGTGGGAAATATGGACGACTCCGACTCTAGAAATTTTAACAGGATCCGACTCCAACTCTTTTGCTCAAAAATGGGCATGACTCTGACAACGCAGATCTGCTTGTAAAATGGATGACACTGACTCCGGGAATTTTAACAGATCCGACTCTGACTCTTTCGCTCAAAATAAGCCTGACTCCTAATCTGCAGCCCTGCTTATAGCTGAACACCTCACATCAAATGAAAAATCATAAAATTTTGAAAAAGTCTTATATTTACCCCCTGTGCTCTGATTGTGTATTTTAAGTAATTTTCCTAACTCAGCCTCTAATTAAATTGGAGATGTGAAATTTTGCATATTTCTAGCAGAACATTTGCGATCATACTAAAAATTTCAAAAAATCGTACATTATTTACCCATCTGGGCTCTAACTTCTGTATTTTTAGCAACTTTTCTAACCTTCACCCTTTTCAAACTTTAGCCGACACTCCTTTGACCACCCTTTCATATTATGCGCCATAGCCATATATATTTTAGTTTCAATGTTTACCACCAGGGGGCGGTATAAATTGTAAAAATATTGAGTTTATCACCACTTGTAAACTCTAGAAATCATTTTTTCTTTGATAAAATTTAATAAATGCATTATTATATAATTATTTGTACTCATAATGTGCCTTATAACTTTCTTACCAAATCTTTAAAGGGGAATGTAACAAGAGTAACCTTTTTTTTTTTCCAATTTTAAATAATATATTAGAATTTAAAACTTTTAGATGGCTGTCATTTAATAAGTAATCATTCCTTTTTTGAAATAATTTTAAATTTGAAGATTTTGGTATGTAGTTTAGATAAAATAGTCATTAATGTAGAGGAATAAAAAACTTATGTCTTTTTCAGGTAACAAGAGTAACCATACTTTAGATGACTCAGTCTATAAAACTAATAAAGTTTATCATGTTTTTCTTGCACAAATACAAAAAGTTGGCATTCTTCTTTATTATACAGCAAAAAATTCTGTGCATTTAAAAAAAAGGCATCAAAAGTAATGCATTTCTATGTTAAAACACCACCATAAATGTAACAAGAGTAACCGTGGAATTGCCCTTTTATTTTGTTGGTGTATTGTGAGAACGAGTGGAATGGGGTAGGAGTGTGGAAAAGCATTTATTTTCTATAGAAGTTATTAAACTCATTAAAAACCAAATAGTCTCATTTTAATGTTCAGCTAGGTAGAATCAGGTCAATAACATGTTGGTATTAAAGGGTGTAGTTTTTTTTTTTTTTTTTTTCATTATGAGTGCTTTATTGGAAGTCTTCAATTAATAGTTATTGTTTTGAATGTTTTTTAGATATCTTTTTGTGTATCAAAACAGATAAATGGTTGAAAACTGGAATACTTAAGACAGCTTCAACTGGCATTAGTAACTAACATAAGAACGTTACTAATCAGCTATAACAAATAACTACAGCTCCAGAGCATAGCAGTATTTATTCAATGTGGATTTCAGGTGCTTTTTTGGCTACAAAATTCATTGTTTACATCTGAGAAGTGTGTTATATTATAAAAATCTACTATTGTGATAGTTCAGCTTTTTCATGTCCAGGTTGCACTTTTATGCTTGTTATTGAATTGACATCAAAGTGTTTGAAATATTATGAAGAATACATTGATACTTTGAAATTTTTTAACATGCAATTAATAAAAAGTCAGTTTTTATTTGTGTTTAGGGGAACCTGGAGAGCGTTGACCACATTTTCAGAAAAACAGTTTTATAAATTTTATTTTGACGATTAAAAAAAAAACATATAATAGTACATTATAAGAAAATTTGGTACTTTTCAGTTAGCCAGGCGCCAGTGTTAAATGTACATACTTATATACACTACACACATATATATATATATATATATATATATATATATATATATATATATATATATACACATATTGTATAGTATATACACACATATATATGTATATGTATATATACATACACGTATATATACATATACATGAATATTTAACACTGGTGCCCGGCTAACCGAAAAGTACCGAAAATTTTGTCGACAAATTACATATTTGTGATAATGTAATTATAATGTTTTTTCTTTTCTAAAATTATTATTTTTTTAAAGGTATGATCCATGTCAATTCAGGCAGCCAAAGAAAAAATCTTACCTTCATAGTCTCAGAAGTTTTTGAATTGAACATACGTTAAAATTCAATAAAAAATAACATACTTGTATATTTTGGTTTTGCCCCAAAAAATTCCTGGCCCGAGATACAGGTCTCCAAAGATGGCATCCCGGGCACCATTTCCAATTCGCCATTTTCGATAAAAATTTTAAAGTACTCTATCTCTAGAACGGTGCAAGATATTTTGTTGCGGGTTTTTTTATTTTAAAGATAATATTCTTCTGTTTAAAATGATATACCCAATTTTGAAAAATGTATTCAACTTTTCTTGTGGCAATCTTTTGAAAAAAAAAATTTGTTTTCAAAAAAAATTTTTTTTTTGAAAATGCCACTCCTAAAAATTTTGATTTTTTTGCTGTTGATCAATACCATTGGGAACTATCTTCACTGTAAAGGAGAACTTCCACTTTTGAGTTTAACAAATTTTAGAAACATTTAAAAAAGTCAGTGAATTTTACAGGAACTGTATATATACAGTTCCAGTAAAAGTCACTGAATTTTTGCTTATTTGTATCATATTTGTAAGGATAAGCCTACTATATATCCTAAGCAAGTTAGAAATTGCAATATCAAATGTGGTAAATGAGGTGCGTGCATAGTATTAACTAGTTTTATAAATATTCAGATCTTGGTGCAATAAGTGTTACACTCTTGGGCAAAAAGGCATGAATACAAAATTTACTGTAATTCCATATATTAAATTCAGTAATACGGAAGTAATATGAATCCATCTTAAAAGGACTTAATCGCCATGGCAGCTTAGAATCATTGCCTATCATGGTATATCATTGAATCAATTATGTATTATAGGATTTTTAAATAGAATGAAGAAAACTTTTATTAATGTCTTTTATGTTTTAATTTGATTTTCATAGCATTTGAAGTGATACATACTTTATTGCAGAGGTTTACAAAAAATTACTTCCTGTGTCATAGAAAGTGCATAGTGTTTACAGGGACACACAGAAGATTTCGGATACTTTACCTTATTGGAAATACTGTACATTAGCAATGATTGCTAGAGGTGCATTTTTAGTTGCGGTATGAGTTTTTAAGTTTAATTAAATATTTCCATATTATGTTGTGTGTATAAAGGCTGTAGATCATATACAGGGCTACACAAAAGAAATCGTAAGGGTATTGCTAGAAGTGCATTTTTAGTTGTGTTTGAGTTTTTAAGTTTAACTAAAATTTTCCATATTACGTTGTGTGCATAAATGCTGTAGATCATTTACAGGGCTACACAAAAGAAATCTTAAGGGTTTACTGAGTATGAATGAAAGTAGCTTAAAGGTGATTTTTAAATGAGTTATGCATTTTTACACTGAACTACATTTAGTATACTAAGATATGTTTGGAGAATATAGATAAAAAGATATACAGGTCCATGCAAAGAATTAGATACATGGCCGTCTATGGATGATAATCTCTGGAAGTGTGATTTCACTGGTTTTAAGGATGTTTTAATCTTAATTAAATATTAGCTAAATAGTGGCATGTATATAAAGATAGTAGGTAAAATACAGGGTTGTATGAAAGTATTCAAGTATGCTTCAGTCTATTGACATAAATTTCTAAAAGTCAAATTCCGACCTATTTATGTGCTTTTAACAATTTCCAACATAGTTGAAAGTCTTTATGGATTCGATTTGTCTGCCCATCTGTCTGAACTCTAATTTGCATTAATATAATTTGTATTGCTGTGTAATTGAAATATGTTATTGAGATTGTTTTACTATGTTCGGTATTGAAAATAAAGTATGTATCACTTCAAATGCTATGAAAATCAAATTAAAACATAAAAGACATTAATAAAAGTTTTCTTCATTCTATTTAAAAATCCTATAATACATAATTGATTCAATGATATACCATGATAGGTAATGATTCTAGGTTGCCATGGCGATTAAGTCCTTTTAAGATGAATTCATATTACTTCCGTATTACTGAATTTAATATGTAGAATCATAATAAATTTTGTATTCATGCCTTTTTGCCCAAGAGTGTAACATATTGCACCAGGATCTGAATATTTATAAAACTAGTTATAGTACGCACGCACCTCATTTGCCACATTTGATATTGCAATTTCTAACTTGTTTAGGATATATAGTAGGCTTATCCTTACAAATATGATACAAATAAGCAAAAATTCAGTGACTTTTACTGGAACTGTATATATACAGTTCCTGTAAACTTCTCTGAATTTTTTAAACGTTTCTAAAATTTGTTAAACTCAAAAGTGGAAGTTCTCCTTTACAGTGAAGGTAGTTCCCAATGGTATTGATCAACAGCAAAAAAATCAAAATTTTTGGGATTGGTATTTCCAAAAAAAAAATTCTTTTTGAAAAAAAAATTTTTTTTTCAAAAGGCTGCCACCAGAAAAGTTGAATACATTTTTCAAAATTGGGTATATCATTTTAAACAGAGGAATATTATCTTTAAAATAAAATAAACCGCAACAAAATATCTTGCACCGTTCTAGAGATAGAGCACTTTAAAATTTTTATCGAAAATCGCGAATGAGAAAGGATGCCGGGGATGTCATCTTTGGCGGCCTGTATCTCGGGGCAGGAATTTTTTTGGCCAAAATGAAAATATACAAGTATCTTACTTTTTCTTAAATTTTAAGATATGTTCAATTCAAAAACTTCTGAGACTATGAAGGTAACCCCCCTGCCTGAGTTGATATGGATTCAGCCTAAAACATAGACAAGTGGGTCACCCATAGTATGAAAGGCTTCATCCAGGCAATAATGTATATTTTAAAATGAGAAACAGTAAATATTTTTTTATTAATTATGTAAACATTAAGTATAAAATTTTTAGTATGATAATTTAATTGAACACTCTGAAATCATTTTAAGATCATGTATTCTACCATTATTAATATTTAGAATACATTTAGGAGGGTATTTTTGCTATAATAAAAATAATAATAAAGAAAATCTTCTATATGCAATCCAGTAAACAATCCAGATAAACAGGCTTACCTTTTACTTATGTTCAGCATATTTTATTCAATTGGTACACACATTAAAATTTACAAAATGTGATAATCTTAGTTTAATTTATCTTAATGGCATAAATTGTGGCAAATCAAAATTAAATTGCACTTTCATAACTACTCTTTCAGTGCCACTAGATGACATAGGGCGTTTAGTCGTATCTGTTAAATACACAACAGATAAGTCTTCATTTTCTGGATAAATAAAAGTATATGATTGTTCACATCATCATAAGAAGGTGACTTCATACTCATAAATGTCTAATTCACATATCACCCACCCAACAAAATAACATAAATCTTTCTGTATTGTTAATTTCACTACAGCAAAGTCGCCAACATTAAATTGATTACTCTCCTTTTCAAATTCTTCTGTATTTTCATCTGTACAGCTAGAAGAGATATCAATATCAGATTACTCCGTACATCTAGGAAATTTTTTTTTCACTTTCTGTACTCGTGGATGTTTTTCGTCGAAGCTTCGCGGAAATAACGTGAATTTTGTCAAAGGACTGCGAAAAAAAAACGCAAATTTCTTCGAAGGATCCTGAAAAAAAAAAAGATAATTTCGTCAAAGAATCGCAGAAAAAATGCAAATTTCGTCAAAGGAGTGCTGATAAAAAAAAAAAAAACGAATTTCGTAAAAGCATAGCGGAAAAAGCCCGAATTTTCTCAAAGGACCGCGAAAAAACCCCGCAATTTTTTAAAATGATCGCGGAAAAAATTAATTTCCTCAAAGGATCGCGAAAGAAACACGAATTTCAACAGAGGGCCGCTAGAAAAGCGCGAATTCCGTCAAAGGATCGCAAAAAAAAAAAAAAACACTAATTTCGTGAAAAGATCGCTGAAAAAACACGAATTTCGTCAAAAGATTGCGAAAAAACGCAAATTTTGTCAAAAGATTGCAAAACAAACAGCAAGTTTTGTCAAAATACCGGGAAAAACATGTAGATTTCGTCGAAAGGTCGCGAAAAATACACGATATCCGTCAAAAGATCGCGAATAAAATGTGAATTTTCTCAAAGGATCGCTAGTTTCATGAAAAAACGAACAAAACGCGGTCAAAAGATAGAAAAAAACCCCTGTAAATTTCTTCAAAAGATCGCAAGTTTTGTCAGAAGATCGCGAAAAATGCAAATTTCGTCCAAACATCACAAAAAACTAGTGAATTTCTCCAAAAGATCCCGAAAAATATGCAAATTTAGTCAAAAGATTGCAAAAAACACGTAAATTTTCTCAAAAGATCGCAAAAAATACGCAAATTTCGTCGACTGCAAAAAATATGTGAATTTCGTCAAAAGACCGTAAAAAATACGTGCATTTCGTCAAAAGATCGCGAAAAATAAGTGAACTTAGTCAAAAGTCGCGAAAAATCAGCAAATTTCTCCAAAAGATTGCGAAAGGCACTCGAATTTCGGTAAAAGATCGCAAAAAAATACTCAAATTTTGGAAGGAGATCCTGAAATCACGTGAATTTTGTCAAAGGATCGCGAAAAACACGCTAATTTCGTGAAATGGTTGCGACGATTGTTTATTTTATTTTGTGATTTGCTGAATTTAGGTCCCTAAAGGTTCCTTTTTATGCGAAATATATGTACAGCTTTTTTTTTTTTTTTAATGGCCCCCTTTTACTATTTTTTACTACAAAAGTTGAGTGGGAATCCTGCATGCTGTTTTCATAGGCTTTTCTTTGATTAGTTAAAATTACTGCTCTAAAATAATATTTTTTAAAGCCAAATAAACTGATTTTTTTTTTTCTTCCTGCTGTTAGTTTTTTATTATTGCAATCTGTGTCCAATGTCGTTTAGAATGCTCAGAGTTAGCAAAATGTGTGGAGAAATTTTATCTGAGTAGTTATTCTTTCAAATGTGAAAATATTTTCAAGATAGTAATCATTTTAATTTTTAAGGAGTTTATTAGCATTAGAATTTCAGTCTGCTCCAAAAACAGAATTTTTATTTTATTGCTACAAAATCACATTTTTGTTGCTCCAAAAATGGATTTTGCTGCTCCAAAGGTGCTCCAAAATGGTTTTAGTGGCACTTTCATCCCTACATCAGTCTCTTTAACGATAATGCCTATGAAATGTGATTCAGGTGTTTCAGAAGCAATGCCGTATTATTTCTGTGAACAGAGTAACTGACATTTTGTACAAAGAGGTTACCGTATTAAGGATTGGGCTGTTTCTAAATGCATTGACAAAATAATTGATAAGAATTCACCAATTCACCTTTTCTTATCATGGATTTTATAGCTTTATTATTTAACTAAAATAATTATTCTTTAATTAATATCAGTTAATTTTAATTTAAATGGTAATAACTTTAAAACTACTGTTTTTAATTAATGTCATCAAAATAATATAACACATTATTTTATTAAACATTAAATTAATTTGCAGAAAGTTTTTGACCCAATATTTGCGTGCACGGAAAGTTTTTGGTTTTATACAAGTCTGGAGGGGGGATCTCATTGCTCTGGGAGGGAATCTTCTTCCCGGGCCACCCCATGAATTCAACACTGATCTTCTTCCACCAAGAGACTTTCTAGGTGCAGCTTTTGGGAAGGGACGTAGCTGTTCTGGGGTAATCAGTAATTTTCATAATCATATATTTATGATCTTCATAAAGTTGTTATTATAAATATAAACTATGCTTGATAAACACTATTTGTAGATTTTCAAAACTATTTAATTAAGGGAGCTTTGACCCAGTGGCCAACCCTCCCTCATACCCTGTTCAGATCGGATACTTAAGATATCGTAGACTGCCAAACTCTCTCAGTGAGTTTCAACTTTCTTTGGCTGATAGAGCCACTACTACCCACTCTGATTGGCTATAAAGCTTCACTTTAACTGATTGGCTGTTGCGACCAGTTCTATTTTATATGGATGTGCACACGTTATATTTTTTCAGATCTCACACAGTGACATTCACCGAGTTATCTTACATGAGTTTTACAATGTGACCAGACATTTAATTCTCGGAGGGTACCACTTCAATAATGGCGGCTTAAGATAGTTTAAGTATCCGATCTGAACAGGTTGTTACATAGAGTGGGTCAAGCTTCCCTACCTGTCTATTTTGTAAAGAATGGCACATGGTAATTCTATACATAATTTATTATACAGTAAAACATCTAAATAAGGGACACCTCGCGAGAGAGGAAACTGTCCGCTATTGGGAAAACCTCAGAGATTCAAAAATTGCTAAGAAATGCTTAATGTTTCATTAATTGACTTTTATATGTCCTAAAACTTCTATTATATGATTAATCAGAAATTAAAAATATTTTTTTAAGTTATAAAACTGCAATAAAATTGTGCATACCTTTATCTTTATGCACTGTTTATTACATTCTTACGAAAAAAAAATCAGTTTACAAAGTTTGCTTTTGCTTGCAATTACATGTAGTTTGTTTTTCAATGTGAAGTTTTAACTCTGTCAGTAGTTTTAATTCTTCTGAATCATCTTTTTTTTTACAAAAAAATTGTGCAACTGCTCACTGTATTTTGCCGCTCCTTGGAAATTCTCGATATTGCAGGAAGCATCTCTAGTTCCAGTACATGTTTCATCATCAATCACTAATAGAGTCAGCTTTTGTCGAAAATTCTGATGGAATATAATCGCATACATCAACTGATTCTTCTTCAGTAGGTAACTCATCATCAATATTAATGAAAATTTTGGCAGTTTCTTCACACCTAATACATTTCATTAATTCACTTATTTCGCTTCATTCTTCATTTGTGTCGGAAATGTTTCATTTTCTTTTAGTATAAAGCCTGCTTTTCTTAAACGTACGCTTCCCGGTTTTATGTTTTTTGCTGCTGAAGAAATCCAAATTATAGCATCGAGAGCATTAACTAATTTTAGGCAGTTCTCAAGTGCCCAGTAGCAGAAACTGTCCAGTACGGAAGCGGGCACTGCAGATTCTTTTAAACCTTGCAGATTAATCCACCAGCTTAAAAAGAAAGGCTGGGCTTAGAAAAAAGCTGAAATTTACTTTAAGTCTCTAGATTTATGGTATTTGTTTCATAATTTTATTATATTTTCTTTATAAAGCCAAATTTTTCTTGTTTTATGGGATATTGTTGTTTTGTAGGCTTAGTCTAGCACTATCGGGTCACAGATAAATTTTAGTATGCTGCAGACTGACATAGGAAATTCTGCTTCTGGGCTCAAGTGTATTCATAGAATCTAATTTTGAAAGAATGTGGCGTAATAAAAGCTTTCTGTACCAGGCTTTCAAATAGTGTATTACGCCTTGATCAAGTGGCTAGCATACTGAAGTTGTGTTTTGGGGAAAAAACACTATTTTAACATTGTCGAATTTCAAATGTTTAGGATGACAACTTGCATTTTCCAAAGACAAGAAAACTTTTCTTTGTTGTTTTGTAAATCCTATTATCAAAGGAAGTTAACCATTTGATCATTAATGAACTGGTGATCCATGCATTCTTTTTCGCTTTCCACGTAACATCAAATTTATTAAATTGAATGTTCTTTGGGAAACACCAGGGTTTCAGAGATTTTCCAATAATAAGAGGGATTTCAAATTCTCCTAACACATTGAAACATAATAAAATAATGAGTCGCTCTTTTGACATTTTTCTGCCGATACAGTCATACTTTTTAAAACACAAAGTCTTATTCGGAACAATTTTGAAAATGAATCCGGTTTCATCTGCATTAAAAATGTTTCTCTCCTCATAACCTTCGCAAATTGATTGCAGTCGTTCATTTCAATCCTTCTTTTTCTTTAAGATCTACAGATTTTGTAGGTTCATAGTCTTTGTAGGTGTCCGGTTCCTGTGGGCTGTCGGGGCGTACCGGGTTGGGTAACCAAGAGAAGGGACCATTTGGCTCATCTAGCTGGGTGGTGAGGATTGTCGCATGCGCCAATTCGTCTCTTCGGATCCCCCAGCCCACCCCCTACATTTATTTGTGACGGATACATTTAGAGGTTTTTAACATTTTTTTTTTCCCCGTAAAAAAAAAATTTCATCTTTTATCGCCAAAATTACTGTCCATTATTCAGAGGTTAAAAATACAAAAATTTAAGTTTTGGGAGTGGGGATTGGAAAACTGTCCATTAAATAGAGGTGTCCGCTATTCGGGAGTGTCTGTTATGGAGGTTTTACTGTACAAACTTTATAACTTTAATCAAAGCTTAATATGACAGTATTTATAAAATCCTACTTGTTTAACCCTCCGACTGTCTTGGAAAAGGGCAAAATTGTAATGTTGTTTTTTCTGCATTTTGTTTTAAATGCTTAAAAAAATGATTCTTTGAACATTTTATTAAAAAAACTTAATAACGAATATGAATGCAATCCTTGAAGTACTAATTATTGTTCAATGTATTAAAAATACATTAAATCAATAGAATTATATTACTTTAAATATTGCTTGTATTGCAGTGAAACCTGGAGCTTAGTGAACATATTAACACGGGCTTGTCAGTGAGGGGGTTAAAGATAATTTAATTAGTCTGTCCGAAAAAAACTTATAAATTATGTTTCAAATATTTACTTTTTAAGTAGAAAAACTTTGTTTTCAATATCTCTACACTGCTATGAATTAACTGAATGAAACTAAGATGGATGCCTGATTACATAAATAGCTTTGACTGCTATATAGTGAGGAAAAGTTAAAATATTTTTAAGTACTAAAATTCAAGGGTGGGTCAAGGCTCCCCAGGTTCCTCTAATTTTATTTTTGGAATTTGAAAAAGAAATTGTAATTATTATGTGTTTTGGGACAAGTCCCGTACCCTGTGCTAGATAACTTGCACTCTCTTTTGGTGATGAATGTTTCGATCTGGTTTACGTTTAATTGTCAAATTTTGAACGGCTTTAGGGTTGCTTTTTTTTTTCAGAAATGCCTTTTGAAGACGGGGAAACTCGATAACGGGATATCTTGAAGCTTATTGGTTCACTAGTATCACATGAACCCTTGTAGGAATGTACCGAATAGTGATTTTGGCCGAATACCGAATATTTGGCCAACAGGTGAACCGAATATTCGGCTAGCCGAATAGTAACCGCTAGGCCGAATACTGAATATTCGGCCTGCCGAATAGTAACTATTCGGTCGAATACTTTTATATGTCAAAGTTTAAAGGCATTAAAATGTTAAATTTTAAAACAATTTTACATAATATTTAAAACAGAAACTTTAATTCTAACAAACAAGAGCTTTTTTCAAGCAAACTTTATGCTGAAAAAAATCTGCTTTGAGTTATTTAAGAACAGGATAGTTATAAAAAAAAATTTTAATTAATAAAATTTTTAATTTCATGGCTTCTTCTGAGAATTAAAACAAATGAATAAAATTTTCTTAAATTCTAAAACAAACATTTTAAAATCAAAGAGAAATTGTGAAAAAATTGGAAGAAAAATTGTACAGGTACATGTACATATATTTGCTTGTCAGGAAGAGAATGAGGAAAAAGGTGAAAATTTTTTCCATCTATACAATGGCATCAAAATCTTATAATTAAGTCATTTTAACCAATATTTATACAATAAAATTAAATATAAGTGTATGCGTGATTTCTATTTTATTATTCTAACTTAGAAAATATTAGAAATGCTAAAGATTGTAAATCCAAATATATTTGATCAATTTATGTGAAGTATACATTGGTTAATTTTTCAAAACAAATATTATTATGAATGGTTTGGTTGTTAAAAATTTTCCCGTTTTTTCAAAAGAAAAGAATCACCATGCTAAATTGATTTTTGCTTCAGAAATTCCTCTCCAAAAATGCATCACTGAAATTAGCCAAAAGTGTTGTATAAATAGAATAAAATATTCTATTGCTATTCCCAAAAGAACCTTATGAAAACTTCCTTTCAGTTTTAATTTTTTAAAGTCTCAAAAAATTCAATCTGAAAGACGCTTTGAACACCTCATTTACATGACTTTGAGATGATTATATAATATAAGCTCACCTTTGATTTAATAGGCTCTTTTGCACAGCAATTCAAAAATAAACTCCAAGGATTTGAGTAGACAAAATGTCTGATTATTGCATCTTCCAGGCACCCCCCCCCCCCTCCCAAGTAACCTTCCAAAATTTTCTTTGCATGAACTCTTTCATGCCTGAAAGTAAAAGTTAATAAATAATACAATCGATTCAAATTTTATATGGTGACAACTTAGCAGAAATAACTGTTCTACCCCCTTTAATCAAGCAAGTAAGTTTTTAAATGCATCCTAGATCAGTGTCTGGAGTGGGCAATCATTTTCAGAGGTTGTAAACGTTGTTCTTAAAATCTTAGCAAGAAACAGATTATTTACTGGACAATGTTGAGGAACTTGCATTTGTTCATAATTAATTTCTATGAAAATCCTCATGATTGGTTAATTTTCTGAAATAATACTTAACAAACAGCAAATAAATAATGTAAAAACATTCTCTTTTATTTAAATATGATTCTATTTGTAATTATTCTGAATATCTTTATAAGTTGACTGTTAAACGTAGAAGTTGTATAAGGTTTTAAAAAATAATTTTTAAAAGTTTTTTTTAAGTATTCGGTTCGGCCGAATATTCGGCATGCAGAATAATTTGCTATTCAGCATACCGAATAGTTTGATATTCGGCCAAACCGAATATTCGGCAACATGGCCAAATAGGCTGAATACCGAATAGATACCAAATATTCGGTGCATCCCTAACCCTTAGTCAGTTAAATTTTGAATTCTGTTAGATAAGGGGTTTGCCCCATGCCAGACATTCGCGTAAGTCTCTGTTTCTGTCAACGTATTTTGATTCTAAGGTAAGTCTCGTTAATTTTTCCAAGATTGCGGAAAACATAATTTTTAAATCTTTGTTTTTTACAAATCAATGATTTTGCACCATTTTTAGAAATAGAAAATGATGTAAAAACATGGATTTATAAATAACATAAAGATTTAAAAACAAAGTTTTTGAGCCATCTTGGAAAATTTCTTCCGATGCAATTACACAAATTTCAGCAGCATTCTAAATAAATCTAAACAAATGTGCTTTTTCAGATGAATACTTGTTATTGTTTTATTGTGTGCATTTACACACCCTGTTTCAGACCCTGACCGGGATCCCTTTTTCTAAGCGTTAAATTATTGCTGATTGTTTTTTTTTTTTTTTTGTATAAGTATTAAATTTTTATATATATATATATATTTTGTATATGAAACTTCTCTTTTTAGGGTTTCGTTCATCTGATGAATCGCTCCTCTGTCTGTCTGTCTGTCTGTCTGTCCGTCTGTCTGTCACACAGCCCGTTCTCAGAAACTATATATGTTGGAGACTTGAAATTTTGCATACTTATAGCTGAACACCTCACATCAAACGACAAATCATAAAATTTTGAAAAAGTTGTAAATTTAACCCTTTGGGGTCTCACATGTGTATTTTAAACAATCCTTTCTAAGTGAGCCCCTAATTAGTTTGGAGGCATGGAATTTTGCATACTTATAGCTGAACACCATCATGCGACAAATCATAAAATTTTGAAAAAGTCGTACATTTAACCCTTTGGGCTCCCACATGTGTATTTTAAGCAATTCTTTCTAACTGAACCTCATATTAAATTGGAGATTTGAAATTTTGCATACTTATAACAGAACACCTGAGGCCAGGCGACAAATCATAAAATCTTGAAAAAGTCTTCTGTTTAACCCTTTGAGCTAACACATAGGTATTTTAAGCAATTCTTTCTAAGTGAGCCCCTAATTAAGTTGGAGGCATGAAATTTTGCATACTTATAGCTGAACACCTCACATCAAACGACAGATTATAAAATTTTGAAAAAGTCGGACATTTAACCCTTTGGGCTCCCACATGTGTATTTTAAACAATTCTTTTTAAGTGAACCCTAATTAGGTTGGAGGCGTAAAATTTTGCATACTTATAGCTGAACACATCACATCAAACGACAAATCATAAAACTTTGAAAAAGTCGTGCATTTAACCCTTTGGGCTCCCCCATGTGTATTTTAAACAATTCTTTCAAAGTGAGCCCCTAATTAGGTTGGAGGAGTGAAATTTGGCATACTTATAGCTGAACACCTCACATCAAACGACAAATCCTAAATTTTTCAAAAAGTCGTACATTTAACCCTTTGGGCTCCCACATGTGTATTTTAAACAATTCTTTCTAAGTGAGCCCCTAATTAGGCTGGAGGCGTGAAATTTTGCATACTTAAAGCTGAACACCATCATGCGACAAATCATAAAATTTTGAAAAAGTCTTACATTTAACCCTTTGGGTTCCCACATATGTATTTTAAGCAATTCTTTCTAAGAGAGCCCCTAAATAAGTTGGAGACATGAATTTTTGCATACATATAGCTGAATACCCCAGACCGCACGACAAATCATAAACTTTTCAAAAAGTCTTATATTATTTACTCCTCCGGGCTCTAACTTGTGTATTTTAAGCAATTTTTCTAACCTCCCCCTTTTCACCTGGGGAGCACTTTTCCAACTTTTGCCGACACCCCTTTGACCATTCTTTCATATTATGCATCATAGCCTTACATATTTTAGTTCCATTTTTTACCACCAGGGGTGCCTACTTATTTCGGGTGCTATGGGCCCAATCCCCTGGACTAATATACCTACGGATAGTATGTAAAACGGAGTTTCGTTCGGATAGAGGTTTGTTTAGAATAGAGTGCGCCCCTGGTTGCGAAATGCGGAACTAAGAGATTTTTCAAAAGGATAAAGTGTTTTGAAAGAAATATTAAACGAAACCCTCTGTGCAATCTGTGATCACACTTACCCACTTGTTTCTGAATCACCATCTCATTTTTTGGTATTTTGTAATATTTATCCTTGTACTTTTATTTTATATTTAATAAAATCTTTTTTGGCAGTTGTGAGCGAGATTTTACCTGCATTAAAATTATAATAGTTTTTGAAATATTGTTGAAATTTATAAAAAGCTTCTGTTAAGTTTTTTAGTCTTTTTTATAGTCCAAAATGTATTAGGAACGAGCAGTTCGGGAGGGCAGAGCCCCCCTGACAATAACAAGTATTCATCTCAAAAAACACATTTGTTTAGATTTATTTAGAATGCTGCTAAAATTTGTGTAATTGCATCGGAAGAAATTTTCCAAGGTGGCGCAAAAACTTCGTTTTTAAATCTTTGTTATTTATAAATCCATGTTTTTACATCATTTTCTATTTTTAAAAATGATGCAAAATCATTGATTTATAAATAACATAAAAATTTTAAAATGATGTTTTTCCACCATCTTGGAAAAATTTTCATGTCACCAAAACGGCATTTTGGTGCAATTTTTTCTGCCAAGTTCGCCAAGTGGCACAGGATATGGGACTCTTCCCTGTATTTTTTTTTAAAAGAAAAGTTATTTGGCCTAAAATTTGTGAGTGTTTATGTTTAGTATTTGGCCAAATCACTATCGTTATCTTGATTAGGGTTCCTTAAAAAAAAAAGTGCAAATTCAGCGATTGAATTTTCAGTATCAATTTATTTTAAGTCCTGGTTGTTTTCATTTACAAAGTTTCAGCAAAATTTGTATTATACAGATTTTTAAAAATAGTTCTAAGTTCTAAATGTTATTACCGTAAGATGCAAAAAGTCTTTTGTATCTTTTGCTTTTTGGTTTTCAGCATACAATAGTCATAAATAATAATTGTATTCTTTCAATTATATTATTTTCTTCAAAAAACTAAATTTAATCACTGAAGCTTAGAAAAATGTGCCATTGTATTCAAATTTCATTTTTATAAAATATTTCTTTGACACATTGTGTTTTGAGGATTCTGTGTATATGTAATGTATATATTTAATACTTTATATTTTACAGTATTTTTACTATTTTATTTATTTTTATATCACATTGTAGATCAAAGTTAGAAAAACAAGGAGAATTACCAGCACCACCCGGTTATTCTTCATCATTAGGTCAAGTTCATGCTGAAGCAAGTAGAGAAACTGATGCAAATTTAATAGTTAAAGTGAGTTTGTAAAATTCTGATATAATGTGCACTTAATGTAAAACTTCCCTGTGTTTAAGAAATTCTGATTTTATGAATTAGAAATAACATAAAAGTGCAATATAATAAAGGATAGATGATGTCCTTTAATCCATTAGCACTGGGCAAGATCATGTGAACATGTTAAAGTGCAAAAACATATTTTGGTAAATGGCACTAAAACATTTTTTTTAATGTCAGTGTTAAAAAAACTTATTTAATACATTTTATCCTATTTAATCAAATTTAATAAATGATTTAATTTATTTATAATTGGTTTTATTTACTTCAAATGACTTTTGGTATTTTTCCGTTATACCAGGACCATTGCCCTCAAATGTAATAGTTGACGCAAGATGAGATGTTAGTATTTAAAAAATATAATGTGAACAATATTTGGCGATTTATCACCTGCATGTGGCTAGCATAAATGTACCCAATTTTCTTATAATTTAAATTAACATTTATAGTTTTGTTATATTAAATAGGCATATTTCATAATTATAAAAATGGAAAACCAGTAATCATTTTCATACAAATGTATTTATGTTTTTAAAAATTCACTATAGTGGGCTCTGAAAGTAAGCATTTAAAAAATATAATGAGAACAATATTTAGCGATTTATCACCTGACACAACTGTAGATGTATTAAAAATTTTTTATGTATTCCTTCAACAAAGCTGTCAAGGGTCATCAACCTGTCACTGCACTTATGCACACAAAGCCTCTGTTAATTTATTGACATGCATTTTTTATACACATTTTGCACATTCAAAGCGGTAAAACTCAGAATTCTGACTTCTAGTTTTACAATATTTTCACTATGCCCTTTCTTGAAGATCTATAGTTTGTACAGACATCAGTATCCGGATAAATGAAGTTATATCTGCTTTTTATGGTATATTATTAAAAATTTTGATTCGTCTGTAATATTTTCTTTTATTGTTTCAATTATGTATTCTTTCTGATAATGCTGATTACAATTTTGCTTTGAGTATGAAAAAAGTTGAGAATGATTAGAACAAATCCTGCTTATCATAAATAGTAGTAACTTGGGTTTAATTCTTGTGAAATCTATATCCAGCTCTTCCATGATATAATATTTTATGCAAATTATTCATGATATGTGCTAATTTTTCTATGCAATTAATACAGTATGAAACCTTACTTATTTAAATTTTTTTTGTCACTTTCCAAACAAAAGTACTGATGTAAAATTTGTGTTTAATTTTCAAAATTTATGGTTGATATATTAATTCTAATGTCTGCTATTTGCACTGTAAGCATGATCCCAATTTTTCTCTAAATATAAATTTTTAGGTACTACTTAGGGTACTTTTCCGCTATACGGACAGCATTATCGCCAAGTGCAATAGTTGGTGCAAAATGAAAATCACATGAATTGAAACATTTGAAAAATAAAAGAAAAAACATTGTCGATAGTAAAGTGAGCATTTTAAAAATATAACATTTGAAAATTAGACTTTTACAAACTATTTTATTAAATCACAAATATATACTTAAAATAAGTGAACAAATAACTGTTATACAATAAAGTAATAAAATAAAAAATCATATTAAACTGCTGCCATAAAATTACAAAATATCTTTTAGCATTGCAGTAAACATTTCATCTTTTGAATGAAGACGTCGCCACATAAACTCTATGAGATACGACTCTAAATGATGACAAACAGTTCCCCAATGTTTTTCGTTGTGCCATTTTGCAATGCCCCATAATCTCTCAACATTTTGAGTATGACATCCAGTATTAGGGTTTTCAAAATTGCATTTGTGATTTACTGTGAAATGATCATAACCAGCACTTCCCAGTTCATCTGTTTTATATCCTTTCCAGCAATCTGTATAAATAATACTTCCATCAGCTACATTGTTTTCTGTTGCCACCATTAAAGTTTCAGCTGTACGATCAGGAATAGGAGTAAGGAAACATCTCCGCGTTTCACCGCATAATCCACCTAACACCCATTGAGGAGGAAGAACACACCCTACGTTGCTTTTTCTTCTGGTAAAAAGACTTTCATCTACTTCTATAATTTTATTAGGTCCACCGATTTTTCTATTTGGTCATGAACATAATGCATTTGCACAAACTTCTCTCAAATAACTATTCCAGTTGTGTTGTGTTGTGGTTCATATCAAGTTGCATCTCACAAAACTCAATCGATGCCACCATAAATATATAAACCTCAAAGCATTAAGAAAAGACAAGCGCGATCCTTCAAACCATGTCTTTTGTCGTATTTCTATGCTTTCTTCGCATGATCGTAAGCTACATCTCCATTTCGGATTTCCAGAACTCATCCATAATTTCATTTCATGATTTTTTGAACGCAACCTTTTATTATGCAGAATTCCAAATTCCTGAAACAGTTTTATCGCAACTTTCTCATCATCTGGTAATTGCCAAATGGTAAAATCCATCTCAACGTCAGCAGTAAAAGTAAATTGTAACTTTATAAAAAAAAAAAAAGCATTTTTAATTTGAATAATAGTAAATTAAAAAGCTTTCCAAGGTTAAATAATAATCATTCACATGATTCACGTTTCATAAATAACAAATCACAATGTTTCGCATGGTTTACAATAAAAATCTTTTTCACGATCAGGGTTGAAATAATTGGCACATTAGCATACATTTTGCCATGCTGTCCGTATAACGGAAAAGTACCCTACTTAATTAGTCTGTTGACCAATTTTCCAAAATTATATAAATTGCCAAACCACTCTATATAAATAGACATAATTTTTATTTTAAATAATGAAAGAACAAATAAATTAGAATAACATTAATAAAAATACAAATAAGATGTTGAAATAAAAATCACTGGATGACGTAAACACGTGTAACTTGCTTAAAGTCAAGTAAATGTGACCATTTACGATCAACCATTATTGGCATTTAATCTTATAGTTTGGCGATAGATTTTTGTCGACAGGATAACTAACTAGTACCAATTTTTACTATGTCATCAATTTGTGCCAGGTGCAAATATTAAGAAAAGTATTTGTGGAATGTAACTAGAATTAGGTATAGACCATATGCACATGACGTCACACCCCATAGCTGGCGGTATCGTTATATGTTATTCTAGCCACTGTACTACCAGAATGCCAGTATACGCAAGTGCAAATATTGCCAGCAGATAATCTTTAGCTTCGACCCTGGTTGTGTGCATAAATTTTAACCAAAATCTTGCAAATTAATGGAAGTAATGGTGCTTAGTTATACATTATTCAAATACTACTTAAAGACAGCTTTAAAATAAAGAACATTTTAGCTCCTATGCATTCCTCAGTATTTCAAGTCATTTGTATATTGAACTGGCTTTTCCCACTTTTCCACTATGTTTTTCCCCATCTTTTTTTCTTTTTAGCCTGTAGCTACTGTGATATAAAATATAATTTATTGTTGATCTAATTTGAGACTGTTTTTTAACATCATTAAAATCTCTATGTTCAGCTGCTGTTAGCGCATTTGATGATTAGAAATACTGAGGATGCTCACATGGTGAAAACACTCCATATTTTAAAGGTGTTTTAAAGCAGTAAATGAATAAATTTTATTATTATAAATGTGTAGTTTATTGTAATAATTAAATATTTTTTGAAATACAAAGTATAAAATAAAATTCACAAACAAGAACAATAATTAATATTTCATTGCAGTTGACAGTTTCATTCAGCATTTCTAAAAATATGTTTTTTTAAACACCATACCCAACTAATGCCATATAAGTTCTTGATGCCAAAAGTAAATCAATGAATCAGAGAATAATTATTAAAGAATAGCAGTAGTTTTGAAATCTGGTTTAAATATATAAGCCTTTTTCTTTGATCACTGCTTTGTGCTTTGGATTCAAGAGTAGTGTTTACCTCTTGAAGCCATTAGTTATGGGGGCAGTACCATACACATTTTAAAATTGCCAAAATGCACCCTGCCTTTTTAAAAAAATAGTGATAAATAACCCTTAGTTGTATCCAGAAATCTCTTGTAAAAATCTTATCCATATTCCAGTACACTGAAATACATTTAACACGAAAACGCTTAATACAAAATGATATTGCAGTCCGGACAGTATACGATGCAATTTAATACACTAGGGGGCTCGGCCCCTACGAGCTACGCTCGCCAACCCCCGTCCAGACACTGCAGACTCTAAATGCACGCTAATATGACCAGCTTTAAAAAGATTTCGAAAGATTGAATTATAATTTAAAAAACAGTGGCGATCTCCCTATAAATTAATTTCTATTCATGAGTGGGGAATTTTTATGCCAAATCCGCTGCGGTACTACTTGATTATCCCGTCGACCAATTTCGCCAAATTATATAAATCGCCAAACCACTCGCCAAATTATACAAATTGACATAATTTTTATTTTAAATAACGAAAGAATAAATAAATTAGTACAACATTAATAAAAATACAAATAAAACGTCGAAATAAAAATAACTTGATGACGTAGACACGTGTAACTTGCTTAAAGTCAAGTTAATGTGACATTTACGATCAACCATTATTGACATTTAATCTTGTAGTTTGGCGAATGATAGAATTTTGGTCGACGGGATAACTAAGTAGTACCAAGGATACAATCGTTGTTTTCGTCTTTGATTATGTAAAATCAGTTAAACATTTCAAAATAAGCTAATATAAAATGAATTAAGTAAACAGAGTCTTTGTCTCCTGGTATTTTTTAACAAAGCGAAAAGAAAGTTCTTTTAAATGAGACATTTTAAATTAATCGTTTTTAATCTGACGTAATTTTTACCAAGCTATTCTTTCTCTTTTAAATATTCACGTGAAAATACTTTTGTTAGAAATGAAATATTATTTGCGCTTTCCTAACAAAAATAGTTGAAAAGATCCTCTCAAAATATCAAATAAATGTCTAGCGCAATTTCTAAATTTAAACTGTTTTGAAATATTATTTTGTGTTCATTTTATGTAATAACTATAATGTGATGTAAATATGACGTAATTTCTCCTATTTAAGACTTCTAACGCATGTTAATGAACTTATTATTTTACAATATCCTTTCTCTTTCAAAATTCACATGTATACTTTTTATGACGTAATTTTTAATAAGTTCCTGCTTTTTGTACATAATTATTTAATTCTAATTCCAAATGATTTTTTCTGTTTATAATAGTCATGTGTAAATAAATTTTTAATTTGAAGCAAACATTGTTGTTTGCGCTGTTTATACATTTGGCAACAGTATAAATTAATACCATTTTCTAAAATAATGTAAAAAATATCTCTAGAAATGCTGAAAATTTGAATTTAAAATAGAAACAAAACCTCAAAAAATGAGTCAAAATAAAAAAAATTAATGCTATCTGCCCTCCGCCAAATTCTAACACATAAAATGATCTAAAAATGATTACACTGCCATGTATAGTTTTTGCTGCTTTAAACTTTTTTAGTGGAACGATTTTGTCCAACTTTAGCATTAAATATCTCTTAAAATAATTCTTCGATTTGAAAACTGTCTGCATCAGCGTGTTTATCAAACATTTCTCTATAAAACCACCGATTTTCATATTTTTGCATGCATTATTTTTCTTAATATTAATGAAGAAAGACCTCCAGTCACAAAAAATTCAAAACAGGCGGCGGTGACAACGGTAGTTACTTTTTTTTAGAATAGAGAGATTTTTGTTCTTTTAACACAAAACAAAAATCATTTAACACGAAAAAATTCTTTTTCAAGCTAGTTAGTTAAAGTTGAAATTGGTGAATTTTATGTTAAAATGACTGAATTTTTGATGAAAATCAGAGAATTTCGTATTTTTTGTAAACTAGCTTATGTTTTATGAGCACAGTGGCTGAGAAATCGGTGCGAAAACAAACTGCTATTTCGATGATGAAGCTGTTCAATGCAGTTGATGAAGAAGAAGGAAAAAAAAACGAAATCTGCAAACAGTTTTGCATTGCCAATTTTACATTATCAACAATAATAAAAAAACAGGGATCCCATTAAAGTTAATGTTTGAGAGTATGTTTAAGCCTGAGAGAAAACATATGAGAACTGCTAAGCACGAAGCTTTAGAGACAGCTTAGCTTATTTGGTTCAAACAAGCTAGATCTTAGAACGTTGAATAAGACACTTAAAAAAAATATGTGATTTTTTCCCCCCAAAAAACAATATTTCGTTTGCTTGCTTTTTATTCTAATGGTTGCAACTTACTAGTAGTTTAACGGGAAATCGAAATACAGTTTGATGACGTCAAAAATATTTGTGAGTTTTGTTCTTTTTAGGGTTTCATTCATCTGACGAAACCCTATTCGTCTCGCTCCTCTGTCTGTCCGTCTGTCATAGAGCCCGTTCTCAGAAACTATACATGTTGGAGACTTGAAATTTTGCATACTTATAGCTGAACACCCCATATCATACGACAAATCATAAAATTTTGAAAAAGTCGTACATTTAACCCTTTGGACTCCCACATGTGTATTTTAAACAATTCTTCCTAAATGAACCCCTAATTAGTTTGAAGGCGTGAAATTTTGCATACTTATAGCTGAACACCCCATATCATACGACAAATCATAAAATTTTGAAAAAGTCGTACATTTAACCCTTTGGACTCCCACATGTGTATTTTAAACAATTCTTTCTAAATGAACCCCTAATTAGTTTGAAGGCGTGAAATTTTGCGTATTTATAGCTGGGCTAGAGGTCTGCACCGGCCCGGGCTTGGCCCGTACCCGGTCCGGCAGAATTAGGACAATTTTTTCAACGGGCCGGCAAAAAAATTAATCGGGCCTATCGGCCCGATATAAGAATTTAAGTGAAGCAGATAAAATACGAACCATTTTCAATGAATATTATTTTCTCGAGAAGTATAAATGTGCGTCACGAGCCGATGCGAGTTTAACAACATCAATACAGAAATGTAACATGCCCATCATAGAGATCGGCATCGTACAGATACAAGATGTCTGATTCCGAGTTTAATTTTTTTTCAGCAGACTCGTGCCGGGACAGAACTGGTCTTAATCGATCTCAGGATGTGTAGAACAGTCATTGTGTTTTGTAGTATTAATAGTGATAATGAACTTCTCTTAACAGTATCTTTGGAAATATACCTTAAGGTGGTTCTCATATTCGCTGCTCAACAATGCGAAGTTTTCAGACACATTTTCTGACAAAATTTTTACCTATAAAGGCATAAAATTGACAGGCCTGCCTATTGAAGGCATTTGGAAACGAATAGCTTTTTCCATATTTGATAAATCACTTACAAAGATAACAGAGATTCCTGTCACGTCACTGTATGTTTTTCTCCTTTCCTGTGCTATCGCTTCCAGAAATTCGATTCAAAACACTAACTTTGACAGTATTTTCAGAAAGATATATTGCTTTTATCTATGGAAAAAAACGACATTTACGTAGCTTCTGAATAAGAGTACCTGCCAATCTTACGCGTTTCCGAAAAGAAAACAATTCATAAATGTGTCGAAATGTAGCTCCTTTGGATTTAAGAAAAGCCTTAAAAATTAGAGAAATATTTTCACAAATCTACTTTTTATTATACAGCTTCAAAAGTTATCATGTTTTTAATCCTTTATTCTGAACTACATTAATCTTTTAATGAATCCTTATTTCCATTTTGAAATGTCTGTACACACGATGACTAAAATACTGTAAGTAATCGTTAATGTTTACTATTGTGTGTTTTCTGTTTTGCGAACATGATAGTAATGTAAAATATACTGTAAAATGTTCCCATAAATATGTATGTAGTATTCATTAAAAGAATCTTAATTGTATGTAGAGAAAAAACGTTTTTTTTTTTTTTCTTTGTAGAAATTGTGTTGGGCCGGGCCTGTTTTCACTGAATTTTGTACGGACTGGGCCGGGCCGAGATCTGTAAAAATGCCGCCGGGCCGGGCTCGGGCCAAACTTCCAATTTTTAAACCAGGTCGGACCGGGCCAAGATAGCTTTCGTTCGGGCCGGGCCTGGAAATTCCGGCCCGTGCAGACCTCTAAGCTGGGCACCTCAGATCAAACGACAAATCATAAAATTTTGAAAAAGTCGCACATTTAACACTTTGGACTCCCACATGTGTATTTTAAACAATTCTTTCTATGTGAGCCTCTAATTAGGTTGGAGGCGTGAAATTTTACATACTTATACCTGAACACTTCACATCAAACGACAAATCATAAAATTCTGAAAAAAGTTGTAAATTTAACCCTTTGGGGTCTCACATGTGTATTTTAAACAATCCTTTCTAAGTGAGCCCCTAATTAGGTTGGAGGCGTGAAATTTTACACACTTATAGCTGAACACCTCACATCAAACGACAGATTATAAAATTTTGAAAAAGTCGGACATTTAACCCTTTGGGCTCCCACATGTGTATTTTAAACAATTCTTTTTAAGTGAACCCTAATTAGGTTGGAGGCGTAAAATTTTGCATACTTATAGCTGAACACATCACATCAAACGACAAATCATAAAACTTTGAAAAAGTCGTGCATTTAACCCTTTGGGCTCCCCCATGTGTATTTTAAACAATTCTTTCAAAGTGAGCCCCTAATTAGGTTGGAGGAGTGAAATTTGGCATACTTATAGCTGAACACCTCACATCAAACGATAAATCATAAAATTTTCAAAAAGTCGTACATTTAACCCTTTGGGCTCCCACATGTGTATTTTAAGGAATTCTTTCTAACTGAGCCCCTTATTAAATTGGAGATTTGAAATTTTGCGTATTTATAGCAGAACACCTGAGGCCAGGCAACAAATAATAAAATCTTGAAAAAGTCTTACGTTTAACCCTTTGAGCTACCACATATGTATTTTAAACAATTCTTTCTAAGAGAGCCCCTAATTATGTTGGAGACATGAATTTTTTCATACTTACAGTTGAATACCTCAGACCACACGACAAATCTTAAAATTTTCAAAAAGTCTTATATTATTTACTCCTCCGGGGTCTAACTTGTGTATTTTAAGCAATTTTTCTAACCTCCGCCCTTTTCACCTGGGGAGCACTTTTCCAACTTTTGCCGACACCCCTTTGACCCTTATTTCATATTATGCACCATAGCCTTACATATTTTAGTTCCACTTTTTACCGCCAGGGGCGCCTACTTATCTCGGGTGCTATGGGTCCAATCCCCTCGACTAATATATCTACGGATAGTATGTAAAACGGAGTTTCGTTCGGATAGAGATTTGTTTAGAAAGAGTGCGCCCCTGGTTGCGGAATGTGGAACTAACAGATTTTTCAAAAGGATAAAGTGTTTTGAAAGGAATATTAAACGAAACCCTCTGTGCAATCTGTGATCACACTTACCCACTTGTTTAAAGAATCTTTTAACGCGAAATTCTTTTAACACATTTTCGGTCCTCTAAGTTTCGTGTTAAACATATTTCACTGTATTTCTAAATCAATGTGCCCAGGGTGTAGTGGAGGGTAAGCAGAGGTATATGCTGTATATCTTCTGTATTTTTTAAAGAAGCTCTGTATATCCTCTGTTTCTCAAATAAAGCTATAGCGTGTACTCTAGGAAGATGTTCATGACTTTAGCGTATACCATCTGCCTAAAAAGTATACTCTCTAGTATTTTTACAACTACAACACTGAATGTGCCTAAAAGCTTACAAAAATCATAGACTTTCCTTATTTCTTTACAAAAAATACAGGAGATTATTAAATCATGTTTGTTTTCATTACTTAACACAATGCCCTTGAAATAATGCCCCTTTTTACTGAACTAGTATCCTTTTTCTGCTTCAGTTGTGTCTTTATTAGTGGCTAGCAACCTGTCTATTTCTTTCTAAAATGAACACTATTCCAGAGTATGTTATTTTATCATATACTGTTATGAACATCTCACATTTTGTATATCTGTGCCTTGGAAGGTGTGTTCATCATTTGGCAATTGGCAAATTGTGTAAGCATTATTATATATTTCTAAAAAGTAAAATAACCAATTCATAAAAAAACAAAACAAATTATGGCAGACAAATAATTTATAAGCAACATTTAATAAACAGTTACTCCATTTGTGAGTTTAATCAGGGCCATATTCTAAACATGTGAAACTACCACCAGTAACTTAGAATAGCAATTTAAGTTTATTATTCAAAATTACTGTTGGACATTTGCACTTGTTACTATCAGAATATGGCCATGGGTATGCTATAAATAATTTATCTCATTTGGCCCTTTGGCATAAATTAACTGGTGTCTGTTAATGGAACAGTTCCTGTATATTTGTCTTAAGATGAGTTTGCAAAGCGGACAGGGCTAATACTGATTATCATACTGTGCATTGCCACTGACTCTGGACACTGTGATAGAACCCAACTCAACACATGGAGAGGGGCCAGAGGTGGTGCAGTTCTGTAGCTAGGCCATCACATCATTGACGGAGACAATCAGTGAGGGTCCCGCACCATAAAATTACTTTACCGGCAGCCGGAATTGAAGATCCCCTATGAACAAGCTACTTCTGCGATTCAAACCAACAGACAAAACGCACAAACATTAAATAATAGTAAAAATAAAAAAAAGGAAAATTAGTCCACTACATTGTGCATCTGAGTAGCTTCTCCTGAGATGTTGGTGCTATGTAGGTAGAAAGCAAAAAAGAGCTGTCTGGCCACACCCTGTGGTATGGTACTGTCTTCTCCCTGTTCGCTCGCATCTTTCCAAGTCCAAAAGTGAGTAGTGGATGTCACACAATGCTACTCCAAATGACAGAATTTCTAGTTGCAGATACTCTGCAAATGTAGTCTGCAGACCGTATGTGGGGATTCATCGGAAATCAACTCGGCTTTAACTATCTTCCGAAACTGATATAACCACTGCAGCATCCTCAGCCACGGTTTTGGTTATTCTCCTGTGCTGAAGCCAGGTTAATTCAGGACCATCTGAAAGTGCACACAATCATATTTGTTGTAAAAATTTGCTTTGTGAATTATTTGGTACTTTTCTGTTAAGGGCACCAGTTTCTTTTGCATCAAAACAACATATGAGGTAACTTCTAATTTCACATCAGCAAGTACAGTAATCTGATAATAAATATGTTGTATTTTTTTGCTTCAAGATTTCCTCTTTTTATAAATATATATTTTTTTTTTAAATAATAATTTAATCTGTCTTACACAATCACCAAGTAATGAAAGCTCTGTAATTAAATTTTTCTGAATCAAAGATATAATTTATGTTATGAGATTTGTATATAAAAATATATAATAAAGTAATTTATTCTTGATTTCAAAGAACTAAAATGAGTACTGAAACTAAAGATACAATACTAAAGAACAAAAATATACACACAGAAACTTGATTTCAAGATTTTCATATTCTTTTGATAATTTCTTTAGTGTTCACTCTAGAAAGGAGAGGGCAGTCTACTAGTTACTAAAAAAGACACCACTAAAGCAGAAAAAGGCACTAGTTGAATAGAAACGGCAATCACACACTCAACCATTACTTTATCTCATTATTAATTTTTTCAAGTATTATTTTGTTTAGTAACAATTAAAAAAAAAAAAAAAAAAGTAGCATTAATTTTAAATGGTTTTATGAATTATAAATTAAAAAAATATAATTAAATTACTATATGATTTAAAATTTTACTTTGTAATTTAATATTTTCTTAAAGAAATGAGGGTGTTCTATAGTTTCTCAAGCACTTGGATACACAGCATTGGAAATATTGTGTTGAGGAGAACAATTTTATGGGAGATCTCTGGGTACAAATTTTGTCAGTTTTTGCACGGACATTTACACAATGCAAAATAGTATCTGTTTAATGGTAAAGTACTAATTATTTTTATTGAATAATATAATTTCTTTGTTATTGAAATATAACTTTTTTCTCTTTTTATTTTTATAGAAATCATGGGATATAGCTTTGGCTCCTCTGAAACAAGTACCCATGAATTTGTTCATTATGTATATGGCTGGAAATTCTATTTCTATATTTCCAATAATGATGATAGGAATGTTGTTTTTACGTCTAGTAAAGGCACTTCTAACAATTCAGTCAAGTATGTAAGAATATTTAATATTTTTCATGATAGTTATCAAGCTATTATTGACTATTTAATATTTTTAGTATATTAATCCCCTAAGGAAGGGTAGCCAATTATAAAATTATCTGTTTAATATCAATTTTGTCAAAAACTGTTACTGAAAACAACTTAATGAGATATTTCTTATTCTTTTTAATTGTTGTTATTATCTTTTTAATGACTGCTGGTTAGCATATTTTTCTCGCTATCTAAAACTGTTTCATTCACTATTTCATTAAACATGTATAACAGTGCTTTAAAGCATATATTTTTTTTTATTCTGTTTCAGTTAAAATACTTTGTTTCAGCTTCAGTTTTTGTGCCCTTAAAGTAAATGTTTTCAGTTCATTGCACTTGTTATTCTATCAAAAATGTTTTTAGTTGGGTTCTGATCGGTTAAGGCTCAAAGTTCAATAAATCATCAAAAGATATGTACTAAGTATTCAATTAACATCCTATTTTAGTAACAATTCTGCATCTTGTCCTAAAAACATATCTAGTCTTGAAATAATAATAATAATAATAATAAAACTATCAATATTGGATTGGTTTTTGGATTGTTGCCTTTAGCACGGCTGTCACAGGCGACTATTTTTATATTCTGTTCGCACCATTATTTTTAAGAAATACATTTTGTAGTATATTTCTCTTGCAAATGTCAAAGCACATGTAAAATATTTTTGTTTTGAAAAAGTGGTGCGAAATAGAATTAAAAAATGGTCGCTTCTGGCAGCCCTGCTTTAGGCACATGCATTAAGAAGTGGTACTCACTGCACGGGCCAATATGACCCTCTGGTCACATGTAACCTTGAAAATTGGGCATATAAATAAAATATGTATGTATGCATAAATATATACAAATATATTTCATTAAGTGTTTTTTTGGAAAGCTTCTAATTAATTTTAAAATCTAATACAATAAGAATAAACACAAGCTTTCCACAATACTTTCATTGCAGCTAAATAACCCCAATATTTAGAGTAGAACATTGTAAATCTGGTCCCATGACATTTCATGTCACCTTTAGAATCTTCTATTCTTATCCTTCATGCATCTGATATTAAACTATTAACCTGGGAGGGCGCACACCGGGCCTGATAGACTCTGAGTGCGTACGGTTTTTACAATTGTCACCACTATCTTTTTAAAAGTAATTTTCAACTTCTTTTATCGCAAAATTCTCTCCGATTAAATAAGATGATGATTATTTGTTTTTATTGGTGGCAAAGTAAAAACCATTCATACCCTGGGTATGCGTGCGTTCTCCCGGGTTAACATTGGTTGAAATTTATAATGAGGGATTAATAATTAATATATATTAGTAATTCATTGAAGTATATATACTAATGTGCAAAAATGTTCACCTTACTATTGTACCAGATTTTGGTTATTACAGAAATTTTAATGAGTAACACCGCATTAAGATGCCACTATTAATTCCTATACCTTAGTCACAGAAGCGTCGATATTGAGAGGGAGTATTTTTCCCCAATATATGTTAACTTGAAAAATTTTAGCTTAGAGTGGGGAAATTCTAGATTTTTTAAAGACTTTTTCTTTTTTACATAAGAGTAAAAAATATGTTATTTTTTTATTGTTTTGGTGACTATGTTTCTGAGGCTGTTTCAGTAAACAAGTTAAATTATAAAAAAAAAAAAAAGCAACCAGCTTCAATCTATCATTTTGTTTCTCTGATCTACGAAAATATCATACATCTACTAGACCTGAATTTATCTACTGCTGTCTATTAACAGCTGACTCTAATCCACCAGCTATATTTCTTCCAAACCTATGTTTTTTTCTCAAAAATTTCAAAATAGTGTCAGTTATTCTTATTAAGAATCAATGATGTTATTTTCATATGAAGAGTACTGATGACTCATACATAATAAAAGACAAAAAAAAAATTACAAATCTTAAAATAATACTTGTTGACACTAATACTGGTTGACTAAAAAGAACATTCATTTCACTTTGAATCTCTAAAAAAATAAATAATAAACAAATGTTCCGAGTAAAAATTATCCTCCTGTGACAAACAAAAATTTAACAACAAAATTATGTGTGTCTCTTACGATTGGCGCTGTATCAACAAGTCATCACCGTCAATGCCAGATATAAAATAAATGCAGTCTTAAATGGCAATGTTTCATATATCCAGATGAATTTTGCACCAATGTATTCCATATTTAAATTACCATTCAGCAAGGCAAATTTGAGTGTAACTAATTTAGAAAAACTTATTAATATGTTTCCTCCTGGATCTGAGAAACTTCATGTATATGACTTGCAGAGTCAAATGGAATTAATATTTATTTATGTTTAAACCACATTGTTAACTCATTTAATGAACTTTTCACTCATACCAAGAAATTCAAAGACTATTTGGGTCAAGTCTTCAAACTGTGTATCTGAACATTCACAGCAGTCTATGGTGTTGCATCTAATTAAAGAATCTTTAGTCAATAAAAATTTCAAAAAATGTATGACTATGATATTACTCATAGGCATTTCCGAGGTGTACTAAAACACGTTTTTTGTATAATTTGATGAGAAGAGCATTTATCATTTATTTACAAGGTCACACAAAAAATATGCATTACATAATGGTGTATTGGAAAAAATCATTAGAAGTGTATTTTAATGATGTTACATTATTTCAGTTTGTGAAATTGATATACATTACTGAGATGCACTACAAAAAAGCTTATTATAAAAAATAAAATAAGGTGTCCATAGAATTTGTTTTATTTAAATGAACATGTTGTGATTTAAATACCACCTTTAAAAATTAATATCGGTTTTTAAACATACGGTATCAGCTTTTTAATAAGATTAATAAGTCAAGTAACTAAATGGTTTGGTTGTAAATTTTGTTGATACAGAAGTTTTTATAAGTTGTGCATTTCATGCTATACTTTCATAAAAACTTATGTATTGCATTTTGTAATAATTTAATGAAAACTTCTATTAGTCGTCAGATGTTTTGATAAATTAACTCTTGATTAGTGTTCTTTCACTTTTCCAATAGGGAAAAATATTTGGTGATCAGTTGATATTTAAGATTTACATTAGTAAAGGGTATAATAAATCTTTTAATAATAATAATAAATTAAAATTTCTGTGTATTGATTGAGCTACTAAATTTCACTGTTATTTAAATAACATTATTTTTTATTGTTTTATGTGCTTTCTATTTTTCACTCCTCTTTTTACCCTTTTCTTAACTATCAAAATCATCATGTTGAAAGTTCAAGCTTCCTGCAACCGAAAGTCGGCCATCATTTTTGCTTTTCTGGTCACTGCCAAGATAGCATCACCATGTGATCTATGACATGTTAGGAGCATGCAAGGATACAAAGGCTGTGGTACACGGGGTTTTCAAGAAATTAAATCATAAAAAGGAAAGGCACAATGGAAATCTTTTTTCCTGTAAAAAAGTTCATAGCATATTTCAAGACAGTTCTCCACACAATCATTGCTGCAGTTGAAAACAAGAAAGCGTCATAAGAGTTGGCTAGGGAGGAGGTTGCAGGAATTAAATTTTTTTATTTAGTTTTGAGTTGAGAAGTAATGGGACGAGGTTTCAATTCTTAGAGTCGTCATACACAGGTCCCCACTTATCCGTTTTTTACAAGAGACATGGCTGTAAAATGGTAAGTTTTCTCTTTTCCTTCTCTAACTAGGGGGCTTTGCCCCCTATGAATTGTGTTTGTCAACTCCCGTCCAGGCCCCACAGGCTCCAAAAACATGCTAATTTGCTCTGTTCTAAAAAGATTACCCAATTATGAAAGATAGAATGATATTATGACCAGTGGCGATGTAATTGGGTTTCTATTAATTTCCCTTTGACTGGGGATTTTTTGGTTCCCAAAGCTGCATCTACCGTTAATTGATTAAATAAGATCTATGACAAATTTGAAGGTTAGCTTGTATAAAATAGCTAAGTTAAATATGTCGCTGTCTTTCAGACTTTAATAATAAAGTTTTCTTTTAGACACTATAAGAAAACATTTTAACCCTTTTGGTGTCAAGTAATTGTATTTATGTAATGTTGAATTTATGCCAGAAATTTTGATAAATTTTATTTGAAAATTAAGAAATTCTATTTTTCTGCTATTTTTTACCAAATTTATAAAGGCATTTCCCCCCCCCCCCCCTTCAAAAATTCTAAATTTAAGTGATATAAAAAATAACCCACCACCTTTCAAGTTGTCAAATATGACATTCTGGAGATATTGTGTAAATGTGACCATTGAATTTTCTCCATTGAATGCTTTTGCACCTAATAATTTCTTTATTTTAAAGCTTTCTTTTTTTTTAAATTATTCACGTGTAAATATGTTTCAATTGAAAGTTGTTTGAAAATATTATTTTTGCTTTATCAAAAGAATTCTTTTAGAGTGATGTGAGCTGTAAGTGCTGGAATTGCATTCAGGTTTGGTATAGTGTAAAGTTAAATAATTTTTGCATGTTATGTGGTGTACTGTATATAAATTCTACAGATCATATACAGGGCTGCACCAAAGAATTCATAAGTATTGCTGTCTATGGATATGAATTGCTTATGGGTGGTTTCTAATTGTGTTATGCATTTTCTGGCTGAACTATATTTTATATACTGAGAAGCGTTTGCAGAGTATAAATAAATGCATAATATACATATGCAAAGAACTGAATAAATTGTCATCTGTGGCTGGTTATTTTTTTAAGTTTGTTTTAGTACGTTTTTTGCCTGAATTCAATTCTATCATAATATGTGGTATTTATAAATGTCTCAAGATAATATACTTGGCTATACAAAATATTTTGAGTGCATTTCTTTCTATTGGTGGAAATTGCTTAAGGCTCCTGTCCCTGCCGGGGAAGGCACTCATGAGCTAATGCTAATCCTATGGGGAGGGATTTTTCTAATATCTCGTTTGCATTTCGATATTTTTAAATAATTTTTTTTGCATTGGATAGCCGAGGTCCATTTCTAGATCGCACCTTTTTTACTTTTTCGATTTTGGTTGCAGATATTTTTTAGAATGACACTTTCATTTTCAAAACCGGTTTTGAAAGGGAAAGTAACTTTATAAAAAAATATCTCCGACCCAAATTGAAAAAGTAAAAAAGGTGCGATGTAGAGACGGACCTCGGTTATCCAAATGCAAAAAAAATTATTTAAAAATGTCGAAATGCAAACGAGATATTCGAAAAATCCCTCCCCGTAGGATTAGCATTAGCTCGTGAGTGTCTTCGCCGGCAGGGACAGGAGCCTTAAGCAAAGTTTTCAACTTAACTAAATTTTAGCATATTGTGTAGCATGCTTTGTAAGTGCATAAAAAAGGCAGAAGGACTCTTGACTTTTTTCTAAAAAAAGCACAACTAATTATGTTAATGCAAAATTCTTTATTTGCATAACATTTTACAACTAAATGAATATAAAATCATAGTAATCAAAAATAAATTACGAAGAGAATTTGATTTTCATAACATAGTATCTGTTGCCTACATGAAACTCTGTAAAAAAAGTAGAAGGACATAGAAATATTTGATATGAAAATTAAAGTATTATTAAGAAGTTTTCTTTCCATTTGCCTTTATGACTTGAAAGAATGTGTTTGGCATTGAATCATTGAGTGCTTACATTTTACTTCGATAAAAATTGTCCCAAAGTTCGTTAGTACATTCCGAAGCTCAATAACAGATTCATACTGTTTTCTTTCATTGTACACATGACGAAACAATGTCGCCCATATGTTTTCAAATATGTTCAGGTCAGGGCTTTTAGCTGACCATGGCAAAACACAGACCTTATTTCTGTGGAACCAATTTTTAACACCAATAGCTGTGTGAATCGCTGCTCCATCCTGTTGAAATATCCAATCTGCATCACCTAATTTTTTACCATAACAAAGAAGTTCAGATTCCAACAATCAGATATAATCTTTATGGTTCTATCTACCATTAAAAAAGACCAGACTCGTTTTTCCATCATATCCGACTGCAAGCCGGACCATCAAACTTCTCCCTCCCATATGTCGAGTGGAATAAAATACTTCCTCATTCTCGATTCAAAGCCAAAAGAGCTGATAGCCATCAGGACCATATAAATTGAACTTTTTCTTTGACATGTGATCTTGCCCAAAGTGTGATGCCCAAGGTAAGCGGTTAGCTATGTGCATTTTTCTTCACTTGGATAGTGTTACCTCTTCTTGAAAATGAAATCTTAGGACTTTATTATTAGTTATACACAGTTTGACGTGACACATGTGTTAGTTCTGCTTGTATTCGGACCTTTGAAATTGTAGAATCTTTCTTTTTCTACTCTCGGATAATGTTTCTTTCATAATGAGACGTCTGTGTTTTAATTCTTCTTGTCTTTATTTTTAGTACCATGATCCTATGGATTTCTAAGATAGTTTGATATTGCAGTTTTACTAACATTAAGTAATTTAGCAATCTCTTTGATGCTTTTTACCCTCTTTTCTAAATGACAGCTACTTTAAAAAAACTTAAAAATTCTTTTAAAATGGCTTGACCTTTGTGAAAATTATTTAAAGGTATTCCTTTTGGCATTCTAAAAAAAATCAATCTAAAAATAAGAAATATATACATATTTTTGACAAAAACAATAAAATAGTAATACTTATTTACCTTATCTATAGCAGAAGTGTCCAATAAATTCAGTTTTTCAGAACTGTCATTCTACTTTCTTTACAGTGTGATAGTGAACTAAGTTCATTTTTCTATAAATTAATTGCTGCAGCAATTTATTTTTTATGTCATAACAAAAGGATGTATATAAAATGATACATTTATGAGAATCAGACCGTAAATGTAAATAACAATTAAGTAAATTAAAAAAATTGAGTGTCCTTCTACTTTTTTTACGCAGTGTACATATAAATCTATAGATGTATATGGCACAAATGAATTTGACTACTCTTCAGCCTATGGGAAGTAACTGCTAAAATTGAGTTTTAAAATGTGTTTTGCATTTTCTAAACTGTTTATTTACATATTTAACACATTTATTTATGATATTATAATTATTTTCCATATTGTTATTACATTCACCTTATTTAATTATGATGTTTTATTGCAGTATTCTGGATGTGTTGGAAAGTTTTTCAGAATCTATGCTTGACAAATGATTTTTCTTTCTTGTTACTTTCTTCTATGTTCAATAGAAGAAAGTATTGCATTCAAAAATTTTTTTACTTCTGGTTTTCAACGGATTTACATGTTTTAGGGGTCAGAGATCCCAAAAAACATGTTTATATAAAATGTCTGTCTGTCCATGTGTCACCATTGTACCATGGAAAAGTGTATGAAGTTATGCATAGAATTGAACCAAATTTTTTGAGTATGTTTTTGGCTGTGGTAAGCAGGTCCTCCTTCAATTTAGAAATATTCTGCCTGAAGGGGTTGCTGTAATAGAGATTTTTGTACCATTTTCATTATTGTACCATCGAAAAGTGTATGATGTTACATAATGAATTGAACCAAATTTTTATGTGTATATTTTTGGCAATGGTCTTCTTTCAATTTGGAAATATTCTGCCGGAAAGGGGTGCTGTAATAACAATATCTGTGCCATTCTCATTATTGCACTACCAAAAAGGTATGAAGTTATGAATTGAAACAAATTTTTTGTGATGTTTTTGGCTATGGCCAGCAGGTCCTCCTTGAATTTGGAAATATTCTGTCTGAAAGGGGTGCTGTGATAGCAATTTTTGTATAATTTTCTTGATTTTTCACAGTTTTATTCCATCAGCTCCTTGTGCAGCTATGGGAACTCTCATCCTGGTAAGCCGGCTATTCTCAAACAGCTGATGTACAACAAAATAACGAAAAACTATTGATTTTAATAAATATCATGATCGAGATTAACTCGATGTTACTCTGATTAATTGACTGAAGCAAAGAATTTAAGATTTAAATCAAAGTTGGTATAGTATTAAAGTAATAAATCAAAGTTGCTATAGTATTAACATTCGTAACTACTTTTTGAAACATTAAGATGTATGAGATAGAAGAAAATTTTGGGATTGGCACACCCAAGTAGTTTTTTACTTCAAAGAGGTTCTAATATATTTGTGTTTCCCATAAGCTAAAATTGAAGTGATTGGGGAAATTTGCTTTTTGGACAGTAAATGAGATTTTAACTGAATATATTAAAATGCAGGGATGCCACGGACGCGCTATAGCGCGTAAATTACGCGAAAAATCGGAGACGGGACGCAAAAAAATAGTTCTTACGCGTCCCACGGGACGCGTAATTTCGTCAAAAAATCACGGAAAAAAGCCGATTTTCGTCAAAGAATCGCGAAAAAAAGCGCAAATCTCATCAAAATATCGTGCAACAACAGCGATTTTCGTAAAAGGGTCGCGAAAAAATAGCGTATTTCGTCAAAGGATCGCGAAAAAAAAAGCGAATTTCGTCAAAAAATCGCGGAAATAAGCGCAAATTTCATCAAAATATTGCGAAAAAACACGATTTTCGTAAAAGGGCCGCGACAAATTAGCGTATTTCGTTAAAAGATCGCGAAAAAATAGCTAATTTCGTTAAAAAAAATCGCGGAAAAAAGCCGAATTTTGTCAAAGGATCGCGAAAAAAACGCAAATCTCATCAAAATATCGTGCAAAAACAGCGATTTTCGTAAAAGGGCAGCGAAAAATAGCGTATTTCGTCAAAGGATCGCGGAAATAAGCACAAATTTCATCAAAATATTGCGAAAAAACGCGATTTTCGTAAAAGGGCCGCGACAAATTAGCGTATTTCATTTAAAGATCGCGAAAAAAGCTCAAATTTCATCAAAATATCGCGAAAAAAACGCTTTGTCCGTAAAAGGGCTGAGACATAACAGTGTATTTCGTCAAAAGATCGCGAAAACAAAAGCGAATTTCGTCAAAAAAATCATGGAATAAAGCCGAATTTTGTCAAAGTCGCGGAAAAAACACGATTTTCGTGACAGGCTCGCGAAAAAATAGCGAATTTTGACAAAAGGATCGCGGAAAAAAAGCGAATTTCGACAAAGTAAAGCGGAAAAAACGTGAATTTAGTCAAAGCACCAAAAAAGATGTGCAAACTAAACTTATAGGTAGAAAATTCATAAAATGGGATTTAAATTTTTTTTTATGAGATTCTTAAAAATACAGAATGATTTCAGCGTACTTTGATAATGTATTCAGTAGGTGGACCAGTGAAAAATCGCCCCCCCCCCTCCCCCTCCTTCTTCTTACTGCATTGAAATGTCTCCCACCTTCAGAACATTTAGGATTTGATGTTTATTAATGATTTAGATGTAAATTTCCCTTCCAAGGTAAATATCTGATTCCAACACAGATCTATGCTGACAAATAATTCAATGGGAAGTATAATGAAAGCACCCATTCATTCAACAAAAAGTACACCTTTACTTAACATAAGTATTCTTTTTTTCAGCAAAAATATCTTTTTCAATAAACCAGTCTTGTCCCTTTTTAAAAGAAATGCAAACATTAGTGATACTTGTTAGTGGAACTTGGTATCTTCTACTCTCAAATAAGCATTATTTTACAATTAATATTGTATCTTGCATTTTTATTTTTAAAAAAGTAAAGAAATTTTCTCTTAATATTTTTTTAAAATATCTTACTTGAGTGCAAATAACACTGGTTTTAATTCATTATTTAATTATTATTAAAACGATAATTAATGCATTTCATTTATCTTTTCCAAATAAACAAGTTTCATTTATTCCTTTAAAATATAAATTATTATTGATGGGGACCCGCTTTTGTAAAAAAGGGACCCAGATTTTTGGAAATCCTGGGTCCCGGGGACCCAGGTTTTTTCAAGTACAGCGGCATCACTGAAAATGTCAAAACCAAAACCAATATGAAATCATCTATTAAATACGTCATACAAGTTTTTTTTAAAAATCCTTCTCCTATGTTATTATTTGTCACACTTGATTGATACCTTCTTCCCTCTTGTGTTTTCATATTTTTTAGCACTGTTACTTTAGAGCTAATTTTTATTGAACAAAAATGTTGTGATTTATTATTTTTTTAATTTTTAAAATCTTTTTTGAATACATAATAAATTAAAATCAATCTTTATTAAAATCTCCTATTTTTATTAGCTGTAATTGTAATACAGTAATGATATGTTGATGCATGAATTTTATATTTACATGCATCTGTATCAAACTAACAACAAATTTGTTTTAATAAAAACATCATAGATTAATATTTTTGGTACTTTTTGGTTAGCCGGGCGCCAGTGTTATATATACATATTTATATACATACATATATTGTATATATACACATACATATATATGTATATATAACACTGGTGCCCGGCTAACTGAAAAGTACCATATTTTTTAATTAAATATTTTCATTTTTTCTTAAGATCGGTTGATGTTTGTAATTTTGTGTAAAAAAAGATATATGCTATCTATTGTCTTCTGAAATAAATATCATGAGATCATCAAGATCATGCAATCTATTACATTCAGCTCATGAATTTTAAAGGTAAAAGAAAAATTTACCTAATACTATCTGAGTAAAAAAATGTAACATTTTGCTTATGAACTGTATTATCAGGGTGTCTGCTGATTAAAGAAAATCATAGTCAAATAAGATAGGTAATACCAATATTTACTTATAGAAAATTTGTCATTTTTATTCACGCAATTAAACAAGATGAATTTCTCTCTAAGGAAATACTGGGTTTTCACCCTTATTTTGACTGTGATTTTCCCTGATATGTGAACACCCTGATTATGCTGCTTTTATACTTCATAATTATTTTCTTATATTAGATGTTATCTCACAACTGTTCTCACATTCCTTTTCACTCTTGAAATGTGACATAATTGGTGACATTTTTATTTCTTGTCATTCATTGAGGTGCATCTGAAGCACTTTCGTGGCACACTTGTGTGTTGTGATACTTTGGTTGAGAAATACTCAAATAGATTGTAAAATCCCTGTTAAAATATTTTGAAATAAAAATTTAAAATTAAACATTTCATATTTATGTGTTTCTGATGACTCTTCTTTTATTCTAGCATTCAAGCTAATTGAAGGTGGACAAGCAGTTCTTCAAAAGTTAGTTTATCTTTTTGGAAATTTAGTATGCTTAGCATTAGCTTTATACAAATGTTCTTCTATGGGTTTGCTACCAACATATGCTTCTGATTGGCTGGATTTTGTACAACCACAGCAAGTAAGTTATTGTAAATTTATTCTATTTAAATTATTGGTTATCTGTAGTTTCTGCATAGTAAAAACTTACAATAAATTTATATATGTGTATTGTGTGTGTATATATATATATAATAAAAACTAAGATAACTCAAAATTCTATAAATTTAAATTTAAAACCAAACATACAACTAAACTAAAAGCACACCATTAACAAATGAACAAACAGAAAACATAAATGAAAAAGATATTTATAAAACCAACTAAAACAGAAAAGGAGACAGGCGGCTTGGCTTACGACAAGCACTGCAGGGTTAATCTAGATTTACGTGCACACCGGTCCCCCTCACCTGTCAAAAACAAAATCAACCAGAAAAAACTAACTTCAAAACAGAATAGAGATAAAATGTAAACCCAACAATTAGTTCCCATTATGTCCAATTGACACACCTCTAGAATCGAACAATGAATATAACTCAGATCAATAACTTTTACTTCTGCTAAAATTGTAAATTAAACTGTTAATAAATCTTGTAGGATAACCCCTGCAAATTGGCAATACTATAATATTTGAACAATTCACCAACCAATCCACCCAAACTTGAAGTCAATCTCTCTATACGATTTAAACCATTTACAAAGATTTTCTTAAAAATAGATATGTGGACATTGCTTTGAAAATTCAAAATTTCCAAAGTATCAAAACTAAGACTATTTCTTATATCATATACACCTGTAACTAGACCCTCTCTATTAATTTCCAAAAAGGCATCTAAATAATTCACTTTTTGAGGACTATTAGAAGTACATTTTAAAATCAATGAATTAGGATAAAAATAAAAAACACATTTGTTTTGAATATTATTTGTTTTAATATATAAAATTTAAAATATCTATATATCTGTAGAAATATAAATCTTTATTAATACATGGAAATTATTCCAGAGAGAAACATTCGCCTTGCATACAATATTTCAAATGAAAATCATATTTCAAAGTGATTGTTTAAGAGGCGCAAAGGCCAACATAGTGAAAAAGATTCCATGCCGGGACTCGAACCCGGGCCATCAGTATAGCACACTGACGTTTTACCAACTAAACCACATGGAACGATACCCAGCCTGGAAAATTTCTCACTATTATATGTTGGCAAGGCTACAAACACAGCACAAGATGGAATATTTATCGTGAGCCACCAACCTGGGGCGAACACGAATGTTGTGAAAACTTAGATAGATATAGTGAGCTGATTGAAAAGTTGTGGAAAATCCTTTATAATAAAGCTATTTTTAGGAAGAAACTCACTAAATCGACCCTATCTTTGTGAATTTTTGGGATATTTGACTGGACTTTTTATATAAGCTGCCCTAAATAGCTAACTACCAAATTATATAATAAAAATTTTAGATCTTCCACGCATGCACAGTTAAAATTTATTTCATACAAATGCCCATATCTCATCAAATATTCAATGTATTCATATTTTAATTGCTGTATACTGTTGCTATTGTTCTTTGTCAGGTTTTTAGAAAGTTGTGTTAAATTTGGTTGAAAACTCTGTATGCTATAAACAAAAAACTTTTGAATTTTTCACAAAAACGTTAATATCTTCACGGATATGGAGTGCTATGCTTACACAAATGCATACAAACGTTGAACAGGACCCAAATAGTCATTTACCACAATGACAAATCATTTCCAGCCTTTCCTGTTACATTTTGTGATTGCAAATATTATTTTATTATTAAATTTATTATTAGCCTCCTAATTGTACCCCCCCCCCCCCCCCCGATAAATCTTCACCGAGAAATATAAAATCAAACATGTTCTTTACATCCTAGAAGTTCAAGAACAATTCGCCAATAATGCTGGTAGATATTTGACAAAACGTGTGCAATTGAAAGCATCCAGTCCCTGTACCTTAACTTTTGGAGGCCAGTGTACATTATATTTCTTATAAAACACCATTAGTTTGTTCTTTAAATCTATTAAATCAATACTGTTATATAGATCTTCGTAGTCATAAGTGTATAAACCTGTTATATTTTTCAGCTTTCTTACATGTTTTAAAAGATCATAACTGTTTTTTATTATAAATAACTTTTTTTCATACAAAACACGATTGAATAACTTCTTTAATTTTTCTAATAGATTTTTATTAACCCCTCTAAATAGGTATTAAAACTACAGGTAACGGTTCTAAATTTTATAGGGGATTTATGAAATTTAGGAATCATTACTAAATAGAGAAAATTTGTACTAGTATGTTTTAACGTCACCTTTTTATACAAAACCTTGACTCTGTTTGTAATAACCTGTTTACTGGAATTTACAAGTTCATAATTACCATTGTTATAGGGGAGACTAAGGGATAATGGGACATGCGGACTAATGGAACAATTGGATTTTCTTAAAAACAAATACAGTTTAGAGATGATTTTTTTTTTCAATAGATGGCATCAATAGTATTCCACATCAGACTGGTTTAAACTATTTTGTTTAAGTAGTTGTTTGCTGATTACAGGACAATATACTTTTTGTCATCAAGGTTTCGAAATTTTTTTATATTGATGATTCTTTGATTTTCGTAAACTGACAAGTAACTTTTAAAACATTTTGCTATGAATTATAAATCTTTATAGCCATTCTATATGATTTCAATCATCACTTTTAATAAATTGTAAATATTTAATTGACAGTAAGCCTTAATATGGTGCAAGACAATATGGGGGCCAATGGGACATACCCAAACCATTTGACCCCAAGTCATTTTATTTCTTATATAAAAAAATTTAATGGGTAGAATATGTGATATAGAAAATGCTGAGAATATAGGTTAGCCATATAAAATATGTAAACGCTTCAGGAGCAATTCTACCACCTGCATTCGAGTTGCCATGAGTATCAGTTTCTAATCCTCTCTTGTTAGGAGCACCACCATGAAATGTTGCTTTGGCACACAAAACCGGATGGATGACCAAAACAAATTTCCATAAAGTGATGTCACATATAGTGAAACACACCAATACTTCAACAGAAAGTCCTCCCCTGCTTCTCCTCATTAATCATGAAGGCCATGTTACTGTGATGGAAACCATACAATCTGCCAAAGAAAATGAAGTGATTTTGTTGACATTCCCACCTAATTGTTCTCATAGACTCCAACCATTAGACATCAATGTGTATGGTCTCTTTAAGAAGCATTACAACAGGTCTTTAAATGATTGGCTTCTTTCCAACCATGGAAAAATTTTACTTATCACCAAATTCCAAGTCTTGTGAACCAAGTTTTCATGGAAATACCTACACCAAAGAATATCATTTCTGGATTTAAAGCTACAGGTATTTATCCTCTTAATAGGAACACATTAAGGTAGACTTCCTGTCATTGTTAGTGACTGACCTAAGCCCTCGCTAGAAAATTCTTATTCTTTGTTGCACGTCTGCACGTCAATACTAGTTCAAATTCTTTGAATGTGAAATCGTTATCTGACCAAAATGAAGTCCCAACCGTCAACACGTGACCAAGGTGCAGCACAATCATTAATATCAAAGAAGAGCCATCTGTACCTCTGACACCTGAATTAGTCTCTTTCTTTTTTTTTTTTTTTTACAAAAAGCCCCACCCAGGAAAATGGCTAGTACTTCAAGTAGAAAGAGTGCAAGATGCAGGATCTTCACAGACACCCATAGAAAAAGGAAAAATGAAGATCTGGCTAACAAGTGCAAAGCCAAGACCTCAAAAAGAAAGAACTGCAAAAAAGCTATCGCAAATAAAAGAAACTGTGATACCGAAAAAATGATTGCATGCCTTTACACGATTCCTCAAATGAAGAATTTTTGCATCAAGGTGTTAAAATCAAGGATTTTATTTTGGTGAAATTTGCTCCAAAGAATATCCCTAAATTTGTGTTGGTATTATAAATGAAATAAATTCTCAAGATAAAAAAAATAAATGTCAATTTCTTGAAGAAAAAAAACTGACTGCATGAAATTCATTTACACAGATAAAGTTGATAGTTCTTGGGTGGATTTTGGTGACATAAAAATTATTTTGAATACTTCAGAATATAATTTCGATCTTGTATGTCATTTTCTAATGATCTGACACTGTATAATGTTAATTAATTTTCTTCACAATGTGCAATTATATACCTGCATCAAAAGTAATTTTCAAATGTCCCATTAGACCCCATGGTGTCTAATGGGACAAAATTACCATGTTCAAAATATCACTATTTTTCATTTAATAATTAATGTAAACTTATTTTTTATGTATTAGCTAACTAATTACACAATAATCGTGTAGAAAGAGATTATAAAAAAATTGTTAATTATTCAATTTATACCATGAAATGTAAAAATTATCCCATTAGCCCCAGTCTCCCCTAAGCCTCTTTTAACATATTACCATACAATTAGAGTCAGCTGTGACAACTTATGTAACTATAAAATTATCCCTCAAGTTCTTTATAGAATCAATCAAATCTTTATAGTATTCCACAGTGATTCCCTCATACTTTTTATTGTATGCTCCAATTAGATCTTTCAGAACGTGGTATCTCTATTCTTCAAATACTTTGATTGGGAATCCAAATCAATAGATCATTTAACCATTATATATAACAAATCGCCATAGATTTCCAATTACTAAAATTAAATTTATAAATTAGCTAATATTCATAACATTGACATTAAACAGAATAAAGATGGAACATGTAACTAGTAAATACAGAATCATGCTAAATTCCACTAATTCACTAGCATATTACGGGCGATAAATCTATATAAAACATATGAAAAAACCACCAAATTTTGATAAAATCCTATTAAAGACAAAAGATACAAGATCCAGCTAAATAATGTTGAACCAGAAAAAGCCGTATCATAAACATACAAAAGATCAAATGGATGAATGATGCCGTAAGCTTATAAAGTATTTCACTTGTTCACGGGTACATAAAATACATTTATAGGCAAAACACATAGTCTATTTCTGTGACGGAACTCAGCAATAAGCAAAAATTGAATTCCGTTATGTACCCGATCGACTAATCACCAGAAATTATTAAACCACCATGTAAAATATTAAACAATGTGATATCCGCAACAATGAAAAACTTTAAAAAATGAAACAAATTAAATCATAGACAAACCCAGCGAGAGAACAGCCAAGACAAATTGACCATGACACAAACAATTAACGGAATTTGGCATAGTATAAAAATCTTGCTTAAATAACTGGCACAGTTGCCGCAGTAAATAATCACATGCATAAAATATAACAATTATAATTAACATATAGTCCATATAATAATTATTATTACATGCTATTATAATGATCTTGGAATAAATTAATACTAAAAGTACATGAACAAGAAATTGTTTAAAATTAAGCAATTAATAATTAAAAGATAACTAATATAAGAGTAATTTAAGAATCCATGGCAACCTTATAATATTAGAACGAAATAAATAATTATTTAATGCTGCCGTCTAGCGGAACTACAAGAAATTAAATTTAAGATAGTCAATATATGATTAAGTTCAGGACTAAAATCAGAAGTAATAGTGTTTAGTGTTGCCATCTATTACATTATACCAAATATAACAGTAGAAAAATGCATTTTTTTTTAATTGCAAAAAATTTAATCTATAATATCACTGAGACTGCACTAATATATCATTCTAAAACAGTGCATCAGAATATTGATAATAATCAATTAACATTTTAATATATTGTGCTATAATTGGTTATAATTATTTTTATTTTTTAATATTTACATTTAAAATTAAGTAAATTATTAATAATTTCGAATAAGTAACTTTATTAATGATATAAAAGTTTATATATATATGTATTAGGAATGCACCAAATAGCGGTTTCAGCTGAATACTGGATACCAGATATTCAGCACACAAGTAAACCAAAAACGGAATGTTTGGCTTCGTCCTGATACTCTTAAATTACAAGGTTTTAAAAGTATTAAATAATAAAATTTTATAACAATTTTACATCATGTTTAAAATAAATACTTCCATTTTGATGTACAGGATCTTTTCACAAGTAAACTTTATACAAAAAAAAAAAAAAAAAAAAAAAAACTAACTATGCTTTGAGTTATTATTTAACAAGAAGATAGTCTTAAAGCTTAATACTGGTAAATCTTCAAATCAGGGGCTCGACGTCAATTTTGCAAGATCTTTTAATTTTCATTTAATTCAAAAAGTATCAAATCTTTAATTTAATGTTAAATTATATGTATAATTCTAAGCATATAAGATTTCCTAAAGATTTGAAAAAATGTGACTTTGAAGACCTATTAATTATATTAAACACAATTTCCTACAATTATGCTGTTCAACTAATTATTGTTGGAATTTTTTAGAATAAGAATATACATTTCTTCAAAGGGTTCTCCCCCCCCCCCCCCTTCCTGAACCTCTTGTTGTTTCATTTGCAATTGGAAATAATTGCACTATTTCAAGATTCTAGTGTATTTATGAGTTTGTTTTAAACTCTATTTTATTACGATAAGCATTTTGTTTTACAGGAAATTGTATCCTATCATTATAAAATACTGACATACTTGTCAGCCACAAAACATTGGCATTTGTTGCAAAAGTTCGGTAAAAACTTGTGTATAAAATACTCATGCAAACGTAAAACACCCGTACAAGACATATTTAATTTAGAAATCCAACATTTTTATGATTTTTGTTTGGAAAAAACACTTTTGGTGGTTATTATATAGAGTATTTAAAGAAAAGAGCTCTTATTTATCTAAATGAAAATCTATTTCAGTACAGCCCAAAACAATCTTAAAAAAAATTGTTTTTTTTTTTTTTTTTTTATAAAATGTTGTAATTTTAGTTTAAATGTTCTTCTGTTGTGACCATCTTGGTCAACCTATGTGCTATGCATTTCTACATGATATTTTATTTTCTTGGATCAGCAGACCTGCCAACTGCTACGAAAATCGGTCTTAAACTACGATTTTTTGCAAAAAACACCAACGCATTTTTTGTTTCTGATTGCGATTTTTATCCCACACAGCATATTTTTCAGGAGTGATGCTGTTGCGAAATTTCCAGAATTTCAAAGTATTCATTGCCGAAAGTTTTAAAAAATTGGCCATTAGTCCGAAAATTCAGACATTAAAAAATGCTCATGGAAAAAAAAATCTGGGCTGCAAAACAAACTTCTTAACATAAAACACTCTCTTTATGTACATTAAACCACGAGTGATTCGTGTTTCTGTAAATATTTATACAGGAATTCGCTTCCTTAGAAACGAGGTGCCATTTTAAGAATTTCTGGAAAGGAGGGGGGGGGGGGGGGGGAGGTCTTTGAGGGTCTTTAAAATAGTGTGCAAAATCATACGATTTGCGATAAACTACCACGAATTTCGACAAATGACCTTATGAAAAAAAATCTATTTCGTCAATTGGTCGCAGAAGAAAATAAATTTCGTCAAAGGATCGTGGTAAAAACGTGAATTTTGTCAAAATATCGCAGAAAGAAAATGCGAATTTCTTCAAAAGATCAGTAAGAAAATGCAAATTTTATCGAAAGATCAGTAAGAAAACGCAAATTTTCACCGAAAGATCGCAGAAAGAAAACACTGATTTTGTCAAAAGGATCGCGGGAAAAAATCAAAATTCGACAAAGGATTGTTGTAAAAAATGCGAATTTCGTCAAAAGTTCATGGTAAAAAGTGCGAATTTCAACAAAGAATCGTGATAAAAAAATGTGAATTACGATTGTGGAAAAATTGTGAATGTCCTGAAATGATCGCAGGAAAAAAATCGGGAATTTCATCAAAATTTACTGCATTGTGCTAAAAAATTCGAACCAGGCTCCTTTTTACAAATCTAAAAAAAACAAAAAAAAAAAACGCTGCAAAACGAAAAGAAACTCTAAAAATCGTATAAAAATTTTCAGAGGAAAAAATTTACTATATTGAGTTGAAAGACTGAAACCTTATTCCTTATACGAATGTCAAAAGATGGCTGTGTAACACGAAAAACCAACCAACCAACCTCCAGATTAATTTAAATTTTGTGTGCTATGATTTCTCATTTTCAAAGGTTGGCAGGTCTGGATCAGTTTAGTTACTGTATCTCTGACAAATAGGGACAAACCAATAGCAACAGGAAGGATACTTTTCCATCCTGGAAACAGTTCATAATTTTTGTACCATTATAGTCTTCAGCTTTCTAGCACAGAGCTTGACTTAAACTACTTCGCTTATTCACGTAATCAGTTATCCTCTAAAATGTTCATTTAAAATTTAGTTGAATAAATCCTCTTGTGTCTTATGTGTAGCTTGTTAAACATGTGTAATATATCGTAATCAGGTCTGCTGCCAAATGGCATATTTTAGCTAGTGTGATTCGTACCTTTTGTGGCAGATTTTTAATAGTATCTACATTAATTTAAAATTACATTATTATTAGCATACCCCACATTTGGTGCTAAGCTTGTCTGTTGATTTGATTATGGCATATTAGCAGTTTTTTATTAAAATTTTCTCCAAATCTTTCGTCATTGCAAAAGACTCAACAAATTCATTTTAAATTTCCTTTTTCTGATGTGTTGCGATATAGAAGTGCTAGGCAACTGGTAGATTAAAAGTGAAAAAAAAATAATTGCTTGTGGTAATTTTTTTTTTAATTGAACAGTTAAAATGTTGTGTATTTCTCGACTAGATGCACAAAAAATATATAGATAATTTAGTCTGACAAAATTTTAAACTAATCCAAGTAATTTAACAGACATGATTTAACATTTAAATCAATTATCAAAATGTGCCCTTTTTTTTTTCTTTTTTTTTTCTTTTTTTTTTTTTCTTTCAGTGAATAGTTAAATTTTAAAATTGTCTGAATTTCTATTGGAAAGCATTATGATGTAAAAGAAAAAAAACTATATTTTTCCAAATTTAACCAAAAACTATGCAGCCAATTTCAAGTGTGTCACTAACTTACTTACCTAATTACAAACTAATTGGATGCTTTTTGCTATGGTTATTTTGAGACATACAGACAAACAGATGGCAAAAAAATTTCAGGTCTCTTCATCACTGAGTTTTCGGAACATTAACGTATAACTTAAACCTTCGTAAAAGAATGAGTAAATCTTATTTTACTATTTATTAATAACTGATTGTACAAATATGAAAAGTTATGCATAATATAAAAGAGTCAAAACTTACAGTTTTTAAATTTTGAAAAAGTCCTTGATAGGTGACTGCTTCTTCCTGTTAGCTCTCTTCCAATGTAGCGCAATGTCCACAACGCAATGTCCCTCCATTTACGCAAGCAGTTGATATCGGTTGGTGTCGCTTCCTCCTGCTGACTAATGTACTGTATTGCTGCCTCAGTTGTCTTGAACCCTTCCGAATGTGGGATGAGATTTTTCCCTCCATCCTCCTCCTCTTTTTCTTCTGTTACTACTTCCTGTGTCAGCATTTCTACAATATCGTTGTCAGAACCTGGTGTATTTTTCAGCATTGAAAGAAGTTTATCGTTATCATCTTCCACTTCAGTTTCTCACATGTATTTATACCCACCTTTATGGTCCAAAAGAATGTTTTCCAAAACCTTGCAATTACTATGTTTGGAATTCCTTTCCATGCTTCTGCCACCCACTTATGGCATTTAGCATGTCAATCATTTTCAGAGTGGTTATGTAATCTTTATTATTATCAATCGCTGATATCAACAAACAAAGAAGACGCTGGCAATACTTTATCATTTCAAGGATGCCCTGGTCTATCGGCTGACAAATTATCATCTCATTGGGCCTGGTAGCAGAAAGTTTGAGACGAGAGATGGGGTGTCGCAGATTTTCTTTTCTCTTTTGCAGATTCTTTTTCATCCAGCATTTATTTTTCTTCATATTATGTTTAGCTCTTTATTACTTAATACAAAAAGTTAAGATTATTATTAATAAAAAATTATAAAATGCCTAAAAACGCTACAGGTAAGTCATTGTTTGATTAATTAACGCTTCAATTGTAAAAAGATTTTACCTGCAGATTATTTTTTGTCCCTGAAGTATCTGTTACAGACACTTGGAGACTTTTCTACTACTGGGACATTGGGTGATAAAAATTGAGCTTTTATGTCTCCATCTGCGAGTTCATCGATGGATGGATTGTTAAGAATTAAGGGGCATCCCACACTAAGGCGACAAGCGACATGTAGCGCAAAAACCGGTCGAAACAAAGAACTAAGTTGTTTCAAACCTGTTTTAAACCAGTTTTTCCAGCGAATTCAAGCGACATGTCTTATGTGTTGCCTTAGTGTGGGATGCCCCTAACAGAGCTTTTCTCGGCAAATTGTTGTCTTTCAAAAGTTTTGCTACAGTTGGTACGAATTCCCTTTGGAACCAGCTTTTAAAGATCGCTGAATTCATAGTTTATTTCTTTTCATGCGTGTAATATAGGGCAGTGGCGTACCCAGGATTTTATTTGGGGGGGGGGGGGGTGACTTAAATTTCCATAACGTTCCATATCTTACGAAACACGTTGAATTTTGTTGTAAACGGAAATCATTTTTGACAATAATGGGGGGGGGGGGTGCAGCCAGAGGGAGAAAGGAGGGGGGCAGGGGTGGTTTTGTTCCGAAATTTCTGAAAATTTAAGGCATGAGGTTCCAAAAATTTAAAAAAAATCTGTCATAGGATCGTAAAAAAATCAAATTTCGTAAATGGATCGGGGAGAAAACACGAAGTTCGTCTAATGACCGCAAGAAAACGTGAATTTCGTCTAATAACCGCTGAAAAAACGTGAATTTCGCCAAATGACTCCAGAAAAAAGTGAAGTTCATCAAGGGATCGTGGAAAAAATGCGAATTTCAACAATTGATGTCGAAAAAACATATTCCATCAAAGGGCCGCGGAGAAAAAGCGAATTTCGTCAAAGGATTTAAAAAAAAACGTGAATTTCGTTAAAGGATCGTAAAAATATGCGAATTTCGTGAAAATGACGAGGAAAGAGTAACTTTTAACAAAGGATCGTGAATAAAATGCGAATTTTGTCAAAAAGCCGCGGAAAAAATCGCGAATTCCGAAAAAAACTGCAGAAAATGCAAATTTCGACAAAGGATCGCGAAAAAATGCATATCCCGTCAGAAGGCCTCAAAAAACGCGAATTTCGTCAAAAGATTGCAAAAAACGCGAATTTGTCGAAGGGCCGCAAAAAAATGCATAATTCGACAAAGGATCGTGAGAAAAAGGACGTATTCTGACAAAAGGCCGTGTAGAAAAAGCTAATCTCGTCAAATCATCCAAAAAAACGCGAATTTTGTCAAAGAGCCGCGGAAAAAACACGAATTTCGTCAAAGGACGGCAGAAAAAACGCGAATTTCGTCAAAAAAATGCAAATTTCGACGAATGTTCACGAAAAAAAAACGTGTATTCCATCGAAGGGCCGCTGAAAAGAAAGCGAGTTTTGTGAAACAGCCTGCAAATTTTGGCAAAGGATCGCGAAAAGACGCGTATTCCGTCGAAGGGCCGAGGAAAACGCAAATTTTTCCAGAAAATCACAAAAAAACGCGATTTTCGCCAAAGGCCCATGGAAAAAACGCGAATTTCAACCGCGAAAAAAAATGCGAAACTCGACAAAGGATCGCGAGAAAAAGCTCGTATTCCGACAAAGGCCGTGTAGAAAAAGCGAATCTCGTCAAAGAATCGCAAAAAAGCCATGAATTTTGTCAAAAGGCCGCGAAAAAACTCCAAGGCCGTTTTAAAAAATGCGAATTTCATAAAAGGATCACGGAAAAAACGCAAATTTCATCAAAGGGTCGCAGAAAAAACGCGAATTTCATCAAAAAGTCGCTGATAAAAACGCAAATTTCGACGCAGGATCTCGAAAAAAAACGCGTAGTCCGTCGAAGGGCCGCAGAAAAGAAAGCGAGTTTCGTCAAAAAGTCGCTGAAAAAATGCAAATTTTGACAAAGAACCGCGAAAAGACATGTATTCTGTCGAAGAATTCCGCTGCGAAAAGACATGTATTCCGTCGAAGAATTCCGCCGCGAAAAAACGCGAATTTCGCCAGAAAATCACAAAAAAACGTTCATTATGATCGCGGAGAAAACGCGAATTTCGTAAAAGAATCGCGAAAAAAACACAAATTTCACCACAGTGCCGCGGAAAAAACATGAATTTCGTCAATAAACCATGGAAAATGCAAATTTTGATGAAGGATCGCGAAAAGAAACATGTATTCCGTCAAAGGACAGCGGAAAAATGCGAATTTCGTCTAAAAGCCACGGGGGAAAAAACGCAAAATTCGACAAAGAAACGCGAAAAAGATGCATATTCAGTCAAAGTGCCGCGGAAAAACGTGAATTTCGCCCGCGGAAAAAAATGCAAAATCAGACAAAGGGTCGCGAAAAATACATGTTCCGATAAAGGTTGCGTAGAAAAACCGACTCTCAAAACAACTTTGGGTATACTGTGCTGTAAATGTGTGCTACTACGGGACTAACCAGAATGTCAGTTCGTTATAATACAGAAAACAAAGTTGCAAATTTATCTCAAACAAAAAGAAACAAAAATCAACATTTTTTAAAATTTCATTTTCGACTATTTTGGGAGGGAGCTGTAACCCCATTCCACTTCTTTGGGTATAATGTGGTGTTGCGGTGCACAAATATGGAACTAAAGAGAAGAGAGCGGCTAGTCTGTTGAATGATAGGGGGAAAGTACTACAAATTAATCTCAAACAGAAGGGAAAAAAGCATTTTTTTTTCATTTCATTTTCGACTACTTTGGAGGAGGGGGCTCTAATCCGATCAGCCCCCTCCCCTTCTTTCGGTATGCTGTGATGTCAATGTGCTAACATGGCACTAACATGAATGGCTATTTCATTGTATGACAGAAGAAAAAAATTACAGATTTATCTAAAAAAGTAAGGATTACAGAAAAAATATTACAAATTTTATTTCAAACAAACAACGACTATTTTGGGAGGGGGCTGTAACCCAATTTGCCACTTTTATCTCTTTGGGTATAATGTAGTGTTACTGTGCACTAATATGGAACTAAAGGGAAGGGAGTCTGTTGGATGATAGGAGAAAAATGCAAATTTTTCTCAAGCAGAATGAAAAAAAATCAGAACTATTTTTTCATTTCATTTTCGACTATTTCGAGATGAGGGGCTGCATTTCCATCAGCCCCCTCCCCATCTTTGAGCATGCTGTGATGTCAATGTGGACTAATATGGGATTAACTAAAATGACTATTTCGCTGTATGACAGAAGAAAAAGGTACAGATTTGTCCCAAAAAGTAGGGGAAAAAACACTTTTTTCCTTTAATTTTCGAATATTTCGAGAGAAGGGGGCTGTAACCCCCATCAGCCCTTTTTCTTTTCTTTGGAGTCAATGTGGACTAATACGGGACTAATGAGAATGGCTATTCCGCTGTATGATAGAAAAAAAAAAAAATTTTCCCAAAAAAGAAAGAAAAAAAATCAGCAATTTTTTCGTATCAATTTCGAAAATTTCGGGGGGGAAGGCTGTAGCCCCATCAGCCCCCCCCCCCTCCCCTTGGGTACGCCCATGATATAGGGGCAGTAATTCCTAATTTGTCAGTTTTTTAAAAGCTCTAGGTTTGTTGGACTTTCCTATTAAACTCAACTTAAGCTTATGGTTGCCGGTTGTATTACTGTAAGCGAATATGGTGACTCATTCCTTGCTTTTCTTGTACCCTGCAGCAGCAGCTTCTTTCTTTGATGCAAGCGTTTTTATAGGGAGCATCTTGTAATTTAAACTGGTCTCATCACAGTTGCACAACTGCTTCCAAGAAAATTTCTCCTGTTGTATAAGCTTAGCAAGATAGTCTTTGAACAAAGGTACAGCCTCTTTACCAGCAGATAAAGCCTTCCCTACTTATGATAATCTGACGAATACTGAATCGTTTTTTAAAGTGATCTAACCATCCTTCACTGGCAGTAAATTCTGAATCTTCTCCTTCTAACAGTTGGGAAAATCACAATGCTTTTTCCGGTTATATCGGCAAGCCATTTCCTCTTAATGCCAAAAAAATAAAATTTTGACTTCTTTATGCTTACCTTTCAGCATGTTTTATTATTATTATTATTATTATTCCACTTCCACTGGCTTGGGCAGCACATCACTTTTCAATATCTGCTCAATTTTTCTTCCAGTTACCCATTGTACTTTACTAATTCTGAAACAATAGTTTTTGCCATTATTCCAGACTGCAGTTAATTTATAAGACATAGTTTCCTCTCCATAGTCACTACAATCATTTTTCTTTTATCATCCATTTCATTAATCTTCAATAAATGAACACAAAGCACACCAAAAAAAAATACGAACGTAACCAGAAACAGCATCAAAAATAATGTCCACACTTGTTAACATCCAAAGCACAACTGACAAAACAGATTATCAAGCCTTACCCCCCCCCCCCTCCCCTTCCTGCCTGTAATTGCTTTGCTGTTGCATTCTGCAATCCCTTCTTGCTCCTTCCTGTCGTAAGTCAGTACTTTCCCATGGATGGGAACCTGCCTGTCTCAGCCGCTTGCAACATTCCTCATTTTTTTTTACTAGGCCAGATAGTACGGATGGCTGGATAGTCGGGAGTTTACTGTATATAGATTTGTTTTTAAAAATGGATTTCAAATCTTTTATTACTTATTGAAAAATGCTGTATTTAGGTCACACTTTTTCTGAGTTTTGTTGTTGGGTTTAATTTGTTGAAGGTGTTTACTGTATAATAACATCTAACTATTAATTAAAAAAATAAATTAAGAGAATAAATAACAAAGTAAGGTTATCAGGGTTGGCAAAAGTCCTAGTAAAAAAAAAAAAAAAGAAACCATGTTTTTTAATTGTGATTTTGTTTAAACTACTTATGTCTTTTTATTAACAATCAATATTGTAATTGCCTTTTTGGTGGTATCTATCTTATAAAGTGAAACCATGTCTATGAGTAATGCTGATATGATATGTATGATGACAGAGATCTTACAAGTAAAGTTTTACTTCTTTTTTTTTTTTTTTTTCCTTCTTCTAAGCATTAGGCTGTTTCAATTTTTTCTGTGTAAAATAAGAAAAAATGTCCTTTTGAATGCAGCTCACTTGAAATCTGTATCTCAGTTAATTTCTGAAAGATTAACCTGTTTTCAAATGTAAATAATTTAGCATTTCTTTAGCATAAATACAAATTTAATTGTAATTTGAATTATGCGCTTAAACACTAAAATAATTAAAATCAAAAAGGCTGCTGTAAGTAGCAAAATCTTTGTCGATTTCTTTGGCTATTAACTTCTGGCATGCGGCTAATATGAAAGTAAACTTTTAATAAATTCCAAAATGTTATTTGAATACATAATTGATATTTTTCATATGAAAATGCTTTTTGATGCTTTTAGTATGCAATCTAAAAAAATACATTAAATGTAAAAAATATTTTACAGTTTTCAATTTAAAAAATGCTTTTCACCTATGCTCTGTATACCAGGCAGTATGTTCTTTTCCCAGGAAGCCCAAGTTGGACCCACTTGTATTTGTAATTGAATGTATTAGATTAAAGGAAACAGATACATTGAACCACACATCTGTGACTGATAATACACATTGATAAAGGGGTGATTATAAGGTTTGATCCATAACTTCGTCAATTCACAAAATATCAAATCTGCATGATTTTATTATATATCTTCTTAATATTATCTACAACTTTTATACTGACAAGTTTTTGATAGGACCAATTCTTACAGCAAAAACAATTTAAAAATACATCGAGGTTAAAGAAAAAAAAATATCGCATTAAAGATGTACTCAAATCCAAACTGCTTATTTTCTGACTCGGTTTTAAATTCATTTTTACTTTCAAATGTATCCAATTGGTAGGTTCTCTTATTCAGAAACTATATAATGTGCCATAATTGTCGATTTTTTGATAGAGGCAAAATATATTTTTAAAAATGATGTCAAAGTGGGCATTTTGAACCAAATTTCTCGAAGTGATTGTGTTGGAAACGAAAAATATGGTCCTACTGAGAAAATAATTGTTCTAATTAACCAAATGAAAAATAAAAACATAGGTCGCTTATAAATGTCTTAAAAAATCACGTCAGCAAGTTTCATGTTTTTCCATTTAAAAAGGAATCTGTAAATGTATCAGAAAATTTTGAGGAATTGAGCATGGAAAAATATTTTTTTAATACTGGCCGTAACGTGATTATGATAAAATCAGCTCATATAAAAATGAAATTTAAAACTTGTCTAAAGCGGCCAGATAAATTTGTTAAACTGGGTTTATCTCTAATCATGATTTAGTTTTTGTTGGTGAAATTAACTTCGAAACCTACCTGCACCTGTAGGATGAGCCAACAGGGATTTTCTTTTCTTTTTTTTTTTTTTTAATAAAGCAAAAATGAGAATATTGATTGTTTCAAATAAAGTAATTTATAAAAAGACTATTTCATTTGTTAAGTAAATTACTTTAACATTTTTTTTTTTTTTTTTCAAATTTGAAAGTTTTAAGAAAAAATAATGCAATGTTTGATATTTTCCAAAAATATCTTCATGACAAAAGTAATGACAGTTTACTCAGTTCCCCTCCCCCCCTTCTATAAAATATGCTATTTGAGGTTCTAAGAATCCTCCAAATGTCATAATGAACAGTGGTCTAATACTCTATGTACAGTCTATGTAATAAACTAATTACTAAACCATAAAATAAAAACTTCCAGAGATATATTCTTTCAAAATATCACTTTGGTGATTTTTCATAAATTGCATATTTCCAATTTATAAAAATATTAGATTCTCAAATGTTTAAGCTAATAGTTCACTCACAATGCCACATTAATTGTAGGTGATCAGTTTTATATAAATACTAGCAGGTTTCGCCCACTATGCTGTTCAGTTTCTCAAAAAGAATCTTGAATCAAAGGAAATATATCTGTCAATTTGACCTTGTATTTTAAAGCAATAAATGGATCTTTACCTCGAATGGTCTTCCACATTGCGGAAAATGTTTCAGCGCCATTGGGTTATTATATTTTCTAATGTGTTAGACAAAATTTAAGCTATTAAGGTTTAACTGAGGCAAAGAACGATGAAATGAGATGCAATATATTAAAGCAACCCCTGAAAAAATTATCTAACTGACAGTGCAAGCCCCATCAAAATCCAACCAGTAGAACTTTTTAAAAAGGCTAATCTCTCATAATCTGGTTGATTATAGAACTTCCTCCGTGATTCTATGATTGAACAATATATATTATGTTATATAATATATATAATGTTATATATTAAAACCTACCCTGAAAAATTATGTAACTAACAGTGCAAATCCCATCAAAATTCATTCAGCAATTCAAGTTAAGTCATAAGTGAGTTATCAAGCTTATAACTCAAGTTATAAGGGAAAGTTTGGATTTATAGTTAGATATTTTATTAAGTTAGATTGAAATTATAAAAAACTTACAAACATTTTTATGATAAAAAACCAATCTGACATTGGCTAGATTAACTCTTATTTATTTATTTATTTTAAATTAAAGTTATCAAAGTGTTGTTTCCATTAATTTCAACTTTTACTTTTTTTGAAGAATTTCTTGTAAGTAATCAGTAACATGCAATCAAGATAGGTAATTATGAAATTATCAAATGAGGCTTTAATTTTAGGTATTACAGAATGAAATATCTGCAAAAATTGCTCCACTTTGACACAATTATAATTTTTTTCAAAGAAATCTAAGCATAACATCATTTTCACAGTCACAAATAATACATTCATACTTTCATATTTATGTTAACTATTTTAAAACTTTTAATATGCAATAGATCAGCGGTTCCCAGCCTGGAGCACACGTACCCCTGATGGTACGTGACAGACCTGCTGTGGGTACCTGAAAATCATATCAGTAATGTCAGAAATCACAAAAATGTTTTAACTAAAAACACATAAAGGAAATTGATAGTTTTAGATTACAAAGCTAGTCTCTCATGTGTAAATCCAATTAGTTACACTCAAAATGAGGGAAAAGGCTTTTTCTATACCTAAAAATTCATTGTTAATGCAATCTCAGTAGCTTCACCCACTGCTAAGCATATTACATGAGTAGTTATGTATTTTCCTCCATCTTCCTTTTCTCATTTCAATTAATCATTTTGCAATATTCTTTTCTGTTTCTAATTTGATTATTTGTATATCATGAAATACATAGTTGTTACCAATAATTATCGTAAGATAGTTAAAATTTCTTTTAATACTACATTGATTTTTCTTAATGCTTGGCTAATATTATAAAACGTCACCTCAGAGCAACAGTAGGGCGCCTAGTAATAATCGAAAATGAGATGTCCGACTTACTGCTATGAAAAACTGTGTCTGCATCTAGTGGGTAAGTAGGGAATTTAAAAAAAAATCTGAGATAGAGTATTAAACATAACTTTGTATTTCAGAAGTTGTTCCACTAGATGCAAACACAGTTATTCATAGCAGTAAGTCAGACATCTCATTTTTTATTATTATTGTCCTACTGTTGCTCTAAGGGACGATAAAACAATATTAAATTTAAAATGCAAGATAAAAAAATAAAATGTCAGAAATGTCAATGTAATTTCTATCGATTTATTATATGGTTGTGATAAGGAGATTATTAAAGAAAAAAGCATGTTTACATAATCTAGTTGAGTTGAGTGGAGGGGGAAGGGGGGGCGTGTTTATGAGAAATAGGGGTACTTCAAAATGAAAAGCTTAAGAAAGGGGTATGTGAAAGAAGAAAGGTTGGGGAGCGCTGCAATAGATTATTAATAAACATATTTCTAAACTTGGTGTCATGTTTGCCAACCACAACTTTGCATGTGAGCATTCACACTCATTTTCTTTTTGCTACAATGTCTTTTTCAATCGCTGAAGATTTCATGTCCCTCTTAGATTAGCATCTCACTATCAGCTTAATGAAAAAATATTGAAATGTAAGTTTTATGAGATAAAAGGCATGTCTTTATTAATCATAATGTCAATTTCTGCTCACATTAAAACAAATTTATATAATTTTAACTGTAATGAGGAAATGGCATTTGTAATGATATAGTAGCTCCCATTATTTTGTTTTTCTCTCTAACACTGGAAGCAACCCAGTTGCCACCATTGTGAAGAAAATTCATAGAAACCTTTAAAATTAAAATTGAAATATTAAAATAGAATATTTAAAAAAAAAAAAAAAAAAAAAGCTAACGTGGTCACATTTACAAGAAAACTACATTCATTAAAAAAAATATATATATATATATATATATGTATATCAAAAGTGGTTCAGTAGAAAGCTCAGTGCAGATTACTAAAAAACAAGCATATGTTTTAAATATATAGATTTTTCAATATCTGTTAGAAAATGTTCACTTTGTACCTTTCTTAATCTTGATTAGGGATGCACCAAATATTCGGTATCTATTTGCTATTTGGCTATGTTACTGAATATTCAGTTTGGCTGAATATCAAACTATTTGGTATGCCGAATATTTGGCTTGGCCGAATAACAAACTATTCAGCCAAACCGAATACTTAAAAAAAACTTTTAAAACATAATTTTCAAAACTTTATACAACTTCTACGTTTAACAGTCAACTTATAAAGATATTCAGAATAATTAGAAACAAATTCATATTTAGATAAAAGAGAATGTTTTTACATTATTTATTTGCTGTTTGTTAAGTATTATTTAAGAAGATTAACCAATCACGAGGATTTTCATAGGAATTAATTATGTACAAAATGCAAGTTGCTGAACATTGTCCAGTAAATAATCTGTTTCTTGCTAAGATTTTAAGAACAACATTTACAATCTCTGAAAATGATAGCCCACTCCAGACACTGAACTAGGATGCATTTAAAAACTTCCTTGCTTAATCAAACGGTGTAGAAAAATTATTCTTGCTAACAAATAATGTATGATCCTGTACAATTTTTCTTCAATTTTTTTACAATTTCTCTTTGATTTTAAAATGTTTGTTTTAGAATTTAAGAAAATTTTATTCATTTGTTTTAAATCACAGAAGAAGTCATGAAATTTAAAATTTTATTAATTAACCCATTTGTGCCTGAATTTTTGTTTTCTCAAATTTTTTGGCAAAATCACTTTAAAATGTTGCAAAATGAACTGGAAAAATACTAAAAAAAATTAAGCGTAATTTTTTTTTGTATTTATTTGATAAAATGTAAAAGAACTAAATATGAGTATTTCTAGTAGAATAATATGCATAATTATATATTTTGCCTATATTTATATAAAATGTTTTTAAATTGTATATTATGTACTATAATTAGTATTTTAATGAACTACAAAAAAAATATATTTATTTCTTTGCAGAGACTAATAACGTTATAACTATTATTAATAATAAGAATAATCGTATTGCAGACTTAATAACAATTTATTTCATAAATATCTTCGAAAGGAGATTGCATAAATAACTGTCTCCTAAATTTCTAACAAAAATATGTGGTCATTTGTGCCTAGAACCCTATATTTTGTACATTACAAAAATGCATAAAAAATAGGCTTGAACATTTAATTTCGCAATTTAAAAAAATACGCATTTCAAAAAAGTCCACAAGCTAAGATTATAACTTGCAATTTTGGATCCATGATGTAAAAAGTAAGTTTATTTGTATTTTTTCTATTTCGCCCTCTTGAAAAATTAAAAATCTATAAACATCGAAAAAAGCCTTCATTTAAGGGGGTCTGGGACACATTTTCAAAAAATTTTTATTTATTGAGTTAAAATTTTGAATTTTTTTGTGATGGTTAACCATATCATTTGTAAACAAAATCAAATGATAAAACTTCTCATAGCTTTAAAAAAAAAAAATTTTATTTAAAATTTATGAAAAAAGTGGTATAACTTAAAATCGTTATAACTCGAAATATTATTTGTAGAATTTAAATTGTTTTTCATTTAAATAAACAGAAATATATATATTTTAATTTAAAGCCAGCATTTTAAAAAATATTAATTTTTAAAAAAATTAAAAATATTTAACAAAAAAATTACAAAAAAAAATGGTGCAACTTTTTTTAAAAAAATCATATTTTCAAAAGTAAATATTTTTTTCAAATATGCTGGCTCAAAAGTAAAGTAAAATAATTGAAAAAGATATGTTTCGAGTTTCAACCCTGTATCTTTAACGGTTCTCGAGTTATAAGAATTTAAATGTGAGAAATGGTGAAAAAACCTATCATGAAGAAAAACGCAATTTCACAAGAACTCGTTTCCTTGACAACCATAGCTTGAAAGGCAGATTTTGAAAACAAACCAAAACGAAAAAATTAATATTTCCTTTTCTAATTAGATAAAAACATGATTTAAACATCATTTTAAGCAGAAAATGGCAGAGAAATTTTTAATCCAATAAAAACAAAATTGAAAATTTGAAGATTTTTGTGTCCCGGACCCCCTTAAGCAAATAAATATCCACCTTGTGCTGTCATTTCTCGGTTATAGATAAAGACATTTATAAATAATGATTTCATGCAATTTTCATGTTATAAACAAGAAGAAAATTATACAAATGCATTAAAATTTGAAACGTCCCAAAAATTAGACGCTAGGCATAAATGGGTTAAAGAAGTTTTATAACTATTCTCTTCTTAAATAACTCAAAGCAGATTTTTTTCAGCATAAAATTTACTTGAAAAAAGCCCTTGTTTATCAAAATGAAAGTTTCTGTTTTAAATATTATGTAAAATTCTTTTAAAATTTAACATTTTAATGCCTTTAAACTTTTAAATATAAAAGTATTCGACAAGCCGAATATTTGGTATTCAGCCGAATATTCGGTATTCGGCCTAACAGTTACTATTCAGCTAGCCGAATATTCGGTATTCGGTTCACCTGTAGGCCGAATATTTGGTATTCAGCCAAAATCACTATTTGGTGCATCCTTAATCTTGATATTAAATGTTCTTATCTTTCTTAAAACCCTTAAGGCTGCTCGTCACTCAGCTTCCAAATTCACCTGGGTAATGTTAAGTCTATGGGCGTTTGAAGCATTCTTATATTTAAAATATCTCCTCAGGATATTAATATTTTTTACTTCTGTTTTCTGTGTGCTCTTCTTAAAGGATGTCTCTTTTTTTCTTAGTTGTCAAAATATTTCTAAAAGCTATGCTTAATTTTAATATTTTACATGTTAAAATTGGACGAAGTGGGAGTAAAATTTTAACACTTCATATAAAATTAAGTACATAATTTAGAAATATTTTGAGGACTAAGAAATAAAAAGAGACATCCTATAAGAACAGTACACACAAAAAAGAAGTTAAAAATATTAATTTCCCAAGGAGATATTTAAAGTATAAGAATGCTACTGAGGGGAATTCAGAAACTGAGTGACGAGCAGCCTTAAACTGCAATTTCCAATAGTTAAATACACACTTCTGGTTTGAGTGCTAAAATAAAAATAGCCATAACTACATTTTTTAAGGAGAAAAAAAAGTTTGCATAATTCATTGTAGTCTTTTAAATAAAACAATAATAAAAGAAATGTGATATTTGTCCAAAATTGACTATTCAAGTGTAGTGTGGTACCTTAATTAGTTTAATATATATGCTGAACAATCAAATGCAATTAAATTCTTTGTTTTTAGATAACAACTCTTACAATGTGGCAGGGTTTGGTTTCTTCTGGAAGAGACTGGAAAAAAACAGAAGAAACCAACACAAAACAAAACATGCATTCAAAATTAAAATATATTAACTATAAAAAAGAATTAAACTCAAAGTATGTAGTATAAGAAATCTAAATTGGAAAATTTAATATTTCTAATATTATTTTTTGAAAAATAAATTATTTTTTGATAACAAATTTCAGATTTGACAGGTATTTATTTATAGGTGATGGTTTTTACAACTTTTGGGGTAGGGAAACTTTTATTCACTGCTTATGAGATTTCGGTAAAAAAAAAAAAAAAAAAAAAAAAAAAAAAAAAAAAAAAAAAAATTGCCTACCAATTCTTTATTTTTCCTATAAAAATGCTTTATTTTTTAAAGAATATTATGCAACACATTAAATAAACAAATTTGTCTTTGAATCTCATGCCCGCTCTTACTAGCATGTATATCTCATACCTCAATGCTGCATTTAAAAGACTAGTATTTTAAATCTTTTTGCATAGGTACTTTCTCATATTATTTATCATCATCATACTATTGCATATTATTAACATCTCTTTCATTTGAATTTTCCCTTACGCACCTGAAACATATTATTCTCTCCTCATATCAGTTTCCTTAATCAAATTGATGTAAATTCTAAGCACGGTTTTTTATTTAAATATTTTGTAAAATAAGTTTCATCCTACAATAGGTAAATGATTCATATACCAGCTAAAGAAGTTTAACCAATAACAATAAAAATATGCTAGTTAAATTGAAATGAATAACTTTTAATGGATTTTATGTATTTCGGATAAAATTTCTTTTTTTCGGGTATCTAACGATTGAAAAGCTTTACTCAGGTGTGTGACCTTGCTAAAAAATGATTTAATTATTAATTTACCATATAAATAAATTTTTATAGTTCTAATAAAATTTTCTTAAGATTATCTATAAAAAAAGAAAACGCATTTAATGTATTTTACAAAGTTACAATTTATATTCTAAATTCGGTAAAGAAAAACAATTTCTTCTGGCCGTTTTTTTTCCATGGTTTTTTCCACTTTGGAAGAAACTTGCCAACCCTGCAATGTGGTAGCATTTGTATGCTTTTAAAATATTTATATTGTTTGTATGCCATTTTCTGAAATTTGATGCTTAAACCCTAATTTTATTTATATTAGATTGTACAAAATGTTTTTCTGGAACACAAAAATCCGTGCACATTTAGAGGATACAGATTTCTTGTTTAAGACATTATGCGGATGTATAGACATAAAATTGCTGAAACTTTCCTGTCAACTTCTTGTGAACCCTTGCATATTTTGCTATTCAGCGTTAGTTAACAGCAATAATGGATAAATGAGACATAAGAACATACTCATTATATCTTTCTTCAGTTTCATGTAACCCCTATTAATTTTCGATAATCTAATTTTCTAAAACTTATGCAAGCAATCATTATCTTGTTGAAATACAACTGTTCTTTCCCACATTTCACCAGTCTTAATATTTTTACTTTCTTCTATCTTTACAAGAAGAAAATATTGGATTCATGAAAATTTTTAACTTCCGATTTTCAATGGATTTATACATTTTAGAAGGTCCTGAACATGATTTGATTGTTTTTAGAAAATGTCTGTCTGTGACAAAAAAATTTTGATAGCTCTATCTTAAGAACTAATGCACGGAATTTAATAAAACTTTAGATTCAATTAGTCCTTGATATAAATTGGTGCTAATTAGTTTTTAGTGTAAATTGCCCAACAGGTGGCACTGTTAAGCTGCCTTTTTCACAATTTCCGAAATAGCTGTATCTAAAAAACTAATGTACTGATTTTCAGCAAACTTTAGTCAGATTCAGTTAGACATTGACATAAGTTATTGCTGATTATGTTTTGGTATAAATCTCCCAACAGGTGGCACTGTTATGCTGAATTTTTTACGATTTTTGCAATAGCTGTGTCTCAAGAACTAATGCATGGATTTTCTTCAAACTTCAGATTTAGTTAGACGTAGACATAAGTTGTTGCTTAGTAGGTTTTGGTTTTAATCACCCAGTAGGTGCTGCTGCCATGCTGCATTTTTCATGATTTCTGCAATAGCTCTATCTCAAGAATTAATGCATGGATTTTCATCAAACTTCAGATTAAGTTAGACTTTGACATAAGATGTCGCTGATTAGGTTTTGGTGTAAATTGCCCCAAAGGTGGTGCTGCTATTCTGCATTTTTCAGGATTTGCACGATAATAGCGATAGTCATATCTCAAGAACTCATGCATGGAATTTCATAAAACTTCACATTCTGTTAGATCTTAACATATGATGATACAGATTAGGTTTTCATTTAAATCATATAACAGGTGGCTCTGTTATGTTGCAATTTTCACGATTTTCTCAATAGCTCTATGCCAAAAACTAATGCACAGAATTTAATTAAAATTCATATTCTGTTACACTTTCGCATAAATATGTCCTTATTAAGCTTGAATATATACTGCCCAACAGTTGTCGCTATTATGTTCTTTCATTTTGGAATTTTGGTTGCAGACACCCAAGAAGTAGGGTGCCGAAATTCAGTGATTTGTTTGAAAAATGTGATTACTTATATCGCCTTTTAAATGCACACAATTCAATGAATGTGTACTGCTAAAATCCAATTAATGGACATAGATTGTCGTTTAATTTTAGCATTGTGATAGCGAAATTTGAAATAACATGAATAAGGTGGAAGAAAGTTTTGGGATTGACACATCTGACTAGTTTAACAGTTGTAAATAAATTTTAGTAGAGTCACAAATATAATTTTGGAGCTTCCAAACCACATTCCTTTTTTAATAGATATTTGCTTGTCACAGTTTCCACATTTCATTTGCCATTGTTTATCCATGTACAACTATTTTTTTATACATATATACAGTAAAACCTCAATTATCCAAAGTAATTGGGACCGACCATCTTTCGGATAATCGAGAATGTTTCAATTTTAAGATTAAGGGCAAATATGTGCGCTATTTCTTATTATGGTAACAAGTGCGTAATAAAAATAAATCAATAGCAAAATCGAAACAAGAATAAACTACCTGAATTTTAATTTTTAAATTAAGTACCTTTTACATATTTCATAAGGGTTTAAAACAAAGTTTTGTTTGTTGCAGTTTCGATTGCCGTTGCTAGATCTATCAGGAATTTTTTTTTAATACTATTGATTCACCAGTATCACAGTCTTTCTGGTGCTTTCTGCATAAAACTTTTTTATTTTTGCAGCATCTCTTTATAACACTAACCACTGCAGTACCAATGCCGTACTCTTGAGCTTATTTTATCATACTCGCACCCGATTCTACACGATTTATGATTTGAAATTTTTCCTCTATACTGAAACGCTTTTTTTTGTACACATGAAAAATTTTACTCTAGTAAAAATCTCGTACAGGAGCTCAAGTTAAATTCAAAGAAATTCTAAGAAAGGGGATCCAAAATATTTATCTGTACTCGTGGTTTGGAAAGGACCACTTGTACACAAGGAATGTGATAGTAAAAAAAAAAAAAAAAAACTTTTAAAGTGGATTTCGGTTAACCGAGATTTTCGGTTAAAAGAGTTTCGGATAAAAGAGGTTCTACTGTACAAGTAAGAAACAGAGAAAAACAGTTATAGTTTTTATTCCAAAAAATAAACTGGCCTGTTTACAAAATAAATAAAAATGGAATATGCATATTGTATGTGACGTGCTGCATAGTGAATGTGATCTCATGCTTATCCATTATTTGTGCTAATTCACATTGTTAGGTAACAGATTTTGTTTACCATAAATAATCAAATTGCAATGCAAACTGGGTCAAAATATTTTGCTAAGTGAAGAATATGTAAAATATTTTTTTAAAAATCTATGCATTTTTTTTTTTTTAGCAGCCTTGTATAAGCCAGCCGTAAAACAAAAGCCGATGTTTCATTGTGCGATTAAATACTCTACAGCATTTTAAAAAACTTCTAAGCATCACACATTTTCAATGTTTATACCGTCGTATTGGGAAAAAAAAGTACTTTTTAATGCAATTTGTTTGAAAACTGAATCTCCATTTATTTTTGAAATATTAATTTTTTTTGTAGTTTTTAGCGACATTTCTTTCATTTTGGCAACTCAAGTATTCCATTTCTGTAGAAAGTAAAGGAAAAATTAGTTGAAAAATAACAATTATATCTTCTTGTTGCCATTTTCCCATAAAAACTAAAAAAATGTAATTAAAATATGTGCTATTTTGAGAAAAATATAAATGAATGATTTATGATAAAACATGGAGCTATTATAAACTATATTTAATTTTAAGTATGTATGTTAATGCAAATGGCATCATTTTATGTAAAATAAAAGCGTATGCTTTAAGTCTTAAAATTGAAATATATTTTGCACTGCAGTAGAGTCCCGCTTAACCGAGTTATTTTCTTCTGGTGGACTGGTGATTTCTATTATTTTAAATGAAGCGTTAGGTGAAGATGAAAGAGCAGTCGTAAAAAGTTAGAACCCTGATTTTCTGGTCAGAAAATCAGAGTTCTAACTTTTTACGACTGCTCTTTCATCTTCACCTAAATGCTTCATTTATAATGGCTGTTTCATAATAGAAACCACCAGTCCACCAGAAGAAAATGAAGTAATGGAAATGTCGAGGGCGACACTAAATTCTGAAAATGTAGAATTCCTGTTCTCTAGTGTTTTTGTTTTTTTAAACACTTGTTTTAAATTGGCCAACCCTGATATTGTTTATAATTTTATTGAAAATATGATGTATCTTCATTTCAAAGGTTATTGTTTTTGATGTTTTTGAAATTTATGTAAAGTCGATTCTTGAGAAAAATTTCAAATCATAAAATGATAACTTTTTAATCAAATTTAGTATAAATGAATTCAGTTTACTGAAAAGAAACAGAAAAAAGTTACATATATCATAAAAAATAACATGTTGCCTGTGTTATTTTGTATAACATTCTTGATTTCAAGATTTTTTGCTTCATGTATTTCCTCATATCAGGATTTTTTTTTTTAATTATTCCTCAATGATTTTTAAAAGAGGACTATTATATGATGGTAATTTAGGTAGTACATTTTGTAGTTTAATAGTGCTTTTAACATTTTTAAAACTATTTAATATATTTTATTAGTTACAATAAAAATTATCATTAACATTTCAGTTGCATTCTCTACTTTTCTTTTCCGTTCATATAACTTAGTAAATAAAAGAAGTAGACAATCCCATTCTAAAAAAAGTAGATATTCACTCTTGTGATTTAGTAATTAAAATTTCAATTAAATTTATGTATTAAAAAACACAGACTTGAGTACTTTTTCTCAACAAAATAGGCATTCTAAGTTGATCAACTGAAATGGGTTAATAACAGCTTCAATGTAGTTCATAAGTAGTAATTCATAATTCAAGTGATGATATTGAATTCCCTGATTCATTCATTTGTGCTAATGAAATTTATGTGTTTATTTTGTTTCAGAGAATGGAGTATGGTGGAGGTGGCATTGTATTTTGATGCGATTAATTTGACATTGTTGTTGAAAATTTCAAGATAAGATAGTGTTTGGAACTTGATGTGAACGATTTTGTTACTATTTTCCCTTCTTTTGTACAAATATCTATTATATTTATGACTTTTATGTAAAAATGAATTAAGTTTACTTTTTAAACATGTTTCTTTTATTAAAATAAAGATGAAATTGTTTTTATTGACTCGGGTAGCTTGTATAAAATATATCTTAAATGTTTTCTTAATGAGAAAATCTTCCTAAATTCACCTTTTGTCATGATTATAGCTATGTCATATTACAATATGTATACATACAAATCAAGTGTGGCATGTCCATTTTTGCAAATCTGATATGTAAGTTCTCACCTGATTTTCTTTTTCCTTTAAAAAAAAAGAAAGAAAGAAAAACCGCAGCTGAACTATTGGAATTCAGTTCTTAATCCCTTTTCCCTTCATAAAAAAACAACCAGATAGTAGAAATATAATAATAAAATAATATAAAATGAAAAATAAGCTTCTTTTTTGATTTCCTACAAACAGCCAAAGGGGAACATAGCACATCTATATTTTTAGCTACAGTCAAATGTCCATACTTGAGACAATTTCGAACTTTGTGCTAAATAATCAACCCCTTTATGATATGTTGTGATATATTAAAGCTAAAAAAAATGAAGTCTCCCAAGTTAGGTTGAGGCAATCCAACATGTGATATTCTCTTTTTTGCCACTTGTCTCATGTTTAAGATCCTTATTCTAAACATGGGACATGTTAAATCTTTTTTTAAAAAATTAGATACAATAAAAAAAAAAAAAAAATCAAAAATCAAAAATAAGGTTAGTCTTTATTACAACATCACAGGTCAAGTTTTCTGATTAAAAAAAATAAAGTTTCACTTCTTTTTTAACAAATTCTATTTATTCTGAACAATGTTGTGTAAGATAAGAATGGCTAATGAACCTTTGATGACTTTTGCAGTTAATTACTTTAATAACGTCAGAATGTGTTCTTTATTAACAAATATTAAAAGAATAAGGATTAGGAACAAAACTTGAAAAACAAAAGTATGCATATGTAAATAGCTCCTTGGGCTGACTAAAAAATTAAGTATGTACTACATATTTTAAGGAGGAACAAAGGAACAGTTAAATGTAGAAACACTGAAATCATGGTACAGTCACTTTATGGTGATCAGTCACCAAGCTGGGAAAAAAAAAAAAGTTTTCAAACTTCAGGAGAATTTATTATACATAGTCTAAACCATGAAAATATTTGAGGAAAAAAGTGACAATGTGTGATCTTCAACTTGGGACAAAAATGCCTAATTTGAGACAGTGTCTCACAGTTTGAACATGACCTTTTGATTATTCAAGCCTCAGTAGAGATTTTTACAATAGTGATAAAAATAAAATGGGATTGGCTCAGATAGGAGAGACCTTAGTCTGAGGTGCTTTAAAGCAAGAGTCTATCCCTGAGTCTTAACATAAATGAAGTACAAACTTTACTATTTCAAAGATAAAACTTTGTGGTAATAGAGAAACAAATTCTCTTCCTCAGAGACTGTTCCCCAAAACATCAGGAGCAGCCCCAAAACAACAATAGAAAAAGAAAAATGTAACCCACTTCAAAGGTAACCTACGACTATCTACAGTTCTACAAACACAAAACTAGAAGTTCGAAATCGTGCCAATCATTGGCATCATTTGACTGTATCGATACATGTATATTTTAATATAATGGATCAAATTAGAAAGTGTTAATGTTAAATTGATATTTTTTATTTTATGTTAGTTTTAATTAAATGAATTAATATTTTTATTGATTTGCATAAATACTACAATAAAATATTAAAATTAATTTTTTATGTGGTCTTCTCTGATTGAAAATGTTAAAAATATTGCCTGTTTATTTAGATGTGATATATAAATATGAATCCTAAAAATGTTCTTGTTTAATAGAATAAAATTCATGTCTTTAATTCTTTATTTTTTTTCTTTATTTCTATAGAAAATTGTATTAGTTATGGCTCAGATATTTTTGAAGATTTTAATAGAGAGATTCATCAGACTAAGAATCCCAAAATAATTGAATTGTTTTTATCTGATTCATATTATACATTTATTTCAAAAGTGAGGCTATTAAAAAATCCGTTTGATGATGTAATTAAAAGCATGTTTATTTACCTTTTATTTATTAAATTACAGATCATTTTTCTTGTCTGGCTTTGCATAGTGCTATTGTCTATGAATCAAAATTAATTGTAAGCTGTTTTATATTAAAATTATTGTATTCCTTTTTTATTATTAAAGAATTAATTTGTGTTCCAGTTTATATAAAAATGAACTTACTGCTTTTTACATTTTCTGGAAAACTTCTTTTTTTGATTTATCACTTTTTGATATACAAAACCCTAACCCCAAAGTAATTAAATTATTTTTATATGAGTGATATTGTATATTTATAATTTGCTTCTTTTTACATTTTTTGGAAAACTTCATTTTCTGATTTCTCACTTTTTGAAATAAGTACAACACTTTAACTATTTAAAACACGGCTGAAATTTATTGGGTAATAAAAATTTCTAATAAGAACGATTTTCATGCCTTGACTGATCATTGTTAATAACATTAACAGAATAGATGTTAATCAATATTTGTTAAGAAAAAAAATCAGTATTTTTTACGAGTTTTAATTTCTATATAATAACACTGTGATTTCAAAATAAAATTTCATGAAATACTTAAAGTAGAAAACAGTGAAAATAAATTATAGAAAAATAGAACTAACAGAAATCTGTCTTACATTCATTTGCAAGGTTGTCACAAACCAGTGGTTCTGAACTTTTTTTCTCTGCTGTACCCTTTACTTAGTCTTTTCATTTATAAATATTCCTCCTATCAATATATCATCCATCCTTATCCGTACCTACAAGTAAAATGACTGTTTGTGTTAGTTATTAAAGTTGTTCTTAGATTATGTAAATATTCAGACACCTTAACCACATTTATTGGTTTTTATTTTGACAGTTTATTTTAATTTTTATAAAGCAGCCTAACATTGGAATAAATAAAAATTGCATGAAGGTAATTTTGAACCATATTAACTTAAGATGAAAGTTTTAAGTAATACAGTGAAACCCTGATTTAATGCTTTTCAAGGGACCAGAAAGAAATGACGTTATATGTGGGAAAATGTTAAATTGAGGTAATACAAAACAAAACCATGAGTATAAAATAAAGTTTAATTTAAGTGACTTACCTTTTATTTCTTCATTTACATTGTTTAGATATCAGTTTTCTAAATTATGTTTTAAAGAAATCTGTTATTTTACTCTGTGTCATCTTTTTAGCAGCTACATCACAAATCACAGTCTCAACATATATAAGTTTTTGCAAGCTTTTCTCTTGGCCTTTACTTTTTGAAAGGAATACTTTGTGTTTTCAAAGCTTGAATGACTTCGATAGCAGAAGAAATTCTATGTTCCTTATCATCATCCGAGCTATCCGATTCTGAGTCTATCATATCATGTAGAGTCGGGACCTCTGATGTCACAATGTTCGAGTTACAAGTGAGATAATCCTCGTTATCTATATCTGTGCAAGAAAAAAACTCGTCCATTTCATGAGAATCTTCATCTTCTCTCTCCTCATACTCTTCATCATCTCTGTTCTCCGGAAAACAACCTTTTTCAAAAGAACTTGAGATACATTTTCTCCCGACTCTCTCTCCTTTGCTGAAGAAATCATATAAAGAACTTCTAGGATGTTTATAGGTTTTTTTCCTGCCTCCAGATTCTATACTAAGAAGAGATTTTTTCAAAAGTTGGTTTCTGTAGTGTATTTTGAACGATCGTATGATCGCCAGGTCACAAGGTTGAACTTTACTAGTGCAATTGGCAGGGAAAAATTCTATTCGCACATTTTGTAACTTTAAATGTAAAACATGGGCATTGATCAACAAATAAAATAATCCTACGTTTCTATAAGCGCATTTGTCTGTCCAATTTGCGAAGAAAGTTTTCAAAAATTGTTCTTGTCATCCAAGATTTTAGGTTTGAGTGATATTCAACAGGAAAGCTCTTTACATTCTTGAAGCACCTAAGTTTTTTGGATTTTCCAACAATTAATGGTATTATCTTTTCACTCCCACCTGAATTCGTGCATAACAGTACAGTCAGTCATAGTTTGGATAGTTTTCCACCATGGCAGTTTTTGCCTTTTACTACAAAAGTCTTATCAGGAAGAAGATTGGAAAACAATCCTGTATCATCAGCATTGAAATGTCTTTTCTAGAATATTCTTGTATCAAAGACGGCAATGTGTTCTTGATCCACTCTTGGACAATTTCAGGATTGATGCCAGCACTCACCACAAATGGACTAATAGGATAAATTGTGCCTCTTTTTGAAGTGGTCAATCCACCCGTTTGAAGCTGTAAATCCTTGAATTCCTAATTTAGAAGCAATTTCTATTGCTTTCTCTTTTAAAACAGGACCATTTTTATGGATGTTTGTTGCACAAACTTCGTTGAACCATTGAAAAAGTAAATTTTCTAATTCCTCAAAAGGTGATGATTTCACATTTTTTTCTTTTTTTAGATATTTTACCCATCGTTCCAAATTGTTCTCCATTAAATCTGCTTGTTTTAAAATTGTTTGCAAAGTTGAATATAGAATTCCAATTAAATTAGCAGAATCAGCTTTACTTCCATTGTCCAGCTAACAACATAAATTCTTTAATGAATGCTATCAGCTTTTTTCTATAATTAGACGTTAGTAACTGGAAAGCTCTACTCGCGAGCAACCAATCATACTGATCCAATGGAGAGGCTACGCCAACACGCCGGAAAGAAAAACTCCAGTTCCATGCTATGATTTCAGGCTTTCTGTTTTTTAAGCGTGCATTAAATTTTTTTATCAGAATTTTCCATACAAGAGATTTCTTTTAAACACACCAGTACAAAAAGCAGTAAAGAAATTTAACAAGTAAAAAAGATTAAACACTAAAAACATTTTCTACAGACCTCTTTTTAAAAAGTAATTTAAAACAGTAATCTTTTCATCATCAGGTAGTGGTGGTGTGCTCTGCCTTCCGTTAACCCCAGTTTTTAAATACATGAACTTAAAAAGTAAAACTCAACTAAAAATTGATTTTCATAGAGAGTTCAGGGGTCTCTGCCTCCCTCCACAACCCTCAGGGTGAAAATTTCTTAGTTCATGTTTCTCTTACTGCGATATTATTTTAAGTCACTTGTGAAGAATAAATTTTACTTTCAAACTCATCACTGTAAAAGAAAAGTTAATTAAAATTTTTAATATATTAAATTAATTTTTAAAAACCAAAATTACAAAAGAATTATGAATTTTTTCAAATTATTTCACTACAGAACCATTTTCTCCCTTTATGTCATAACTCTTATTGGTTGCTCCTAAGCCGAGTTTCCCTGCTTCTAAGCTCTAGTAAACAAAATCCAGTCAGATAAAAAGGGCATGAATGGAAAAGGGAGAGGGGGGCTGAATCTTGCACCTGCAGTTGGTAAAAAAAAAAAAATAATAAAGAAACAAAGAGAGGGGCGATTCTGAGTTTTGCAAGTATGTATTGATTTTGAATGTTTTTTTTCCAACAGAACTTCTATTTCAGGAAATTTTCATGGAGTTTTTCTTGCTGAAAATATGTTAAATGCAGGAAATTTGCAAAAGTGATAACGTTAAATCTGGGATTTTTTAACATTACGAGTATAGGAAATTTGTTGGGACTAATGAATAATGACGTCACAGTAAACTTCCGATTATCCGTCCCTCATGGGACCAACGGGATGGCGGATAATCGAAAGATAGTACAAGACCGTTATTAAGATCACATTTTTATTTGTTGGTTTATAAATAACAATATTTAAATGCTTTTTTTTATTCGCTGTGTATTTCATGAATAAAAAGCACAATTAATAAGAAAAAATAAATTTATGACATTTAGAATTTTACAGAGAAAGCATATAGTACCTGTTTTCATCCAAAATAATCCATTATACATTTTTGTTTGCATTTTGCTTGTGCTTTTACTGCAGCAAGATTATGAATTTTACATAATAAAAGTATTTGAGTTGTATTTGCTTCTTCTTGCATCTCAAACCAATTAATGCACTTGAGATCTTTATCTCCACATCTGCATGACTAACTCCTGGATCATCATTTCCCAATTCATCACATTAATACACTTCAGGTTCCTCTGGATTTAAAACATTTTGGATAATTTTGTCATCCATAAATTCTTCATAACAAATATTATTATCAAAATTAAGCAAGTCTGTGATTTCATCTGCAGAAATATTTTTTAAGTATGGTATGTTTGATACCAAGGTCAATATCTCTGAATCATCATCAGGTGCTTCAGCATCTTCTGTGCTATCAACAGTGTTGAGCCACAGTTTTCTCCAACTTCTCTGCAAAGTCTGTTCAGACAAATCATTTCAGGCATCAGCCAAGTTGTATATGGCATCTTTGATACTGTACGACAAGGAAAACCACTCCATCATGCTTACAGCTTGGAGCTGCAGTTCGGATTTCATTTCTACCCCCCCCCCCCCCCCTTCTGTACGACTTCCAAAAATCAAAGACATTTGATTCATTATAATCTAAATTTTCATTCGGATGTGCTCCAGCATTACAAATCAGCAAGATTGCTTTCTGTGGAAGATTACTTTTTTTTTTTAATGTGCTTTAACTCCAGGTACAAAAATATAAAAAAAAAACACTTCTTAAAAATATCCTGCGTCTATGATAAAAAAAGAAAAAAAAATTGAAAGGGGGGGTGGCGGTTGATCGAATGGCAGATAATCGGAAGTCTACTATATATGTGGGAAATTGTTAAATACAGGTCATGTTAAATCAGGGTTTCATTGTATATTCCTTTTGTCATATAAGTATTCAAATGTTTTTTTAATCATTTCAATACAATCTTTGAGCTTGTTTCACAAAGTTGAGTTTATGCTTTTTCTTATACCTTCCTCTTTTCTTTTTTTTTTAGGGGGGGGGGGGGTTATGTGTGTTAGTGTGTGTGTTTTCTGCCATTACCAATACTATTTGTGTATACCACCAATCCAATCAGCTATGCCAGGACAGCTTATTTCTACCTTCCTTGGCTTTTTCTTTCAATTGTACCATAATAAGATTCTGTCAAAAGTGAAAATATTTTTTGTCTGATATTTCAGTTTTGTTCTCAACCATATGATTGCCAAAATGGGTCCATTGGGTCTGAAAGCAATATTTGTTGAATTTTGTTGTGTGGGCAAAAGAAAAAGAAAAAAAAACTGCAGTCTAATCATCAAATTAAAAATTAATCTTGCTAAACAGGTGTATTTTGCTACTTAAAAGATATCATAATATGTAAAAGTTGTTACTATATACAAAAAACAGTTATAAAACTTAAAACTTCAATATCACGTGCCGAATGCTTTCAATCATAACATGATCATTTTCAGGGCTAATTCGATTACATACTGAACACCTTTGTTTTCAGTTAGACAATAAGATGAGTGATGAGTCTATTTATTCTATTGAGAGGAGGGGGGCAGTTCCTTAAAATGCTACTTCCAAATTTACATGTTTAAATAAAGGCGTTCAGTATGTAATCCAATCATCTCTGAAGAAGATCATGTTGTGATCGAAAGTGCTTTGTGTGTGATATTAAAGTTTTAAGTTTTTAAAACTGTTTGTTATATGTAGTAACAACTTTTACATATTGTGACATCTTTTAAGTTATAAAATGCATCTTTTTAAGCAAGATTATTAAGTTTTAATTTGATTTAATTCAAGGTGAATGCAGTGGTGTAGTCGCGGGGGGACGGCGTCCCCTCATTTTTTTATTTTATCTCGAGCGTCCCCTTACTTTATATTTTCAAGGGGGACGCTAGAGACGTGGGAGGACGCAGACTTTCCAAACTTATTAATTTAAAAAAAAAAAATGACCACACCAATAAATTAACAGTTTTAGAAATCAGGTACTGATTTTTAATACTTGAAAAGTGTTTTCTGTGCTGCTTCACCTATTTACATTTTAACTTCTATTATAAGTTTGCTTGGATTGCGGCAAATGTTTACGTATATTTTGAGGTTGAATGTAGTATATCACTATTGTAAATGATGTGTGTATCACAGTATTTCGTTTACGCGAAAAAAAAAAAAAAAGTTCTTTCATATTACGCTTTATTGGCAGCAATTGTTTGAAATAGACATTTATGTAGTTATAATATTTTAAATATAACGAAAAGGACATTTGAAATTCGTTGCATGTTCCCTAATGGAAATAGCATTTATCGTTCATATCGGACATTAAAAGATATTTCTAAACACCATGATCCTTTAACGATAATTATTTAAAATGCATGGGAAACGATATTATGAAAAACGGTGCGCGAAACATTTATAGTACTTTTACAAGGCCACACAAAAGAATCCATCACATTGTCATCTATGGGTTCAGTTGCTTAAACGTGTTTTCGATTGTATTATTAGGTTAGGTACTAGTTTAATGTAGTAAATTTTGCCCTCTGCGATTTCTGAATTTTTTGTAATTTTTAATGCGATTTGCATTGAGTTTAACGTTTTTCCGCATTCCGTGGCGATTTTTTTGACATTCGTAAAAAGATTTCGGTTACAGTGCTTCAGCCCACTATAGTAAATTTTGTCCTCTACGATTTTTAAACTTTTAACGATTTTTCAAGTTTTTGGTGTTTTGTGAGGATTTTTCTACATTAATAATTTTTTTGAATTTTTTTTTTTTTTTTCCGTCACCGAAAAAGGGCGAAGTGGACCAAAGGGGCCTTTTTCTAAAAAGGGAACTTTAGGGGGGAAAGGGCACCCCTTGGCAGCTCTACATTATGCATTTTTTGAATTTTTTTATAGTATGCTAAACTTGGTATGTAAATTATATTTGTATACAGAGTAACACAAAAATATTCAGATACACTATCATCTGTGGCCGGATATTTCTTGAAATGCATTTTACAACCGGTGTTGGGCACGCTCACAAAAAAAAACGAACTAATTCAAACTCAAGTTCAATTTCTCAAAAATGGGTCAAGTTCACGTTCAAGTTCGAAATTTTCCAAACGAACTCGTTCAACTCAAACTCGTCTATAAAAGTGAATAAAGTTCACTAAAAACTCGTTTTTTTTTTTTTTTTTTTTTTTTTTTTTTTTTTTTAAATATATTTGAACTTTATCGTCCAAATTTACAAAAATTTGTGAACTAATCTTTTGGTTATTCGATGTAAGGGTCTTCATGGGCCCGGCCCAATTTTCCTTCCTAACACTCGGTGGTTTGGGATTACTTTTTTCTAGAGGATTGGACCCAGATGGGCCGGGACTGGATTTATTTTTCGGACCACGTCAGGGCTGGACTGCATTCTTCTTGAGATCTGAACAGGCAGAAATTTTCAGTCCCCAGCTCATATGGAAATTGTTAGACCGGCACGGATCTCACCTGTCCAGTAAAATTTGGCCCGGTTCATTTTTTTTTTTTTTCAAAAAATGCACGTATTTTTAAATTGCTATTATTCCACAATTAAAATTGATTTTTTTTTTCCAAGATGGGTAGATGTACTTCTAGGCAGTAAAATTAAAGTACGGTAAAACCTGAGAAAAAGAATCTGTCTATGACGGCATCCCGTGTTTAACAAAATAAAATGTTGATCTATGTAAAATGAGAATAACAGTAATTGTGAAAAGAATGTAATGCATTTACAAATAAACGGTCATGCACGAGTATCACCCGCGCTCAGAGGGTTCCGTACAATAAATATATTAATTATTAACTGTATTATTAAAAAATCGTTACTAAACGAAAAATAAGACTTTGTAAAAAAAAACTATAAAACATAGGGTTTGGTACAGCTGTATATGTACTAGAAAAGTATTAATGAGTACACCATAAAAGTTCAAAGATATACGAAGCCTAAATAATATCAAATATTGCTATTTTGCATAACTCTTATTTAAATCTTTATTCTAACCTATTTATGATGAACTTAATTCAGCACTGACAATAAAAGTAACACTTATTTAAACTTCATTTGACATTTCATAAAACTATATTCAGCATTATAATAATAGTTTATTTTTACAGTGTAGCTGAAACAAAACCCTTGTTCAAAGTTTAAACTTGGCATTTTGCTAAGCACGCTTCGAAAGGAGGTCACATAGTAGCAACGCCGCCTTGGTCTGTGCCGCGTTTTTCCGGATAGGTTTTTAATTAACTTTTAAAGACATGGGAGGCATATTGAGAGATCTACTCAATGCAAACTAGTTGCGAATCCTAAAGTATTTATGGGATCAATTCTAATTAAATTAGTCTGTTTTTAGCAATTTGACGTTTATTGCTTTTATTCTGCTACAGGACATTGTATTACACAAATGTATCATTAAAAGTTGATATCTAGGCTTTAAAAGCCAATGGTACATAGAGTACACCGCCCCTGTCATTATGTAATGTCCAAACCGTTTATATCTTTAAGGGTTAATATCTCAGCTAATTACATACGATTTTTTTCAAAAATCCTTATCAACAATGCTTTTATACCTCTGCTACGATAGGTACCTCCAGCGCTCCTCAATACCCTTACTGAATGCCCGGCAAGGTTGAAATTAACGTCTAGTATCTCTAATTTTTTTCATAATTTTAGTTTCAGTAGATTCGGAAAAAGATGGGGGAACATATTTTTGCACTTCATTTTCGACGATATCTCAGAAAATATAATACCTAAAATTAAAAGAAATGCATTTTTGAGTTTAGCGTTACGTAAGCTTTCAGACGATACCCCACACAATATACAGTCGGCTCTCGTTAATTCGAAATCGGATAAATCGAATCTTCGCTTAATTCGAACTAAACATGAAGTCCCGAAATTTTCAATGGCAGAATAACGTTAAAAATTTTCATTTATTCGAACTCATTTTCTCTTGACTTCGTTTAATTCGAACTAACGAAAATTCCATTTTTTTACTTTTCCTTACTTTCTCACGGATTTTGGATCATTGAAATAACTTTCTTTCTTTCATTTTTGACAGAATTATTCTGAACTAGTATACGTATAATCCAATGCATTTGATATCCGCTTTCTTAGTGCTCCGTCTGTCCATCAATGACACCTCCACCCCTTCTTCCATTGTGCTTCTTTCTAATCTTTTCTCTAGGATTTGACTCAGTGACATTCCAAGAGGTCCACATCGTGGACATCTGTTAAAGATAGGGGAAACCTCTTTTCAAAAGTCAAAAATGAATAGGACTAAGCAAACAACAATTGATAAATTTTGTCATAGTGATGATAAATAGTGTAAATATTTTCTTAAATGTTCATATAATTTCATGCAAGAATACATAGTACAATTAATAAAAATTTTAAAATGCAGTTGTTTTATACTGTACGAGGGTGGTTCAATAATTATTGCCCCGAGTGTGTATAAAATATTTGTACTGCGATGGTTGATGTGGAATATTGAAGTCTATTGTCTTAGATGCCTATATGCTCAATTTCAGAACCGTAGCTGCTATATTAACTAATATTTTTCGTTTTAGGTGTGAGATGTGGAACATAGCTTGAAAGGGGGGGTTGGGGGGGAAAAGGCTGGAATGGAGCCAGACCTGAAACAGTTCTGTGATAGATTTGTGACAGTGGATGAACGTCACTACGTCACCATGATCCCGAGTCCAAACGACAGTAGCTACGTCTCATTCACTGCCCCCCCCCCCCCCCCCTCTTTCAAGCTAGGTGTGAATTCTTATACCAAAAAGGAAAAAAAAATATGTTAATATAGCAGCTACAGTTCTGAAATTGAGCATATAGGCATCTAAGACATTAGGCTTCAATATTCCACATCAACCATCGCAGTACAAATATTTTATACACCTCCGGGACAATAATTATTGAATCACCCTCGTATTACTAATTTTTATGTTTTATTTATATTCTTTTAATATTAATAATTAGTTTATGTATTTATAACTTTTAATTTAATATTAAGTCATATTCTAACGATAACAGCCAAAATAAATTAAAAAAATATTATAACATTAATTCCTTTGTAATAGCACCCCTTTAAATATGTTTTTCTCTCATACTTTTCATAATTCGAACTCTGGATAATTCGAACATTTCTTGAGGTCCCGACGAGTTCGAATTAACGAGAGCCGACTGTACAAAGAAAATATTTTTTTTTTTTCAAGTAACTTAATTAGCCACTATACATTTTCATGAAAATATTTGTAAATGTTTAATAATCTGTAAGTATGTGGCTCAATAGTCTTTATTACTTCCTCCCAATTTGAACTTTCCACGCGCCATAGTTTACGAGTAAAATGTCTGTGACAGACATACAGGAGTGATCTTATAATGGTTCCGTTTTTACTTTTTAAGTACGGAACCCTAAAAACGATGAACTTGTTCATAGGGGAACTAGCCCATGATGTATTTTTCTTATTTCCTATGCAATTCCGCCTTAGCAGATTTTATTGTATAGAATTTAAAATTTTTTTAAATCTCTAAGCCATAGAATGTGGATTAACGATATTAATGGTAACTGTGATATTTACATATAATCAGATGCATTAAAAAAAATAAATACCACATCTCAGAACACTTTTTTTTTTATATGAAGAATATAACCATGATATAAAAAGGTAAAATGCGTATTTTTAGTTCTCGTACAAGACACTTTTAACCTTATAGACTTAAAAATATTTGTTCAGCCAGGTCGATCTTTGTCGGGCCTAGGCTTCGCCAATTAATGTTTTGTGCAGGTTGAGCCGAAGTTTTAATTTTTATACCAGGCTTGGTCAAAATTTTTTTTGAACTGTCCGAGTTGTGCTCGGTACAGTTCTGGCCAAACTTTGACCTTTTATACCGGGCGAAAGGAAAAACTGTCAACGGGTCGCGCTTGGCCTGAAAATTTCTTCCCGTGCATAACGCTAATTCATTGTATTTTTGTGCTTTCAGAAATAATATTCTATGCTCTGCAATACATCTAGGGACGTAGCTACAGGGGGGTGGGGGGGGGGGGGGGTGCGACACCCCCCCCCCACTTCGGTAAACTCATATACATTCGGTAATTTCACTTTCGTTCAAAAACTGCATCCTTCGGCTCTGATTTTTTTCTTTTTTTTAAGAATTTTTAAAAACATATTACAAAATTTATTACAAAACAGAAAACAATGTCAAAACATATTTAAATTATTAAATATTTTCTAATTAGAAACTTCCTTTCTCTTTGCTCCTTGGGTGTAAGAAGGGGAGGGAGAGGAGGGGTCCATGATACAGTATCCCTTTAGAAGATTAAATATACCTTCTTCCTATTTCTATGCAGTATCCCTGTAAGCTAGGGGTAGAGAATATCTTCGCTTCGTTCAAGAAAGGAATCTGGAGAAAAAAAGACTTGAGGGTAAATGTGTAGAATCCTTGACCAATGCAAATGAAATTAGAAGGCCAGACTTCTTGTTCGTTAAAATTCGTTTTGCTGGACTCTGAAAGCTATGGGGGGTGGATATTTCGCGGGGTTTTGGGGGACAGGATGTCGCCAGATGTTTACTGTTGTATTGTCTGTTTTTCAAAGCAAAAAAAAAGAGAGAACCGGGAATTTTTTCCGATTTTTTCTTATCAAAAATTAAAACGGTGTAATAAAATTACATCAGCTACTAAGGATGAACCGAATAGTGATTATGACCGGATACCGAATGTTCGACAAGTCGAGTAGTAACTATTCGGCCAAATACCAAATATGCGGTTGGTCGAATATTTTAAAATTTTATTAATTAAAAAATTTCATATTTCATGGCTTCTTCTGGTGAATTAAACCAAGTAAATAATTTTTTTTTTATTCTAAAGATAAACAACTCAGCAAAAATAACTTTTCTACCGAATAGTCGGCCTACAGGCGAACCGTATACCGAATATTCGGCTAGCCGAATTAACTGTTAGGCCGAATACCGAATATTCGGCCATCCGAGTAGTAACTATTCGGCCAAATACCAAGTACTCGGCTGGTCGAATATTTTTATATTTCAAAGATTAAAGGCATTAAAATGTTAAATTTAAAAATAATTTTACATAATATTTAATGCAGAAACTTACATCTTGATAAACAAGAACTTTTTACAAGTAAACTTTATACATGAAAAAATCTGCTTTGAGGTATTTAAGAAGAGAATTTTAAAATTTTATTAATTAAAAAAGTTCGATATTTCATAGCTTCTTCTGGTGAATTAAACCAAGCGAATATATATATATTTTTTTAATTCTAAAACAAACAACTCAGGAAAAATAACTTTTCTACTGTCTTTGATTTAGCAGGGAAGTTTTTAAAGGCATCTTAGATCAGTGTTTCGAATGGGCGATTATTTTTAGAAATTATAAACGTACACATTGTTCCTACAAAAATTGTAACAAACTTTAAACAGAGGTAATGTGGTCAAGACAAAAAAATTTTGAACAAGAAACAACACCTCACTCCATTTATTCCATCAAAAATACAGTATATTCAGTCAAAAATTCTTGGTGTGCATGTGCAAGTACAAGCCGAAACTGAATTTTCGTTCACAACTTTATCAGTAAATGAAGATATTTTTGCAAGATTTGTTTTATATTAATTTAGTTTGTATTAAATGTGATGATATCATTGAAAATTACTGAATTTTGGCCTGTGACACAGTATAAATACTATAAATTGCATTCTGAATAAAGGAATGTCTACCTCATAGTTGTTTAAATATGAAAAGTGGCAATTTCCAGCACTTCTCATCATGATATTATATTTGACAGAAATCAAAGCAAGTTTGTTAAACATATAGCCATGATATCTTCGTTAGGGTTAACAAATGAAAATCCAAGTTTGACCTTGAATGAGATGAGATACACTTTATTTATAATTGAAAAAGTGGATTGCGATTATGGTTTTCTGAGCAAAATTTGTCTTTCTTGATGTGTATTATCAACCCTGAAAGTTTCTCTGTTTTGATTAGAAGCTCCATTTTTTTGTGAAAAAGCAAGAAACAGATTATTTACAAGAAAAGGTTCAGGAACTTGCATTTTTACATTGTTAATTCCTATGAAAATCCCCATTAATGGTTAATTTTCTTAAGTAATACTTTACAAAAAGCAAATAATGTAAAAACATTCTCTTAATATGATTAACTCTTAAATATGATTCTGTTTCTAATTATTATGAATATCTTTATAAGATGACAGTTAAAAACTGAAATTGTGTAAGATTTTAAAAAATGTTTATTAAGTATTCGGTTTGGCCGAATATCTTGATATTCGGCCAAACCGAATATTCGGTAACATGGCCGAAAAGGTCGATTACAGAATAGATACCGAATATTCGGTACATCCCTATTTGCTACTATATGTAATGGTATATTGTATCTTCGAAAAATTAAAAGTTTCTTTAAAAAATTATTTTAAAAAAAACGCGGGAAAAAAATCCTTAAGGGTGTTTTCAAATCAAAACAGCTACTTTCTGAGACATTTCTGAATTCATTTTTGTTCGGAAATTGGCAGGTGTTGTTATTCAGAAACTATGTAGTCAAAAGACGTTTTCCATTTTTTTGTAAGCGCAAAAGATTTTTCAGAAAATATTGTCAAAGTTGGCGTTTTGAACCGAATTTCAGACACGGCAGCTCCAGAAAGGCAAAAAACGTCGTCATGTGACCACAATCGCTTATAACGTGATAAGTAATTTTATCAAAAAATGTAAAACTAGTTTCCATTGTATTCCGCTTCAACAGTCATGCCTGCCAATATGCTTAAAAATGAGACAGAAAATTTTGCGTTGTTCAGTAGAAAGCTCGAGAACCGCTTTAAAGAAAAATAAAGATAGAGAACTATAAAATAATGGATTTTTTCCTTTGTAACTTAATATAAACCGACTATTTGTTTTAAGATCTGGATCTGTTCTTGTCACGGGTTAGTGGAGGGTATACGTAGATATACGCCATATACCCTCTCTCTGGATTTTTTTAAGAAGCTCCGCATACCTTCTGCTTCTCAAATAAAGCATTAGCGTATACTGTATCCATGAATGTTCATGACTTTAGCCTATACCCTTTGTTTTGTTTTTTTACGACTGCAACACTGGTCCTTGTCATTCAGTTTGAAAATATATTTTTTATTTATGATTTTGAACTTGTTTTAAAATCATCAGTTGTATTGATATATAAAGACAAGTGCATTGGTGATAAGCATTAATCTTTCTTCTAATTGGCGTTTTGAGACATACATTTACTTTCTGCTGCAAAAACTGAAATCAATTTTTTCTTTGTTTTCTGAAATGAAGGGATCTCAAAGTTAATTTAAATTAATTTAAAAAAATTCTTTGACTTGAATCAGGCTAATTCATCTAACAAATCAACGGTACAGCTCACAAAAAAATGCAAGCAAAGTAATTTTGCAGAAAATAAAATAATTTTCCACACTGTCTCCCCTCTCTCCCTTTCCCCTTCTCCATCAAAAAAAATCTTTGTGTCCAACACTCTTTTTTTTTATTATTGCAAATTAAAATAACAATATTTAATTTTTTTATACTTATGCTCAATTGCTCAACATGATATTTGACTATTTCAATTCTGAATACTTTCTATGTTACGAGTTCCAGCTTAAAAATTCAACAGAAAAAATATCCTACAAATAAAGTGCAGCTTTGATTAGCCACATTTTGTGGTTTTTTAAAAACTATTTAAAGCTGTTCTGAAATCGTAACTTACATCTTTTTTTACACTTTCGTGAAGAAATTTTAATTTTTAAATGCACGAAATTTGCAGATATTCTTTCTTATTCGTAAAGGAATAGCGTTTCTCTTTTTTCATTTAATACGAAGTTAGAAAACTGTTTAGTTATTTCAAATCTGAATCCGTGCATTTTGTACTCCGTGCATTTGGGGTGTATTTGATAATTTTGATCATATGTGACAGAAAAATGCACAATATAAGAATAGGAGGGTTTGGATTTTATTTTTTATTTTCTTTTATTCCTTTCTCTTTTTTTCTATAAATATTTATCCAAGTAAAAACGTTTTGTAAAAAAATTCTTCTGTCCGGCTTTATGCAACATTGTCTACTAAATATTTCCGTCGTCCTCTGTAGTTTGTTTTGGTCCTTTGATCTGCTTTGGGGGACAGACAGTTGAAATTTTCTCATTGAAGTAATCCGCAACAATTATCCTTATTCTAATTACCAGAGAAAATAAAACTACTAATTAACCAATTATCTCATACTTTTTTATTTAATTTTTATTAATTTTCTTATTTCATCTTACGTTTTTACTTGGATAAATATTTATGGAAAAAGAGAAATAAATAAAATAAAATAAAAAATAAAATCCAAAACCTCCTATTCTTATATTGTGCATTTTTCTGTCACATATGATCAAAATTATCAAATGTACCATACACGGATTAAGATTTGAAATAACTAAATAATTTTCTAACTTCGAATTAAATGCCACGTTTATGAAGAAAAAATACTTGTTTTTAAAAGGTATTTTTACTTCTCTCAGGAATGTTAAATTTTCTGACACATTTAGGTAGACATTTCTTTAATCCAGAAGCATGAATCAGCAGGCATGCTGCGGCATGAAGTGCTTTGAAATCAAATAGCCTTTTTTAAATTTTCTGATAAATGTATTACATACAAAATTATAATCAATTGCTACCTCATAATGATATTTAGCCCATTGTGACGTTTTAAAAAAATCTGTTACAAACGTCAGCTTTGGCACCATTTTGGCAAAACATAAATTAGGCGTTACCAGGCCTAATTAATGTTTTTTGTACCGAGCCGGGACTGGTTTCATTCTTCCAAGTCTTCACGGACCAAAATTTTCAGTCCCGGTTTTCACCCAACCCGTATGAAAATCATTGTCTCAGCGTGGCCTGGTAGCAAAATACAGCGAAATTAAAATATAGTAATACGTGTGAAAAAGAATGACGAATCCTGTTTTAAACTGAAAAATGTGTTGATCCATGCAAAATTAATATTATAATATGTGAGAAAAGAAAGTATACAGTCGAACCTCGTTAATGCGAACAGTCAAGGGGAAACTTTTTTGTTCGTGTTAAAAGTAGTTCGTGTTATCCGAACTTAAATGCATTACATACAACTGCGACGGGACAATCGGAAACAGTTCGTGCTAAAAGTAATTCGCGTTAAGCGTGTTCGTGTTAACGAGATTTGACAGTAATACATTTACACCTATTAAAAAGGGAACTTGTCTATAATGCATTTTTTTACTTTACTGTGCGATTCCGTCTTAGAAGATTTTACTGTATATCATTTTTTAGATTTTTAAGTCTCCAATACATGGAATACGGATTAACAAAATTAATGATAATCGAAACATTTCCATATAACAAATAGAGATTTATTTAAAATAAACGGTCAAGTGTGAGTATTACTCGCGTACAGAGGGTTCCGTAGAATAAATATATAAATTTGTAACTGTATTATAAAAAAAAAAAAAAAAAAAAAAAGTTGCTAAAATAATACTAAGACTTTGTAAAAAACTATACAATATAGGGTTGGGTATAACAGTATATATTAGAAAAGTGCAAATGGATCTATCATGAAAATTCAAAGAGATATGGAACCTAAATAATATCAATATAGCTTTTCTGTATAACTCATTTTTTAATATTATCCTAATCTGTTTATGATGAACTTAATTTGGTACTGACAATAAAAGCAGTGCATATTTAAACTTCATTTGGCATTTCATAAAACTAAATTCAGCCTAGAAATAACCTTTATTTCTACAGTGTAGCTAAAACAAAACCTTTGTTCAAAGTTTAAATTTGGCATTGTGCTAAGCGCGCTTCGAAAGGAGGTCGCAAAGTTGCAACGCCGCCTTGGTCAGTGCCGTGTTTTTCGAGATAGGTTTTTAATTAAAAGTCACTTGAGGCGTATTGAGAGATACACTCAATGCAAACTAGTCACGAATCCCACAGTATTTGTGTGATTCAATTAAACTAATTAAACCTTTTGAGGAAGGTAACCTTAAAAAAAGGACACCTAATTTTAATTCCAAAACAGGCAAACGGCATCAAGAATATTTAATTAAAATTTTCCTTTTATCATGTACTTGAAAATAAGCAAGTTTGTATTTTCTAATAAATTCGTTTATAAATTCCGGTGTCAGTCCATTATTTCATAAGTTTATATACAGAATTACTCCGCGCCGGAAAGGGTTAAGCGGTCGCAGGACTCTTAAAGCTTCAAAATTTTAGAAATTAAAATTTTTTTAGATGTTAAACTCCTATCTTTTCGGAACATTTTGATATAATTGTTTCATTGAAATTCCCATTAGAACAGAAGTTATGGCTTTTAGAATTATACTCGCACAATAGCTGAAGCGGCGTTTGCGAAACTTTGAAGCCATTTTTCTCCAAATGTCGTTTTTGGGGCATAAGGCGCAGGATACCTCAATAACTTCTGTATATTTTTTCATAAAATTTTCAAAACATATATTTCATGTTAGTCTGTATAAACTGAACCGAAAATTTCCTTTTTATTTTCAAAATATATTTTTTAGGTGATTATACTGTTGAAAATTTCAAAATTTTGTATTAGCTAAATGCAACATTGCATTAAAAATATAAAAATGCTTTAAATACAAATTTATTTAAGTTCAGAGTAATTATAACAATATGAAGTAAAATTTTCATTCTAGTTGCAATATTTTTTTTGTAACCCTGCAAACTGTTATGCCAATTTTCTGTTCGAGAAATGTCTAACAGTTTCGAGCCCCCTATAAATACTAATGCTGCATCTTGCAATTTTTCAAATACATGAAATGAAAGAACATACTTATATCTTTCATCCCAATTAAAATTGTGTTTTAAAATGATATACATTTTAAGACATTAAATGTTGAAAATGGTTTTTTTTCTTCCAATTTTAAGAGTCGAGACCGCTGAAATTAGTATGTTTTTAACAATTTGACATTTATTGCTTTTATACTGTTACTGGGCATTACATCACACATATATATTATTAAAGGTTGTTAACTAGGCATAGAGTACGCCGCTCCTGTCATTGTGCATGTCCAAACTGGCCGTATCTTTAAGGGTTAATATCTCAGCTAATTACCGATGATTTTTTTCGAAATTCATTATCAACAATGCTTTTTTACTTCTTCTACGATAGGTACATCCAGCGATGCTGAACAATTTTTCTGAATGCCCATAAATCGAAATTTGTGTGTAACAGAAAAATGCAATTTTCTCAAAAACTATGTGACCTATGGTGATCGCTATAATTTTCCGGCAAGGTTTTAATTAACTTCTACTATCTCCAATTTTTTTATAATTTTAGTTTCAGTAGATTCGGAATTAGATGGGGTTAACATATTTTTGCGCTACATTTTCGACAATATCTTTGAAAATATAATATCTAAAATTAAAAGGAATGTATTTTTGAGTTCAGCGTTACGAAAGCTTTCACACGATACCCCACACGATATGCAAAGAAAATATTTTTTTTCAAGTACCATAATTAGCCCCTCTACATTTTTACTAAATATATTTATGAATGTTTATTAATCTGAAAATATGTGGGACAATAGTCTTTATTACTTCCCCGAATTTGAACTTGCAGCGTTCCATAGTTTACGAGTAAAATGGCTGTGAGAGACAGACAGATAGACACGGGAGTGATCTTATAATGGTTCCGTTTTTACTTTTTAAGTACGGAACCCTAGAAAAATAAATATCGCAACCTACGGTATTTCTAGAAAAAAAAAAAAAAAAAAAAAAAAAAAAGAGAAGAGAAAAGCTAAGATTAAGTATTTTTGATCAGAATTCCTCGTACAGACAAATTTTTAACCAAATCGACATAAAAGTCAATGTTTTGTAAAAATTCACTCGGGCTGTGCCAGGCTCGGGTCGAGATTTTCATTTTTTTTCCGTGTCAGGATGGTCTCAGGCTGAACTTTTAGCTGCTATAACGCCGGGCCAGGCCAATAATTTTTTTCGACAGGCCTGGCCGAGTTCAGGCCTACCTTTTATAATGGGCCGGGTCGAATTTTTTTCTATGAGTCGGCCTGGCCCGGGCCTGAAAATTTCTACCCGTACAGACTTCTAACTTAAAATTGAAAAAGTATTGCAAATTTCAAACTTTGAGTTATAAATAAATAAAAAAAAAGAATAATTTTTTAAATATTTTCTATTGAATTTATTTTTATTGTAATAATAAGTAATCAATCTAAACCTGCCTTTTTACACCTCACCCCAAATTACTGCTTTTACCTTTGCCCCCTCCCCCACTCACTGGAGTATCGAGCACGAAAAGCTTAAACCTTAAGTGATGAGGTGATTTATATATATATATATATATATATATATATATATATATATATATATATATATATATATATCGTAGTGAGATGGTGTGTATGCAACTCCAAAATTTGATTTCTTGTCTTGTGCACTCCACAAAATTTAGCGAATTAAAATAAGAAAATCTCCTGTGAATTTTGCATTATTTACTTGAATAAGAACAACTGAAAAAGTACTGTAAGTGTACATACACATAAATAAACGTATCTAAATACCACAAAAAATTTTCTTCATAATTGAAATTCCTTTGGGTTGAAAAACACCTCACCTGATCAGTTAAGGGTTAAAATCTTTAAAATTACTTTTTTCCTCTGCTTTATTCGTAATTGTGCAATACGATAAATAAATCAGCAGTTATCTACTTCACTCCCTCCATTCATAATTTCTACTACCCTCGCTCCCCCCCCCCCCCCCCAGTTTGTAAAATTTTAAATGGTTGAAATTTAGTTTATTGTTAAAATTTTTGGTCTGTTTATTTATATATTGCTGAAATAATAAATAAATGTCTAATCCCCCCCCCCCTCGCCCAAAAGAAAATATTGAAAAAAAAAAAAATACAAAATTTATTATGAACATTCGGTAAATTCGATCTCCACCCCCCCCCCCCCCAAGCGAAATGCTCTAGCTACGCCACTGAATACATCCATTTCTTTCCGTAGCCCAATATATGAGTTTATTTATAATCTATATACATATCTTATTATATTAAATATAGTTCAGTTGGAAAATACGTAACTCAATTAAAAAACACCCTTAAGCAATTCACGCTCATGCATTCGAATTCTTTCGTGTAATCTTCTATATGGTCTACAGAATTTGTGTACACCACGTAGTACGCATTTTTTCCGCCTACCAAGAAGTGCATATCAATTTTATTATGTTTGAAATTGTATATCATTAAATTACATCACAAATGATTTTCGTCCATTAACCATAATGTAACGGGATTCTTTTGAGTGTCCCCTTAAACGAACCGAAAATTCTACACACTCCCTTTTCAGTCGCAAAGATGCCATAGGAAACCTTAATAATACATATCAATTGCATACAATACGAGAACATTTACAAGAGTTAGGACACGGACCGGCGGTATGCAGATAAACAAACCAAATTCATGAACAATTTACGGCTATGTTGGAAAGTTTTAAAAAGAGGCATTCATTAAGAAGAACATGCTGCAAAAAGAAGTTATAATTGTTAATTTTCTCGTGCGATATTTTAAAAATAAGAATGCATCTCACACCCCATAGGTTTAACATTAGCATGCAGGTTTGAGATCTCACTGATTAACATAGCTATTTCACCCACGCGGAAATACCCACTTGCTAATGTTAATCCTACAGGACAGCTCTTTCAAAATATCGCGTTTGCGTTTGAAATCTTTAAACGACTCTTTTTAGGGGGGAGGGGGGGTGACATTTGATAGCTAAGATGGTCATATAGAGTAGATATTCATAGTCATAGATAGACTATCTATGACTATAAAAGAAAATATCACATATATCATAAAGAAAATACCATAAAAATATCATATTTTGCACAAGCGACTTTGACTCTCGGAGCTGGTTAAGAAAGATATTTTTCTATAAATGTAACATTAGTTTTATGTTATTTTATTGGTGCATTTGAGGTTTTGAAACTCTAAAATAGCAAACTCTATCTAAATAAATCATATTAATATTAGTTGCTGGTTCCAATATACGAAAAACGTAGTATTATGATTTAATTTATTTAAAAGATTGGTTCGACGATCCGTTATTCTAACAAGCGAGAACTACTGCACCAGCTAGCAACAATTTTAGGGATGATTTGTGGCAGTGCTACTGTCTCCTACATTTATGCCTCGGAAGTTGGATAAAAACACTGTAAAATTCGGTTTAAAATGACATTTAGATTGCATTAATCAAGTTCTGAAATAACCTTTAAAAAATGCTATAAATATTTTAATTTAATCATATTTAAATTATATTAAGTACGCAAAATCATAAAAAAGCTTCATATATGTTTTCTTTTTTAATATTATTTAGCAAATTTGGAAATTAAATAATTTCGAAATGCTATTCATAAGGGTCGACAAAATGTAAGAATGGAAAATAGCTGGGCAATCGGCTTTTGATTGGTCTGGTATTGCGGTCATTATTCAGTTACGACAACTACTACTGCTACAGAATAGACTGCCCTCCCCTCTCCTCCCACGCAGTAATTTTGAATGTTTCTACCTAGTAAATATAAAAAATCAACCTTCTCAAAAACGCCAGAAAGCGTTACCACCCACGAATTCTAGTAAAACCCTAGTATATCGGCCCCTTTTGATTTGGAAAATGATTACGATTTTCACCCTGCCTTGAAATTGAGACTGGACCCTACAGATGGCCACCCAAACTCAACAAAGCTTCAGCTGATAAAGAGAGGTGAAAGAGGAATAGTTTTATTAGCTTGTTGACAGTTGAGCAATAAAAGTTGGAGTCAAGAAGTCTGTGCCTTCATGTTTTCACTGTCCTTGCTCTGTAGTAAAATCTTTTGAACAATACTTTTATAGATGTTTTTGTTAACTAAATTATGTTTTCGAAAGAAAAAGCTCTAATGTGGTTCTGAATGTCGATACTTTTCTGGCTCTTTCAAAATTAGTATTATTGAATCAGTGCTTTATAATTTTAAATTGCATGATTATTCTTCTTTGTAAAATTTTTTATTTGAGACAGAAGCAGTCAAGTGTATAAAAAATAAAAGTTACACTAAGAATTTTAAATACTTTACATATTTTAAAATATTAATCTTTTTCGATGGAAGATAAAAGTGATAAATTTAATGTAGTATTATTTAAATGTATAATAAATGTTTCCGTGTTAATACAGTAAACTCTGTCTAAGGCGGAATTGGTCGGGACTGAGAACATTTTCCGTGGTAGACAATATTCCGGCTTATGCAAAAAAGCTCCCCCCCCCCCCAAAAAAAAAAAAAAAAAAAAAAAAAAATCCCTCGAAGATGACGATCTTTCATTGATTCTCCCGACTAGAAAATCGGTTGAAAACTGAAATTCTGAAAGATCCTTTGTCTTTTTAACCCCTTCGCGACGGGAGCTTTTTACGAAATGTTTATTACTTTGCTACCGGTTTTAAAAAACAGAAGTTTGTGCCTATTCAAATCGGGAAAATGCTCGGATTAAATAAGGCAAATTTTACAGTAAAATTTTACTGGTGAGGATAAACGAGGATCCTTAGGCCTATTTCCGGCACGTATACGTGTCGCTCGTCCCCAAGGGGTTAAAGATAAATGAGAAACGTTATTCAATTTCTTAGTACTGCTGTAATGCATTCATATTGGAAGTTTATACACACACACACAAAAAAAAAAAAAAAAAAAAAATTAAAAAAAATAATAATAAAACTTCGGGAATGAGAAAGAACGCTATAATTTTGAATTTGAGTACAATCTTAAAGTATAATATATTGTATTTTCGAAAATATATATTTTGATAACTGTTCATTTTACTAGAAATATTAACTTTTAGATGCAATTTTGCATATGAAAAAATGGCATAAGCATAAATTCCTTAAAATTTAAAGTTTCTGCTCTTTTGAATTAACTTTTTTAAAAGGTTATGGAATTTTAACTAACATGCTCGACATTGAATTATTTGACTTATCAGTTTTAAAGTTTAATAAACAAAACGCCTTTCATTTTTAAATTATCCTTTTCCGCCTTATGCAAAATTTTGGTTTCGGTGGGACCTTAAAATCCTTTCCGTTTCCGCGTTAGACAGATTCCGCCTTATGCAGCATGAATTAATGTAATTTTCTAAGGGTTCGCCGGGACTTTAAAAATTTTCCGCGGTAGACAGATTTCCGGCTTACACAGAGTCCGCCTTAGACAGAATTTACTGTATATATATATGCATTGTGTCCAATAAAAAAGGAAAAAAAATCTCTCCACGTCTTTCTTTAAACACACATATTCACTTATAGTGAGAGAAATAAAATAAACCATTAAAAAGAGTCATTTTATAAGACTGCTCTCCAATAAATAAAATTAGTATTCCCCGCGCAACAACGCGAATCTTCGATACACTTACAGGTGCATTTTTAAACGTTCAAAGCTTGAAATCAACAGCTATAACTTAAGAAAAATTTTGGAATGGAATACAATTTTTGATTTTGGATAAATATATTACATTATAAGGGATTGTTGTTTCATGACGAAGTTTGTAGGGCTATCGCGTCAGGAAATTCGGTTGAAAACGACAACTTTGGAAGCGTTTTCTGAAAGATCCACCAAATTGATCGAAAAATGAAAAATGCTACTCGATTTCTCAATTTCTGAAAAAAGTACCTACATTCTATTGCATCTGCTATTCAAAATGTCCCAAGTAGAAACTTGGGATTATAGTACAGTCGTTATCAAAGCGAAATATTATAGTGTATGCGTGGCTGCACTGGTTTTCTTAAACAAAAGTATGTTTTTCTTGATTAAAATCATGTAGATTATATTAAATTTTAAATTGAGTCAAACAAAATTCATTTTTAAGTTATTAAATGAAATCACGCTAGTTTTGATTTTTTAAAGCACGTGAATGGATGTTTTTTTTCATACTAAAAATAGTCTTATATCTTTAAAACAATTTTTATCTTTTACATTAAAAAATAAACATATCTATATTGATATAAATCTATATTGAATAATTATATATCTATATTGCTTAATATTCAAATATAGTAAAAGCTCTGAATAGCAAACACCTCGGGATCGTTGAATAGAGTCCTGCATCGGATCTGGATGTAATTTTTTTTTAAAGTGGAGGACGGGGGGGGGGGGGGGGCACTCTGATTTGCTTTCTGTAGGTTCTGTTAGGTTCACTCTAGAATAATCCTTAAAGGCCGGATTTAGATTTTTTGCTTGTAAGGTTATTGGGATTTTCACAAAGTTTGAGCAGGTTTTTGTTCCATGAAAAATACACAAACAAACATGCGTATTTAAATATGAATGAGTATCTATTCAATTTACTACTTGAGAAGTAAAATGCATGTAAGAAATGTAATCATAGATTATTCTTTTTTTTATTGGTACTGTTAAGAACCATTTCTTCTTCTCTTGTAATATGGACATTTTTATCTATAATTTGTTTTGACACTCTCAAAACGCATATATAGTGTTTGTGATAGTTTATGCACAAGTAGACATATTACGTGAGTATGGATTGTAAGATGTCCAGTATTCACCAGTAAAAGCGTACAATACAAATATGTAATTGTCTTAAAAATTCAAAAGTGCTTGCGAAATAGATGTAACCGCTTTCCTTGTGTGTCCGCTATGGATTTCTTACTGCATATAGATTTTTAATTTTTTTTTCGACATTCTTTTTAAAAAATCGGGCCACCAGACCCGCAAGCGTCAAAACCCAGTCCAAAACCGATCCGAATCCGAAACAGAAGTCAAACTCTAAAGGTCAAATCAGACCCTTTTTAAACACTATACAGGTCACAAACAGTGTTGCTAATACTGGCGAATTTTTTACTCAGAAATTTCGAGTTCGCACCATAAGAATTTCAATACTAATTTTCCTTTATTGTATCCACGAAATATTTATATTTATAATAATTAAAAATAACTATTCAAACTTTCTGAGAAAGATTTGGAAATTCTTAATGGCAGTTTTTATAAATGATGCATAAAATTTATCATCATTAGTGTTAAATGTTCTGTACAGATATTTACTTTTACGTTCATATGTTTAAAATTTTGTCATGTGCGAAGAGTTCTGGCAAAAGAAAAAAAAAATAGTACTAGAAACAGGAATTCTGCTTTTACAGAATTTAGCGTACCGATGAAATTCCCCCGGTGAAAAAAAATGTGTATATATAAATAGTACAAAAAATATTTTAATTTTAAGACTTAAAGCACACGCTTTTATTTTATGTAAAATGACGTCATTCAAAATAGCACGTATTTTAATTATATTTTCTTTCGGTTGTTATGAAAAAATGGCAACAAAAATATATAATTAATATTTTACAACTATTTTTTACTTTACTTTCTACAGAAATGGAGTATTTCCGTTGCCAATATTAAGCAAATGGCTCCAAAAACTACAAAAAAATTAATATTTCAAATATAAATGGAGATGCAGTTTTCAAACAAATTGCATTTAAAAGTACTTTTTTTTTTCAATACGACGGTATAAAAATTGAAAATGTGCGATGCTTAGAAGTTTAGAAAATTGCTATAGAGTATTTAATCGTACTGCTTTGTTTTACTGCTGGCTTCTGTAAGGTAACGTTATTTTTTGGAGATGACACAAAATAAGCTGGGAGAAAGAAATAGCATACCGTACCGGGGGCTATATATATATATATATATATATATATATATATTACAGTCTCTTTTTCAGAGTTTTAGACCAGAGATCTGCGCGAGCTTTGGGCTTTTTTTCATTCTCGGCAATCGGGCCAGGCACAGGCCTGGTTTGCATTATTTTCGGGCCGGGTCTAGTCACTAGTCTTTCCGAGCCGGGCTTGGGTCTTTTTCCTGAAGGAGCGGGCAGGGTCTAACTTATTTTTTTCGTAACCGAACCGGGACTGGTATCATTCTTTCTAGTCTTCACGGACCTAAATTTTCAGTCCCCGTTTTGACCCACAGCCCGTAAGAAAATCATTGTCTTGACGTGGCCTGATGAACCATTCAAAAATCCTTAAAATTTGGCCTGGCCCAAAAAATTATTGCAAATAAAGTATACATTTTTAATTCTCCATTATTCTACAATTAAACATTAAATTTTATTCTTTATAAAGAATAAGTACATTTCTAGGCTTATTAAAATGTAACTAAATTAAAATATAGTAAAACGTATGAAAAAGAACCTGCCTATGACGGAATCCTGTCTTAATCTAAAAAATATGTTGATCCATGCAAAATGAATGTACTTATATGTAAGGAAATACTCGTAATATATAATACATTTACACCTGCTATATAAGAAGTGAACTTGTCTATAAAGCATTTTTTCCCTTTCCTATGCAATTCCGTCTTAAAAGATTTTACTGTATGGCATTTTTCCGATTTTTCCAATACATGGAATATGGATTAACTATATTAATGATAACTGAAACTTTTGCATACACAACAAATAGCGATTCATTAAAAAAATAAATATACCAATAACTTCTATAAATATGAAAACTTTAAACTCTACAATAAAAAGCAAAGGTAAGTATTTTTAGTCAGAACTCCTCGTACGAGGCAAATTTTTAACCAAAACGACGTAAAAATCAATGTTTTGTAGAAATTCATTCGGGCAGGGCCGGACTCGGGCGAGATCTAAACTTTTTTTCGGCATAGGCTTGGGCCGAAGTTTTAACTTTTATACTGAGCCGAGCCAATATTTTTTTTTTGTACGGGCTGAGCTCGGGCCGAACTTTTAATTTTTATACCGGGCCAGGTCGAATTTTTCTTGTATGGATCGGGCCGGGCTCGGGCCTCGAAATTTAGGCCCGTGCAGACCTCTACCATACACTGCACAGTAAAGGATCTCTAATGGATCTCTATTTTTATGTAAATATCTGAATTATTATTAATACCATTAATCCATTTACGCGGCTTGGAGACTTAAAAATCGGAAAAATTCTATATCAAAAAACCTTCTAAGACGAAATCACAAAGGAGAGAAAAAAAACACGTATAGTTTAGTTCCTTTCTTACCAGGTCTGTAGTCCCTTGCAAAGTACTATTTATTTTCAAACGGATTATTAAATCCATTTTGCATCGATAAAGAAATTTTTCCGTTTAAAACAGGATTTCGTCACACGCAGATTCTTAAAACAGGTTTTACAGTACTGTATACCCCCCCCCCCCCCCTAGAAATGCATATGTCTCTTTAAAGGGAATTTTAATTGTAGAATAATGGTAATTCAAAAATATATGTATTTTTGCCAAAAACTGTTGACCCAAGAAGGTTGCTCCTTAAACAGATTTTTGCACGAATCAGACAGGGACGGGTCAGTGATTCTCATACAAGCAGGGTTGTGACCATGCCAGAAAATTTCGGTCGGTGCAGACTTCTAGGAAAAATAAAGCACAGGCCCAGAAATAAGCCCGGCTCATCCTGGCCCGAGCCTCCAACACCCGGGCACGACCCAGAAAAGCTGATGATCAGACTCGACCCGCCCCGAGTCCGTGTAGGCCTCTAAATGGCATTTGAATGGGGAAAACGTGTTCTTAAGAGGGCTGGTCACTCAGATTCGGAATTCTCCTCCGTAATGTTAAGTCTATGGGCATGTGATGCATTCGTATATTTAAAATATCTCCTATGGAAATTAATTTTTTTAACTTCTATTTTTTGTGTACACTTCCTAAAAGATGTCTCTTTTTTTCTTAGTTCTCAAAATATTTCTGAAGTATAAACTTAATTTTATAGGAAGTGTTAAAATCTTACTCACAGTTCACCCGCTTTTAACACATAAAATATTAAATTCAGCATAGATTTTAGAAATATTTTGAAAACTAAGAAAAAAAGAGACATCCTTTAAGAAGAGTACACAAGAAAAAGATGTCAAAAATATGAATTTCCCGAGAAGATATTTTAAATATACGAATGCATCAAAAGTCCATAGACTTAACATTACGGAGGAGAATTCCGAAGCTGAGTGATCAACCCCCTTAATGGCTGGAAAAAATTTAAATAAATTATGAAAAAAATTGAGTTTGAGTTGTAAATTTCGTTCAAACTCACAGATTTTTTGAGCTTTCGTTCAGCTCACGTTCGTTTATCAAAAAGTGAGTCAAGTTCAACTCATCGTTCACAAAAATTGAACTAAGTTCGTGAGTTTTCGTTCAATGAACGCGTTCATACCTAACACTGTTTACAACTGGTTTAAATTTTAGTGTTTTATGTAATGCGCATATAATTATTAATTTCTATAGATGGCCTCTCAAATTATTTCAAATGAATACATTACCGTTTATAATCAATTATTGCTTGATGTATGTTTAAACTGAACGAAATTTTTTTTTGATAAAAATGCCACACCTGCTTTTCCATCATATATTATTGCTCTAAAAATGATTTTAAAAACATTTGTGAATAATTGATGTATTGACCGTTATACAGGGTATATCATAATGATTGACTCGCGCTTTAATTTTTTACCTTTTGGAGGTAAGTGGGGTAATGTAAATTATAAGAATGCTTAAAATAAGATAAAATAATATTGAAATATTATGACAGTGAAATAATATTCTCGTTAATTTTTAACAAAAAGTGTACTTTTAAAAAAAAAACTTTTATACGACTCTTCTATTCAAAATTTGTCATTTAGAAAAATTTATTTTTGCAGTAACAAAATCATTTTAAAACTACAAACCTAATCTTTAAAATTAAAAAAGGAAGAAAGAAAGTTGATTTATACAACCTTTTCGAACCATTTAAATATTATTTCACCAGTGAAAATTGGAAGTGTATACTTAATGGCGATAGCATTTTCCGAAAAAAATTAAATAATAACAAGTATAAAAAGAAAAGAAAATGCATTGCAAGAATATTTAAATAAAAAGCTACACGGGCTGCTATTGTAAAGATACAATGTAGTTTTAAAATTTAGAAACATAATTAAAAAAAAATAATAACTGGCTAAACATTCTCTAACTGTATTCCTTCAGCTCTAGTAACTGGAGCTTTTCTAAAATCGCATTTGTAAATATTTTAGATTTCTTTGTCACTAATATTGTTGAGGGCATTGATCATAGACTTCTCATATAACTGGACTCAGAAATAGCAACCCTTTCTTGAAGCCGGGATCACTACTCACCGTCACGTGATGGTGGGCAGAGAAAACGCGCCAAACCGATTATTCTCCTCTGGTTCTCGCTGAAACTTTCTTGCGTCGGCGTTTCTCTCGCATAAATCAAATCCGACAGTTGCCAATAAGGAGATCACCGCCAAAAAAGACAACCTTTTGGCGATGAAAGCGGAAACATGTTAGCTTCAAGTTCTGACCGAAATAACAATGGGATTCGGCCTCTACTTCTTATCTTTACTCTGAGGCATCGATAATCTTTTATTTAAGATCAACTGCATATGCTTACTATACCTCCATTACATCTTTCTTGTTATATTGCGTAGCTTTTCGAATTCGTTATTATAGCCATCGTCCCTCTCCTCCCTGCATATTCCCTAATCTTATTTTAAGCGTTTTTGCATCTTACATTGCCTACTTATCTTCAACAAGTAAAAAAATAAATAAAAGTAAAAGTACACTGCCATCAATTCAAATAAATTTATAATTGGAGTATATTTTATTCTTGTTAATAATGTGGTAACATTCATTGCGCCGATTCACACTTTCAAATTTCAATCCTATTCCATTCTTTATTCTTTTAATCAGAATACACGGTAAAAATAACTTCTATGTCATATTTAAAGTTTCTGGCCCTGATAGTTTCAGAAGAATAGCAATTTTAGAAGGTTTACAGCTTATTTCATAACTTAAAATTTCTTAATTTTTAAAAGCCGTTCTTCGTGAGCATTTACATGTTAATACAGTCGAACCTCTATTTAACGAAGTCGCTAAATCCCGGAAAAAAGTTCGTTATATGGAAAATTCGTTAAACAGAGATTCACCTTTTAAAATACTTTAAACTACAGAAAACAGATTTTAAATTCATAAACACTAAACATTTTTACTAAAAGTAATTAATCACATATTTTTTAATAAATTGTATCGATTTGTTTTATTTATTTTACCCACCAATATCCATCATCAATTCATTTTTTCTATGTGTTTAAATCTTTGAAATCTGCAAGGAAAACAAAACATTGTCCGGGAATACACTGTATTTTCTGTTTAAAGTAAATAGTTTTACATTAAAATTAACAAATTTTAATGACATTATCGTATTTGTTATTATTATAACAAGTAATTTTAACCATACATTAATATATGCGTCCTTAAATGTAATTTCTGAAAAATTGTTAATTTTGCCTGAGTTTTTTATTTAAAAAAGTGCTTCCTCTCATAATACGTCTCGCATCTTTGCAATACACCAAAAACCCCTCCATGCGTATTTTCTTCTAACTATAATTCGCGTCGGATTGTTTCAATTTTAGCATTTCATCATACGAAGTTTTGTTAATTCCTGCATAATGACCATTTCCATCACCATCATATTCGTCTTCATCGCAATTCATTGTTGTATTGTTTTTATTTTTCACACTGTCGAAAATATCCAATTCGGATAGTGTTTCCGAGGTCTCAATTTCAGAATTAAGGGAAATACAATCATCAATCAGCACATCATGGTTCATTTCTTCTTTTTTTTCTCACTGTATCCACATTTTTTAAAGTTACTCTAAGGGTCCCCCGTCCTCCGTACTTACCGAATTCTCACTGCTGACAAAGAAGGCGCCTGGTAAAACCAGTTCAAGGCCATTGGGCATCATAAAATGTGTTTAAAGAAAGAATAAGTTTGAAATGTCCAGAAATATTTTGAGAAATGGGGAGAAAAAAAAAATTTGATCACGAGAAAAAGTTCGTTAAATAGAGAATGCACTTCGCTATTTGGAGGTTATTTTACGAAGAAATTCGCAAAATATTCTTGTTTCCGAGGAAAAGTTCGCAAAATAGAGAAATTCGCAAAATAGAGGTTCGTTAAATAGAGGTTCGACTGTAGTTACCAATATATTTATTTTCAATTTCCTTGTAAAAAACAGCTTCAGATAAATCGCGATGAGACGATTTTAGAGGATTTCCCCATCAATTCATCGTATTAAAATTTGAATTAAAAAAAAAAAAAGTTTTAAGCGAGCATGTAAGTCCTGAAAATATATGAGTACCATGTTTTAAGTTTCTTGAGAAATCGTGATAAAATTGAAATTTTTTTATGTTACTTCCGCATTGCACACCGTTAAAATTCTAATTTTTGAAGACGAAAAAATTAAGTATTGCATTTACACATTAGAAGTAAGCTAGTTACTAATTTACAGATTCTAGCTGAAGTTTTTTTTACAGATATCTTGATGAAACGTAATTTTTGGAAATGTTCTGTAGAAGGATATTTATCTATCTCCCCTCTTTAAAATTCATTTAAAAAAAAAAAAATCGATTTGGGCCAGCATTTGAGTATTAAACGTATTTTTTTGGGCCAATCAAAAATATTATCGATTATCTTCGGCCTTGATCACATTTTTTGATAATTTTCTCACATAAACAGTACTTATTTGTTACTTCTGCTCAAAAAATAATGTCCAACAGATCAAGAAACTTTAATTAAATTAATTTAAATTAAATTTACATTTAAAATTTTTAAATTTAAGCTTAATTTTTTAATTTCTTTTCTCTGCAACTGAAAAGGAAAAACAAGATTTAAAATAAAGTTTGCCGTAATGGGTAATACAGACCCTAATGTTCGAAACTATGAGCGTCCCTCCACTTTTTTTCCAGGACTACACCACTGGGTGAATGTGACATTCCATATATATATATAATATATATATATATATAGAGAGAGAGAGAGGACAAGGTCCTAATACAGGCTACCACTTTTGTTTTCAATCTTGATCCTATAATTTTTAAATTTAGTAAAGGGAAAAGTGACAGCAGGGTACCTTGATATGTTTTACACCTGTTTATAAAAAGCAAAATTCCAAAAGTCTGCAAATTTTGAGTTTTGAAAATGAGGTCTAAATACCAGCTAGCTAAGTGTTTTCCAAAAGAATCACACAAATAGTGCTAATGTCAATTATTAAGCGATAAAAACATTGTTTTAATAAATTTTATTGATTAATAACATTTCTTCTGCTCAGAAAAAATATGTAATTTTTAAGAAATAAGCATTTATAAAAATCTTAACAACTATATTTGACAGTCTCATCTCCATTGCGTTTCTAGTTTTGTTTTTTAAAGTGAAAAAAAAAATGCTTGTTGCTTGAAATCAGAATTATTTTATCGGAAAAAAATCACAAATACAATAATCACTCTCTGCATCGGTGCAGTCGCTGTTGGTCCACATATGGCATTCTTAACATTGAACCCAGAGTGCCCTCTCCCATTCTTATCCGCAGAGAAAGCACCCACACAGAAGACATAAGTTGCATCATCTCCCTCTGTTGCATATTTTCCTTTTACAGTTTTTGAAATACAATTTCTGCTTCTTTCATCTGTTTTTTCTTCAGTTTTCCTCTGTCATTTTTCTTCTTTCTTTTCACATTTATTGCAGGCAATTTTGCAGTGTCTAACACCGTTTTTTTTTTTGTTGTTTTTGTTTTTTTGTGAAGTGGTCCAGTAACTACTGTCACTCCTGAAGATGCATGCCACGGTTCCTTTTTTTCATACTGCGAAATGGGACTGGAACTTTTTCTTGAGGCTATGACCCCGTGAATTGATTTTATTTCCTCTCCTTGAAGCAGAGCAAGCCTAGAGAGGTCTAAAAGGTCTGAACCTAGAAAGGTCTAAATAATCGCTAGCCAGTGTTTAGACTACTCTAGGTAGCCGGTGTTCGGACCATTGCTATGTTTAAGTTAAAACCGGTATTATTCATTCATATAATAAAATACCAATAACGTGCATACGGCAATTGAGAGCTAAATATGTCTAGAAAATAATTTAATCATCAATTCAAGCCAATATAGGATCAGTATTTTTTTTTTAAATCAGAAACACATATCTGAAAAACTTTTGATGTCCCAGATTACGTTGTTTTGACACTTTTGCATTTGCTGTTTGTAAATGAGGCAGACTTCAGCGAGATACTTCTTGCAACTTTCTTCTCTCAATTAAAGTTACAAACTCTGCCTAATGCCGCTAGGCTGTGCTGTGCTTAGTTTTCAGAACACCTAGTAGCTGGTATTTGGACCTTTTCCTCTATATATTTGAAATATACATCTTATGACTGTCTTGCATTACAATGCAATTTTTCCTTTTTATTTTGCACAAGTTATTTTGTATTATTTAATAGCAGGTTTTGCCCAATATGCTGGTCAGTTTCTCCATGTAAACCTTAAATCAAATGATATACAGTGTGTCTGTAAAGTCATGGTGCACTTTTGACTGGTCACAGGAAATCAACAAAACAAGATGGAAATGTGAAATCTTCACCAAATGAAAGAAGAACTTTCCAAGTGTCATATCTGTTCAGTGCAGTTCAGTGTGGCCTCCATTTGTTGCCATAAACACATCTAAACGATATTAAAGTTCTTCCCACCCACATTAAGGACATCTGTTGTAACAGAGTGAATAACGCCTGTGATTCTCTGTTTCAAATCGAGGCCACATCGAACTGCACTGAAATAGGTATGAAACTTTGAAAGATTTTCTTTTATTGCTGAAAATTTCACATTTCCATCTTGTTTCATTGATTTCCTGTGACCAGTCAAAAGTGCACCATGACTTTACAGACACACTGTACATACATACACAATGGTACTACAATCCATGTAGGATTTTGACCTCCCTCAATATACCTCTCCAGACCTTCCGATCTCTGGCCTTTACTTTATAATTTATAATTTGGTTTTGTGCAAGATCTTTCTCTACCCCTTCTATCCATCTCTTCCTGGGTCTACCAATACTTCTTTTTCCGATTAAATTGCCATTATAAATCTTCTTTGTGCTTCTCTCATCCCTCATTCTGATTAGATGGCCTAACCATTGCATACAGGTACACTGTATATTGGTTAATCTAACAGTGTGGTTTTATTTAAGCAATATGGATCTTTATCTGGAATGTGCTGAAAACGATACAAATGCCATTACAATATTATATTTTTTAATGTGTCAAAGAAAGTTTTGACTTTTTCAAGGAGCAAATCTTTTAATTTATCATTAATTATAGAATGATATGCGATATACTAAAACATTCTTGAAAAATAATAGATTCTAACGAACAACGCAAGTAATTTAACTCAAGTTATAGTCAAGTCTTTTAAGTCAAGCAACTTTTTTTAAAAGCTAACCTCTTATAATCGGATTCACCTGAACCTGATTATAGAATTGTATAGTTCTATAACTAAGTAATATTGATCAATATACAATAACATTTCCTGAAGAATTATCTAACAGTGAAAATCCATCTAAATCTAATCATAAAAATCTTTTTAAAAGGCTAATTTTTCATAATCAGGTTCATATGGTTATAGAACTTTCTCCCATAATTATATAACTAACATAGGTAATATGTTATATACCAAAACCTTTCCGGACAAATTATGTAACTAACAGTATTAGTACCATCAAACATTGTGGAAAAAAATGCATAAAAGCAATAACGTAAGTTGGGATAATTGGAAGCACGAGGTAACTGGGCCATAGGCTATTTAATAAAAAACCTTTAATGTTTTTTAAGTTTTAGCTTTTGTCAACATTGCAACCCCATCTCTAGTTCTTAAAACAATGTGTGTCAACTCAATCATAACTCTGCCTTTGCTGTGATAGGTTGTCAAAAATTTAGGTTTTTTTTTTTTTTTTTTTTTTTTTTAAACGACGTCCATTTGGTTGAACTTCCTCGGCTTTTTATTAAAATACTGTAAGTACTTTTATTAAACAATCTGCTTTTTTAAAAATTAGACACATAAATACATTAATATTATTAGGTATCTATATATATTTACTTCATGTTTCAAATGAAAGGCCGGTGTTCCTGTTACCCCATAAATTTTTCAAGAATGGGGTAACTGGGACATGTATCGGGTAACTGGACCATATGGGATCCAGTTACCCCAACAGTTATAAATATCTTTTTGAGTTTTTCTTACTACGGGAAATTAATTTCTGCATTGTTTTTTTGCTTGCAATAAAGAAAATTACATAATACTTTATTAAAATTACACAATAAAATTTTAAAAAAGCATGTTGGTGTATCAAACCAAATTTCTTAAGTGTGATAGCTATAGCTCGAAATTTTACGATACAGATGAAGAGGCATAAATAAGGCAAAGTGAGATTATTAGAAAATTATCGAAACGAATAAAAAATAGTTCTGTTCAATATAAAAATATGGTTACATTCTCTACAGGTTTATTGGACATATCGAACTTCCACTGCGGTAAATAAAAAAGAGAATGAGATACTTAAGTACTTATGTAGCCGTTTGTTCGTAGATTTATCTTGTTATTTTTCCCTTAAAATACCCATGTAACTTTTGTACTTATTACCTATACTAAAGTACATAAGTACTTACTTAATTTTTATGTTTTTTGTGTAAATAAATCTAATATTTTCACTTTTAGTGCTTTTTTTTTTAGATACATTGATAGTAAAGCTTTCCCTTACAATGCTCTTTAGTTGATATATGATTTACATGATCTGCCTGGTTTAAATTTTTTGTTGTTGTTTACACTTTTACAAATAGGACCGGATACCCAATATTTAAAAAAAAAAAAAAAACGCATGTGGAACATAGACCCTCTTGGTCCACTTGCCCTATTTCTATAGGGCAACTGGACCCAAGAGGAAAGAAAGATGAAATATTTACTTTTTTTTTTTAGATATTAAAATGTAATTTTGAACATTTCTGTCTGATAGAGGGAACCTAACTGAACACATTTACTAAAGTTCAGACTATAATTCAAATGAATATTAGCCTTTTGAAGCTGAATTGCCAGCATCTCCAGAGTCACATTGTAAAATCATGGCCCAGTTGCCCCAAGTAACCTTAATGTTTGTATGGGAAAAAACTCAGGAATTCAAAGTGAAAAATAATTTCTTTAATGTATACGCATATACAACAAAACATAAACTAAATATATCAAATGTGAATATTTAATTCAATCACAAAATTCTTTTAATTTGGGTACAAATTAAGTGTAATATAGATTTTAAACTATGTGTATGTACAGTTCAGAATATAAAGTTGGGCAAGATACAGGTAAAAAAATATGCATAAGCTGAGCAATCACGGTAGTGGAGAATATTAGGAAAACGATATACCTTATTTTCATTTTGTCCTACAAGAGTATATATATTAAAAAAATTGAGAATGTGCGAGTATTATTATTTTGCACTATAAAAATCAAAATACAATTCAAACATTTGTTTTTGAAGAACACACAAGAAAAATATATTCTTCTATATATAAAAAAAAGTTTTGATTTGGAAATGGACCAATGAAAATCTGCGTAGATATTCCCGGCAGATCGGCATCCAATTTGAATGCTTAATCATGGCCTTTCTTCGTTAATATTAAAAAAAATATGAAAATCGGTATTATTATAGAGAAATGTTTGATAAACACGCTGATGCAGACAGTTTTCAAATCGAAGAATTATTTTAAGTGATATTTAATGCCAAAGTTGGACAAAATCGTTCCATTAAAAAAGTTTTATAGGAGCAAAAACTGTACATAGGAATTTAATCATTTTTAGATCATTTTATGCGTCAGGATTTCCCGGTGTTCAGACTGCATTTAGTATTTTAATTTGACTCATTTTTTGAGGTTTTATTTCTATTTTAAATTCAAATTTTCAGTATTTCGAGAGATATTTTTTAGATATTTTAGAAAATTGTATTAATTTAAACTCTTGCCAACTGTATAAACAGCGCAAACAATAATGTTTGCTTCAAATTAAAAATTTATTTTACACGTGACATTTATAAACAGAAAATATAAAAAGCAGGAACTCATTGAAAATTACGTCATAAAAACTATAATTACACGTGAGTTTTGAAAGAGAAAGAATGTTGTAAAATAATAAATTCATTAACATGCATTAGAAGTCTTAAATAGGAGAATTTACGTCATATTTACGTCACGTTACACTTATTATGTAAAATGAACAAAAAATAATATTGCAAAACAGTTTAAATTTAAAAATTGCGCGAGACATTTATTTGATATTTTAAGATGATCATAATATTTCATTTCTAACAAAAGTATTTTTACATGAATATTAAAAAGAGAAAGAAAAGTTTGGTGAAAATTACGTCAGATTATAATTGTCAGATTCAAATAATAACTCAATCTTCCGAAATCGTTTTAAAGTCGATCAAATTAGCGTGGTGTAAGAGTCTGCGGTGTCTGAACGGGGGTTGACGAGCGTAGCTCGTTGGGGGCAGAGCTCCCTAGTTTTCTTAAAAAAAATCTTTACACAGACTATTATAGGGGTAATTTTGTTCCGAAAATTCGGACATAAAAAAATGTCGCGAGTTTCGACAAATGGTCGACTAAAAATTCCGTCAATCATTCGCAGAAAAAATCGCCAATTTCGCCAAAGGATTCAGAAAAAAACGCGAATTTCGTCAAAGAATCGCAAAAAATCCGCAATTTTCGTCAAAGAAACGCGAATTTCGTCAGAGGATCGTGGAAAAAATGCAAATTTCATTAAAGAATCCCGAAAAACCCCCGTAAATTTCGTGAAATGGTCACAAAAAAGCACTGATTTCTTGAAAGGACCGCGGGAAAAAGCTAATTTTGTCAAAGGATCTAAAAAAAAACCCGAATTTCGTCATAAGATTGCAGAAAAAACATGAATTTTGTCAAAGAATCGTAAAAAACCTCCCACAAACTTCGTCAAATGATCGCGAAAAAATGGGCGATATTCCCGTTTTTTCTGCGACCAGTTGACGAAATTCAATTCTTTCGATTGTTGATATTTGCGGTTTTTGTCGGGACGGAATAATGGAATTTGCCTCTTTTTAGATAGATTTCGTAAGAAATACTACCTATTGCAGTCGTTACCATGGTGCAACTTTTGAAAAATTCCTTCATAACTTTTCATTATATATAACTTTTCATTCATTTCCCCAGGAACCCAAAACCACCCCCACCTAAAAAGTTTATATATGTGTAATATATATACATGTTTGTATGTACTAAATTTTTTACGCACGATAAAAGTCGCGATTATACACGGATCGTCTTCAAACTCGCCAAAAACTTTGAGATGGCTAATATCTCGGCGGGGATTGCAAATGGGCAAAATAGGCCCAAGGGGGTAGAAATGTGGAAGGTTAAAAATTTTGAAAGCCTTCTTAACATGATTCTAATAAAACCAACTCTTACACAAAAATGACAGGAAAAAATAAACATTTTTCGTTATAGCAGTTACTACAATAAAAAAAAAAAAAAAAAAAAAAGAGATAAAATTCTCACTACAACAATTACTTTTCTATTGGAAGATTTCCACGTGAAAAAATGAAAATGAAATAAATAGTTTGACGAATTGTAAAAAAAAAATATACAATAATTACGTCATAAGTTTTCTAGAGCAAGATTTCCACGTGAAAACTAAAAATGAAATAAATAGTTTGACGAATAATAATAATAATAATAATAAATACTTCATATTTTCCAATAATAATTCCAATTATAATGGACGTCAGCCGTAGGTAAATATGTAACGTCATGCGAGTTTGAAAAAACGTATTAAAACACGATAAAAACCCGACTATGGAAATATTAACGTATTTTAACATTTTGAGGTTCTCTGAATTTGTTTACGCCATTTTAAACCTATTCCATATATATGCGTGTGTGCATTCATGTATATTACAATTTTTACAAAAAGTTTATGTCCCTAGAGTTCATTCTTTAGTGGAGAAACTGGGTTTATCTCTAATTTTGATTTAGGTTTTGTTGGTGAAATTAGTACTTAACTTCGAAATCTACCTCTGCCTGTACGCCGAGCCGGCAGGGATTTTTTTTTTTTTTTTTTTTTTTTTTTTTTTTTTTTTTTAACCATTTGGAAATGGTTGTTGTTTTCGGTCAAGGATGGGATCAATTTTTTTTTTTTTTTTTTTTTTTAAACAAAATTTAACGATGTTCTTTACTTTTAGAAGAATTTTTATTTGAATAGCTAATAGAAAGGCATAAAATCGTTAAAATTTGTTTGAATAGATAATCGAAATGAATAAAATAGTTAAAATTTGAAAAAGTTACAAAATGGGTAGGCGCAAATTATTAGATATGGAAAAATCCAAAGTCAAAGAGCGACGTCGAAATGAAAATCGTCTTACAAAGCAAAAACCGAGGTACTCATTATGTAGGCCATGAAAATCGAGGTCTTCAACTGATTATGTAGCCCATGAAAATCGATTACAGAATAAAAGACGAACGCGAAAAAGGAAACAATCTAATGTTTAATCGATTGATAGTAAAAGGCCATGTCTCGAGGGGCTCCAATCCACTAGCCACGGCGTTTTACAATCGGTCGATTCTAACCGGAAAAAATTGAGCTCAACATAGGTAATTTGTCGCAATCTGTGGATGATTCGGTGGAACTGCTTTCGATTTGTAAACTGTTTTCCTTCTCGAAACGGGACTTGGAGAGTTTATCGATGAAGGTTTTGGTCGTCTGAAGTTTAATCTTTGCGATCTGTTGTTGAAGAGGATGCGACGAAATTTAGATTTTTCGGTTAAATTTTGTTACGAAGGTGATTTGTCGCGATCTGTGGGTGATTCGGTGGAACTGTTTTCGATTTTTAAACTCTTCTCTTTCTCGGCTTCTCTTGTCGAAATGCCCCAAAATTAAAACTAAGTAAATATTAAGTAAAAAAAAAAAAAAAATCCAAATGGTTGTTGTAATGTATTAAATTACAATTTTTTTTTCTTTTTTTCTTTGACCGGTTGACAAAATTTGCGTTTTTTTCTATCGGCCGATTGACAAAAATCGTGTTTTTTTTTTTTTTTCTATCGACCGATTGACGAAAATCGTGTTATTTTCTATCGACCGATTGACGAAAATCACAGTTTATTTCACGACAGATTGACGAAATTTGCAGTTTTATTTCGTGAACGATTGATGAAATTCGTGGTTTTATTTGGCTAGCGATCGTCGAAATTTGCCTGATTTTTCCAGGACGGTTTTTACAAAGTTCATAACCGATCGAGGAAATTCCCAGTTTTTTTTTTTTTTTTTTTTTTTTTTTTTCCATGACCGGTTGACGAATTGATTTTGCGGAAATTTGCTAAATAAATAAATAAATAAAAATTCAAGGAATTCTGCTAATTCGTAGAAGAATCGCATACCGATATCTAGTGTCTAGTCTACCTGTAAGAACATATCTAAATAATCCCAGAGTTACAAATTTAATGAGTGGGGCCCGGCGTTGCTCGGTCCCGTAAAATTTTAAAACCGATTGCACCATGGATTAGAATAAGGTTTGACATATTTTGGTTTGTCAGTATATCTAAAATTGCGCTCTGCAGGGGCATTGCAATAAAGGGGGAAACGTTTTTCGGAAAAAACAACCCCTTTTTGAAAAATATTTTTTTCAAAGGCTTAACTGCGACATTTTTTTTTTTTTCGAATTGATTGCAGCATTTAAGACATAAGAGACGGAATTCGGGGAATGGCAGAATTCATCTTTCGAATATGTCTTTCAATTTTAACTGTACCGAGTGGTTTGGACGACTTAGCTTAAAACCAAAGTATTAAACAACACAAATAAAATCAAACGTTTGTTCTTCGGTAGCTTCCGATGCTTAAATGGGTTTGCGCGCGTGCGAAAAAATTAAGCCCGGTCTCATACACGATGTAACTGTCCAATGCCGATCTCTACGTTGGATATGTTATATTTCTCTATTGATGATCACGTATATGCTTATTCTTGCCCATTGAAAATTGTTCATTATTTTATCAGCTTAGTTTGATCCTTTTAAATTTGTTATATCGGGTTTAATCCCGCTTAATTTTTTTTATCCGCCCGTTAAAAAATTTACCTTTCTGCCGGCGAGGCCCGTTTGAAAATTAGCCTTTATCTAGCCGGCCAGTCCCGGGCTCGTGCAGACCTCTAGACACTATAACTTATCACTGTTGCATAAGGAATGAGTATTGGTCACCTATAACCTAGCCAACAGGGACCGATTTAAAATTTTGGGGCCCCTAGGACCGATGCTTTCTGAGGATTGAGTAAAAAAAAAATATTGAAAAAGGTACTTACTAAGACAACCACTGTCGACTTTAATAATTACTTTAAAATATCCATTAAGAAATTAAATTTGATAATAATTCATTTACTTATAAACATTTCACAATTATGAAATTTAAATGAGTAGACTTTTTATAATAAATTGTGTGGTGCTGATTATCTTTTCCTATGCAATTCTATGTATCTGGAATGATAAAGCACACAGCAACTATTAATAAATTTTCTAAAATATCAGACTACAATTATTTAAAATATTAGGAGGCTCTGCCGCCTACGAGCTACGCTCATCAACCTCCAAAGAATCTGACGAGAACAGGAACAGTGTTAAATAAGAATTAAAAATACAATATATATTTTTAAGTGATAAAAAGGAAATATTCAATATAACAAAGTAATTAAATATAGATGTTTCAGACAAAATATACGATGTTATAAAAATACAATATGAACACTGTAGAAAAGTGTTTCCCAACCTTTTATTAGCCACGCCCCACCGAAGTATCTGTAAAATCACGATGTCCCCCCCCCCCCTCTCCTCCGCAATGTGTAATATTTATTAACTAAAAAGTGAATTATATGATTTTAAAATCTAAAGTGTATATGTTGTGTTGTATATTTATTTACTATGTAAGAGGCCTACACTAGAGCCATAGATATTTACTATTTATCTATTTGCTTTTCTAATGCTAAGATCTATAAATTTTATAGTACCTGGTTTAGATAGTTCAAATATTTTTTAGGTTAAATATGTTCAACGCAGTCAGATTAGATTTAGAAATATCCTTAACTAGTTTCGTGTGTAAAAGTTCCTTCATGTGACGAGCGAACAAGAATAAGACTAATTTAACAAATAATTCAAAGTATTGCGAAAAATTAAAAAATAAGGCGTACAACCGGAAAAACTATAAAAAATTTTAATAATTAAATAAAAGTTGAGGAAGGGATCAGGGGTGATTGTGTTCCGGTAATATACCTGAATTCAGGTATTTATTTCTTTTTCAATACTGGAATTCAGGGTTTTTTAATAGTTAAATTTATAAAATAAGACGCAAATATTAATTACATATGATTGTTAAACATAATTAAAATTAATGTATTTCATAATGAGAGAAATGGACCTCCCTGCAATAAATTATAGGTTCTCTCTCCATGCGAAAACTACTTCTTATTAAAATTTCAGATATTTTTTCATGAATTCACAATCACCCCTGAAGGATGGAATTTATCAAAATTTCATTAATGGTTTTTCATAAAATTATTCTAGTTTTGTTCCATTTTGAAACTTTTATTAATTTAAAAGAAAAATTATATTTATTTTTTATTTTATTTTTTTAAATTTGCATGTATTTTTTTTATTTTAACTCTACAACATAACTTTTCCAAAACAACCAGACAGCGAACGGGTGAGTGACAAATTTGGAATTGCCCACCTAAAATGTCAAATTGCCCCCGGGTGGGGCGTACGCCCCACGTTGGGAACCACTACTGTAGAATGAAATGTAAAATTCCATTAGATGTTAAAACTACACCAGATTTTGGACATTAATTGAAAAACCTTCAGCCGCATTTGGGGACCCCCTGAACATCAGGGGCCCTTGCCCGGAATGACCTGTTGTAAATCAAGCACTGCTAGCCCACAATAAGGAAATCGACAGTTTATGGAAACTGTCTTTGCTGATCTCCACTTTGCCTCATTGGTTGTGTAACTGCATTACCAACTTGGCTTGTAATAATTTTCGAATGGATAAAGCAGTTGACGTAAATTCGATTTTCGGTATACTAACATCGTACATTTACCATGGGAATGTTTGTTGACATTTTTCAAGGTAGCTTTAGCTATTTATAGCAGATTTTAAGGAGGTTCAACATGTCACATTAGATACAGATAATATTTACTAATCTGTTTGTGTAAGAGTCATAATTTTTAAACACACTGTGTGTGGATTGATTTTTGGGGGGCAGAAACTATCTTACAAACCTGACTTGTAATATTTACTGAAGGAATCAAAGCAGTTGACGCAAATTAAAATTTTAACAAATTATATTGCGCATTATTATTTATTTTCTTTCCTTTTCACCCCGTGTTTTCTTTGACTATCCATGTAAAACATACAGCGAGTGACCGCTGAAAGACAGCTTGACGTCATTTATCGTGTTTATTATCGTTCAAGAGGGGTATTGCGAATTATTAAGATGTTATCTCAAAATGAAAAACGCTGGACTTCTAGCCAACATCGCAATTTTTCATCAGACTATTTTCAAAGGCGAAAACGAGAAGGATCCTTTTGGGAATTTATCAGGATATTTTAGCTTGAGTTTTTTTTATACTGGTATGTATCCATTTCCTTTATAATTAACACTTTCCAATATATTTGAAAAGTGTTTATGACTTCGGTTTGTCTGCTCATGCTCTAATTCTCGTAAATATACTCGGATTGATTGAGTTTTACTATAGCATATTCTCTATTGAAAGTAAGTGTGTAGTATTTTGCAAAGATACTCAAAATAATTCCACTACATTATGATCTATGGAGAAAAGTCGTTTGCGGTGTATTTTGATGATGTTACTCTACCAGGGAGTACAATAAGTTTTTGCCCTCACATAGAAATAATTGAGTAAAATTTAGGAAATTTCAACATTGTATTAGTCCTTTTCTATATAGTCACCGTGCACAGTAACGCATTTCTGCAAACGGTATTTCAAAGAGAGGGGGGAGGATGTATTCCAGGAGGCGCGATAGTAGACCCAAAGGAGGGCATTTTTCTAACTTTTATCGATCTCCACGTGTGACATATTGTTGAAAAGGCCTGTGACCACTTATTCATGTTATGTACATCCTGAGCCCCTCCCACCAATTTGCCCTCCGGGGGGCACTTTTCTGAATTTTGCGGACATCATTCATGCCCCGGGGGGGGGGGACTAGGAGGGTGCATAACATGAATAAGTGACCACAGGCCTTTCCAACAATATGTCACATGTGGGGGTTAAAAGTTAGAAAAATGCCTCCCTTTCGGCCTACTATCGTGCCTCCTGGAATACATCCTCCCCCCTCTTTTTGAAATACCGTTTGCAGAAATGTAATACTGTGCACGATGACTATATAGAAAAAGACTAATACAATGTAGCAATTTCATAAATTTTACTCAATTATTTCTATGTGAGGGCAAAACCTTATTGATACATCCTCGTATTTCAAAAATAATGAAATTGGTATAATTACTGAGACACAGTACAAAGTGCCTTCTGTAGATTATTAAGTGCTTACAGTTTATTGTTTATTAGTTGACCCGCCCGGTGTTGCCCGGGCCCGTGGTAATAACCTTAAATAAATCTCAACTATGTGGGATTTTATGTCTTTAACCCGATTTTGTATGATTTTATATTCTTATATTAATGTTAGACAAAACATATAATTATGCATATTATACTATTACAAATATTATACATATTCCCATATTTAGTACGTTTACATTTTATCATTAATAAATAGAAAAACAAATAGCGTAATTTTTTTTCTAGTTATTTTGTAACCTTTTAAAGTGGTTTTACCAATAAATTTGAAAAAACAGAAATTCAGGCACAAATGGGTTAAAAAAAAAAAAGAAAAGTGCCCAGTTAAACTGATGTCATTGAGCACACAGGCTATTCACACTAATTGTATATTATACTCTTATTTCAAAGAATAAAGCCCCTCGAAAAATAAATTAAAGGGGGATTACCCCCCTCGTTTCCCCTCTTTATACTTAACCAAGGAGCCTCCAAATGTCATCAGGGAAGCGCCTTATAGAAATAAACCGGTATACGAAATTTGAAGCAAATCGGATAGAAAAACCCATTTATCTAAATTAAAGGGGTATTAGCCCCCTGTTCCCCCTTTATATTTAACCGATGAACTTCCAAATCTAATCAGGGAAGCGCCTTATCAGAATAAACCGGTATACGAAGTTTGAAGCAAATCGATAGGAAAAGACATTTATCTAAATTAAGGGGGTATTAGCCCCCCGCAACCCCTCTTTAAACTTAAACAATGAACCTTCAAATCTAATCAGGGAAGCGTATTGTGATATTTCAATTCTATGCAAACTTTTTTGTACGTTGAACGTAACTCTATTGTAAAAACTTATACTTGTTTTACTCGAAACCACCCCCCTCAGAAATGCTTTCTTCAATTTACAGAAATATTCCTGGCAGCACTGCTACCGGTACATGTCCGAGAATTGAAGAAATTTTCGTTCTTTTTCGTATGAAAAATTTCCTTAATCTGAAAAAGGGAGTTTTTTAAAACAAGTGGGTAAGTGTGATCACAGATCGCACAGAGGATTTCATTTAATATTTCTTTCAAAACACTTTCTTTTGAAAAATCTTTTAGTTCCACATTTCGCAACCAGGGGCGCACTCTATTCTAAACAAACCTCTATCCGAACGAAACCCCGTTTTACATACTATCCGTAGATATATTAGTCGAGGGGATTGGGACCACAGCACCCGAGATAAGTAGACGCCCCTGGCGGTAAAAAGTGGAACTAAAATATGTAAGGCTATGGTGCATAATATGAAAGAATGGTCAAAGGGGTGTCGGCAAAAGTTGGAAAGGTGCTCCCCGGTGAAAAAGGCGGAGGTTAGAAAAATTGCTTAAAATACACAAGTTAGAGCCCGTAGGAGTAAATAATATACCGTAGGAGTAAATAATATAAGACTTTTTGAAAAGTTTATGATTTGTCGTGCGGTCTGGGGTATTCAGCTATACGTATGCAAGAATTCATGTCTCCAAATTATTTAGGGGCTCTCTTAGAAAGAATTGCTTAAAATACATATGTGGTAGCTCAAAGGGTTAAACATAAGACTTTTTCAAGATTTTATGATTTGTCGCCTGGCCTCAGGTGTTCTGCTATAAGTATGCAAAATTTCAAATCTCCAATTTAATAAAGGGGTCAGTTAGAAAGAATTGCTTAAAATACGCATGTGGGAGCACAAAGGGTTAAATGTACGACTTTTTCAAAATTTTATGATTTGTCGCATGATGGTGTTCAGCTATAAGTATGCAAAATTTCACGCCTCCAACCTAATTAGGGGCTCACTTAGAAAGAATTGTTTAAAACACACATGTGGGAGCCCAAACGGTTAAATGTACGACTTTTTCAAAATTTTATGGTTTGTCATTTGATGTGAAGTGTTCAGCTATAAGTATGCAAAATTTTACGCCTCCAACCTAAATAGGGCCTCACTTAGAAAGGATTGTTTAAAATACACATGTGGGAGCCCAAAGGGTTAAATGTACGACTTTTTGTAAAATTTATGATTTGTCGTTTGATGTGAGTTGTTCAGCTATAAGTATGCAAAATTTCACGCCTCTAACCTAATTAGAGGCTCACATAGAAAGAATTGTTTAAAATACACATGTAGGAGCCCAAAGGGTTAAATGTACAACTTTTTCGAAATTTTATGATTTGTCGTTTAATCTGAGATGTCCAGCTATAAGTATGCAAAATTTCAAGTCTCCAACATATATAGTTTCTGAGAACGGGTTCTGTGACAGACAGACAGACAGACGGACGGACAGACAGAGGAGCGAAACGAATAGGGTTTCGTCAGATGAACGAAATCCTAAAAATACGTCTCCCTTTCTTCCGTGGATCCACTTGGTTTTGAACCTGGGACCGCGCGTTTCGAATCGAGCACCTTAAGGCTCCTGTCCCTGCCGCCGAAGGTACGCACGAGCTAATCCTATAGGGAGGGATTTTTCAAATATCTCGTTTGCATTTCGACATTCAATTTTTTTTTTTTTTTTTTTGCATTGGATAGCCAAGATCCGCCTCTACATCGCACCTTTTTTACTTTTTCGATTTTGGTTGCAGATATTTTTTTAGAATGACACTTTCATTTTCAGAACCGGTTTTGAAAGTGAAAGTAACTTTATACAAAATATCTCCGACCAAAATCGAAAAAGTAAAAAAGGCGCGATGTAGAGACGGACCTCGGCTACCCAATGCAAAAAAAAATATATTTAAAAATGTCGAAATGTAAACGAGATATATTAGATAAATCCATCCCCATAGGATTAGCATTAGCTCGTGAGTGTCTTCGCCGGCAGGGACGGGAGCCTTAAATCACTTGGCCAACCAGCAGGGGCGCGCCGACCCAGTGTGCAAAGTGTGCACTGCACACAGGCGCCAGAATAGTAAAGGCGCCAAATAGTTTAGGCGAGGCTGAAAAATTTGAAAAACTTTCATCCAATTTAAATTTATTAAAGCGGTATTCAAAATCGAAAGTGTGTCATTTCTGATTACACATTTCTGAGTTCATTTTTACTTTTAAGATATATGAAATTTGTAGATGCTCGTCAGCAGCGTAGCTTTAGGGTAGGGGGGGGGGGGTCCCAAACCGAAAGGCGCCATGGTGTCGAAAGGTCACGGTCGTAAGGCGCCACGGATGGCTTACGGGCGCCGTCATGCGCCTAAAATAAATTTTAAAAAAGCGCTAGAAGCATAAAAAAAATCGGAAGGGCGACCGCGAATGCCCCTTTTGACATCCCTACTCTAGATCAGACCTGTCCAACTTTTCAGAAAACAGGGCGCACTGCAGCTGGGGGCAAACATGGAAGGCTCCATTATTCAAATAATTGAAATATATAACGCTTCTATCTTACTGTAGTATTGGTAGTGATGCACATACTGACGACATAAAAACGAGTAGTATATTAAATGGCACAATGGTAAAGCAGCATAAGACCCCAGGTTATGCACGGTTCCCATGTAAAAGTAAATTGCCGAAAAAAGCACAAATCAATCACAGCAATCGGCTACATTATAACAAAAATAATAAATAAATAAAACAGGATGGAGCTCAAAATGCAATGCATTTAAAAAAAAGAAATGAAAAACGCCATTCGATTCCAACCCAATTTAATAGCCATGCATTGTAACACTGCATAACATTGTATGCTTTTGCGCATAAAAACGAGCCCATGAGCATGTAAGGAAGTTTCATGTCATTTACAGTAGGGAAGCATGTTTTTGAGAACAACCTCAAAATGAATTACGTTTTATTGAAAATTTTATTGAATATTTTATAGATTTGCTTCGAACAAATTATAATAGATCAAGCGCTAGTTTTACTCGCGTACAGAGAGTTCATACAATAAATTGATTAATTTCTAACTACAATCTTACAAAATATAGTTGTTAAACGAATAATAAGACTTTGCAAATAACTCGGAATTATTTTATTAAATATTTTTTCAACAATTGCCTTCAATAATTGAATTCAATTGGAATGAAAAACGCTGACTATTTATCATTGTGATCCGTCTTACCTAAAACAAAGACCTTGTACAAAGTTTAATATTGCCATTGTGCCAAATACGCTTTGAAAGGAGGTTACAAAGTTGCATGGCCACTTTGGTCTGTGCCACGTTTTTTTAGATAGGTTTTTAATTAATATCTCAGCTAATTACCGGCAATTCTTTTGGAAAATCTTTATCGACAGTCCTTGGATGATTTCGCGTCGATAGGCACCTCGAACTCTCCTCAACTCCCCCGCTGAGCGCCAGCAAGATAAAGTTTATGTATAAAGGAAAACTGAGATTTTCTGAAAAATTGTATGACCTAGGATAATCTCTATAGTTTTCCTGAAAGGTTTAAATAAATTCTTACTACTTCTAATTTTTTCGTAATTTTATTTTCAGTAGATTTGGAAAAAGTAGGGGAGACATAATTTTGCCATACATTTTCGACGAATTTCTGAAAATATAATTGTATCTATTATTGTATATGTTTTTGAGTCCTGCGTTACGAGGTTTTTCAAACGATCCCCCCCCCCCCCATTTTGTCTTAAATGCGTACCCGTTCACTGTGTGAAAATGGGGGAAAAGCTGCTAATTGTTGAGATTTGTTATGTAAATGTTTTTCTTAATTTTTGGAAAATTGTATGGGGTAGTAATGAACAAATTAAAACTTTAAAATGACCTCTACTGATAAAAAAAATGAGTTAAGAGGAGAGGAGTGAGTGCTTAGTAATGTCCAGGCCAAAATGTTTAAAACAATATGTCACATGAAAAAATTAATTTTCTCCCCCACGAGTGGACTGCCACCTAATAGTCTGGGGTAAAGTCCTGCATCGGCTCGGGTTACCCACTTTTACCCGAACCCGACCCGCACTCGAAGCTATATTTTCGCGTTGCGGGTCGGGTTGACTTTAACTATTTTTGTTACGGGTCGGGTTCGGGTTGACCCGATTTTTTAAAAGAATGTGGAAAATATTTTTTCACGTTAAAAGCCTATATAAAAACGCAGATCAAAGTTTCACAAAAGCAAAATGCGTGCCTGTCTGTTTTGTCTTTAGTCGTCCTTTCACGAGTTTTCGAAATAACAAATTGCATTATATTTTTATCGTATTTTAAAAATACAATACGCAGCAAAACGCTAAATGGTCCTTCCTGTCTATCACACAGTAGTTGTCAAAGTTAGAAGAATCAAGACTTATAGAACATTAGCAATCGCAATCTGTTTTGCAATGATTAAAAATGAATTTAACATTTGGAGATTCAAATTTTAAATCTCCACAATTCCTAAACTACTTGACTAAATGCCTTTCTGTTTAGTTTTCTTAAGTAAAATTTAATGACAAAGCCAAATATGATGTAAAAATTATAGCGTTTGTATTGAAAATTTCAGAGTTCGGTACAATTTTAGATGTATGAAGATGAGCCTTAAGATTTTTTTATACAACTTGAAAGAATACATAATTTCCTATCGAATGTTTATTTAATTGTTTTCAGGAAAAATTTGGTGAGTAAAATGCATGAGGTCATTATTTCATTTGACCGACTGCACCTTAAAACCGTCAGATACAAATGATATTTATTCATGAAATTGGCCATCATATGAAATTAGAGAGCACTCATCTTAGACTGATGTAGTTATTTGCAGAGAAAAAGAGTATCAGGGAAAGAAAAGTCTTCTGGGGAAAAATTAGAGAATGTTTTCCCTTTAATGGAGAACTACCGTCGTATTATAGTATTACCGTGGTAGTGCTTGAAGTGACCTATGTCGTACTAATATACATTAGCTGAATCAGTATTGCACATATATTAAGTGCACCTGTTACACAAATTTAATTAAAATTGTTTTTTTTAAATAAAATTCTTCTGAATTAATACATTATTTTTTTTTACACTCTTCATTATAATAAAAAAAGAGACATTTAAATTCAATATTTCAATGTAAAATGTTGAGGTTCTTTAAAATATAAGAGTTGAAGGAAGTCTAAAGTTCTAAATTTTCATTCTTTTTCAGCAATCCATTATAAATTTTTTCACAGCTATATTTAACTGAAAAATAAATACCCTGAAAAATACCCAAAGTGGTTATTTTACATCACTGGGTGCACCAGGACAGGTTTTCGACTATCCTCACAAAAATGTTGAGCCTCGTACGTGCCGTGTGGATTCTGCTAGCCATCGCACACAGACAGAACAAAACTTTGTTTTATTAGTATTTTTACTTTCTTCTATCTTTACAAGAAGAAAGTATTAGATTCGTGAAAATTTTCGACATCCGGTTTTCGACGGATTTATACATTTTAGAATGTCCTGAACACGATTTGATGGTTTTTAGAAAATGTCTGTCCGTCACTCTGTCACTCTGTGAGTCTGTATGTGACAAAAATTTTGTAGGCGCTCTATCTCAAGAATTAATGCACGGCAGGGTCGGACTGGGTCAGCGTAAAGGGCGCAGACCTTGGATTTTCAGAGGGCGCAAAAATTTTAACGAACTCAAGTCAATTTTACTTGTTTGTGTTGTATCTGGCTTGACAAGGATTAACACACTCGCATAGTACCAAGTAAGTGATAATGGCTTAAATTATATCTTTAACTCTAGATAAAAGACTTCGTTATATTCTCCGTGCATGTTTAAAGTTCCATCAATACTACACAATACTACGCAATTTTTTAAAACATATCATATAACATCTAAAAGCTCCAGCAAGTTGAACACAGTAGTAGATTACTGATATCAAGACTAGAGCTTTCTTAATTTTTTCTATCGATAGACACCTTGCAGAAAAAAAAATGATCGCCCCTACCAATTTTCCTGAAAATCACTGTATAAAAAAGACAGAGGATTCCAATTGATTAGGAATAATATTTACTATTAAATGATTTTCATAAATTTTGCTTTGGAGGCTGTCAACATATTAAAAAATACACGGACGTTCATTTTTCAAATGGTAACATCCACTTTTGACACCCTGTTTGAGCTCCTTGCTAGCCAGGAAAGAGATATAGCTTATATGCTTTTCTTAAATCTTAATACTGTTATAAAACAAAATGTATTAGGGATTTATCCTTAAATTTCGGAAACTAAATTGAAGATCTTACAAGAAAAAGTACCAAAAACTCACAACTAATCACTAGTAAAATTTTACAGGAATAATAATTTTATTAAAAACTTTCTTTACATTAAACAAAATTCTACAAAATATTTCTGGTAAGTTTCTACGATTTTTTTTTGGCTCCTTTGATAACGGAATATGGCCCCTTTAAATTATGGAAAGGGAAAAATTCTCTATATCTCGAAAACTAATTATTCAAATGAGCTGTACGCATCAATGCTTTTAACAATTGTGGTTTGTTCATAATATATATTTAATATGACTTTGTTAATTTTCTAATTAAGAAAAGTTTTTGAATCGAAAAAAAGTCTGCAATAAGTTGGGTCATTCACTATATCACTAATGAATTAATAAAAAATCAATCAGATAGTTTTTATGAAGTTAAAAATTAAGTTTCTGAAATGGATTTATCTTTAACAACCTCAAATTCAAACCCTTCTAACCCTATCAAGATTTAAGATAATGTATATAAACTATGCCTTTTTCCGGGTTGTCTCGATCCAAGGAAATCAAATAAGGTGTCAAAAATGGGTGTTATTGCTTGAAAATTAAAGGTTGGCACAATCCTTAATAAGTATACGACTTCGGAAACATAATTTATACATAATAATAACTAGTAGATATTATTTTCAGTCGATTTGTACCTACATATATTTTTACGATTATTTTTAGCAGAATTTGTAAGTTGTAAACCACATTTTTTCCCACTCTCACTAAGGATCCTTAGTAAAGCTAACACGATTTTTTACACCAAGCGCCAAATAGAGTTGCTGCGGTGCTGACAAGGGCTTCAACCTATTTTTTTAATATATTTCTTCAAAGTAATTAGTTATCAAGCCAGTTTAAAATGTCATAAATTCAATTTCTGTTACAATCTGAGAGAAATTACTTTTTACTATCTACCATTTTATTAATATTAATATTATTAACCAGGTAACATTTTTAAATGTGGTATCTGCATATATCTCCTTCAACACACACAAGAAACATTCAGTATGCAAACTTCGTTTAAAAAATATTTATGTTTAGAACAAAAATGTACTTTCCGTTTGGAAATAGAAATTTTGAAAACTAAATCTCAGGCTTCTATTGTTTTTTTTATAAAAGTACCACGTATTATAGGCATAAGGCTATTTGAATGTGAAAATAATTGGTATTTTTTATTCTTAAAAAATTACTATTATGCGTCCATAAAGAGCTGAATTGATATCGCGTTGTGAAAAAGTTTCTACAGGAAAAGTACACCCTAAAAAATTCCTTTGTTAGTCTAAAATCTCTAAAACAATTTAGTAATTTTACTATTCTCAGCACACTGTTCCCACGATTTGCAAAACTTTTATCATTGTTAGAGATCAAGGGAAATATTTAAGTTTCCGTACTTGAGTGAAGTGGCCCAGGGATTGTATTCATGCAGGATACATAGCCAGTATTTTATAACCGACTACAAAAAAAGGAGGAAGTTCTCATTTCGACGCACATATATATATATATATATATATATATTTTTATGTATTTTCACTGATTACTCCTAAACTATGCGCGAGATTACTATCCGAAAATGATGACAGATTTTGTGAATGAGAAACCTCTGTCCGTGAGATCCCACAGCTTGTAGGATTGCAATCCAAAAGTATCACCAACTTTGTATTCCCCGAAAAGAAAGATCATGTTTTCCAATCAAAAACAAAATCCATACAAAAAGTTTTTTGCCTTCTGATAGTCTCTCTTTTTTTTCTGTCAAGTTGCTTTCAAAAAGCAAGATTATATGTGCATTCAGGGGCGGCTATAAGGAAAGGGGCGCAGAGTACTCAAAGAAAAGGACTGAAAATTTGCAAAATACTGGTTAAAATCTAAAAGATATCATTTAAAGAAGCGATTAAAAAAAATTCGTCCAAGGCGCAATGGCTACTAAAGCACTCGTTGGGTGCATATTTTCTCTTACAATCGCATGCAATGATGTCCGTTTCGGTTTCCGTCCTGAAATTGCTACGATATATCTTTAATTGTGATAATAAAGAAATAGCTCTCTTGTGCTATCAATTAATTGATGATTATCCCTAAACGAATTCTTGAAATTTAGTACACCAATCAGAATGTATGTGTACAACAAGTGAAAATATATTGGAGCGGCTTAGGCACTTAAGGGCGCGACGTTTTCCCGGGACGAGGGCGCACCGGCCCTCGGGCCGATGGGCCGGCGGGCCAGTCCGAGCCTGATGCACGGAATTTCACAAAACTTTAGATTCAGTTAGACCTTAAATAAACTAGTCCTGATTAGTTTTTGGTGAAAATCGCCCACGATGGCGCTGCTATGTGGCATTTTTCCCGATTTCAGCAATAATCTCAAGAACTACTGCACGGATTTTTATAAAACTTTAGATACAGTTAGTCCAGGATATAGTTAGCTGTTCATTAGTTTTTGGTGAAAATCGCCCAACAGGTGACGCTGTTATGCTGCATTATTCTTGATTATCACAATAGACTCAAGAAAAAATGCACGAATTTGAATCAAACTTCAGATTTGAATAGTCCCTGATATAAATTAATGCTGTTTAATTTTTGGTGTAAATCTCCCAAGAGGTGACGCTGCTGTGCTGAATTTTTCGCGATTTCTGCAATAGCTGTATCTTAAGAACAAATGCATGAATTTTCATCAAGCTTCAGATTCAGTTAGTCCCTAATATAAACAGGTGCTAATTAGTTTTTGGTGTAAATAGCTCAACTGGTGGCGCTGCTATGTGGAATTTTTTACGATTTCCGCAATAGCTCTATCTTAAAAACTAATGAACGGATTTTCGTCAAACTTCAGATTCAGTTAGGCGTGAACATAAGTTGTTGATTATTAGATTTTGGTGTAAATATACCTATCCCGTGGCGCTGATATGCTACATTTTGCATGATTTACACGATTTTAGCGATAGTCCTATCTCAAGAACTAATGCACAAAATTTCATGTCTTTAGAATCCTCATGATGGGCATAGATTGCCATTTAATTTTGGCTCTGTACTAGAGAATTTTGAAATATTAACATGTATGAGATAGAAGAAAATTTTGGGATTGGCATATTCGACTAGTTAATTTAGAACTTGGGTTCATTGCACGAAAATTGGGAATTCGAAAAATAAAAAAATCTGACAGAGAAGGAAGGGTTAAGAGTGTGATAATTTAAAGATACGCTTAGCTTCTTAGAAATGTAAACGTCAAAATGAATATGCACTTTTCATAACAATTGTTATTGCCGAAACGTCAGTGAAGGCTTACTGTGGAGACACGAAAAGTTTTGATTTCCGTTTGTCTGTCTGTCTGTCTGTCTGTTCCGCGATAACTGCCGCAAAAAGCACCCGATCAGCTTGAAATTAATTGGGCATATTCGTGAGATACCCGGACGTAGCTGTATAGTTTTTGGTTAAATTTGGTTCATTCGTTCGGAAAATATGGAAGATTTTATTTTTCTTTATAATGCTTTTCTACGGCAAGTCAGACGATTTTCAAATTTCGATTAGTTGAAAGAAAATGACACGTTTGATTAATGGATTTAAATGTCAAATTATGGATACTAAAATTCCAAATAAGGGTTTTAAATTATTCCTATTATATTGAAGTTTTATCAATATATCTATCAGATTTTTTTATTTACGTGTATAATGTTTTGAGGACATTTATACATGTATTCCAATAATATAAAGAATATTTAAATTAATCTTCTTGTTTTACATGATACATATTTCTTTTTTTTTCCTTTTCTGCGTTGCCTAGCGACTGTTATTCGTAGCCTATCATTGCGTTAAATATGAATGAAGTTAGTAAATTACGTTAATTTTGTTGCAGGTACTATTAAAAGGCTATCACAAAAAATATTTTATCGCGCCAAATCGATGCAATTTATGCATTTAACAGTGGGCACGATAATGAATTATTTTCCAGTAGATTTAAAGATCTCCAGATATGCATATTTTGGGGGGCTTTTAATATGTTATTGCTATCGCATGGATTAGGATGTTTAAACTAATGTTTAACCATGCTATAAGTGAAAAAAAAAGTACAGTTAAAGGCATGTAAATCCTTTTTAACACTTTCCAACATGGATGAAAAGTACTTATGACTTCAGTTTTTCTATCTGTCGCCTGCCGTGTTTCTCTACGTGCTCTAACTCGCGTAAATATAGTCGGGATTACATGTAATTGACATACGTTATTGAGGTTTGCCAAAGTATGTTTGGTATTAAAAATGAAGAGTGTAGTATTCATAGCTTAATTACAGGGGCACTCAAAACTATTCCGTTACATTATAGTCTTTGGGAAAAATCGTCTGCGGTGTATTTTAATAATGTTACACAATTTTAAACGTAATGAAATTTATATACTTTATTAAGGTGCACTAGAACCTGATTACTATAAAATATGTTATGTGTAGCACTTACAGCATGCGTACAGGGAACTCAAAAGTATTCATAATATTACAATCTTTAAAGAAAATCCTTTTGTGGCGTTTTTTAATGATGTTACTCTGTTACAAAATAATAAAATTGATATGTATTTTTGAAACATTTTTGTAGTATATGGGGTGCAAAGCATATGTTTTTTTCAGGGTCACACAAAAGTGGGCGATTAAAATGTGGTCTACGGGGGAAAAAAACTCTTCACAGCTTATTTTAACACATTAGCGACGGGAAACGAGAATTCTCGTTTTTATTCAGAATACATCATTGGCTAAGGGAGTGACTTCTACCTTACAGAAAAGACATTTATATTGTGTTGTCCATATTTTTTATAGATTGTAAGATATTATATATTACATCCGTACATTGAAAGATATTTACTGCTGCATAAACATGAAAAACATATCTCAGAAACCATTTTCCGAGACACTTTCAGAAGAGGGAGGAGCTTCTACTGTTTTTAAACCCAGATTTAATTAAATTGCCTGTCGTCAGTGTGTTAATTGTGTTGCACTAATTCAAACATTATGAAATTAAATTACATTACTGTGGTTGACTACAAGAAGCTTGAATATGATTTGTATCGTATTTATCGTTCATTTATAGGGTCATATAAAAAATTTCGGATACAGTTCTGGTCTATTAGGGATGATTGCTAAAGAGCATTTTCGATTATGGTGTGCGTTTTAACGTTAAGTAAATTTGTGCTTAATAAGTAGTGCTTAAATATTGTATAGACCATGTACAGGGATACACAAATGAATTCGTAAGTATAAATGAAAATAAGCACGAATTGTTTTTTTTTTTTTTTTTTTTTTTTTTTTTTTTTTTTTGAGTTATGTATTTCCCAGCCCAATTACATTTAGTATACTAACAAATGTTTGCAGAATTTAAATAGAACCATATACAGGACTCCGCAGAAACTGGATATATGGTGCACACTATGCATACTAATCCCCAGAAATGTGATATGAGCAGTTTTAAGAGGGTTTTTTGTCTGCATTAAATTTAAATGTTATAGACGACGCGTAAAAATCTTCACGTAATATACAGGGCTGTAGAAAAGAATTCATGTACGTTTCCGTCTATTGGTAGAATTTACTAAAGGACATTAACACAATTAATTGATAATTACAAATGTAAATTAAATTACACTACGAAGGGGTTCAGGGGGGCAGAGCCCCCCTGAAGAAATCTACTTTATTATCTAAAAATTACCAGAATAAGTAGCTCATGAGATTTTCAAAATACCATTACATAACAAGGGGTTTAATTTAACGCTTCTAATGTCAGAAACCTTCGAAATATTTTTTCGTTTTATAAATGTTTATGTAATTTCAAAACTTTAAATTTCGTTTTTTGTAGAAAGATTAATATTACTCAAAGGGTGCTAAACACAATGAATTGTAGAGCTGACGTTGAGGCTCCTGATCTGCAGATTTACTAGTATAGCCAGCATAGGGGTTCTATATTTGCTTATGTAAAATCAAATGTTCCGGGACTGGGACATTTTCGAATGCACCCCTGATTATAATCTACGTGTGGTAATTGTTTAAGGCGCATCTTAATTGGCGTTACATTATTTTAAAAGAAATAAAAGTACTATAACAAGCTCCGATGTAATACGGACACCATTGATTTCAGAAAAAAAATTTCTACTTTTATGTGTATTTACCGTATTACGAGCACTCCTTTCTTTGTGTCTTAGTGCTACCATTGATTAATTCAACGCAGCTATATGTCCAAATTAAAGTTTATTTGAACTGTTTTAATTTTTAAGTATAAATATAAATAAAGATCAGATCTTAAAAATTCCGGGAGTAATAGGGGTAAAAGAAGCTGGTTTATGTAGGAGGTATGCCATTTGTGGGGAGGGGAAGCAACCAGCTGAAACACCCACTTTTTAGGGATTCCGTTATTTGTATAGCTGCCAACATTCCTTATTTTTAAAGTCAAACAACAATATTTTAAGCTAGAAATTTAATTTAATAAATGAAATAAAAAAGAACCCTGTAGAAACAAGACACATTTCATTAAATAAATTTTCTGGTTCAAATTCTTTTATTTGATCTGGGGAAAACCACCGGAAGGTTCGCTTGGCATCTATGCACTTATACTCATTGAAAAAAAAAAAATATTTTTTCTTTTTTTTTGGATGTGTGTGTGTGTGTGTGTGGGGGGGGGTGTTTAGGAATATCGGGCGCCAATTGAAGTTCTGCACACAGGCGCCGGATACTTCCGGCGCGCCCCTGCCAACCAGTACTTGGTCTAGGGCGAGTTTAAAATGAAGATACGGGTTTACTTCAATTGGGGGATTGGTAAGGCTTGTTAAATTTCTTGCTCAGAAACCTCGGAAATTTAAACTAAATTGCGCGGACATTTCGTCGTTATGAAATAATGGTTGGTGTTTTAACACTTATAGAATAATAGAGGATAAAAATTATTACATGTTAGACATAATTTGACTGTTAGATGTGAAATATGAGTATTACATTTTGAATTAAATTCGAGAAGAAATGTTTGCTTTTTTGAATAAAATAGATTTTTTAAAAATTTGATTGAACGACTATATATTTTTTAAATATGTCCGTTTAGAATATATTTTACATGCGAATATTTTTTTAATACTCAAAAAAATAAATTGCTAACAAGTTTAAATAAATGAGAAAATTTCTACTTTATTAAATTCGGAAGCACTATTTTTGTTTGTTTGTTTTAAAATAAATTAGAAATTTTAATTTATTGAATTTTCGGTTTTTCATTTAAAAAATAAATTCGAACTTTGTTATTAACACAGCCAATACGCGTGCGTGCAAGGAATAAACGGGATTTATCCCTCTTTCTCAGACTCCCGGGAAGACTCAACAGAAAAAATGTTTTGTTTAAAAATGACCAATAATTTAGTGTATAAAGACGAATTTTTCTGACAGTGATGCTTTTCAAAATTGGTGACCATTTTTAGGTGCGTTCGTAATTATATAAATACGTAGCACCTATAGTCGTCGTTCAGTCCGTCTGTCCATCTGTCTGTCCATCTGTCCGCATATAACAGAGCAAAAAACTATCCAACTGAATGGTCTGAAATTTTAAATATGTAATTGTTGCCGAAATTTTGTCGAGTCATTTCAAATTTTATGAAAATCGGATGCATAGTTTAATGACAGGGACAGTCAAAAGTTTTCCGTTACATTACGGCCAATGGGAATAAATTATTGCAAGTGCATTTTAATGACGTTACAGCCTTCCGAATGGTCTGAAATTTTAAATATACAATTGTTGCATAATTTGGTCGAGTCATTTCAAATTTTATGAAAATAGGATGCATAGTTTAATGACAGGGACAGTCAAAAGTTTTCCGTTATATTACGGCCAATGGGAATAAATTATTGCCAGTGCATTCTAATGATGTTACAGCCTTCCGAATGGTCTGAAATTTTACATATATAATTGCTGCATAATTTTGTCGAGTCATTTCAAATTTTAAGACAGTAGGATGCATAGTTTAATTACAGGGACAGTCAAAAGTTTTCCGCTACATTACGACCAATGGGGAAAAATTATTGCAAATGCATTTTAATGATGTTACGGCTTTCCGAATGGTCTAAAATTTTAAATATATAATTGTTGCAAAATGTTGTCGAGTGATTTCTAATTTTATGAAAATCGGATGTATAACTTAATTACAGGGACAGTCAAAAGTTTTCTGTTGCATTACGGCCAATGGGAAAAAATTATTCTAAGTGCATTTTAATGATGTTACAGCCTTTCGAACAAAATGAAATTGCTATTCAGTTATAAAGTACACTAAACTGTACATTCAGTACAATATGCGGTGCAAAAAATATTTATAAAACTAGTTATAGTACGCACGCACCTCCTTTGCCACGTTTGACGAGCAATTTCCAACTTGTTTTTTCGAGAACCTACGTTTCGAAAACGTCTCCTTCATTTTTTATTTAAAAGAAATGTAATCGTTCTTTCTGGAACTTATACCACCGAAAAGTATCAGGTTGTAACGAAAGTTTTCCGCCAAAAAAAGTTCTTAATAAAGTTAGAAAAAAAAAAAACCCATGAAAGTAGTACCTTTAGTGAGGGTAGTATCACCACTCGAATCTATGATTTTTCTGCCAAGGTTTTGGTAGTTTTTCAAAGCCTTCGGCCCAGAAACATGGGGGCCGCGGGTTCAAAAACAGATCAACCTCATTTCAGGCGTCCTGTGCAGAATTAAAGATAGCACCAGCAAGATGTAGCTGCAAGGGTGAAAAAAGGTAGTAGTCCGAAGAAGTGATGTCGGGGCTATATGGTGGGTGTTGCAAAAGATCCCATTTGAGTCCATTCATAGTCCAGCCGGTGAATGCAGACATATGTGATCTAGCAGTATCTTGATGAAACATTATCTTCTTGCGCCGGAACTCATTTTGACATTTTACCTTGATAGCAGCGTCAACACGGACTAGCATCTTGCTGTACACCTTACTGTCCATGGCTTTACCTTTTACCAGATACTCTTTGTGGATAATACCTCGGCAATCCCACTAGATACAAAGCATTATCTTTTTGTTAGTCAAATTGCGCTGTGCGACGCTGCCGACGGGCTCACCGGGCGTAGAGCAACCCCTTTTTCGGCTTGTGTTGTTGAAGGGAATCCAATTTTAGTCACAAGTGACGAAACGGTCCAGAATTTTGTCCTTGCGTTGATATTCGAGCAGATTAGTGCAGGTCTGAACACGTCTGCACTTATATGCTTGAGTCAGCTCATGCGGCACCCAGCGATTGAACTTGTACGTCAAGTTTATGCAATGCATAGGAGGTTAATGGACGTCTAACTGCTTAGCTAGCTCTTGAGTGGTTGAATACTGATATTCTTTCACAAGTTCTCGCAGGCGGGCCTCATCAACATCAGTGGCTGGCCACATCAACATCAGTGGCCGGGCCGGCCAGAGCGCTCTGCTTCTTGAATGTCATAGTCCTTGTTTTTGAACTTTCGGTACCAAAACTTCTCAGTGTCATATGATTCAACAGTAGTGCCTAAAGCTGTACACATGATTCAGTGACATTATGTAGCTGACTTTTTGCAACAGAACTGGAAGTAAATGCTGGTTCCAATCTGGTAGCGTGATTTCCATTTCAGACACCCTGTATTTAATGAAAACGATATTTTGTACAAATTTCAAGTCTCTTTCTTTCAAATGCCAAAAATCGTTTGACAAAATATGAGCAAATACGACAACGCGAACTGTTTGAAAGACGATATTAGCTGTGGCGGGAAACTTTTGTTACAACCTGATATAATTTTTCTTAATTAAATATTTTTTCAAGCTGGCAAAAGATAACAAAAACGGGCGAAAAGAGGGCTTGTTTTGCCCATCTGACTTCATTTTGACGAAAATCCCCTCAGCACTTGAAGCACATAACTAAAGGCCTAAATTATCATATAGCATGAAACATATAGTATTGTGAATATTTAAATATCTAAATAGAAAAAAAAATGATGTAGCAAAACTTCTTTTTGCATCCTGCATGTCATATGATCGGCTGTGACAAAGAAACCATGACTCAAAAGTTGAACAATAAGGGTGTATTCCGATCCAAACTGCTTATTTTCTGATTTATTTTAAAATTCATTTTTGCTCTCAAACGCATCAAACTTGGGAATTCTCGTATTTAGAAACTATATAATGTGCGGTGCTTCTTAATTTTTTGATAAATGCAGAAAATACTGTAAAAAACGCTGTCAAAGTTGGCATTTTGAACCGAATTTTCCGAAGCGGGCGATCTGGGAATGAAAAAAATGGTCATACTGAGAAAACAATTGTTTAAAAATCAAATTCTAATTAATTGAACTGAAAATGAAATCACACGGCATGTTAAACATGTCTTCAGAAATCACCCCAGCAAGTTTCATGTTTTTACTTTTAAAAATGAGTCTGAAAATGTCTCAGAAAATTTCGAGCTGTTGAGGGTGGAAAAATATTTTTTCGAATACACCCATAACAAGTTGTTTAAAGCAATAAGTATAGATGGATGGCTGTGGTTCGGGCAGTTTAAAATCAACAATGTTTGAAAATGGGCTTGAAATACTAAAAGACTGAGTGGGGAATTGCTTCTCCCAAAATATTCCCTAAATTCTAACACCAGCTCAAAACTAAATGGCTAAGCTGATCTTTCGCCGGAACCTAAAATATATTTCTTCAGCTCACTATAAAAACGTCACTGGAAGCACTACAAATGTCACTTTAAAATACTGCAATCTATCTATCTATATTATAAAGGACAAACATATCTGTGCGTAACGCATACGTCATTTTGCGAATGGCAACACTTTCAAATTTAAAATAAGAATTCGGTTTTACAATTTTCGCTGCTGCAAATTTTTAAACTTCTAAACACCGCACATTTTTAATTTTTACACTGCCGTATAGGGGGAAAAACGTGCTTTTAAATGCAATTTGTTTGAAAGCTGTATCTCAATTTATTTTTGAGATATTGTTATTATTATTTTTTTTTTTTTAATATTTTTTTTTGTAATTGTGGCAACTGAAGTACTCCATTTCTATTGAAAGTAAAGGGAAAATAGTAGATTACTGCTTCTTTTTGTTGCCATTTTCTTATAAAAACTGAAAAAAAAAATGAAATTAAAATACGTGCTATATCAAAAATATCATCTGTTATAAAATCCGGTGAATTTTGGTTTTATTTCGTTTTTATTTATCAATTAAATGATTTTTAGTTTATTGAAACTTACTTTACAAACGATACAACACTTTCTCTTTACAAAAATGTATTTTAAAGAATATTTGTGTGACTTATTTTCTCCGCATTTACTTCATTCGTATCAAGAAGCTGAAAGAATGCAAGTTTATTAATCGTGTGTAATAACATTTTCCGAATTTTGAAAAATATATAAATAAATAATTTCTGATAAAACATGGAGCTATTATAAACAAACAAATGAAAGCATATGAATTATTAGACACCCGGTTTGTTTTGCCCAGCTTCTTGAATGACGACATTGTTTTTTGTTTGGTTTGTGTATTATTCCGCGATAATGAAGTCATATGCGTACTTTTCTACAGATATTGTTTAAGACTGGGTCGTAAAAGTGTGGAATGCTTTAACGGATAAAAATGACTTCATTTTATATAAAAAAGCCTATGTTTTAATTCTTATTAATTATAAAAAACTGAAATATGTTTTGTAGAACTGCGCCATTTTCACCCCAGCAGCTTTGAATTCTTCACAGGTGAAAATGCTCCCCCTTAATCGAAATCCCACACTGATAAAACGCAATGTTTTACAAAAAATTAGAGTGTCTTTATAGAAGAGCCGTGACCGTGACATACAGCGTTCATGCTCATATCGGATGATTTTCACCTGGATGAATTCGCTTAGTGTTAGACAAGTAAATAAAGAAGATATTGGCAATAATTCCAGGTTTAAAATAATATGAGGTTCCCCAAGTTTTTGTTCAAAATTCTCTGGACTAATAAAATTTTATTGCTATTCTTTAAGACTTTCTACTATAATTTTATGAAAATAACATAATTTGCTTGATTTATTTTTTTATAATTCTAATCTATATATTTAAAACACAGAGCTGTTTCTTAGTCCTCTGCCCTGAGCTTTCTGCTGAACTAATTTTACTAATAATTTTTTTTAAACTGAAAGCTGTTCATTTGTAGATATACCCGCACTGGCTGTTTTTTTTTTTTTAAATATCTCCATTTTTATATTTTAATTGTAAAAGTATTTCATGAAATTTCTTCATAATGGTGGTAATTAAATAGCTTTCTTTATTGCAGATAAGATAGAAAAAAAATATGTTTATCTATCTTTATTCATGCTATTTTTTGATAAAAATTAAAAATTTTTGATACAAATTTTTGTATAGGGTTTAATGGTGCAAAATTCCTATTAGAGACACAATATTTTGAACGGAAAATGACGTATTGCTTTTGAATACGGATATGAAAAGTGCGTATGTAAATTTTGAGAGGAAGAAAATAACGTCGGGTTTAGATTTCATGGGGGAAAATTTCTATAATCATGTTAAAGTGGAATAAATTTTGCTGTTTTTCATTCCGGAATACCAAGCATAAGAGCCTCAATAGATAACTTCATCATAATAACTGATCTTCGTTATATTTTACGGAATACGTACCTATATTATAAAGGACAAATGTATCTGTGCGTAACGCTGATGTCATTTTGCGATTGGCAGCACTTAACGATCAAATGTCGGTTTTGAAATTTTCGCTACTGCAATTTTTTAATCCTATGACAACCGTATATTTTCAATTTTTAGAACTTCGAAGTAAAAAATTTACTTTCAAATGCAGTTTGTTGTAAGAACTATATCTTAATTGACTGATTTATTATGTTCTTTAAAATAATTTTTTAGTATGATTTTTTGTAATTTATCTTATCAATACATAATAATAAACATTTTGTACATAAAGCAACAAAAATTGTTCAGCATGTATTTCTGACTAATTTTTAATAACGAAATTAATACTTCCTTTATAAATAAAAAAAGAATAATATAAAAAAAAAAAAATACTAATCCAACATATTTGTAATCGAACAATTAAAATTGTTAGACCGTCAAATAAGAAAAAAATCTTTCAAGTGGAATTTGTTTGCAAAGTGCACCTCCGTTTTCTGATTGTCTATGGATTTAAAAATAATTTTCAAGCATGGAATATTTTTTAATTCATCTCTATCGCGTGGAGCTCGATTACGAAAGATTAATTCCTTAAAACGTTTGTCCTTGAAACAACATAAAGAGTTAATCAATTTTTTACGGCTAATATTCCATAAAAAAAAATTAAAACTTCCTCTGTGAATAAATAAATAAAATAATATAAATAAACACAAATTTAAGGGTGTATTCCGATCCAAACTGCTTATTTTCTGATTCATTTTAAAATTCATTTTTGCTCTCAAACGCATCAAACTTGGAAATTCTCTTATTTAGAAACTATATAATGTGCGGTGCTTCTTAATTTTTTGATAAATGCAGAAAATACTGTAAAAAACGCTGTCAAAGTTGGCATTTTGAACCGAATTTTCCGAAGCGGGCGATCTGGGAATGAAAAAAATGGTCATACTGAGAAAACAATTGTTTAAAAATCAAATTCTAATTAATTGAGCTGAAAATGAAATCACACGGCATGTTAAACATGTCTTCAGAAATCACCCCAGCAAGTTTCATGTTTTTACTTTTAAAAATGAGTCTGAAAATGTCTCAGAAAATTTCGAGCTGTTGAGGGTGGAAAAATATTTTTTCGAATACACCCTAACAAACAAACATGTCTCTAACAAACATGTAATTGAACTACACGCTTAAAGCCCTGAAATTATCAGACTATAAAAGGATGCCCTAAGTAGCAAAATCTTGGGTTAATGACTGTTAGCATACGGCTAATACGTAAATATCGCTTTTAATAAATTTCAAAACTTTATTTGATTGTATAATTCATATTTTGCATATCAAAAATACTTTTTTATTGTTAGTGGGCAATCTAAAAAATATAGTTAATGTAAAAAAATTATTAGTTTTCAACTATATTCTGTAACCCCGGGAAGTCCGGGTACGGTCCCCTAGTGATTATAAAAAAGTAACATTTGTGTGTTTTTGGTTTCTAGGGGATAACCTCTGAAACTGCCGAACCGATTTTAAAAATATGGTGGCAAAATGCTGGTGACCATTTCTGCTCTAATATAGACTATATTTATATATAATTTTAGTTGATTTTTCAATTAATTTTCAGCATTGAAATTACGCTCGAAATTATTGGATATTTAATACGTGATTTATCACATTGCTAACTAAGCGTAGAAACAACAGAGTGAAAAATGTCCAAGCCGGGAATCGAACCCGGAGCCCTTGAAATAGCGCTCTAAGTTCTCTATTATTTAAGCTACGGTATCGTCCTCGTAGCTTAAGGGTGTATTCCGATCCAAACTGCTTATTTTCTGATTCATTTTAAAATTCATTTTTGCTCTCAAACGCATCAAACTTGGAAATTCTCTTATTTAGAAACTATATAATGTGCGGTGCTTCTTAATTTTTTGATAAATGCAGAAAATACTGTAAAAAACGCTGTCAAAGTTGGCATTTTGAACCGAATTTTCCGAAGCGGGCGATCTGGGAATGAAAAAAATGGTCATACTGAGAAAACAATTGTTTAAAAATCAAATTCTAATTAATTGAGCTGAAAATGAAATCACACGGCATGTTAAACATGTCTTCAGAAATCACCCCAGCAAGTTTCATGTTTTTACTTTTAAAAATGAGTCTGAAAATGTCTCAGAAAATTTCGAGCTGTTGAGGGTGGAAAAATATTTTTTCGAATACACCCTTAAATGATGAGCACTGGGAGTGCTATTCCAAGAATTCCCGGCTTGGACGTTTTTTTACTCTGTTGGTTCTACGCTTAGTTAGCAATGTGATAAATCACGTATTAAATGCCTAATAGACTATATTTTATGTCGGTACAACAGCCCCTAAGAGGTTGCAGCAGCCAAAAATCTTTCTAAAACTGAGAGATCTGTATTATTATTGGGGCTAAAAATTTGAAATTTAGTGTGGTGGTTACTTTTAAGATGTATATAAATACTTGCTATGAACGGTTTCCAAAAAGTTCGAAAGTTAAAATATTGAAATGAGCGGAAAACGTTCTAAAAACCTTCTAAATTATGATTTGCTTGGAGCTGTTAGGAGTAGAAACTAGGAATTTGGCATGGCTGTTACTTTAAAGACGTAAATGCTCGCCCAAAACAGTTTTTTTTTTTTTTTTTTTTTTTTAACTTTTAAGTTTAAATGAGTGCAGGATCAAAAAAAAAAAAAAAAGTTCTAAAATTATGATTTATGTGATTCAGTTAGTATAGAAGCTTGGAATTTGATACAGTGGTTACTTTTAAGATGTAAATGTTAGCTAAGGACGGTTTAAAAAAAAAAATCGAAATTTAAAAGGTTGAAGTGAGCGGAAAACATTCTAAATTACGATTTAGTTGGGATTGTTATAGGCTTAGAAACTTGAAATTTGTCATGTTTGTTATTAAGACGTAAGTGCTCGCCCAGAGCAATTTTTACAAAATTCGAGATTTAAAAGGGTGCAGAAGAAAAACAACAATTTTTTTTTTTTTTTTTTTTCTGAAATAGCAATTTTTTTTATGCTAGGGATGAACTTGAAATTTGGCATGGTGGTTATTTTTAAGTGCTCTCTAAGAACGGTTTGTACAAAATTGAAATTTTTAAAAGATAAAATGAGCGGAAAACCTTCTAAAAAAAAATCTAAACTATGATTTATCGGAAATTGTTGGGGTAGAAATCCTTCCCTGAGAAAAATGTCTGAATTCTGCACTGACTAAAGACTTTTGAATCTACCTGTATTAAAGTATATTTTCATTGCCTCGATAAAATATTTTACTTTATGTAAATGTGAGTGACAAAGTCTTCGATGGAAAAAAGAAACATATTTTGCCCGACATTTTATCGTTCTAATGTTTCTGTCCTACATTTTATTGCTGTAGAATTGACGTTAGTATAACGAGTTGCAACCCGTCGAAATTCGACGTACTAAAATGTTTGAAAGGAACTGTCAGATCGAAATTATAATAAACCTACAAAAATAATTACAACAAAAAAATCATCTTACATTGGTTGTCTAACTCTTAAAACCTTAAAACAAATAATATTTTAAACCCAAAATTACCAAAATATTATTTCTACAAACTTCAACTGCTTAAATTATTGAAATATTAAACTGTATTAGATTACGTAATCAAGATGAGTAATTATGATGAAGTTATCGATGGAGCTCTTATGTTTGTTTTTATATGGGATGAAAAATCAGTAAAAAGTATTTCACTTTGTCACATCATAAAATTTTCCCCCATAAAATTTAAACTGTACGTTATTTTCACATTCTCGTAATTTACATACGCACCACTCAAATTCACAATTTGAAAGTATTTTAACGCGCAAAAGAATAGATTATTAATGAATGCATTTCCAAAGTTAAAGTCACGTTTGTCCGATACAACTTTTCATGTGAACATTCGCACAAACCTTAAGTTCTAATCTTAGTACACGCGAAAAAAAAATTCAGAAATTTGACTTTAGTTGTCATAGTATTCGCCATTTATAGTATTGGTCAAATATATAGTTTTATCAAAAAAAAAAGAGGATCGTTTTGTTTTAAATATATCATTTTTACTCAATGAATCATTTTGCCGAGCGCCTCAAACTCATTTATCAGCGTAATGTAAAAATATTAAAAATGTAGCTGATTTATGAAGAAGAATGCGTGTTTTATTTAATGTCTGACATCATTTTCTGTTCAAAAATTATAAAAAAGTTACTTTTATTTGTAATGTGAAAATGGCATCAATAAGGATATAATGAATAAAAATAATAAACCATGAATATTTTCCCTTTACTTTCAATATAAATGTAATCTTAGTACCCGTGAAAAAAAAAATTCAGAAATTTGACTTTAGTTGTCATAGTATTCGCCATTTATAATATTGGTCAAATATATAGTTTTATCAAAAAAAAATGATCGTTTTGTTTTAAATATATCATTTTTACTCAATGAATCATTTTGCCGAGCGCCTCAAACTCATTTATCAGCTTAATGTAAAAATATTAAAAATGTAGCTGATTTATGAAGAAGAATGCGTGTTTTATTTAATGTCTGACATCATTTTCTGTTCAAAAATTATAAAAAAGTTACTTTTATTTGTAATGTGAAAATGGCATCAATAAGGATATAATGAATAAAAATAATAAACCATGAATATTTTCCCTTTACTTTCAATATAAATGGAGTACTTCAGGTTGCCACAATTACAAAATTTGTATTAAAAACTACAAAAAAAATAATATCTCAAAAACAAATTGAGATACAGCTTTCAAACAAATAGTATTTAAAAGAGAATTTTTTTCCTTATATGACGGTGTAAAAAGTTAAAATGTGTGATGCATAGAAGTTTAAAAATTTGCAGTGGAGAAAATGCAAAACCAAATTTTTATTTCAAATTTCAAAGTGTTGCCATTCGCAAAATGGCGTATGCGTTACGCACAGATATGTTTGTCCTTTATAATATAGACACTTCATTAGTCGACATCCGCCTAACCGTCTGGTATCCAGAGTTAACATTCGTACACTAATATGCCTATACTATATTAATTTTAACGCAATTATCTAATTGGTAAATAAATTATATTAGTTGTAATTTTCCAACTGAGTGAAAAAAAATGTTCTGGCCAGAATTCGAACCAGCACTGTAAAAGAATTGTGTAACGTTACTCCATAAACAATTTTATGGAGTAGTTTAACGGATATAACTGGTGTAATTTAAACTGATATAACTGGTGTAATCTTACACCATAATAATGTGAAAATATCAGAATTCACATTATTATGGTGTAACGTTGTATCAGTTATATCGGTTAAATTACTCCATAAAATTGGAGGCAGCAATGCTGCCGCTAATTTTATAGAGTGACGTTACACATTTTTTTTTACAGCGAGAAACTTTTAGCGTAAGCTGTCAGTGTTAGACTAATTGAGCTATCCTAGACAAATCTGAAAGACCTTTCTCACCCAAAGAACCTTGTTGATTATGAAATCTGTTTTGATATCGGAATCAGCAGAACAGAGTAAAAGAAGATAAATGAAAGTACGGTCTTGAAAAAAAGTAAACACTGACTAAAGTCTTCTAAATCTGCAACAAATTATATTAGAAGAAAGTTACTGGTACCAAACCAGTGGAAATAAAATCTACTTTTAAATGATGCATATAAGCGCACCATAAATAAATTCTACAACCTTCAATTCGCCTAAATGCAAATTTTCATGAAATTTGTGCGATTAAGTTTCAGAAAAAATAATTATTTTAAAATAACTTATTTTAGGAGCTGTATCCAAATTGAACTTCGATTGTTGAAATACTGCCGAATGACTAAGTCACTTATATTAATGTATTATTTCTTGCCAATATGACCATTTAACTCACTTAATATATTTCGACTATAGCCAGCCCAAATGTTTCAATAAAGTGAGTAAAATATATATTTTTGAAATTATGCTTTTCTCTACATTAAAGACATTGCCGTCTATAATGTGTACAAAACCATCATTTTGACGTTTTTTAATATATATTCGAAAACTACTTGGAAGAAAAATTTGAAATTGAAAAATTGCATAAAGTAGGACATAATAAATATAAATCTATCAAAAAATGGTAGGTTGCAATTCATATTTTTTCGAATATCACTTTAATAATTCATAATTCGTAGTATAAAAATTTTTAAATTACGAATTCAATGTATTTATGCTTGGGTTTTTTAGAATTATAACCACACAAAAAATTATCACATTAGGATTATAATTTCAGGAGATGTTAATAAAAATGTGAAAATGTAATTTAACATTAGAAGCTCTAAAATTTGATGGTTTATAATTCAAAAACTTATCATCCAAATGAAATTTCGTATCTAGGCATGCTTTGAACGGAAGGTTTTTGTTTGATTTTGATTTGTAGGTGGCTCCCTGCCCCCTAAGCAAATTTTATACAGATCATTTAAAAGTAGACTTTATTTCCAATCGTTTGGTAGCAGTATCTTTCGTCTACTATAATTTGTTGCAGAGTTAGTAGGGGGTGTTTACTTTTTTCCCCTTCACTGTATACAAAATAAAGGAAATAAATTAAATTTATTCTGTTGAGGTAATTCAGATATCAGGTCAGATGTCATAATCAACAAGGTTCTCTATGTGAGAAAGGTCAGCCAGATTTGTCCAAGATAGCTCAATTGGTAGAGCATTGGCAGCTTATGCCAAAAGTTCGTGGGTTCGAATTCTGGCCTGAACACTTTTTTACTCACAAGTAAAGGTACTATAGTCTGTGGTGGCGAATTTCAATTTTTATAGCTCATTCGATTTGTCTCATCGAGCTGAGTAATTTGCTACATCGCATATCGGCTATTGAGTTTTAATAATGACAGGGGGCCGGGTCAAAGTTTAAAATTTCGTTCATTGAAAACTAGTTGCCGTCAAAGAAATAAGTAAGATTTAAATTTATTTATGGTTATTACACTGATATGCATTGATGATAGTCAATTTTTGACACATTCTTCCGAAGAAGTGGGTAAAACAAAAATATTTCTCACAGTGCGCACAACAAGCAAAGGATTCTTCAGCTGACTCGTCGACGCGTTCAAAACTTTCTTTCTTGAATGGAGGATATTCCTTCTCCGTTTTGATCACGTGGTCAAGGTAAAAACTTCTAGCGTAAAGAAGGGAAGACTACTTAGACGAGTAATGTAAATCCCCGCTAGCCAATGAAACAGTTCATGAAGCAAAGCAGTAGTATCTTCCCTTCTTATCAGTTAGAAGTTCCTTGGGTAAATTATCGGTATCACGTGGCTTTTTTCAGCCTCGAACCCATATTTGGAATATCCTCCATTGTAACCCTTTCGACTCGGACGCCTCTTACACAAATTTCATTCGGTTGAGACCACTTTTTAAAAAGAAATTTCCTTCAAGTACACATTTCAAAAATGCGCTAATTAAATAAGGCAAATTTTATTTTTCTTTATTACTGGTGCCAAAAACAAACTTTGCAAAGAAAGATGGTGTCCAGTCACACTGGATATACGAGTGCAAAGAGATAAAACAGTAGTCTGTAGGAGTGAAATAGTTTTCGTCTTTATTTTCTTATAGTAATTGCAGTAATATAACCTTATCGTAGTTATTGGCATTGTATGGCACTGTAAAAACAATTAGTAAACTTAAATCGCACTTATTTCTTTGTAGGCATCTGTTTTTCAATGAACGAAATTCTGAACTTTGACCCGGCCCCCTGTCATTTTAAAAACTCAATAGCCGAAATGCGAGGTATAAAATTACTAAACTCGACGAGACGAATCGAATGAGCAATAAAAATCGACTATAGTACCTTTACTTGTCAGTGGGGAAATTACAACTCGCATAATATACCTACATTTTTCTGAAAACAAATACTCTTCTATTGGCTTTTCTTTAGTCGGATATTAAACAGAAACTGACATAAGATTGTTTTTCGTGAAATCTGTATTATGAAATTCTTAGATTTTTCCCACCCGTCATTACGTTATTATCCGATTTCGCCGCTTATCATGTTGATGGAGAGCGACAAAGTGCACGTGAACTTAATTTCTAAGGCAACGTGCATTTGTCGGCAACTGTTGTAGGCAAGCTTCACCAGCACGTGAGAAATAAGTAATATTTTTCTTACTTCCCGATGTTTTCGCTACCTCGGGAGATTTAGAAATATTATCGCAACATGTAATTATTTTTTTTAAGTACTTCAAGGCTCAGCACCCCTCCTCCTCCCCCCAACTGTTAGGCAAGCTTCACCTGCACGTGATAAATGAGTAATATTTTTCTATTTTCCGATGTTTTTGCTACCTCGGGAGATTTAGAAACAGGGATGTAGTGGAGGGTATACGGTGATATACGCACCTTGTGGATTTTTTTAAGGAACACCGTATACCCTCTGCTTAGAGCGTTTGCCCTCTTCTTTTTTTACGACTACACCACTGTTTAGAAATATTATCGCAGCAATTTTTTTTTTTTTTAAGTACTTCGAGGCTCAGCACCCTTCCACCTCCCCCCAACTGTTAGGCAAGCTTCACCAGAACCTGAGAAATAAGTAATATTTTTCTATTTTCCGTTGTTTTTGCTACCATACAGGAGATTTAGAAATATTATCGCAGCAAGTATATATATATATTTTAAGTACTTCGAGGCTCAGCACTTCCCCCCCTACCCCCAACTGTTAGACAAGCTTCACCAGCACCTGAGAAATAAGTAATATTTTTCTACTTCCCGATGTTTTCGCTACCTCGGGAAATTTAGAAATATTACCGCAACAAGTAATTATTATTATTTTAAGTACTTCGAGGCTCAGCACTCCCACCCCCTTCCCTTACGAGATAGATACTCTCGCCAACTCCAGTCCAGACCACCAGACCTTTCTATATTTTCAGTCACTTCCCTGAATTCGCTAGAAATTTAAGAACTATGTACTCAGATGTGGATTTCCGATGACAATACATTTTCATGTCTACCTTATATATATAAAATCCCAATGAAACGATTTTATGAAACGACTGATTATGTTTCACGTGATTTCTCCTAAAATATGGAATATTATGCGGGGAAATTAACACCAAAAATCCGTATTGATCCGCAGATCTCAAAACTGGTATTAGAGTTTCAGAATTTGCATTAGTTTTCGAGATATTATTATTTTTTTCTAATTTGAATTTCATTTCTCTAAGGATGGCAACCAGATTACTCCATTTTTTGCGGAAAAAGGTAGAAAACGGATAAGGATAGGGATTGTTAGATTTCTTCTTTTTCGCCATTTTCAAATTAAAATTGAAATTATGTTTTATTTCAATCTGTAGTGAAGAAAATATTGCGATTAAATTATGTTTTCCAGGAAAATTTGAAATAATATTTTTTTTTTTCACAATTTGACCGTCAGGAATCAGTTTCTTTTAAAAATCAAAGAAAGTCTGTAATCTTACACTTTGACATAATTTCCACTGACATGAAAAAAAATCCATTTTTGTGGGAGGAAAAAGAGAGGAAAGGGATTATTGGATCTCTTTTTTGTTGTCATAGTGAAGTTGAAATGTGAAATTATTAAAAATATAGAAGGAAAACTTTAAAATAAGAATTAAAGGATCACGTGTTAAAAGCAGAAAATATGGAAATTTACTTCAAAATATTTACACATAAATATGAAAAAAGTACGAAAACTTTAAAGCAAGGAAATTACTGCACGCGAAACAGTGGCGTAGCTACATGTTCAGCGCCCTGGAGCAAGCAAAGTTTGTGCGCCTTCTTGTCTCTCAAAAAAGTTCTGAGTAATTTTGTTGGAAGTTACACACACACACACACATATATATATATGTGTGTGTGTGTGTAACTAGCTGACCCGCCCGGCGTTGCCCGGGCCCGTTATAATAATGTAAACAAAAATCAAGTTTGTATGATTTTATATATTCATAAGTAATTCAAATGAACATGGTTTTAGGGGTGGCCCACTGCCTTCGGTAGCGTCTAGTGTGTTCCCGACAAACCTCTTTCAGAACGAAACTGTGACCTGGGTCCCCGCTACCAAAGGCAGTATATGCCAGGAGTATTCCGTACGCGACGGAGACAATCGAAAATTGAATGAGTAAACCCTGTAGTAATCGAGCCTATAGAACCCGAGATAAGAATGCGAATCCTGGCGGTGGAACTATAATCTTTAAAACAATAATAAGCAAAGTTGAATGGACCAATTTCCGTTGAATTAGAGCCCATAACAGCCGAGAAAAGAATGCGCCGTTAATGTTCGAAAATGGTGGCAACAGAAGTCTAAGATAAACTTTCACAATGCAGAAAGTAGCTGAATAGTAAGCTAAGCTTAATTACCCATTTACCGTTGAAATCGGACATACTGAACCCGAGAAAAGAATGCACCATTAATGTTCGAAAATGTTAGTAAATGAAGTCTAAGACAAATTTTCATAATACGGAGCGGAATCGTAATCTAGGTTGAATTAACCAATTCCTGTTGAAATCGGCTCCTAGAATTCGAGGAAAGAATGCACCCCGAAGCAGTGGAAGGTGCTTGTTGCCCCAACCCCTGTAAATTTAACGAATTACCTTTAACATTAACGTGATATTTAATTTACTCAGGAAATCCCACCCCCCCTAAAGTGAACAACTTACCTTTAACAGTAGCGCGAATTTTAATTCACGACTGTAGTGAGTAAACGTAAGTTGACGCCGTAAAAGAAGATTAATATTCGAAAAAAGTGGTAGCTGGAGTAAAAGAAATTTTTTAGTGGTTTCCAAAGTAGCCAGAGGACCCTAGAACTATGCTAAAGAAAATTGCAATACTATCAGATAATTTTTAATGAAACTGCACCAAGGACCCTAAGAAGGCGATTAATATTCAAAATTGGTGGTAGCTGAAGTGTGAGTAATTTTTTTGTTATTCATGTAGTAGCTGGGGCACCTAAGAAATAGTTAGGGAAAAAATCCTAGTGAATCGGACCATTTTTATAGGGGACCAAAAGGAGCTTATTGATAATTGAGAGCAAGGCCTAAGATGAAAACACGATAAAAGGTCCTAGTACTTAGCGCTTTAGATTTTCAATTAGTCGAAATTAAGTATAGGGTATAAGTATTAATCATTAGAAAAAAATTTCAAAGAAATGCTTTGAAAAAGAGCTCTAGAATCCCAATAAAAATATGAAGGTGTTGGCTCGGGGAGAGAAGGCCAAGACTCAATTTTGAAGTTATGCAATGAGAATGTAACAGAATTAGTGGGTGAAAAATGCATGGCGCACAAAAAGTTACCCTAGGGGGCTAGTGTCTGAACTGAAATGTAGAAACGAAAAAAAAGCCAAATGGAAAAAGAGCCCCAAAAACGAAGGACGACATTAAAAGGGGCGATTTATTAACAATTTAGGGCACAAAAACTTAAAGTGGCCTCGTACCAAGCCCCAGGGGTCCAGGGTCTCAACTGGAATGCAGCTGGGCAAGGGCCCCCAAGAAGGCGATCAATTTTAAAATTTGGTGGTAGCTGAAGTTTGAAAAATTTGTATGTTGTTCGCGTAGTAGCTGGATTTCCTATCATGTTGTTACAAAAAAAAAAAGTTAGTGAATCAGACCATTTTTAAGGGAGATATAATAGGAGGTCCAAAAGGGGCCAACTGTTAGTTGAGAGCAGGGCCCTAAGATGGAAACATGTTAAAAGGTTCTAGTACTTAGCGCTTTAGATCTCAATAAGTCGAAATTAAGCATAGAGTATTTATTATTCATTCGAATAAAATCTTAAAGAAGCGCGAAAAAAAATAGGGGAAAAGGGGCACTAAGTGCCCACTAAAAATATGAGGGTGCTGGCCCAGGGAGAGGAGTCCAAGTCTCAATTTTAAAGTTATACATTGATTGGTTGACAATATTAGGGTGTGGAAAATGCATGGCGCAGAAAAATTTCAAGGGGTCCAGTGTCTTAACTGGAATGTAGAAACGGAGAATAATTAAATGGGAAAGAGGCCCCCAAAACGAAGAAGATCGGATAAAAAGGGGCAAGTTCTGAGCAATTCAGGGCATACAAACTGAAAGGTGCTAAGGGGGTCATAAAAAATTAAAAATCTGAGCTCCAGGTGTATCAGGACCTGTCTTTGGACTACCCTCATCCAAATTTTCAGATTTCTACGTGTAATATACTTCACTAGCCACCACACACAGAGCGAAACTTCCTTGTATTAGTATAGACTAGCTGACCTACCCGGTGTTGCCCGGGCCCGTGATATTATTCTTAAATGAACCTGAAATTTTTATGATTTTATTTCTTAAGGCTGTTCTTAAATCCAAAGAGGCAATTTTATGACATGCATTTTAGTTAATTTTTGCTCGAGAACTGGCATGTCTTGTTATTCAGAAACTTTGTAATCGAAAGACGTTTTCCGGATTTTTTGTAAACACAATAGATCTTACTGAAAACATTTTCAAAGATGGCGTTTTCAACGGAATTTCCCGACGAAAGTAGAAAAAACAGTCAACGAAGGGGGGGGGGGGGGGGGGAGTCTTGTCATATATCTTTAACACGATTTTGTCTGAAATACGAGCTCGATGACTGCGTGAAAAATCGATTTAATAATTAAAAAAAAAAAAAAAAAAAAAAAAAAAAACAGTCCTGTTCTAACGTATATACAAAATAGCTGACCGCCGTTCTGATTATCACTTTTATAGACAATATTGAAACAGTCCCGTTTTCATATTAAAATGTAATTTTTAATAAAAAAGAATGTTCGAATTACATTTTCTTCGCCGAAAATATTCTTGATAAATACTTTTGCACATCAAGCGCAAAAATCAATATAATACACATATATATATAGGGGAAATTACAATCACAGCAGTGTACGAATACACGAAGCCTACACATTTCAAACAAATACTTGATAAATGATTTTACAAAAAATTAAATAAAATAAAATACGTATATACATATTTAAAGAGAGGCCGCGCTGTTTGGTACCAGACAGGCTGAGAATTCTTGGGGCAGACCATGTCGCTATTGGTCACAAAGAAAATTACAGAACATATACATTAGGTTTTAAAAGATTTAAATGGTCCTCTGAAGCAAAGAAACTTTCAAGAAAAAAAAATAAATTCTTCTGCCTTGCAAAGAGAAATAAAAATCATTAATAAAAAATGATTCAAAAAAGTGATTTTAAAAAAAATATATTAAATGATTTAAGACTTTTCATATGTAATGCGTATAGCAAATTTTAAAACTATTAGCTTCACCTAAGGAAGGGAGCAGCTTTACCTTGTTTAGGGCACACAGACCTGCAGGTCGGTTGCCCGGCGGGCCAGTCAGCCTTATTTAATCCTAAAATTATGCAATTAAATAAGGTTTAATGCGGAAAAATACTATTACCAAAAAGTGGTGTAATTTTGCATAGGCTATAATCAGGCCCTAAGGAACACTGAATTGAGTACTTAACTTTTTCTCTCTTTTTGAAGCTTATCGATTCTGCAACATTTGCAATATTTTCAAAATCTCAAAAACAATACTCACAAAATTTAAGTTGCTGCTTCCCCTTAACCGCATCCCCCCCCCCGCCCCCCGTCTAAATTTTGTCGCCGTGAGCTGATGTGGAATATGTTTAAATCCAGCTCTTATTATTGTTTTGTAATCTGTATTAATGCATGTTTAGTTTCCACAAAACAAACAACAACAAAAAAAAAACTTCAAAATTTTCGTTTTCTTGGATTTCGTCTGTAAAATGATCAATAATTTTCTTCAAATTGCCAGGCTATTTTTTTTCCAAATCGTAAAATAATTATCGTAAATTACTACTGTTACATCGTACATATAGGTTTCTCAGCGGTGAATTCTTTGGCACCATTATTTCCGCACAGTAATCATCATGATAAATTTCTAAAACATTTTTAATAGAAATGTACCAGAAAGATTATTTTTTGGAAATAATAGTAGCCAGTAAAGTGACCGATGAGAGCCCTGTTAAATAAGTTTTGATTACTTTAAGATCCGAAAATCTTCAATGCAATATGGTGGTATGAATTAAAATTAAAACTTCCTGAATACAAGTCATTTCTTTCAACTGTGTATGAAAACATATTTTAAATCGAAATAGTTGAGATTAAACACAAGGTAAAATATCATAGGAATACGCAGATTGTAACAAGATTCATCTATAATGTCTGATTAATAATGGAAAAAAAAAATACAAATATTTTAAGACATCTTTATTTCGCTTTTTCTAATTTTGCGCCCTTAGGATTCGTGCGCCTGGAGCAGTCTGCTCCAACTGCTCCACGGTAGCTACGCCCCTGACGCGAAACGCATTTAAAGGTGATAATTACGTCATATGTAAAATGTCTTAATATTAAATATCGTCATATTTAAATTGTCTGAAATAATTAAATTATTAGACGTGAAAAACTTTTAATGGTGAATATTAGGTCGTATTTAAAAAGCTCAAAAAATATTCCCAAACACTTTTAAATTAAATAATATATGTACTCGTTTAATTATAATAAATTAATTTCCAAACATTTTCCGTTAGTCAGCCACAGGTGAAAAATCGCCAAATATTAGTTATGCTTTATAACTGTTAAAAAGAAATAAAACAATGGAATTAATTATGTGAAAAAAAACCACTATAGCCAAAATATGAAAACGGAATGTGAAACTGCAACAATAGCCCGGTGGTTAGGGGGTTGAATTCGGAATTACTTACCCGGTAATTCTCCGCCAACTTCAACCTCGCGTTTCGGAGCTTAACTCTCGGTTGAATGCGAAATCCAATTCTCCGTTTACCCAACCTGACGAAATTCGAGGTAAATACTAACCTGGGGTTGACCTACTCAACCAAGCTCTGGTAGGTAGGTTAGTGAACCGCGCATGCCTAGTAGAAAGAAAGATGGCGGTCGTTTTAAATTGTGCGCTGATGCTTCTTTTTTAAAAACAAAGCTTTTTAGAATTTACTAATTAAACGAAGCATTAATTATTAAAGATGGTATTATAAAAGAATGTGTCACTTACATTTCCCCCCCTTTTTTTGGATATTTTTGCTCTATGAATGCAAAATTATACTAATTTGTGTGTCGAAAACGAAGTTTCAAATTTTATTGATTTACAAAGTATTTTTTGGTGGCGCCATCTAACAAATCTAAATGGAAATATGTTCTTTCAATACCAATTTTGTAAAAATATATGATTCAAAACTCTTTCTTTCTCTCTCTCTTTTTTAATAATAATGAAAAAATAGAAAACAAATTTTCTTCCATTTGAGTCCCTCGTTCATAGTTGCTTAAAGCATGAATTTTCTACCGAATTGTGTATATGTGATCAATTGTTCATAATAGATAAATAATTATTTTTTTTATTACATACTTAGTAAGTTTGAAATAATGATTTTTGTTTTAAAGAAACATTTTTTCAGAAGATTTTTTTTTTTTATAATTTCGCAATACATCAAGAATATTAATACATGTTCTCGGCCTTCTTCTAAAGTTATTAAACATGATGATCTCTAAAAAAATGTGTAATAATCAACACAGGATTTTCTAAAGCCTCGTCTTTTTTTTTTTTTTTTTTTTTTTTTTTTTGCTACCGGCATGCTATTTTATCCAAGATATTTTAATTGAATCTCTACAGACATTTGTTAAATAAAATATATATGCATTAGAAATAATTATATGAAAATATCTTCATATCTAATATTCATTGTAAAAAATAAATAAATAAACGTATTGCATTATTTACTTTTATTCTACTTAATACTACTAGTTTGATCAGATAATTGTTTATTAAACTTACATTAAAGAAAATGATTTTTTAATCAAGATATTTTTTAATCAACTGCTTTTTAAGAATTTTATTGTTAAGAATTTTATTGAAACTTTTGTTCTGTAAACGAACAAAATCATGAAATCAAAATGGTAATTGCACATTTACTTATAAGAATTTTTTATTTAAAAATTAAACATGATAAGTATATGCATTTTGTTTATTAAACTTACATTAAAGAAAATGATTTTTTTAATCAAGATATTTTTTAATCAACTGTTTTTTAAGAATTTTATTGTTAAGAATTTTATTGAAACTTTTGTTCTGTAAACGAACAAAATCATGAAATCAAAATGGTAATTGCACATTTACTTATAAGAATTTTTTATTTAAAAATTAAACATGATAAGTATGCATTTCCAATTTCAATACTGCCTTTAGTTTCGTTATTGAAAAGAAACAGATTAAGATGTTGTCAAGGAAGGACAGAACTCGCAGAGAGGATTGCTAGGTCATGTGATTCCTTTGGCCAATCAACTACGCAGATTTCAAGCGAGAGTTGACTAACTCAGGTCGACTAATCGCGACTTGAAAGTTATCGATGAATTCGAAATATTAACCGGCGGTTAGATTTGTCAACCGAAGGTTTCTCAACTGAGAGTTGAACCGCGAGTTAAAGGTTGGTGGAGAATCGACCGGTAAAGCTGGAAATTGTATTAATCCCTTCAGTTTAGGTCTAGAATGAATATGCTATGTTTCCCCCCTCTTACTAGGTGAGCGTTAGGAAATATGTATAGAATTATAGTACAAAAACACGTTTTTTTGCATACCATAACAATATCTCAAAACAATTAACTCTATCAAAAACATTGTCAATGCAAATGTTGCAGAGCTTAAAATTCTGAGTAAAAGGAGTACCTACACTCAATACTTATGTTGAATATTAAGGTCATAATTCTACTTCAAAGTTTTAGACCCATCATCAGGGGGATGACCTCAGAATTAATTAGGAGAAAACTGGAATTTGTTTTAATCTCTTCAGTTTAGGTCTAAAATGAACGTACTATGTTTTCTTCCTCGTACTTGGGTGAATGTTAGAAAATATGCACATATTTATTTTTGAAAAACACGTTGTTTTTAGTTTTCTTAACAATATCTCAAAATAGCTAACTCTATAAAAAACATTGTCAATACAAATGTTGTAGAGCTTAAAATTCTGAATAAAATGAGTACCATCATTAATATTTTTGTTCACCATTAAGGTCGCAATTCTATTTCAAAAATTTGCCTTAATCGCTAATCAATAGCTTGAAGCCAGGAGAGATCAAGTTAACTTAACAATATCTCAAAATAACTAACTGTATCAAAAACATTGTTAGTACAAAAGCTATAGAGCCTAAAATTCTGAGTAAAATGAGTACCTACACTTAATATTTTTGTTCAATATTAAGGCCGCAATTTGAGATATTGTTAAGTTAACTTTGTCTCTCCTGGCTTCAAGCTCTTGATTTGAAAAATTTTGAAATAGAATTGCGACTTTAATGTTGAACAAAAATATTAATGATGGTACTCATTTTATTTAGAATTTTAAGCTCTATAACATTTGTATTGACAATATTTTTTTATAGAGTTAGCTGTTTTGAGATATTGTTAAGGAAACAAACAAAAAAAAAAACGTGTTTTTCGAAAATAAATATGTACATATTTTCTAACATTCACCCAAGTACGAGGAAGAAAACATAGTACGTTCATTTTAGGCCTAAACTGGAGAGATTAAAACAATTTCCAGTTTTCTCCTAATTAATTCTGAGGTCATCCCCCTGATGATGGGTCTAAAACTTTGAAGTAGAATTGTGACCTTAATATTCAACATAAGTATTGAGTGTAGGTACTCATTTTACTCAGAATTTTAAGCTCTACAGCATTTGTATTGACAATGTTTTTGACAGAGTTAGTTGTTTTGAGATATTGTTATGGTATGCAAAAAAACGTGTTTTTTGACTATAATTCTATACATATTTCCTAACGCTCACCTAGTATGAGAGGGGAAAAACATAGCAAATTCATTCTAGACCTAACCAGAAGGGATTAAAACAATTTCCAGCTTTCCCTAATTAATTCCGAATTCGGCCTTTTTTTGCTCCCCTACCACTTGGCTACAATTAAATATTTTAAAAACTAAAAAAAAAGATAGAAAATAAAATATAAACAAGCAGGAAGTAGGTAATCTGCTTTTTTCAGAATTTAGTGTTGCCCCCGATAAGGAAAAAAATAATGATATTATTATTACGAGGTGGAACCCGTCGAATTTCCACGAAAGAAAATGTTTAAGAAGGAACTGTTTTATTAATTCATAATAAACCTATAAAATTAGTGTAAAATGTGCTGCATTTCTATACAAAAGAAAGCGATATACAGACATAACATTCATCGCGAAAAGTACAAGGCTAATAGTATTCCGTAATTGTAAACATGTAGCTGAATATAATGTTTGACGAAATTCCTCGCATTAGTTCTTGACATCAGTATTGGGAAAAACCATGAAAAACAGCTCATAGCAGCACTACCTGTCGCATAATCTGGATCAAAATGTAATCTGCGCAAATTTAATTCAATTGTTTAATTGAATATGAAGTTTGATGAAACTCAGTACATTTGTTCTTAAATTAGAGCGGCCTGAAAATTTGTGTTACATACATTCAGTCAGGAATCGTACTCAGGACATCCAAAAACATAAATACATCAAAAAGTGGAAGAAGAATTTCACGGTTCTAATACTTTCTTCTTATGTTTATAGAAGAAAGTAAAAATTATATGTACAGTAAAACCTCTAAATAGCGGTTAGCGGCCACCACTGGGAGCACGATAAAGTGACCGCACTTCGGAGGGTGCCGTTATTCAGAGGTACCACATTTTAAAAGGTCAAAATTACATTACATTAAAATCAAAATAATTGTCAAAAATTACTTAATTTTTACAGTTAAAAAATACATACTATTATTTTATACTAATGAAATCACTTATCCGTTTTTTTAAGCATATCTCTTTCTCTATATGCATAATCATTTTTGAGCGAGTTCAAAATTTTTAATTTCTCTTTAGCTAAAAAGAACATCAGAATATGATTTTACGCTACAATTTTTTGGTAATTCCATATATCTTCTGATTCATTTTCGTCATCACACTTATTCTCATTGGCCTTGCTTTCAATCAGTTCTTCTATCGTATTAAAAGTAGTAACTGCCAAATCTTTATCTACATTCACGTACTCGCTGGATTTAATGGTCATTCCGACGCTATTTAAAATATCATTTAACTCAGTATCATCTACGATTATTTCTGTATTTTCGGATTCCTGATTTGGAGAAATCTGTCATTAAATTTCAGTTTGAATTCTATAGAATTGCAGCCAAAATTAACAAACAAACAAACATAAAAAAAAAAAAAAAAACTGACAACTATATAAAAATGTGAAAATAAGGAACATTTGAAAATAAAAATGCCGTGGGGTGGCTGTTGTTCGGAATTCGTTGTTCAGAGGTTTAGTGTAATGTTATTTCTATGAAAGAGATTCGGTAACACTAAAACATGACCGGTATTCGGAGGTTACCGTTGTTCGGAGTGACCGTTGTAGGAGGTTTCACTGTATTGTCGAATCCATTATCGAATTGATGTTTGTTTTAAAAATATGAATTTTGCACGTGTTTGAATATCTTAAGGTCAACTTTTTTCTTGAAATTTGCTCATCTTGATATTGATTATATCTTGATCAGCTTGCTTATATCTTGATCAGTCCACTTATATCTTTACGCACGAAAAAAGAAAAAAATGAATTCGGAGAAAACCTTTAAATCGGGTTTTTTAGTTCTGTCTGTTGTAACTACAAACTTTACATATACTTTTTCAATCACGTAAGCGACAACAACAACAATAATAATAATAATAACGAGCATTTCTATATTCTAGCGAATAGTATATTATTGACTAAAATTTGTCACAGATATTATCGTTTTTATACCAGTAGGGGAGATGGGGGATAAATGGAACATTTTTACAAAAATATTTATTTTTAATAATTTTTCTAAGTTATTATCAATATTATACATCACATTTCACACATTAGATATTTGACTACATCTATGCACAATATTTAGTCTAGATTATTATTATACAGTAAAATATTATAAAATTTTAAAAAGTTGCTCTCTGTCCCAATCATACCTATAGCAGGGATGAATGGAACACTAATAGGGATAGATGGGACACTAATAGGGATGGATGGGACACTAATATTTTTCTCCCTGTATTCAATGTTAGCTAATTAAAATTTATAAATATAAACTTAGATGTAATTATATTTGTAAGATATGACCTTATAATATGGCTATTATATCTCAGCGTTGCTAATAACTTCTTTTACTGTAGTTTTAATTTGTAATGCAAACTTCCAAACTTCGACCGTCTATCTGTTCCCTTTTCCCACTTACGAGACATTTTAGATATGAAATGAAAGTGAAGAATGTCTTTGAAATACGGCATATCTAATATTTTTCATTCTCAACTTATTAATTAATATGAATTAAATGTATTTTAGATATCATGCACAAATGAAATTGTGTCAGGAGAAGTGCGAGTGGGGATTTATTTAAGCACAAGTTCCAAATTCAATATAATTTATCCCATTTGATCAAAAAACATATACTACTTTTAACAATTTTATCTATTTTGATAAAGTTTCAATAGCAATTTTTTGATAAACTATTTAACCTTTATTACAATACAATAATTAAGATTCAATATAATTTTTAATGATAAACAACCTATATAATACGAGTAGTGTTTAATACTTATAATTAACATAAATCATTAATTTATAAACCTATATAATATTTTTTAGTTAATAAACAAATTTTTTAACATCTCTATAGGGATGAATAAAACTGTCCCATTCATTCCCATTTGAAATTGTCCCAATCATCCCTATGATACATAGATTCAATTGTCCGCCATTTTGCCTCAGAAATTATTATGTCACATTGGTTAATATTCATTTATTTTAATTACCAATATTGAACCTTCAAATAAACATATCTTATTTGTTTAGATTGTATAAAATATTTGACAACTTCAAATGTATTTTGAAAGTAAAAGTATTTTGAAAGTTTGAATGTAAAAATGGGATTTTAACCTAAAGGTCACTACTCTTCTATAAAGACACTCTAAATTATTGTAAAATTTTGCGCTTTATCAGTGTGTGATTTCAATTGCTTTATTTTAAAAAGTGAAGCATTTCCACCTGTGAAGAATTTCACAGCCGCTGCGGAGTGAAAATGATGCACTTTTACCAAACTTATTTCAGTTTTAAGATTTAAAATACACGCTTTTAGTTCATATAAACTAACGTCAGTTGCATCCGCTGAAGAATTCCACATTTAGGATCCAGTCTTAAACAACATCTAATAGAAAAGTATGCATAGGACGTCACTATCGCGGAATAATACAGAAAACCAGCAAAAAGCGATCTGATAAACTCGAAAAAAAAAAAAAATCGTGTATCTAATGACACATATGCCTTCATTTGTTTGTAACATTAATATGGCTATTTAAAATTAAATATAGTTTATAATACATCCAAGTTTTATCAGAAATCATTCATTTAGTTTTTTTTTTTTTTTTTTTTTTTCAAAATAGCACGCATTTTAATTGCATTTTTTTCCAGTTTTTATGAGAAAATGGCAACAAAAAATATAGTTATCTTTTATTTTCCAACTATTTCACCTTTACTTTCTACAGAAATGGAGTACTTCAGCTGCCACCATTAAAGAAATTGCATCAAAAACTACAAAAAATTAATATCTCAAAAATAAATTGAGATGTAGTTTTCAAACAAATTGCAGCTAAAAGTACTTTTTTTCCGTATACGAAGGTATAAAAATTGAAAATGTGCAATATTTAGAAGTTTAAAAAATTGCAGTAGAGATTATCAGTATTTAGTCGTACATCGTACATCTGCGTCGTTTTGCGGCTGGCTTATGTAACGGAACGCTATTTTTTAGTGACGACACTTTAATTGTTGCCAGAAAGAAATAGCATATCGGGGGCTAATAAAAACAAGAAAAAAAAATCATGCTTCAAGCATAGATTATGAAACACTCTCCAACACATTCAGAATAATGTAACAAAACTGCACCGTTTAATAAGTTAAAATATTACGTCTAATTCAAACATATGGAAACGCATAACACACTTGAAAACCCAATTTCAGCTGTTCCCATCTAAAATCGGAAAATTATCCTAATTCTTTGAGCAGACCTGTATATAGATTTGTATCTATTAACTGCATGCATGCCAAAATTCAGTTCAGTTAAGAAATACATATATACATTAGTTGAAATTTCCCTTTCAATAATTTGAGCTAATAAGGAGAATGGCACATGAATTCTTTTGTGCAGCCCTGTATAGAAGGTATAGAATTTATATACAAGTAGTAAAATGCATTAAAAAAAGTTAAATTAAAAAGCGCATGCCGAAATTGAAAACGCACTTCCAGCCATTATTACTCAAAGACAGTACTGTAATCGATTTCTTTTGTGTATCCCTGTAAATGAACGACAAATGCTATGAACGCCCTATTGTATGGTAATCATCTTGTAATGGAATATTCAGTGATTTATATTAGTTTAAATACATTTGAAATAGCGTAATGTCATTAAAATACTCTGCAAACGATTTTTCGGCATATACCATAATGTAATGGGTGCCCCTCTTGGGTGCCCCTGTAAATGAACTATTTATCCCACATATTTCATATACAATACCAAAGATGCTTAGGTGAACCTAAATAACGTTTATCAATTTCATGAAAATTCGAGTCTATTTAGGGGAGTTAGAGCGTGGGCAGACGGCCGGACAAACCGAATGCATAAACACTTTTCAACTTCAGTAAATAAATAAATAGGAATGCTTAATTCATCTTTAAAAAATTAAACTTAAACTAACACTATGTGCAAAACTACTTATCCCCTTGAGGGGCAAGCAAAAATGTCTCTAAATATTGAATTCTCACCAGAATAATCGAAAAATTTTATTTTTAAATAAGGAAATGCAATTTTTCTCCGATTTTCCTCAAAAGTTAAAAATATAAAATTTAGTTAAAATTTTCTGGTGAGAATCTTGTTTAAATTAGGTGGGATGTATTTTATCCCACCGCCCCTCAAGGGGTTAAAAGATGATACAACACTCAAAAAAGATCTTAAATTACTTTAATACCTTAGTACTTTCAACTATAAAAACATAGTCTTCGTCAGAGAAATATAAGAAATACTACTGTTATTAACGTCTAATTTTCAAAATTCACTCCTTTCGTCACCATCTACGTGAATTTTGAAAATTAGACGTTAAGGGTGTATTCGAAAAAATATTTTTCCACCTTCAACAGCTCGAAATTTTCTGAGACATTTTCAGACTCATTTTTAAAAGTAAAAACATGAAACTTGCTGGTGTGATTTCTGAAGACATGTTTAACATGCCGTGTGATTTCATTTTCAGCTCAATTAATTAGAACTCGATTTTTAAACAATTATTTTCTCAGTATGACCATTTTTTTCATTCCCAGATCGCCCGCTTCGGAAAATTCTGTTCAAAACGCCAACTTTGACAGCGTTTTTTACAGTATTTTCTGCATTTATCAAAAAATTAAGGAGCACCGCACATTATATAGTTTCTAAATAAAAGAATTTCCAAGTTTGATGCGTTTGAGAGCAAAAATGAATTTTAAAATGAATCAGAAAATAAGCAGTTTGGATCGGAATACACCCTTAATAACAGTAGTATTTCTTATATTTCTCTGACGAAGACTATGTTTTTATAGTTGAAAGTACTCAGGTATTAAAGTGATTTAAGATCTTTTTTGAATGTTGTCTCATCTTCAGGGCCGTAGCAAGGTCTTCAGAGCCCCCCCCCCCAAACATATTTTTCAGGGCCCCCCTCTAAGATTTTAGAGAAATATCTATATTTAATTTTCCACGCGAGTTCCATTTTATAACAACACCAGCGAATTTTCGCTGGTCGGATTTTCCAAAACGAACTTCAAATTGAACGAATTTGTAGTTGGGCTGCACTGCTTTCGGCAACGTACACCCATAGGGGCTATGTCCGCTCCGATCTCGAATCATACGAACCTTGAATTATTGTAATTTTTTTATTTCGATCCAGATTAAATTCAAATTTTCAACATTTCGTTCACGTTGCTACAGGAACAGGTTTGATATTCCTACAACGTGAATTTAATCAAAGGACAAAATTTAACTAAGAATTCTTCCATTTAGGGAAAAAATGTCAAAAAAATCGCCGAAAAACGCAAAAGAACGCCAAAAATTGCATAAAAATTTTTGAAGTTCATAGAGATCAAACTTTACTTATATTGGGCTAAAAGATTGAAACCGGGTTTATTTTTTTTTAACGAATATTAAAAAAACTACCAGGAAAGTGAAAAAAAGCTAAAAATCAAATAAAAATTCTCGAAAATCTTAAAAACAGCAGAGGACAAAATCTGGCAAAAAAGTTTGAAACTGAATTCCCTTTACAGATGTTATAAGCCGCTAAGTATTGCTCATAAACAAAATAAATAAATAAAACATATGGAAGTCGTTTTCGTATTTTCAATTTTCTCTGCAGTTTGACAATGACATCCGCGTGGCCCAGGCAGATTTTCTTTAAGCAGAAAATATTCACTTATAACAATTTTTTTCCTGCTCGGGTTGGTATACCTTTTATTAAATACATATATATGTACAGATTTACTGATTCAAAAAAAATAATTTTGGGATGTCGTTTTCATACATTCCGGTTTTCTCCAGTTTAAAATTGTCACCCAAGTTGAAATTTAAGAAGGAAAAAAAAATACCTTCGGATAGAAGGTACCTTTCTGTGGACAACGGAGATGGGTTTCCTAGTAGATAATCATAAAGACAGATGTTTGTCTGTCCAGAGATTTTCTTTGTCTGATCAGATGTTTTTCTGTTCAGGACAAAATTTGACAGGAAGGTTACCTGTATGCCTGAAGTTATGCACCTCGAAACAGGTTTTTAAATTTATTTATTCGAATTTTTTTCATTTAATTTTTTAGGCTATTTTTTGCATTTTTTCGAGTTTCGTGCTTTTCCCCACCACATTCATAAAAGGAATCTATTTTCAATCCATCTGTTCATTTTAGCCGAATATAGTAAAGTAGTCTTCTTCGATTTTTAAATATTTCGCGAATTTTTTATGTGATTTTTAACTTTTTTTTCGCGTTCCGACGTGATTTTATGACATTCGTAAAAGGAATCAGGTTTCAGTCTTTTAGCCCGATGTAGTACTAAATTTCGTCCTTTGCGATTTTTGAATTTTTCAAGAACTTTTTATTTTTATTTTTTAAGACCCCTGTGATTAGAAGAGATTTTATCGCACATTTGAAGAAATTTTCTTCTTTAGAAAGGAAAATTTCTAGAAATTTCGATCTTTGATTCGCGACTTCTTCGTGTTATGAAGGACAAAAGTCATGCGTATAAGTTCAGTTTCTAATAGGGAAAAGTACAATGCAGCAAAGTTGGCGGAACACTCCTGTGATTTGATTCGACAAAAATTCATCTTTCTATTTAGTAAGGATGTTAGGTAATTTTTACGTTAGATTGGTGAGTTTTCTATATTTTCGCGGAAAATGAGCAAATCAAATCAAAGCTTTTTTTGTGTGTGTGTTTGAACGGAAGAAAAAGTTACTGAAAAAATCCTTCAATTCACTGATTTTTCTTTTTCTTTTTCTGAGAGAGAGAGAGTAAAAGTAACCCAGTTTCAATCTTTTATACCAATATAGTAAAAATTTTGCCATCTGCGGCACAGATTTTTGACATGTCTAAAAGGGATCAGGTTTCAGTCTTTTAGCTCAATATAGAAAATATATCCATAGAAATTTCTGAATTTTTTACGAACATTTTATGTGATTTTTAGCGTATTTTTGTCTTTCACGGCGATTTTTTAACATTCCAGTTTCAATCTTTTGGTTCGATATAACCAATTTTCTCTCAGCGATTTTTGAATTTTTGCCCAATTTTTTATAAGATTTTTACACATTTTTTTTCGCGTTTTGCGGAGTTTTTTTGCCATTTTTTTCTGAAACAGAAGAATTATCCAGTAGATTTTTCTGCTGTCATAATTAAGCTGAAGTGGAAAAATAACAAATTTGTTCCTGTAGCAACATGAGCTACGATGCTGGAAAGTTTAACTTTTATCAGGACACTATCAGTTTTATCGAAAAAAAAATACAATAATTCAATGATTGCTTGATTCAAGATCAGAGCGGGAATATCCGGTACAGGTTTACACTGCGGAAGACAGTGAAGGCCCCCAATGGAGAACTCCAAAAAATAGGTTCTTTTTTTTAAAAAAAGCAATCAGCGAAGCGGGCGAAGCTCTGCTAGTAGATTAAATAAATAATATAATTAATGGATAGTTAACATAAGTAATTTATCGAGACAAGAGAAATTAAATGTTAAAAACGAAACAGGTCGAACATAAGGGTATAGGCGGCATATGCAATGCACATAGATGCCCGCTTATTGGGGTCCCCGAGATTAAGAAGCTTATATTTTTTGAACATTTGAAAAAAAAAAAAATGAGGCTTAAAAGTTTTGAATCTTGAGTTTCGAATTTTGCTCACTTTTAAGAGCGGCCCCAAAAAAGAAAATTTATAAAGTATTTGGAGCCTGCAAAATTTCTTTCATCTGGGCACCTTTAAAAAGAATGGTAAGCTATAGAAAAAAAAGAGCATGTCTGTTTTGGTTAAAAGAAGTAATAGTATTAAGAAAGTTTTTTACTTTATTGGGTCTCCCAACGAGATTAAAAAGCATATTTTTAAAACATTTGAATAATAAAAATTGGGCCTAAAAGTTTTGAATCTTGAGTTCCAACTTTTCCTCAATTTTATAGGGGGCCCCAAAAAAGTCAATTAAAAAAGTATTTAGAGCCTGCAAATTTTCTTTCATCTGGGCACCTTTAAAAAGAATCGTGACTGTAGAAAGAAAGTACATTTGGTTGAAGGAAGTAATAGTATTAAGGAAGTTTTGAAACTTATTGGGGCCCCAACGAGATTAAAAAGCATATTTTTAAAACATTTGAATAATAAAAATGGGGCCTAAAAGTTTTGAATCTTGGGCTCCAACTTTTCCTCACGTTTATAGGGGGCCTTAAAAAGGACAATTCAAAAAGAATTTAGAGTCTGCAAAATTTCTTTCATCCCGGAACCTTTAAAGAGAATGTTGGCTATAGAAAGAAAGTGCATATCTGTTTTGGTCAAAAGAAGCAATAGAATTAAGAAAGCTTTGAACCTTATTGGGGCCCCCAACGAGATTAAAAAGCATATTTTAGAAGCATTTGAATAAACAAATGAAGCCTAAAAGTTTTGAATCTTGTGCTCCAACTTTTCCTCCCATTTATAAGGGCCCCTAAAAAAGACAGTTCAAAAAGAATTTAAAGCCTGCAAAATTTCTTTCATCTGGGCACTTTTAAAGAGACTACTGGCTATAGAAAGAAGGCGCATATTTGTTTTGGTCAAAAGAAGTAATAGTATTAAGGAAGCTTTGAACCTTATTGGGACCCCCAACGAGATTAAAAAGCATATTTTTAAAACATTTGAATAAAAAGATGGCGCCTAAAAGTTTTGAATCTTAGGTTCCAACTTTTCCTCACGTTTATAGGGGGTCCTAAAAAAGACAATTTAAAAGAATTTAGAGCCTGCAAAATTTCTTTCTTCTGGGAACCTTTAAAGAGAATGCTGGCTATAGAAAGAAATCACATTTGTTTGAAGGAACTAATAGTATTAAGGAAGTTTTGAAACTTATTGGGGCTAACAACGAGTTTAAAAAGCATGTTTTTTAAACATTTGAATAAAAAAATGAGGCCTAAAAGTTTTTAATCTTGGGTTCCAACTTTTCCTTCCATTTATAGGGGGCCCTAAAAAGACAATTCAAAAAGAATTTAGAGCCAGCAAAATTTCTTTCATCTAGGAATCTTTAATGAGAATACTGGCCCATATCTGTTTTGGTCAAAAGAAGTAATAGTATTAAGAAAGCTTTGAACCTTGTTGGGCCCCCCAACGAGATTAAAAAGCATATTTTTTAAACATTTGAATAATAAAAATGGGGCCTAAAAGTTTTGAATCTTGAGTTGCAACTTTTCCTCACTTTTATTGGGGTCCCAAAAAAGACAATTTAAAAAGTATTAAGAGCGCGCAAAATTTCTTTCATCTGGGCACCTTTAAAAAGAATAATGACTATGGAAAGGAAGCACATTTGGTTGAAGGAAGTAATAGTATAACGAAGTTTTGAAACGTATTGGGTCCCTCAGTGAGATTAAAAAGCATATTTTTTAAAAATTTTAATAAAAAAATGGGCTTAAAAGTTTTGAATCTTGGGTTTCAACTTTTCCGCACTTTTATAGGGAGCTCTAAAAAAGACAATTCAAAAAGAATTTAGAGCCTGCAAAATTTCTTTCATCTGGACCCCTTTAAAAAGAATGGTTGCTATAGAAAAAAAGCGCATATCTGTTTTGGTTGGAGGAAGTAATAGAAAGAAGTTTTGAACATTTGGTTTCACCTTTTTCGCCCATTGATAGGCGCACCCCAAAAATACTAAAATGCCATTTTATTTTTAAGTAGAACTTACAGCCTTCAAAAACTTTTATAAAGAATGGTGGATATAGAAGAAAAGCACATATCTGTTTTCTATTTCTAAATCTAATCAAGATCTTTGACCAAAAAAAATAAATGAATTTTGATAAAACAAAATAAAATGTAATTAAAAATACATAAAAAAAGCATTTGGCTGAAAGGTACAATAGCTCACTACTGGGGCCCTGACTTTGCTCAGCCCCCTCCCCCCCCATGTGGGGGGTATGGGGCGCAGTCGCTACGGCCCTGCTCATCTTTTAAGTAGTTTTGCACATAGTGGAAGTTTAACTTTTCAACTTTATTGGAAAGTCTTAAAAATGAACATCCTGAAAAGTCGAAACTTTTGGCGCCGCCGCTCGGGACAGGTTTTGGAGCCTCTGAAAATCGGGACATCCCACGTAAATCGGGACACCTGGCAATACTAGTGACGAGTGTCTTTCGTAAGGCCTACTTCGGAAAGATGTCGCAAGTCATCTCATAACAACACTTTGACTACATTACCATTATATAATGTCATTATACGAACTCTGTTGCATACATAATCGCCGAAAAGATTTTGCAGTTTGTAACTGTTTAATATAAACTAAGATAACAGCTCGGTATCATGGAACATGGAACATGAGATGTAGATATGGATTGCCTAGATGAGAGCATCTGTACATCCAGTCGAGAGGTGAGGTCGTCTATTGAGGCATGATAGGGAGCCGTGAAAGAAACTTATAAATGTGGTTAGGCCACTTAAAGTTAGTGATAATAATAGAAAAAGAGAGGCATAGTAAAATGGTAAGTAAAATACTTATAGGGTAACAATATATAAAAGAGAGAAAAAGAGAAAAATGTAAAGTTCCAATGATCCGAAAAAAGGAGACGAAAAAGCTACCGGGACGTGCCCCAGAAAACCAAAAAAAAAAAGACTCTTTACAGAGACCATACATTTTAAAAGTGTAACATTATTTTGAATGCTTAAGAAGCAATGCAACAATTTTTTTTTTAAATTAAAGACAAATACAAGACAGAAAGAGAGTAAAGTAGGAGAAGAAAGAGGGAAACTCAATCTTCATCATCTAACAAAGTAGAAAACCTTGGGCGTTTACGATTAGGGGGGTCGGAGACCTCGTAGTCTGGTAACCCAGCTATTATATCATTGGGTAAATTATAGATATTTTTGTAGAAATTTTTAGCAAGTTTACTTATGCGTACTTTGAGAGAAGTGGTTTTTAAGTCCCTTCTAATGGTTGTGTTTCTTAAGTATCTGTGACCGTTTCTGATGGTACGAAGATTTTTATTGTGTGCTTTACTAAGAAAATCCATGTTGGTTTTACAGGCAAAACCCCATATGGGGCTTGCATATGTAAGAATTGGTCTAATACAGGCGTTATAGAGGAGAATTTTATTTTTGATAGAGAGAGTTTTACCTTTTAATAAAGGGGAAAGGGTTTTTGAGATACCGGCCGCTTGGCCTCTGATGTTGAGGAAGTGTTTTTTCCATGTTAGTCTTTTATCCAGAGTTACCCCCAGATACTTGGTGTGGTCGGACCAGGGTATGGTTGTATTGTTGATAGTAATGCGGTTAGGGTTAGTAAGCTTCCTAGAGAAGTAAACTGCAGCAGTTTTTTGTTCGTTGAGTTTAATGCGCCATAAGGTGCACCAGGCCGTGAAGTCGTCAATGTGTTTCTGTAAAATTTTGTATAAGGTGTAAGCAAAGTGAGCTGAGGCGTAAATTGCCGTGTCGTCCGCATACAGGGCAAGAAAGGTCCCCAGGGTGCGCGGTATATCATTAAAGTAAATGTTGAATAATGTAGGGCCGAGGACAGAGCCTTGAAGAATGCCAGCAAGTATACGATATAAAGTGGAGAGTATATTGTTGATGCGGACGCAGAATTTGCGATTGCTAAGGTATGAATGTATGAGGTGAATAAGTCTAGCATGAATTTTGAGCTTAATTAGCTTGTATATAAGGCCCTCATGCCAGACTTTGTCGAAAGCCTTAGCAATGTCCAGAAAAACAGCAGCTGCTGGAATATTCGAGTTGAGTTTCTCACTGAGAAACTCCACAACCCGAAGAAGTTGATGTACAGTGGAGTGTTTGGCTCTGAAGCCAAATTGTTCAGGGATCAAAATGTGATTAGTGTCAAGAATATCATTGAGCTGGGCCCTTATGACACGCTCAACTACTTTACTAAGAGAGGGAAGCAGGGATATAGGTCGAAAGTTAGTTGGATCAGATAGATTACATTGAGGCTTAGGGATAGGAGTCACAACAGAAATTTTCCAAGGGTTTGGAAAGTGATAAAATTTAAGGATAGCGTTAGTAAGATCTGTTAGATAGTTAATACAATTTTGAGGAAGGTTTTTAATAGCGAAGTTAGAGATTTTGTCGTATCCGGGGGATTTCCTGTTTTTGAGTTTTTTGATTATATTAAAGATAGTTACAGGTTGTATTTCTGGGAGTGGTTCCTCAGGAGGGGTACTTAAGAAGTTGTTGACAGTTTCATGGACATCAAAGAAATGATCCGGGTTTGCAAGATAGGGATTAGGAGAAAATTGATTTGCGTAACTTTTAGCTAGAGTTTCAGCTTTATCATGATCAGTGTAAGCAGTGATATTGTTGGTGTCTGTTAACGGTGGAATGGGGGTGTGATGATTGTTAAGTTTTTTCTTAATGGCCCAGAGAGAGTTGTCTTCCGGAGAGAGAGAGCTGAGGAATTTCCCCCAACTCTTCTGCTTTTCTTTGGCAATAAGGGTTTTGATTTTATTGTTAAGACGATTAATAATTGGTTTTAGAGTTGGGTCTCTATTATTTTGATAGCGACGCCGTAAGTTATTACGATGTCTGCAGACAGCGTGAATATAGTTTGGAAGAATGAAGGATTTAGAGTTTTTGACATACTGACGAGTAGCCTGCTGTTGGGCATTAGTGATAAGATCTTGAAAGTGAGTAACTGCATTATCAATATCACTGGTGTTCTGAATGGTTGGAAAAGTTAAATCGGAATTGTTCAATATGTTTTTAAAATTGTTCCAGTCCACTGCAACCAGAGGAGGGGGAGAGGGGGGGTCAACAAGGTCAATTTTGAAGCAAACAGGAAAGTGGTCAGAAGTAAGGTCATTAATAACGGTGGTAGTAACAGGAAAGGCTAAGTTTTTGGAAATGCCAAAATCAATGATAGAAGGATGAGTGTTATTGTACCCAATACGTGTAGGTTTGTTTGGTGCATGTAGACTAAGATCAAGGTGTGAGATGAGGTTATGTAATGATCTGCCAAAACCAGAGGTCGAATGACAGTTCCATCGCCGGTTACGTGCATTAAAATCACCAGCAATGAAACTGTGTGTGTGTTCAGAGAGAAGTTGTGTAAGGTCGTTGACTGGGAATTGTCGCACATGTCTGATGTAAGCAGAAGTAAAGTTAATATTAATGTGTGGCAATTGTACAACAATTCCCGTACAGTCAATACCAGCGAGTGTAGTTTGTTGTGTAGTGTAATGTGGGATGTGTTGTTTAATGTAGATGGCAGTACCCCCGACGTTGGAACCAAGGCGAGGGGTATGGTATAATTTATAGTTAGCGATTTTGATACTACCAGAAGTCTTATGGACTTCCTGAAGTAAGATAATGTCAATATTGGGATTGTTAGTAACGAAGTCATAAAATTCAGAAAATTTGTTGGAGAGAGAGTTACAATTCCAGGTTAAAACAATGAGAGAATTAGGGGGAGAACTACTCATGGTTGGAGGGGCTGAGCTCATTGGCAAGGGTGTCGAACTCTTGTATGATTATAAACATTTTTTCAAGTGCGTTATTAGCGCGTTTCGTTTGAGAGGCAATATTTTTGATACATTTAAGAAATTTTGAAATTTGGAGGATCTCCTTCATGTCTTTGAATGTCTGAAAGATGTCCTGCAATTCATTAGTGTAACTAGTGGTAGTGGTTGTAGTGGTCGGAGCATTAACATTGTCTGTATTTTCTTTGGAGTTATTAGTGTCAGCAGTGAGAGGAGGGAATTCATCTTCGACATTAGAGGTGCTTCTTCCCGGTGTAACAGTTTTGTTTTGATCTTGTGTTGTTATGGTTTTTGCTTTTTTAGTATAGTTATAGCCTTTAAAAAGTTCAATGAATTGTTGGGTTTCCTTGGAAACCTGTGTATTGCTGTTTTTGCTATTGTTTGTGTTTTTACCGTTTCTATTTTCCAGTCTGTGTGGGTTTTTTACACATCCCCTGAATGTGGCTGGGTGATCTTGGCCGCAATTGGCACAAGTGGGGACGATACGTCCCTTGTGTGGACATGAAGGTGTTAAGTGTTGACCTGCGCACTTTGCGCACTTGGCATCGAACCCACAAACTTCCGATGCGTGGCCAAACCCTTGACATTTATAACATTGTTTAACTCTTTGTTTGCTGTTAAAAGCCTCAATTTTGACAGAAATGTAGTGGATTTCCCTAATCTGGTAAATTTCTTCAAAGTTAGCACGTGGCATGACATTCACCATGTACATAGGCATGGGGTTACCAGTTTTTCTGTGCTTCATCATTGAAGCTCTAGTGACTGTGAATCCGTAATCTTTAAGACTGTTAATAATTATGTTTTGTTCAGTGTAGCAGGGGAGGCCCCTAATGCAGACCTTTTTAGGTCTTTGCTCCTTGGGATGTAATGTAGTGTATTTTTTTGTATTTGTATCTAACCAATTTTGAGTTGCTCTAAAGTCCTCATCATTTTTGCATAGGACCATCAGACGGTCACCTTTTAGTTGTATAGTTGGTTTTTCCTTGTTAATTTCCTTAATATCTTTCGCTAAGTTTGACCAGTTTTCTTCTAATTCAATAAAGAAAGGGTTTATCTTGTTTTGTTTTGTGCTACCTGAGCTACCAGGACGAGATCCCGTGGGCTCAACGCTAGAAGCGTCAATGTTTTCATTAGTTTGGTCCATTTCGACGCTGTTGTCGAGACTGGCCTCATTGGCTAAGTTTTGGAATTTATTATTCAGGGGGAGAGTTGAATTTCCCTCGTCATTTCGTCTTTTTGTACCTCTATTAACTGTTATGAAGTCGTTAAGTTTAACTTGTTCTAGAATAAAGTGAGCAGATTTTTTGTATTTTGAGAAACAAAAGACAGTAAAAACAGTAGAATTAAGTAAATTGTAAATGTTAGTAGGCTCCCTAACAATTAATAAGGCCTCACGGCAAGTTTCACTCACCTCAGACTGATCGCCTAATGATGTTGCATACTCAGCCTTGCTTCTAGTTTCCAGGATGTAGTTATCGACGTAGCTGAAAAAGTCGATAAACAGTTGTTTAGCAGATTCGTCAAACTGTGTTGGAGTGTCCAGAAACTGGTTAACAAAGTCCGGTTGTCGCGTTCCATTGACAATAGTTGCCAGAATACTGATAGGCTGGTTGCCATTTTCAACCGCCGCCATACTGCGCAATCATAAAAAGAATCACCACTCAAACAGAAATGTTCGTGGAATCACACAACTATTCATTACGAACCGCTATATAACCACCAGAACACAATACGTAACCAGTGCAGTAACACTCTATGAAATACCGCAAAAAAATCACATAAAGAAAAGAGCAGCACAAAAGTACGTCTTCTCTCAACGAGAATCTCCACCGAACTGCTCGGTATCTTCTGCATCTTATAGGCAAAGTGAGTGTCTGATCATCTTGGCCGATTAGGAAAGTTTCTATCTGATATGTTCCACATCGGATGATTCAGCAAGTTGCGCATAATTTAATCGCTCTCTCTTTTTTAAGATGATGCTGATGATTTGATTTTATCAATTAAAACAGGAGCGCGCCAGTTGTGCCCGGCGCCTTTATGCAGAACTCCAATTATCATGTTGCTATTGTGGGTTACTCGTTCATGATTATATCACAGGGTTGGCGAACCTTTTTATAGTCGCGTGCCGATTTTTTTTCAAAAAGCATTTTACATGACCTTGGCGTGCCAACTAAAAAACAAATTTAGTGGATTGAAAAATAATGAATCAAAACCACTGGAAAATTACTTAAACTTTTTCTAAAATGGGTAACATACATGTATATATTATAAGTATTATAATAATTACAAACACAATTATATTTTAGAAATTAATTTAAAAAAGAACGCATTAATTGTGTTGTATCTTGGATGAAAAATAATTAATATCATGTTCATGCTCAGTTAATTTTAACAGAATGCAAACTAAAATGTATTTATCTGGCAACTGTTTTCTACGAACTACGAACTGTTTTCTATTTGATTTTTTATAATATTAATTTGCGAAAATAATGACTTACAGGTATAAATATTAGGAAAAATTATTAAAATGGAAAAAAGGCTGTCTATTTAAATAGTTCTAAAATTAATTTCCAAGTTACTATTATTTACCGTCGATATTTCTATTAGTATATAACAATCTTTCCCTTTTGATAGTTTTCCAACATTTTCTTTCTTTGATGCATTTTCGAAATCATATTGAATAAGATTAAAATTTTTCAATTTCCAATTAATCGAATTTATTATCGAATCAGATCATCTAAGTTCGTGTATTTTGGGTAAAATCACTGTATCCTGATTTAAAAACTCAATCAACGTCGCACAGTGCCAAAATTATTCTTTCGTGTGCCATAGGTTCGCCGACTAGATTAAGGGGTCTCAGGACTCTTAAAATTGGAAAAAATGAAAAAAATGTCTGAGGTGTGGCGCATGATATCATAAGATATCTCTAGCGGGAGGGGGGATTTGTCTTTTGATATCGTTATCATTTTTGATGCAACCAAAATTTTCTTTTTTTTAATTCGTAACTTGATCTTTACATCAAAATAGTATGTTATCTTTTTTTTAGTCTGTTATCCATTTTTATGCGAATACAAAGTTATTATTAAAATCTTTAAATGATTATAAAATTATTTAATTCCAAAATATGGAATACCCCAACGTTTGGCATTCCTATTCTTCTGTCATATATGTATGCATATATAATCCTATAATCCGCTGTTCGAAAAACCATATGCGAAGTATGCTTGAAATTATACTTGTGTTTACTAGTAAATAAAAGAGAAATAATGTTGTCCACATGTTTTGTTGATAAGGAGTTCTGTCCCCCCCCCTCCCCCCGTGAAAGGGCAAGTGCAAGAAGACATTATCACTGTTAAATGCATTATGTAACAAAAAGCTATTATTAAATTCTTTTAAATACTAACTATTTCTTTTACGCATTATTTGATATAAAGGTATTTTATGTATTATAAAGCGATATTTTATTGACTTCTCTTCATTTTGAATCAATAAAGTATGTGAACAATAAATGTAACCCTATTTTTATATCACTCCAAACAAAAGAAAAAAGTTCCAAAAATCAAAAGGATTAGACAATGATAATGATATCATTATGGGGTGGGGGCAGTTGAGGGATAATAACGTATGATATCTTCAGGTGGGAGAGGGTACAAAATTACCAAAAAGTTGATAACGTTATATAAGTACAGCCCCTTACTTAGACATCATATTTCACCTTATTAAACGGGGAAGTTTTGTTAAAGTATTCAGAAAGTGTTTCATAATGTATGTTCGACGCATTATTTTTCTTTTTTGTTTGCCAATGTACTGTTTTTGCCGATGTAGTACTTACGTAATTTTAGAAATTGCTACAAGTTTACGATAAGTGATCTTATCAAAACCCATGACATCATCTTGTGTGATGTGTTGCGTGCGGTGTCAAAAATTAAGCAAATGCATTCTAGAATTATGCTGTAATAATAGCCTTGGATACGTTGATTATTAAGATCATGTCTAGAGTTCGTCGATCTCTTTCTCGCTTTATTTTCTTCTATCCCTTCTTCTTATCAAATTTTCCAAACTAAATTTTTTGCGTTACGTTTTCACTTCAGGAGTAGTATAACCAGGTTCAGTGTCCCAAAAAGCGGGACAGCGGCTTCTAAATCGGGACATAAAAAATGGCAAATCCTATGAAAACGGAACCTGCCTATAACGTAATTTTATCTTAAACATGAAAAGTTCATTGTTCCTACGTTAGGAATATCATACAATTATATTTGCTAAGACGAAAGCCTCTTTGAAACATAATTTTTTCCTATCCCTTGCGATTCCGTTTTAGCAGGTTTTATTATACTAAAAAAAAAAAAAAAAAACTCAACAGTTTTATACAATTAAATCTGTGATATCGGAATCTCTAGGAACTTATACAAAATTCCTGTTTAGCAGATATAATTGTATGGTATTCCTGCGCCACAGAGAGACAACAAAAGCGGGACATTGGCTTCTCAATCGGGACTTAAAAATACAGTAAGCCCTATGAAAACGGAACCTGTCTATAACGAAATTTTGTCTTAAATGTACAAAGTTCATTGTCCCTACGTTAGGAATGTCATACAATTATATTTGCTAAGACGAAAGCCTCTTTAAAACATAATTTTTTCCTATCACTTGCGATTCCGTCTTAGCAGATTTTATTATACATAGTATTCCTATTGCTAGGGGCAATGAAATTGTCAGTTTTAAAACAAAATTCCGTTTTAAACATGTTCCATTTCCGCAATGTTTCGCTAAAATTTCATTTTAGGAAGATTCCTGTATAGGCAGTTAGAATTGTAAGGCATTCCTTTGGAAATAACTATGAAAATTTTCCGTTATAGATAGGATCTGTCCTCACAGGTTTTACTGTATTAAATTGCACTCGATGCAGACTGATGACTAGCATGGTACTAAAAGAATTTGTGAATTGAGGAAAGTTAGGACTATTGGCGTCCCGCGTGGGACAGATGTTAGAGCTCCTAAAAATCGGGACATCCCACGTAAATTGGGACACATGGCAACAATATACAGGAGACTTATCTGCCTAGTGATTGATATAACATGAATGAAAAATCATGCGTCAGATATAGATTATAAAACGCTTTCCAAAATATCTGGAATACTGTAATGGCACTTCATAGTTTTATAAGATGAAATAATATAAAAGTAAATGATTTAGAAAACGGATAACTCTATTTCAGCAATTATCGCCCATTTCGAAAACCACTCGAATTGTTACATGAAGCCTTGTTTATAATCTATAGATTCCATATACAGTCGAACCTCGTTATCCCGACACTCTAATGACCAGAAAAAAGGTGTCTTCGTAAGCGGAGTATCGCGGTAACCGGATTGGGAGAAAAATATGTTTATAAAAGGCTATATTTTTTAATTAATTTAAGACAATTTTAAATTCATAACTGTTCTTGCAGTTTTAAGCAATAAAACGTTATTATTAAACAAAATTGAAAAGATTAAAAATCAGATTTATAATGACTTGTTTTTTTTATTGTTACATCAAATATTGATGAATTAAGGTTTACTTATCCCTAGATGTGCTTCCTACAATTCCTTTTTCAATATTATACAATTGTAACCAATATTAGTTGTTTCAGATATGGATGTTATATAATTTCCGATCATTTCAATGCAATGCAATGCTTCGGTTTTAGTCAGATGAAAAATGGCCGTGTAACCACAAGAAAGCGCCGCCTGACCAGAACAAAAGGACCGCAAGTAGCGCGCCTATCTGGAGCTTAAGTGGGACATTCATAGTGTGAGGGTTTATTTATTTAGAGATAGGATTGAAGTAAAATTTCTCATTTACCTCAATGGGTATTTTAAAAACTTTTGTGAAAAGTTTGGCTAAGACTTTTTTTGCAGCTTAATTTCCGTGCTTATAAGATCGATTATGAAAAATGGACAATTTTCCGGAGTTGAAAATTATTCAACGACGTAAAATCCAGAGCTCAATTACATTGAAATCATATATAGAAAATCGAGACTTTGAAAAACTGACGTGATAAGCAGAGTGACGTGAAAACCGGGTGTCGGGATAACTAGGTCCGCCTGTATATTTACCATATATAAAATTTAGTTAAAAACACAAACCAAAGTTGAAGACGCACGTCCTGCAATTTTCGCTCATAAAAGAGAATTGTAACGGAATTCTTTTGTGTGTCTCTGTAAATGTCTATGAAAAATGCTATGAACGCTATATTCTACAGCAAGCATCTTATTATGAACCTCAGTAATGCATACATATATGTTTCATTATGCTTGAAATAGTCAAACACACACATCATTAAAATACACAGACGATTTTTGAAGAGAAAACTTCTTTAGGCGCGTTGAGCTTTTTTTGAGATGGAGAAAAACCACTGATTTGGAGACACTATTACGTAACCGACATGGTAGCATTTTGGCACATAGACACTAGCGCGCCAAGCGGTGAATGACAGGAACTTTTCCCTCTTCAGCTCAATCCGCAAAAGAAGAACGAAGCGAAAACTCACTTTTTCTCCCGGCGTTCACACAGGAACACACACAAAATTTACATTTTCGTTGCAGTACGCTGTTATGTTTATTGTTAAAGACAAATACTTGGTACTTTCATTATTGAAGTGAAAGCTTCTTTGGGCGCGTTTGGCATTTTTTAAGATGGGAAAAACCATTGAACTCGTCACCGTAAACCTATCGTATCAGTTCTGGAATATAATGATAATAATGATGATGATGGAAGAGTTGTTGAAATTGCGGATGAAAATTCATAAGTTTCATTGATATTCATTTCAAAAAATACCAATTAATTAAATTTCATATTTCATGTTTTTGTAAATTTACGTTTTAAGCAATAGATTGCAATTTTTGTATGTAAAATTGTATGCATTATTTTTTATGTACAGTGGCGCATTAAATGAAAATTGCAATATAATTTTGGTAGTAATAGTTTATAATAATGAATAAAAAAAAACACTACATTTAAAAGTATTTCCTGCACAATAAAACATTTCCTGACGATTAAAAAAACACACACGTAATTGTTGAAGTTTTCACTTCTATTGGCACTCACGGAGTGCCACTGTTTTTTTTTCCCCATAGACCGTAATGTAAAGAAATTATTACTCTCTTCTATCTTTACAAGAAGAAAGTATTGGATTCGTAAAAAATTTCGACTTCCGGTTTTCGACGGATTTACACGTTTTAGAGGTCAGAGATTCCGAGAAACATGTTTTTACTAAATGTCTGTCTGTGAGTCTGTGAGTCTGTCTGTCTGTATGAGACACAAATTTTGTGGCCGCTCTATCTCAAGATCTAATGCACGGAATTTAATAAAAAATTATAGTCAAGTTGTCCCTAATATAAATTGGTGCTGACTAGTTTTTGGTGTAAATTGCCCAACAGGTGGCGCTGCTATGCTGCATTTTTCGCAATTTCAGCAATAGCTCTATCTCAAGAACTAATGCACGGATTTTCATAAAACTTCAAATTCAGTAATTCTATGACATGAATTAGTGCTGGTAACGTTTTGGTGTAAATCGCCCAACAGATGGCGCTGCTATGCTGCATTTTGCAGCATTTACACGATTTTCGTAATAGCTCTATCTCAAGAAATAATGCACGGATTTTCATTAAACTTCAGATTCAGTTAGTCCTTGACATGACCTGACGTTTTTTACCTTTTGGTGTAAATCGCTCATCAGGTGGCGCTTCTATGCTGCATTTTTTGTGATTTCCGCAATAGCTCTATCTCAAGAACTAATGCATGTGTTTTCAACAAACTTCAGATTCAGGTATGCCTGGATATGAATTAGTGCTGTTTATGTTTTGGTGTAAATCGCTCAACAGGTAGCGCTGCTATGCAGCATTTTTCTCAATTTCCACAATAGCCCAATCTCCAGAACTAATGCACGGATTTCCATCAAACTTCAGATTCAGTTAGTCCTTGACATGAATATACGTTTTATACATTTTGGTGTAAATCGCTCAACAGGTGGCGCTGCTATGCTGCATTTTTTGTGATTTCCGCAATAGCTCTATCTCAAGAACTAATGCTTGCATTTTCAACAAACTTCAGATTCCGGCATACCTTGATATGAATTAGTGCTGTTTATATTTTGGTGCAAATCGCTCAACAGGTGGCGCTGCTATGCTGCATTTTTCAGAATTTCCATTATAGTTCTATCTCAATAACTAATGCACGAATTTTCATCAAACTTCAAATTCAGATATACTTTGATATGAATTGGTGCTAAATTGATGTAATTTCTTGTACTATTTAAATGATTTAATTGACGTGATTTTTATAGAAGAAAGTTTTGTGATGGCCACAACATACTAGTTTTTTTAGTATCTCTGTAAACAAATTCTAAAGGCTACATACTTCATTTTCAATTGCAAACATGCCATAATTATCCTCAATAACATCTATCAATTACATGGCAATCCGAATATATTTACGAGTGTAAAAGCGCGGACAGACAGCAGACAAACCGAAGTTATAAACAATTTTTAACTATGCTAGAAACTGTTAAAATTACTTGGTTTAACAATCTAATTTGCAGTGTACAAACGCTTCTGTCATTATTAATGCTTTATTTATTGCATTAATTGGATATAACTTAAAATTAAAATGTTACAAAATGAACAAAAAATGTTTTTGAAAAATCATTTTCTTAACTGCTTGGCAGGTAAGAGGCATAGTGTTGTAGGGTAGAGGCAGGGGCGTAGTTACAAATATTTTTCGGGGGGGGGGAGGGAATTCAAAAATTTCCCAACTTATAATTCAAAAATTTCCCAACTTGAAACAAATTGCTTTATTTTCCAAATGAAATGATATGTGCAATGCATGTTTATGATAATGATACATATACGTAAAAAATACTGGCATAGATGCCGTATCTTCCCTCAGCCGTTGTTGCTTTGAATTGTTTGGCGATTTTTTGTTGGCGTGTTGGCGGTGTTTACGATGAGAAGCTTAGAATTTTGTGCATGTATTTTGATATCGTGTATCGTGTTCTATCGTTGTCTTTTTATTTTTATGTTAAATTTATTGGATGTATTTCATTGACTATAGTTTCTGTAGTCCGTTTAAACGCTCTTGCTGAAGTAATTAAGAAATATGAGGAAATTTTGACAAGAAAGGGAGGTTTATTTATAGCGTGTCAATGCGTATTAAGCCTATTTTGGAAAATGACGGCGGTGTTATGAGAGATATTTTGTGCTGGAGGCTTCAAGAAAGCAGATGTCTGTTAAGGTATGTTGATAATTTTATGTATATTTTGTTGCTTTAAGAGTTTTTTACATTTTGAGATTGCTACAAAACGAGAACTGCTGAATTTTGAGAATGCTATACCGCGAAAAATGCTGAATTCGGCGATGTTTTTTTTTCGGTAAATGTGCGCGAAGCGCTCATACAACTATTGCTGATTGCCACTTCATGGAGTTTCGTTTTTTATGTATATTTTGCTGCTTTAAGAGTTTTTTACGGTTTGAGATTGCTACAAAACAAGAACTGCTGAATTTTAAGAATGCTATGCCGCGAGAAATGCTGAATTCGGCGGTGTTTTTTTTTCGGTAAATGTGCGCGAAGCGCTCATACAAGGATTACTGATTGCCAGTTTAGCGAATTTTGTTTGTTATTTACATTTTATTTTCGTTAACCCAAAACATGCGTATAAACCAGTGCTTGGCGACATTTACTACTTGGCAGAAAAGGGGTTTTCACGCCAAGAATTCCAAGATGGCGGCCGTGGGGAACTTATGACATCTGTTCCAAAATACTTTCCAAAGAAAAATACAGAAATGAATAGTTAAGGAAGCAAATTTAAACATTACAGTAAATGTAAGATTTAAACATAGAAAAATTGTAGAGAAAATCAGCATTAGTTTAAGGATTGCAAATTTTTTGTCTTCTATTACGTACGATTCATAATCGAGTCATAACTAAAATATCGTCATGTTATTTTGAGAAAGGAACAAATATTTGGAAGAAATAAAGGGAATGGATTAGAGACACTGTTGACGGACAACAGTAGGGAAATTCAGGTCTAGTAGATGTATGATATTTTCGTCGCACAGAGATAGACAAATTGAGTCTGGCTGCTTTTTGTACTTGTTTTGATAATTTAACCTGTTTACTGTTACAGAACTTAGAAAGGCATTTAGCAAAACAATAAAAATTTCATATTTTTTTTTATTATTAAAAAACAGCGACGCTAAATGGCGCTGCGGTTTCCTTACTGCTCGTATTTCTGTAGCTGTCAGAAAGCTATCAGAGATGCCAGGAATCTTCCAGAGCGTGAGGAATTCCATGCGACGCCGCTGTCAAGCTTACCGGACTACTTCTGGTCGTAATTTCGAACACCTTTTGTAGCAAAACCTTTAAATAAACTATTTTCTGTCACATTAACGTGTTGCTGTTTCTCTGCTTCTTTCTGTTGCTTTTTTCTCTGCTTCTTTTAACCATAACTCGCAAAAAAGGCATTTCCAACGTTACATTCCTATGTGATTCCGAGTCGTCTTTGCATCCCTAACACTTCCTGGAAGTATGTTGGTCCGGTAGTAAAACACCCAGGAGTAATGTCATTGAAATGTCGGAGATGTGTCGGAAGCGCCCTCTATCAAAAAATGAGGACACTAAAGCTGTACGTCATTTTGAATAAAATAATTACCAAAGGCATGACCTACACGCAAATCGCAACAAAATCGATTAGTTTGTTCATTGTTTATGAGCGTTTAAAATCCCCCCCTCTGTTCACAGTTCAATTTTGCTAGTTACCCGAAAATTTAAGTTAAAGTCTAAACTTTAGAAAATTTTTAACCCCATACAAAAAATAACGGTAAAAAGTAGTTGATCGTTACTCTAAAGTCTAAAGCGCCCTCTATCGACAATTTTTGAACGCAACCTTTAAAAAAAAATTTAAGAAAATCTTGATATAAAGAATGATTTTAGCGAAAACCGCAAACGAATCGACCCTTTTTTCTGTTTTTTATCATCGTTTGAAGTTTTGGACCTTAAACTTTAATGGCCCCTAGCTCCTACAGAAGACGTTTGCGTCCCATGGTTTCCTATTTAATAATGTTTGTCTTCATGTCTACTATCACCCCTCAACGTTCGTCGGTCTCGTAGTGAAACACCCTGTATGTGTCTATGCGCCGGCGTCACTGGCAACAAGTGCCAAATATTGAAAAGTTTTGCTGGAATGTGGTGTTGAAATTAACCATACTTATCAGTTGTACTTAAAGTATCATTGACCGGTCAATTTTTTCTATCGGTCGAAATCTCATAGCAATTTTTAGTGTATGTTTTCACAACGGTAAATCAAAGCTACCTTTTTTCAACTTTTATTTAGACTGCTAAAAGAATGTCTAAAATATTTACACATTGAGGAGGCATGTAGAATGTATTTATTTTTGATAGTTTCTGTAGCGGATAATTGAATTTCTATTTTTTGAGTAATTACAAAAAATAGAATATTTTAGAACATATTCAAAAAATGGATACAATAAGGGGTTAAAGATAGATTTTTCAGTATTTCACGCCAAATCTATTTTGTGAGCATTTATTTTCATTTGGCTACCGTTTTTAACACTTTCCAACAAAGTTGAAAAGTGGTAATGCATTCGGCTTGCTGGCCGTCTGACCGTCTGTCCACGCTTTAACTTACGTAAATAGACTCGGATTTTCATGAAATTGTTAAAGGTTATTTAGGATCACCAAAGCATGTTTGGTATTGTATATGAAGCATATAGGATTAATCGTTCATTTACAGGGGCACTCAAAAGTATTCTATTACATTATAGTATAAGGGGAAAATCGTTTGCAGAGTATTTTAATGACATTACGCTATTTCAAATGTATTGAAACTGATATAAATCACTGAATTTCACTACGATCACGTTAGAACAGGACATTCATAGCATTTTTTATTCATTTACAGCATAGGTTCCCAACGGGGGCGGTACCGCCCCCCAGTGGGCGCTGGAACCTTCGAGGGGGGCAGTAGCGGATCCAGAAGGAAATGATGGGCGATAAGATTGTCAAAAGGGGCTGCCGTGGCTTACCTACCTATTTAGAAAATTAAAATCTGACCTCCCTCCATACCCCTCTGGCGTTGCGCGGACTCGTGATAAAAACCTTAAATATGCCTATATTAAATGGAAATGTATACAAATGAACTTAAAGCTGGTTATCCCGAAGTGAATTTCTTTTACGCAAAAAAATCGACGCTAATACTCGCCGAAAACAAAATTTTAATATAGCGGCATTGCAGCTACATTTTTTTCATGAATGTCAAAATAATTATATAATCATATAATAATTATGTAATAGAGTTATCAATAATTCGCAAGGACTAAAAGTAAAGTTGAAAAATGAATACTAACGATTGTGGCTTCAAATTCTATACCAGCTCTCTACCCTGGACTGTTGACAAGAGTACAGAAATTTTATTTATCTTTCCTTCATCGGATTTGGCTAAGCTTGGATTCAGTGCAATAGCTAATATACTATTTAAGAAAAAGAACAGACTGCACATCACTTTGCGGTAATTTGCTGGTTGATGTTAACGAAATTGGAACTCGACATTAACAAATTGTTAAAACTTCCCCAGCCTGAACAATCGCATTAGATTTTTTTTTCTTATTGCTTTTATGCTTATTTTTAAATTTTTAATAAACAATTAATTACTACATTTGATGGTCATTTTAATAATTTTTCTACTTTGTAATTCTTAAGAGATAGACAGATAAAATAGATAGTGTAGGTAATATACAACAATATTTTAATATTTGGTATAATTAACTATTATGAAGGGGTGGGGCGTTGGAATTTTTCTTTCTCGTGAAGGGGTCTGTGGTCCTGAAAAGGTAGGGAACCTATGATTTACAGGGACACACAAAATAAATCGGTTACAGTACAGTACTGTCTTTGAGTAGTAATTGCTGGAGTGTACGGTTTAAAATTTGGTATGCGTTTTAAATTTAAATATTTTTTTGCATCTTACTCTTTATATATAAATTCTGTACCTCAAATACAGGGCTGCACAAAAGTATTCACGCACCGTTCTCCTTATTAGAGGAAATTGCTGAAGGTAAATTTTTAACTGAATATATGTATCTCTTAAGTGAACTAAATTTTGGCTTGCATTTAGTCAATAGATTCAAATCTATATATCATATACAGGGCTGCTGACAAAAATCGCAAAATTTTCCTATATTGATTGGGAACAGCTGAAATTGGTTTTTCAAATGTGTTATGCGTTTCCATAGGGTTGAATTAGACATAATATTTTAATTTTTTAAACGGTGCAGTTTTGTTGCATTATTCTGAATGTGTTGGAAAATGTTTCATAATCTATGCTTGACGCATGATTTTTTCTTACTTGTTTATTTCATATTTGCCAAATCGCTAATGTTGGTCAAAAGCCAGCGAGAACACTGGCCCTGTCTATTATAGATAGGTTCCGTCACGGGTTTTACTACATAAAAGTTACGCTCGCTGCAGACCAACGAAGAGCATTGGTACCAAAAGGAAAAATGTAAAAGAATTTGTGCATTATGAAAAATCGAGACTTTTGGCGTCCAGCGCAGTGGTTACACGGGACGGGTCTTAGAACCCTTGAAAATCGGGACACCTGGCAACACCAGTTAGAGGTAATGTTCCAAAATGTTCTGATTTGCGGGACATCCTGATTCAAGTTCTAAAGTTTATCCTGCGAAGCCGCTGAGCGGAGCACCAAATGTCCTGCTCCCTTGAGATGCGAGTCAAGTGAGCTTTGAGTGAAAATTGTGAAAAATTCCTTTTCCGCGCGGAGATTATTGTTACTGTAAAACCAGTATTACAGGCGGTTCAATCACTGGTCGGCACCAAAATTCTCTCTGTAAAATTAATAGTTGATTCTTATAGATGTCACTCAGCTAAATAAAGATATGGTAACGAAATTACTGTATCACGTTCCATTTTTTTGGTGGGAGGATTTGCTTTTAAAATTAAGGTATTTTATATCTTACTAAAACATAAGTGGGAATTTTGTAAACTATAAAATGTAGATAATAATACGTAAATTACCTGCAAATAAATGTATAAATATGATTACCCGAGTGACAGCGGCATAAGGAACGAAAATATGTTAGTGGATAGCAAATGGTAAAATCGAACGCGTAAGGGGGGCGGGGCATAAGAAGAAAAATGCTCTATACAAGTATCGAGAAACTTAATTTCCATGCTATATTTTATAAATTTGATGTGTAATATAGTGAAAACACTTCTTTCATGATTTCAATTTTATCTAGCATTGCAAATTAATATAATAATCCTTCACTGTTTTTTAACACTTTCCAACAAAGTTGAAAAGTGTTTATATGTATTCGGTTTGTCTGTCCGTCTGTACGCGCTCTAACTCCAGTAAATATACTCGGATCGTTCTGAAATTTTTGGATGTTAGTGACCTCTACCATAGCACGAACCCTATTGCAAATGAAGTTTGTAGCATGTTTAATTCATTTACAGGGACAGTCAAAAGTTTTCCGTTACATTACGGCCTATGGGAAAGAATCGTTTCAAATGATTTTTAATGATGTTACATGCTTTCAAACATAATAAAATTGATATGCATTTAGAAAGTGCACTAAAATATGCATTCCGTAGAATATGCGGTTCAAAGAATAAATATTATTCATTTACAGGGCCACAAAAAAGAATTCCGTTACATAATGATATACGGGTGGAAGGAATTGCTTCCGGCGTATTTTAATTATGTTAAATTATTTCATGTATAATGAAATTGATATACGTCGCTGAGGTTTACTATAACTTATTTCATGTATAATACGAAGTGCATAGCATTTACAGGGACACACAAAAGATTATACTATATTGTATCCGAAGTACTGTGCGGTAGCGATGATTGCCGGAAATGCATTTTTAATTATGTTATGCGCTTTTATGTTTCACTATATTTATGCATTGTATATGGTGTGTATAAATGCTGTAATTCATATACAGGGCTACACAAAAGATTTCGTAATGGTTACTGGGTATGATTGTAAATTGCTTAAAGATGTTTTTTAATGAATTATGCATTTTTTTACGCTGAGCTGCATTTTGTTTACTGAGAAATGATTGTATAACATAGATAAAATTATATACAGGGTCACGCAAAGGATTGGATACATGGCCATCTATAAATGATAATTTCTGGAAATGTGATTCCAATAGTTTTAAGAGTGTTTTACTTTGAATTAAACTTTAGCTAAATCGTGGCGTGTAATAAAGGTACTAGGTTAACTACAGGGTTGTACAAAAGTATACAAGTATGTTTCCATCTATTAGCATAAATTGCTGAAAGAGAAATATCAACCTGTTATTCGTTTTCTTGCTAAATTAAATTTCCCCATTATATAGCATATATACCAACCTACAGATCAAATACAGAGCTGTTCAAAAGAATTTGAATACATATTTGCTATGGATGGCAACTGCTGAAATCAGTTTTTCAAATGTTTTATGCTTTTTTCTAAAATGGTTACTTAGTTCTGTTATATACCTTATTTCCCTAAATAACGAAGTTTTGGCAAAGCATTCAGGAAGTGTTGGAAAGTGTTTCATAATCTATACTTAACGCATGATTTTTCTTACTTGTTATTATTATAAAACTGTTTCTCAGGAAAATGGTCCGTGCTGGAGCAATGTAGATAACACATCGGTCACCCGCAAGAAAAGTGACACATCTCGACAAAAGTTAATTTCACAGGAGAGGCAAAAGAAAATTTGCATGATTTTACTGTAACGTGAGATTATAGTACTTAGGTCTACATTAGAGATGAGACGGGCTCAGCCCGAGTCCGAAAGCCCGGGCCCGACACGGGCTCGGGCTCTATTTTTATTCTAGCCTTCGGGCTCGGGCTCGTTCTTTCTGAAACCGGAAAACTATATTTATTTATGTATAGAAAAGATTGAAAGAACTTTTTTCCCCGTTTAAAATTACTTTTCAAGTCTTTTCAATCTTAGATCAAATTTAGATCAAAATGAAGGGGTAACAAAAATCGTGTTTATTTATTTTAGTATTTGATTGCTGTTTCAAAAGAAAATTTGTGATGTTTTTAGATTTATGTGTACAGCATTTTCGACGACGATCAATTAATATGGCGCTTATCAAAACAAACACAAGCAATGAATTTGTTTTTATTAGGATTTTCGTTTGTGACAGAAGATATATTTTAATCCGATCGTTTATTTTTTATTTAGTTACCTAACACAAAGAGAATGTTTTCTTCGATTTTTAGTAGACCAGAATTAGCTTGAGGTTTGCAAATTATTTAATCTTATATCTGCGCATGAGTCATAATCATTCTTCATATGAAAATAACTTTACTGGGTATTATATCTATTTGTCATGAACTCTGCTCATGCTAAGGACTCTGTAGTAGATTTACGAGATCACTTTGCTTCGTAAGTAAATATAATTACTTTATTATTCCGATAGGAAGCAATCAGTCAGTGTTTCTTCTTTTAATATAAAGGCATCTAACTTTTAAGATAATGGTGTCAATTTTGTAATTTACATTGATTTTCCGGTTCACGTCAATCACGGAAGACTGTTATGAGAAAGGAATCGATTATAGTTAAAGATGTATCGGTAAAGAGTGGTATCGGGCTCGGGCTTTGATGACAAAAAATCTTTCGGGCTCGGATTTAAAATCGTCGGGCTCGAGCGGGCCCGGGCTCCAAAAAACGAGCCCGAACTCAATGCAGGAATAAAAGCGTAAAACCGTTAAGAATGAAGACGTAGGCTGAGGTAGAGGTCTGCACGGGCCGGAATTTCCAGGCCCGGGCCCGGCCCGGCCCGAACGAAAGCTATCTTGGCCCGGCCCGGCCCGGTGTAAAAATTGGAAGTTCGGCCCGAGCCCGGCCCGTTTGCATTTTTACAGTTCTCGGCCCGGCCCGTACAAAAATCAGGGAAAACAGGCCCGGCCCGGCCCGACAGAATATCTACAAATAAAAAAAAAAATCCGTTTTTTCTCAACATACAATTACGATTCTTTTAATGAATACTACATACATATTTATGGGAACATTTTGCAGTAAATATTACATTACTATGATGTTCGCAAAACAGAAAACACACAATAGTAAACATTAACGATTACTTACAGTGTTTTAGTCATCGTGCCTACAGACATTTCAAAATGGAAATAAGGATTCATTAAAAGATTAATGTAGTTCATCAGAATAAAGGATTAAAAACATGATAACTTTTGAAGCTATATAATAAAAAGTAGATTTGTGAAAATATTTCATTTTTAAGGCTTTTCTCAAATCCAAAGGAGGTACATTTCGACACATTTATGAATTCTTTTCTTTTCAAAAACGCGTAAGATTGGCAGGTATTCTTATTCAGAAGCTGTGTAAATGTCGTTTTTTTTCATAGATAAAAGCAATATATCTTTCTGAAAATACTGTCAAAGTTAGCGTTTCTAGTCGAATTTCCAGAAGCGATGGCACAGGAAAGGAGAAAAACGTACAGTCACGTGACAGGAATCTCTGTTATCTCTGTAAGTAATTTATCAAATATGGAAAAAGCTATTCGTTTCCAAATGCCTTCAATAGGCAGGCCTGTCAATTTTATGCCTTTATAGTTAAAAATTTTGTCAGAAAATGTGTCTGAAAGCATCGCATTGTTGAGCAGTGAATATGAGAACCACTTTAAGGTATATTTCCAAAGATACTGTTAAGAGAAGTTCATTATCACTATTAATACTACAAAACACAATGACTGTTCTACACATCCTGAGATCGATTAAGACCAGTTCCGTCCCGGCACGAGTCTGCTGAAAAAAAATTAAACTCGAAATTAGACATCTTGCAACTGTAGGATGCCGATCTCTACGATGGACATGTTACATTTCTGTATTGATGTTGTTAAACTCGCATCGGCTCGTGACGCACATTTATACTTCTCGAGAAAATCATATTCATTGAAAATGGCTCGAATTTTATCTGCTTCTCTTAAATTCTTATATCGGGCCGATAGGCCCGATTAATTTTTTTGTCGGCCCGGCCCGGCCCGTTGAAAAAATTGTCCTAATTCTGCCGGCCCGGCCCGTTGGAAAATTCGCCTTCATTCCGCCAGGCCGGGCCGGGTACGGGCCCCGGGCCCGTGCAGACCTCTAGGATGAGGTTTGGAGGGTTGGGTCATTTTACCTCCCCACACAATCCACCCCTCTTCTGTGGTCATAAATGGACATATAGCATAATAAAGTGATTTTCCGTATATAACTACACTTATGAAACTTTTTGTGTAGCAAGACGGGCCTATAACAGGCCTATTAATGGAATAAAATGCAAAATGATTTTTTCCGAGATGTGTCACTTTTCTTGCGGGTGAGCGATATGTAAAATTAGGAATATTAGATCTGTACACTTTACATATTTACTTTGCAGGGAGGAAAATTTTTAATTATTTTGCCGACCTGTGTAATTTACATGCAGCGGCCTTTCGTAACATTCGAGGTTTATTCATTTTTCGTGGATTCATGTGATTGATGAGGCAACTTTCCGTAAAAGACGAACTCTGCAGAAAAGTCTAGCTTATCGCATGCTAAGAATAGAAAATCCTCTCTAGTTTAAAATAAGGAAGTGTATATGCTTGTGTGTATGCGTGTGTGAGAGAGAGAATAAGAGAGAGATGTTTTTTTTTTTTTTTTTTTTTTTTTTTAATCTTCATATTTTTTGTTATTTTCTTTTGACAATGAAATGAATGAAATTTCATGTTTCATAAATTGCGATGTAACTTACCAAAACATAAATTTTAGTAACACAGAGATAATTTCTACGTGGCTCTCGAATGTATGTGGTCTGATTCTACAAATGTACAGTTGTAAAAATAAATAAATAAATAAATAAATACCCCCTACTAACTCTGCAACTAATTATAATAGAATAAAGTTACTTGTACCAAACGATTGGAAATAAAGTCTACTTTTAAATGAAGTATATAAAATTTGCTTAGGGAGTCATCTATAAATAAAAATCCGACCAAATTTTGTTTTTTTCAATGGCAACACCCAATTTGGGAAAATATATTTTAAATCTTCGGTTCAAACTATGCCAAGAAACGAAATTTTAAGTCATTTGGATGATAAGTTTTTGAATTATAAACATTGAGAATTTAGAACTTTTGTTGTTAAATTATATTTTTATATTTTTATATTTTGTTTTCGGAAATTATAATCCTAATGTGATAATTTTTTGTGTGATTCTAATTCTAAAAAACCCAAACATAAATACATTGCAATAGTTTTAAAAATTGTATAATATGAATTATGAATTACTAACTTAATATTCGAAAAAAATCTGAATTGCAAGCTGCAAATTTTTTTTCGTAGGTTTATACTTATTATGTCTTGTTTTATGTGAATTCCCAATTTCAAATTTTTCTTCCAAGTAGTTTTCGAATTATGATTAAACAAGCAAGAAAAATCATGCGTTAAGCATAGATTATGAAACACTTTCCAACACTTCCTGAATGCTTTAACAAAACTTCGTTATTTAGAGAAATAAGGTATATAAGAGAACTAAGTAAACATTTTAGAAAACGCATGAAACATTTGAAATACTGCTTTCTGCAGTTACCGTTTATAGCCAAATATGTATTCCGATTCTTTTGAACAGCCCTGTATTTGATCTGTAGGTTGATATACATAATATAGAATGGGGAAATTTAGTTTAGCAAGAAAACGCATAACAGGTTGAAATTTCTCTTTCAGCAATTTATACTAATAGATCAAAACATACTTGTATACATTTGTACAGTCCTGTAGTACAGTCCTGTAGTATTTGTACAGTCCCAGCACTTTGCAATCATACCCAGTAACCATTACGAATTATTTTGTGTAGCCCTGTATATGAATTATAACATTTATACACATCATATACTATGCATAAATATAGTGAAACATAAAAGCACATAACATAATTAACTAGTTGGATGTGCCAATCCCAAAACTTTCTTCTATCTTATACATCTTAATATTTCAAAAACTAGTTACGCATATTAATACTTCAATATCATTAGTTCAATACTATACCAACTTTGATTTTCATCTTAAATTCCTGCTTCAGTCAATTAAATGAACTAAAAACGAGCTAATCTATATCATGATATTTCTTAAAATTAATAGTTTTTCCTTATTCTGTTGTTATCAGATGTTTGCCAATAGCCGGCTTACCAGGAAGCGAGTTCCCGTGTTTGCACGAGCCGCCGATGGACAACAGAATTACGAAAAATCACGAAAAGTATACAAAAATCGCTATCACAGAGCCCCTTTACCGCGCGATATTTCCAAATTCAAGGAGGACCTGTTGGCCAAAGCCAAAAATATGCACAAAAAATTTGGTTCAATTGTATGCATAATTTTATACACTTTTCGACTGTACAATAAAGAAAATGGCACAAATATCTCTATTACAGTGCCCCCGTTCCGGCAGATTTTTTTCAAATTCAGGGAGGACTTGTTTGCCATAGCCAGAAACGTACACAAAAAAATTGGTTCAATTCTATGCATAAATTTATACAATTTTCGAGGTACAATAATGAAAATGGCGCAGAGATCCAATTATAGCGCCACCTTCTGGCGGTATTTTTTCAAGTTCAGGGAAGACTTGCTTGCCATAGCCAGAAACATACAAAAAAAAAAAAAAAAAAAAAAAAAAAAATTGGTTCAATTCTATGCATAACTTCATACACTTTTCGATGGTAGCATAATGAAAATGGTACAGACATCGCAATTATAGCACCCCCTTCCGGAGGAATTTTTCCAAATTCAGGGAGGACCTTCGTGCCATGACCAAAAGCAAACACAAAAAATTTGGATCAATTCTATGCATAACTTCATACACTTTTCGATGGTACAATATTCAAAATGGCACAAAAATCGCTATTACAGCGCCCCTTACAGGTGATTTTTTCCAAATTAAGGAAGGACCTGCTTGCCATAGCCAAGAACTTAAAATAAAAATTTGGTTCAATTCTATGCATAACTTCATACACTTTCAGATGGCATAATATTCAAAATCGCACAAAAATCGCTATTACAGCGCCCCCTACCGGCGAATTTTTTTCCAATTTCAGGGAGGATCTGCTTGCCATAGCCAAAAACTTAAAATAAAAATTTGGTTCAATTCTATGCATAAATTCATACACTTTTGGATGATACAATATTTAAAATCGCACAAAAATCGCTATTACAGCGCCCCCTACCGACGAATTTTTTTCCAATTTCAGGGAGGATCTGCTTGCCATAGCCAAAAACTTAAAATAAAAATTTGGTTCAATTCTATGCATAAATTCATACACTTTTGGATGATGCAATATTCAAAATCGCACAAAAATCGCTGTTATAGCGCCACCTACCGGCGAATATTTTCCAATTTCAGAGAGGATCTGCTTGCCGTAGCCAAAAACTTAAAATAAAAATTTGGCTCAATTCTGTGCATAAATTCATACACTTTTGGGTGATACAATATTCAAAATCGCACACAAATCGCTGTTACAGCGCCTCCTACCGGCGAATTTTTTCCAATTTCAGGGAGGATCTGCTTGCCATAGCCAAAAACTTAAAATAAAAATTTGGTTCAATTCTATGCATAAATTAATACACTTTTGAATGATACAATATTCAAAATCGCACAAAATCCGCTGTTACAGCGCTCCCTACCGGCGATTTTTTTCCAAATTCAGAGAGGATTTACTTGTCATATCCAAAAACTTAAAATAAAAATTTGGTTCAATTCTATGCATAACTTCATACACTTTTAGATGGTACAATATTCAAAATTGCACAAAAATCGCTGTTACAGCGCCTCCTACCGGCGAATTTTTTCCAAATTCAGGGAGGATCTACTTGCCATAGCCAAAAACTTAAAATAAAAATTTGGTTAAATTCTATGCATAACTTCATACACTTTTTGATGGTACAATTGCGACAGACAGACGGACAGACGGACACACGGACAGACAGACATTTTCTATAAACATGTTTTTTGGGATCTCTGACCCCTAAAACGTGTAAATCCGTCGAAAACCGGAAGTCGAAAAAAATTTCGATTACAATACTTTCTTCTATTGAAGATAGAAGAAAGTAAAAATGTATTTCCAGCAATCATCGCTACTGCTACTGTGCAGTACTTCGGATACAATATAGTATCTGAAATCTTTTGGGTGTTTCTGTAAATGCTATGCACTTCGTATTATACATGAAATAAGTTATAGTAAACCTCAGCGACGTATTTCAATTTCATTATACATGAAATAATTTAACATAATTAAAATACGCCGAAAACAATTCCCTGCACACCTATATCGTAATATAACTATTCTTTGCCCCGTATATTCTACAGAATGCATATTTTAGTACACTTGATAAATGCATATCAATTTTATTATGTTTGAAAGCATATAACATGATTAAAAACCATTTTAAACGATTTTTTCCCATAGGCCGTAATGCAACGGAAAATTTTTGACTGTCCCTGTAAATGAACTATACATGCTAGAAACTTTATTTGAAATAGGGATCGTGCTATGGTAGAGGTCACTAACATCCAAAAATTTCAGAACGATCCGAGTATATTTACGAGAGTTAGAGCGCGGACAGACGGACAGACAAACCGAAGACAAACACTTTTCAACTTTGTTGGAAAGTGTTAAAAACTTCAAAATGATGGCTTAAGCGTCTATGACATCCACAAAAGTATAATTTGAAAAAAAAATACATTTTACTCATTTTATTGAAACATTTGATCTGGCAATATAGTCCAGGTAATAGAGACCCTCTCTACCTAGCAAAATTCATGGTGGTTCTGGAGAAAGGCTTACTATATGTTTTTTGGGTCGCTGAATCCGAATTTTTAACTTCCCACCAAAATTTCCCATGGCAACCCCCCCCCCCCCAATTTTGGTTAAAATGCCCCCCAAAAAAGATTTTTATTAAAAAAAAATGTTTTAGGGAAAAAGTATCTAGAAATTCAGAAGGTAGACAAAATTTGCAACAAATTAGATATATGTCATTATGACTTAGGATGAAGGGGAAAGGGGGATCTGTCTCGGAACATGCGTACGGGGCTGCGTAAACTAAGTTGCGCAATTCCACTCAACCACTCACACGTTTACATTCGCCCTCCCATCTCCCCTCTGAACTTTCTCTATAAGGTTTACTTTAAGTTTTTTGGGTCGCTGAATTCGAATTTTTAACTTCCCCCTAAATTTCCCCATCCCGAACCCCCCCCCCCCCCAATAGTTGTTTTAAACTTAAATTTCTTATTGTTTTAGGGGAAAAGCATTACGAAATTCAGAAACTAGACAAAATTTTCAACAAATAGGATATATGACATTATGACGTAGGATGAACGGGGAGGGAAGGGCTGCCTCTGAACATGCATTGCGGCGCTAAGTGCACTAAGTTATGAAGTCCAGGCAATAGGGGATTTTACCTGGAAAAATTAATACTAGTTCTGGATTTCGACTCACTTTATGTTTTTTGGGTCGCTGAATCCGAATTTGTAACTTCCCACCAAAATTTCACCCGGCAACCCCTCAAAAAATTGATTTTTTGAAAAAATTTGGTTTTTGAGAAAAGCGCGCGGGGAATGTTCCGAGGCAGCACCTTCTCTACCCGTTTATCCTACGTCATAATGTCATATATCCTATTTGTTGAAAATTTTGTCTAGTTTCTGAATTTCGTAATGCTTTTCCCCTAAAACAATAAGAAATTTAAGTTAATAACAACTATTTTTTTTTTTGGGGGGGGGGGTTTCGGGGAGGAAAATTTTGGGGGTAAGTTAAAAATTCGGATTCAGCGACCCAAAAAACTTAAAGTGAACTTTATAAGGAAAGTTCGTAGGGGAGATGGGAGGGCGAATGTAAACGTGTGAGTGGTTAAGTGGAATTGCGCAACTTAGTCCACGCAGCACCGCGCACATGTTCCGAGGCAGTTCCCCCCTTCCCCTTCATCCTAAGTCATAATGCCATATATCTAATTTCTTGCAAATTTTGTCTACTTTCTGAATTTCTAGATACTTTTTCCCTAAAATATTTTTTTTAATAAAAATCTTTTTTGGGTGGCTTTTTACCAAAATTTGAGGGGGGGGGGGTGCCGAGGGAAATTTTGGTGGGAAGTTACAAATTCGGATTTAGCGATCCAAAAAACATAAAGTAAGCCGATTTCCAGAACTACCATTAATTTTGCTAGGTAAAATTCCCTATTGCCTGGACTAAATGGTCGAAACATATTAAGAAAGTGAAATGTTCAAATTTTCACGAAATAATGCCTTAATAGAAGTGACATAGTCACCCTGTAGCATTTCTACATCATACGAATTTCATGAAAATTTGGATTTATGCTAATTAAAGGGTGTAGAATTTATTTATGATGTCAAACTTGGGTATTGCTATTGAAAAAAACAAAGTGGGGGTTCCTTTTTATATGTAGATGATCTCCTAACCAAATTTTATGTGCATCATTTAAAAGTTGACTTTATTTCCAATCGTTTGGTACCAGTAACTTTCGTCTACAATATTTTTTTGCAAAGTTAGTAGGGGGGGTTTACATTTTTTTTTTCCCACGACTATACAAAATTTCTAGATAGCTCTAGGGAAGTGAGTGAAAAATCGATTAAAAATTTTTATCTTTACATTCATGAATCAAATTAAGTTAAATAATATAGTGTAATTAAAAAACCCAGTAACTAAATATGTACTTATTTTAATAAATACGATTCGTTTTATCTTGTAGATTTTAACACAAAATGAGAAGCAAACGTAGCTGGAGCAACGTCCGTCCATCCAGATTAGCCGCTGGTACCGTAAATCCCATCCGGCAGTTTGTGGAAAAATTGAAAAAACCAAATGCAGAGAAACCAGTCATTGCTCTATCTATTGGTGAGTTATTTTCCTTATCCTCTCCAAAACCTGTAAAAGAAAAAATATATAATTAACTAGAACGAATCATTGTATGGGATAACCTCTACTGCAATTTTTGAAACTTCTAAGCATCGCACATTTCCAATTTTTATGCCGTCGTATAGGGAAAAAAAGTACTTTTAAATGCAATTTGTTTGAAAACTGCATTTCGATTCATTTTTGAGATATTAATTTTTTTGTAGATTTTAGCGCGATTTCTTTAATATTGGCAACAGAAGTACTCTATTTTTGCAGAAAGTAAAGGGAAAATAGTCACAAAGGTAAAGAGATAGAGGGAGATAGATTGGAAAATAGTAGATTATTATATCTTTGATGTTGCAATTTTTCTATAACAACTAAAAAAAATGTAATTAAAATAGTGATATTTTGAAAAAATATAAACGAATGATTTCTGATAAAATATGGAGCTATTATAAACTATATTTGATTTTAAGTATCTATATTAATGTTACAAACAAATGAAGGCATATGAATCATAAGATATCCAATTTCTTTTTTCTTTTGGTCAAGTTTCTTGAATGACGACATCGCGTTTTACTGGATTTGTCTTTGTGTTTTATTCTGCGATAGTGACGTCCTATGCCTACTTTTCTGTAGATGCTGTCTAAGACTGGATAGTAAATATGGAATTTTCCAGCGGATGCGAATGACGTCATTTTATATAAAATAAAAACGTGTGTTTTATGTCTTAAAATTGAAATATGTTTCGTACTATCTATATTTATATACTTTTTTTTTTTTTTTCATCGGAGGGCCACACTAAATTCTGAAAAAGCAAAATTCCTGTTTTCTAGTGTGTTTTCTTTTTTCGCTGTATCAAACGATCAAGTTTCGTTACAATATTCTGAATGTGTTGAGAAGTTTTTCATAATATATGCGTAACGCATAATTCTTCTTTCTTATATTTTAATCCATGTTTTTATTTTTTCTTTCAGGCGATCCAACAGTTTTTGGTAACTTGCGACCGTGTGGAGAAATCACTCAAGCGGTCATAGATAGCGTTCAATCCATGGATCACAACGGGTATGCCCCCTCTACAGGTAAGTCCTATTTTCTTCTATACATGGTAGCCCAAGTCCTACCAATACATTATGTACAAAAGCTATTATCAGTAATAATTACTAGCAAAAGCCATGCTTTGTTTGGATTCGCGAAGCATTATTTAATAAGATAAATATTTGAAAGTAGCAATATATTTTTTTTTTATTATTTTTGCATCTTTATTAAGCAAAAACGTTATTTTATGTTTTGGTGCATTTTAATTTTAGAAATGTAAATTCAGCCAAATAACTAAGAATTTTCTCGGAATTTTTTATTTATGATATAACGAATTTAACCAATTTAATAATTATTTTTATTTGTTTACAATTCTTTTGTTGCCACTTTACAAAAAAAAATCATAATATTATTCTTTTAAAATGCATAAGTATCGTCTGCGTAAATGCTTTCACATAATACGAATAAATTGTGCACTTGAATTCTTAACACTGAAAAGTATTTTTATAATTGAATGTAAATAATTGAATTTTCACAAATTATAATTCATTAAAAATATCCTATAATTTTCATAAAAAAGGTATTTTAAAAATTTCATAAAAGAAATCGTGAAACTATTTAATTAATCATGATTCTATCAATAATTACTAACTCTATGATTTATTTTTTCTCCTGAAAATATGCGTGGTTCATTTTTTATTTGCAAAAATGCGTCCGTAATGGAAAAACATCTAAAATAAATTAAATAAATTAATATATTTTTTAAGGTTATTCTGGAAAAAAAAAAATGTATTATTGTGCAAATCTACAGATCATAATTTATTTTTATGTTTAATTTCAAGTCAAAATACTGAATAGATTTTTTGTAAAGTGTACGACAAAATGTAACTTGTGTAGCCTAGTAGAGGATTCGCTTCGCTCATCCTAATAAACTTTTTCAATAAAAGAACCGACTTTAATTACTTGATTTTACTATATTAAATTTAAAAATTTGACAGGGACTTTTGACCCACTTTGTAGTAGTTAGATTTTTTTCAATTAGAGATTTTTCTTTGAAGTCCACGGTACTTTGAGTCTATTTAGAGATTGTTTTGAGAAGTATTTTTGATTCAGCCTCCTGAAACTGAGGTTAACTTTCTTTAGTGAATAGACGCTTGTTTAAGAATAATGTGATTTATTTCAAGCTTAATTTGTTAGTTTGAGTTCAGATTTTAAGTTGAAAACAATACCTGCAAACCTTCTATTTCATTTTGTAAATAAACTCTTGTTATCTGTTTTCTAAAAGCTTGTGGGTTTAGTCTCGGCCTTTAATGGCACCTCTGTCATCACAAATCGCATGAATAGATAGTATGGTGGCACAACTTATTTTATTTTTAATTTTGCTATTTTTATTCTTTTGTACTAAACATACGTACGGCATAAAGATAAATTATACGGAAACAGAATTTGCTTATGTATGCATTGCATACAGTAGTCTTTTCAAGAGTTTCACATGCAATTATGAACAATGCCTATAATGTATTGACCAGTATAGCGGTCAATTTTGATGAAGATTTCATAACATAATTCTTGTAACGTCAGAAAATGATAGAAAATCTATGCATAATACCTGATTATTATTATTTTTTTTTGATAGGCTACAGAGAAGCTCGTGAAGCTGTTGCTCGATATTCATCAAGAGATGAGGCGCCCCTTTCTGCAGAGGTAATTTCCAGGTTCTGATGAACATATACTATTTAGAACTATTGTTATATATTATTTTCTTGCTTATGTATTGTCTGTGTACTGGGAATTTTAAAGTAACATTATTTTCTTATCTGGACGTTAATCCAAGCTAGTGAGTTAGATAGTATTAGTTGAAGGAATGTAGTTGATCCATTGAAAGGGTGTTTCTCTTGCCATTCAAAGTGCATACCTGAAGATAAGTCAGACAAAAGGGTTGTCACTCACTATCTAGGGAGAATGGATATCACGGAATGTGACATTGGTGGGGACGAGGCCTTGCTGGCAGATAGGGATTCTCACAGGTAGGTCTCTTGGGGGTGATACCTGGGATAGAGGTCAGTTAATGCTTGCAGCTGGAACTGGGTAGTGAGTTGCAGAGGAGAGCTCTTGGATAGAGCGTGATTAGGTGGTGTGAAGCTGTTGGAGTATAGAGCTAATGTGTTGTGAGATTAATAATGATCTCGGATAACTCTAATTTAACTAGCGTAGGGTGAGAGGAATCTACAGTATTTAACAGTACACAGAAAGTATTTACTGTATTTAATTTAATGTTGGACCGGATCACCTATATCCGAGTTCTTAATTGTAAATATTGTCTGGTTATCTGTAAATAATGTGTAAATAAATTGTTAGTTAAGTTTAATTGAAAGAGTTGGTATTCTTTTCAACAATACTCTCATAGCGTGACCGATATCACGTAATCATATCGGTGGTGGCAGCATATAAAAAGTAAAGGAACATTCTTCAAAGTTGTGTGAACTTAGAGGAAATCCGACAGTAATTATACACTTTTGAGTTAAAATTTACTTGACATTGTGCCATTTCCAAAGACCTTGAAACAATATTGAAAAGAAGCTTACATCCGAAAAACTCATCAGCAGTACAGGGGGTGTTCACACGTTTTTGCAACGATTTTGGAAAAAAGAAATATATAAACAAAGATAAGAATTTGATTTTCTAATATGTTCCACTTGATAGCATTTTTGTTGAATTATCATATAACTTCTTGATTTCCAAGATTAAAAGAGCCTTTTTTTAAATATTAAGATTGATTTTGTTCCACTACTCGACCACAATTTTTCAGAGTCCATTCAATATTTCAGGATGTCGCTTTTAAATAATTTGTTTTAAAAATCGAAATATACACTAATACCCCGTTCAGACCGGATATTTAAGACATCTGAAGTCACACCGCTGACCTCACCGAGGGAGTTCCGCAATCTCTCTCAGTAAATTCAAACTTTTTATGGCTAGATACTGCCGCTACCATTCACTTTGATTGGCTGTGAAGGCTCACTTTAACTGATTGGCTGTTGAGGCTGTTTTAACTTATGCGCATGCGCACACTTTCCATTTGTTCAGGTCTCAGACACAGTGACGTTTAATGTGTTATATCCGTGAGTTTTGTGGTGTAAACTAGTTCTCTAATTCTGGGGTGTACCACCTCCAATATGGCAGTCTAAGATATTTTAAATATTTGATATGAACGGGGTATAATCCACATGTGACACGACAGTGGGAGTTAGCTGGGATAATTTAAATGGAATAGTCTCAGCTTCGGTTTTCTTTCTCTTTTTTTAAAGATATATATAACACTAGATTTAGGGGTATGGATGCAGCTTTATGCTGATGGAATTTAACACAATGAAAATTGTTTGAATAAAGTGCTGGAATGTCTTTTTTCAAAACAGGTACATATTTCTGAGAGTAATTCGAGATAGTTTTGACATTTTGTTCTTACTTTCCTTATTTTAATTTTCTCCTATAAGATAATCCAGCAATAATCATAAAACCTTTAGCAAAACATTCTTTGTTTTTTTTAACTAACATTTTAGCTCTTTTTCGGTAGTAAATCGATCTTTTCCCATTGAAATCAGGTAACTATATACAAACTTATCAGTTATATATACATGTATTTCGGTTTTTGCCCTTCCAAATATTTTTAACACAACAATCTGCATATAGGCTTACTCTGAGATTGAGAAACTATTGTGTACTCACGCGTTGTGTACTCAAATCCAAACTGCTTATTTTCTGATTCATTTTTGTTCTGAAACGCATCAAATTGACAGATTCTCTTATTCAGAAACTATATAATGTGCTATGCTTCTCGATTTTTTGATAAAGGCAGAATATATCGAAATAAAATAAAAACTTGCTTAAAAGGTGCATTTTTATACAACAGATGTTACAATATAAAAGATGTTAACACATATTACACTTTTTAAAAACTTAAAAAGAGTTTACAAATATAATACACGCGCCGAGCGCTTTCGATCAAAACCTTGATCATCCTCTGGGCCGCATTGAGTACAACTGATACGTCTCTAACGCACTTTCATCCTCGGTCGGACAACTGGGCAAGTCAACTTTACAGTGGAGGGGAGACAGCAAAACAGTTCCAAAAAATGGAGGGGAGACAGCAAAACAGTTCCGAAAAATGGAGGGGGGAGGGGGGGGTGAAGTGAGACGGACAAAAAGTTGAGCGTTACAAACCAAAACAACATCTATTTCAAAAGATTTAACCATATATTTGGAATGTTATATGACATATTATCATTAATAGCTTTATTATTCAATATTAAGATTTCAATGGACTCTTTTATCAACGACAAATGATAATGGGATGAAGGAATAATTATTCTTGCTTCATTAAAACGGATATTTAAATTATGCTGTAAGTTAAGTCTTGCTAACGCTGTGGAGGCTCTATTAAACTTAATGTCACTCATGTGCTCTTTTAATCTATCTTTGAATTTTCTTCCCGTCATTCCGACATAAACTTTTTCTTCTTGTTCTTCCGTTAACAATGGAATAATTTGTAAATGCCTGCGGTCTCTTCATTAGGAACAGGGTCAATCTTGCTATGGATAACGTCTTTGAGTTTATTTGTTGTTTTAGCTACTAAATTGATATTGAACTTTTTTACTGCATATCTAAATTTCTCATATAAACCAGGAATATAGGAAAAATTACAAAATTTGAGTTTATTAACTGGATTGTTCTTCTTTACTTTATATTTCATTTCGTAGACCAGTTTATTGATAAAATGAAGGGGGAAACCATTTTCTTTGGCGATGCATTTAATTTTATTTATTTCACTATCAAGAAAATTGTCAGTGCATACTTCAAAAGCTCGCTTAACATAAAAATTGTAGGCTGCTATCTTGTATCCAAAAGGGTAAACGCTGTTATACGGTATGGTATGGTTTGACCTGTTGATTTTTCTATAAACATTTCTATCTAGTTTTCCTTCATTTCTCGTTAACTCAACATCCAAATACGGTAAGGTCTTTTTATTTTCTATTTCCAAAGTGAATTTTATGTTTTCGTCTATTGTATTAATTTCCTGTAGAAATTCATTTAATTCAACAATACTATAATTCCATATGATAAACACGTCATCGACATATCTAAACCAAACCTCCGGCTTTAACCTACATGTATTTAAAATACGATGCTCTAACGGTCTTAGTTTAATCTCTGCTAGTAATCCCGATATAGGTGACCCCATTGGGGCGCCTTTTATTTGCTTATAGAATACCTGGTTAAATAGAAATACGTTATTTTCTAAGATCAAATTGAATGCAGATTTTAAAGTTGTTTTTATATCCTTGTTAAAAGTGCTATTGGCATCTATGGAGTCTATAACAAAATTCTTCACCTCATTTAGATTAATTGAGGGGTACAAAGATATGATATCCAGACTTGCGATTATACTATTTTCTTTTAATTTAGTATATTTGATTCTGTTAATGAAGTCTGCAGTTGAATTCAAAGCATGGTTAGACGGTGGAAGGATTGTTTTAAGGAAAACAACAAACGCTTTCTCAATGTTATAGGTAGGTCCCACACATTTCGTAACAATAGGTCTAAGAGGGAAATTGTCTTTATGATCCTTTACCCTTCCTATTAACCTAGGCGTGTTAACATTTGCGGTTGATAAAAGAGTCCATTGAAATCTTAATATTGAATAATAAAGCTATTAATGATAATATGTCATATAACATTCCAAATATATGGTTAAATCTTTTGAAATAGATGTTGTTTTGGTTTGTAACGCTCAACTTTTTGTCCGTCTCACTTCACCCCCCCCCCTCCCCCCTCCATTTTTCGGAACTGTTTTGCTGTCTCCCCTCCATTTTTTGGAACTGTTTTGCTGTCTCCCCTCCACTGTAAATTTGACTTGCCCAGTTGTCCGACCGAGGATGAAAGTGCGTTAGAGACGTATCAGTTGTACTCAATGCGGCCCAGAAGATGATCAAGGTTTTGATCGAAAGCGCTCGGCGCGTGTATTATATTTGTAAACTCTTTTTAAGTTTTTAAAAAGTGTAATATGTGTTAACATCTTTTATATTGTGACATCTGTTGTATAAAAATGCACCTTTTAACCAAGTTTTTATTTTATTTCGATACATTTTCAAGGTGAATGTGACATTCCCAACAATATATGATTATTCATATATATATATATTTAAGGCAGAATATATTGCAAAAAAACGATATCAAAGTTGGCGTTTTGAACCAAATTTCCCGAAGCGACAGACCCGGGAACAAAAATAATGGCCATACTGAGAAAATAATTGTTTATAAAACAAGTTTTAATTAATTGAGCGAAAAATGAAAACACATAGGCGCTTATAAATCTCTTCAAAAATCACGTCAGCAAGTTTCATGTTTTTACTTTTAAAAATGTGTCAGAAAATTTCGAGCTGTTGAAGGTGGAAAAATATTTTTTTTGAGTACACCCTTAAGCTATGAATATCATATTTTATTTATTTTGATTAGCTTTAAATCAGATTTTATAATTTTGTTTACAGTTCCTATAGAGATCTTTAAAGATTTTGTGATAGTTCTTTGGAGGGTTAGATTTTGTTTTAAAACATGTGATGCGACTTGATAAGCGATATGATAAATATTTGATAAGCGGTGAACGTTTCTGTTTTGGGATATGTATTTTTTTTCCCCAGTCAAATACAAACTTTAATGTTTTTTTTTTCATTCTTTAATAATTATGTCATTTATTTTACATGTAGAAATTTTTAGGACCATGCTTTTCATATCTTTTTTAATCTATCTATATATTATTTTAATTTTTCATATAAATTAATCTATAAATTATTTTAGTTTTCTCCTATAACATAACCCTGCAATAATCATAAAACCTTAGCAAAACTTTCTTTGTTTTCTTTGAAGAAACATTTTCGCTCTTTTTCCGTAGTAAATCGATCTTTTATTATTGAAATCAAATAACTATATCCAAGCCTCATCAATTGTAACTACATATTTTGATTTTTTACCTTCCAAATAATTTTAACACAACAATCTGCATACAGACTTAAGCTGAGAAATTGTTTTCGCGTTAAGCAATAAATATCTTTTTTTTTTTTTTTTTGATTAGTTTTAAATCAGATTTTATAATTTTGTTTACAGCTCCTATAGAGATGTTTAAAGATTTTGTGATAGTACTTTGGAGGGTTATATTTTGTTTTAAAACATGTGATGCGACTTGATAAGTGATATGATAAATGTTTGATAAGTGGTGAACGTTTCTTTTTTGGAGTATGCATTTTTTTTCCAGTCAAATGCAAACTTCAATGTTTTTTTTTTCATTCTTTAACAATTATGTTACTTATTTTACGTTTAGAAATTTTTAGAATCATGCTTTTTATACCTTTTTTGATAATCGAATAAGCGTATTTCTCTTCGTAATGCGCAAATACGTGTGCTTCGATCCGGTGTTTTTTTCCCAATGACATTTTAAAGCAAAGAATATTTTTAATGATGCAGACGAGAATTAAATCATATTTCGAATTGATACTTATTGCATGCAGATGATTACAGAAAATTTCGTTTACACTTAAAAGAATATAAATAGTTTAGCATTTATTTCCATCTAATAATCCATAAAGAAATAAAACCTATTCTTCCTTTCGGTTCGAGGCTATAAAAATCGTCATTTTACCTCGAGGCTAACGAAAAAGACAGACTACCGCGGTGAATCCCACCTGTCTTTATTTACAGACCGCTAAAGTGACGTGATGCTCTTTTCGCACACCTTCATTGGTGCATTCGAACATCACATGACTCCAGCGGTCTGTAAAAAAAAGATACGTGGAATGCACTGCGGTAGCTTGTCTTTCTCCTTAGCCTTGTTTTACCTTATGTTACGTCACAGGAATACTGCCTATTGAAATATATTAAAATTTGTGCACGTGTTTCTGGTCTGTTATAGTACATTTAAACAACCTTCAAACAAAAATCAGCCAAACAAGCGGGAAATATAGATCCTAAATTATACATTAAAAGAAGAATCAAAATATCTTTAAAAAAAAGAAGAAAATACCTTATTTCGGGGCCCGAAAATCAATCTATCCATCTCTTTATACTATAGGCTTACTTTGCGTTGCGTAGTATATTGCGTTGCGTAGTTGAGAGTAAAAAAGAAAAAAATCGCAAAATGTAGATGTAGCAAAAGATACTTTATTCTTTTTTCAAGTTATCTTTTCTGAGTTGATAGGCAGCCCACATCGTTCAATTCTCTTTACAAATCAAGTAGTGATGATATTTCCTAGAAATTGCTCCAATGAATCCTGTAGAGCTGGAAAAAATGTCAGGATCTGTATTTAACCCCTTAACGGTCGCTTAGTATTTAGAAAAACCATCAAAAAAGTACCTATTTATTTTATACAGAAATTGAATAATTATAAGGTTTCTATATAAAATATGCAATTAGTTTTTTTTTTTTTTTTTTTTTTTTTTTTTTTTTTTTTTTAAGGTGAAAAAAAAAAAAAGATGTTATAGAACAAATTCACATTTATGGAAAAGCCATTATGCGAGAATTCTGAGTTTTAATGTTTGTTTTACATCATACAAATGAATGCGAATAAGACCTTTATTTTTCACATCTTAGATCTTTATTTATCATCATCAAACATATGTTTACAAATAATATTGGAAGTAATATAATATACATTAAATTTTGATTATTAATAATTTTTGAGTGTGATATATTTCGTAACATGCTATATAAAGTCCAACATCACAATCAGCGCCAAAAACCAAACCGAAACGCTAATATTCAAAGACTTCACACAGAAATGCCAGTTAAATTTTTCTGGTTTCGTAAGTTTTTTCCATCAATAAATCTCCCGCCCGGAAATAGGACGGGCACGAGAAATAACGAACGACACTTCAGCCCGTGATATTGACGGGAGTGAGAATTAAGGGGTTAATTTTCATCCATGGGGATACCAGGGGCTGAGAGGTTTTTCTCTAAAAGCTAGTAGGCATAGGTGCTAGGCTCGAATTCATCTTGCTCTCGTCGTCTTAACTGTTCGGAGTTTTCCGTGTTTTTCTTCAAAACCACATAACTCTGCATAAATACGGATTAGTTTCTCTTATAAAGACCTCTGTGGAGGGCAATCTCTCCCTCGACCTATATCTCTTGCGTTGATAATCGACCTTAACAAACACCACCACCATCACATTCCAGGGAGATATCTTTTAGAAAAAATAGCTCCAGAAACAATTGATTTAATGAAAATAGATTAGGATAAAACAAATATTTTGGTGAGTTGGCGATTTTTAGATGACCCAGTGATTTGAAAAGGAAGCAAGTTGAAAGAGAAGTTACAATTATATACCAATCAAATTTAAGATTTGATTTGCTTTTTACAGGTGTATGAAATTGATTTACATTATGAGACTTTTTTATATCTTGATTCTTTCTTATGTAATTTTTGTCTTCTTTCAGGATGTGATTTTGACGAGCGGTTGTTCACACGCATTAGAGATGTGTATCCTCGTCTTGGCAGATACTGGGCAAAATATTCTTATCCCCAGGCCAGGGTTCTCCATTTATAGAACTCTAGCAGAAAGCCTGCGCATAGAATGTAGGAGTTATGACTTGAATGTGAGTGCAAAAATGATTTTCTGACACATTTATTGTCAAATTGCGACCGGCGACAAGGCTAGTTCATGACGTTTAAAACGTCACACGGTGTGGATCATCTTTACACGGAGATCGGTACAATGCGGCGCGCCCACCCACATAGCAATTTTAGTTTGCAGAAAATTTGCAGTACTCTTGCTTTGCAAACCTGCAAAATTGCAGCAAATTCAACATAAAAAGACTGAAAGTTCATAACAAGACTGCAGCAAGATAACGCAAACGCCGAAGTCACCACACTTTGAACTTGCAGCTAACTTGTCGTGCAAGTCAAATTCTTGCTGTATCAAATTTATTGGAAATTTACGGCTATTAAGTATTAAAAAATACTGCAAACTTATTGCAAAGTAGTAATCTTGTCATGCCACACTATCTGCTTACAATTAATTTAAATTGGCAAAATCCTTCTAAAATTTATTAAATGATTGTCTAAATCGTCTAATGTAGTTTCACAAATCCATGAAAATATTTTAGAAGATGAAATTTTCATGAATTCATGATTTGGGACATAAAGGGTTAAGCCATTCTACTTGGGTGTTGTTATCAAAAGGAACTAGGTCAGAAAATGGCACCCTGATATGAGAGTGGCTACATACGAGACAGAAAATTTGATTGGTTGAGATGATTCTGGACAAAAGCGAATCTTCAAGCATTTTGACGAGCCTGTCTTATCACCAATCTAATGCTCGTTAACTTATCTCACTTGTATAATCGAACTCGTCCAGGCGAGTATCACCGAATTCTGGAATGTAGGTTTGCCATATTTTGGACAAATGCGTCTCTCTAAGCACAGTCTGAGGATGGTATGTTGCCACTCTTATACAGTGGAACTCTAGGCGAGACTAGCTTATCAAGAAAAAAAACTTTTAATTAAAAAAATAATTTATATTAAAATTAAGATTATCAAAATGAACTGTAATTACAATAACTGAAACTTTCCTTGAATTATATCGCTCACCAGCAAGAAAAGTGACACGTCTCGCAAAAATTCATTTTGCGTTTTATTCCACTAATAGATCTATCATAGGTGCGTCTTGCTACACAAACAGTTTCATAAGTGTAGTCATACGGAAAATCGCTTTACTATGCTATATGTCCATTTGTGACCATAGATGAGGGGTAGATTGTGTGGGGAGGTAAAATTACACAATCCTCCAAACCTCATCCAACATCTTTATTCTTAAGGTTTTAATGCTTTTATGCACTTTTTTACTCCTGCATGCAGAGCTAAGTGCTGTAATTTCATGTTACAGTAAAATCATGTACTTTTTCTTTTGCCTCTTCTGTGAAATTTACTCTTGTCGAGATGTGTCACTTTTCTTGTGGGTGAGCGATATGAAGTTAATAATTGTTTTACGAATAATAATAACGGAAACTTATGAATTTAGTGCTAATTTTAGCTGCATGTAAATAAAATCTATTTAGAATATGAACGTAAATAGATTCCCTTTTAAAACCACGTGATATACAACTTACCATATCTGAATACTTTTAGGCGAATCAGCAAGCAAATCGATACGTTAGTATGTAAAGTTCTGTTCGAAAATAGTTATATTGAAAGTTTGCAACAGCGTTCTTGTACCAAACGATATTTCGAAAGCAAGCTTTTGTCAATCGAAATTTCATAGATATTCTTACATTGGAAAATACTTCGCAAGTAGCTTGTTTTGCTTCCTCCTATAATGTTATCTTTAAAAGTTGTTCTGGAATGGCAACGATTTATTTATTGCACAGAGTAGGCGGCTGTAACGTATTCTATAATGTGTGCTATTGAAATAGTGTAAACTAAGAGGGATTTTAATTAAAGTAGTTTTTGCAGTTCATCCTTAAAATGTTTGAGTGCTTTTATGAGTGCATTCTTTCAGTATGAAGTTAATGCGGCTATTTTTATTTAGTGTGATATTTTAATAAATCCCAAATTAAACTTGACATTTTCAAACAGCCTGTAACAAAAACTATACAGCAAAATTTCATGAAAATTGGGTTATGGCATAATGAGATGGCGGCGATTTTATTTAGCACAAAAAAGTTAGTTCCAAAACCACCACTAGATAACGCTACATTGAAGGCACTATTTGCCTACTGTTTGGCTCCCACCCATACTTACATACTTAAGATTTCGGACTGTGGGGCTGCCTTGTTCTACTGTGATACTACCACATTTCTCTCCAACCTTCCATAAAGTATAGTATGCTATTTACGTTGCATTCCACGGCATTAACGTGCGATTTTACGTTTCCAAATGGCGGGCAGCATATTGAACATGTTTTGTCAACATGAGACTAGTAAATTTTATAGTTCTGTAAGAAACTGTTATAGGTCATCTAGCGGTGGTCTCTTAAATTAATTTTTTTGTGCTAGATAAAATTATCATCTCATTATGCCATTCCGCAATTTTCATGAAATTCTGCTGTATTGTTTTTGCCACAAGATGCCCTCAAATCTCAAGTTTAATTTGGAACACCCGGTACTTAATATGAAACACGCGGTGGTTTAGTCAAATCCAGAGCTCACCGAGTTCGGGATGGGTTGAATTTCTTTTTAACCTCTTGAAGCTCGATGTTTCATTTTCGAACCACTTAATTCCTAAATGCCACATTGCCACCAGAATTTTGGAATGAAAAATTTTCTTTTATTAATTATCTGAAGAAAAGCTTTTACTTATTTTCAAATAGATTTGTTTGTAAATTCTGGTGTTATTGAATCATTTCAGCATTTTAAGAGTAGATGTACTTTGGCCGTAAAAGGGATAACAACTAGTTCAATACCATTTTATTTTTCGCTCTTTCAGCCTAACCAAGGTTGGCAGGCAGATTTGAACAGTCTGGAGTCTCAAATAGATGGTAGAACTGCGGCCATCGTAATCAACAATCCCTCCAATCCATGTGGATCTGTCTTCTCTAAACGTCACCTACGACAGATTATAGACATAGCCGAAAGAAACTGCGTACCGATCATTGCTGACGAGATTTACGAAGATTTTGTAAGTACATTTCTATTTATTTTTCTAAGTACATTTCTGTTTTTGCGATCAACTTCAACAAAAGGTACATCACTCAATTCTACTGTTATACATACCGGAATTGTTATACTCATGTCGTCCGGGGTATGCCACACCCCCCAAATAAAAAGAAATTTGAATAATAGACCCTTAACATGTTTGCTGGGAATAAAGTACCTATTGAAAAGTCTCCAAGTAACACTAGCTCTCTAGCAGTATTGTTTAAGTATAAAACAAGCGCAACTGCATACAGATTTGGTCTGGTTGACTTTATGATTCTATGGCTATTTATGTATTTAATTTTGCTCATAGGACTAAACGGACCGAACCCTCCCCAGATAGCATTTTTAATTTGCAGAAAATTTGCCCCAGTCTTGCTTTGAAAACCTGCAAAGTTGCAGCAAGCTCAGCATGACAAGACTGAAAGTTCATAACAAGACTGCAGCAAGATAACGCTAACACCGAAATCACCACACTTTGAACTTACAGCTAATTTGTCGTGCAAGTTCAATTCATGCTCTATCAAATTTATTGCAAATTAACGGCAAACAAGTAATCAAAAATACTGCAAACTTACTGCAAAGTAGTAATTTTTCCACGCCCCACTATCGGTTTACAACTGTTACACTTTAAGTTTAACCCCTTCGGAGGGGTCCATAGACCTGATCCGGTCTGATGCGAACACACCGTTAGAAGGTGGATGCATCGTTTTCATCACCATAAACAAGTTAAGGTAATATTTGTACTTTTCAGTGCAAGCCTTTTTGGTATTTGAAACGTATAGTGTTTATAAAAAGTGGTGCCCACCGAATAAAATTTCTACAATTTCTGCGTATGTGCTGATTGTCTATTCTCTCAACAGAGGGATTTTTTGCTTTCGTTACTTTCGTGAATTAAAGACAGTCTTACCACCAATCTCACAACAAACTACTCATGCAAGTGGGGGATGGTATACCTTTGCTGGAAACTTGCTGTGAATTTCTCAATTCAAATTTGTCACGGCAAGATAATGTCAGAAAAAATCAAACTTGCTGCTAATGTTCATGCTATCTGAGTCTAACTTAAATATATTCCAAACTAGTACAAAATTTCTAATCTAGACCTAAAGCCTACCCATATAGCACACATCTTGTGGATACTATGTTGTATCTTCATTCCAGCAAATATGAAATTTCCAGTTGCAGAACATTTGCATAGCATTACCTACAGAAGATTGCTGGGCGACATCTAGGGGCTGATATTCTATAGCAGTAAAAGATCTGGACTCAGTATCTTCGTCATGCATTTGCGTAGAGATATTTTTATGCAGTGGTTACTGGTGCTGTTCCCGGACATTTCAAAGTGCATAGAACATTGCTAGAATGCTTTCAAGATGTAGCTTGATGTCCATGACATGTGTGTTATTTGATCCCGTAAATTCTTCATTAATAATTAACGCCCTAATCTTTAAATATAACGAAAGGAACGGACAGCTGACATCATTGTTGGTCAAATTACTGCTGGATAGCAAGAGACACGTTCTTTACAGCTCCTACTGTACCCATGAGTATGGACGGTTTGGTTGGTCTACGTTTAATACATCTATTATATCATTGGTCTACGTCGCCATGTTGATTCCCGTAATGATCTCTACGAAAAAAATGAGTAGTAGATTTCTTGATGGAAGTGTTTGTTTATATGTCAACACAGTATGTTAACGTTTGGGGATGTCAACACAGCATTAAAAAAAATGTCTGTTAAGGAAATTTTAATTGATCAGAACACCTAAAATGATGGTAAATACCTTGCCAAAACGTGGTGTAATGGAACATTTCTGGTGTAAAAAAACACCATCAATATTTTTTGGTAAAGTGAAACACAAAGAATTATTAATGGTGTTCCATTACACCACTTTTAGTGCAAAGTAATTTGCACTATATTTGGTGTACAGTTACACTAACTCTCTTTACATTGCTTCAAAATATAGTGTTGAAATACAAGAACAATGGAAAATAACCACATAGATATGGTAACTTTCCTGAAAAAATGTCGAATGAAGAATTTTGTTTCTTTTTCAGCTGATTTTGCAAAACGCTGTCAATGGATAATATTTTTTTTTCAATTCTTTAAAATAGATATTAACGAATGCATTTTAAAAATATTATAGGAGCATTCCGGAGTCTTAATCAATCTTGTGTATGTATCGTATATAGTGTTTTAACTCGTCTATTCTGTTATGTCAGAGATTTATAAAGTTTCAGAAACAAAAAATATTTTAATTAATGTGAGTAAATATCGGTATTCATCCGTCCAGACAAATACAATTTAACTACTTAACTCAAATTAACGAAATCTTTTCGAAGTATTCTATAACTGTTATATAGTAGCCGCCGTTTATGTAAATGACTGCCTAATCAAACCCGTCACTTTTGAGAATCAAAATAATTATAGCAAAGTAAGTAATATCAATTGTTTTTTTCAACTCTAATATACCGTACTTTATTATATCCAAAAAAAAAGCGGCACAGAAATGTGATTCATTTAAACGTCTGTTAATGTATAATTTTTCAAATTCACTATAAAAACGAGATGGAAAATTTTCTCACATACAGTGGCGTAGCTAGAGCATTTCGCTTGGGGGGGTGTGGAGATCGAATTTACCGAATGTTCATAGTAAATTATGCATTTTTTAAATTTTTAATTTTAATTTTTTTTTTGCATTATTTTCTTTTGGGCGAGGGGGGGGGGGGGTTAGACATTTATTTATTATTTCAGCAATATATAAATAAACAGACCAAAAATTTTAACAAAAAACTAAATTTCAACCATTTAAAATTTTACAAACTGGGGGGAGGGGGGGGGGGCGAGGGTGGTAGAAATTATGAATGGAATGAGTGAAGTAGATAACTGCTGATTTATTTATCGTATTGCACAATTACGAATAAAGCAGAAGAAAAAAACTAATTTTAAAGATTTTAACCCTTAACTGATCAGGTGAGGTGTTTTTCAACCCAAAGAAATTTCAATTATGAAGAAAATTTTTTGTGGTATTTAGATACGTTTATTTATATGTATGTACACTTACAGTACTTTTTCAGTTGTTCTTATTCAAGTAAATAATGCAAAATTCACAGGAGATTTTCTTATTTTAATTCGCTAAATTTTGTGGAGTGCACAAGACAAGAAATCAAATTTTGGAGTTGCATACACACCATCTCGCTACGATATATATATATATATAAATCACCTCATCACTTAAGGTTTAAGCTTTTCGTGCTCGATACTCCAGTGAGTGGGGAGGGGGCAAAGGTAAAAGCAGTAATTTGGGGTGAGGTGTAAAAAGGCAGGTTTAGATTGATTACTTATTATTACAATAAAAATAAATTCAATAGAAAATATTTAAAAAATTATTCTTTTTTTTTTTTTTTTTTTTTTTTTATAACGCAAAGTTTGAAATTTGCAATACTTTTTCAATTTTAAGTTAGAAGTCTGTACGGGTAGAAATTTTCAGGCCCGGGCCAGGCCGACTCATAGAAAAAAATTCGACCCGGCCCATTATAAAAGGTAGGCCTGAACCCGGCCAGGCCTGTCGAAAAAAATTATTGGCCTGGCCCGGCGTTATAGCAGCTAAAAGTTCAGCCTGAGACCATCCTGACCCGGAAAAAAAATGAAAATCTCGATCTGAGCCTGGCACAGCTCGAGTGAATTTTTACAAAACATTGACTTTTATGTCGATTTGGTTAAAAATTTGTCTGTACGAGGAATTCTGATCAAAAATACTTAATCTTAGCTTTTCTCTTCTCTTTCTTTTTTTTTCTTCTAGAAATACCGTAGGCTGTGATATTTATTTTTCTAGGGTTCCGTACTTAAAAAGTAAAAACGGAACCATTATAAGATCACTCCCGTGTCTATCTGCCTGTCTCTCACAGCCATTTTACTCGTAAACTATGGAACGTGGAAAGTTCAAATTCGGGGAAGTAATAAAGACCATTCCCCCACATATTTTCAGATTAATAAACATTCATAAATATATTTAGTAAAAAAATAGAGGGGCTAATTATGCTACTTGAAAAAAAAATCTTTTATTTGCATAACATGTGGGGTATCCTGTGAAAGCTTTTGTAACGCTGAACTCAAAAATACATTCCTTTTAATTTTAGACATTATATTTTCAAAGATATTGTCAAAATTGTAGCGAAAAAATATGTTACCCCCATCTAATTCCGAATCTACTGAAACTAAAATTATGAAAAAATTGGAGGTAGTAGAAGTTAATTTAAACCTTGCCGGAAAATTATAGCGATCACCATAGGTCACATAGTTTTTTAGAAAATTGCATTTTTCTGTTACACACAAATTTCGATTTATGGGCATTCAGAAAAATTGTTCAGCATCGCTGGATGTACCTATCGTAGAAGAAGTAAAAAAGCATTGTTGATAATGAATTTCGAAAAAAATCATCGGTAATTAGCTGAGATATTAACCCTTAAAGATACGGCCAGTTTGGACATGCACAATGACAGGAGCGGCGCGTACTCTATGCCTAGTTAACAACTTTTAATAATATATATGTGTGATGTAATGTCCAGTAACAGTATAAAAGCAATAAATGTCAAATTGTTAAAAACATACTAATTTCAGGGGTCTCAGGACTCTAAAAATTGGAAGAAAAAAAAACCTTTTTCAACATTTAATGTCTTAAAATGTATATCATTTTAAAACACAATTTTAATTGGGATGAAAGATATAAGTATGTTCTTTCATTTCATGTATTTAAAAAATTGCAAGATGCAGAATTAGTATTTATAGGGGGCTCGAAACTGTTAGACATTTGTCGAACAGAAAATTGGCATAACGGTTTGCAGGGTTACAAAATAAATATTGCAACTAGAAGGAAAATTTTAGTGCTTACTTATACTTCATATTGTTATAATTACTCTGAACTTAAATAAATTTGTATTTAAAGCATTTTTATATTTTTAATGCAATGTTGCATTTAGCTAATACAAAATTTTGAAATTTTCAACAGTATAATCACCTAAAAAATATATTTTGAAAATAAAAAGGAAATTTTCGGTTCAGTTTATACAGACTAACATGAAATATATGTTTTGAAAATTTTATGAAAAAATATTCAGAAGTTTTTGAGGTATCCTGCGCCTTATGCCCAAAAAACGACATTTGGAGAAAAATGGCTTCAAAGTTTCGCAAACGGCGCTTCAGCTATTGTGCGAGTATAATTCTAAAAGCCATAACTTCTGTTCTAATGGGAATTTCAATGAAACAATTATATCAAAATGTTCCGAAAAGATAGGAGTTTAACATCTAAAAAAAATTTAATTTCTAAAATCTTGAAGCTTTAAGAGTCCTGCGACCGCTTAACCCTTTCCGGCGCGGAGTAATTCTGTATATAAACTTATGAAATAATGGACTGACACCGGAATTTATAAACGAATTTATAGAAAATACAAACTTGCTTATTTTCAAGTACATGATAAAAGGAAAATTTTAATTAAATATTCTTGATGCCGTTTGCCTGTTTTGGAATTAAAATTAGGTGTCCTTTTTTTTAAGGTTACCTTCCTCGAAAGGTTTAATTAGTTTAATTGAATCACACAAATACTGTGGGATTCGCGACTAATTTGCATTGAGTGTATCTCTCAATACGCCTCGAGTGACTTTTAATTAAAAACCTATCTGGAAAAACTCGGCACTGGCCAAGGCGGCGTTGCAACTTTGCGACCTCCTTTCGAAGCGCGCTTAGCACAATGCCAAATTTAAACTTTGAACAAAGGTTTTGTTTTAGCTACACTGTAGAAATAAAGGTTATTTCTAGGCTGAATTTAGTTTTATGAAATGCCAAATGAAGTTTAAATATGCACTGCTTTTATTGTCAGTACCGAATTAAGTTCATCATAAACAGATTAGGATAATATTAAAAAATGAGTTATACAGAAAAGCTATATTGATATTATTTAGGTTCCATATCTCTTTGAATTTTCATGATAGATCCATTTGCACTTTTCTAATATATACTGTTATACCCAACCCTATATTGTATAGTTTTTTACAAAGTCTTAGTATTATTTTAGCAACTTTTTTTTTTTTTTTTTTTATAATACAATTACAAATTCATATATTTATTCTACGGAACCCTCTGTACTCGAGTAATACTCGCACTTGACCGTTTATTTTAAATAAATCTCTATTTGTTATATGGAAATGTTTCCTTTATCATTAATTTTGTTAATCCGTATTCCATGTATTGGAGACTTAAAAATCTAAAAAATGCTATACAGTAAAATCTTCTAAGACGGAATCGCACAGTAAAGTAAAAAAATACATTATAGACAAGTTCCCTTTTTAATAGGTGTAAATGTATTACTGTCAAATATCGTTAACACGAACACGCTTAACGCGAATTACTTTTAGCACGAACTGTTTCCGATTGTCCCGTCGCAGTTGAATGTAATGCATTTAAGTTCGGATAACACGAACTACTTTTAACACGAACAAAAAAGTTTCCCCTTGACTGTTCGCGTTAACGAGGTTCGACTGTATACTTTCTTTTCTCACATATTATAATATTAATTTTACATGGATCAACACATTTTTCAGTTTAAAACAGGATTCGTCATTCTTTTTCACACGTATTACTATATTTTAATTTCGCTGTATTTTGCTATCAGGCCATGCCGAGACAATGATTTTCATACGGGTTGGGTGAAAACCGGGACTGAAAATTTTGGCCCGTGAAGACTTGGAAGAATGAAACCAGTCCCGGCTCGGTACAAAAAACATTAATTAGGCCTGGTAAGGCCTAATTTATGTTTTGCCAAAATGGTGCCAAAGCTGACGTTTGTAACAGATTTTTTTAAAACGTCACAATGGGCTAAATATCATTATGAGGTAGCAATTGATTATAATTTTGTATGTAATACATTTATCAGAAAATTAAAAAAAGGCTATTTGATTTCAGAGCACTTCATGCCTCAGCATGCCTGCTGATTCATGCTTCTGGATTAAAAAAATGTTTACTTAAATGTGTCAGAAAATTTAACATTCCTGAGAGGAGTAAAAATACCTTTTAAGAACAAGTATTTTTTCTTCATAAACGTGGCATTTAATTCGAAGTTAGAAAATTATTTAGTTATTTCAAATCTTAATCCGTGTATGGTACATTTGATAATTTTGATCATATGTGACAGAAAAATGCACAATATAAGAATAGGAGGATTTGGATTTTATTTTTTATTTTATTTTATTTATTTCTCTTTTTCCATAAATATTTATCCAAGTAAAAACGTAAGATAAAATAAGAAAATTAATAAAAATTAAATAAAAAAGTATGAGAGAATTGGTTAATTAGTAGTTTTATTTTCTCTGGTAATTAGAATAAGGATAATTGTTGCGGATTACTTCAATGAGAAAATTTCAACTGTCTGTCCCCTAAAGCAGATCAAAGGACCAAAACAAACTACAGAGGACGACGGAAATATTTAGTAGACAATGTTGCATAAAGCCGGACAGAAGAATTTTTTTACAAAACGTTTTTACTTGGATAAATATTTATAGAAAAAAAGAGAAAGGAATAAAAGAAAATAAAAAATAAAATCCAAACCCCCCTATTCTTATATTGTGCATTTTTCTGTCACATGTGATCAAAATTATCAAATACACCCCAAATGCACGGAGTACAAAATGCACGGATTCAGATTTGAAATAACTAAACAGTTTTCTAACTTCGTATTAAATTTCACGTTTATGGAAAAAAAAAAACACTTCTTAAAAAACATTTTCACTCCTCTCAAGAATGTTAAATTTTCTGACACATTTAAGCAGACATTTTATCCAGAAGCATGTAATCAGCAGGCATGAGGCATGACGTGCTTTGAAATCAAATAGCACTTTTAAATTTTCTGATAAATGTATTACATATTAAGTTATAATCAATTGCTACCTCATAATGATCTTTCGCCTGTCACGTTTAAAAAAATCTGTATCAAACGTCAACTTTGGCACCATTTTCTGAAAGATCAGTTACCTTTATAGGAAAAAAGAGAAACACTATTCCTTTACGAATAAGAAAGAATATCTGCAAATTTCGTGCATTTAAAAATTAAAATTTCTTCACGAAAGTGTAAATAAAGATGTAAGTTACGATTTCAGAACAGCTTTAAATAGTTTTTAAAAAACCACAAAATGTGGCTAATCAAAGCTGCACTTTATTTGTAGGATATTTTTTCTGTTGAATTTTTAAGCTGGAACTCGCAACATAGAAAGTATTCAGAATTGAAATAGTCAAATATTATGTTGAGCAACTGAGCATAAGTATAAAAAAATTAAATATTGTTATTTTAATTTGCAATAATAAAAAAAAAGTGTTGAACACAAAGATTTTTTTCGATGGAGAAGGGGAAGGGGAGAGAGGGGAGACAGTGTGGAAAATTATTTTATTTTCTGCAAAATTACTTTGCTTGCAATTTTTTGTGAGCTGTACCGTTGATTTGTTAGATGAATTAGCCTGATTCAAGTCAAAGAATTTTTTTAAAATTAATTTAAATTAACTTTGAGATCCCTTCATTTCGGAAAATAAAGAAAAAAATTGATTTCAGTTTTTGCAGCAGAAAGTAAATGTATGTCTCAAAACGCCAATTAGAAAAAAGATTAATGCTTATCACCAATGCACTTGTCTTTATATATCAATACAACTGATGATTTTAAAACAAGTTCAAAATCATAAATAAAAAATATATTTTCGAACTGAATGACAAGGACCAGTGTTGCAGTCGTAAAAAAAACAAAGGGTATAGGCTAAAGTCATGAACATTCATGGATACAGTATACGCTAATGCTTTATTTGATAAGCAGAAGGTATGTGGAGCTTCTTAAAAAAATCCAGAGAGAGGGTATATGGCGTATATCTACGTATACCCTCCACTAACCCGTAACAAGAACAGATCCAGATCTTAAAACAAACAGTCGGTTTATATTAAGTTACAAAAGAAAAAATCCATTATTTTATAGTTCTCTATCTTTATTTTTCTTTAAAGCGGTTCTCGAGCTTTCTACTGAACAACGCAAAATTTTCTGTCTCATTTTTAAGCATATTGGCAGACATGACCGTTGAAGCGGAATACAATGGAAACTAGTTTTACATTTTTTGATAAAATTACTTATCGCGTTATAAGCGATTGTGGTCACATGACGACGTTTTTTGCCTTTCTCGAGCTGCCGTGTCTGAAATTCGGTTCAAAACGCCAACTTTGACAATATTTTCTGAAAAATCTTTTACGCTTACCAAAAAATGGAAAACGTCTTTTGACTACATAGTTTCTGAATAACAACACCTGCCAATTTCCGAACAAAAATGAATTCAGAAATGTCTCAGAAAGTAGCTGTTTTGATTTAAAAACACCCTTAAGGATTTTTTTCCCGCGTTTTTTTTTAAATAATTTTTTTAAGAAACTTAATTTTTCGAAGATACACTATACCATTACATATAGTAGCAAATAGGGATGTACCGAATATTCGGTATCTATTCTGTAATCGGCCTTTTCGGCCATGTTACCGAATATTTGGTTAGGCCGAATATCAAGATATTCGGCCAAACCGAATACTAAACATTTTTAAAAATCTTACACAATTTCAGTTTTTAACCGTCATCTTATAAAGATATTCATAATAATTAGAAACAGAATCATATTTAAGAGTTAATCATATTAAGAGAATGTTTTTACATTATTTGCTTTTTGTAAAGTATTACTTAAGAAAATTAACCATTAATGGGGATTTTCATAGGAATTAACAATGTAAAAATGCAAGTTCCTGAACCTTTTCTTGTAAATAATCTGTTTCTTGCTTTTTCACAAAAAAAAGGGAGCTTCTAATCAAAACAGAGAAACTTTCAGGGTTGATAATACACATCAAGAAAGACAAATTTTGCTCAGAAAACCATAATCGCAATCCACTTTTTCAGTTATAAATAAAGTGTATCTCATCTCATTCGAGGTCAATCTTGGATTTTCATTTGTTAACCCTAACGAAGATATCATAGCTATATGTTTAACAAACTTGCTTTGATTTCTGTCAAATATAATATCATGATGAGAAGTGCTGGAAATTGTCACTTTTAATATTTAAACAACTATGAGGTAGACATTCCTTTATTCAGAATGCAATTTATAGTATTTATACTGTGTCACAGGCCAAAATTCAGTCATTTTCAATGATATCATCACATTTAATACAAACTAAATTAATATGAAACATATCTTGCAAAAATATCTTCATTTACTGATAAAGTTGTGAACGAAAATCCAGTTTCGGCTTGTACTTGCACAAGCACACCAAGAATTTTTGACTGAATATACTGTAATTTTGATGGAATAAATGGAGTGAGGTGTTGTTTCTTGTTCAAAATTTTTTTGTCTTGACCACATTACCTCTGCTGAAAGTTTGTTACAATTTACAATTTTTGTAGGAACAATGTGTACGTTTATAATTTCTAAAAATAATCGCCCATTCGAAACACTGATCTAAGATGCCTTTAAAAACTTCCCTGCTAAAGCAAAGACAGTAGAAAAGTTAATTTTGCTGAGTTGTTTGTTTTAGAATTAAAAATATATATATATATATTCGCTTGGTTTAATTCACCAGAAGAAGCTATGAAATATCAAACATTTTAATTAATAAAATTTTAAAATTCTCTTCTTAAATACCTCAAAGCAGATTTTTTCATGTATAAAGTTTACTTGTAAAAAGTTCTTGTTTATCAAGATGTAAGATTCTGCATTAAATATTATGTAAAATTATTTTTAAATTTAACATTTTAATGCCTTTAATCTTTGAAATATAAAAATATTCGACCAGCCGAGTACTTGGTATTTGGCCGAATAGTTACTACTCGGATGGCCGAATATTCGGTATTCGGTCTAACAGTTAATTCGGCTAGCCGAATATTCGGTATACGGTTCGCCTGTAGGCCGACTACTCGGTAGAAAAGTTATTTTTGCTGAGTTGTTTATCTTTAGAATTAAAAAAAAAATATTTACTTGGTTTAATTCACCAGAAGAAGCCATGAAATATGAATTTTTTTAATTAATAAAATTTTAAAATATTCGACCAACCGCATATTTGGTATTTGGCCGAATAGTTACTACTCGACTTGTCGAATATTCGGTATCCGGTTCACCTGTAGGCCGAATATTCGGTATTCGGTCATAATCACTATTCGGTTCATCCTTAGTAGCTGATGTAATTTTATTACACTGTTTTAATTTTTGATAAGAAAAAATCGAAAAAATTCCCGGTTCTCTCTTTTTTTTGCTTTGAAAAACAGACAATACAACAGTAAACATCTGGCAACATCCTGTCCCCCCAAAAACCCGCGAAATATTCACCCCCCATAACTTTCAGAGTCCAGCAAAACGAATTTTAGCGAACAGGAAGTCTGGCCTTCTAATTTTATTTGCATTGGTCAAGGAGTGTACGCATTTACCCTCAAGGCTTTTTTTCTCCAGATTCCTTTCTTGAACGAAGCGAAGATATTCTCTACCCCTAGCTTACAGGGATACTGCATAGAAATAGGAAGAAGGTATATTTAATCTTCTAAAGGGATTCTGTATCATGGACCCCTTCTTACACCTAAGGAGCAAAGAGAAAGGAAGTTTCTAATTAGAAAATATTTAATAATTTAAATATGTTTTGACATTGTTTTCTGTTTTGTAATAAATTTTGTAATATGTTTTTAAAAATTCTTAAAAAAAAAGAAAAAAATCAGAGTCGAAGGATGCAGTTTTTGAACGAAAGTGAAATTACCGAATGTATATGAGTTTACCGAAGTGGGGGGGTGTCGCACCCCCCCACACCCCCCCTGTAGCTACGTCCCTGCTCACATATATCAATTTATAATTTTATAGCCTGAGGCATAATACACTGGTGTGCAAAAATTAAGGTCGGGACCATACTTTTAATGTAACTTCTTGCAGAAGTGCTTCAAATCGAACAAATCGTGCCATAAGATGCTCAAGATGTAAAGATAAAGAGAAAGCTAACAAAACTAAAAAAAAAAAAAAAAAAAAAAAAAAAAAAAAAAAAAAAAAAATGGAAACCAAAGGCTACAAAAGGAACTGTAGTGAAAAGACAGCTTCGAACACAACTGGGCAGAAGATAGAAACGCCCGTGTAACAGGCGGCTGGCAAGAAAATTCCAGTCTGAAGTAATGATCCCTGAGTACGCTGCAAGATTTGCATCGTCTACCTATGCTGAGTCCGAGGTTGTCAATGAGCTGTTGCGGGATCTATTCCTCTTGTAGCGTCAATCGTAGCTCCGAAATCTTTGCTGGTGGCTGGTGACGTGTAGAAAAGCGTCTCTCGAGAATGTTCCACACGTTTTCGATTGGATTTAGGTCCGGGGGTCTTGCGAGTCAATCCTTGCGCTGAATATCGTACTCTCCAATAGCTCTGCGACAGCCACTGTACGGTGAGGTGAAGAGTTATCGTCCTTATCGTCTATGATGATGAACTTTGTACCCATAGCACCTCTAAAAATATGAATGTGAGGGAGGAAAACCTCGGTATAATAGCGGGAACTAGTGACTGAGCTTCTTTGGAAGAAGTGGAGGTCAGTATGATTATCATGCCTCAAATGAGAACTCTACCACATCCAAACTCTTTCGATGATGTTGGATGTGTGACTTCGTGTTCCCCATTCACTTCATATGTATATACGTCCAGAATCGCTAGTCAGCCTAAAGTGTGTCCCATTCGTAAAAAGCACTCGACCTCGTTGCTGATATGTTAATGTCTTGACTTCCTGGCGACACAGAAAATGACGTCTCCGATGAGAAAACGTTAATGGCACAGACTGTTCTGGTCATCGTGCAAATAAACCACCTTTTGGAATCTCCTGACTACGATAAAATGCGACATCGGGCATTGATTAGTCCGTTGCATGCATTTTGCGATTGCTCCCGCTGTCGGCCGTCTTTCCGTTCTCGCCTGTGGGACAAGATACTAGTTGTCCGCTACCTTAATTGCTCGTGGACAACCGCTACTAAATCCTCGGACAGCTTTTCCTGTTATATGAAATGCTCTCCAAGCTCGTAACACGATTCTGTGAGCGATCCAGAATTCCTCGACTACACTAGTCACACTTAAACCCTTTAAAACTTCTTAATGATTCTACCTTGTGTAAAATCTTCCAGATGTCGTCTAAAGGATTGCTTATTCGACATATCACAGTGAGACTTCAACTCGGCGTCCTTCAAACCGATCTACACCGTGCAACAGATTTCACAGAAATGCTGAGTGTTTACAGGAAGCGTGCTTTATGCCTTTATAAAACTCCTACAGTATACCTCACCCTAGTCGATCTCCTCATTGGTCGTTTGGTCCTTTCTGACTTTTCGTTTCGCTGCTATACTATTTTCTTTTTTTATTTCTTCCTTAATTTTTGCACACCAGTGCAGATTAGAGTTATACCTTCGAAAATTCTTAAAGCTGATAGTAGTAAAATAGTAAGTAAAAGAGCAGTAAAAAGGCAGGTTTCAGTTAATAACGGAAGAAAAAAAAAGTTATGTATGTTAAAAACACGTAAATTTGCTTAATGGTACACATAGACAAGAAGTTTTTTATGAACTTGTGCAAATAAAATTAACAATAAAGCACAGCATCGATGTTTCGGACTGCTTCTGCAGTCGTCTTCCGGATAAATATAATGATGAAATAATTAAAAGTCTAGAGACGAAAGCTTCTTGTCGAGTCTTGATTAATTATATAAATTCATATAATTGAACAAAACTCGACAACCTTTTGTCCTACCTTTTGTCCGACAACCTTTCGTCTCTAGATTTTTAAGCGTTTCATCATAATATTTATCCTGAAGACGACTGCAGAAGCAGTTGAAAACGTCGATAGTATTATTAGGCTATATCATTAATTTTATTTGTACAAGTTCATAAAAAACTTCTTGTTTATGTGTAACCATTAAGCAACTTTATGTGTTTTTAACATAGATATCTTATTTATTATGTTTTATGGTGCAATTGTCCTACTTATGTTATGGAAGAAAAAAATTGGCACATAAAAGTACGTAAATGATAACAATAACTATTGCTTAACATGTTTTTTTAAACTATTAGGTATTCCGAGGAGAGACTTTTTATCCCATCGCCAGCCTTTCAAGGGAAGTGCCAGTCCTAGCTTGTGGTGGACTGACTAAAAAGTAAGTTTCCTATATCATATTCTAGCATTATTTATATCTAGCATTATCTATTATTTTAAACTGCGGTTTGCGCATATTTTCCCTCTTTGTAATCAAGGACACCATTTCCAAAATTTGTGTTAGAGTAAATATTATGAATTTCAAATTGACCCGGTTTTAATTTGGATATTTTCATGTGTCTTTTTTTCTTTTCCCGATTCAGAATTGTATACATATTTTCAAAAAACATGAAAAACAAAAATTGATTTTTTGAAGGTTTAAAACTGATGAGTAACAACAACTTAAACAATTTTTACACTTTTCCGCAAGTTCTTTCAGATACACTTGAAAAATGACTGTAGTCAACAAAAGCTATTCATTTAATTTCGCGCTGTAAATTATACCATCAAATGGTAAAAATTAGCCTAAAGTACTTTAATATTGTTTTGCTCTTACTATGTCATCTGACTTTCGTTTCCTTCAGTATTTATCATCTGTCTTTCATTTTCTTCAGTATTTGCTGTAGAACGTTACATACGGTCAAAGAACAACTTCATCTAAATAAATTTTCCTGCAATTAAAAAGATTTACAGTCATCCCTAAATACCAAATGATGTGTAACATCCATACAAAAATCGAATTTCTTCGTATTTTTGTAGTACTTTCTTTTATCTATAATAGAAGAAAGTATTAGTTGTAAATTTCCAAATGGGTGAAAACAGTCCGGGCCGGGCTTCGAACCAGAGATGTCTTGGCTAGAGTTAGAGACGGTGAAAGCACAAATTCATCTAAATAAATTTTCCTGCAATTAAAAAGATTTGCAGTCATCCCTAGATATCAAATGATGTGTAACATCCATACAAAATTCCCATACAAAAATCGAATTTCTTCGTATTTTTGTAGTACTTTCTTTTATCTATAATAGAAGAAAGTATTAGTTGTAAATTTCCAAATGGGTGAAAACAATTCGCGCCAGGCTTCGAACCAGAGATGTCTTGGCTAGAGTTAGAGACGGTCAAAGCACAACTTCATCTAAATAAATTTTCCTGCAATTAAAAAGATTTGCAGTCATCCCTAGATATCAAATGATGTGTAACATCCATACAAAATTCCCATACAAAAATCGAATTTCTTCGTATTTTTGTAGTACTTTCTTTTATCTATAATAGAAGAAAGTATTAGTTGTAAATTTCCAAATGGGTGAAAACAATTCGCGCCAGGCTTCGAACCAGAGATGTCTTGGCTAGAGTTAGAGACGGTCAAAGCACAACTTCATCTAAATAAATTTTCCTGCAATTAAAAAGATTTGCAGTCATCCCTAGATATCAAATGACATCCCTACAAAAATCGAATTTCTTCGTATTTTTGTAGTATTTTCTTTTATCTGTAATAGAAGAAAGTATTAGTTGTAAATTTCCAAATGGGTGAAAACAGTCCGGGCCAGGCTTCGAACCAGAGATGTCTTGGCTAGAGCCGCTAATGCTCTATCTACTGAACCATCCCGGACGAATCTGGAGGACTAATTCACCCAGCTAGAAGATAACTTCTATATAGAAGAAAGTACTGTCATCGAAGATTTTTCAGACTTCCGGTTTTTGACGGATTTTCACGTTTTAGACGTGAAAGATCTCGAAAAACACGTTTTTACAAAATTTCTGTATGTCCAAGTGTTCGTATGTCTGTGTGTTCTCATCGAAGAGTGTATAAAATTATGCACAGAATTGAACCAAGCTTCATGTATACGCTTTGGCTATGGTATATCATGCATATATTTTTGCCGGCAGGTCTCAATTGAAATTGGGGATACACTCTAAAAACGACATTTTCAAAACTGAGTAAAAAATACTCAAATCCGAGTATGTCGTATAGTCAAAGTGGTCTCCGAAAGAAAATTACTCAAGTTTGAAACATGTATATACTCATTTCTGAAAACATGGACATACTAAAATATGAGCACATAACTTTTATTCACGATTATACATGATGCTTGTATTTATATATTATTGACTAGCTGTTGCCCGTGACGTCGTTTACGTAACATAAAAAGAAGAAATGAATTAATTAAGCAAAGCATTTCCCTTCCGATAATTAAAAAAATATATAATAAACCAATTGTTTATCACATTTTACACAATCAACAAATTGAGATATTTTAAGGCAACAAAAACTAATAGTAGCTTAAGGGATTATATTAATTATATTTAACCCTCTCGCTGTGTATTTTTTTTTTATCAAAATAGGTTAAAAAATCACGCATTTTTTATTACATATTTCAAATCTATATATAGCTTAGAGTTTAAATATGTAAACATTTTTTTGTAAAAGAGTTCAAGATCTTAAATGGGATATGATATTAGAAATTAGGCGAAATCAGGATTGTCCATGGAGACTATTTTTATAGTCTCGCACCACTATTGTAAGAAAATCAATTTCGCAGTATATTTCTCTTGTAGATGTTGTTAAAGTCTATATGATTTTTTTTTTGTATTTAAAAAGTGGTCCCAGTTGAAATAAAAAATAGTTGCCAGTGGAAAAAATGAATCCACGAGGAAATCTCGGATTGCGCAAATTTTGCTACTTTAACGTTGCCCGAGGAAATCTCGGGTTACGCAGCGAAAGGGTTAAGGGAGTCCAAGTAAATTAAATTATGAATAAAAGTAACAGGATACAATGCTTAGTATGCTTTCCCAAACATAAATTTTAAGGGAGACCAAACTGGTCGCCAAGGGCGGTTAGTCTGAGTAATTTAAGGTATTTCTTTATTATAAGGCCATTGACATAACTTAGGTTTATACGCTGAACCAGGTTGTCTGTTTATATCATGAAGTAATAAGAAAATGGCAAAGATGTCATATACGCACCGGGGTACCTAATTGTCGCCAACATAGATTAGTAGGGAAAGAAGGACAGTTCAGCGCCATAAGGCGGTGGCGGTGGGTGGATGTGGGTGGAATCCACCTTGTGGGTGGAATCCACCTTGTGGATGGAGGAGGAGGGTGGAATCCACCTGTTGGGAGACTTATCCTATAGTAGGAGGGGTTGGAGGGGGCTTAATTTTTGAGGGGGCTTAATTTTTGAGAGGGGCTTATTTTTTTTTTTTAAGTAGAGAATCGTTCCCTTGAGAATAAAAATCAGGAAAACGGTTAGAGGGTCTACCCCCCCCGGATTTTTTTTTTTTAAGTTTCTTACCATTCTGGATTTTCAAGGACTGGATTCAAGGAATCTGAAATAATAAAATAACAATTAAAAAAGTATCAATACTTGTGGTCATTAGCTAAGAACTTTGTATTTTATCAAAATGAATTTAGTCTGAGTGACGAAAGTCAAATTGGTGAAATACATAGCTCTCATTGCCCAGGCTTAACCGCGAGGAGGTTGACCACTTTAAGCCCACACACACACACATTCACACACACACTTTTTTGAAAATTCTGTTTTTTTTTGTTTTTTTTTTCTATAAATTTCATTTTCTATTTACACACATTTTCTAGATATATATACAATTTTCATTTTCTATTTACAATTAAAATTTTTTCTTTATACATTTCATTTTCTACTTTCTGAAATTATTTTACATTTTTATGAATTTCAGAAATATCATGATGACCGTAGGCTAGGCTCGTTATTCCATCTTGCAACAAATATCGTTTATCATCAAACACCGACAAACATTTTTTGTTGTATTGCACGGTGTATAACTGATGTAAACGCTGGCCAATTTTCGTCTGCACTTCATATGTTGTCTTTTGTTCCATCAGACATTTTAGGTAATCTTTATGTTCAAGTTTCTTTTCAACAACCCTTTTCAATATCCCCTTGGCACGTTTTTTTTCTTCTATAGAGGACTTTATACTATACATTTTTGATTTTAGACCTACAAATTGATAGGCAGCTGCTCCATTTAATTCATCCTTAAATTTTCCCAAAACTTTCTTATTCTTAGTAGAATAGAGTTTATGGTCTTTGGGATAACCAGAAAAATCAAACCGAGAGCCGTTGGTTTCCATATCCTTTTGTAGGTCCTTTGTCCGAATGTGATACGTCAGAGAGTCCGTATCTGTGAAAAGAAGGGTTGAATGATTTCCAGGATAAATTGTTTTCACAAAATTATAATGAAAATCATACATGAGTTCTTTGGATAACTCGAGTATCGCAAATCCGACATAAATGGGTCGGTTCATGAGGATACTGTTTTTCTTTCTTTCCACAGCAACGAGACCCTCGTCAAATATCTTGTGGCCTTTATAGTTTGGAGATGCCACTAACTTTTCACCTCTCCTCGTTTGGTTGGTTAATTCAATATTTCTCCTTTTCCTTAAATTCTCAATGCATTTTCCATATATTGAATTGTTCAGGAGCTTGAAGAAATCCTTTTCAAATTCGTTCGTGGCTTGCTTCCTTTTTTCCGTGTTGAAAGAAATATAATTCTTGAGCCAAGGGGATTGATCAAATTGCAAAACTTTATGAAATCCAGTTATTTCTAGGCCAAGTTGTATATACAGTTTTAAGTTTCTATAATGACATATATATTTACTTTTGTCGAACAAATTTGGAATCAGTTTTGGAACACCCTTGTATCCCTTCTGTATAAAACTTTTTGCATATGATGATAACATGTCATGTGTCACCGAAAGTTTTTCAGGAGCCAAAGGGAATTCATTATGAAGATTGTGTATTTCATGAGGATACTTCAAATCCACCTCGAATATAAAACCAATTGTGTCATCATCCTTTAAATTTAAAACTTTTTCTGTGTTGAAATGTCCTGGATCGACCCACCGAAACCCCCCATGCGGTAGATGCTGAGACATACTCCATCCATACAGGTTGTTTGCGTCCCAATACATGATATGCGATTTGTCTTGAGATGAATCATAGTTTGGACAAAACTCATTGTTCGCAGTTGCCAACCTGTGGGATATTTGGGACACACCTCCACGTACACCCTGTTCGATAAAAACTAACATGTTGTTGTCCGTTAAAAGTTCTAATTTAACATCAGTCATTTTTAGGCAAGCTTGCCATGACAGACTGGGTAATGTTGTTAGATGGGCAGGATCTAAATCATAGAATTGCTTACACAATTTTCGAAAATTTTCGAAGACGTCAGCAAGCAAAATTACGTCAGTTTTTACATAAAAATCATGATATTCACCGAGCGATCGAATGTTAAATGTTTGCCAAACGTGTAGAGCATGATCAAATTCTTCATCACTAATATGTTTATTTGTTAACGTGCTGAAAAAAGCAGTTTTTTCGGGCAGCTTGGTCTCATTAAACTTTTCGAAACTTGAGAGGTATTCGTAAGGGTACGTCCCTTTTTTTTCTTAACATTTCTAAATCCGTGTTCTCCGGAAAGTTCTCTTTTAAAATCACGAACTGGTGTGAATGGAGATTTGAAGTCAGTTTTTCGAGGGAAGCCGTGAGAAATTGGTACGAGTCAATGAAAGATAGACTAACTGATGATGACTGTTTCTTTAATTTGAAACTTATATACTGCTCGAGGGTACTCGCAATTACATCAATCTTATAATCTTTGTAACGGCCTAGCCTACTCATCAAAAGGTGGGCATCATATCTTTTGAGATTATGAAAAACCACTGGGATTGTTTTGGATTGCTGATATTGGAGGTTACAAAATGGGTGAGCAGCCCCTCTGTATTCTGAGGTTATGTGATCGTGATCACGAATTTTTTTTTCTCCCAATGCTTTCCCGCAAATATAACAAATTGTTGCTGTATCATGTTTGCGCTGCTGTTCTTTGCTTAATTGCATGGGTGCAACAGTTATAAGTTTTTTCGAAAGTTCATCTTTTATGTGAATCAAAGTATTAAGAAAATGATCTACAGCATCTTCTCCACGATAAACTCTGACACCTTCATCATCAGGATGGAGACGATATGTATGGTTATCAGGGCCTATAATCATTAATGCATATCCACACGGCACATGATGTGCAATATCTATTTGATATGGTTTTATTTCAGCGGTTTCGGAGGAGTCGAGTGGTGTAGTAATAGTTTCAAAATCTGTGGAAGCTTCAGTAGGGTGGAGGGGAGCATTGATTTGATCAAAATCTGTGGAGGTTTCGGTTGAGTCGAGTGGGACAATGATTGATTCAAAATCGGCATAAATCACAAATGGTACAGGTGCTTGCAAATGAGTTCCCTTAAACTGGAGTATGTTTTTGCCTTCCTGCGGCATGTTTATAACTTGTGGCGCTTGTTTACAGCAATAAGGCGTGTGTTTATCTAACAAATCTTGGCGACAAAATCCGTGCAAGCACCTATAACAAAAAAATTTTGCGCCGTCATGTTTGGTTCTATGTGCTAAAAATCTCGAGAAATCCCTTATTAAGCAGTAGTGCATATTCTCACCATTACTAATGACTAATAAGTTGATCACATCTTGATTTGTTTTTTCGGACACATATAAGACATAGAGTTCCCCTTCTTCGTAGCCATATATGTTGATTCGCAAATTATTTTGCGATTCTATTTGTCGGGTTTTGTGATATGGGACTGGGTAGGTGATCCCTTTCATATTCACTTCCTTTTCAAAGGGGATATATTTAATAACTCGATGTGGGTGTTCTTCTCTGTCAAGTTTCATTCGATGTGCTAAGAGGCACCAGAGATAACATTTGTTATCTTCAAAGTTCTGTATATTTAGAATGGCACTTTTCCCTCTTAACTCCTTGGGTAGACGAATGAAACTACTGCCCTTTAAAGGTGCGTGTCTCGCAATTTGGAGTTCGAAGTGGTGGATTTCACGAAGCACCCACCCAGATCCCTTCTGTACAAATTTTTCAAAACTATTCACAATTTTTTTGTGAGCTAGTGCGAGATTATCCTCGATAAAATCATTCGTATATTCTGTATACGTGTCTGACCAAAAATAGGTTGATAACACTTCGACTTCCCCTTCTGGTGATGTTTTCTCTAGGAGAAGTTTGATTAGTAATCGCCACTTGATGGCTTGTTTTTCCTCAACGGCTTCCCCCAAAATCTCCAAAAGTTCCGATCGCATCGAATAAAAAAAAACCGAGATATCAAATTTGAAATCCTCTTCTGGATTTAAGAAAATGGATTCAAATACATCCAGGGCTTGAATTTGCTTTCTCGGTTTCCTATTTTCTTCTGTTTTTTGTTTTTTGTTTTTGACAGACACGAGGTTTTCAGGTTGGTTTTCATGAATGGTTCGCATATGTTGATTCAAATTTTGTTTTGTGCTAAATTTTTGTTCACAAAAATGACATCTATACTGTGGTTGTTCATGCAATTTCAAATGTTGTTTCAAATTATCTTTGCGACTAAATTCTTTACTGCATAAATTACAAATGTATATTCGACTACTCTCTTCAATATGTGACGCTTTAAAATGTCAATCCTCGAAAAGCTTTTATCACAAGTTTTACACGAGTGAATACCCTAAAAAAAAAAAAAGGTCTTCTTAAGTTTTTTTTTTTAAACCATTAAATATATTTTTGAAATAATTTTCCTGCTTAAATGTTACTTTAGAACAGATTAAAATGAAAAGAAAAAGGTCTTCTCAAGTTTTAAATTTATAAATATATTTTTAACACAATTTTCCTGCTTAAATGTTACTTTAGAACAGACTTAAATGAGAAGAAAAAAAGTCTTCTTAAGTTTTTAAAATTTAGTACAGAATTTAGTATAAAATTTTATTAAAAATTCGCAACAACCTAAAAAACAAACAAACGAGCAATAATAATAAATAAAATTTTCATACCTGATTTGCTGTAGACTGATTCAAGACGTCTTCATTTATTTTAGGAATGTTTTTTATATGGGTTTTTTGGTGTCGTTTTAAGGCGTCTTTTCTTGAGAATTCTTTGCTACACGTCTTGCAGATTAAATCCTAAAAAATTATTAAATAAAAATATCCCACATAAATTTTTTGCGCTGTTTTTAGCTTATACGATTTAAAAAACAAAACTTTTTTTTTTTTACCTGAACACTTGTGTTTTCCATTGGGGTATTATTCTCATTTTGGGAGAGGTCCCATTCTGGGTTGGAATTATCCATTTCCTCTAACACATCCTGATTAATCTAATAATGAAATTTTTTTACTTTTTAATACAAATTCAGTTTTTCTACAAATTCTGTGAAATAACATGATTTTTTTTTTTTTTTACCTGAACACTTGTGTTTTCCATTGGGGTATTATTCTCATTTTGGGAGAGGTCCCATTCTGGGTTGGAATTATCCATTTCCTCTAACACATCCTGATTAATCTAATAATGAAATTTTTTTACTTTTTAATACAAATTCAGTTTTTCTACAAATTCTGTGAAATAACATGATTTTTATTTTTTTTTCTACATACCATGATTTGAGTTTCTAAAGATTCTGAAATATGTTGGTTTTTGAGATGTCTCTTTAAACTATCACTCCTGGAAAATTGTTTGAAGCATATCCCACACCGAAGATTCTAAAAAATAAATAATTTAACCTTTTTTTTTTTCCACCTTAATATTTTAAAAAGTTTGATATACCTTTTCATTTTAACATTATTCAAAAACTATTGTGTTTGTTAGTCTTTTATTTTTAAACTAGTTAAAAGAAATTCTTTAAATCGTTATTGTTAAAACCTTAGATTAGTATGTTTAGAAAATTCTAAAACATAAAGTCCTGTAAATATTACTAGTATAATGTTTTTGAAAAAGAAAATAAGCAAATAATATTTTAGAAGAGAAACATTTAATAATATCAAAATGATGGGAAGGATTAAATCATATTAAAGAATGGAGTAGCATAGTTTAAATTTATTGCAAACATAGTGAAAAATGTTCAGTCCAGGATTCGAACCTGAATACTTACACAATATCATTAAATACAACTTCTAAAAAATATTTTTGCTAAAAAGCAATGTGTTTCTAAGCATATTTTTTCTAATACTTCTAAAAAAGTAAACAAACTAAATGTTTAAATAATACTTAGAAAAAAAAAACATTTTTAAATATTTCCTATGTTCTAAAATATTTTTATTTAAAAGCAGTAAACTAGATACTTTAATAATATTTACAAAAATAGAAACGAAATAAACAAATAATTTTATTGTATAGAGATTTATTTAAAAAATTTGAAACTATATCAAATTAAATTTTATAAAAGAAATTCCATTAAAAAAATGAACAAATAACATTTTTAAATATTTCCTATGTTCTAAAATATTTTCATTTAAAAGCAGTAAACTAAATACTTTAATAATATTTACAAAAAATAGAAACGAAAAAAAAAAAATAAATAAATAAACAAATAACATTTCTAAATATTTCCTATGTTCTAAAATATTTTCATTTAAAAGCAGTAAACTAAATACTTTAATAATATTTACAAAAATAGAAACGAAAAAAAAAATAAATAAACAAATAACATTTCTAAATATTTCCTACGTCATCAAATAATTTTATTGTATAGAGATTCATTTAAAAGCAGTAAACTAAATACTTTAATAATATTTACAAAAAATAGAAACGAAAAAAAATAAATAAATAAATAACATTTCTAAATATTTCCTACGTCATCAAATAATTTTATTGTATAGAGATTCATTTAAAAGCAGTAAACTAAATACTTTAATAATATTTACAAAAAATAGAAACGAAAAAAAAAAAAAATAAATAAACAAATAACATTTCTAAATATTTCCTATGTTCTAAAATATTTTCATTTAAAAGCAGTAAACTAAATACTTTAATAATATTTACAAAAATAGAAACGAAAAATAAAAATAAACAAATAACATTTCTAAATATTTCCTACGTCATCAAATAATTTTATTGTATAGAGATTCCTTTAAAAGCAGTAAACTAAATACTTTAATAATATTTACAAAAATAGAAAAAAAAAAAAACAAAAAAAAAACATTTTTTAATATTGCCTACGTTAGAAAATATTTTTACTTAAATTCAGTAAACTAGATACTTTAATATTTACAAAAAATAGAAACGAAATAAAATAAACAAATAAATGGGCTGTTTCATGATTCATTTAAAAATTTTACAAGTATATCACATTATTATTATTATTATTATTTTCCCACCTTAATATTTTAAAAAGTTTGATATACCTTTTCATTTTAACATTATTTAAAAACTATTGTGTTTGTTAGTTTTTTATTTTTAAACTAGTTAAAAGAAAATCTTTTAATCGTTACTGTTAAAACATTAGATTAGTATGTTTAGAAAATTCAAAAACACAAAGTTATGAAAATATTACTAGTATAATGTTTTTGAAAAAGAAAATATAAATAATATTTAAGAAGAGAAACATTTAATAATATCAAAATGATGGGAAGGATTACATCATATTAAAAACTAGAGTAGCATAGTTGAAATTTATTCCAAACATAGCGAAAAATATTCAGCTCAGGAATCGAACCTGAATAGTTGGACAATATCATTTCAAAATACTTTTTTAAATGCTTCTTTAAAAGTAAACAAATAATATTTTTATATTTTTACTTAAAAGCAGTTTCACAATCATAAAGAGAAATAACAATACATAATCAAAAAAATTGACTTACCGAATTTCTTTGCATGTTGATCAATGGCACACAAATTTCTCGAAACGTGCACAATCACAAAATAAAAATCCTTGGGGATACTTTCACTAGCACAAAATTTTGGAATAATGATCCTAAGTTAATGAGATGGTCAATTTATACTAGTTGTAATCAACACTGATTGCATCATTCTAATTCACCTCCATTCATATATGGTCAAAATTTTTGGTACCACGAAATGTTGTTAGCCAATAAAAATTCAAGGGTCACTTCAGTGTGATTACATCACTCGTATTCTGAAAACATCCATATATGGGCATAGTTTTTTTTTTGTTGTTGTTGTTGTTGTTATCGTGGAAAACCGTTTGTTGATAAAAATTAAAGAGTCACCAAAACACCCCTGCTCGCAAACATTTCATTATTCTAATTCGTTCATTTCCCGTTTTAGGTGATATCCACATGTATAACCAAGTGTTGTTTAAAACAACAAGATAAAAAATTTCTTTGTTTTCATTATACTCCTTCCTTTCTCTTATACACACGGATAATTATTCATGCAACAGATAGTGGTTATATTCTTCCTGTGATATCACGTATTTATCTTGTATTGAATAAGAGAAAGGAAGCTATTTGATATTGATTCTAGTACAATTCTTCGGTTATTTATCGTGTAACAAAATGTATACTGATTAAGTATATAATGACTTTCAAGAAACCTTTTTCGTATTGTGTTTATTCGTTAATCAGTATAGTTAGTTAGCTAAAACTAAATAACTTGTTTGTTAAACAAATTGCTGATTCCAGAAGTTCGAATGATAAGTGTCTATGGGAAAACCTTTGACTATCCTAACAACAATTAGATAAAATAAACTAGATATTCACCCCTAGTTTAAACATGACTTGTGTGATTATCAGCTACTGATACAAGAATTTTACTATGTTAAATTTCTAAAGATATTTTTATCAATCCAGCTGAAAAATAAAAATTGAAGAAATAATTGTTTTTCCACAGTTTTCTTCTTGAAATAATAAGAAATTGCTTTTTTTCCCCCCTTAGATAAAAAAGAATTCTAATTTAATAGATTTCAAATAATTCGACACAAAATGGAAATAAAAACACACAAATTAAAATAACAAAGAGTTTATTCATTACTAAAATATGTACACAACAATTTACTGAAACAGTTTCTCGAATAAATCATTATAAAAATCAATATTAAATTTTTCGAAAAAGTCTTTTGTGTAAAAACAAGAACATAAAAGAGTCACATTTTTTGCTAGCTGAAATGTGTTTAAATTCAATAATGCAGATTGTTTCAAAAGTTCAAATTTCTCTTTCATTGGTGTATTAATGCATTCATGTCGGAAAGCAGAGTTTTTTTTATAGCGACATCCCTCACACTTAAAAATTTTATTCACAGAAGATTCAACTGCTTTTTCAAAACAGGTTAAAAAATTATCTTTCGCTGAATCCTGATTTAAATGTGAGCTACATACAGGGATTCTATTCATTATCACACTTGGAATAACACGGGTTAATATTATTTCTACTAATGATTCATTAATTTGCGGGATTAATTCAATCAATTTCAAAATCTGATCTTTTGACATTTTAATACCGGAATTTTTTAAGTAGAATCCTGATTTCTCGAGATTAAATAATTGCTGCAAGTAACAATAATCAGAATCGATGAAACAAACTAGAATTTGATTATTTCCTACAAACGACTCGTCGTTTGAATAAAAATTGAAATGATAAATTTTTTCGCTAAATTTTTGCCATGTAGGTAAATTTAAAACGACTCCTTCTTTTGAAGGATATTTTTGTAGCATGTTCGATTCCTTAAAATTTCTAATGTGGAGTCTCAAGTAAATCTGATTTTCCAATCTAACTTGAAAATATGTTAACCAGTTTAGATCGAATTCCATTACTAAAGGATCACATGCAGAAAAATTTTGCAAATGACTATTAAACCAATCATTTTCGGGAATAACTAAATTAGATTCAACATTTGTGTTGGGTTGATCAGGTGAAACTGAAAAATGATCTAAATTCATTTTTTGTTTTTTCAAATGGGTAGATTTAGGGATAATATGACGGAATGTTAAACTAATTCTCATCTGTGTAATGCTCGGGTCGGGGGGAATTCCATGTGTAAACAATTGATTTGTTGGTGCATACATTGAATAAAAGGAACCATGATTCAAATTTATGCAAGTCATCGGTGCGACTGCGTTTTTAAACTCAATTTTTCGTTTAGCCCCGAAGCTTAAAACCGAAATTGGGAAAGTGTTATCTAATTCACACTCATCGTCTTTGTGGTGCGAAATATAGCTGCCACCATCACGGTATAAGTTTAATAAAACATAATTATACGTACACCCGCATTGCTTTTCCACAAGATCTCGAAGCTCAAGGATTAGTGGAGTCCACGGGTTTCCATGAATGGTGGTTCCGCTGAAGCTATAACTCAGACCTGGATCACTGAAGGCTAGGGCTTGTCTTTTAGGTCTTACATCTCTCCCTCGTATTTTCAACGTGGGTGTATAAAATGGTAAGGTTTTTAGATCCTCAAAGTAACGATCGGCCACATCTTTCTGTAGAAAGTCCGAAATGTATTCGACATTTAAGCCGTTTTCAGTGAAATGCACAGAAGTCATCTCTTGGGGTAGAACAGTCAGCACAAAAGGTCGTAAACACACGAGTCGATGAGTCACCACGATACGTCAGCAAGGCACGTAGAGGTTAATCTAGCAGAACGTGACCAGAAAGACACAAGTCGATGAGTCAGAAAGATTGAGGTCACCAAAGCACGAGTTGATGAATCAGCACTACACGTCAGCAAGATTCGTGGAAATCAGTCAGTCAAAGCATCATCAGCAAGTCACGAGAAGGTGATAGAATGTTCGAGAGAAAATCTCCAAGACAACAACAGATAAGAAGTATCAGCACACAGCTAGGCAGCAAGGCAAAACGTTAACAAGTGAAGGGTTTGTGTGGCTCTTATATAGTGAATTCTTATCATATATCAGATGTGTGTCGTCACAATCTGATTATCGGTAGCGCCCTCTACGCGAACCCACCACATTTCTCGATACCCACTTGTTGAAAACAGACGTGGAAAGTGGTAAGTAATAGTATTTCATTTAATTTTGTGATGGAGTGTTTAAATTGTTGTGTGTTGTGGAATGTAGTTATGAAAGACACATATTTTTAAAAAAACAAAATAAATTTTATTTATAATTTTCCCATTTTATTACATGAGAATCCGCTTTTAATTTTTTAGCGGGGTATTCTACAAAAGATTCATGATTCTTGTTCAATGACAGGTATCGATTCTTGATGAAGCTTTCGGGTATATGCATTTCACGAAGAGTCTTTAACAGTTCGTTCTGAGCCTTAATAGGGGTTCTTTTATTCACAGAAAACAGAAGATGAAACAAATCAGCCATGTTTGAATCTGGGATGGGTTTTCCTTCAAAATGAACAGTTAAATTGTCGTCCCATTCGAATTTTCTTGGATTATTTCTTAAAAAGTCCAGCAGGGTCTTAGCTTGTCTTTTCATAGTAGATGGAACCGATGATAAAATCAAAGTGGAATCTTGTTCAGGTTTGGATTCAGGTTCAGTTTTGGGTTTAATCATTTCCTTTTTCACAGAGGGTTGTTCAGGCGGTTTCGACATCCAGGGCATGTTGAATTCTTGCAAGTCCATTTTTCGTTTGAGTAATTCGAAATATTGCATCACTTTTTCATGATCAGGAATAGTGCTATTTAATATTTTTGACATAGCAGTATCAAATTCACTCATTTGTTGTTTTGTTGGTATGTGTTTGGAGAGACTCTCTTCCGGTACCAACGCATATTTTTTAGCGTGTTCCATGAATTAAACCTGTTAACACACTCAAAGCGGCTGGAATTAAAATATTTAAAAATCCCCCACGTTGAATAATAAGTCTTTTCTTTTGAAAAAGGGCACCTTTTTTTGTACCGATTTTTCGCAAAGTCGTCTTATATTTACTTAAAGACTTTTTCTGTCGTGAAGATATGGGAATATTTCCTTTTAACAAGTTCAAACTACATTCGCAGATGGCTTTCACAGAACGAGAGGGTAATTTTTTTAATAATTGTTTACGCAATTCTTTAGGACACGTTTTAATCAATTCTAAATCACGAAGCTGTTTCTTCGTCAGTGCCATAGTCACAAATGAGTTAAAAACCAGGTGACTTTCTTTTTAAACCTTGTTTCGGGACATAGACAAATTGTGTTTGCCCTGGTAAAATCTGTGTTCTCAAACGTAAGCGTTCTACCGTTTCATTTCTTAACTCCACGAGTAAATAGGAGAAAGGCTTTTGAGTCGCGTCTTCAAACACTTCTTGAAAAAATTTAGTTTTAGTGGGATATAATTGACGACCCAAATAAATAATTTGACTCATATCGCGACGATTTTTAAATAAAATCAAATATTGACTGTTTAGAGAAACACCCCTCATTTCTTTTCCTTTATGAAATAAATTTTGTGTAATAAAAATCACACTAATGTTTAAATGATGACTTCCTTTTGTAAAGAGAAACGTCATACGTTCATCTGCTCCGACCTCAATCATGAGGTCGTCTAAGATAATTAAAGTATTTGTTCCTAAATATTCAGTATAATTCGGAGGAAATCCCTCCACAAAAGTAACATCAGGAATTTCGTCATATAATTTTTGATAGATCCCGTAAAACCAAACCACTTTATCAGGAGGAGGATTAAACATCTCGTTTCTATCCTTCAATAAATCACGCAGGAACCAGCTTTTACCTACTCTCGTAGGGCCTGCGAGAAGCATCGTACACGGGTGTTGAAAGCGAGGAAACTCCATCAAACAAACACAAGGAAGGTTAAAATCGAAATAAACACAGACACTAAGAAATACAGTTTAAATATCGATTTATTGAAAAAAATTCACAAAGATGCGAAATCGTTTCGCTACAAAGTTATAGACTCGTTGGTCGTTACACAAATTTCCGTTTACAAAATGTGATAAAATATGTTTTAAAGTTTTACCGCGACATCGAGAATACAGATAAAATATACAATATTGGCCGCAAACGGCCGTCTTATTACTTTGTAAGGTGAGCGGATTAAACATCACTCGAGAAAAATGAGATGTAAAGTTTGAAACAGGTCCTTGAAAAAAGGTAGGGTCGTTTCCATACGAATCGAAGAATTCCACTTCATCAGGCGAAGGTAGAAAGAATGCGAGCCAATGGCTTCCAGGTTCCGATGACTTATCCAAATTGCATACAAAACAGGTAGGATACTGCAGGATTCTCCTAGGTAGTTGATCGCTGGCAAAAACACCTAGAAAATATTTTCGGGTTCTTGGGTCTCGTGATAAAATCTTCTCAATTTGTAAAGAATTCATCTAGTTTGCAAAGTCACACAAAACGTGTCTTGATTTACTAATTTCTATAATGTTTTCAAATTCCGCATACACCAACACGGAAAGGGTTGTTCTTAAATCTTCAGCAAATTTAATTTCAATTCGTAAATTTCCTTGCTGTTGTAGGTTGAGGTGAGGTCCATCACACAAGTCTGGGCTAAGATCGAAGGCATACAGGGTATGTCCGTCTGCAAATTCTTCACGTGTTAAATAAATACCTGTGTCATGATGAAATCCGGCGAACAAGCGATGATAGGCTCGTATATAATTATTATTCGAAAAATTTAATTCTAAACCTTTTGAAGGTATAGGTTGTCCATTCACATAAACACTTAAGAAGTTGACCTTGTGATGATGAAAGTGAAAGGGATTTAAATCATACTGTCCATTAATGGAGGCATTTTCCAACAATCCAATAATAATGCGTTTTGGCATTGACCCCAAAAACACATTATCTTGCATAAAAGAACGACTTCCAGTGCAAATGGAATAGGTCTTGCACAGTACGCGATCAATAGGATATTTCGCAGAAGTTTTTTCAAGGGCTTTTGCGTGCCCCAGTAAGACACCGGCACTAACCTTTACTTTACGAATAAACAAAGAGGCATGTTCTAATATTACTTTATAATCAGGATCAGGTTTTGTTGTATCAGAGGGTTTTGTAGCCATCAAACAAAAGTCGGGTTTACTGCGAACCAATTTAATTTTCAAATCGACCATGTTCAGTAACAATCTATTTTGTTGAAAAATATCACAATGCAAGGGAGATATCATATCCAAAGTATTACTATTTTTAGTGAGTTCAAATCGTTTTTTCAATCCAGGGTTATCATCTGATGTAGGATCGGCAGTGCCTAATTTCTGATCTTTGTAGAAACATTGGCATTGTAATAAACTTTTCTTAGCGTCTTCACCGAAATTCAAAAGGGTTTCGATATATGCTCGATAGGGGTAGGTGTTACTGGAAGAGGAAATTACTCTTTCGTTTAGACTTATGTCGACTTGAGAAAACAAGGCCTGGGAAAATAAATTCACGGGAGCGACATGGTTCTCCTCCGTTAAGGCTGATCCATCCGGATTGGTGATTTTCACTTTCGTATACAGGTATGATGAGGATAAATCAATATAGTCTTCTCCGTTTCCAGAAATGTTAAATTCTACAGGGACTCCATCACGAATATTAGCGAGGGGGTGGTATTCTACAAAATACCCTTTTTCGATAGCCGTTTGAGTAGGAGGAATTAAAAAAAGGTCCAATTCCGTTTTAGCGCAAGCGGCAGAGTCTTTATGAATAAGTCCGGACATCTTTAAGCGAAAATATCACTTGTTTTCACTTTCTTGACTTTGCGTCGACTGACGGTTTTTTTAGGGAGCTTCCTCTTTTTATGTCTTCGCCCGGAACCTAGCATGGATTTAACCTTTGTTGCGGCTTTATCTGTTAAAGTATGTCCAGCTTCTTTCAATCTCCGCTTGGCAGCCACTTTGACATTTTGACCACGTGACACGTCATTCAACAAATCGACTCCCGTTGAAAACAGTTGTTTGCCCACGGCTTTAGCTCCTGATTTAAAAAGAGGCACTGCAGCCCTAAACAACGAACGAAACAATCCACCGAAACCATAACCTTTTTGAAAAGTAGTACCGTGATAATAGTTTAAACCACTACCCGATTGATGGGTATAATAATCTTCAAAAGATTTAGCACAGCACTGGTAAGGAACTAACATTATGAGAGGTACTTTTGACGAAAATGAAGTTTCACGATCAACTTCCCACGCTCGAATGACATTAATCGACCAGTATGCGTCCTTATAACGGTTTCAATCGTTTGAAAATTCTTTCGAGTGAGTGGGATGTAGTGAGGTCTATCAAACACTTCATGAATCGTATCACCGTCTTGCCCTTTCACGGGGAGCACACGTAGAAGTGGGGCTACCGTATCCCCCACAATCTGCGGTTCTACGAGATCACTGTAAATGTATAACAATTTAAAATCAGCATGAGGATCGGCTGCGAAATGGCTATCAAAAGACATTGAATAACCAGCAAAAGGTTCACCTACATTACCAGGTGGAAATCCTAAACTTTCCGCTAATCCTGCATCAAAGTTGATTTGTTCATTTTTTCTCAAAGTCACTCTCACTTTTTTTGAATTTTTATTATAGTTGAGTGAAATTCTATCATGAAATTTTTGATAGTTGATTACTTTAATAATATCGTTAGGGGATTCATAAAACCCAGGGGGGATTCTAACTTTTTTCACTTCAAATTCACCGACTTCAAATTCGGCTTCATTTCTAGGTCTTCCATTCGTCCATTCAATATTCTCCCCTATTACATATTCATATCCGTTAGTATATTCTGTTATATTATTCCACGTGTGCGGGTAAATAAGTTCCGTTAAGCCTACTTCCCACTCGCCTTTCAAGTCCAAAGCAGAAGGTAATCTCGTCACAAAATGAGAAATTTTATTCTCGGGAAAATAATTCAACGAACTGTCTGAAGGCAGCGTCACGTAGAAAGACATGATTCGAAATGACAATGCAATCTCTAAAACATAGATTTTATAGGGAAAATAAATCAGAGGAGGGTATCCATTGATTAAACTTGTCAGGGTAACCTTTAAATTTCACTTTGTATTCCACATGACCTTTTCGTGTGCGTTTTTCTAAAACCTTTTCGATAGTATAGTCTTCTTTCGGTTTAACTCTTTGAAGTTCTTGTGCATAGAAGGTTCCTTGGATGGGTTCGTTCATCAAATCTTTAATTCGATATACCGGAGGGTCTCTCGGTACGCATTCCGTTATCACAAACAGTTCTTCGGTCCAATTCGTTTCATAACCTTTTTCAAAAGTTAATTTTTGTTTCGAAACGCGCACTATTTCCCCCGCTTTAAACACACACGGTTTTCTTTCCGCATCCTGCATTTTCCCGAATAAAGTAATCACAACATCGCTTTCGTTCTCGGGCGTAACTTCCACGGGCGCTCTCTTAATGCTGGAATGGTGGGTATGGTTATAACTTTGTAATAGTGAGTCTAACACATCGATAAAATTATATGTGTGATTATGCGTAAAATATTTCCACATTTTAGTTTTCAAAGTGCGATTAAAACGTTCAATCACCGATGCTTTCGTGTTATTAAAAGTAGTAAAAAATCGCACACCTTGCTGTTTTAAAAATCTCTGGAAGTGTTTGTTTTTATATTCTCTTCCAGAATCCGATTGCAAAGACTTGGGCTTTCGCGTCGCAAAAATAGTCTGAAAGGCTTTCACGATTTCCTCACCGCGTTTCGTTTTAAGTGGTATCGCCCACGCATATTTAGACAGAATGTCGATGCAGGTTAAAATGTAGCGATATCCCCGATTGTGTTTTTGCAGACTGATCATATCTACTAAATCGGTTTGCCATTGTTGATCGATAGAATGCACAATCACACGATTGGTCGGAAACTTTCTTCGTACAGGTTTGTGAAGCGTGTACGAATCGACTCCGCTTAGCCATTTCTGAACAGTCTTCTTCGATACTTTTTCTTTGACAGCCGAATGTAAAACATTGACACCACCGTAACTTCCCACGCGACTTGGATTCTGATAAATCTCCTTCATTGCAGCATGTAATTTTATTGCGCGAGATGTTAATGTTCAATCGCATCATACTGAAAAAGATAAATTTCCGGTTTCATTTAAATTGAGTATAAAATCAATCTTAAACTTTTCACTTCCGGTAAATACATATATCAACGAAAAAATAATACACATCGTTACATAGAGACACACCACACTCATCACTTCCTCTCGCGAAGTCATTCTGAAAAATGACGTATCTCACACAAGACAACTCCCTTTAAATATTTAAAATATCAACTCACAGGCATAGTTTCTTGGCTTGATCGGTTAAACCTACTCCAAATTATCAAGTCAAGAGACTATTTTGCAGGTTCGAACCTTCCTCAAAACTTTTGAAAACTTCATTTTCTAAAATACATTGAAACGACATCCTACAGATGGCAGCACCAAACATTTTCTTGGTAGGAGCGGAGGTGGGGGGGGGGGGGGGTAGACCCTCTAACCGTTTTCCTGATTTTTATTCTCAAGGGAACGATTCTCTACTTAAAAAAAAATAAGCCCCTCTCAAAAATTAAGCCCCCTCAAAAATTAAGTCCCCTCCAACCCCTCCTACTATAGGATAAGTCTCCCAACAGGTGGATTCCACCCTCCTCCTCCATCCACAAGGTGGATTCCACCCACAAGGTGGATTCCACCCACATCCAACCACCGCCACCGCCTTATGGCGCTGAACTGTCCTTCTTTCCCTACTTAGATTATTTTGCTTGGCATGGTAACCCAGCTATTGTTGTTTATTTATTAATAAATAGTTTATTTACTTTAATTTTCTTTTTAAATTATATAAATTGTCTTTTTTCTATAGTTCTTAATGAAACATTTTTTTAATTTATTGTTATTTCCTTATTTAAGTTATTACTTAAAAATTAGACTATTTTTATAGTCTCGCACCACTATTGTAAGAAAATCAATTTCGCAGTATATTTCTCTTGTAGATGTTGTTAAAGTCTATATGATTTTTTTTTTTTTTTTTTTTTTTTTTTTTTTTTTTTTTTTGTATTTAAAAAGTGGTCCGAGTTGAAATAAAAAATAGTCGCCAGTGGAAAAAATGAATCCCCGAGGAAATCTCGGATTGCGCAAATTTTGCTACTTTTACGTTGCCCGAGGAAATCTCGGGTTACGCAGCGAAAGGGTTAAGGGAGTCCAAGTAAATTAAATTATGAATAAAAGTAACAGGATACAATGCTTAGCATGCTTTCCCAAACATAAATTTTAAGGGAGACCAAACTGGTCGCCAAGGGCGGTTAGTGTGAGTAATTTAAGGTATTAAGAACCATAATTTAAAAATATGCATGTAACTGGTATTCGAAAACGATGTTTTCTCCAAATTGGTATCAAAAACAGATCGCGCCAAACCAAGTGCGTATATGGCATCTGTGCCAAGAAAATTATCGAATGATACTGTTTTATGTTTTACAATCATACTTGTCATCAAAGGTGGGCGAAGAATTGGTCATCTGGAATATTATTAAGTCTTTACCAAACAAAAAACAAACCTATTTACAACAATGTATTTACTTTTGCACCTAATTTCTTTCTCTAAAAAATGCAAATTGATTACGAAACTGATTACAGAACATAACCTTTCTATCTAGTTAATTTTTTACTTTTTAAGAATGAAAATACATATTTCCTGCTAATCATTACGTCATTTTCGAATTTGCTAATTTTACTGTGCATATTATTGACATTTGCTATCCATTTGCTCTTCAAAAGTTATTTTTTTTAAATTTAAATTTAAATATTTGTGTTAACCGTGCGCAGACGATAAACCGTAAGCTTTGACAACAATTTTCTTTAAATAATAAGAATTAATACCATAACACAATCTCATTTTATTTTAACATCAAAGCATATCCGTTTTATATTTTCCATATATGACGTCACATTTGCCTTCTTTCCGCACTTATTCAAAATTCATGCACCTTGTATTATTAAAAATACTTGAAAATTTCCGTTTTAATTTTTCAATAAAAATTAAATTATTATTCTAAGTTTTTATTTTTTGGCAACGAAAAAAGGAAGATGGTTAAATTTTATCGGAAAAATGTCAATTCATTGTGTAAGAAAAATAATGAAATTTTGGATTATTACGCAAAATATTTGAATAAAACAAATTAAATATACCCTATGTTCATTTTCGGGTTGTAATCCATCTATGTCCAAAATACAAAAGCATTAATTCATTCGTTTAGATGCTGACTTCATTCAAACATTCGGACACACATTGACATTTATAATATTATAAGGAAAGGATGGTTGTCAAATCCTACCTGCGAAGTCTTTCCTTTACGAATTCATTCATTCTTCGATTTCGAAGATTGAAGAATTAAGCTTTCACGATTATATTACGACGGCTTTACGACGGCTTCCGCGAACACGATAATAATGTAGTTCGCCACATATCATGTTATAAATTATTACTGAAAGGAGCGTTTCGTTCGAAATCATAACATAATATAATATGAATAAATTCAACTACTCTGGTAAAATTTACTACGTTTAACGAATGAAAAGTAATTTTGTTTGAAACTGAGTATTTCTGGTGTTTCAGAATTGAAAGCATTGGGTCGCCATATTTGAAACAAAAAGTTTCATAACAAAATGAAATCATAGATTTACTCAGATTTGAAAGTGATGTTTTTCTCAGTGTATTCCACCGGAAAGGGGCACTGTATTTTTGTACCATTTTGCTTATTGTATATCATCAGAAAGTTTACGAAATTGAATAGAGTTAAATTAAACTTCATATTATGTGTCTTTGACTATGACGGTAGGTCTCAGTTAAAATTGGGGATATTCCCCCGAAAGGGGACACCGTGATAGCGATTATTGTGCAATTTTTTTTTCTTTTGTATCATCGGAAAATGAATGAAGTTATGGATAGAACATAGAACTGAACCAAACTTACGTTTTTAATTATGGCCATCATATTCAAGTTTAAAATGGGGATATTTCTCCTGAAGGGGACGCTATGATAGCGATTCTTGTGCAGTTTTCTGGATTTTTTGCCATTTAAGTGAATAATTTAGGAATATTTTTCGTTAAAATTTTATTAGATATAATGTGATAGGCTAATGTTTGTATTAAATTTTAGAAAAAATTGCCATGTAAGTGACGCTGTGATAGAGAATTTAGGTGCGATTTTTCTTTTATATCATCGAATAGTATATAAAGTTGTGGGTAATTGAACCAAATTTCATACATTTTTTTTATTATTATCGACATCAGGTCCCAGATGAAAATGATAGTTCCCCCGGAAAGAGGGCGCTTTGATAGATATTTTTGCACGATTTTCTCGATTTTTTGCAGTTTTAAGGGGGTCCGGGCCCAAAACTCTTCAAATTTTGTAAAAACATTTTATTTCCTTAAAAATTTCTCTGTTTTTTTCCTGCTTAAAATGATTTTTAGATCATTTTTCTATCTTAATTAGAACAAGAAATATTATTTTTTCGTTTTGGTTTGTTTTCAAAATCTAGCTTTCAAGCAATGGCTGTCATGGAAACGACTTCTTGTAAAAATGTGTTTTGCTTAATGATGGGTTCTTTCACCATTTCTCGTATTTAAATTCTTATAAGTCAAGGACCGTTAAAGATAAAGGGTTCAAATTTAAAACATATCTTTTTCAGTTGTTTTACTTTAATTTTGATTCAGCATATTTGAAAAAAGTATTTACTTTTGAAAATATGATTTTTTTTAAGTTGCACCACTTTTTTTTTTAATTTTTTCGTTAAATATTTTTAATTTTTTTAATTAATATTTTTTAAAATACTGAATCAAAATTAAAACTTATATATTTCTGTTTATTTAAATGAAAAAAAAATTGAAACTCTATAAATAATATTTCGAGTTATAACGATTTTTAATTACCTCACTTCTTTAATAAATTTTACATTAAATTTTATTTTTTTAATATTACGAGAAGTTTTATATGTGATTTTGTTTACAAATGCTTTGGTTAACCATCACAAAAAAATTCATAATTTTAACTCGATAAATAAAAATTATTTTAAAATGTGTCCCGGACCCCCTTAAGTAAAGAATTTATGAATATTTTTCAACGTAATTTTATATTTAGATATAATGCAATAGGCCGACGTTTGCATAAAATTTTAGGAAAAGGTGACCTAAAGGTAGCGCTATGATAACGAATTTAAATTTCATAAGCGCGGTAGCTGTTGAAAAAAGATCATACTGAATCACCCGATTCCCCACTGATTACGATAAAATAGGGTATTCATAACATTTGTCATTCATTTACAGGGACACACACACACACAAAAAAAATCGGTTACAGTATACAGTCTTTGAGCAATAATTGCTCTAAGTCCGTTTTCAATTTCGGTATGCGCTTTTAAATTTAACTAATTTTTTGCATGTTATTCGTTGTATATAAATTCTATACCTTGTATAGAGGGCTGCACAAAAGAATTCCCGTACCATTCTCCTTATTAGCGGAAATTGCTGAAGAGGAATTTTCATCTGATGTATATGTATTTCCTAACTGAACTAAATTTTGGCATGCATGTAGTTAATAGATACAAATCTATATATTATATACAGGGCTGCTCAAATAATTTGGATAATTTTCCGATTGTAGTGGGAACCGCTGAAATTGGGTTTTCTAATGTGTTATGCGCTTCCATATGGTTGAATTAGACGTAATAGTTTAACTTATTAATCGGTGCAGCTTTGTTACATTATTCTGAATGTGTTATGAGAAGATATATTTCATAATCTATGCTTGACGCAAGATTTTTTATGTCTTGTTTGTTCCTGAAATGTATAATTAAAAAAAAAAATTACCCCATTTGAAGTACTAACATGTATGAAACTAGTTGGATGGGCCAATCCCAAAACTTTCTTGTATCTTATACATCTTAATATTTCAAAAAGTAGTTACACATGTTAATGCTTCAATATTATTAGTTCAATACTATACCAACTTTCATTTTCTTCTTAAACTTCTGCTCCAATCAATTAAACGGACTAAAAACGAGTTAATCTATATCATGATATTTGTTAAAATTAATAGTTTTCCTTATTCTGTTGTTATCAGCAGTTTGTGAATAGTGGGCTTAGCAGGAAGCGAGTTCCCGCCGCTGCACGAACCGCCGATGGACAATAGAACTAAAAAAAATCAAGAAAAGTATACAAAAATCGCTATCACAGAGCTCCTTTACCGCGCAATATTTTCAATTTCAAGGAGGACCTGTTGGTCATATCCAAAATTACGCACAAAAAATTTGGTTCAATTGTATGCATAATTTTATACACTTTACGATGGTTCAATAAAGAAAATGGCACAAACATCGCTATTACAGCGCACCCCTTCGGGCACATTTTTTTCAAATTCAGGGAGGACTTGCTTGCCATAGCAAGAAACATACAAAAAATTTGGTTCAATTCTATTCATAACTTCATACACTTATTGATGGTACAATAATGAAAATGGCCCAGACATTGCAATTACTAGCGCCCCTTTCTAGCGGAATTTTTTCAAGTTCAGGGAGGACCTACCGACCATAGCCTTACACATACACAAAAAATTTGGTTCAATTCCATGCATAATTTTATACCGTTTTCGATGGTACAATAATGAAAATGGCACAGACATCGCTATTACAGCGCCCCCTTCCGGCAGATGTTTTTCAAATTCACGGAGCGCTTGCTTGCCACAGCTAGAAACATGCACAAAAATTTGGTTCAATTATGTGCATAACTTCATACACTTTTCGATGGTACAATAATGAAAATCGTACAGACATGACAATTATAGCACCCCCTTCCAGAGGAATTTTTCCAAATTCAGGAAGGACTTTCGTGCCATGACCAAAAACCACCACAAAAAAGTTGGTTCAATTCTATGCATAACTTCATACATTTTTCGATGGTACAATATTCAAAATAGCACAAAAATCACACAAAAATCGCTATTACAGCGCCCCCTACTGGCGATTTTTTTCCAAATTAAGGAAGGGCCTGCTTGCCATAGCCAAGAACTTAAAATTTTTTTTGTTCAATTATATGCATAACTTCATACACTTTTCGATGGTACAATGTTCAAAATCGCCCAAAAATCGCTATTACAGCGCCCCTACCGGCGAATTTTTCCAAATTCAGGGAGGACCTGCTTGCCATAGCCAAATACTTAAAAGAAATTTTTGATTCAATTCTATGCATAACTTCATACACTTTTTGATGGTACAATGGCGACAGACAGACGGACACACGGACATACAGACATTTTCTATAAACATGTTTTTGGGGATCTCTGACCCCTAAAACGTGTAAATCCGTCGAAAGTCGGAAGTTGAAAAAATTTTCGATAATACTTTCTTCTACATCTGAGTGTATAGTTACTCATAAAATCAGTAGTCTGGTAATTGGAACAGATCACTTAGTTTCATTTTTACTTTCTTCTATCTTCAATAGAAAAAAGTATTGTAATCGAAATTTTTTTCGACTTCCGGTTTTCGACGGATTTACACGTTTTAGGGGTCAGAGATCCCAAAAAACATGTTTATAGAAAATCTCTGTCTGTCCGTCCGTCCGTCTGTCCGTCTGTCCGTGTGTCCGTCGCCATTGTACCATCAAAAAGTGTATAAAGTTATGCATAGAATTGAACCAAATTTTTATTTTAAGTTTTTGACTATGGCAAGCAGGTCCTCCCTACATTTGGAAAAAAATCGCCGGTAGGTGGCGCTGTAATAGCGATTTTTGTGCGATTTTGAATATTGTACCATCGAAAAGTGTATGAAGTTATGCATAGAATTGAACCAAAAAAAGGTTTTAAGTTCTTGGCTGTGGCAAAAAGATCCATCCTTAATTTGGGAAAAAATTGCCGGTAGGGAGCGCTATAATAGCGATTTTTTTGCGATTTTTGTGGCATTTTTAATATTGTACCATCGAAAAGTGTATGAAGTTATGCATAGAATTGAACCAAATTTTTTGTGTTTGATTTTGGTCATGGCACAAAGTTCCTCCCTGAATTTCGAAAAATTCCATCAGAAGGGGGCGCTGTAGTAGCGATTTCTTTGCCATTTGCATTATTGCACCATCAAAAAGTGTATGACGTTATGCATAGAATTGAACCAAATTTTTTGTGCATGTTTCTGGCTATGGCAAGCAATCTTCCCTGAATTTGAAAAAAAATCTGCCGGAAGGGGGCGCTGTAATAGCGATGTTTGTGCCATTTTCTTTATTGTACCGTCGAAAAGTGTATAAAGTTATGAGTACAATTGAACCAAATTTTTTGTGCATGTTTTTGGCTTTGGCCAACAGGTCCTCTTTGAATTTGGAAATATTGCGCGGTAAAGGGGCTGTGTGATAGAGATTTTTGTATACATTTCTTGATTTTTCGAACTTCTATTGACCATCGGCGGCTCGTGCAGCGGCGAGAACTCGCTTCCTGCTAAGCCGGCTATTCGCAAACAGCTGATAACAGCAGAATAAGGAAAAACTAATAATTTTAACAAATATCATGATATAGATTAACTCGTTTTTAGTCCGTTTAATTGACTGAAGCAGAAATTTAAGATAAATATCAATGTTGGTATAGTATTGAACTAGTAATATTGAAGTATTAACATCTGTAACTAGTTTTTGAAATATTAAGATGTATAAGATAGAAGAAAGTTTTGGGATTTGTACATCCAACTAGTTTACGTAAATAATTCGAAGAAATAATAATGCTACATCATACATTTTCAAACATAAATGCAGTTCTGATATTGGTTTTTTTCCACAGATTTATGGTTCCAGGGTGGAGAATGGGCTGGATTCTGATCCACGACCGCAACGAAATATTTGGTGAGAAAGTAAGTATAACATACCGAAATTTAGCGAGAGTGTTCTTCTAAAAATATTCTTGCATTTATTTTTGTATCCTCTTACCTTAGTTGTAATATGAAATATATTAGATGTTGATTGCAACTTCTTCAACAAATTACTCATACACGACTTTCATACCGGGGGGTAACTAAGCCTTCCTAAATCTGTTAAATTCCAGGTAGTATCTTTTACATTTTGTATAGAAAAATATATGAATTGTGTTAGAATTATAAAACCATGTAATTGATTATGTAACCATATTACATCTTTACGCTTCTCAAGCAGTGTCTAGTGATAATTTTTGCAGGTCCTGAATATGGATTTGATAGAGGCCGTCATGCATGTACTATGAAGTAAGATAATGTAATATTCGTGAGTGCATTGCTTTAGAGTCCTGGTCGGGTAACTGAGATTATCCATTCCCGACCCAATCCACGGTCTGGTTGAGGTTAATTTTCTTTTTCGTTGTGGATCGTGTTGATTTTAAATATTTTGTGTTCAGTTTTGACTCTTTCGGGTTGGCCGTATTTTTCAAAAGAAAGTCCTGAATATTTTTAAATGAACAAAACTATAATATATTTCAATATTAATGAATGCTCGGTTTTATATAAAAAAGATAAAATTTATAGTAGAGATATAACTGTAGACTATTTTCCCATAATTGCATTAAAATGTGAATTAATTTTCTATCGCTTCGGGTTCGGGTTGAAGTGTATCGGGTTTCACGTTGATTTTAAGCAGAATTTTCGGGTTCTGATACTCGGGTACAACCCAAGCCGTGCGAGACTCTATTTATATTATTTTAACATATTATTAAATCATAATTAGGCATTTTTAATATCATAAATAAGACTAAATTATTATGTACAGCTTTATGCAACAAAATATATTACACATAATATGGACAAATGTCTTATACATAATATATAGATGGATGGAATGTGATATATAGGGAAAAGTTCGTGGCGTTTTTTCACCAAAATTCAGACACATTTTTATTATACTTTAAAGGAACTTTATTAAACTAAATATGTGTCATTTTGATGAATAATCTTTTGCCATTTTTCTTGTAAAATAATTATGCCATCACTGTAGAACTTCTGAGACGTTTGTGTGAAAGACTGAATCAAGTGATTTTCACAGGCCTCTCTTGAAGAAAACTTTATACCAGTAATAGAGTTCTGCAGAGAGCGAAACAAATGGTAGACAGACCAAGCAATGTCTGGGCTATATTGTAGGTAGATGCATCAAAACTTCCCCCCCGCGCTCTCTCAATTTTTGCAGAGTCGTTAAAGGTGTGTTGATCTGGCACTGTAGTGATGGTAGACAACGCCTTTCATATTGATAAATTCCAGCCGCTTTAGTTCAATTGCGCGCTTTAATCGCGTTAGTTGTTGACAATAGAGAGTGAAATCAATCCTCTGCCCAGGCTGGAGCATTTCATGATGCACGATTCCTTTCCAGTCCCACCAAATATAAGGCATTACCTTAGGTGGTGTAAATCCGTGTCTTGCCGTGATTTGTGCATCTTGGACCGCGATCTTTTTCGCAAATTATTGTCGTGTGTGATCAATCTCGTTAGCAATCTCTTCAAAAAGGGTTCTATTTTATTTCATTTCAGCAGTAATTTGCAGAGGAAAATTCAGTCCATTAAATTTTTCACTGTTAACTCGTGTGGTACCCAAATATTGAGCTTTTTTTTCTTAATCCAACCTTATGCAACTGTTTCAAAACTGTATTTTGGTCGATGTTTAATTTCGGAGCGATGTCATAAGATGAAATGTGTCGTCATTCTTCAGTTTGTTGGAGAAATTCTTCGACATTTTCAACGACTTGTCGACCAGAGGTCGGTGCGTCTTTAAGATCGAAATTTAATAACATAAACGAGCAAAACATTTGCATGCTGCTGATTTTGATAAAGCACCTTCACCATAAACACTAGAATTTTTTTTCACAAGCTTGCAAAACGTTATCGCCTTGGTTGAAGCGAATATGTAAAATATAGAGAATTTTTTCAGAACATTGGTTCATATTTAAAGCGCAATAATTTTCGACTAAATAAACAAATGTCACAGTATTTTTCTTTATAATGATCTACGGGTTGTCTCCTTTCAAATACGCTATAGTAGGCTGAATTAGGTTAGTGTTTCCAAAGTTATGCGACTCTAAAACCATCTATTAGGAAAAACGCCACGAACTTTTTCCTTGACCCAATGTATATACACGCACACGTGCAAAGTAAACCAAGAAGTTCTTCTGAGTGCGTAGAAGTCGTAACAGTTATTATGGTAGCTGCGATATATTTGGTACAATTCGATATCGATGGTAAATACCATTAAGTATAAATTCGTTCAAAAGCTTGAGGAAGAGATCGGAATTTTTAAAAAGAAAGAAAATGATGATTTCCATGATCTAACATTCACATATTAAAACCTAAAATTATTTAATCATGAAACTATAGAGCAGATTTGATGTCCATCTGTAGATAAAAGGGAAATCTGTGTCCCCTGTGCCTAATTAATTTGTCTGTGTTTAATTAATCTGGATCTGGACCTGCTCCTAGGTTATCGCTGTGTGACGGCCCTTGATGGCTGCTACATCGGATCTTTTGTTGAAGATATTGTGTACAATATTTAATTAATACTATAATCTATGACATGTCTAGCATAGGGCATAGCGTAAAGCCAACGCCCCCTAGATATTTGAAAAAACCTTGACACGCGTAGCAAAAACGTCACACAAAGCAGGAAAAGAAAGAAAAAAATCATTCATGTCACGTGTGTCAAGGCGTCACAAATATCTAGGGGGCATTGGTAAAGCACAGCGCAATATGTGTCACCTATGCTCTAATTAACCTGGAGCTGGACCTGCTCCCAGGTTATCTCTCTGGGATGGTCCTTGATCTCCTACAATGGATCTTTTGTTCAAGATATTGTGTACAGTATTAAATTAATACTATAATCTATAACATGTCCAGTATAGAGCATAGCGTAAAGCACAGCGGATTCCGTGTCACCAATGCTATAATTAATCTGGATCTGGACCTGCTCCCAGGTTATCTCTCTGGGACGGCCCTTGATGAGTTCTACATCGAATCTTTTGTTGAAGATATTGTGCACAGTATTTAATTATTACTATAATTTATGACATATCAAGCTCAGAGGACAGCGTATAGCACAGCGGAATCCGTGTCCGTATGCTCTAATTAATCTGGATTTGGACCTGCTCCCATGTTATCTTTCTCGAATTGCCCTTGATGGTTCCTACATCGGATCTTATGTTGAAGATATTGTGTATTAATACTATGTATTAATCTATGACATTTCCAGTTCAGATCCTTCCTTTTTATTAAATCTAGATTTCTTTTACTGTGTGTGTTTCTATCACTGGTCTTTTTCAGTTTGATATTTCCTTAACACGTTGTTACTTTCACATATAGATTCGTTCCGGACTTCTCTCACTCAGCCAGCGTATAATTGGGAGCAACACTTTAGTGCAAGGTGCCCTACCAAGCATTCTTAACAACACTCCACAGACTTTTTTCGAGGACTCTGTTGAAGTCGTTGAGGTGAGTTTTGGATCTAGCATATTAACCCTTCGATGCATAACGTAGGTTGGGGCAGGCGAAGCTTTTTGAGTGCGCATGCCAGAAAGTCGCAAATATATCTATCAACATTTCAACGTGCCAACTTTCTACATGAAAAAATACTACAGCATAATGCAGTTATCGTAAAACACTGATTAATCGAATCAGTTGCATTCATGCATTAAATAACGAAATAAAAATTAAAATGTGACTTTTCTGTCCTGGAATCGACTAATAATGTATTTAAATTTTGATTCAGAAATGTGATTTTCTTTTAAGTATACGAGTTGGAACCCGTCGAAATTCGACGAATTAAAATGTTTAGAATAAAACTGTTAGATCGAATTTATAATAAACCTACAGAAATAATTACAATAAAAAATTCATCTTGCATTGGTTATCTAACTCTTAAAATAAATAATGTTTTTAACCTAAAATTACCAAAATATTATTTCCAAAAATTTCAACTGCTTAAATTATTGAAAATTAAACTGTATTAGAATACGTAATCAAGATGAGTAATTGTGTTGAAGTTATCGAGTGAGGATCTTACGTTTGTTTTTACGGAATGAAAAATCAGTAAAAAGGATTTCGCTTTGTCACATCAAAAAAATTTTCCCCATAAAATCTAAATTCTACGTTATTTTCATATTCTCAAAATTTACATACGCTCCACTCAAATTCACAATTTAAAAGTATTTTAACACGCAATACATTATTAAAATGAATGTATTTCCAAACTTAACGTCACGTTTGTTCGATACAACTTTTCATGTAAACATTCGCATAAAATTTAAGTTCTAATCTCAGTACCCGCGAAAATTTACCATTCAGAAATTTGCCTTTAGTTGCCATAATATTGACCATTTAGTATTGGTCAAATATTTAGTTTTATCAAAGAAAATGATCGTTTTGTTTTAAATATGATATCACTTTTACTCACTGAATCATATTACCTAGCGCCTGAAACTCAGTATCAGCGTAATGTAAAAATATTGAAATATCTTCTTCAATCTTTTGATTAATGAAGAAGAAAGCGTATTTTTCTTAATCGCTGGCGTCATTTTCTGTTCAAAAATTAGAAAAAAGTTACTTTTATTTGTAATGTGAAAATGGCATCAATAAGTATATAATCAATAAAAATAAATAAACCATGACTATTTTACTTTTAATAGAAATGGAGTACTACAGTTGCCACAATTACAAAATTGGTACAAAAAACTATGAAAAATTAATATCTCAAAAATAAATTGAGATAGAGATTTCAAACAAATTGCATTTAAAAGTACATTTTTTTCCCTATACGACGGTGCAAAAATTGAAGCTGCACGATGTTTAGAAGTTTAAAAATTGGCAGTAGCGACAACTGCAAAACCGAAATTTCATTTCAAATTTCAAAGTGTTGCCATTCGCAGAATGACGTATGCGTTACGCACAGATATGTTTGTCCTTTATAATATAGATTGTAATAAAGGTGCGGAGATGACAAATTTTTATTTCAATAATTTTTAACTTATTAACTCATAACACTCAAAGTTTCATTAAAAAATCTTTTAATAACATTAGCCTGCAAAATTTTAGGTGGGCCAATTTTTTAGCTTTTGGCAATTGATTATTATGTATTTTGTTACGCTGAATCCGAAAATGACCTTCATTTTTTGCCATTACGTAAGTTTTTTCAAATGATAAATTTCAGAGTTAAAAAGTAAAAAAAATAGCGAAAATCGGATATAAAATAGATGTGATTGTTGTGTTTTTTAACTTTTGATAATTAATTTTTATGTATTTTATATCGCTGATTCCGAAAACGACCTTAATTTTTAACCATCACATCAAGATTTCGCAAATCGTAAATTTAAAAGTTAAAAGTGACGCTCCCCCCCCCCCCCCCACCTCCATCGGACTCCTGAGCTGTTTAGCTGTATGAATCCCAGTATAAGCCAAATGATTAAGTAAATTATTGAATTAAATAAAATTAAACTGAATAAAAAAAAGCATTTTTCATGTATTTTATTGCATCAGATTTTCGCAATTTTTTTTTATTTTTTTACTTCGAAATTTATGATTTACGAAAAATTCTGACGTCATAGTTAAAAATGAAGGCCATTTTCAGAATCAGTGCTAAAAAGTACATAAAAATCAATTATCAAAAGGTAAAAAACAGAACTATCTTTTCTATTTTTTAGTACTATTTTTGACTTTCAAAAACAGTGAGGTACTCAAAAGTAAACACCTCTAATCACCCTGTGTATCAAAATGAAAAACTTCAATTTATTTATTTCAAGATAAGAATTATCTTCACAATTTAAGCAATTTATACATATATCTATTTTTTAAAAATCATAAATATTCCTTAAACTTTATTATTATTATTTATTATTATTATTATTAAATTTGTCCTTTTCTTCCCAGAAAAATGCTGTCCTTGCGTATTCTCTTTTGAACAAAATTCCAGGGCTTCGTCCAATTATGCCATCGGGTGCTATGTACATGATGGTAAGTAACAGCAATTAAATACAAGTTAAGAAAATGAATGTTTTTCTGTCTGTCGGCTTAAAATTTCCTCTGGACTCTATTTTATGTAAAAAGAGGCGAATCGCAACGAAATTTGTCTATGGTTTTAAACTAGATAACAATTTTTCTTCCCTTTTGAAAATATATATCCTGTCGACATACTTATTTATTACACAGCGGGACCGCGATAACTCGACTACCCCAGTAACTCGACATTTATAATTTTCTTGGTTGGTTCAATATCACAATTTAAATGCGGAAGAAACTCACTAAGTCGACCCTTTTACCTGAAATCGTGTTAAGTCGATTACAGTTTCAAACTGTTCTATATCACAACTAATCTTTAGAAACTGCTCCTTTGTTGATTAGTATTTTCTTGTTTTCGCTGATTAGTATGAGATTTATATGTATTTAAGTATTGCGCGGCAGCGCAATACTTATTTATTTCCAGTGTCACTTCTCAATGTTAATTTAACATAGAAAAGCCTATGGAGCTCATAACTTTTCATTTTTTCTTCGCACCTTTTTGTCCCTGATGCCACAAATTTTTAATTCTTTGCTAATTCTAATAATATTATAAATTCAAAGTGTAAAAACATTTACCTGACGTCAGGGTCAAAAAGGATTATAAAATGCCTTTGCCTATAGGTGGATTATAATCCAGAGAGTAACATGGGCTAATTTTTATTTACATTATTCAAATATTTTCCTTAATAATTCCAAATTTCGCTTTTTCTCATTGAGAATCAACGGACATTTTCTAATAAAATTTAACATTTTTCCTTCATTGTTGTAAATAATTCAAAAGCCTCTCAATGACCAGAAATCTGCAAAATTCAAAAATCCGCACGACCTCTAGTCCCAAGCTGTGCGGATTTGAGGGAGTCTAATGTATAATAAATACAAAATATGTCTTGCGTAAAAAATCATTTCCTTCTTTTTCCTTTAAAAAATCAATTTTTTGATAAATTAAAAAGTTCTTCATCGATTTTTTTTTAATTACATATTTGGGTTCAGCATTAAAAAGTATGCATAGAGGTACAAATTTAAAATCTATAAATGCAATATTTGTTAAAATTTTATAGATCTGGAAACTATACCTATATGGAAATAAACCACAGCTGTTTTTGTTGAAATAATTTATCAAACGGCTGCCAGAAAAAATCGCCCCAAAAATTTAAATTGTTAATTGCAACTGGATTTCAAAGAAAATTAAGATATTTGGATTCGTCGTTACAAAATACTCAATGATGTGTTAATTTCAGATCAAGAAATGCAATATTAAAAAAAAAAAAAAAAAAAAAAAAACCTCTATACAGCTGCAAAATTGTCTACTCTCATGCGTTGTTTTAAAATAATTTCAGGGTCCACTCAAAGAATGCATCTCATTGGATGCAAAAATGCTTGACATCTGGCCTCTAAGTGAGAATGAATTCAGTTAATAATTAATAATTTGTCTATTTTTGGTTGAATGATTTTCACGTGAAACATGAAACTGAAGAAACTGAAATAGTTTTTTTTTTTTAGAATTAAAAAGAAGATGAATATGGCGTCATAATTCCTACTATTAGTTCACACTCTCCCTATATTTATCATTTACTAGCTGTTACCCGTGACGTCGTTCACGTAACATAAAAAGAAGAAGAAATGAATAAATTAAGCAAAGCATTTCCCCTTCCGATAATTAAAAACATATATAATAAACCAATTCTTTATCACATTTTACAGCAGACAATCAATTTATATATTACGCTATCGTACCTGGCATAGAAATCGCAGTTAATTGTTAATTGTTTAATAGCAACGCCCAAATAAAACGCATCTCATTGGTTATTGAACGCCTTTATTATTGAACATTGGTTATTGATTGGTTATTATTGGTTATTTAATACATCCCCATACCTATAAGGGGGGTTACCATAGGGGGGACCCTGTTCTGTCGCCAAGTTTGTCTCCAAAAGTGACGCCAACTTAGCGATATCTCTAATATTTCGCCGAATTCCCATAGACTTCCATTGTAAACCAATAGGTTTTACTTGCTTAGAGAAAATCAACAAATTGAGATATTTTAATGCAACAAAAACTAATATTAGCTTAGGGGATTCTATTAATTATAGTTAACCCTCTTGCAGCCTAAGGCGAAATCAGAGCTGTCACTGGAGACTATTTTTATAGTTTCGCACCACTATTTTAAGAAAATCAATTTTGCAGTGTATTTTTCATGTAGATGTTGTTAATGTCTATATGGAATTTTTTGTACTTATAAAGTGGTCCGAGTTCAATTAAAAAATAGTCGCCAGTGGAAAAATTGAATCCCCGACGAAATCTCGGATTGCACAAATTTTGCTACTTTTACGTTTCCCGAGGAAATCTCGGGTTGCGCAGCGAGAGGGTTAGGGGAGTCCAAGTAAGTTAAATTATGAATAAAAGTAACATTATAGAATGCTTAACATGCTTTCCCAAACATAAATTTTAAGGAAATCAAACTGGTCGCCAAGGGCGGCTAGTATAAGATATTTCTTTATTATAAGGTCATTGACATAACTCAGGTTTATACGCTGAACCAGGATGTCTGTTTATACCATGAAGTAATAAGAAAATGGCACAGATGACATGTATGCACCGAGGTACCTAACTGTTGCCAAAATAGTTTATTTTGCTTGACATGGTAACGCTGGCTATTGTTGTTTATTTATTAATAAATTGTTTATTTACTTGTGGCCAGTGTCTTCTTTTAACCCATGTTGCGACAGTTCAGGTGATCCACATTCCCTCCTTGAAGCCAAATAAGCAGCGTTATAATGGTGACGCAGTTGGGATTTTTCAGCTGTATCAGCATCGCTAAGATTAGCCTGACGATTGGCTTGTTCATGTCTACGCAATTCTGCTTGAGGAAAAGTTTCATTAATTTTTGATATTTTCAATGCTCTTGCATTACGTTAATTTCTCGATAAATTTGATTTCACTTTGATGACATTCCACTCTTTAAATTTTTATAACATTTTAAATTCAGTTAGACATTGTATTAAAAGCTAAGGCATATTTATCTAAATCTATCATACTTCACAAAAAACTATTATCCAAAAGGGCTTAGATGTAGCATATTCCCGCGGCCGCCATCTTGGATGTTTTGAGATTTCTTGGCGAATTTTGTTGGCGATGTTTTACATTTTATTTTCGTTAAGCCTAACATGAGCATAAAACACTGCTTGGCGACATTTACTACTTGGCGGAAAAGGAGTGTTCACGCCAAGAAAAGATCCAAGATGGCGGCCGCTGAAATATATAACATCTGTTCCTAAAAAAGAGCACTAAAAAGAGCTACTTTTTAAAATGTCAACAAATATTTTACCCTTTTAAAGCTAAAAGAAATGTAGAATTAAAATTCAGCTGCCACACTACGATTTACAAACGTTTCTCCAATAAAAAAATTTATACTGAATGTTACTTTGATGACGCAGTCATATTAAACATTTATGTTCTTTGAACGAAAATGTAAATTTCTTTAAAAATAAAGTAACTGTTATTTAAATTTCCTGGAATGAAAGCTTAAAAATTAACACTCACAAAAAATTATTTTATTCAGGTAATCTAGTTAACTTTTTACTTTTTAAGAATGAAAATACATTTCCTGCTAATTATTACGTTATTTTCGACATTGATAATTTTACTGTGCATATTATTGACATTTGCTCTTCAAAAGTTTTTTTTTTTATTTTTAAATTTTAAATTAAAAATTCCATCTTTATGTTAACCGCGCGCAGACGATACAACGTAAGCATTCATAACAATTTTCTTTAAATAATAAGAATTAATACCATAACACAATCTCATTTTAGTTCAACATCAAAGCATATCCGTTTTATTTTCCATATACAGGGTGATTCATAAAAGATGGGCAGAACTTTAAGGGGTTATAGTACACTTAAAGACAAATAATATTAAATAGGAGACTAAGGGTCCCAGACGTATTCCCAAGGAGATAGGGGGCATTAAAGTTTAGGGTCCGAAATATCAAATGATTATAAAACGTGGAAAAATTGGTCGATTCGTTTGCGGTTTTTGCAAAAAAATTTCTTTATGCCAGTATTTTCTTGAAATAAAATTTTAAAGTTCAATTTCAAAAAATGCCGATAGGGGTCGCTTTGGACTTTGGAGTAACAAACAACTATTTTTTAACGTTATTTTTTGTATTTCTTTAAATGATTTCGAAAGCTTAGACTTAAACTTAAATTTTGATCTAAAAATCTGAGTCCTAAGGAGTAGTTAAGTAGCGTAAACTGAAATTTGAAATTTGAAACCCTTCTCCCCCCAGAACAAAAATCAGTTATTCCCGATCTTTGTGTCGTAGATTAGGCTCTAACTACTGCCGCGTTTTGCTAAAATTATTCTTTATGTCAGTATTTTCTTGAAAATAAATTTTAAAGAAAATTTTCAAAAAATTCCGATAGAGGGCGCTTTAGACTTTGGAGTAACGAACAACTATTTTATACCGTTATTTTTTGTGTCTCATTAAATGCTTTCTAAAGCTTAGACTTAAATTTTCAGCCCATAATCTGAATCGTTAGACGTGGTTAAGTTTCTGGGGAGAGGGGTTTGAAATTTCTACTCCTGAGCACAGTTCAGTTTACCATGTCCACACATTGTGTGCTGTGATACGAGGTAAAAAGACACAAATTAGGATTATGTTACCAAAGCATATTTATTAACATGTAATTACAATAAATGTTCAAAATTGTGACCACCAGAGGTTATGCACGCAGAACAACGGCGAAGAATGGAACGGCGAACATTCGCGAAAACATCAGGCTTTTCGAGCACTTCCCCTACAGCGGCGGAAAGTCTGGCGACCAGTTCCTCGGGGGATTCAATGGGTGTCTCATACATAAGAGCCTTCAATCGTCCCCAAAAAAAGAAATCGAGGGGTGAAAGATCTGGCGAGCGAGCAGGCCAAGCAACAGGACCACCTCGACCAATCCATCTGTTCGGAAATGTGATGTCCAGATAGTTGCGGACGTCTCGTACGTAATGGGCTGGCGCTCCATCGTGCTGGAACCACATGACCCGCCGGATGCGTGGAGGAACAACGTTTAACAGGTCTGGCAGCACATGTTGCAGAAATGTGAGGTATGTTTTACCGTTGAGGCGTTCAGGAAGAAGGTACGGTCCGATTAGGTGGTCTCCGAGGATTCCTGCCCAAACACTGATGGAAAAGCGTCTCTGATGAGCATGTGGATACGTAGCATGTGGATTGACATCCGCCCATACATGTGCATTGTGTGTGTTAAATGTACCTTCACGTGTGAAGGTACATTCATTGGTGAAAAGCACAGTTCGTCCAAAATGTGGATTTAGCGCGTTCTGCTGCAGAAACCAGCGGGCGAATTCAATACGATTTGGATAATCCCCTGGAGACAGTTTCTGGACTCGTTGCACATGAAACGGGAGCAAATGTTCATCCTTCAGTACCCTCCAAGTCATGGACTGTGAGGTATCCACCTGCCTAGCCACTGTTCGTGTACTTGTACTTGGCTGCGCCGCTACTACATCCAGAATGGCTTCTGCAACAACTACTGATTCGTCCTTTTTTGCACGACCTGCATTCGACCGGGAAGCACTCTGTGCAAGCGCTCGAAAGTTTTGCGGTTAGGCAACCGCCTGTTGGGAAATCGCTCTCCGTACATTCGTTGTGCCTCTGCACCATTTCCATCTGCCGCTCCGTAAATTAAATGCATCTCAGCCTTTTCCTTATTCGTGAAGGGCACCATCTTCCGATTCATTACTACAGCGACTTACACTTGACTCACCGTTCAGTGGTTTTTATGCCTGAATCGTGTCGAAATTTTGCATACGTGTTCTTCTTCTTCCCCATTTGACATTTGCATACTTTCTGTTTCCTTCTTCACCCGGTGACTAGCGTCAGGAATGGAGCTTTAACGTTTGCATGAGCGACGTTTCCAACTGTGCCAGTGCCTTTATGAGTGAATTCCGACTATGCAGTCCTTGACGAAAGTTGTATTTTTGCCTCGTATCACAGCACAGAATCGTTGGGCATGGTTAAGTAGTGCAAACTGAACTATGTTCAGAAGTTGAAATTTGAACCCCCTCCCCTCGCTACTGAACCACGCTCAGCGAGTCAGATTTTGAGCTGAAAATTTAAGTTTAAGTCTAAGCTTTAGAAAGCATTTAATGAGACACAAAAAATAACGGTATAAAATAGTTGTTCGTTACTCCAAAGTCTAAAGCGCCCTCTATCGGAATTTTTTGAAAATTTTCTTTAAAATTTATTTTCAAGAAAATACTGACATAAAGAATAATTTTAGCAAAACGCGGCAGTAGTTAGAGCCTAATCTACGACACAAAGATCGGGAATAACTGATTTTTGTTCTGGAGGGAGAAGGGTTTCAAATTTCAAATTTCAGTTTACGCTACTTAACTTCTCGTTAGGACTCAGATTTTTAGATCAAAATTTAAGTTTAAGTCTAAGCTTTCGAAATCATTTAAAGAAATACAAAAAATAACGTTAAAAAATAGTTGTTTGTTACTCCAAAGTCTAAAGCGCCCCCTATCGGCATTTTTTGAAATTGAACTTTAAAATTTCATTTCAAGAAAATACTGGCATAAAGAAAATTTTTTGCAAAAACCGCAAACGAATCGACCAATTTTTCCATGTTTTATAATCATTTGAAATTTCGGACCCTAAACTTTAATGCCCCCTATCTCCTTCGGAATACGTCTGGGACCCTTAGTCTCCTATTTAATATTATTTGTCTTTAAGTGTACTATAACCCCTTAAAGTTCTGCCCATCTTTTATGAATCACCCTGTATGACGTCACATTTGCCTTCTTCCCGCACTTACTCAAAATCCATGCACCTTGTATTATTAAAAATACTTGAAAAATTCCGTTTTAATCTTTCAATTGGAAATTAAATTATTATTCTGGGTTTTTATTTTTTGGCAACGAAAAAAGGAAGACGGTTAAATTTTATCAGAAAAATGTCAATTCATTGTGTATGAAAAATAATGAAATTTTGAATTATTAAGCAAAATATTTGAATAAAAAAAATTAAACATAGCCTATGTTCGTTTCCGGGTTGTAATCCATCTATAACCTAAAATACAAAAGCATTAATTCATCCGTTTAGACGCTGTCTTCATTCAAACATTCGGACACACATTCACATTTATAATATTACTAGCTGTTACCCGTGACTGCGTTCACGTAACATTTAAAGAAGAAGAAATTCATCAATTAAGCAAAAAATTTCGATATTTAAAAGCATATATAATTAACCTTTTATCACATTTTATAGTAGAAACGCTTCTGATGATCCCAGTTTGCTTATTTTTGTTTATGCATATAGGACCATTTAAATTTCTTTTGTGAGCATGAAATTTCATACACCTTTTCTAAGATTAAATGAGGAATAATGAAATTTTGAATTATTAAGCAAAATATTTGAATAAAATAAATTAAACATAGCCTATGTTCGTTTCCGGGTTGTAATCCATCTATAACCTAAAATACAAAAGCATTAATTCATCCGTTCAACGCTGTCTTCATTCAAACATTCGGACACACATTGACATTTATAATATTACTAGCTGTTACCCGTGACTGCGTTCACGTAACATTTAAAGAAGAAGAAATTCATCAATTAAGCAAAAAATTTCGATATTTAAAAGCATATATAATTAACCTTTTATCACATTTTATAGTAGAAACGCTTCTGATGATCCCAGTTTTATATTTATTCCGTTCAAGGATATTGATTTAATTTATGTTTTCGAGACAAAAAATATTATTTAAAGATATATATTAATAAAGAATTTTAAAGGAAAGTGGTTATTAGTAGGTCACTTCAGACGTGACTTTGATATGATTAGAATAAGCGAAAAATCAACATGCACCATTATGGTTATATTCCAAAAAATCACATATTGGAAGAGAAAAAAAAATGATAAATGGTATTAAAAAAATAATCAAACGTGGTGATAAAATAATCAAAGTTCAAAGTAAAAAAATAATCAAAGTTCAAAAATAAATAATAAGAGCACGGGAAATATCTTTAACTTTCAAATATTTATTACATTTTAATTTCACGGTACCACACTTTTATGAGCTCTAGATCTACCAATAATATCAAAATGTTTATCACGCTCCAAAGACTCTTGAGCCTAAATACTTATTATTAAAGCAATAGAGTTACTTATTGCTTTCGAGGAATAAATCGATTTATGTAAAAGCACCACAATTATGAATAAACATTTTCATATCTATTGTGTGTTGTATTTTGGCTTATGAAAGCTTTGAAATTTGCAGGAATATGCTCCAATGGGGTAACAGAGATAGATTGTGTTTCAGAGAGATTTTTAACTATAGATTTCGATAATTTAAAATCTAAAGAAAATTTCCCTTCTTCCTTTGCGCTTTTCGATAAACACGGTGCCTTTATACATTAGAGGGATGTGAAGTGAAAACCAAATTTATTGCTTAGTTAAGGTTTTGGCTCTTGTGTACACGTAAATGATGTCACATGTAAAGCCTAATCTCAAATTGAAATTACTTGCTAAACTTTTTTAAGTTGACTTTCCTGTGCCATTTATTAAATTTTATTGAAACCAGTGTTATGGGAGATTGTACTGTAAAAGGATGTTAAACTTATATATTTGCGATTGTTAAATTCTGTGCAAATCACGCCATTTTGTATAAAAAATGCTATAAAATGCTAATATTTTCTGAAAGAAAAGCAGCTAAGACTAATGTCAGACGAACGTCTTTTGCACGCTTTTTTCCTTGCGTATTATCCCTACACAATGCTAGCGGCATATACGTGAGGAAAAAAGCGTGCAAAAAGACGTCCGCCTGGCATTAGTTTAATGATTTAAAATATGACGACACTAGGTTAGTTTTTCCTACGAAATGTTACTTGTCGAAATAAATATGTATATATATATATTCTTTCACTTCATGAATCATTTAAAACTATGCATTTTAATTTATTTAAAAAAAGGGAAACCGATTAATAAAATCCAATATTATTGTACATTTAGAAAAACATTGAAAAATAATTTTTTTTAATATACTAAATTTCATGTAAGAAAATGTATTTAAAATGTAAGCTAAAATTTCATTTTCAAAGAATGCGACTTTTGATGCAAAATTTTATTTCTGAAAAGTATATTGTTATTTTAAGATTTCGTTTTAACTTTCGAATCTGGTGTAATGAAGACGACATCGCTTTGACGAAATTAAAATAAATCTATGTTAATGTTTTCGTATTAAAATTAATGCTTTCTATGAAAAAATATTACATCATTTTTAACCGATAAAAGCTTTTACTAAAAACGCCTTTGTGACATGTTTTAACTGCCATATTTTAAAATTAATCAATTAAAATAGTATATGATTATTTTAATTAAGGCCTCCTGATAAGGGAGTCTTGATTTTAATTTTAATTCGTATGAATAGTGGGCAATAACTATCCACTTAAATGCACAGAAGTTATATTTACTCCTTGGTTGCGTCAATATGTCGACAGACGATTTTTGTTTCTGTGGAATAAATTCATTCATGAAGTTTCGATGTGTGTAAATATGTTTTCAATTTTGGAAAATTTAATTTAATCAAGTTTTTGCACCATTTATAGTAATTGAAATTCAATTCTTTTTAATTTTAATGAGGAAATAGCGTCAAAAAATATATTAATCCGTTTTAATTCCCCTTTTTTCCACCAAAAATATCTTCTCCTGATAATCATAACGTGAATTTTGAAAAGAAAACTCTCATTTGTATGTAACTTACATTCAAACTTTTTAATCAGTATGGACAGTATTCCTGTGACGTCACAATTGGTAAAATAGCGAATCAAAAGCGAGAATAGGGTCCATTTGTAAAAAATATTTGTTATTCGTTTTGACATGACGTCATTATTTATCTATTTTCATTAGTTACTGATATTGATGCCCATTGTATTTTTAACGAATATTTGGAAATACCTGTTTTATTTCAAATTTGACGTCATATTTTTCCAATCGAATAACTTTATTAATAATATTATTCTTTTTCATTCTTTTTCCTTCTAATTATGACACCATTTTTGGCAGAAAACCCCTTATTAACGTAACCGATATTCATCCTTCATGCATAATAAAAAATACCCCATTTTTTGTTTCAAGTATGACGTCATATTTATTTTCTTTTGAATTCTTTTTATTTTAATTTTTAATTAACTGTAGAGGAGAAGTTATTATTCCAGATTTAGTTTTTCTTGGCAACAAGAAAGAAAGATGGTTAAATTTATCGGGAAAATGTCAATTGATTCTGTATGAAAAAGAATGAAATTTTGAATTATTAAGATAATTATTTGAATAAATTAAATAAACTATAGCCTATGTTCATTTCCGGGTTGTAATCCATCTATATCAGAAAAATACAAAAGCATTAATTCATCCGTTTAGATGCTGACTTCATTCAAACATTCGGACACACATTGACATTTATAATATTACTAGCAAACCCCGCGGCTTTGCTCGCGTAATAGTTGAAATATGCATGCCTATTTTTTATTAGACGAACACTTTTTGAAATAATTCAAAAATTACAAATTAAGCCACAGTTTGACTAAATTTCATTATAAAAGTGAAATAGACAGAAATGAGATTTTAATTAATAAGAAGAACTAAAACTAATTCCAATTAAATGATAATTTAGAATTATGCTCATTTCATACGCTCATTTCAGTATTCGTTTGAAGTTTTGAATTTTTTGGAAACCATCTTAACACATTTACATCTTAAAATTAACCATTATGTCAAATTCCAAGCTTCTTGTCTAACAGTCTACCACCTCTCTGGTGCTAGTGGCACCAACATCAAATGCCGAAACAGAGTTGAAATAGAATGTCTCGAAAAATGTTGAAAATGAGACGGTCACCATTAATTTGCCAACATTAACCTTGAAATCGGTTGGTAATTCCTAATACTCTATAGAAAACGGAATTTAGATGTTTTTAATGGCTTTCTTGTTGTTCCTGCCAACCAGGTGGTAGTGACACCGGCATAAAATATAGCCCGTATAGGATCAGGGACTTGATTCGCAACCAATAACTACTGTAATCGGTTTATTATTTCCTGAGATTCCATAGAAATCGTAATTTAGAACACGTTTAGAATGCTTTTCGCTCTTTCCCTTCTCTTCACCCCTTTTTAATTTCGAATTTATTTTCGACTGTTCTTAGAGGACATTTATATTTTATAAGTAACTACCGTGCTATATTTAAAGTTTCTAACCTCTTCAGTACCGCAGAAATCGCAATTTAGAATGTTTTTTGCTCCTGCAACCCTCGACATAAAATATAGCTTATGTTTGAGCAGGTTCTATCACCATCAATTTGCAACCATTATGCTTGAAATCGGTTTCGTATTTCATACGATTGCATGAAAATCGTAATTTAGTACGCTTATAGAACGTTTTTCCCGCACTAAATCCTTTTAAATTTGGAATTTTCTTTCGAGAATTCTTAGAAAGCATTTGCATCTTTGAAATAATTACCATTCCAAATTTAAAATGTTAGACCCCGCTCGGTAACACACACAAAAAAAAAACGCACTTTAGAACATTTGTTGCTCCAGTAACCCCACAGGTGGTAGTGACAACACCGTAAAATATAGGCTATATTGGAGCGAGGACTGTCACCATTAATTTGAAACCATTACTTTTGAAAGTGGTTGGGTACTTTCTGAGATTGCGTAGAAATCGCCATTTAGAACGTTTTTTAGAACTCTTTTCGCGCATTTTCGCCCCTTTTAAGTTTCGAATTTTTTAAGAAATGTTATTAGAGATCCTTTATATCTTATAAGTAACTACCATTGTAAATTCCATGTATCTCGGCCCTTAACTAACACAAAAATCGCAATTTCGAACTTTTTTTGCTCCTGCACCCCATTTTAGGGATAGTGGTACCGACATAAATGTAGCCTATATTGGAGTAAGGGTTGTCATCATCATTTTGACACCATTTTTTAAAAATCGGTTTGGTACTTCTTGATATTGCATAAAAATCGCCATTTAGAACGTTTTTTAGAATGCTTTTTGCGCATTTTCACCGCTTTTAAATTTCGAATTTTTTAAGAAACGTTCTTAGAGATCATTTATATCTAATAAGTAACTACCATGCCAAATTTCATGTATCTGGACCCTTCAGTAACAAAAAAATCGCAATTTCGAACGTTTTTTGCTCCTGCACCACCTTTAGGGGTAGTGGTACCCACATAAAATGTAGCCTATGTTGGAGCAAGGGTTGTAACCATCATTTTGAGACCATTATTTTTGAAATCGGTTTGGTACTTCCTGAAATTACGTAAAAATCGCCATTTAGAACGTTTTTTAGAACGCTTTTCGCGCATTTTCACTCCTTTTTAATTTCGATTTTTTTTTAAGAAATGTCCTTAGAGATCATTAGTATCTTATAAGTAACTACCATTCCAAATTTCATGTTTCTAGGCCCTTCAGTAACACAAAAATCGCATTTTTAGAACGTTTTTTGCTCCTACACCCCTTTTGGTCAGTGGAACGGACATAAGATGTAGCCTATGTTCTAAGTTGGACTAACAACATCATTTTGATACCATTACTTTTGAAATCGGTTCGGTAGTTCCAGAGCTTACTTCCTACAAATAAACAATTTTTACCTCTTTATAATATTAATTAATTAATTAATTAATTAATTAATAATAGTATAGTATAGTATAGTATTAGTATAGATAGTATAGATAAGGATTTATTTATATATCTTGTTTAAATTTTCAATCGTTAATAAAATACTTATTATTCATCCTATCAAGATAAAATAATTTTTTTTTAACTTGTACTGGATGACAATTGATGTTAATACAGTTTTTTCAAATATTAATTCATTAATTAAATTTTAATTAATTAATTTTAGTTTTACATGGGAGACAAAATGGCGGCCATTAGTTATTGAAGCATTTAATGCATCTTCATATCTATAAGGGGGTTACCATAGGGGAGACCCTGTTCTGTCGCCAAATACCGCCAAGTTTGTCGCCAACTTGGCGATATATCGCCAAATCTGTCGACCAAAATGAGTTGCCAAAAGTGACGCCAACTTGGCGATATCTCTAATATTTCGCCAAATTTCCATAGATTTCCATTGTAAACTCACTTGCTTATAGAAAATCAACAAATTAAGATATTTTAATGCAACAAAAACTAATATTAGCTTAAGGGATTATATTAAATTTGCCTTTGATGATCTAAGTAGGAATTGACTTTAAAAACAAAATTTTTATATTACTTGCTTAAGTTCAGATTGTAATTTTTTGACCAAAATACAGCAACCTGCATTACTGCACTGGTGAAACATTTTGAATTATACATAGGTAAATTGCATCACAAATTGTGATGCGATATCGCATAAATCAAAGCCTGATGATGTACCGTCCATTAATTTTGAAATGTGTTCGTCTGAACGCAGTAGCTATTAAAAAATTTGACATATTAAACAAAAACCTAATTTGCAGAACAAATTAAAAAAACAAAATTTATTTCCTAAATTGTTTAAGCCTGAGAAGTGGCAGATGTTAAAATATTTCATTCAATTCGTTCTACATTTAATGTTAAATTTTTGTAACAAATAAGTTAAACCAATTTAACATTAAAAAATAAAAATGAAATTCATACAATATAGTACTTTAAACACCTTCTTATATAGATTCCGTTCAAATGAAATCGAAATAAATCTCAGACTTTTTCCATTTTAAGTTGTAAATATTTGTACTGCAGATTTTGCATTATGTTTATGACGATTGTACATAATATGATAAGATACATGCAAAATAGAAAATTTAAAAAAGTCTAAGATTTATTTCAATTTCATTTGAACGGAATCTAAGTATATGGGTGTTTAAAGTATTATATTGTAAAGAATTTCATTTTTATTTTTTAATATTCAATTGGTTTAACTTATTTGTTACAAAAATTTAACATTAAATGTAGAACGAATTGAATGGAATATTTTAATATCTGCCCCTTCTCGGGCTTAAACAATTTAGGAAATAAATTTTGTTTTTTAATTTGTTCTGCAAATTAGGTTTTTGTTTAATTGTTAATATTCATGGTAGTAATATATTTTTTTTCATATTTTGTAAGTGTTGCCAGTTTTTTTTTCAGTTAGTTTAAATATTTCCTTTTTTTTTCTTTGTCTAAATACGGATATCAATAAAAATATTGTTTTATATTCATGGCATTAGTATAATTTTGTCATAATTTGTATATGGCCCCAATTTTATTTATTTAATTATTTTTTGATTTGATAGTTTCAATATCTGCTATTTTTTTCAGGTCTAAATACGGATGTCACTAAAAAATATGTATTGTTTTATATTTGTTTTATATTCATGGTATTAATATATTTTTTCATAGTTTTTAAACTAACGTTAATGTTTTCGGTACTTTTCCAGTATACGGGATTTGTGTTTGTTTGTTTTTTGCCTTTTTTAAAAAAGGTTTAGCACAATTCGAGCATCACAAAGTGAGATTTGTTGCCAAATGATATAAACAGCTATGCAAACAAACCTGATGAACTTTTATGCTTGTTTATATATGTATTTATAGTATATAAATAAATATTATGTGTATACCATATTATTATTATTGTTGTTATTTATGTAGAATCTACTTCCGTTTGTATATAAGCATAGATAAATACTTTATATTAAATAAATTGTATAAATATTGTAAAAATTGCTCATGTATGAAAAATAGTGAATATTTTAACAGGAAATATGCATGAAAAATTCCCTTTTCTTGTCAAACCCATTTTCTCTATCTCCATCACAGAATGGGCTTACATGTTACCTGAGCTTAACCCATAAAAGCCGGAATTATTTTTCTCTTTAAACGGAAAATATTTCATTTCATACCTCTTTTTCAAAATAGAAATTTTTGTTGTATTTTATCGCGGAGTTTTTATCCTCAAAGGAAGTTCATATTTCTTTTCAAAATTACTGGTGTGCAAATAACAAATTTATTGGTAAATATGCTGTTACCCTGAGGCAACGGTAAGGATCACTAAGATGATCTATTTTAAAACTGTCCTTTAGGAAAATGTGGTATGAAATACCCATGAATGCAATGCGTATCGCTTGTATTCAGGGTTCGTTGATATATATCATGATGTATATCACGATATATATCCGATATTTATTTTCAAATTGTCAAGATTTTTGATATTTTTGATATTTTCCCATACTTAATATTTATTTTCAAAAGATCAATTTTTTTTTATACTCTCTATATTTTCATAATATTACTGTGCAAGATATTTTTGATATTTCAGTCAAAACAACTGCGAATAAAATTTTAAACTGTTATTGACTGTGTCATTCTGTAGATACAAAACTTTTGTCTCCGGCAGTGACTTTTTTAGTCAAAGAAGGAAAATATCTTTTTCAAGCTTTAGACTTGAAAATTTTATTTTTAAACATAGAGCCAATAATTATGTAGGACAATAATTAATTCAAACGGCCATTGAAAGATAAACTACCTGATTTAAATAATCATTTATATACAGTTTTATTAGAAGAGAATCTTTCCTGATTTTGGTTCAGTTGAATTTAAACTGTGCTACAGCATGTTAGGGGAATAAAAAATAAGAGAAGCTTACACTGATGTTAAAAATTTTCAATAAAAAAACTATTTTGTATTTAAAATTTTGTTTTATAAATTTCTGATTTTTTTTATACTTGAAACTGAATCCTATACCTAGTTTTTTTTTTTTTTTTTATAAATGTATAAAACAAATTGTTTTTTGTGTCAATTAGTTGATCTTCAGTTTTGTTCTAAGTGGGGGGGAAAAAAGGGAAAGGGAAAGAAAAATGCATTTTTAGAATAATGTTTGATTAAGTTTTCATGTTTAGTGCAATATGTTTTAGTTTCTAATTTATATTATGTTCTAATTTATATTATATGGGTTCGTAAATATCATGATATTTTCGAAAATATCAAAAATATCCGATATTTTGATATATATCCGATATTTTCGATATATATCCGATATTTTCAAAATAGCCAACTTACTGTTGATAACAAATGTTTTTAAGCATAATATAAATTAGAAACTAAAACATATTGCATTGAACATGAAAACTTAATAAAACAATATTCTAAAAATTCATTTTATTTAATTTTATTTTCACTTAAAACAAAATCAACTAATTGAAACCAGAAACAATTTGCTTTACACACAAATATGATTATGTATATTGTGTAAATATGTATATTGCGTTGCATTTGTGGATGAATCGTTCTTTGTTCCTATTATAATTAAATTTTATAGAGGATTAATTTAAATCGATGTTTTGTAATTTTCCTGTAACAATTCTGTGGGTTATTATATGCCATCTCTAAATTTGGAGTTTCGGTCACTTTATTCTTTGAATATGTTAGTTTTTACTTCATATTAGATATTCTATATATAAATCATTACATATGAAATATGTACAAATATGTACAATATATACAAATTACATATGAAATCTCGACAGCAGAGATTTGTCAAGTAATGTTAAGAGAACTTGATAGCTGCCTTTTGATTTTCAAAGGTATTATATACAAAATTCAGTATCAAGAAAATTTAATGACGAATTACACAATATGAACTTTAAAACGTTTTCTGTTTGCTCAAAAGGTGACAGATAATATTACTGGTGTTACAAGTTTAAAATATACATTTAATTTAAATTTCCTAGTACTTTCGGTCTGCAAAACCCACAGCCATTGTCAGTAGCTGCGGGTTTTGCAGACCTAAAGTGCTAAAAAATTTAAATAAAATATATTTTTTAAACTTGTAACATCTGTAATATTATTATCTGTCGTCTTTCAAGTAAACAGAAAACATTTTAAAGTTCATATTGTGTAATTTGTGATTGAATCGAGGTGAAATATTCTGTTTCATCGTATGATTTTATTTATTGAAAATTTTATGTTTTGTAAAGCAAAATTTTAAATGTAATTTTTTTTTAATTTAAAAATTAACATAAATGTAAATTTGTCTTCTTTTTTATTCCCTAAGTACAGTTTAAGCTCGACTAAAACCAGGAAAAATTCCTTTTAAATGAAGCTATAAATAACTGATTATCTAAATGAGACAGTTTATCTTTCAATGGCTGTTCTGAATTAATTATGTTCCACATAATTGCTAGTTCTGCATTTCTTTACTGCCAGATCACTGCCAGAAACAAAAGTTAATTGCGATTAGATTTGTAGTATATAATCTACAGAACATTAATAATAAAATAGTCTATTTTTTGAACGCCAGATTCACCTTTATTTATTATATAAAAACATGAAAAAATTTAAAATGCTTCATTAAAATCCATTACTACATAGATGTGATAAAATATATACAAATGTTTTTCCAAAAACTAAAATCACACTAAAAACACTAGATGTTAAAATCCACTCCATGTATAATAAGATTTTAACATCTAGTGTTTTTAGTTTTTGGAAAAACATTTGTATATATTTTATCACACCTATGTAGTAATGGATTTTAATGAAGCATTTTAAATGTTTTCATGTTTTTTATCTACAGAACAGTCAATAACAGCTGAAATTACTTTAAACTTGTTTTGACTCTTTTGGAACTTTTGGAAAAACATTTGTATATATTTTATCACACCTATGTAATAATGGATTTTAATGAAGCATTTTAAATGTTTTCATGTTTTTATCTACAGAACAGTCAATAACAGCTGAAATTACTTTAAACTTGTTTTGACTGAAAATATAAAAAATATCTTGCACAGTGATATTTTGAAAATAACTATCAACGATAGAAAAATATAGAAAGTATCAAACATCTCGATATTCTGAAAACAAATATCAAATAAATGAAAATATCGAAAATATCAAATATGTTGATATTTTAAAAATAAATATCGGATATATATCATGATATATATCAAGATATATATCCATTGATATATATCAACGAACCCTGATTATGCTTGAAAATATTTATTGCCAGCAGTAAATTGGCTATTTTGAAAATATCGGATATTTTTTATATTTTCGAAAATATCATGATATTTACGCATCCTGCTTGTATTTAAAAAAAAAAAAAAATTGGTAAAAAAAAAAAAAAAAAAAAAGTCACAGGGGAAATAATCATCAAGCACATGTTGAAAATATTGTTGGCTTTATGTTTATTTTCATGAGAAATTATCATCCACCCTGTAAATACATGGGGGTCCTATTGGCTGGTATTTTTACCCCTACGAATAAACTTAACCTCTCCAAACTCAAAGATGCTATTGAGTTATCCAACTCAATGGGTATCTATAGTATTAATTGCCAGTGCGGTCTTTCCTATATTGGACAGACCAAACGGGGTTTAAAATTTCATATTAAAGAACACCAACACCAACAATATATTCAAAAACAAGAAACCAATAAATTTTCAATTGCTAAACATTGCGGGGCGATGAACCACTCTTTTGATTTTAATTCAGCCAAAATAATCTCTAAACATGAACTTAACTTTCTTGAAGCATTTCATGTCTACAAAAATTATGACAATATTGTTAATAGTGAATTCGCTATTCCCCCTTTCTTATTTCATAAAATCCTCTTTTCCTTAATTACTACCAGTATTTTTCACACTTTTGGTGGCATATTACCTATACTATTTTCCTATTGGCTGGTACCCGTATTTTCCTGTTCCCTTATTGGTTTATGAACTGAATCCGCTTCTGCCCTATATAATTGAGCAAGTTTCCGTTATTCTTTGCACTGAGGACGGTGCGCTAAAGGCTACCGAAACTAGTCTGCTCAAAGTTTGCATATTCTGGCGTTTTTAACGTTGTTTTTAAATGTATATTAGTCTGCGCCAAGTAGCATCTTAATAATTATATTAGTAGTTTATTAAAATATGCTCCAGTTCATCCTAATTCTTTTTCCTTGATTTTTCAGGTCGGAATTGAAAGAAGCGCCTTTCCAACCATAAAGCATGACACTGATTTTGTGGATCGGCTACTAGCTGAACAGTCAGTGTTCTGCCTACCAGGACAGGTAAAATGCTGATCTTGTAACTTTACAGTAAGAAAGAAAAAACATCACCTAGAATCATGCTAATAGTTTGTACCTTAATAGCATTTTCTATATAAAAAAAAAAAAAAAAAAAAAAACCCTGATAAAATATATATTTAAACAAAACGTCAAAATAAATATTAAAAATAATTTAATTGCTTAAAAGACGTCAGTTATATATTAACGAAACGTTATGCAACATAAAAATAAGAAGGTTCACAGCAAAATTGAAATGAAAAAATATGGAAGAGAAATGCAAATTTAAGAAATACTCTAAAAAATATAAAGTATTTCTCACTCTCAGTGACAATCACTTCTCTCTCCTGACTCATCTATAGAAAAAGAAAAAAAAATGATACCCATTGAAAATGAAAATTCAAACTTTTGAAAACTCCTCGTTTCTGCAATACGAAAAAAGAAAAAGAAAAGGAAAATGAAAATACAGTTATCTCGTTTGATTATTATTTTACTGTATATTATATTATCAATAAAAAAGTCTTAAATTATGTCCATTAATCATTACCTTGATAAAACATATATTCGAACAAAACATAAAAAAATATATAAAAAATAATTTAATTGCTTAAAAGACGTCAGATATAGATGAAAAAAATTAAAATATTAAATTCACGTGTTTCGATTGATTCATTCAATAATCATCGGAACAAAAAAAAAAAAAAAAAAAAAAAAAAAAAATCACAAGCACAATATACATAAAACTCTGGAATGCGAGATCAATCTCTATTATAAAGTGAAGATATAACGTCCTTGTATTTTTAACATTGTCTGTTTCCCAAAGTTGTTCAGCCATTCTACCCAAATATTCGGAATACGAAATTGCATCGTATCATTACATACTTTTGAACCTCTGATATACACTATATTGCCAAAGATGACCGGTAACTTGCGATTTTAGACGTTTTCTTAAATATCTAGAAAAATACATGAGGAATTAACCTGAAACTCTAGGTTTATAAACATAATAGTACAGGTCATATATTTCCGTGAAGATTTTTTCTCGAACCCCCGTAGGGGAATGTCAACAAATTGAAAAAGAACGAATATCTTTTGGATAACCCTGTAAAAACTAATGTAGCAAAAGCATTCAAACTGTAGATTATGATTAAGTGCCTTATTGTAATAAACTGTGTTCATTTTTATGAGAATAGCGTGTACTCGTAGAGAAATTAGTTTTTATAAAAAGAGTCCCAAATTTTACCAAGTTTTTTGCTTATAATTTCTAGAGTTCTTAATATAAAAAAAAAAGTTCTTTTCAGAAAATATGACAAACAACAATGTGCACAATACCTTGCAATCGGAATTAAAAGATAGTAAAAATTTCATAAAAAATGAGCAGGTTTACTAAATAATGATTCACTGCGCATGCCCGAATGTAATCAAAATATAATTTACATAATGTTTTAGCTAAATGTATAAAGCAACTTTTGTGAAAGTCTCAAAAACATTGTTTGGAAAGTCTGAAAATTATCGTTGATACAATAAGCTCAAAATCCGTTATTCCCAAAAGATATCAAAAAGATGAGGGGCTGTATCCAAATACAGTAGTACGTGTAATATTGTGTATGCTATAGTGTCACTAATCAATGGATATATGGATACAGCCCCTCATCTTTTTGCTTCATTTCGGGAACAACGGATTTTGAGCTTATTCTATCAACGATAATTTTCAGAATTTTCAACCTATGTTTTTGAGGATTTTACAAAAGTTACTCTATACATTTAGCTAACACATTATGCACATTATTTTTTGTTTGCATTCGGGCATGCGCAGTGAAACATTTTTTAGTAAACGTGCTCATTTTTTATACAATTTTTACTATATCTTAATTCTGATTGCGGGGTATTATGTACAATGTTGTTTGTCATATTTTCAGAAAAAAACTTTATTTTATATTAAAAACTCTGCAAATTTTAAGCAAAAAACTTGGCAAAATTTGAGACTGTTTTTATGAAAACACGGATTTCTCTTCGAGTATACATGCTATCCTCATAAAAATGAAAGAAATTGTTATATTAAACCGCTTAATCATAATCTCCAGTTTGAACGCTTTTGCTACATTAGTTTTGACAGGGTTATCCAAAAGATATTCGTTCTTTTTCAATTTGTTGGCGGTCCCTATGGGGTTTTGGGAAAAAAATCTTCACGGAAATATATGACCTGTACTATGAAGCTGTTTACACACCTAGAGTTTCAGGATAATTCCTCATGCATTTTTCAAGATATTTAGGAAAATGTCTAAAATCGCAAGTTACCGGTCATCTTTGGCCATATAGTGTATATTTCTATCATTTCCCTTATAAAAAGTTTTAAATGAAAATAAGATCTATAAATCAATTTACTTTCATTAAAAAAGTATGTTGATGAATCAATTGAATTAAATTAAATTATTTTTACCCGACTGAAAAGAAGGGTTATGTGTTTCACGCGTATCTGTGTATGTGGATTTCTTTATACCCTCGAAACATCCCAACGGCTGGATGGATTTTAATGAATGAGGTCTCTATCGATTCGTCTTAACGGCCCGATGGTTACAGGCTAGGTTTTGTTTTCATAAATTCAAAATGGCGGCCGTAAAATACAAAATGACGGTAGGGACGAAAAAAAAAATTACGCACCCTATTGAGTGGCATATCATTAGATAGGTCTTTCAAAATGAAGACGATATTTCATTGACTATTCTATAGTCAGAAGCTCCGTTAAAATATTATACAACCTGGAAGTTGTGTATGTATTGTGGATCTCTAGCTTTACTGCAACTCTAACCATCATAGACATCTATAGACCTCATCAAAACAGTGTTTATAGATAAAAACTAACAGTTAAACACAACTTAAAAGTCATCAATACAAGTAAATAATAATAATAAAAAAAATAGGTAAGTAATATAAAAAAAATATATATATATTTTAAGTCAATTCCTACTTAGAATTTTTTTTTCTCCCATTCTTCTTTCCTTTTGAGTGGCGCTTAAAATGCCTTGATCAAGAAGAGGGCTCTCTCGATTATTGAAAATTAATTAATTTAATTTAATTAATGAATATTTCAAAAAGTTTGGATTAACATCAAGTGTCATCCACTACAAGTTTTAAAAAATTTATTTGAGCTTGATTGGATGAATAATAAGTATTCTATTAACGATTGAAAATTTGAACAAGATAGATATATAGCGAGAATGTGAGCTAATATTAGGAATTGAAAAAAAAAAATGTTTCACATTGATGAGAAATAATTAATTAGTTCGCAGTCGGGTAATTTAATTGTTTGTTATTAATATATACTTTGGTGTTTTGTTCGAATATATATTTTATCAAAATGATTAATGGACGTAATTTAAGAATTTTTTTATTGATAATATAATATACAAAAAAATAATTTTCAAACGAGAGGACTATATTTTCTTTTTTTTCTCTCTCTTTATTTTTTGGTTTTGCAGAAACGAAGAGTTTTCAAAAGTTTGAACTTTCCTTTTGAATAGGCATCTTTTATTATTATTATTATTATTATTATTATTATTATTATTATTATTATTATTATTAGGTGAGAGAAGTGATTGTCACTGAGAAATACTTTATATTTTTTAAAGTATTCCTTAAATTTGCATTTCTCTTCCATATTTTTTTTTCATTTAAATTTTGCAGTGAACCTTCTTATTTCTATGTTGCAAATTGTTTTGTTAATAAACTATTCTTGTATAAATAAAAATAATTATTATTCTTAAAAGTAAGTTTTTATTTGGGGTGATGGAGGAGAGAAAAGTCATCCGTTTGAACATGACTTCTTACGGGGTCTTAGGACTCTTAAAATTGGAAATAATGAAAAAAATGACCATTTTCAGCCTTTAATATCTTAAAATATATATTATTTTAAAACACAATTCTTATTGGGATGAAAGATATAAGTATGTTCTTTCATTTCCAGGGATATGTTTAGGAAAATTTTAGGTCCTTTAAAGGACCCTTCACAAAATAGTTTATTTTAAAACAGGACCCTTCACAAAACATTTTATCCCAAAACAGGACCCTTCAAAAAATTATTTGTCTCTTAAATAGACCTTTCACAGAATTTTTCACCTTCAAATTGAACATTTCACAAATTTAGTCATTTAAATATGAAACCTGGCCTGTAAGTAAGCAGTTGGACTCACCAAAGAACATATTTCTTAGCTTTTTATATATGAACGATAGAACATGAAGACATCGATAATTTAAAATTCACAAAATTATGACTAGAATTTTCACAAATATAAGAAAAAATTCACAATTTCACAAAAACAGGTCCCTGTGAGAAAAGTCTGGACAGACCCCTGATTTCATGTATTTAAAAATTGCAAAATGCAGAATTAGCATTTATAGGGGGCTCCAAACTGTCAGATATTTCACGAGCAAAAAATTGGTGTAACAGCTTACACGCAGAATAATAAAATAAATATTGCAACTAGAATGAAAATTTTGTTGCTTACTTATACTTTAGATTCTAATAATTACCCTGAACCTAAATAAATTTGTATTTAAATTATTTTTATATTTTTAATACAAAGTTGTATTTAGCTAATACAAAATTTTGAAAATTTCAACAGCATAATCACCAAAAAAAAATATGTTTTTGAGCAATAAAAAGGAAATTTTAGGTTCAGTTTATACAGATTAACATGAAACATGTTTTGAAAATGTCCTGAAAAAGTATTCAGAAGGTTTTGAGATATTCTGCGCGTTATGCCCAAAAACATCATTTTGAGAAAAATGACTTCAAAGTTTCGGAAACGCCGCTTCAGCTATTGAGCGTGTATAATTCTAAAAGCCATAACTTCTGTTTTAATGGAATTTTGAAGGAAACAATTATATCAAAATGTTCAGAAAATACAGGAGTTTAACATCGAAAAAAATTTAAATTTCGAAACTTTTGAGGCTTTAAAATTCCTGAGACCCCTTAAGTTCTGAAACGCATTAACTCTCAGACTACTGAAAAAAAATATTATACAAGAATTAGTAATCAGATTGATTGGATCCATACGTAAATATATACGAGGACGGATCAGAATAAAAGGGTTACAAGCAGCAGTATTTGAAAGTTATTATTGTGAATATTTTTTTCCCAGAGGAAGACAGATGGTGCTAGTTATCTTAGGCAGGTTGCACATCGAGGCGTCTCATGCAACATGATGAAAAACAGCTTTAAAACGGATTTGCAACAGCTTTCTTCTTTGTTTCGCCCGTTTTTCCTCCTAAGTCGCACTTAATTTTCCTCCTCTCGCCTCAGTGTGCGACACGCCTTTAGAGAAGAAATTGAGTAGAGAACGAATACCTTTGTTCTATCCGCTGAACCTTGAAGCATACATGTCTGAGAATTTATCGCCAAAAGGGTGTCGTTTTTTGGCGGTGATCCTTTTGTTGTCAAAGTTCTATTTCTGCTGTCAAGCTCCGGATACACGCAGATGACATACCGGCCTCGGTGGGAGCGGCAATTCCAATGACAGTTTTTGGGTTGAAAATAAGGTTTGGGGCGCAATCCTCCCACCATCACCTGATGGTAGGAAGCACGATATCTGCTTCAAGAAAAGAAAAAATTTTAACACTTTCTAACTTAGTTGAACAGTCTTTATGAATTTGGTTTGTCTGGCCGTGTGGGCTCTAACTTAAGTAAATGTACCCGGATTTCTATGTAATTGGTAAACGTTAGTAAGGTTTATCATGCGATGTTTATTAGTGAAAATGAGGAGCGTAACATTTATAGTTCGTTTAGAGTGATACTCAAGGCATCCGTTACATTTTGTTCTATGGGGAAAATCCTTTGCAGCGTATTTTAGTAACGTTAAACTATTTAAAACATATTGAAATCGATATATATCACTTAAGTACGCTACAAAATGCTTACTATAAGATAGGGTGTGCATAGAGAACGAATTCGGGCAGAGTACAGTCTATGAGCAATTGGTGGAAGTACTTTTTCAATTGTGGTTTGCGGTTTTAAATTTCACGAAATTTTTGCATAGTAGTACTTTGTGTGTATACACTTTATAGATCGTATACAGGGCTGCACAAAAGAATTTCAGAATATTTTCGCTTATTGAAGGAAATTGCTGAACGGAAATTTTTAACTGTGTTATGCATTTCCTAACTGAACTAAATTTTAGCATCATCATCCTCAACAATAATAACAACCATTTTCAGTACACTGCTGGATGTAGGTCTCCCCCGATTTTTCCATTCTTTCCTCTATAGTGCTTTAGTCATTCGATTAACACCGGTCTCTTTTCTGATTTCATCACTCCATCTTACTTAAGATCGTCTTCTTGGTCATTTTACATCTCTTGGATACTACTATAGGATGTTTGTGCTCTATTTACTGTCTTGTCATCTCACAATGTGCCTAGCCTCTTTCCATTTTAGCCGTTTAATTCTCTCGATGATGGCAAAAACTTTCATCTGATTTCTTATCCAGGTTATTTTCTTTCTGTCTCTTCTAGTCTACCTAGAATGCATCTTTCCGTACTTCGCTGTGTTGTTTGTAATCTTTGAGCCGTACGTTTTGTTAGCGTCCATGTGTCCGCTCCACAATTTAGTGCAGTCAAAACACATTGGTTAAACACCTTTATTTTCAAATAAAGAGTCATGTTACTTACTCTTCAAAAAAATATTGTTCTTACCAAAAACATTCCGTCTACTTCTTATCCTTCTATTGACATCATTTATGATACTGTTAACCCGATGATATTTCCTGTCCAAGGTATACATAACTTTGCACTCATTTAATCTCAGTTTTGTTGCAGACGATTTTCTTTTTTGGTGCAAATGAATTGAACACCACCTTAGTCTTTTCCAAATTTATTTTTAATTCCACATTAATGCTAGCTTCAGGCAAATATTTTAGCATATTTTACAATTCTTCAGGGCTATTACTGAAAATTAAAATGTTGTCAGCAAATCGGAGATGACTTAGATGTCCCTCATTTATCCTAATACTATGGATCAAAAAGTATACAGATCATATGCAGGCCTGCAAAAAATAATTCGAGTATTTTCCGACTGTTTTAAAATGTGTTATGCGTTTCCCAAATTCTTTACTTGGAGATCATCTTTTACTTTTATTAAACGGTGAAATTTGTTACATTATTCTGAATGTGTTGGAAAGTGTTTCATAATAGGGTAAGGTGCCCTACTACCATCCCCAGTCACTTTTAGGCCCTTGGAAATTGTAATTTTCAGTGAAAATCTACCAAATTTGGATTTTACATAGACTAACTACCCACGCACATAGAAACATAGGCAAATATCGTGCAAAAAAGATTTTAACAATGAGAAAAATTGTTTTTTCAAAAGTATCTAAAAAATGCAAAAGAAAAAAAATGGTCCCAATTTCGTCCCCCCCCCCCCCCAAAAAAAAAAAAAAAAAAAAAAAAATCCAATATGCCGAGGCTTAACTTATATAACTAAATCAAAATTTATTTCTAAATGAGTAAGTAATTTAATTTACATTAAAGTAAAGCACAAACAAATATACTAATTGCCAGTGGAAGAATAACATAACGAAATATTAGCCATCCAAACTTGAGGAAAAAATTGAAAAAAATGTCATGAAAAAGCATTCCTAATTTCGTCCCCGTGACGAAAATAAGAACTGCAAGAGGGACGATATTGGGACCACGCTACTTCCTAATATGACGGAGCTTCAGTTCCCGTAAGATGAACAGATCGTCCCAAAATTCACTGTATGCTACTGTCAGCATCTTACCAACGTAAAATACATGCAATGAATAAGAAATAAATGCTTACAGTACAATAAATAACGTTCTACAAACGACGTAATAAGAACTCAGCCGTCTTTAATTTATGTATGCCCCTTGGCGAACGAAACTTTCAACCCTGACCTCTTTTACATCCCGTCCCCTGTGCCTTGCGTCATAAGTGGCGCCTCTTTCGCAGAAGCGGAGAAGTTAAGGGGGACGGAATTAGGAGAGGACGCGAAATATGGGCACTTTACCCTATAAGATTGACGCATGATTTTTCTTTCTTGTTATTGAATAAAATATGTCATCTATTTTTTTATATACATGTGACATTTCTTTTTTGCAGTGTTTCGACTACCCAAACTTTTTCCGTATAGTTTTAACCGTACCTGAGGAGATGTTAATCGAAGCCTGTGACCGCATTAAAGAATTCTGCCATAATCATTACTCTCTGAATGCCTCGACTTCTGCTGCAAACGTGGAGATGATACTAAAATCTCAAATGCAGATGCTACAAGTGTGAAGTGGATTCTGCCTTCGATCTGTTGTGGTGTATCTGCTGAAACATTATCCGACGGTCAATGTTTCACCTTTATGATCTTTATCTACAAGGGGTTCATAGCATATAATTTACGGTATTGTATGTATAAAAAAAAGGGTACAGCTATAAATGCAATATATACAAATAGTAAAACACGGGAAAACGTAAATTTAAGTTTGGTAATGCTAAGGTTTTACAATATTTTGAATTTCAAGAGCAAATGCTTATGTCCGCTCTTGCAATTTAAAACACTTACCATAAACATAAGATAAATATAATATGAACAAACAAGATTTTTAAAAAAAGGTACAGATTAACGAACAAAAATAAAATGAAAACTTTTATCATCTATGCTTGATGTTTATTGCATAGTTGCCAGCTTCTCCGGTTTTTTATACCACTTTTTTCGAATAGTAATCTTCGTCTTATTTGATCGCAGAATTTTTTTTCATTAAATAAAGTGACTGTTTCTAATCGGAAATAGTAATATTGAAAAAAATGGGAGCGTTAGTAGCTATGATGGTGTATGGCGCATTCTTGTTGTGGCCACAATGCACATTTGTATATGGAATGAAACTTTATACAGCAAGTTTAATAGAATGTTAGACGGTACACTAAACACCTTCAAGAACACATTCATTACGCCAGTAGCTGACTAGTTGTAATTAAAGGAAATTTATATATTTAGGCAATTTAAATTGTTATTGCTATGTTGTCTCAATGTGTAGTTTATTGCATAATATCAATATCAATATATATATATATATATTGGATGTTTCATATAGAGAGTCGCCTGATATAGGCTTCAAAATTGTTAAACAAGATTTGGAAATCGATTGTTGTGGATTTTTTATACTTGACAGTTAAATCTTAAACATCCTAAAATGTCTGTTTTTCAAATATCCCAGAAACAAAAGCCTCAGTTGGATACATACGTACAATAAATATTTATCTTTTATGAATTGTAAAAATAATGAGAATTGTTCATTTCAAGTATGAATTTCGTATCGTCTGTTAATGCTATAGTCATGCATATAAAGTGCTGTTTCATATAAAATCGATGTTGCTTTGTCAATGTGTAATTTACATTACATCATATATTTCCAATAGTTTTCGCAGTGAAATCGTTTCCAGTTTTGCTGCAAGGGTGTGTTCTATACTCTTGTCATCTGGTGTATAGATTCTAACTATATGTAAATAACCCATTTGTGTCTGTACCTATGTCTGTTTAAAAGCTTAATTATTGTGTTAAATTATGTTGAATTGTAATTTTTATTATGTCTTAAATGCTTGCTTTATTTAAAAGTTGCAATAAAGACAAAATAGTGAGTTTTTCTCGTCTTTCTATGTTTCTGTATCAGATGCAAGACAACTGAAGATTTTAAGACAAAATAAATCACAGTGTAAACTTCTTTGAATTATATGCTATGCACCCCTAAACTATCAGACCTTTTATATTTAACTCTTTGTAATAGAGAAGTTTTGAAATAAGAGTTCTAGACAGATTGCGCTAAATCACATATTAACCTCTTACCTGTGTAGTTAGCTTCCTCCCTTCTCTGAACTATAATAAAAATAATAAGACAATACAGTAGAACCCCGCTCATCCGAACCCCGCTAATCCGAAATTCCGGTTAATCCGAACCGATTTTACTTTCGAAAATTATACTTGAATAGATTAACTGAAAAGATTAACTTACGACACATTTTCAGGATTACAGGATGAATGTCGGGGAAAATGTGTAGAAGTTTAGAATTAAACAAAAAATGGCAGTAAAGGAATTTTCTTTATTTTCTAAACAACTTGAATTGAATAAAAAAAAATACTCAATAATATAAAAGCAAAACATATGTACGCGAGTATAAAATGAAAACGTGCACCGTACACTGAAAAAAATGGATACTCAAAATTAAGTAAAAAGTACTCAATTTTAAATACGCCTCATAATCAAAATAGCTCCTAGCCAAATGTACTCAAAACTGAGAAACACATGTACTCATTTTTGATTCCATGGTTGCATTCAAATATGAATCGTTATGTACTGCCCCCTGAACCTACAAATAAAAATAAAAATATTCTGACATTTATTTCCCGTTAACAACTATTAACAAGAAATGTTTAATTGATTACTTATTAAGAAAAATAAAATAATTATTAGCAAGATATCCAAATCAAATATTTTTATGAGAAGAACATTATTTGCAAGAACTTTTAAATTATTTTAAAATACTGTGCATATTTTAATATTTACATTAATAAACATTTTTTATGATGCCATAAAATAAGCAAATCATTACAGGGTACAAAATTATCGTTTTGTTTAAGTTTGATAGCATGTGATGGATCAAAATTGGAAAAGAAAAGGTTCATTTTTGATCCAAACATACTCAATTCGATATGAGTACATCGATTTACTCATTTTTGAGTGCTTCATTTTTTTTCAGTGTAGGCCTATTCGTAGAAGCCACATCTTAAAAAATTCTCGAATATCAGTTTGTTTGCCAGTCACTATAAAATTCTTTTCTAAAATGCAAAAAGTATTTAATTCAGATGATAAAAATTTGTTTTTCCGTTCAATAATTTGATTTCGCAAATTATCTACAGAAATTGTTTTTTCATCCCCCCATTGTCGACGTTCGGTGACTGAGGTATATATATATATATATATATATAGATTCATGATTTTGAACATTTTGTAATAGGCTGTTACGTAATTCCTCTTTTTAAAGTTCCAGTAAATTATTATTAACATCATTAGTGATTAAACAAGAAGTATAATTTTTTTCCGAAAGTCGTGACGGATTATCCGGCACGTTGGATCTTAGGATGCCACATTAGAAGATATTTACTGTATTACTGAGTACTTATAACTTACATTTTTTTAGCACGCATCTTTTTTCTTTTCTGTTTTTATCGGAATTTCGGGTAATCCGAATTTTTTGTAATCCGAACATGCACCGGTCCCAATTAGTTCGGATTAGCGGGGTTCTACTATATTAAGTTATATTTTTAAGGGAACAGTTTACCTTTTCAACAATTTCGTTTATTTTTTAAAATACGGTTTAAATGGTGAACTCACTGCATTTCAATGTTCAACTAAAAGTACATTTTGAAGAAAAAAATAACTGTATATTTAATTAAAAATTTAAAACATATTTAAAAAATTTGATTTTGTAAAAATCCCTATTACTTTTTTAAATATTGATATTTTTGCACATTTTTTAAAAAGTTTTTCAAATGTGTATTACACAAGACCAGGGATGTAGTGGAGGGTATACGGGAGTATACGCCGTATACCTTCTGGATTTTTTAAAGGAACACCGTGTACCTCTGTTTTTCAAGAAAGCTATAGTATAGACACTCTAGGGTATACCCTCTGCTTAGAGCGCATACCCTCTGTTTTTTTTTACGACTACACCACTGCACAAGACTGCGCATGGATTTTTAGATACATCTAATATTACATTTAATGTAATTTTGTTACTCATATATAATAGTGTAAAACGATAAAACCTAACACATCTTCATATACTTTTATAAAAAAAAAAAAAAAAAAAAAAACTGAAGGCTAATTCCATGCGCAGATTTATTGCATATATAATAAAGAACATGTACAAAAGAAGTTTAAATCTCTATCTCAAATACAAAAAAAAAAAAAAAAAAAACCTTAGCATTTTTAAAACATGAAAGTGAAGAAAATATGAGCAAGGAGAAAAAGCCATTTAAAAATTTTAATTTGTGTGAGTAATTGCGGGCTGAGTGTATTAACAAAATTTACAATATCTCGCGATATAATTCCCGTATGGGTTAAAATGAAGTGTCAAAATATTCACAATTAAACAGGCTTTCATTTAACATATGTATATATATTTTAAGGGGTCAGGTAACCTTTGAAGCGTCCAAAAATCGAATTATTTTTAAATAGCTTATAATTAAATATGATTCTTTGGGAACATTTAAAATCAAATCCCATACAAAAATTCGCATTAGAAGAGAAGTTATGTCTAAAACACTTTGAGCTTTTGCTATATGATCAACGGGTTTTTCAATCTTTAAAGCCAATTTTCTCAAAACAGCGATTTTGATCATTGCGCTCACGATTTCTGAAAAACGGTTGCCCAGAATTTCACGAAATTTTTGTTGGATGTATTAAACGTACAGAAGCACAAAATGACCTATTATTATGTTTCTCAAGTAAGAAGTTTAGAATTCACGGCTACTTTTGTATAAAAAAAATCTCGATATTTCCAATTACTCTAAAAAAAGATTTTTTTCTCGAGATCTACAAGTTTTATTTTTTTCATTGTAGGTCATTTTGAAAACACTTTATATCTGTACTCATTAAAAAAATCTTGGCTTGTTTCAGCCATTGAAATGTGAAAAATCATGCGCGCAATGCATGCAAGAATAATTCTTTCGTAAAAATTGTATTATCTTTAAAAATAAATTAAAAAACACTATATATGTGTATTCCTTTTCTAACAACTTTGATTGATAAAATAAATCGTTCCTAACATGTGTTTTCAATTTTATAATTAAAAGTTAATTAGTTAAAGAATGACTACAATTCTTACAGAGGTCACTTTTCCATGTACTTTATAGGTTCAAAGGTTATCTGACCCCTTAAATATTTTTTAAAATCATTTTTGAAGTAAACGGTCCCCTTAACTGTCTATTTGGGAAAAAAAAAAAGAAAAAAGAAAAGAAAGGAAGAAAATTGCATAAAAAATCTTGTATACTGTACATTTAAATTTTTTATTTCGGTTCTAATGACGCAGGTAAAAGGATGTTTTAAAATGGACTAGACACTTTTAAACTTTAATAATAAGTAAACGATGACAGCTATTAATGTTATATTTTGTGGGAGGGTGACGTGCAAAATCGGGAACATCTTTACTTTGCTTCTTTCTTCCGTTCCAAATACCATCAATAGATGACCATAATTGTAATGACCGCAAATTGTAATACTGTTCAAAATAACCTTGCAATTTCAAAACGTAACGCTCTTTCTTGTCAGTTTCAACTGCTAAACAGAATGAAGGTTAAAAGCCGAGTGAACTTTGATCCATTTATATACAGGGTGATTTAAAAAAAGTTGACAAAATGACATGGCAAATCAGGCATACAACAAGGATAAAAAATCACATAGCAACATAGGATCGGAAATCACTTATTGAGTCACAAATACAGGGTGTTTCATCAAATTGGGTTGCCTGTAATAACTTTCAGAAAATTGAAGTATATAATAATAAAAAAATTAACAGACATTCTCACCTTTGTTGTAAATGTGATAACACCCAACAAAAGTTGAAGAAGTTTGCAATATACACTCTATCAGTATGCACTGGACGCCCCACATTTTGGACTGTGATGATCAATTCATACGGTATCACCGATTGCTTGAGCAACGTGTTTTCCCAGAACTTTTCGTGATGTCATCACATTTCACACAAAACAAGGTCCATATCGTTGCATTTTCATCGCAACGTTTTCAGTTTTCTCGAAATTATGACCGTCAAGCCGAGTTCAGTTAGGATGAAACACCCTGTATATGTGACCCAATAAGTGGTCTGCGACCCTATATTCCTATGTGATTTTTTATCCATGCTGTATGTCTGATTTGCCATGTCACTTTGTAAACGTTTTTTTTTTTTTTTTTTTAATCAACCTGTATATTTATAAGTATATTAGTTTGGGAATTATAAAAGTTTGAGACAGCACAGGCCTCATCCGTCGGCGATATTTAGAACTGAAACAAGAAAGCGTAATAAGCAAAATTCTCGACTTCACACATTAGTCTCCTCCAAGAAAGCTCCATTAGCTGTCACCGTTTAATATAATTCTTGAGTTTTAAAAATTTAGTCATCACTCTGTGTACACTGTAAAAAAAATTTTTTTTAAAAAGACAGACTCTCATCCAGGAAATACCATAACCTCTTGCAAGTTACCCACGATTCCGATAAGCATTGTATATCTTTCAAAACCTCGGAAACCAATATATTTTCGATATTTAAAGAAGCATTTATAAAAACAAAGTTTCTTTTGCTGCCACTGATTTTTGGAGTATTTTTTTCATATTGCATTAATATGTTTTCTCGATCCGGAATAAAAGTTTTTCGTATGCTGTTAAATCTTAAAAACATTTGCATGTTCAACAAACATGTTTTTCAGAAAAATGTGATACATTAATAGCATTAACACCAAAACTTATATTATTTGGATACATTTGCACTTATAAATTCAATTATGCAGCTGATAATGCTTAACTGAAAATTAATAACATCCAAAAAACCGATATCCTGGTTCAAGGAAAAATAATACACTGTAAAAACTACCCGGGAAATATTTCCAAAAATCAGTGGCTCTAATTTTATAAATGCTTCTCTGAACCTCTAAAACAGCGGTTCCCAACCTTTATTGGTACGCGACCCACCTTTAACTAAAACTAGTCTGATGTACCAATCCCAAAAGTTTCTTCTATCTCATATATATTAATACTTGAAAATTTGCTATCACACTGCCAAAATTAAACGGCAATCTATGCCCATCATGAAGATTCTAAAGATATGAAATTCCGTGCATTAGTTCTTGAGATAAGGCTATCTCTGAAATCGTGTAAATCCAGCAAAATTCAGCCTAGCAGCGCCAACTATTGGGTGCTTTACATCAACCTATGTTACACCAAAACCACCAAGCAACTACTTATGTCAAAGTCTAGCTGAATCTGAAGTTTGTGGAAAATCCGTACATTTGTTACTGAGATGGAGTTATTGCAAAAATCATGAAAATTCCAGCATAGCAGCGCCACCTATTGGACGATTAATACCAAAACCTAATCAGCAACAACTTGTGTGAACATCTAACTAAATCTGAAGTTAGATGAAAATTCGTACATTAGTTTTTGAGATAGAGCTATTGTGGGAATCGTGCAAAATTCAGCACAGTAGCGCCACTTGTTGAGCTACTTACACCAACATGTAATCAGCATCAAGTCATATCAAGGACTAATTGAATCTGAAATTTGATGAGAATCCGTGCATTAGCTCGTGAGATAGAGCCATTGCTGAAATCGTAAAAAATGCAGCATAGCAACGCCTCCTCTTGAGAAATTTACACCAACACGTAATCAGCATCAAGTCATATCAAGGACTAACTGAATCTGGAGTTTCAGGAAAATTCTTGCATTAGTTCTTGAGATAGAGCCATTGCGGAAATCTTAAAAAATGCAGCATAGCAGCGCCACCTGTTGAGCGATTTGCACCAAAACCTAATCAGCATCAATTTGTATCAGGGACTAATTGAATATAAATTTTTATTAAATTCTGTGCATTAGTTCTTGAGATAGAGCGCCCACAAAATTTGTGTCCCACACAGACACACAGACAGACATTTTGTAAAAACATATTTTTCGGGTTCTCTGACCCCTAAAACGTGAAAATCCGTCGAAAACTGGAATCCGAAAATTTTCATGAATCAATTCTTTCTTTTTGTAGAGATAGAAAAAAGTGAAACAAAATTTCGCGACCCACCTGATATGAGGGTGTATCTAATATGCGTAGGAAAATTGTTATATGACCTCTACAAGCTATCGGCTAACCTATCCTATGAAAAATTTCCATATGAAGGATGCACTATCGACAAAAGCAAGAGTTGGTAATCTTAATGTGTGCGAGATAAATAATAATTAAAACAACAAATAAAATGAAAAATACGTTTTATTATTATCAGAACCCAACTTTACAATCAATGAGGTTTCTGCCACTGTTGTTTACTTATGAAGGCATCTATATCAGAGTTAAAACTGGTTAATTATGACCTTAAGGGTGTATTCGAAAAAATATTTTTCCACCCTCAACAGCTCGAAATTTTCTGAGACATTTTCGGACTCATTTTTAAAAGTAAAAACATGAAACTTGCTGGGGTGATTTCTGAAGACATGTTTAACATGCCGTGTGATTTCATTTTCAGCTCAATTAATTAGAATCTGATTTTTAAACAATTATTTTCTCAGTATGACCATTTTTTTCATTCCCAGATCGCCCGCTTCGGAAAATTCGGTTCAAAAGTCAACTTTGACAGCGTTTTTTACAGTATTTTTTGCATTTATCAAAAAATTAAGAAGCACGGCACATTATATAGTTTCTAAATAAGAGAATTTCCCAGTTTGATGCGTTTGAGAGCAAAACTGAATTTTAAAATGAATCAGAAAATAAGCAGTTTGGATCGGAATACACCCTTAAGAGGCTACTTCAGTGAAATGAAAAGACCCGTTCGCTAATGCTAATCCTATGGAAGAAATTTATAAAGATATCTCGGTCGCATTTCAACATTTTAAATGATTTCTTTTGCATTGAATAGTTGAGATCGATCTGTATGCAGGCCGTTTTTTGCTTTTTCGATTTTGACTGCAGATATTTTTTATGAGGATGCTTTTACTTTCAAAACCGGTTTCGAAAATGAAAGTGTTCTCATAAGAAATACCTGCAAACAAAATCGAAAAAGTAAAAAACGGCCTGCATACAGATCGATCTCAACTATTCAATGCAAAAGAAATCATTTAAAAATATTGAAATGCGACCGAGATATCTTTATAAATTTCTTCCATAGGATTAGCATTAGCGAACGGGTCTTTTCCTTTGACTGAAGTAGCCTCTTAAGTCACTTTCTACACGCAGTTTGTTTCTGTACTTGTTTCTAAAAAACAGCAAAGTAGAAAAGTGCGTTCAAACAGGTATATCGCGTTGAGCTCCTTCAAGGACCTCAAAGCTGATTTAGATATTCCTGGATATTCTGCTGCTATGTTCATCCAGAAGGAAATTGAGGATTTTTCCAGTGTTGCCATAACAATTGCTTGACTACTGACATATCTCATAACCTAATACTGACTGAATGCTTAAGAAAACGCTAGTTAAGCTAATAACGTTTATGATTAGTGCGGTTGTAAAATATTGTACTATTTGTTATATTTTTTTCAAACAGATGAAACAAAAGATATATTTTTGTAGCAGACCTCGATTGTTCCGCGACCTACCAAAACACTCGCAGCGGCCCACCAGTAAGTCGCGACCGATAGGTTGGAAACCGCTGCTCTAAATATATTATATTGCGGGGGGAGGGGGGTGGTAAAGACCGATTTTCGGAATTATGTGTTACTCGGAAGATTTTATTGTATATTTTCCTTCGTGATTTTAATATAATTTCGTAGACTGCGATACATTTGTCTTTTTGATACAGTGAGTCTGTCTATTTACTTTGTATTGCCACTTATACGTCTTTAAAAAAAAAAAAAAAATACGCTAAACATTGTATAAATGAATACAAATTATGAAGAAATCCGTAATATGAAATTTCATAAAAACGTTTTTTAATGAAATTAAGTGGAAGACAATGGAATGTAAAGGATTGCATCAAGAAAATATTTATTAGTGGCTTAAATAAAAAGACGCATAAATGAGAAGAATTATACTGCAATATTCTTCCGGCAGTTCAAAACTTTTGAACTTATTGACATTTTGAAGAAACCTCCAATCTTTGAACATTAATTTCATTTAAATAAAAATTTATTCGAGTTTTCAAGATATGATTATTTTATGATATTGCAGTTGGAAAAGCTCTGAAGCGTTTTCCTTCTCTTTCTTAAAAACATGTCTTTTCTCAATTTCTTATTTTAATGAGTGCATAATGTATGCCTTGCTTCTTGACGAATTATTATTTGTTTAGAAAAAAAACTACAGTAGACTCCCCGTCTACCCGGCCTAATGTGGCAAAAGGGCAGGCCAGATAACGAAAAAAGCCGAATAGGCCGGAGTTCTATAAATACCCCTTTGTTGCCACCGCTACGCTCTTCTTTATATTTTATTACTTTTTATAGTAAAAGCCGGCACTTTATGCAGAGCTACCAAGTCTCCAGCTTTTTGCACACCATTATTATCTTAGAAAAAAAAAGTTGTTCTTTTAAATCGCCCAAATGTTCCAATTAAACAAAAGAACATTTTCTGTATTAAAATACTGGTATCCAAAAAGCCGGAGACTTGGCAGCTCTGTTTATGCATATTTTATTATGCACACTGTAAAAACAGACAAAGGTTCCTTAATCTACGAAAATATAATACAGGCTTGTCCAAAATAATTCATCGTGTTTCAAACCACTGTTTATTTACAAGTATACGATGTACACAGACGGGTGATACATGAAAAGATACATGAAAGATTTTTTTTAAATTAATATTTTTAAAAATGCTGAATCAAAATTAAAGCTTATATATTTCTGTTTATTTAAATGAAAAAAAAAATTGAAATTCTACAAATAATATTTCGAGTTATGTTATAACGATTTTAAACTACCCCCCCCCCCCTTTTTTTTAAATAAATTTTAAATTTTTAAAAAATATTATGAAAAGTTTTATGTGATTTTGTTTACAAATGCTATATGGTTAACCATCACAAAAAAAATTCAAAATTTTAACTCAATAAATAAAAATTATTTTAAAATGTGTCCTAGACTCTCTTAAATCTGAAAAATGAATTGGTTTCTGCTGTTTCTAAAGATAAAGGACGCTTTCTGGAACCTTTGGTAACTCGGAAAAGGTTATTGTGTAATTTTGTTCGTGGTTATATTATAATTTCCTAAATGAAGATTTTTTTTTTTTTTTTTTTTTTTTTTACAGCGTATAGTACAAGCAAGGTCGTTGTGACTTGTGAGACAGCAATAAACAAGGATGAAATAACAGTAATCGGAAAATTAAAAATGTTTTTCGACCCCAGACCTTTTCAATTTGATGCTTTTATATTCTAAAAATGAGTACGTGAATGTGTCAGGAAGTTTTGCGATGTTAAGCAGAAATTTTTTTCTGAGAATTTCTTTAAAAGCAGGATTTAGTTATAGAAAGACTCCATTTTAACAGGTTTTGCTAGACAAGCGACAAATGGTGTTCTACAACTTTCCTATTGATCTGTAGTTTCCCTATTTTTCTCTTTTCTGTCATATTTTTTTAAAATATTGTCTTTGACGGAAATGGTTAATTTCAACTTACACCACCATTGCGTTCAGTGGTTTTTCTAATGCTTATCTTAACCTTTAAGAGTTTACATTATCTGATTCTTGCTTATCTTAAGTTGCAAGGCCACGACATATGACAAAATAGTCATTGAAAAAGTTCCCTAAATATACCCCCCAAAATCACGTTTCTTGAGCCGTGATACTTTAAAAGTAAGTGGACAACATATATATTCTTAACGTAAGCATCAAAAACGGAAGATTGAATTGCGATTGCAGATATTTTTTTAATTATCAAAGTTTTTGAATTGTAGAATTATGCTGAAGTTTTTTTCTAAACTTTTTTTTTTTTTTTTTTTTTTTTTTTGATTCGTCAAGAAGAACTTCATTGAAGAAGATTTTGTGCCAAAGTTCCTATTATTGTGCTGTTTAAAATATTTTATGCTACTATTCGTGAAAATCATGTTTTTGTTAAGAATATCCAGTGATGCCAACTTAGTGTTTTTGTCATTAAATTTAGGGGGAGGAGGAATTGTGTAAAGAAAAAGACTTAAAAAATATATAAATTGTAATTGTTTTTTAATAAAAAGATGTAATAAAATATGTTCTGGAAGAAATCAGAGAAATTTTGATTCCTTTTCAGAAGGTAAAATTTTTAGAAGTTGGCAACACTCAGACAATTTTTGCTGTACTTACAGTTGGTTTTTTAATTCTCTCTTGCCATTGGGTGAGAATTTAGTGTATACTAACTAAATAACTACAATGGGGTGCAAAAATGGGAATATCATTTAATTGACTATATAATAAATATAATCTTACTAATCTACATATAAACCATATGAATTTATTTTATAAAACTAAATAGACTATTATATAAACATAACGAAAATATTGTAAAATAATAATTATTATTATTACAAATTAATAAATTGAATTTTCATTGGATAAGCTATAGAAGCAAAATGATAAAAACGGAGCAGATGTTTTTAAATTTTCATATTAAAATTACAGGATTTTTCATTTTTAACGAACTCGACTTTCCGTTACGAAATTTGCGAAAAGCGAAGATAAATTTCCTTCGTGTTATCACACTTTGCATAAGGAGAGAGAAGTCCTTTCAGATTTTCAACAAAATACCTTTCATTCCTTAAAGTTATTATCGGAAACCCAAGCTCGAATCTAGGATGCAGTATGCTGAACAGTGTTGCCAGTGGGCGGGCTACTTTTTTTAAAATTCAGATTTCTTGATTGACACCACTTTTTTGAAATCGTAAAATTCACCTTATTTAATGATATATTAATTAAGGCTGATAAAAACGGTACATACAATATACAACGGTATATACAAGGAGAATTTTACTATTTCAGAAAAATGGGGCCAATCAAGAAATCTGAATTTTTAAAAAAAAGGAGCCCAAAGGTAACACTGATCTTGAGCTTTTGACTCAATAAGAGAATTGAGAGAAATCGCATTTTTTTTGTTGTTGTTGTTTGTTTGTTTGTTTTAGCGGAGAAATTTTTATCTTCCCTCCAACTTTGCACCACATTAACTGAACATTCTGAATACGTAATGTAATGTAAATGTCTATATTCGAGAGAAAGACAATGAAATCAAAAGTAATGCAGACTATTCTAATTTTTTTGTATATGTTGGCAATACTGAGGCAGATTTTGTGGTTACATTTGACTGTTTAATTCTTTTTTGCTACTTGAAAAGAAATCGCTACATAACAAATATGTATATACACGAAATGCAAAAATATACATACCCCTTAGAATTTGACAATTCTGAAAAATACGTGGACTTTTGTGAAAAGAGAAAGAAGTTAGATGGATGTAAATTGTAATTGAAACAATACAAATGGTGAAAAAATGCATATTTAATTAATAGCATAGGAAAAAATAGAAAATGTGGTTTCTCACCAATGCAAATGTATACATACCCAGCATAAAAAGAGGCATTAATGTTTTTTTTTTTTTTTTTGTAGTTACAAACGGAAACTAATAATTGCAAGGACATCCGCGACGTCGGATGATGTCATAAGTCTGGGATGGCATGTTTTCAATAAGATTTATCAACGTAAGTTTGTTAATTTGATACGAGGCTTTTAATATTGATTCACGGAACTCGTCTTTGCATTCATATTGTTTGTTGTGGGCATAGATTTTGGGAACTAAAATTTCGCTCAAATTCTCCACAGAATTGCAATCTTGGGAACAAGGTGGCCAATTCAAAACATTAACTTTTTGTTGCTTCAACTAATTACATGTCGTAATGCGACTGCTATGTTCTGAGACATTGTCGTGCTGAAAAGGGAACTTTACTTTTCTTAATAGCCGGAGATACGGGAGTGGTCTTGCAATATCTGTTGGTACTCAATACTATCCATTTTTAGGTGCGTTCATAATTATATAAATACATAGTACATATAGTCGTCGTTCGGTCCGTCTGTCTGTCTGTCCGTCCGCATATAACAGAGCAAAAACTACCCAACCGAATGGTATTAAAATTTAAATATATAATTGTGGCAAAATTTTATCGAGTCATTTCAAATTTTTATGAAAATCGGATGTATAGTTTAATTACAGGGACAGCCAAAAGTTTACCATTACATTACGGCCAAAATTGGGGGAAAAATTACTTCAAGTGCATTTTAATGGTGTTATAGCCTTTCGAACAGAATAGTCTGAAATTTTAAATATATAATTGTGGCAAAATTTTGTCGAGGCAATTCAAATTTTTATGAAAATCGGATGTATAGTTTAATGACAGGGACAGTCAAAAGTTCACCATTACATTACGGCCAATGTGGGGAAAATTTTCTTCATGTGCATTTTAATGATGTTACAGTCTTTCGAACAGAATGAAATGGATATGCACTTATGAAGTGCACTAAAATATACAGTCAGTACAATATGCGATGCAAAAAATATTTATAAAACTGGTTATATTACGAACGCCCCTCATTTGTCACATTTGCCGTGCAATTTTTAACTTGTTTATGTTGTGAAGGCCTTTTGAAGCTTACCACTAACAGTGAATGCTCTCATATTCAATGAATTTTACCTCCTGTAAAGTCTTTTTTAGAAAAACACCTCTGTTCCTTTCTTAAATCTCGACAGTAATATGGGAAACCATCAGGTCCGTCAAGATCAAATTTCTTTTCGTCACTAAAAATAATCCGAAACATAAAAGGTCCATTTGTAATTCTCTTTTTTTTATCCTTAATTCATAAGACAAAAATATATTAAATTTAAAAAAAATCAAAAAATCCGACTGCGTAAACAGCAAACTAATTAACTATTTCTCATCAATGTTAAACTCTTTTTATATTACTCACACATATTTTTTAGTAACTTGTATTGGTGGCTTTTAAGTTGTGTTTAATTGTTAGTTCCTATCTATAAACACTGTTTTGATGAGGTCTATAGATGTCTATGATGGTTAGAGTTGCAGTAAAGCTAGAGATCCTAACCTACACAACTTCCAGGTTGTATAATATTTTAACGGAGCTTCTGACTGTAAAATAGTCAATGAAACATCGTCTTCATTTTGAAAGACCTATCCAAGGATATTCCACTCAATAGAGTGCGTATTTTTTTTTTTTTTTTTCGTCTCTACCGTCATTTTGTATTTTACGGCCGCCATTTTGAATTTATAAAAACAAAACCTAGCCTATAACCATGGGGTAACTTTAAGACGAATTGATAAAGACCTCATTCATAAAAATCCATCCAGCCGTTGGGATGTTTCGAGAGTATAAAGAAATCCACATACACAGATACGCGTGAAACACATAACCCTTCTTTTCAGTCGGGTAAAAAGATATAGTAGGAGAGCTGTTGAACATTTTTGAGTAGGTATTTGAGGCACCCTGAAAATTTGTGCAACACTTCTTTTGTAATGCCTGAATACAAAATCGAATGTCTGGCTGAAGGATCGTGGCCCAAAAACTGTGCCAGACAAAAAATGGCACTTGACACGTGTCTGGCACAGTTTTTGTGCCGACTAAAGTGTCTGTCATTTTCAAAATATTTTTTTCTAAGCATAAGTATTATTCTGTCTCAATCTCAGCGTGCCTCAAATATCTTTTTGGGGTAGTCAAAAAATGGCACTTGACACCTGTCTGGCACAGTTTTTGTGCCGACTAAAGTGTCTGTCGTTTTCAAAATATTTTTTTCTAAGTATAAATATTATTCTGTCTCAATCTCAGCGTGCCTCAAATATCTTTTTTGGGTAGTCAAAAAATGGCACTTGACACGTGTCTGGCACAATTTTTGTGCCGACTAAAGTGTCTGTCATTTTCAAAATATTTTTTTCTAAGCATAAATATTATTCTGTCTCAATCTCAGCGTGCCTCAAATATCTTTTTTGGGTAGTCAAAAAATGGCACTTGACACGTGTCTGGCACAGTTTTTGGGCCGACTAAAGTGTCTGTCGTTTTCAAAATATTTTTTTCTAAGTATAAATATTATTCTGTCTCAATCTCAGCGTGCCTCAAATACCTTTTTTGGGTAGTCAAAAAAAAAAAAAAAAAATGGCACTTGACACGTGTCTGGCACAGTTTTTGGGCCACGATCCTTCAGCCAGACATTCGATTTTGTATTCAGCCATTACAAAAGAAGCGTTGCACAAATTTTCAGGGTGCCTCAAATGGAAGCAGGACGTTTCGGTCCCGACACTTCGGTCCCGCCATTTCGGTCCCGCCGTTTCGGTCCCAAGACATTTCGGTCCCGAGACATTTCGGTCCAAAGACGTTTCGGTCCCGAGACATTTCGGTCCCGAGACATTTCGGTCCCGAGACATTTCGGTCCCAAGACATTTCGGTCCCGAGACAATTCGGTCCCGAGACATTTCGGTCCCGAGACAATTCGGTCCCGAGACATTTCGGTCCCGAGACAATTCGGTCCCCAGACATTTCGGTCCCGAGACATTTCGGTCCAAAGACATTTCGGTCCCGAGACATTTCGGTCCCGAGACAATTCAGTCCCAAGACATTTCGATCCCGAGACAATTCAGTTCCAAGGCATTTCGGTCCCGAGATATTTCGGTCCCTTCTCCAGCAAGCTGAAATTTTGTGCACTTGAAATAGGTGATAATTTTATAGGGGACATTGTAGAGTTTTTTAAATAAAGGCCTTAAAATTTTAGTAAACACACACAAATTTCGTATGGTAATCATTTTAAAAAACAAGGGGGGGGGGGGGAAATTGACATTTTCTATATTTTAGTGTATCATAAGTATAAGGGTCTGATAAATTAAGACATTTATAACTCGATCTATAATTATCGCAAAACACTCATATTTTGTATGGTAAACGTAATCTTTATAAAAGGAGGACATTATCAAATTTTTTAACTGAACTCCCTAAATTTTAGTATAACTCGAATATAAGGACTCGAAAACGCAAACACTTATAACACAGATCAAAATTGTCGCAGCCCACACAAATTTCCTATGATAATCATAATCGTTTTATAAGGCAGGGGGGGGGGGGGGGGGCTCTGTTGACTTTTTATATATTTTAGTGTATCTTAAGTATAAGGTCCTGATAAATTAAAACATTTATAACTCTCTCTGTAATTATCGTAATCACATTCATATTTTGTACGGTAAACGTAATCTTTAAAAAAGGAGGTACATTATAAGATTTTTTAACTGAACCCTTGAAATTTTAGTATAACCGAATATAAGGGCCCGAAAACCGCAAACACTTATAACTCGCAATCAAATTGTAGCACCCCATGCAAATTTTATATGGTAGAATTAATCGTTTTCAGGAGTGGGGGAAGAGAGAGTTCTGTGGATTCTTTGTAGAAGCTTCTCATATTTTAGTCTATCATAAAGTCCAGACAATTTTAAAATATTTATAAGTCGAGCTTTAATTTTCATATGCAAATGCCAAAATGCACATATTCAATTGTATATAATTTGCACACTATGTGATTAATAATAAAAAAATCTGCAAATATTTTTACAAATCTTTATTTTATCCTATTATTTAACGGCGCATCAATTTTAAATGTATTGCATTTTACATATTTTTTAAAAAGGGGGTTCTTAACATGGAATTGTGATAAAGACACATTATTGTTTAAATTCTGCACCGGAACAGACTAGAACTTTCTATTTTATTTTAATAATTATTTTAATTTACTATTTTTTGAAAACTATTTAAAAGTTTGCATTAATCTTTTTACATGTAACAATAATATTACCGCTATTTCTACCGATGTCGAATGACAAGTTTAAAAATATTTTTAATTTTGAACCACTTCACCGTTTGCCCCGAGATAACTCGGGGATAAAAGCACTTTTTCCCCATACCTGTCGACGGTGAAGTGATTTGCAACAATTACAAATACTTTTTAATATATTTAAGACTTTTATATGCTTATTACATTCAAAAACTACAAGCACAATAAACATAAATAAAAATTTTAAAATTTCTATTGTCATAAAATATTCTTTTCGTATTTAAAATTAATTCTGTATTTCAAATATTTCTTTGTTATTTATTTGACTTGTATACTTAGAATTAAAGCAGCCTACATGTTTTAATATGGCAAATAAAAAATAAAAATGAAAATACAAAAAAATAACATAAAATCTCAAAATAGTAATGTATAGTGAATCACTTTTACGTAAAATTTCATTTTAAATTAAGAAATTTTATAAATATATCACAATGAAAAAATTTGGAAATTTAGAAAACATATTTGGCTTTTCTTGATATCTATATGTTATTCATTCAAAAGAATATTATACATGTATATATATATATGTCAAGTGTAGATGTCCTGGCTTCCCCCATTTGATTATGCTAAATAAAGATCCAGATAGAAGAATTATTCTACTCGCGCTCTCTTTGTTCTAGTCAGCCGGCGCTTTTTTGTGGCCACACGGCATTTTTCATCTTTAATGGCTTAAAAAAACCGGGACGACATGCAGTGACGTAGCCAGGATTTCGTTTCGCGGGGGTGGGGGGAGGGTCCAGAATTTTCCCTTCATGTTATATATATAGTAAAACTTGTCAAGATGAAATTGTAAATATTGGTGGAAAATTCCGTTTTACACAGGTTTCCGTGTTATTTGGCGTATTTGTATAGTATTCTTTTCCGTAGCACTATGGAACATTTATGTTTAAGACAGAACTCCGTTATAGGCAGGTTCCATTTTTAAAAGTTTTGTGTATTTATATAAATATACTTATTTATATCATATGAATAGAATAAAACTTGTCAAAATAGTAATTGTCTATAACAGAATCCTGTCTTTAACGTAAGCGTTACATGGTCTTAATATGAATTGCGATACAATTATATTTGCTGAAAACCTGTCTGAAAAGGGGATTTTCACCCTTCTTTAGTGAAGCATAGTGAAACCTGTAAAAGTGGAATCTTTCTATAACGGAATCCTGTCTCAAACGGAAGAGTTTCAGAATCCCTGCGAAACGAACAATAGATCTTATTGAGGCAGTGTATCTTAGAATTATAATTAATTACACTTCTTTACATGGAAACCTGTCTAAAATGGAGTTTTTTACCAGTGCTTGGAATCTTGTCTTGACTGTGTATATATGATAGAAGTATTTCGAGTAACTTTAAGAATTTAGGTATATCCTTATTTAATTTCCTAATTTAAAAAAAAAGCATGGATAAAAAATATAAGGCCAATCTCTATAACTGCAACTAATAATACATTCAAGTTACATTAATATTTACCAGTGAAAAAGATTCACTTATGATGTAAAAAGCTGAGCGCATACTGAAGAGTTAAATTTAATTAACCCATTCGCTGTCATTCACGAGTATACTCGTGGCTTTAATTTATTGATTACTTTGTCACCACTATTTTAGAATTAAAAAAAAAGCCTCATTTATTGGCAGAAATTTCGCTGTATTAGTAAAGCGAAATTTATCTTTCTGAATTTGTGCTGGCAAACGACCTTCAACAAAAAATTTGAAAATTCTTAGTTTTGGCAGCGAAAGGTTTAAATCAAGTTTCATATTACATAACATTTGCCTACAATAAAGTTAGGGCCAAGTGGTTAAGTGTAAAACAGCAATTTTCATGTTTAATTTCTTGCCATTGAATTAAGAATTTGTGCTGTAATAGATATTGGATAATGATTTCACATAAGTGTCAATCGCATGAGCCGTTCATGCGATCCGCCGCGCTCCCCATGGAAATTTTTGAGGTAACCCAGATAGCATGAACATTAGCAGAAAGTTTGATTTTTTCTGATATTATCTTGCCGTGAGAAATTTGAATTGAGAAATTCGCAGCAAATCTCCCGCAAGGTATACCATCACCCACTTGCATGAGTAGTTTGTTGTGAAACTGATGGCAAGACTGTCTTTAATTCACGAAAGTGACGAAAGCAAAAAATCTCTCTGTTGAGAGACTCAACAACAATGAGAATCAGCACATACGCAGAAATTGCAGAAATTTTATTCGCTAGGCACCGTTTTTTCTAAACGCTATACTTATTAAATACCAAAAAATGCTCGAAATGAAAAGTACAAATATTACCTAAAGTTGTTTATGGTGATAAAACTTATGCATGCGCCTTCGGACGGCGCTTTCGCATCAATAGACCTGATCAGGTCTATTGACCCCTTCGAAGGGGTTAAACTTATAGTGTGATATGGAAAGATTACTACTTTGCAGTAAGTTTGCAGTATTTTTGATTACTTGTTTGCCGTTAGTTTGCAATAAATTTGATACAGCATGAATTTAACTTGCACGACAAGTTGAAAACACTCATAGTTATTTTGTTAAGTAAAAAAAAAATTCAAAAGTTAAATTGTTTTTATTAAACATATTTATCAATTCAAAATTATTTTAATTATTAATTGTTTAGATAACTAATTTATCAATTGCTTGTTTAAAAACTATTACATGAACTATATAATAGTTTTTATAATAATAGTTTTTATAGGGTAAATGCAAATATATATTTTTTTAATTTTCGGTTATTATAACGTTATTAACTTCATTAGGATGTATAAAAGTGATAAGGGTTCTGAAGATAAACATGTTGTTTATTCATTTATTAGTTAGCTTATAATATTATTTTTGCTCTTTAATTATAATTAATTAATAATTTCTTACTTTTTGTGAATTGTAAATTATAACTGTACTTAAAAAATTAAAATCTGCATAATATCACCTAACACTGTTAAGAGGTATTTTTACGTATTTGTACAATGTTGCATTATTATTATTAGTATTATTATGTTTAATTAATTAATTAATTATTACTTAGACTTTATGTTTTTGGCTGATTTTTCAAAAAATTCCTATATTATTTTTTGGAAATTATAAATTAAAACTTTTGAATAAAAACTTTAAGTGCTATTAATAATTGCTACTAATAATTGCTATTAATTAATTCTCAAAAAAGTTAGGAATTTTAGTATAAAAATTAAATTAATATTTTATTAAATATATTTTTTATTTAATGTATCCTTAATTTATTAAATTAATAACATTATTAATATACATTACATTTTTTTACTTTAAAATAAACTCAATGCATAATACATTTTATATTCAATTTATCATATAGTAGTTATAAACTGAAATTTATCTTTTACATGTTTATTTATTTTATATTTAAAGTCACCGAAATTTAAAACTATTAATATAATTAATAATAAAACTAAAATAAAAAATTATTAATTTTTTTTCTGGGAAAGTGGGAGGAAAGGGGTAATATTAAAAGTCAATAAATAAACGACAAATACAAACAAGTTGGAAATTGCTCGTCAAACGTGGCAAATGAGGTGCGTTCGTACTATAACTAGTTTTATAATTATTTTTTGCACCCCATATTGTCCTGAATGCATATTTTTTTTGCACTTCATGAGTGCATAGCCTGTGACATCATTAAAATGCACTTGCAATAATTTTTTCCCATTCCCCGTAATGTAACGCAAAACTTTTGACTGTCTCTGTAATTAAACTATACACCGATTTTCATAAAATTTCAAATGGCTCGACAAAATTTTGTAACAATTATATATTTAAAATTTCAGACCACTCGGAAGGCTGTAACATCATTAAAATGCACTTCAATAATTTTTTCCCATTGGCCGTAATGTAACGGAAATTTTTTTACTGTCCCTGTAATTAAATTATACATTCGATTTTCATAAAATTTGAAATGGCTCGACAAAATTTTGCAACAATTATATATTTAAAATTTCAGACCATTCGGAAGGCTGTAACATCATTAAAATGCACTTGCAATAATTTTTCCCATTGGCCGCAATGTAAAGAAAAACTTTTGACAGTCCCTGTAATTAAACTATGCATCCGATATCCATAAAATTTGAAATGGCTCGACAAAATTATGCAACAATCATATATTTAAAATTTCAGACCATTCGGTTGGGTTGTTTTTACTCTGTTATATACGGACAGACAGACGGGCAGACGGACGGACTGAACGACGACTATAGGTGCTACGTATTTATATAATTACGAACGCACCTAAAAACCTTAGTTTTGTCTGTTAAAAATTGAAAATAAAATTAATTAAAATAATACTTACACTATTACATAAAATAAAAAATAATCATCTTATTACAAAGAAATAGGCCCAGTTTCAATAAAATTAGTTCACAAAAATCGTCTGCAATGGGTGAGAAGACTGTTAAAAATGCAACCAATAATTATTTAAAAAGAAATGAACCGGTCCGTGGAGTTTTCTGACAACAAAATATTTTTCCTGGCACACCTAATTACCAAATCACTATTGTTTTCCCAATGTTTATAATGGTAAAGTAACTTATGAAAACAAAATTATAACTTTGTATTATAAAAGTAATAAGAAAAATTAAATATTTTTGCTTCAATAAATATATCTCATTTCTGAATTATTAAAAGAGAGGATGTAGAAAAATGATTTGAGGAAATATTTACCTACAATAGCTTATAAGTGTCCAATTGAATTATTGAAGACATTTATTATTAATCTAATTGTAAGAAGGAGAAAAAATAAGAACAGTTTTTTAAATTATTTAATTAATGATGATAATTTAAAGGTTCTAAAAAACGTATGAAAACAACCAAAAAATCATCTATGGCAGTTTATAGTATATATAAAATACCTAATATTAATAACAAATAATAAAGCTTAAAAAATCCATTTTGTTAAATAATAATAATAATAAAAAGACAATGTCCCCTGTAAAATTATATCACAATTTTCAATCAAACAAATTTTCAGCTCGCTGTGATTTCATTATCACGAATTATAAAAGTTTAAATTTATCGGACTGTTATATTCAGCTTTTTTTTTAATTTGGGGGGTGGGGGTGTTAAAAAAATTAAAAAAGGTCCCAAATAATGTTTAAATTACAGCGTTTGGCGGCCCACGACAATTAGAATACGAGTTATAAAGTGGTGGGCACCGAAATGACAAGGGACCGAAATGGCTAAGGACCGAAATGGCCAGGGACCGAAATGGCTGGGGACCGAAATGGCCAGGGACCGAAATGTCTCGGGACCGAAATGGCCAGGGACCGAAATGTCTCGGGACCGAAATGGCCAGGGACCGAAATGTCTCGGGACCGAAATAGCCAGGGACCGAAATGTCTTGGGACCGAAATAGCCAGGGACCGAAATGTCTCGGGACCGAAATGGCCAGGGACCGAAATGTCTCAGGACCGAAATGGCCAGGGACCGAAATGTCTCGGGACCGAAACGGCGGGACCGAAATGGCGGGACCGAAGTGTCGGGACCGAAATGTCGTGTACCCGCCTCAAATACCTTCCCTAAAATGTTTAACAGCTCTTGGACAAATAGAACTTACGTCTTCTTAGTTTGTGGCCATGTCACTACGACAAAATTGCAATCGTGTTTCTTTGTGTCTGGGTTCCAGACGTGCAGCACGTTTCATTTTTGCAAAAACAAGATTTGAATTAGATTTAACCCTTTGCACTCTCACTCACCACTAGTGTCGCCAGGTGTCCCTCGTAAATGCTTTGGACACCACTAATATCTTACAGTTTATTTCGCCATCTTTTATCACACATTATTCGGCCATTAGATAAAGCGAAGAAAATTAATTTAAATAAACAGTCAAGTGGGAGCATTACTCGCGTACAGAGGGTTCCGTAGAATAAATATATGAATTTGTAATTGTATTATAAAAAATAAAAAATAAAAAAAATAAAAGTTGGTAAAATAACACTAAGACTTTGTAAAAAACTATACAACGTAGGGTTGGGTATAACTGCATATATTAGAAAAGTGTAATCGGGTATACCATGAAAGTTCAAAGAGATATGGAACCTAAATAATATCAAATATAGCTATTCGTATAGCTCTTTTTTTAATATTATCCTAATCTGTTTATGATGAACTTAATTCGGTACTGACAATAAAAGCAGTGCATAGTTAAACTTCATTTGGCATTTCATGAAACTAAATTCAGCGTAGTAATAACCTTTATTTCTACAGTGTAGCTAAAACAAAACTTTGTTCAAAGTTTAAATTTGGCATTGTGCTAAGCGCGCTTCGAATTGATGTCTCGAAGTTGCAACGCCACCTTGGTCAGTGCCGCGTTTTTCCAGATAAGTGTTTAATTAACTTTTAAAGTCACTCGAGGCGTATTGAGAGATACAATCAATGCAAACTATCGCGAATCCCACAGTATTTGTGCGATTCATTCTAATTAAATCTTACGAGGACGATGCCCTTAAAAAACGGACACCTAATTTTAATTCCAAAACAGACAAACGGCACCAAGAATATTTAATTAAAATTTTCCTTTTATCATGTACGTGAAAATAAGCAAGTTCGCATTTTCTAATAAATTCATTTATAAATTCTGGTGTCAGTTCATTATTTCATAAGTTTATAAATAGAATTACTCCGTGCCGGAAAGGATTAAGTGGTCGCAGGACTCTTAAAGCTTCAAAATGTAAGAAATTTTAATTTTCTTTAGATGTTAAACCCCTATCTTTTCTGAATATTTGATATAATTGTTTCCTTGAAATTCTCATTAGAACAGAAGTTTCGGCTTTTGGAATTATACCCGCTCAATAGCTGAAGCGGCGTTTCCGAAACTTTAAAGTCATTATTTTCCAAATGGCGTTTTGGGGCATAACGCGCAGGATACCTCAAAAACTTCTGAATATTTTTTCATGAAATTTTCAAAACATATATTTCATGTTAGTCTGTATAAACTGAACCTAAAATTTCCTTTTATTGTTAAAAAAATATTTTTTTAGGTGATTTTACAATTGAAATTTTCAAAATTTTGTATCAGGTAAATGCAACATTGCATTAAAAATATAAAAATGCTTTAAATAAAAATTTATTTAAGTTCAGGGAAATTATTACAATCTGAAGTAAGCACCAAAATTTTCATTCTAGTTGCAATATTTATTTTGTAATCCTGCGCGTAAACTGTTATGCCATTTTTTTGTTCGACAAATGTCTAACAGTTTCGAGCCCCCTATAAATACTAATTCTGTATCTTGCAATTTTTTAAATACATGAAACGAAAGAACGTACTTATATCTTTCATCCCAATTAAAATTGTGTTTTAAAATCATATACATTTTAAGACATTAAATGTTGAAAATGGTCTTTTTTTTTCATTTTTTCCACTTTTTAGAGTCCCGAGACCCTTAAATTAGTATGTTTTTAACAATATGACGTTTATTGCTTTTATACTGTTACTGGACATTACATTATACATATATATCATTAAAAGTTATTAACTAGGCATAGAGTACGCCGCATTTTGAAAATTTCCGAGGACGTCCTGTTCGCTTTTTAAGTCCATAATTTTGTTGTTTCGTCACAAAATTTTGGATTCCTCCGACAGAACATTTTAATTGTTTTGCAGAGGTGAAATTAACAAACCTAAGTTGATAAATCTTATTGAAAGCATGCCATTCCGGATTTATGACATCATCCGACGTCACGGATGTCCTTGTAATTATTAATTTCCTTTTGTAGCTACAAAAACAAACATTAACCCTTTATCTACTGACGGTACTTATATGTACCATTAAAATAACTTGTTATAAAATTCATTTAATACATCGATTAGTAGTAATGCAGTTTAGAATGAGTTATAGATACATTACTTCATCTTGTTCAAAAAGCATTATGGGTTACACAAAACAAAAATATTTTTAAAAGGATGATTTCTTTTGCTTCTGCATCTTTTCAGCTTTCTTGGATTTGGGGTGGGGGGGGGGGGGACTTTTTAATTCGGAAATATTTCTATATCTCTATTGTAAGAGCATTATATTTGTACATTTCCTAGTTCTACAAAATACTAAGAAAAACATTTAAAGTAAAAGATTTGAGTGGGGTTATAAATAGTGCACAAAATCCCTACAAATTCAAATTTAATGAATCCTTCTAAATCCTTCTAAAATTTATTAAATGATTATGTAAATCTTCTAATGCAGTTTCAAAAATTCCCGAAAAATTCGTTAGAAGATAAAATTATCATGAATTCATAATTCAGTACATAAAGGTTAAATGGCTTTTTTTATGCTGGGTATGAATACTTTTGTATTGGCAAGAAAACACATTTTCTGTATTTTTTCCTATGCTGTTAATTAAATATGCATTTTTTTCTCCTTTTTTATTGTTTCAATTATCACTTGCATTCATCTAATGTCTTTTTCTTTTTCACAAAATTAACATATTTTTCAGAATTGTCAAATTATAAGGGGTATGTATATTTTTGCATTGCAGTGCATTAACTCGTAATGTTCGAGTGAAATATTATAAAACCAAATGTGGTGTATATATTTCTTAGATTCTTCGATGTACTATATGATTTTTTTTTAATCTTTTACAAATTGACATTACAAAATGAAAAAGCGTGAATGACAAAATGACAAAATGTAGCACCTAACAGTGCATCATAAAAGAAAATAAATGATAAAAACTATGAATTAACCAACAAACTCCTGTGATGATTCTGTGGGTTATTCATATATATATATATATATATATATATATAATTAATTAATTATATTTTAAACAATAATATTTTTTTTCCGTATGACATTTCTTTGTAAATTCAGAATGCCTCTATATTGTAACATCTAATTTCAAGTTTTTTAATTTCCTTATACATGCCATCTTCATTAAGAATTTTGGTTAACACCGTTATGTGAACTTGTAAGGTAAATTTTGATTCAAAGGTATTTTATATTACAAGAGTTTACTTCGTGCCATTCGATTCAGAATACGGTAAAAAAATGCATCAAAATATGTTATCATATGATACATAATTATAATACCCAATTTTTAAGGAATTTTTAAGTTTGTTCTCCTTTTTTCCCTCCTTAGGGGTGGAATTTTAGAAAATCCTTTCTTAGCGGGAGTCTATGTCATAAGATGTATTTTTAGCCCCAATTTTCAAGATTTTAGGTTAAGTAGTTTGGGCTCTGCGCTGATTAATCCCCCAATCTAGACTTTCTTTTATATACATATATATATAATATATATATATATATATATATCTTTTATATATATATATATATATATATATATAAGTAGAAATGGTAATTTCGCCAAATTAGCCAGTTTTCGCCAAGTTAGCTTCATATATGGCAACTTATTTTTGTCGCCAAATTTGGCAATATTTCGCCATGTTGGCCAAATATTGGTTCTATTTTCTAACCCTGCCATTAGTACTTTTCAACAAATACTCATTTTTGAATTGAAAATACAGTAAGCATCGAAAAAATGGAAATATTTGTGAAACCAAGGCAGAATCATCAGGCCCTAATTACCTTAATTACATATGCAGATTATAAATCTACAGCGGAAAATATACGCAGGCGTCTGTGCGGTCTTTTTTCCTACCACTATCTATCTTCAAACAATAACCTTTGATTTTTCCGGCTTTTGGAATATAAATCTATCACAATTATTGTTTGAAAATAGCGATAACAAATAAAAGTAGCAAAAGCCATGCTTTGTTTGGATTCGCGAAGCATTATTTAATAAGGTAAATATTTGAAAGTAACAATATATATATTTTTATTATTATTTTTGCATCTTTATTAAGCAAAAACGTTATTTTATGTTTTGGCGCATTTTAATTTTAGAAATGTAAATTCAGCCAAATAACTAAGAGTTTCCTCGGAATTTTTTATTTATGATATAACGAATTTAATAATTAATTTTATTTGCTTACAATTTTTTTGTTTCCACTTTACAAAAAAAAAAAAAAAAAAAAAAAAAAAAAAATCATAATATAATTCTTTTAAAAAGCGTAAGTATCGTCTGCGTAAATGATTTCACCTAATAAGAATAAATTGGGTATTTAAATTTTTAACACTGAAAAATTCCTTTATAATCGAATGTAAATAATGGAATTTTCGCAAATTTTAATTCATTAAAAATAGGCTGTAATTTTCATAAAAAGAGGTATTTCAAAAATTTCATAAAAGAAATCGTGAAACTATTTAATTAATCATGATCCTTTCTTTTCTAACCCTGCCATTAGTACTTTTCAACAAATACTCATTTTTGAATTGAAAATACAGTAAGCATCGAAAATATGGAAATATTTGTGAAACCAAGGCAGAATCATCAGGCCCTAATTACCTTAATTACATATGCAGATTATAAATCTACAGCGGAAAATATACGCAGGCGTCTGTGCGGTCATCTTTTTTCCTACCACTATCTATCTTCAAACAATAACCTTTGATTTTTCCGGCTTTTGGAATATAAATCTATCACAATTATTGTTTGAAAATAGCGATAACAAATAAAAGTAGCAAAAGCCATGCTTTGTTTGGATTCGCGAAGCATTATTTAATAAGGTAAATATTTGAAAGTAACAATATATATATTTTTATTATTATTTTTGCATCTTTATTAAGCAAAAACGTTATTTTATGTTTTGGCGCATTTTAATTTTAGAAATGTAAATTCAGCCAAATAACTAAGAGTTTCCTCGGAATTTTTTATTTATGATATAACGAATTTAATAATTAATTTTATTTGCTTACAATTTTTTTGTTTCCACTTTACAAAAAAAAAAAAAAAATCATAATATAATTCTTTTAAAAAGCGTAAGTATCGTCTGCGTAAATGATTTCACCTAATAAGAATAAATTGGGTATTTAAATTTTTAACACTGAAAAATTCCTTTATAATCGAATGTAAATAATTGAATTTTCGCAAATTTTAATTCATTAAAAATATGCTGTAATTTTCATAAAAAGAGGTATTTCAAAAATTTCATAAAAGAAATCGTGAAACTATTTAATTAATCATGATCCTTTCTATAATGACTAACTCCATGGTTTATTTTTTATTCCGAAAATATACGTGTTTCATTTTTTATTTGCAAAAATGCGTCCTTAATGGAAAAAGATGCAAAATAAATTAATTAAAATAATAATTTTTTAAGGTTATTCTGTAAAAAAAAAAATATTGTACAAATCTACAGATCATATTTTTTTTTTAATTTCAAGTCAAAATACTGAATAGTTTTTTTTTTTGTAAAGTGTATGTCAAAATGTAATTTGTGTAGCCTAATAGAGGATTAGTTTCGCTCATCCTAAAAAAAGTCATCTAGCTGACTCCTCTTTATACAAATTTCAATATTTGAAAATAAATACTGGCTAGAAAGAATTAAAAAGCTGCTGCATGTAAAATGTGCAAAGTGTAAATGTTGAAACAAATTATGTGTTATAAATAATGTTTTTTTTTATATAAGATGTTTATATTATAATAAAAGAGGTGCTTTTTATGTATTGTGTGTATTCTGATTTTTACCAAATAAATGCTGATAACTAAAAAGTGTTTATTTACTTCTGAAGATAAAAGAAAAGCACGTGAGCAAAGCATAAATAATAACATATATTCCAGATTCATAAAGGCATTCCACAAGTTCAATTTAACATTCCACAAGCAACCAGAATCCATAAATAAGAAAAATATCTTTAACCCTTTCAGATGGAAAATAATTGCGTTTGTGTAACATTGAACTCACACCGGAATATTTGAAAAATTTTGTTTCAAAATAACGAAAAGCAATTTTTCAACTTTCTTCCACCAAAGTTAGAGAGGTAAATTTTAATTAAAAGTTTCTGGTGGAAATCTTGATTAAAATTAGGTGGGATATAATATATTCCACCGCTCCTCAAGGGGTTAACAGTTTAAAAAGTGCATGTAAGGGGTCTCAGGACTCTTAAAGTTTCAAAAATTTTCGAAAATTTTAATTTTCTTAGATGTGAAACTCCTATCTTTTCTGAACATTTTGATATGATATAATTGTTTCCTTGAAATTTCCATTATAAGAGAAGTTACGGCTTTTAGAATTATACCCGCTCAATAGCTGAAGCAGCGTTTCCGAAACTTTGAAGTAATTTTCCTCCAAATAACGTTTTTGGGCATAACGCGCAGGATATCTGAAAAACTTCTGAATATTTTTTCATGACATTTTCAAAACATATGTTTCCTGTTAGTCTGTATAAACTGAACCTAAAATTCCCGTTTTATTGTTATACAGGGTGTCCGGTCTCAACGGTGTCCAATGGCTAATTCCTAAACCGTTAGTCATAGACATATAGTTCCAATTACAAAAATGTTTAAAATCAGGTAAAAAAATATTTTAAAAGCGATTTGGGTCAATAAAAACATTTCTTAAAAAATTACGAAACTTAAATTTTTATACGGTCCCCCGGTCCTATAAGTTATATTTAGTAAAATTTTCCTTTTACACTGACAAGTAATACACAAAAAGTCCCGTTATTCTACGATTAAAATTGACCAAGTAATAGCTATTTAAAGTTGGAGCATATTTTTTGCTGTAAATTGGGGGTCATTCACAAATTTAGTCGAAATATAATTTCGTCAGATACATTAAAAAATCGTTGAGAGTAAAATTAACGTTGCAATATAAATTTGAAATCTTTAGTCATTCTGACATATTAATGCAAAATATACAATTTGTAATAAACATTTAAGAAGAAAGAAAAAACAGAATTTTTGTTTAAAAAAATGATGCTAAATTAACAGCCTCAATTCTTTACAAAATGATACGTATTTTAAAATATTATTAGATTACACTAGCCTGCAAAAGTTGGGTTATGTCATGTTTTTTAGCTTTTGATGATTGATTCTTATGTATTCTGTACTGCTGAATCTGAAATTGACCTTCATTTTTAATCATCACATCAGGATTTTTCGCAAAATTCAAAGTTAAATTGAATCTCCTCCCTCATCTCATCGGACCACTCAGCTATTTAGCTGTAAGAATCCCAAGATAAGAAAAAATATCGAATAAATTATTGAATAAAATAAAACAAAAAAAGTTTTATATATGTTTTATAGTATGAGATTTTCGCTATATTTTAACTTACACATTTACGATTTGCAAAAAAATTCTAACGTGAAGGTTAAAAATGAAGGTCATTTTCAGATTCAGTGCTAAAAAGTACGTAAAAATCAATTATCAGAAGTTAAAAAACACGACCATCTCCTCTTCTTTATAGTACCCGATTTTTGTTATTCTTTAAATTTGACAATTTATGATTTGCGAAATATCCTGACATGTTGATTAAAAATTAACGTAATTTTCGGATTCAATGCTAAAAAATACATAAAAGTAAAAAAATCTAACAATTGCATTCTTATATTATCTAATCTAAAACTTTTTCTTAAACTTCTTGGCGGTAATCTATCCGAAATTTTTTGTGTTATCCTGTAAATTAAGTATAAATGGTAACCACCGAAAATCATAATAATATTAGTTTGCTATTGGATTTGCGCGAATATGTAAAATGTAATCTCGATCGGATATTTAAAAGTGAGTTAAGGTTCGAGTACAAATTTTGCACTAGAAAAACTTAAATATGATCGTTGAAGTAACATAAAAACTTATAAAAATAACATAATTTTTGTTAAAAGAAATCATAAAAGAAACAGTCTCAAATCCTGACAAAATAAAACATATGTTATTTCAATATGTTATAGCCAATCTGAAACTTAATAAATATTAACTTAATCGTAATACTTGTACAATTTTTTTTTCAAAGCGCAGATACACATGAAATAAGATCTTCGAATACTTTAAGCACTTGCTATGTGACCCCTCAAAGCCAAGCCGAACTCATTTGTTTTCAGAGCAGAAAAGTGGCATAAGTCATGCATTTTTAAAGTTTCATAACTCGCTCAATTTTAGTGTTATATGAATGGGACTTTTTTTGTCTTACTTGTCAGTGTAATAGAAAAATTTTACCAAATATAACTTATAGGACCGGGGGACCGTATAAATATTTAAATTTCGTAATTTTTTAAGAAATGTTTTTATTGACCCAAATCGCTTTTAAAGTATTTCTTTACCTAATTTAAAACATTTTTGTAATTGGAACTATATGTCTATGACTAACGGTTCAGGAATTAGCCATTGGACACCTTTGAGACCGGACACCCTGTATATATATATATATATGTTTTAGGTGATTATACTGTTAAAATTTTCAAAATTTTGTATTAGCTAAACACAACTTTGTATTAAAAACATAATAATGCTTTTAATACAGATTTATTTAGGTTCAGGTTAATTATTGCAATCTGAAGTATAATTAGGCACAAAACAATTCATTCCAGTTGCAAAATGTATTTTGTAATTCTGCGCGTAAGCTGCTGTACTAATTTTCTGCTGGACAAATGTCTGATAGTTTGGAGCCCCCTATATATACTAATTTTGCATCTTGCAATGTTTTAAATACATGAAAGGAAATAACATACTTATACCTTTCATCCCAATAAAAATTGTGTTTTAAAATCACATACATTTTAAGATATTAAATGTTGAAAATGGTCTTTTATAAATATATATATTATATATATATATATATATATATATATATAAAGAGTCCTGAGACCCCCTTAAAATTTTAAAAAGTGGCCTTCAGGACACGGATGACATAATGCTTCAAATTTTCACTTTTCGGCTAAAAATACATAACAGATTCAGACAATTTAAAAATAACTAATTTATTTAGTTTCACAGTATATACATTCTATGTAAAAAAGTACCCGCTATTGAGCCGTTCAGTGCACAAATCGATTAACTCCATCAATTAAAGTTATTGTAACTATAAAAATATTGCATCTATATAATATTTTTTCTCGGGATATTTTGATTGAGCTCATTAATTTTCTTTTAATTAAGGGTAACTTTTTATCACTGTATAAATATACAGAAAATTTTCAATGTTCCTTTGTTTAAAAAAAAGCCACTTAAAATGGAGTTAGTCGGATTGTCTTCCGAATGCCTCAATGGAGGATATTCCAAATATGGGTTCGAGGCTGAAAAAAGTCACGTGGTACCGGTAATTTACCCAAGGAACTTCTAACTGATAAGAAGGGAAGTACTGCTTTGCCTCATGAACTGTTTCATTGGAGTAGATATAAAATAGGGGTTCTGCATCAGCGGCTTACGCGGCGTGACCTCTGCAGCTGTTTGAAGGTCATGCGGTGGCGGAGGTCATGGGGTCAAGGTTACGCGGCGTGCTCTTGGAGGAGGGGTCAAGGTCATGTGACGTGATCTAAGAGGAGGGTGACGTCATCTTATAAGACGAGGGTTTAGATAAGAATTTTTGAAAATTGAATTTTTTGGGAGATAGATTTTTCTTTTAGTCGTACTACAGTACAAGGGGTTATTTTGAGTTTAATTTTTTACTAATGATAATTAATTTTAATTGGGGGACTTTAACTTTTTTCGGGATAATTTTTGAAGACTGAATTTTTTGGGAGATAGATTTTTCTTTTAGTCGTACTACAGTACGAGGGGTTATTTTGAGTTTGATTTTTTTACTAATGATAATTAATTAAGAAATTTTAATTGGAGGACTTTAACTTTTTTAGGGGTAGATTAAAATTTTAGGAGATAGATTTTTCTTTTAGTCGTACTACATTACGAGGGGTTATTTTGAGTCTGATTTTTTTACTAATGATAATTAATTAAGAAATTTTAATTGGAGGACTTTAACTTTTTCGGGGGTAATTTTTGAAGATAGAATTTTGGGGGGACAATGATTTTTCTTTATTCGCACTACAGTACGAAGGGGTATTTTGGCATTTGAAAAATTTATTAATGATAATTAATTAAGAAATTTTAATTGCGAAACTTAAAATTTTTTAAAGATAATTTTAGGAGATAGATTTTTTTTTCTTTCGCGGATATTAATTTTTTTAGCGCACTATAGTTTTTGGAGATATTTTAACTTGTAAAAAAAAATAAATTAATGATAATTAAGATATTTTAATTGGGAGACTTTAATTTTAGGGAATAATTTTTGAGACAAATTTTTTTTTCGGACATTTATTTTTTAGCGCACTTGAGTTTTCGGTGTTATTTTTAGGGGCGCAATTTTTGTGTTAGAGTTTTTAATAGTGACTATTTTTAATATTAATTTGAGAACTTAAAAATATTTTTTTCTTTTTCACGATTTTTCATTGGCAATCGAATTTTAAACATTCATTAAACATTCTAATTGGGAGATTTTATCTTTTAACGCAAATTTTTAGATAAAAATGAAATTTTAAACATAAATTGGATGAGGGGACTTTACGCGATTGAATTTAGTGGCGTATGCGCTCGAATATTGAGTATTAATTAAAATTATGAATGAGGCCGCATGAAAATTTTTATCATTTAGTGTTAGAATTTATGTCTGCGAATTTTTAAATAGTACTGCCCCACCAGTGGCTGAGAGGTTTTGCTTTCGAAGCTGGTAGACGTGAAGTGCTGGGTTTGATCCCAATCGCGCCCGTCGGCCTAATCGTTCGGAGTTCTCTTCGAACCATGGATTTGTATGCGTAAATACGGGTTAGGTTCCCTTAGAAAGACCCCCACGAAGGGCACTCCCCCCTCGGGCCTAGTGTAGATAATCGGCCGTCAAGATCAACCCACCTTTTAAATAGTGCTAGTAAACTTTAGAATTTTTTTTTCTGAATCTGTGTTTTATTTGAGGGAATTTTTTCTCGGTTTTAGACAAAAATAGAAATTCGTAAGATATTTATAAGGATATCGGTTTTTGGTTTGTTATGCAATTTTTAGGTTTGTATGTATTGCTTAATCCATGTGAAAATATATTTTGAGAAAAATACAGAGAGTCCTTTTATTAAGGTATTAGGAAATGTACACCGCCTAGCCCTTAATGAATATATATATTTGAAAAATATGGGATTACCTATTCAATGGTGCGTTTGAATCCTCCATGTCCCTTAAAGTTTTATTGACGGATGTTTTCGAAAAGTTACATATTTTTAAAAACTAGAAAATCGATTTTCTAAACGAAGCGCTTTTTAAACGTTTTTATTAAAACACTTTGAATTTTTAATAAGATTTTGGAAAAAACCGCTCTTTTTACAAATTTTCGTTCATATTAATATTGCGCTTTTTAGAATAAAACTATACCTTAGTTTACCTTAGTTTTAGAATACCTTAGTTTAACACTATTTGATGTTAAATATATTTTTCAAAAATAAAACAAACTTACTTTACTACAAATAACTTGCACAGAGATTTAAAAAAAGCTTGTTTCTGCAAGGCAAGCTACACTATACTGAATTTGTGTTATCTTGCGGAAACTGAGAAGTGATTCACTTTATCTAGATAAGCAGATAAGGATTTTTCCTAAACACACTGAGTAATAGGATATTAGATTTTAATTTCGATTGACTAATGGGGGTTACAAATTAAGATAATCTAACGAGAGTTAGAAATTAATAGTGTAGCGTAATTGGATCTTTTATTTTTTTCCTATCAAAGGGCATTAAATTAGAAACATTATTAAAGATTGACTCATGTGATTTCAACATTAATTTTATATTACGTCACACAAAACAAATTAAATGAATAAATGCATAATTAAGATTTTCAAATAATTAATTTAATATTACGTCACACAAAACGAATTTAATTAGTAAATGCATAATTAAGATTGCGTCACAATTTTTGAATGATTTTATTAATAAAGAATTTATATCAAATTGGGGGTCATTTTTTCTCATCGATTTATTTAAAAAAAAATTGAAATATTTTTGAATACTATATTAAGAATTTAATGCATGTGTTACATTTATTTTGGATTTAACTATTATAAAATTAGACCTTTTAAAACGGATACTTTTTTAATTGATTCATTAACCGCGAGAATACTGCAAACACGTCATTGATGAGTCATCACACATAACTGAGTTTCACTCGTAAACATGAAAGTTTTAATAAATATATTGAGGTATGTGAAAAGTAACACTCATTTCATGCAGTGGACTTTGAACTTTTAGTTTAGTTCTAATTTCGATCTAGTTCAAATTTGACTAAGTTAACACGTTACGTAATAGAGGGGAGCTTAATACTATGTATTAATATAACTATGATTTTTGCTTAATTTTTTACTAGGATAAAATTTTTATCATCGGAAAAACACATCTTTAAGAGATTGTTAGCTTGACATCCTATATAAAGTTTATTTTATTTTTGGGGGAATTAAAACAGATTTTTGAAAAATAAACTGAATAAAGTATAATTCAATTAAACAATTAAAAAAGAAATGAATTAAAACAAGCTTACCTGAAACATGTGTACATCCTTTGCTACTTGACTAGAAATGAAATATTTTACAAGTTCTTATCGAAAGGGTTTACCCAATCTAGTCTCCCACGTCATCAGTGTTATCATACATTACGTGATGGGGTTTCCCCAACATGTGATAATCCCGTTCGCCACCTTTAGAATTAAAAACATATGGAAATATATATAATTTAATATCATTAAAAATTTAGTATCTTCACACATAATTAACACATGTTAATTAAGTACGATTAAATTTAAAAGAAATCATAATTTTCATTAAATTAAAAAGAAATTGTACATTTAACTTTTAATCTAGCAAATATTAAAACATGAAAGAAATGATTGCGCTTTTAGAGCATGTAATTTTAATCATAAAAATTTAAATACTTATCTCTTTCAAATGAAAATGATAAACCTTTATTTAATATTTTTCAATTAATAATTAACTAGAAACTTAAGTATAAAAACATAAATGAATATCTAGCAATAAGGTCATCATTTTTAATAAAAAATTAATATTTTAGGTTAATTATAGACGTACTAGTATTTTTAGACTAGCAAAATATCCCCTTTTTTAGAAAATATATTTCTGGTTTAATTTTCAATTATTTTTTAAATATTCTCCACTGAGAAAACAAGGGATATGCTTTTTGACTATTTTAGTTGAATTTTAGAATTATTTCACATTTAGAAGTATATCTTATCAAAAGGAATTCGAAATATTTAGATTTGTTTATTATTAATAATTTGAAAAATAAAACATTTAGAAGTAAATTGACTTACTTTTGTTTTTGTTACACAAAAATCCAAAAGGCTTCAAAAAGAGTAGCAACACTTCACATGAGTTTTGTGATACTATATGGAATGAATTAGAATTTTGAACACCAATATCTTATTTATTTGGGTATTTCCATGAATACGTGATTCATGAGATAAGCAGAATGTCATGTTCAAATATGAATCTAAGAACAGTGTTAATGAATTTACTTTATTCATATCGTATATACTTTAGATATAATTAATATAATGTGTAATTAATAAGGGATTTAATTAATATGATGCGTTTTTAAGTAAAATCTAAATATAATTGAATCTTTTTCAGTCTTATTTAATAGAAGAGGAATGCTTTTCAAATTTGGTGATATTTTTTATAAACATTTTTAATACGCAACTAAGATATTAGAATGATTTTTTAAACTAATTAATGTGTAATTAACAATTCCCTATTGATTTTTCAAAATTAAAATCTAAATATAATTGCATCTTTTCCAGTCTTATTTAATAGAAGAGGAATACTTTTCAAATTTATTAAGAAACATGTAAGTTATTATTAGCTTGGAAATTGCAACTGAATTAAAAATTGACTTTTCATATAGAATTAGTCTTCTGCTAAATTTTCAATGAAAATATTTCTCACTTAAAAGTTTACTTCTCACATTGAAAAAGTCATATACTTGGAATTTTTACCTAGAAAATTTTCTCACATGGAAAAAAGGCTTTAGTGATTGTATTAGAATAAAAACTTATCATATTAAAATTTTTAATAAGTAAATTATTATTATTAAATCTATGTCTCCCACCACTCACTTTATTTACAAATAAATATTTATCACTTTTTAATGGAAACAAGAATGGTAGATAAACCTTTCGTTTAATATTTTTAAATTAATATGAGCCTTTTTTTTTTTCAGTGTGACTCTTTCAAATTTAAAAACCTTTGAGAGCTTTTATAGGGATAACATAAAAAATCGAAGTCTCCCATTTCACCAGAAAAGGATTTATACTAAATACACTGCAGACATATTCTTGTTTTAAAATGGATTGAAAATTTTTAATTTAAGTTCGTTTGAAAATTATACTCATTTTGTAGGGAGAAAAAAAAGCATACATTTATAAATTTTTAGTTTCACATATTATACACTAAATAAAATATATATTAAGATAAAACATTTGCAAACTCATTTTTAAAAAGGAAAGACATAACCTTATTTCACTTTTTCGTTACGCATATTTACATGTCACAAGCAGGCTATACACAAATTAGATAGTTAGCACGCAAGTTACTTCAGCGAAAAATCCCTCTTCCTTATCTAAATGATTCATAGGGAGGTGACGCATACCTCCCTCATGAATATGTTATACAAACGATATATTAATTTTTTGAGTTTAATGAATATAAATTTTAACTAAATCCCATAATAAATTTAACTTTATTAGATAACATTCGATCATTTTTATATTTCAAAACGAAGAAAAATTATTGAATATCACCTAACAAGTATATACTTTTCCACTTGCATGTTATAAAAACACTTCTCAATATTCAAATTTAATGATATCTCGACATCTCTCGCCAAGCTTTTTAAGAATGAAAGACTCTTTCATTAGAATATTTAGCTTTTTGTATATAATTTTAGCAATAAATATATAATGCACTCCACTTAACTTTACCATTTAACATTAAATTAATTCATTGCAAAGCAATTCAAACTTAGGATTTTTTATTTATAGGGTAGATAAGTATATATGATTATGTATACATGTGCATATATGTGTGTGTGTGTGTGTGTGTGTGTGTGTGTGTATTTGTACATGGGAAAAAAATTTAAAAGGTATACAAATTAAAAGTTTATAAAATTATTTTTAAAAATTACAAGACAATATTAAAGATTTGAACTACTGATAAAAATGCTTTGAAAATTATTAAAAAATATTACAAGACAATATTAAAGATTTGAACAACTGATAAAAATGCTTTGAAAAACATTAAAAATTTTTAAAAATGTTTCTTTCATATTTTAATGTCAACAAATTTTAATACATAGCTATGTACATACAGGCATTTGAGCTATTTACATACATGCATTTGAGCTATGTTAACAGAACAAATGTTTTAAATATTTCGATGCTATTTCCAAGTTAGTCAATTTATACTTTTTTGAATATGCATATACATATATTTGTAAATTTTAATGTTTTCTGTTAAAACTGACTAGTTATTTATCCTAGCATTATCCTATTATTATCCTAGTTATTTATCCTGCATTTATTAACACAATAAACCAACTGCTTTTCAAACGACTGTGTGATTATCATAACAACACAAATCCTTTTATCTGCACATGCGCAAACATTTTAATAAACTAGAGGCCACATTTTCAATCGAATAAAACAATGACTAATCAAATAGGTTATATCCTAACTTAAATTATACCTTTTATGTGATATTGCTAAACATGCTACTACAATGTCTAATCAAATAGGTTATGTCCTAACTTTAATTATACCTTTTATGTGACATTGCTAAACAAACTTCTAAGTTGTAAAAATAGCATGATAACTTGTTTTCACTAAACAAACTTAATAATTTTCGAAGTTTTTATAAAATAATGGTCATGTTTGGTTATCTCCCATCATAGTTTTCTAAAATATATCCAAAAAAGTTTGCTACTATTAAAAAACATGCTTTTAATTAAGATAGTTTTCACTCTTATTATTTAAAAACATTTAACACAAAATATTTTTATTAAATAATCACTATTTTTCACAAGTTTGCAATATTTTTATGCTAAATAGGGTTAGTAGTATTCAGACTTAAAAATATCTTTAGAGATTAAACATGAAAATTAATGTGTCTGACAAACCTTTGACTATTTTTAGTTAAACTTCATGTCATGAAATATAACCGCAAAGCTTAAAATTATACTTTGCAGTTTTCTAACTATTAAAAATTAATGTTTTAAAATTCATTAAAATTTGAAAAATTATTAAATACTATTACATTTTAATTTTTAAATTCATTTTTATATATAAGCACACAAAATAATAATACTTATCTAATACGGCAGCTAGCTGTCTTAAGCACAACCTTCTGTTACAAAAAGTAAAAACGAAATGAATAATTCTAAGTCCTTATCAGCTAATCTTATCACTGATTAGATTATCACAAGATCTATGTAACGGGGTGATCTATGTGGGGATATTTTGCTAGTCTAAAAATACTAGTACGTCTTTAATTAACCTAAAATATTAATTTTTTATTAAAAATGATGACCTTATTGGTAGATATTCATTTATGTTTTTATACTTATGTTTCTAGTTAATTGTATGTCTCTAATTATTAATTGAAAAGTATTAAATAAAGGTTTATCATTTTCATTTGAAAGTGATAAGTATTTAAATTTTTATGATTAAAGTTACATGCTCTAAAAGCGCAATCATTTCTTTCATGTTTTAATATTTGCTAGATTAAAAGTTAAATGTACAATTTCTTTTTAATTTAATGAAAATTATGATTTCTTTTAAATTTAATCGTACTTAATTAACATGTGTTAATTATGTGTGAAGATACTAAATTTTTAATGATATTAAATTATATATATTTCCATATATTTTTAATTCTAAAGGTGGCGAACGGGATTATCACACGTTGGGGAAACCCCATCACGTAATGTATGATAACACTGATGACGTGGGTTACTAGATTGGGTAAACCCTTTCCATAAGAACTTGAAAAATGTTTCATTTCTAGTCAAGTAGCTAAGGATGTATACATGTTTCAGGTAAGCTTGTTTTAATTCATTTCTTTTTTAATTGTTTAATTGAATTATATTTTATTCAGTTTATTTTTCAAAAATCTATTTTAATTCCCAAAAAATAAAATAAACTTTATATAGCATGTCAAGAGCTAACAATTTACAAATATTTATTTTAAATCTCTTAAAGATGTGTTTTTCCGATGATAAAAATTTTATCCTAGTAAAAAATTAAGCAAAAATCATAGTTATATTAATACATAGTATTAAGCTCCCCTCTATTACGTAACGTGTTAACTTAGTCAAATTTGAACTAGATCGAAATTAGAACTAGACTAAATGTTCAAAGTCCACTGCATGAAATGAATGTCACTTTTCATATACCTCAATATATTTATTAAAACTTTCATGTTTACGAGTGAAAATTTACTTATGTGTGATGACTCATCAATGACGTGTTTGAAGTATTTTCGCGGTTAATGAATCAATTAAAAAAGTATCCGTTTTAAAAGGTCTAATTTTATAATAGTTAAATCCAAAATAAATGTAACACATGCATTAAATTGTTAATATAGTATTCAAAAATATTCCAATTTTATTTAAAATAAATCGATGAGAAAAAATGACCCCCAATTTGATATAAATTCTATATTAATAAAATCATTCAAAAATTGTGACGCAATCTTAATTATGCATTTATTAATTAAATTCGTTTTGTGTGACGTAATATTAAATTAATTATTTGAAAATCTTAATTATACATTTATTCATTTAATTTGTTTTGTGTGACGTAATTTAAAATTAATGTTGAAATCACATGAGTCAATCTTTAATAATGTTTCTAATTTAAAGTCCTTTGATAGAAAAAAAAGATCCAATTACGCTACACTATTAATTTCTAACTCTCATTAGATTATCTTAATTTGTAACCCCCATTAGTCAATCGAAATTAAAATCTAATATCCTATTACTCAGTGTGTTTAGGAAAAATCCTTTTCTGCTTATCTAGATAAAGTGAATCACTTCTCAATTTCCGCAAGATAACACAAATTCAGTATAGTGTAGCTTGCCTTGCAGAAATAAGCTTTTTTAAAATCTCGGTGTAAGTTATTTGTAGTAAAGTAAGTTTGTTTTATTTTTGAAAAATATATGTAACATCAAATAGTGTTAAACTAAGGTATTCTAAAACTAAGGTAAATTAAGGTATAGTTTTATTCTAAAAAGCGCAATATCAATATGAACGAAAATTTGTAAAAAGAGCGGTTTTTTCCAAAATCTTATTAAAAATTCAAAGTGTTTTAATAAAAACGTTTAAAAAGCGCTTCGTTTAGAAAATCGATTTTCTAGTTTTTAAAAATATGTAACTTTTCGAAAACATGCGTCAATAAAACTTTAAGGGACATTGGGGATTCAAACGCACCATTGAATAGGTAATCCCATATTTTTCAAATATATATATTCATTAAGGGGTAGGGGGTGTACATTTCCTAATACCTTAATAAAAGGACTCTCTGTATTTTTCTCAAAATATATTTTCACATGGATTAACCAATACATACATACCTAAAAATTGCATAACAAACCAAAAACCGATATCCTTATAAATATCTTAACAATTTCTATTTTTGTCTAAAACCGAGAAAAAATTCCCTCAAACAAAACACAGATTCAGAAAAAAAAATTCTAAAGTTTACTAGCACTATTTAAAAGGTGGGTTGATCTTGACGGCCGATTATCTACACTAGGCCCGAGGGGGGGGGGTGCCCTTCGTGGGGTCTTTCTAAGGGAACCTAACCCGTATTTACGCATACAAATCCATGGTTCGAATAAAACTCCGAACGATTAGGCCGACGGGCGCGATTGGGATCGAACCCAGCACTTCACGTCTACCAGCTTCGAAAGCAAAACCTCCCAGCCACTGGTGGGGCAGTACTATTTAAAAATTCGCAGACATAAATTCTAACACTAAATGACAAAAATTTTCATGCGGCCTCATTCATAATTTTAATTAATACTCAATATTCGAGCGCATACGCCACTAAATTCAATCGCGTAAAGTCCTCTCATCCAATTTATGTTTAAAATTTCATTTTTATCTAAAAATTTGCGTTAAAAGATAAAGTCTCCCAATTAAAATGTTTAATGAATGTTTAAAATTCGATTGCCAATGAAAAATCGTGAAAAAGAAAAAAATATTTTTAAGTTCTCAAATTAATATTAAAAATAGCCACTATTAAAAACTCTAACACAAAAATTACGCCCCTAAAAATAACACCGAAAACTCTGTAGTACGACTAAAAGAAAAATCTATCTCCTAAAATTTTAATCTTCAAAAATTACCCCCAAAAAAGTTAAAGTCCTCCAATTAAAATGTCTTAATTAATTATCATTAGTAAAAAAATCAAACTCAAAATAACCCCTCGTACTGTAGTACGACTAAAAGAAAAATCTATCTCCCAAAAAATTCAATTTTCAAAAATTCTTATCTAAACCCTCGTCTTATAAGATGACGTCACCCTCCTCTTAGATCACGTCACATGACCTTGACCCCTCCTCCAAGATCACGCAGTGTAACCTTGACCCCATGACCTCCGCCGCCGCATGACCTTCAAACAGCTGCAGAGGTCACGCCGCTGATGCAGAACCCCTATTTTATATCTACTCATTGGCTAGCGGGGATTTACATTACACGTCTACGGAGCCTTTCCTTCTTTACACAAGAAAATTTTACCTTAAGGGTGTATTCGAAAAAATATTTTTCCACCCTCAACAGCTCGAAATTTTCTGAGACATTTTCGGACTCATTTTTAAAAGTAAAAACATGAAACTTGCTGGGGTGATTTCTGAAGACATGTTTAACATGCCGTGTGATTTCATTTTCAGCTCAATTAATTAGAATTTGATTTTTAAACAATTATTTTCTCAATATGACCATTTTTTTCATTCCCAGATCGTCCGCTTCGGAAAATTCGGTTCAAAACGTCAACTTTGACAGCGTTTTTTACAGTATTTTTTGCATTTATCAAAAAATTAAGAAGCACGGCACATTATATAGTTTCTAAATAAGAGAATTTCCCAGTTTGATGCGTTTGAGAGCAAAAATGAATTTTAAAATGAATCAGAAAATAAGCAGTTTGGATCGGAATACACCCTTAACCACGTGATCAAAACGTAGATGGAATATCCTCCATTGTTAAATAAAACACACAAAAATTATTTTTTCATCAAAATTTATTTTGCCACTGCCATCTGGACCAGGAGCCGGCAGAAGAGGCAACCACCTCATCGAGTTGGAGGCTGAAATTCCAGAATTAGCTAAAACTCGATTCCCATATTAAAACGCAATTGGTCTGCCAAGTCATATCTTGGTGGAAAACACCTAAAAACCCGATTTTAGTGGTCGACTCGTAGGTTTACCATTGCGTTTTCCAGCACCCAAAGGTATGAAAACATGGCGGACCGGGAGCAGGAAAACACAATGGTAAACCTACGAGCCAACCGGTAAAATCGGGTTTTTAGGTGTTTTCCACCAGGATATGACTTGGCAGACCGATTGCGTTTTAATATGGAAATCGAGTTTTAGCTAATTCTGGATTTTCAGACTCCAACTGGATGAGGGGTTGTCTCATGGTTTGTACGCCTTCTTGAATTTTGCAGACCAGAAAATTTTTCGGCACCAGTATTATTTTATTGAAAATCTCTTCTTAAACGAAGGCGAAATTTTGCGCGTTTAACCTAGATTTCTTTTTCTATAAAAAGATACTGGTAGTTTTCCTGGAGAAATAACGGTATCCGTACGAACCATGTGTCTGTGCTGCAGGCTCCCGGTCTAATCGAGTTCCACAAATATGCCAGCACAGTTCCCAATCTTCCATTTTTTTAGGTAGGCATATTGGGGTATGGCCATAGCTGCCAACTCTTATGCTTTTTTCGTACCACAAAAGTTTTATGGTAAATTTTACCTTTTTAAATCCCCGTAATTTGCCGATTAAATAAGGCAAAATTTTCTATTAAATTTTTGTGGCACAAAAAACGGAATAGTTAGCAGCTGTGTGCATGGCCTTTAGCTTCTTCTGAGAATTTTCTTTTATGGCCTCATTTGACTCAAAAAATGTTTGTCGAAGTGGTAATTTTAGCCTCGTGAACAGGAAAAAGTCACATGAAGCCATGCCAGGAGAGAACGGCCCTTGGTCGATAACATTAATTAAGTTTTTGGCCTAAAACTCTTGCAGAACAATAGGACAAAAATGAGCTCTTTCGAAGTGTGGTGATGCGCTCGCTTCATACCCAAATTATTAGTCATAACGTTATGTACGGACTTAAAAGATATGTGAGATACCTTGAACCAACTCTAAGACTCATACGACGATTTTCAAGCACCAGCTTCTTTATTTTATTGATGTTTGCTTCGTTCGTAGACGTTGAAAGCCCACCAGGACGAGCCAAATCCACTAACATTTCTCGGCCCTCTATATGAATGCATTATACAATTCATATGTCTGTGTTTTCAGGGCTCGAAATGTACCGGAGAAATCGGAACGATGTGCCGCTTAGTGAAATTATGACAAATATTGTTCCGGTTCGTGAAAGTATGAGAAATGTTGTTCCGGTTCGTGGAATTATTAAAAAATATTACAGTTTCATACATATAGCTTACTATGCTCTCTGTAACTTTTTTTTCTTCTAATCATTTGGAATTTTTAATGCATTTATTTAAATTGGTTTTACTACGGTTAAATATAAATTTACTATACAGTAAAATCCCGATTATCTGAGTTAATAGGGACCAAGCTCACCTCGGATAAGCAAAAAACTTGTATAAACCGGATTTACATAAATTGTCACCCACTAAGGAGATGAAATATAAATTTTCACTTAATTTGTTAATTTTCATGGTACTAGTAACATTTCTTTGATGTACATTTCCGCTACTTTCAAGAAATACGGGAATGAAATTAGTTATTTGATAGTTTTTTGATAGTTAGCCCTTGATAGTTTTTCTTTCTTCAATGTCAATTTTGCTGCAGTTTTTTCCCCTGCAGTATTACGCTACTGCATAGCTACCAATTTCTAATTTTTTTTTTCTTACCTCTAAAACTTACCACTAAATTTTGCCTAATTCAATCGCCAAAATCTAACAATTGTCAACGATTAAATAGGGCAAACATTTGTATTCAATTTTAGAGGTAACAAAACCGTACAAATTGGCAGCTATTAGTGTCTTGAACACTGCAGGGGTAGCCTCTTCTTTCTGCTCAAAGTATTAAATAGTTTTTATTCAATCGAACTTATACCGTTGGAATGGATCATTTTCTCTGATGGACTGATGGCTTCCATTATTATGAAACAGCCATTATAAATGAAGTGTTAGGTGAAGATGAAAGAGCAGCCGTAAAAAGTTAGAACTCTGATTTTCTGGTCAGAATGAGACAAAAAAAGACCATAATTTTTTTCTTTCAAAAAAAAAAAAAATTGTAGCCATTTTTTTTTCTATTCCATCCTCCCCCCCACACACTTTATACATTCAATGCTAAACGTTGTAGACTATTCAAAGTGCAAGGATCACATCATTAACAGTGTTTCAACTCTTAATGTAATAAGTCTTTGAACGCCGTGAAATCAACAAAATCTATCGATTGAAGACTTCCCTCAAATCGTCGGTGAGAATGGTGGCGAAAATAGTCGGAAATACTCAAGAACCACCAAGTGAAGATATGAAAGCTTTACGCCGGCCCTTTTTTGTAAGCGTCTGGAACGAAAAGCAAATATTCAAACCCACAGACTTCTAATATAAGTAGACTCCCAATTCCATTGTTCTTTCGGGAAAGTTTTGACTCCAACATCTTTTGCTTTCATCGCCAAAAGGGTGCCGTACTTTGGCGGTAATCTTTTTATTGGCAAAGCAAAAGTGCGGTCAACTCAAGACAAACGCTGACAGACGATGTTTCGGCGGGAATCTGGAGAGAGATTCCGAGGAGAAAAACCGGTTTGGCGCGCTAAATCTGCCTTCCATCACATGATGGAGGGCAGAGATGTAGGAGACAAGAAAAGGTTGCCGATTTGGAGTCTACTTATATTAGGAGTCTGTGTTCAAACCAGGCTTACGGAAAAGACAACAGGCTTAGCGGGAGAAGATGACCCATACCCAGTAGACATTACGACTTTCAAACTTTGTACAAGCTCCAGTAACGACAACATCGAAAATTCATGCCCTTCCCCTACCACAACTGAAGATCGCTCTCGTTGGTTAAACGAATTAAACGAAATCTTTGAATAGCTGCTGAGTCCCGTAAGGAAAATGGATACGAGGTCCGATAGAATGCTTTCGTCCTGACATCGCAAAGATGACACCAGCAACAAAATGCCAACGATCAGATGAAAAAAGAAGTCCATCCAAAAGAAGCAAACCAGAATGAAAGATTGGTAAAACTGGGAGTAAAATAAACTGGCAAGGCCGACAAAGAAGCTAAGAGGGCAAATTAAAGGTCAATGATCAAAGGCGCCCAAAAAAGATCACAAAAAATGATTGATATCGGTGGGCCATCACTGGTGCAGTGACGGACCATTACTTATGTGAGGTGGGCCATCATTGGTGTTTTTAGACTTTTTTTTGTAAAAAAACAGGCAAAATTCCTAATTTTTATTTTCTTGACCTTAAAATATTCTTCCATCCTTGCTTCTTATATTTTAATCATCACCATGATAAAAGTTTGCTTAGCATAGTATTTATTTATATGCTAAAAACCAAAACTGTATCCTTAACCTGGCCATCACTGGTGGTTTTACACTACGTTCCCCGGATGCAACAGTTATTGGAAGAGTTAATAAAGTTCTTAGAACAATGCTCAAATTTGGAGCAAAATTCATTTTTGTTATCAATTTCAAAACATCCAAAGGTGGTAAATCTTTTTTCAATGGAGAACACACCACTGATATTCCATTACAAAATTTCAGGCTGTTTATATCCGATGATTCTCCATGTTAAAATGGTTTCCAAATCTTTGCCAAAATTACAGAAGAACAAACATCTTTCAGTCAGTAACGTAGTTACGGAGAGGAGGACCCAAGGGTCTCCATATTGAGAGAGTTTTAAAACGAAATTATCTCACATATTTTGACAATCAACAAAAATTGTAGATTTTTTAATTTTTTTGTGTGAATTTTTTCTTTAATAAGATATTTTGTTCTATCCAAATAATGAGGAAAGAAAAAGTTTCTGAAATGTTTCTAGGGATGGCTCAACACACTTGGTACGTAAGATAATTATGTTCCTGAATAGAGGCATAAAATGATTCAATAGGGGCACCAAATTGAAAGGAGATTTAAACTGAAATTATTTCACATATTTTGAAAACAAATAAGAACTGTCTACCTTATCTTTTGTGTGTGAATGTTTTGCAGAAATTTGGTAAAGGTGGGGGAATGGAGAGATCCATAACTGTCAATCGCTGATGGAGGTTTTTAACTGTCTAGTCTCCAGTAAATAAATCAAAAGGCCTATTGGCGACTTGGAGTCGCATTTCTGGTTTCTGGTATCAAAAGAAATTTTTCATTGTATGCTAGCTGACCCACCCGTCGATTTTTCCAAACGAACCGCAGTAGGGAAAGAAGGAGAGTTCAGCCCCAGCAGGCGGATTGTGTGGATGTGGGTGGAATCCACCTTGTGGATGGAGGAGGAGGGTGGAATCCACCTGTGAGTGGTAAGGGAGCCTTATCCTCTAGTAGGAGGGGCTAGATGTTGGAGGGGGCTTAATTTTTGAGGGGGCTTAATTTTTGAGAGGGGCTTAATTTTTTTTGAGTAGAGAATCGCTTCCTTGAGAATAAAAATTAGGAAAATGGTTAGAGAGTCCCTCCCCTCCCCCCCCCCCGAAATTTTTTTTAAAATTTCTTACCATTCTGGATTTTTAAAGACTGGATTCAAGGAATCTGAAATAATAAAAATAACAATTAAAAAAGTATCAATACTTGTGGTCATTAGCTAAGAACTTTGTATTTTGTTAAAATGAATTTAGTCCGAGTGACGAAAGTCAAATTGGTAAAATACATAGCTCTCATTGCCCAGGCTTAACCGCAAGGAGGTTGACCACTTTAAGCCCACACACACACTTTTTTTTGAAAATTTTGTTTTTTCTCTATAAATTTCATTTTCTATTTACACACATTTTATACATATATATACAAATTTCATTTTCTATTTGCACATAAATTTTTTCTATATACATTTCATTTTCTACTTTTTGAAATTATTTTCCATTTTCACGAATTTCAGAAATATCTCGATGACCGTAGGCTAGGCTCGTTATTCCATCTTGCAGTAAATATCGTTTATCATCAAACACCGACAAACATTTTTTGTTGCATTGCATGGTGTATAACTGATGTAAACGCTGGCCAATTTTCGTCTGTACTTCATATGCTGTCTTTTGTTCCATCAAACAGTTTAGATAATCTTTATGTTTGAGTTTGTTTTCAACAACCCTTTTCAATATCCTCTTGGCACGTTTTTTTTCTTCTATAGAGGACTTTATACTATACATTTTTGATTTTAGACCTACAAATTGATAGGCAGCTGCTCCATTTAATTCATCCTTAAATTTTCCAAAAACTTTCTTATTCTTAGTAGAATAGAGTTTATGGTCTTTGGGATAACCAGAAAAATCAAACCGAGAGCTGTTGGTTTCCATATCCTTTTGTAGGTCCTTTGTTCGAATGTGATACGTCAGAGAGTCCGTATCTGTGAAAAGAAGGGTTGAATGATTTCCAGGATAAATTGTTTTCACAAAATTATAATGAAAATCATACATGAGTTCTTTGGATAACTCGAGTATCGCATATCCGACATAAACGGGTCGGTTCATGAGGATACTGTTTTTCTTCCTTTCCACAGCAACGAGACCCTCGTCAAATATCTTGTGGCCTTTATAGTTTGGAGATGCCACTAACTTTTCACCTCTCCTCGTTTGGTTGGTTAATTCGATATTTCTCCTTTTCCTTAAATTCTCAATGCATTTCCCATATATTGAATTGTTCAGGAGCTTGAAGAAATCCTTTTCAAAACTGCTCGTGGCTTGCTTCCTTTTTTCCGTGTTAAAAGAAATATATTTCTTGAGCCAAGGGGATTGATCAAATTGCAATACTTTATGAAATCCTGTTATTTCTAGGCCAAGTTGTATATACAATTTTAAATTTCTATAGTGGCAAATATATTTACTTTTGTCGAACAAATTTGGGATTAGTTTTGGAACACCCTTGTATCCCTTCTGTATAAAACTTTTCGCATACGGTGATAACATGTCATGTGTCACCGAAAGTTTTTCAGGAGCCAAAGGGAATTCATTATGGAGTTTGTGGATTTCATGAGGATACTTCAAATCCACCTTAAATATATACCCAATTGGGTCATCATCCTTCAAATTTAAAACTTTTTCTGTGTTGAAATGTCCTGGATCGACCCACCGAAACCCCCCATGCGGTAGATGCTGAGACATAGACCATCCAAACAGGTTGTTCGCATCCCAATACGTGATATGCGATTTGTCTTGAGATGAATCATAGTCTGGACAAAACTCATTGTTCGCAGTTGCCAACCTGCGGGATATTTGGGACACACCTCCACGTACACCCTGCTCGATGAAAACTAACATGTTGTTGTCCGTTAAAAGTTCTAATTTGACATCAGTCATTTTTAGGCAAGCTTGCCACGACAGACTGGGTAATGTTGTTAGATGGGCAGGATCTAAATCATAAAATTGCTTACATAATTTTCGAAAATTTTCAAAGACATCAGCAAGCAAAATTACGTCAGTTTTCACATAAAAATCATGATATTCACCGAGCGATCAAATGTTAAATGTTTGCCAAATGCGTAGAGCATGATCATATTCTTCATCACTAATATCTTCATTTGTTAACGTGCTGAAAAAAGCAGTTTTTTCGGGCAGCTTGGTCTCATTAAACTTTTCGAAACTTGAGAAGTATTCGTAAGGGTACGTCCCTTTTTTTCTCAACATTTCTAAATCCGTGTTCTCCGGAAAGTTCTCTTTTAAAATTTCGAACTGGTGTGATTGGAGATCTGAGGTCAGTTTTTCGAGGAAGCCGTGAGAAATTGGTACGAGTCAATAAAAGATAGACTAACTGATGATGACTGTTTCTTTAATTTGAAACTTATATACTGCTCGAGGGTACTCGCAATTACATCAATCTTATAATCTTTGTAACGGCCTAGCCTACTTATCAAAAGGTGGCCATCATATCTTTTGAGATTGTGAAAAACCACTGGGATTGTTTTGGATTGCTGATATTGGAGGTTACAAAATGGGTGAGCAGCCCCTCTGTATTCTGAAGTTATATGATCGTGATCACGAATTTTTTTTTCTCCCAATGCTTTTCCGCAAATATAACAAATTGTTGCCGCATCATGTTTGCGTTGCTGTTCTTTGCTTAATTGCATGGGTGCAACAGTTATAAGTTTTTTTGAAAGTTCATCTATTATGTGAATCAAAGTATTAAGAAAATGATCTACAGCATCTTCTCCACGATAAACTCTGACACCTTCATCATCAGGATGGAGTCGATATGTATGGTTATCAGGGCCTATAATCATTAATGCATATCCACACGGCACATGATGTGCGATATCTATTTGATATGGTTTCATTTCGGCGGTTTCGGAGGCTTCGGTGGAGTCGAGTGGTGCAGTGATAGATTCAAAATTTGTGGAGGTTTCGGTTGGGTCGAGTGGGACAATGATGGATTCAAAATCGGCATATATTACAAATGGTACAGGTGCTTGCAAATGAGTTCCCTTAAACTGGAGTATGTTTTTACCTTCCAGCGTCATGTTTATAACTTGTGGCGTTTGTTTGTTGCAATAAGGCATGTGTTTATCTAACAAATCTTGGCGACAAAATCCGTGCAAGCATCTATAACAGAAAAATTTTGCGCCGTTATGTTTGGTTCTATGTGCTAAAAATCTCGAGAAGTCCTTTATTAGACAGTAGTGCGAGTTCTCACCATTACTTATGACTAATAAGTTGATTACATCTTGATTTGTTTTTTCAGACACATATAAAACATAAAGTTCCCCTTCTTCATAAGCATAAATGTTGATTCGCAAATTATTTTGAGATTCTATTTGTCGGGTTTTGTGATATGGGACTGGGTAGGTGATCCCTTTCATATTAACTTCCTTTTCAAAGGGGAGATATTTACTAACCCGCTCTGCATGTTCATTTCTATTTAGTTTCATTCTATGTGCCAGAAGACACCAGAGATAACATTTGTTGTCTTCGAAATTTTGGATATTTAAAATGGCGTTTTTCCCTCTTAACTCCTTGGTAAACGAATGAAACTACTGCCCTTTAAAGGTGCGTGTCTCGCAATTTGGAGTTCGAAGTGGTGGATTTCACGAAGCACCCACCCAGAACCCTTCTGTATAAATTTTTCGAAACTGTTCACAATTTTTTTGTGAGCTAGTGCGAGATTATCCTCGATGAAATCATTCGTATATTCTGTATACGTGTCCGACCAAAAATAGGTCGACAACACTTCGACTTCACCTTCCGGTGATGTTTTCTCTTGGAGAAGTTTGATCAATAATCGCCACTTGATGGCTTGCTTTTCCTCAACGGCTTCCCCCAAAATCTCCAAAAGTTCCGATCGCATCGAATAAAAAAAAAACCTAGATATCAAATTTGAAATCCTCTTCTGGATTTAAGAAAATTGATTCAAACACGTCAATAGCTTGAATTTGTTTTCTTGGCTTCCTATTTTCTTCTGTTTTTTGTTTTTTGTTTTTAACGGACACGAGGTTTTCAGGTTAGTTTTCATGAATGATCCGCATATGTTGATTCAAATTATGTTTTGTATTAAATTTTTGCTCACAAAAATGACAACTGTATTTTGGTTTTTCGTGTAATTTCAAATGTTGTTTCAAATTATCTTTGCGACTAAATTCTTTACTGCAGATATTACAAATGTATATTCGACTACTCTCTTCATGAATCAGTATGTGACGCTTTAAAGTATCAATCCTCGAAAAGCTTTTATCACATGTTTTGCACGTATGAATACCCTAAAAAAGAAGAAAAGGTCTACTTAAGTTTTTTAAACCATTAAATATATTTTTGAGACAATTTTCCTGTTTAAATGTTACTTTAGAACAGACTAAACTGAGAAGAAAAGTTTTCTTAAGTTTTTAAATTTATAAATATATTTTAACACAATTTTCCTGCTTAAATGTTAGTTTAGAACAGACTAAAATGAGAAGAAAAAGTTTTCTTAAGTTTTTAAATTTATAAATATATTTTAAAACAATTTTCCTGCTTAAATGTTAGTTTAGAACAGATTAAAATGAGAAGAAAAAAGTCTTCTTAAGTTTTTTAAAATTTAGTGCAGAATTTAATATAAAATCTTATTAAAAATTCGCGACAACCTAAAAAACAAACAGTAATAATAAATATAATAAATTCATTGAAATTTCTGCAGGTTGGGCAACCACCTGATGAGACTTGGAATGTCGCGTTAAGTTGTGTTTCAGCGTAAAAATTTTTCCACATTCATTGCATGGAAATACCTAAAAATAAATAAACCCAACATTTTTTAACTATTCTTTTTTTTACCCTACCCTATATAATTAATCTCCCAATTATTAAATTTCTACCTTTGTTTTCGCTTCTTGTGCAGAAGATGAAGGACTTTCAACATTTGACTTCTTTCCAACAAAACCTGTTTCATTTTGGGAGAGGTCCCATTCAGGGTTCGAGTCATTCATTTCCTCTATCACATCCTCATAAATCTAATAATAATTTTTTTTTATCTTTTTTAATACAAATTCTGTTTTTCTAAAAATTCTGCGAAATAACATGATTTTTTTTTCTACGTACCAGGATTTGACTTTCTGTAGATTCTGAAATATGTTGGTTTTTTAGATGGCGTTTTAAACTATTGCTTCTTGAAAATTGTTTGAAACATACGCCACATCGGAGATTCTAAAAAATAAATAATAGAACTTTTTTTCCACCTAAATATTTTAAAAAGTTTGATATACCTTTTCATTCTAGCACTCTTAAACTAGTTAAAAGAAAAAAACTAGTTAAAAAAAATTCTTTTAATTGTTACTGTTAAAACATTAGATTAGTATGTTTAGAAAATTCTAAAACACAAAGTTATGTAAATATTACTACTGTAACATTTTTGAAAAAAGAAAATGTAAATAATATTTAAGAAGAGAAACATTTAATAATATCAAAATGACGAGAAGGATTAAATCATATTAAAGACTGTAGTAGCATAGTTGAAATTTATTCCAAACATAGCGAAAAAAAATTAACCTAGGAATCGAACTTGGACAATATCATTTCATAATACTTTAAAAAAATATTTTTACTAATAAGTAATGTGTTTCTAAGTATATTTTTTCTCATACTTCTAAAAAATTAAACAAACTAGGTGCTTAAATAATAGTACTTTCAAAAAATAAAAACATTTTTTAAATATTTCATACGTTATAAAATATTTTTACTTAAAAGCAGTAAACTAGATACTTTAATAATCTTTACAAAAAAAATAGAAACGAAATAAAATAAACAAATAAATCTACTGTTTAGCGATTCGTTTAAAAATTTTACAAGTACATCACATTATTATTTTTTAAAGAAATTATATTTAATAAAATAAACAAATAATATTTTAATATTTTTACTTAAAAGCAGTAAACTAGATACTTTAATAATCTTTACAAAAAATAGAAACGAAATAAAATAAACAAATAAATCTACTGTTTAGCGATTCGTTTAAAAATTTTACAAGTACATCACATTATTTTTTTTTTAAAGAAATTATATTTAATAAAATAAACAAATAATATTTTAATATTTTTACTTAAAAGCAGTAAACTAGATACTTTAATAATCTTTACAAAAGGGTCACTTCAGTGTGATTACATCACTCGTATTCTGAAAACATCCATATATGGGCATAGTTTTTTGCTATCGTGAAAAACCGTTTGTTGATAAAAATTAAAGAACCCTGCTACCCAGCGATGACAGCGATGACCACCTCGGGAACTCAGCTTTCGCTTTAGAGTGTTAGTGCAATCCCGAGGGGTAGACCACATCCACTCCTCCTGACTCTCAACCAGAGTCTGAGAGGGAGCGTCGGGTCCCTGATCAAGCTGCTGAGATTTATTTCGGTTACTATGAGATTTACAATTACAATCACAATTGGTTACCCAATTTTTCTGGGCGAACCGAAGATTTTACATCGAAATATATGACTGTATGTAGTGATTACATGAGGATCATTTCACCTAATGTGATTGCATAATTGTTTACAATTTTCTTGGATATATATACGTCACAGTACATTTAACACACAATATTTAACATGACAATTAGAAACACATTACAACACAATATCAAACACCTACTATTTACATGACTGTGTGTAGTGATTACATGTGGATCATTTGAATGTGATTGCATAATTATTTACTTTTTCATGGATTTACAGGGATTTCACAGTACATTAAACACACAATATTGAACATCACAATTAGAAACACATTACAACACACCTAGTATTTACAATTTGCGCATACAAGAGTTTGGAGAGATGCACAAGACAAAAATTACCAAACACAAATCACCCCTGCTAGCAAGCATTTCATTATTGTAATCAGTTCATTTCCCGTTTTGGGTGATATCCGCATGTATAACCAAGTGTTGTTTAAAACAACAAGATAAAAGTTTGTTTGTCTTCCTTACATCCCTTCTAAAGATTTTTTTTATACTTTCTCACACACACACGGATTCATACAACGGAAGTGATTGTATTCTTCCTGCGATAATATTTTTCGTATTGTGTATATTTGTTAATCAGTATATTTCACTTCTGGTTAAAACTAAATAACTTGTTTGTTAAACAAATTGCTGATTCTACAAATTCGAATGATAAGTGTCTATGGGAAAACCTTTGACTATCCTAAAACAATTAGATAAAATAAACTAGATATTCACCTCTAGTTTAAACATGACTTGTGAGATTATCAGCTACTGATATAAGAATTTTACTATGCTAAATTTCTAAAGATATTTTTATCAATCCAGCTGAAAAATAAAAATGGATGAAATAATTGATTTCTTCTTGAAATAATAAGAAATTGCTTTCTTTTTTTGTAGATAAAGTAGAATAAATGGAAATAAAAACAACACAAATTAAAAATAACAAAGAGTTTATTCATTACTAAAATATGTACACAACAATTTACTGAAACAGTTTCTCGAATAAATCATTATAGAAATCAATATTTAATTTTTCGAAAGAGTCTTTTGTGTAAAAACAAGAACATAAAAGAGTCACATTTTTCGCTAGCTGAAATGTGTTTAAATTCAATAATGCAGATTGTTTCAAAAGTTCAAATTTCTCTTTCATTGGTGTATTACTGCATTCATGTCGGAAAGCAGAGTTTTTTTCGTATCGACATCCTTCGCACTTAAAAATTTTATTCACAGAAGATTCAACTGCTTTTTCAAAACAGGTTAAAAAATTATCTTTCGCTGAATCCTGATTTAAATGCGAGCTACATATAGGGATTCTATTCATTATCACACTTGGAATGACACGGGTTAATATTATTTCAACTAATGAATCATTAATTTGCGGGATTAATTCAATCAATTTCAAAATTTGATCTTTTGACATTTTAATACCGGAATTTTTTAAGTAGAATCCTGATTTCTCGAGATTAAATAATTGTTGCAAGTAACAATAATTGGAATCGATGAAACAAACTAGAATTTGATTATTTCCTACAAAAGACTCGTCATTTGAATAAAAATTGAAATGTTGAATTTTTTCACAAAATTTTTGCCCTGTTGGTAAATTTAAAACGACCCCTTCTTTTGAAGGATATTTTTGTAGCATGTTAGATTCCTTAAAATTTCTAATGTGGAGTCTCAAATAAATCTGATTTTCCAATCTACTTTGAAAAAATGTTAACCAGTTTAAATCGAATTCAATTAATAAAGGATCGCATGTAGAAAAATTTTGAAAATGACTATTAAACCAATCATTTTCGGGAATGACTAAATTAGATTCAACATTTTTGTTGGATTGATCAGGTGAAACTGAAAATTGATCTAAATTCATTTTTTGCTTTTTTAAATGGGTAGATTTAGGAATAATATGACGAAATGTTAAACTAATTCTCATCTGTGTAATGGTTGGGTCGGGGGGAATTCCATGCGTAAACAATTGATTTGTTGGTGCATGCATTGAATAAAAGGAACCATGATTCAAATTTATGCAAGTCATTGGTGCGAGTGCGTTTTTAAATTCAATTTTTCGTTTGGCCCCGAAGCTTAAAACCGAAATTGGGAAAGTGTTATCTAATCCACACTCGTCGTCTTTGTGGTGCGAAATATAACTGTCACCATCACGGTATAAGTTTAATAGAACATAATTATACGTACACCCGCATTGCTTTTCCACAAGATCTCTAAGCTCAAGGATTAATGGAGTACACGGTTTCCATGAATGGTGGTCCCGCTGAAGCTATAACTCTGACCTGGATCACTGAAGGCTAGGGCTTGTCTTTTAGGCTTTATATCTCTGCCCCGAATTCTCAGCGTGGGTGTATAAAATGGTAAGGTTTTTAGATCCTCAAAGTAACGATCGGCCACATCTTTCTGTAGAAAGTCCGAAATGTATTCGACATTTAAGCCGCTTTCAGTGAAATGCACAGAAGTCATCTCTTGGGGTAGAACAGTCGAGGCGAGTCAGCACAAAAGGTCAGAAACACTCGAGTCGATGAGTCACCATGGTACGTCAGCAAGACACGAAGAGGTCAATATAGCAGAACGTGATCAGAAAGACACAAGTTGATGAGTCGACAAGATTGATGTCACCAAAGCACGAGTTGTTGAGTCAGCAAAATTGAGGTCACCAAAGCACTACGTCAGCAAGATTCGTGGAAATCAGTCAGTCAAAGCGTCATCAGCAAGTCACGAGAAGGTGATAGAATGTTCGAGAGAAAATCTCCAAGACAACAACAGATAAGAAGTATCAGCAAACAGCTAGGCAGCAAGGCAAAACGTTAACAAGTGAAGGGTTTGTGTGACTCTTATATAGTGAATTCTTATCATATATCAGATTTGTGTCGTCACAATCTGATTATCGGTAGCGCCCTCTACGTGAACCCACCTCATTTCTCGATACCCACTTGTTGAAAACAGACGTGGAAAGTGGTAAGTAATAGTATTTCATTTAAATTTGTTATGGAGTGTTTAAAATGTTGGGTGTTGTGGAATGTAGTTATGAAAGACACATATTTTTAAAAAAACAAAATAAATTTTATTTATAATTTTCCCATTTTATTACATGAGAATCCGCTTTTAATTTTTTAGCGGGGTATTCTACAAAAGATTCATGATTCTTGTTCAATGACAGGTATCGATTCTTGATGAAGCTTTCGGGTATATGCATTTTACGAAGAGTCTTTAACAGCTCGTTCTGAGCCTTAATAGGGGTTCTTTTATTCACAGAAAACAGAAGATGAAACAAATCAGCCATGTTTGAATCTCGGATGGGTTTTCCTTCAAAATGAACAGTTAAATTGTCGTCCCATTCGAATTTTCTTGGATTATTTCTTAAAAAGTCCAGCAGGGTCTTAGCTAGTCTTTTCATAGCAGATGGAACCGATGATAGAATCAAAGAGGAATCTTGTTCAGGTTTGGGTTCAGGTTCAGTTTTTGGTTTAATAATTTCCTTTTTCACAGAGGGTTGTTCAGGCGGTTTCGACATCCAGGGCATTTTGAATTCTTGCAAGTCCATATTTCGTTTGAGTAAATCGAAATATTGCATCACTTTTTCATGATCAGGAATAGTGCTATTTAATATTTTTGACATAGCAGTATCAAATTCATCATTTGTTGTTTTGTTGGTATATGTTTGGAGAGACTCTCTTCCGGTACCAACGCATATTTTTTAGCGTGTTCCATGAATTAAACCTGTTAACACACTCAAAGCGGCTGGAATTAAAATATTTAAAAATCCCCCACGTTGAATAATAAGTCTTTTCTTTTGAAAAAGGGCACCCTTTTTTTTGTACCGATTTTTCGCAAAGTCGTCTTATATTTGCTTAAAGACTTTTTCTGTCGTGAAGATATGGGAATATTTCCTTTTAACAAGTTCAAACTACATTCGCAGATGGCTTTCACAGAACGAGAGGGTAATTTTTTTAATAATTGTTTACGCAATGCTTTAGGGCACGTTTTAATCAATTCTAAATCACGAAGCTGTTTCTTCGTCAGTGCCATAGTCACAAATGAATTAAAAACCAGGTGACTTTCTTTTTAAACCTTGTTTCGGGACATAGATGAATTGTGTTTGGCCTGGTAAAATCTGTGTTCTCAAACGTAAGCGTTCTACCGTTTCATTTCTTAAATTCACGAGTAAATAGAAGAAAGGCTTTTGAGTCGCGTCTTCAAACACTTCTTGAAAAAATTTAGTTTTAGTGGGATATAATTGACGACCCAAATAAATAATTTGACTCATATCGCGACGATTTTTAAATAAAATCAAATATTGACTGTTTAGAGAAACACCTCTCATTTCTTTTCCTTTATGAAATAAATTCTGCGTAATAAAAATCACACTAATGTTTAAATGATGACTTCCTTTTGTAAAGAGAAATGTCATACGTTCATCTGCTCCGACCTCAATCATGAGGTCGTCTAAGATAATTAAAGTATTTGTTCCTAAATATTCAGTATAATTCGAAGGAAATCCCTCCACAAAAGTAACATCAGGAATTTCGTCATACAATTTTTGATAGATCCCGCAAAACCAAACCACTTTGTCAGGAGGAGGATTAAACATCTCGTATCTATCCTTCAGTAAATCACGCAGGAACCAACTTTTCCCTACTCTCGTAGGGCCTGCGAGAAGCATCGTACACGGGTGTTGAAAGCGAGGAAACTCCATCAAACAAACACAAGGAAGGTTAAAATCGAAATAAACACAGACACTAAGAAATACAGTTTAAATATCGATTTATTGAGAAAAATTCACAAAGACGCGAAATTGTTTCGCTACAAAGTTATAGACTCGTTGGTCGTTACACAAATTTTCGTTTACAAAATGTGATAAAATATGTTTTAAAGTTTTACCGCGACATCGAGAATACAGATAAAATATACAATAGCCGTCTTATTACTTTGTAAGGTGAGCGGATTAAACATCACTCGAGAAAAATGAGATGCAAAGTTCGAAACAGGTCCTTGAAAAAAGGTATGGTCGTTTCCATACGAATCGAAGAATTCCACTTCATCAGGCGAAGGTAAAAAGAATGCGAGCCAATGGCTTCCAGGTTCCGATGACTTATCCAAATTGCATACAAAACAGGTAGGATACTGCAGGATTCTCCTAGGTAGTTGATCGCTGGCAAAAACACCTAGAAAATATTTTCGGGTTCTTGGGTCTCGTGATAAAATCTTCTCAATTTGTAAAGAATTCATCTAGTTTGCAAAGTCACACAAAACGTGTCTTGATTTGCTAATTTCTATAATGTTTTCAAATTCCGCATACACCAACAAGGAAAGGGTTGTTCTTAAATCCTCAGCAAATTTAATTTCAATTCGTAAATTTCCTTGCTGTTGTAGGTTGAGGTGGGGTCCATCACACAAGTCTGGACTAAGATCGAAGGCATACAGGGTATGTCCGTCTGCAAAATCTTCACGTGTTAAATAAATGCCTGTGTCATGATGAAATCCGGCGAACAAACGATGATAGGCTCGTATATAGTTATTATTCGAAAAATTTAATTCTAAACCTTTTGAAGGTACAGGTTGTCCATTCACATAAACACTTAAAAAGTTGACCTTGTGATGATGAAAGTGAAAGGAATTTAAATCATACTGTCCATTAATGGAGGCATTTTCCAACAATCCAATAATAATGCGTTTTGGCATTGACCCCAAAAACACATTATCGTGCATAAAAGAACGACTTCCAGTGGAAATGGAATAGGTCTTGCACAGTACGCGATCAATAGGATATTTCGCAGAAGTTTTTTCAAGGGCTTTTACGTGCCCCAGTAAGACACTGGTACTAACCTTTACTTTACGAATAAACAAAGAGGCATGTTCTAATATTACTTTATAATCAGGATCAGGTTTTGTTGTATCAGAGGGTTTTGCCGCCATCAAACAAAAGTCGGGTTTACTGCGAACCAATTTAATTTTCAAATCGACCATGTTCAGTAACAATCTATTTTGTTGAAAAATATCACAATGCAAGGGAGATATCATGTCCAAAGTCTTACTATTTTTAGTGAGTTCAAATCGTTTTTTCAATCCAGGGTTATCATCTGATGTGGGATCGGCAGTGCCTAATTTCTGATCTTTGTAGAAACATTGGCATTGTAATAAACTTTTCTTAGCGTCTTCACCGAAATTCAAAAGCGTTTCGATATATGCTCGATAAGGGTAGGTGTTACTGGAAGAGGAAATTACTCTTTCGTTTAGACTTGAGACTACTGTCTACTACTGTGAGATGTCGACTTGAGAAAACAAGGCCTGAGAAAATAAATTCACGGGAGCGACATGGTTCTCCTCCGTTAATGCTGATCCATCCGGATTGGTGATTTTCACTTTCGTATACAGGTATGATGAGGATAAATCAATATAGTCTTCTCCGTTTCCAGAAATGTTAAATTCCACAGGGACTCCATCACGAATATTAGCGAGGGGGTAGTATTCTACAAAATACCCTTTTTCGATAGCCGTTTGAGTAGGAGGAATTAAAAAAAGGTCCAATTCTGTTTTAGCGCAAGCGGCATAGTCTTTATGAATAAGTCCGGACATCTTTAAGCGAAAATATCACTTGTTTTCACTTTCTTGACTTTGCGTCGACTGGCGGTTTTTTTAGGGAGCTTCCTCTTTTTATGTCTTCGCCCGAAACCTGACATGGATTTAACCTTTGTTGCGGCTTTATCTGTTAAAGTATGTCCAGCTTCTTTCAATCTCCGCTTGGCGGCCACTTTGACATTGACCACGTGACACGTCATTCAACAAATCGACTCCCATTGAAAACAGTTGTTTGCCCACGGCTTTGGCTCCTGATTTAAAAAGAGGCACTGCAGCCCTAACAACGAACGGAACAATCCAACGAAACCATAACCTTTTTGTAAAGTAGTACCGTGATAATAGTTTAAACCACTACCCGACTGATGGGTATAATAATCTTCAAAAGATTTAGCACAGCACTGGTAAGGAACTAACATTATGAGAGGTACTTTTGACGAAAATGAAGTTTCACGATCAACTTCCCACGCTCGAATGACATTAATCGACCAGTATGCGTCCTTATAACGGTTTCAATCGTTTGAAAATTCTTTCGAGTGAGTGGGATGTAGTGAGGTATATCAAACACTTCATGAATCGTATCACCGTCTTGCCCTTTCACGGGGAGCACACGTAGAAGCGGGCTACCGTATCCCCACAATCTGCGGTTCTACGAGATCGCTGTAAATGTATAACAATTTAAAATCAGCATGAGGATCGGCTGCGAAGGGGCTATCAAAAGACATTGAATAACCTGCAAAAGATTCACCTACATTACCAGGTGGAAACCCTAAACTTTCCGCTAAACCTGCATCGAAGTTGATTTGTGCATTTTTTTTCAAAGTCACTTTCACTTTTTTTTAATTTTTATTATAGTTGAACGAAATTTTATCATGAAATTTTTGATAGTTGATTACTTTAATAATATCGTTAGAAGATTCATAAAACCCAGGGAGGATTCTAACTTTTTTCACTTCAAATTCACCGACTTCAAATTCGGCTTCATTTCTAGGTCTTCCATACGTCCATTCAATATTCTCCCCTAATACATATTCCTATCCGTTAGTATATTATGTTATATTATTCCATGTGTGCGGGTAAATAAGTTCCGTTAACCCTACTTCCCACTCGCCTTTCAAATCCAAAGTAGAAGGTAATCTCGTCACAAAATGAGAAATTTTATTCTCGGGAAAATAATTCAACGAACTGTCTGAAGGCAGCGTCACGTAGAAAGACATGATTCGAAATGACAATGCAGTCTCTAAGACATAGACTTTATAGGGAAAATAAATCAGAGGAGGGTATCCATTGATTAAATTTGTCAGGGTAACCTTTAAATTTCACTTTGTATTCCACATGACCTTTTCGTGTGCGTTTTTCTAAAACCTTTTCGATAGTATAGTCTTCTTTCGGTTGAACTCTTTGAAGTTCTTGCGCATAGAAGGTTCCTTGGATGGGTTCGTCCATCAAATCTTTAATTCGATATACCGGAGGGTCTCTCGGTACGCATTCCGTTATCACAAACAGTTCTTCGGTCCAATTCGTTTCATAACCTTTTTCAAAAGTTAATTTTTGTTTCGAAACGCGCACTATTTCCCCCGCTTTAAACACACACGGTTTTCTTCCACATCATGCGTTTCCCCGAATAAAGTAATCACAACATCGCTTTCGTTCTCGGGCGTAACTTCTACGGGCGCTCTCTTAATGCTGGAATGGTGGGTATGGTTATAACTTTGTAATAGTGAGTCTAACACATCGATAAAATTATATGTGTGATTATGCGTAAAATATTTCCACATTTTAGTTTTCAAAGTGCGATTAAAACGTTCAAACACCGATGCTTTCGTGTTATTAAAAGTAGTAAAAATCGCACACCTTGCTGTTTTAAAAATCTCTGGAAGTGTTTGTTTTTATATTCTCTTCCAGAATCCGATTGCAAAGACTTGGGTTTTCGCGTCGCAAAAATAGTCTGAATCTGGAAGATTTTCACGATTTCCTCACCGCGTTTCGTTTTGAATGGTATCGCCCACGCATATTTAGACAGAATGTCGATGCAGGTTAAAATGTAGCGATATCCCCGATTGTGTTTTTGCAGACTGATCATATCTACTAGATCGGTTTGCCATTGCTGATCGATAGAATGCACAATCACACGGTTGGTCGGAAACTTTCTTCGCACAGGTTTGTGAAGCGTGTACGAATCGACTCCGCTTAGCCATTTCTGAACAGTCTTCTTCGATACTTTTCCTTTGACAGCCGAATGTAAAACATTGACACCACCGTAACTTCCCACGCGACTTGGATTCTGATAAATCTCCTTCATTGCAGCATGTAATTTTATTGCGTGAGATGTTAATGTTCAATCGCATCATACTGAAAAAGATAAATTTCCGGTTTCATTTAAGGGTGTATTCCGATCCAAACTGCTTATTTTCTGATTCATTTTAAAATTCAGTTTTGCTCTCAAACGCATCAAACTGGGAAATTCTCTTATTTAGAAACTATATAATGTGCCGTGCTTCTTAATTTTTTGATAAATGCAAAAAATACTGTAAAAAATGCTGTCAAAGTTGACTTTTGAACCGAATTTTCCGAAGCGGGCGATCTGGGAATGAAAAAAATGGTCATACTGAGAAAATAATTGTTTAAAAATCAAATTCTAATTAATTGAGCTGAAAATGAAATCACACGGCATGTTAAACATGTCTTCAGAAATCACCCCAGCAAGTTTCATGTTTTTACTTTTAAAAATGAGTCCGAAAATGTCTCAGAAAATTTCGAGCTGTTGAGGGTGGAAAAATATTTTTTCGAATACACCCTTAAATTGAGTATAAAATCAATCTTAAACTTTTCACTTCCGGTAAATACATATATCAACGAAAAAATAATACACATCATTACATAGAGACACACCACACTCATCACTTCCTCTCGCGAAGTCATTCTAAAAAATGACGTATCTCACACAAGACAACTCCCTTTAAACATTTAAAATATCGACTCACAGGCATAGTTTCTTGGCTTGATCGGTTAAACCTACTCCAAATTATCAAGTCAAGAGACTATTTTGCAGGTTCAAACCTTCCTCAAAACTTTTGAAAATTCCATTTTCTAAAATACATTGGAACGATATCCGACAGATGGCAGCACCAAACATTTTCTTGGGGGGGGGGGGGGGCTCTCTAACCATTTTCCTAATTTTTATTCTCAAGGAAGCGATTCTCTACTCAAAAAAAAAATTAAGCCCCTCTCAAAAATTAAGCCCCCCTCAAAAATTAAAATCCCCCTCAAAAATTAACCCCCCTCCAACATTTAGCCCCTCCTACTAGAGGATAAGTCTCCCTTACCACTCACAGGTGGATTCCACCCTCCTCCTCCATCCACAAGGTGGATCCCACCCACATCCACACAATCCGCAATCCGCCTGCTGGGGCTGAACTCTCCTTCTTTTCCTACTAACCGCGAATGATTAAGGGCGTGCTATACACGTATCTGTAACAATTAAAAATCTCTATTCAAATTTATCTCTTTCAAAATGAATCTCAGACGGATCCCCGCTGCCTACGTTTCCGTATAGAAAGCGTGCTGCGCACATGCAAGAAAATCTGAAGATAATCGTAAGATGAGTTGAAAGAAAAGATAATCGTAAGATGAGTTGAAAGAAAAGAAATCCGTTGAAATTGAGCCCATGAAACCTCAGATTAAAAAAAAAGCCCCTACCTGTGGAACGCAGAACTAAAAACTCTAAGAATATCGAAAATCAAGTTGAATGAGCGAAACCTAGTTGAAATTGGGGCCAATAAGAATGCGCCCCCTGCACTGGAAGGTGGAGATAAAAACTGCAAGGAAATCGTTAGCTAATTTGAACGAATCAATTCCCGTTGAAATCCGGACCATAGAATCCGAAAAAAGGAGGCTTAAAGGTTGGATAGTGGTGGTAAAAGATGCCTGTATTTTGGAAATCATACTTTTAAATGTAAATAAAGGGGGAGGGGGCAAACCCTTGTGGACGAACTCTTAACTAATATCACTGGGCTCTTGTCACACAGAACGCACTAATAATCTTCGATTCAATTGATAAAATACTTTTAAATTATGTTTTTAGCATTTATGTTATTAGTGTAAAAATTAAAAGTTCGGCCCGATCTGGCCCGTCTCAATTTCTACAAAAAATTCATATTTTTCTTAACATATAATTAAGATTCCTTTAAAGAATACTGCATACATATTTGTGGGATAATTTTACCGTATATTTTAAAATTACGATATGTTCGCAAGAAAGAAAATACACAATAGCAATATTAATGATTACTTAGATTCTTAGACGTTTAAACATTCAAATAAGGATTCATTAAAAGATGAATGTAGTTTTAAAAAAAAACAAGTTGGAAATTGCTCGTCAAACGTGGCAAATAAGGTGCGTTCGTACTATAACTAGTTTTATAAATATTTTTTGCACCGCATATTATACTGAATGTATATTTTAGTGCATTTCATAAGTGCATATCATTTTCATTCTGTTCGAAAGGCTATAAACATCATTAAAATGCACTTGAAATATTTTTTTCCCATTGGCGTAATGTAACGGAACACTTTTGACTGTCCCTGTAATTAAACTATACATCCGATTTTCATAAAATTTGAAATAACTCGACAAAATTTTGCAACAATTATATATTTAAAATTCCAGATCATTCGGAAGGCTGTAACATCATTAAAATGCAGTTGCAATAATTTTTTCCCATTGGCCGTAATGTAACGGAAAACTTTTGACTGTTCCTGTAATAAAACTATACATCCGATTTTCATAAAATTTCAAATGACTTGACGAAATTTCGCAAAAATTATACATTTAAATTTTCAGATCATTCGGAAGGCTGTAACATCATTAAAATGCACTTGCAATAATTTTTTCCCATTGGCCGTAATGTAACGGAAAACGTTTGACTGTCCCTGTAATTAAACTATACATCCGACTTTCATAAAATTTGAAATGACTCGACAAAATTTTGCAATTATTATATATTTAAAATTTCAGACCATTCGGTTGGGTACTTTTTGCTCTGTTATGTGCGGACAGACGGACAGACAGACAGACGGTCTGAACGACGACTATAGGTGCTACGTATTTACATAATTACGAACGCACCTAAAAAGGTGGGTTAAAAACATCATTTTGAAACTGCGTGATAAAAAGTAGATTTGTGAAAATATTTCTCTGCCATTTATTAAGGCTTTTTCAAATGCAAAAGAGCCATTTTCTGATACATTTCTGAATTCATTTCTTTTCGGAAACGCATAAAATTGGCAGGATTTCTTATTCAGAAACAAGGTAATTGAATGGAGTTATCCATTTTTTGATAAAGGCAATATATCATTGAGAAAGTACTGTCCAATTTAACGTTTTGAATCGAATTTCCGGAAGGAGAAAAACCTGCAGCTATGTGACAAGAATCACTTATTTCGACAAGTAATTTATTTATCAAAAATAGAAAATGCTATTCGATTCCAAATTCCTTCAATAGTCAGGCTTGTAAATTCTATGCCTTTACAGATAAAAATTAGTTAGAAAATGTGTCAAAGTTTCGCGTTGTTGAACAGTGAATTTGAGAACCACCTTAAGGTATATTTCCAATTCCAAATTTTACGTTAACTGAACTTCATTATAGCTATTAATATTTTTACAAAACATATTGCCTGCCCTACACATCCTGAGAGCAATTAAGTCCAGTTCCGGTTAAGTGCGAGTATTACTCGCGCTCAGAGGGTTCCATACAATAAATATATGAATTATTAACTGTATTATTAAAACTGGTATGTTGTGGCCATCACAAAACTTTCTTCTGTATAAATTACGTCAATTAAATCATTTAAATAGTACAAGAAATTACATCAATTTAGCACCAGTTGATATCAAAGTATATCTGAATTTGAAGTTTGATGAAAATTCATACATTAGTTCTTGATATAGTGCTAAATTCTGAAAAATGTAGCATAGCAGTGCCACCTGTTAAGCGATTTACATGAAAACATAAACAGCACTAATACAAGAGGCTTGTGCAAAGGCCATTTTGTTCCAGAAATTTGTTCAAGGAATGATTGATTAAGCTAATTATAACAAAATGAAAAATCTCAGCCTCAGGTGGATTCGGATCTGTGTATGTGTATCCTTATCCGAATTTATAGACTTCTACGTGCAATAGATTTCCCTAACCATCGCCAACAAACAAACAAACTCGCAGAAGATACACGGACAAGAAACCTTTTTTTATTAATATAGATACTTTAATATAAAATATTGAAAGTACTTTTACTTAATGTGTGTTTATTATCCTTCTATATATAAAAAAAAGTTTTGATTTGGAAATGAACCAATGAAAATCTGCGTAGATATTCCGGGTAGAACTCATCCAATTTAAATGCTTAAGCCAAGGCCTCCTTATTTAAGTATTGCGCGGCAGCGCAATACTTATTTATTTCCAGTGTCACTTCTCAATGTTAATTTAAGATAGAAAAGCCTATGGAGATGATAACGTTTTCATTTTTTTTCCCACCTTTTTGTCCCTGATGCCACTCATTTTTAATTCTTTGTAATTCTAATAATATTATAAATTCAAAGTGTAAAAATATTTGCCAGACGTCAGGATCAAAATGGATCATAAAATGCCTTTGCATATATTTGGATTATAATCTAGAGAGTAACATGGGCTAATTTTTATTTACACTATTCAAATATTTTTCTTAATAATTCCAAATTTCGCTTTTTTCATTGAGAATCAACGGACATTTTCTAATAAAATTTACCATTTGTCCTTCATTGTTGTAAATAATTCAAAAGCCGTATTAATAATTTGCCTATTTTTAGTTGAATGATTTTCACGTGAAGCATGAAACTGAAAGTTTTTTTTTTTTTTTTTTTTTTTTTTTTTTTTTTAAGAATTAAAAAGAAAATGAATATGACGTCATAGTGGAAAAAAATGACATTTTCAAGCAGATTTTTTAAGTTCAGATTGTAATTTTTTTTTACCAAACTACAACAACCTGCATTACTGCACTGGTGAAACATTTTGAATTATACATAGGTAAATTGCATCACAAATTGTGATGCGATATCGCACAAATCAAAGCCTGATGATGATACCCTCCATTAATTTTGAAATGTGTTTGTCTGAATGCAGTAGTTATTAAAAAACTTGACATATTAAACAAAAACCTAATTTGCAGAACAAATTAAAAAAAAAAAAAATTATTTCCTAAATTGTTTAAGCCTGAGAAGGGGCAGATATTAAGATATTTCATTCAATTCGTTCTACATTTAATGTTAAATTTTTGTAACAAATAAGCTAAACCAATTGAACATTAAAAAATAAAAATGAAATTCATACAACATAATGCTTTAAACACCTATATACTTAGATTCCGTTCAAATGAAATTGAAATAAATCTTAGACTTTTTCCATTTTTAAGTTGTAAATATTTGTACTGCAGATTTTGCATTATGTTTATGACGATTGTACATAATATGTTAAGGTACATGCAAAATAGAAAACTTTAAAAAAAGTCTAAGATTTATTTCGATTTCATTTGAACGGAATCTAAGTATATAGGTGTTTAAAGCATTATGTTGTATGAATTTCATTTTTATTTTTTTATTTTCAATTGGTTTAACTTATTTGTTACAAAACTTTAACATTAAATGTAGAACGAATTGAATGAAATATCTTAATATCTGCCCCTTCTCGGGCTTAAATAATTTAGGAAATAAATTTTGTTTTTTTTTTTAATTTGTTCTGCAAATTAGGTTTTTGTTTAATCGAAATAACAGGCCTCGCAATCGCTAAGTTTCCTTTGTCCGCTGTACACGTGGTTAGAAACCACATGGTTTCCCGTGACTAGCGCCATCTAACGTAAGAAACAGAAATATTTTTTAATTTGTTTTCCATTTGTCTTTTACCATTTTCTTTACGATGTGCTTTGTAGTTTGCAAATGATAGTTGTTAATCTTAAAATTTTCATATGTTCTAGACATTTTATTTAAAAAATGAACTTATTTTACTGTTAAACAAAAAATGTTTACTGCTGTATTCCGTTATGTAAATAAATGATGATAATAATTATAATAATAATCAGGAAAGAAAATTATTTTACCATGAATTTCTCAGTGATATTAGTTATTGAAATAAATGGATGGCATCTAGATCCGGAAAATGTAAAAAAGTCCTTCCGGCCAGTGCCGGGAGGAAGAGGTAGCTTTCATAATCCTTATTTAAAAAAAGCCAAATTATATCATTCAAACACACGAAGCTCAATTTAGTGGAAACCGAATATAGGAGATTCAATACTACTTTTTATCAATATAATGAATGAGAATTTCGCGAAATTAGTCAGCTTTATCCAAGCTGCTTTTCTTTAAAGTAACATATATTTGGCTGCCAAATTCGGCAATTTCTTAAAGTGCCTGTCATTTTAAGACAACATGGTGGATGAGGCTAAGCAGTGAACTTGGTCGAGACCTTAGTAATTGCTGTGCACATGCTCACTCACATCGGAATCGGTTAATATATAGGAGTGCTGTCGCATGCAAAAAATCAGATTTTTCAAAATGTCACCCACAATAGAAATTGAAACTGCTATATCTGAGCCATTTTTTAAGGTAAAAACAAACAAAAAATGCTCCTGAATCCTTATATCAAGGTCAAATACTTAAGAAAGAAACCTTTTTCAATTTCTAATTTTTTTGCACCTCACTTTAAATATATATATATTTTTTTAATTTAATGGTCGCCATTTTGAAACAAGATGTCTGATGAATCTGGCCAGCGAACTTGGTCGAGGTGTTGATGTATACTATCCACATGCCTTCTTACATCGAAATAGGCGAATACGTGTGTTATCGCGTGACAAATACAAGATCGTTTCAAAATGTTAGCCATGCTAGAAATTCAAAGTGCTATAAATCGACCATTTTTTAAGATATAAACAAAAGAACAAATTTTCAGAAACAAAAACTGCTCCGGAATCTTTGTATCAAGGCCAAACACATAAAAAAATCTTTTTCATTTTCCAATTGTTTAATACCTCATTTTGAATTTTAAATTTAATTTTTTTTTAAAATGGCAACCCTTTTGAAACAAGATGGCGAATGAAGCTGGCCAACGAACTCGGTCGAGACATTGGTATGTACTATGTACAGACCAAGTTACATCCAAATAGGTTCATAATTACGCCTGTTATCGCGTGATAAAAATCAGGTCGTTTTAAAATGTCAGCCACAAGAGAAATTCAAAATGCTATTACTCAGCCATTTTTTTTAGATATAGACGAAAGAAAAACTGTTCCGGAATCTTTGTATTAAGGTCAAACACATACAAAAAAAATCTTTTTCACTTTCCAATTTTTTGGTATCTCATTTAAATTTTTTTATTTTTTTTTAAATGGCCGCCATTTTGAAACAAGATGGCGGATGAAGCCGGCCAAAGAACTCGGTCGAGATATTTGTATGTACTATGTACACACCAAGGTACATCCAAGTTGGTTCATAAATACGCCTGTTATTACGTGAGAAAAATCAGGACGTTTCAAAATGTCAGCCACGCTAGAAATTCAAAAGTCCTTCCGGCCAGTGCCGGGAGGAAGAGGTAGCACCTCGGCCAGCGAACTTGGTCGAGGTGTTGATGTATACTATCCACATGCCTTCTTACATCGAAATAGGCGAATACGTGTGTTATCGCGTGACAAATACAAGATCGTTTCAAAATGTTAGCCATGCTAGAAATTCAAAGTGCTATAAATCAACCATTTTTTAAGATATCAACAAAAGAACAAATTTTCAGAAACAAAAACTGCTCCGGAATCTTTGTATCAAGGCCAAACACATAAAAAAAATCTTTTTCATTTTCCAATTTTTTAATACCTCCTTTTGAATTTTAAATTTAATTTTTTTTAAATGGCAACCCTTTTGAAACAAGATGGCGAATGAAGCTGGCCAACGAACTCGGTCGAGACATTGGTATGTACTATGTACAGACCAAGTTACATCCAAATAGGTTCATAAATACGCCTGTTGTCGCGTGACAAAAATCAGGTCGTTTTAAAATGTCAGCCACAAGAGAAATTCAAAATGCTATTACTCAGCCATTTTTTTTAGATATAGACGAAAGATAAACTGTTTCGGAATCTTTGTATTAAGGTCAAACACATACAAAAAAAATCTTTTTCATTTTCCAATTTTTTGGTATCTCATTTAAATTTTTAAATTTTTAAATTTTTTTTAAATGGCCGCCATTTTGAAACAAGATGGCGGATGAAGCTGGCCAACGAACTCGGTCGAGATATTTGTATGTACTATGTACACACCAAGGTACATCCAAGTCGGTTCATAAATACGCCTGTTATTACGTGAGAAAAATCAGGACGTTTCAAAATGTCAGCCACGCTAGAAATTCAAAATGCTATAACTCAGCCATTTCTTAAGATATAGACGAAACAAAGACTGCTCCCGAATCTTTTTATCAAGGTCAAACACATAAGAAGAAAATATTTTTTCAATTTTCAATTTTTGGTACCACATTTCAAATTTAAATTTTTCTTAAAAGTTTAAATGGCCGCCATTTTTATACAAGATGACGGGTGAAGCTGGCCAACGAACCCGGTCGAGACATTGGTATGTACTATGTATAAACGAAGTTACATCCAAATCGGTTCATAAATACGCCTTTTATCGCGTGACAAAATTCAGGACGTTTCAAAATGTCAGCCACGCTAGAAATTCAAAATGCTATAACTCAGCCATTTTTTAAGATATAGACGAAACAAAAACTGCTCCGAAATCTTTGTATAAAGGTCAAATACATAATTAAAAAATATTTTTCCATTTTCAATTTTTTGGTACCACATTTCAAATTTTAAATTTTTAAAAAAATTTTAAATGGCCGCCATTTTGAAACAAAATGGCGGATGAAGCTGGCCAACGAACTCGGTTGAGAGATTGGTATGTACTATGTACACACCGAATTACATCCAAATCGGTTCAAAAATACGCCTTTTATCGCGTGACAAAATTCAGGACGTTTCAAAATGTCAGCCACGCTAGAAATTCAAAATGCTATAACTCAGCCATTTTTTAAGATATAGACGAAACAAAAACTGCTCCGGAATCTTTGTATAAAGGTCAAGTACATAAGGAAAAAATATTTTTTCATTTTTAATTTTTTGGTACCACATTACAAGTTTTAAATTTTTTTAAAAATTTTAAATGGCCGCCATTTTGAAACAAAACGGCGGATGAAGCTGGCCAACGAACTCGGTCGAGACATTGGTATGTACTATGTACACACCGAATTACATCGAAATCGGTTCATAATTACGGGAGTTACAGTGTGACATAGGTCAGATATATATATATATATATATATATATAAATTTTGAACGGAGGGTGGTTTCGGGGTCTGGGGGTCATGATAGATGAAAATATACCAAAATTTTTTGAAATCGCTTTCCTCCGAACGGCTGCAATAGGTAGCTTTTTTGTAAAGAAAGCTACCTAAAATGCTATAACTCAGCCATTTCTTAAGATATAGACGAAACAAAAACTGCTCCCGAATCTTTTTATCAAGGTCAAACACATAAGAAGAAAATATGTTTTCAATTTTTAATTTTTTGGTACCACATTTCAAATTTAAATTTTTCTTAAAAATTTAAATGGCCACCATTTTTAAACAAGATGGCGGATGAAGCTGACCAACGAACCCGGTCGAGACATTGGTACGCACTATGTATAAACGAAGTTACATCCAAATCGGTTCATAAATACGCCTTTTATCGCGTGACAAAATTCAGGACGATTCAAAATATCAGCCACGCTAGAAATTCAAAATGCTATAACTCAGCCATTTTTTAAGATATAGACGAAACAAAAACTGCTCCGGAATCTTTGTATAAAGGTCAAATACATAAGAAAAAAATATTTTCCCATTTTTATTTTTTTTGGTACCACATTTCAAGTTTTAAAATTTTTTAAAAATTTTAAATGGCCGCCATTTTGAAACAAAACGGCGGATGAAGCTCGCCAACGAACTCAGTCGAGAGATTGGTATGTACTATGTACACACTGAATTACATCCAAATCGGTTCATAAATACGCCTTTTATCGCGTGACAAAATTCAGGACGTTTCAAAATGTCAGCCACACTAGAAATTCAAAATGCTATAACTCAGCCATTTTTTAAGATATAGACGAAACAAAAACTGCTCCGGAATCTTTGTATAAAGGTCAAATACATAAGAAAAAAATATTTTTCCATTTTTAATTTTTTGGTACCACATTTCAAGTTTTAAAATTTTTTAAAATTTTTAAATGGCCGCCATTTTGAAACAAAACGGCGGATGAAGCTGGCCAACGAACTCGGTCGAAAAATTGGTATGTACTATGTACACACCGAATTACATCGAAATCGGTTCATAATTACGGGAGTTACATATATATATATATATCAATTTTGAACGGAGGGTGGTTTCGGGGTCTGGGGGTCATGATCGATGAAAATATACCAAAATTTTTTGAAATCGCTTTCCTCCGAACGGCTGCAATAGGTAGCTTTTTTGTAAAGAAAGTTACCTAATATTTCATTTTCTCTTTTATATTTTCAAATATGTGATCTATTTTATTTCTGCTATTTCTTTTCTTTTCACAATTAATTTCCCCTTACAGTATTAATTTAACATCGCTCCTTCAATTTGTTTCAATGCACAGTCTCATTTATTTATTTATTGGCCTATCATTTGTTTTATTTTTGAAGGTATGGGGGATCATTTCAGTTCAACATACTTTAGATGAAAGATTCACTGTTTTTTCATATAAAGTTTGTATGTATTAATCTATGGAAAGTTTCATAATTGGCTCCACAGCCAATTGGCATATCTTGGCGGGCATAGTTTGGTGCGTAATTAATTTCCTTGTTTTAACTCACATATGTTATGTAAGTTTTACTAAAATGTATCAAAGTATTTTAGGAAAGTTAAAACACGCATATAGATACACAAAAAAAACAGACTGAAGTCATAAACACTTAAAAAATTGGAAAAATAAAGTTTAATAATCACTTAAATTTATACATGTCCCTCAACTTTCCGCAAATACCGTATTCTTGTCATGCTACGATTTTGGTGTTTGTAAATCTTAATTTGAGTATTCTTCCTTAATCAGACCTAGAGCCAATTGGCGTAAGTGCAGTTTGGCGCAAAATTAATTTTATTTTTAAACCGTATACTTGATACCACATTATTCCAGCATCGCGTTTTTGCTGTCAACTTTGACTGTGGAACAGATTACAGAACATTAGCTAATACTACATGATATAGTAATAAATCGGTATTTTTCAAGTATAGGGGCCTTGGCGAGAGAAGAAAATTCGGCAACGTAATTTCTGGAAGGATATTCACTGTTTCACATAAAAAAGCAATATTTTCCAATATTTGTACAATTTATTTAATATAAAAAAGGCATTTATCTATTTTATATACAAATATAAACAAATCGTATATAAAAAACAATAATAATATCTAGAAACAAAATTTATACATGTAAATTCGGCACAGATGTCATATTGGCGCGATTTTTTTCTGGCGTAAATGTCATATACGCACCGGATACTTAACTGGCACCAAAATGTCGTTATTTTGCTTGATGTGGTTATCCGGATATAGATGATATGGTAACGAGGTTTTCGCAAAATTGGCGTCGGAAAAAAATCGCGCCAATATGGCATCTGTGCCGTAAATTCTTATAAAACAAGCTGACAGTTCATAAGTTTTGTTTTCATAACTGTTTATATCAATCGGCAACAAATCGCTCTTTCCGAAGCCCAAATTGTGCCACGATTTAAAAAAAAATAACCCGCAAAGTCCTATATACTGAAAATGGTACTTGTTAGTTATCCCGTCGACCAAATTACTGTCGCCAAATTGTAAGATTAAATGCCAATAATGGTTTGCCATAAATTAATTAATTTTAAGATTAAATGCCAATAATGGCCAATAAAACCAATATTTCGACGTTTTATTTGTATTTTTATTAATGTTATACTAATTTGTTTGTTTTTTCGTTATTTAAAATAAAAAATTGTGTCAATTTGTAGAACTTGGCGAGTAGTTTGGCGATTTACATAATTTGGCGAAATTGGTCGACGGGATAACTAATAAGTACCCTGAAAAAATATCAATAAATCTTATATTTAAATCTTCATTTTTGATATGTTTCATTTTTTAAAGCCAGAACATAATTGTGCGAAATATTTTTTGGAACAGATGTCATATTCGCCCCATATTGGCGCGATTTTTTTCTGTCGCCAATATCATATAGGTAACAGGTACTTAACTTGCGCCAAAGTGCTTGATGTGGTAACCCGGATTATGTTGTTTATGCTGTTGATGTTTTCGCCAAATTGGCAACCGAAAAAAATCGCGCCAATATGGGGCGAATATGACATCTGTACCTATTTTTTTTTACGCCTTTATTTTACTGGAATTTGAAAAATATTTTATACAATTTTGCCAATAACACAACATTTTCAATTTTTTACTATGCATTTGTTTATGGAGTATTACCAGGAGTATACACCAGGTGGCGTAACTTACGGGACAAAGTCAGCTAATAAGTTGTCAATTATCGGGGACATTTTCACCCATAGGCTTTCTCCGGATTGTCAAGTCTGTTTTATGATATGTCTTTTTATATGTCTTGGCTTAAGCAGGGGATAAGGGAGTCTTGGCCATAGCCTACTATGATATATAACGGCCCGCGCATTTCGCCGAAAAAGTGAAGTCGGATCCAACTTCAAACCCTGAACCAAAACTTCACAACGTGCTCTTTGTTTACATTTATACCCTGCCCAGATAGAAGCTTGTTTCTCATCGTCGAGGTTTCAGAATCATTGATCGTATTTTCATGTAACAAATTAAATATTTATATTCTTCAATTTCCTTCGATTTAAAAGGCTATTTTACACAAATTGTAGCATTTTAGTGTTACACATACTTTTAAGATTAGCTAAATTATTTATTGTTTACCTTGATCGTTTGGTTCATTCATGAAAAATGCCGGTTCTGTTTTTTTTTTTTTTTTTTTTTGAATGTCCCGTATTTATATAAAAATAGCTTGGTTTCATACACACGTTTTAAAATTAAAATTTGATTTTTATCAAACTACAGTTCTCATAACTGACTTGAAGCAGCTATTTTTGATTAATTTACTGTTACCGGTAAAATATTTGTTTTTAATATCGCCCGAACCAAGAAGAAGAAGAAGAAAAAAAAAGCCGATCTTCCTTAAACATTAAATATTCTTATTTTTAATCAGAGAATGAAATAGTGATCACGGATTTAAATATCGTTGCAATATTCTATGTTATCCAATCACTTTTGATTAAATCATGTAAGGGTATTTGTTACTTAATAAATTACATTTATTAATTATTACAAGGAATTTTGTGAGTATTTTAATATATTAAAAAAAATTCCATCAGTTTTATTGTTTCAGCAGTGAAAATAGTAAATAAATGGTACTTAGTTATCCCGTCGACCAAAAATCTATCGCCAAACTATAAGATTAAATGCCAATAATGCTTGATCGTAAATGTCACATTCACTTGACTGTAAGCAAGTTACACGTGTTTATGTCATCAAGTGATTTTTATTTCGACGTTTTATTTGTATATTTATCAATGTTATACTAATTTATTTGTTCTTTCGTTATTTCAAATAAAAATTATGTCAATTTGTATAATTTGGCGAGTGTTTTAGCGATTTATATAATTAGGCGAAATTGGTCGACGGGATAACTAAGTGGTACCAAATAAATTTGTGACATTGATGTTTTAGACTAAGCATGTGTTTTTTTTATTTATATATTTTTATGTGTGTTGGTTTAACAGTTTTAAGGAGAAACACATTATATTAGTCACTTAAATAAATAGAACTTTACATTTACATTGATATGGACAGTTTATAATAACCCTTAACAGCTGTATTCGAATTAGCTGTCATTTCTGAGCTTGATTGGAATGTCAGCAGAATTGTAAACGTAACCAGGGGCGCGCCGACCTATTGTGCAAAGTGTGCGGCGCACACAGGCGCCAGGATAATAAAGGCGCCAAGCAATTCAAGCGAGAAAGAAATATTTAAAAATACATATTTTTAAATTTTATTAAAATTAATTATTCTTGAAATTTTAATTATATTTTATGGATTTACACCTCAAATAAATTACTTACAATTTATTAAAAGTTATTATTCTTTAAATTAAATGTGATAAATTAATCAATTTCAATCCAGAACGTAAAAATGTAACTTGAAGCATCCCCCCCCCCCCCCAAAAAAAGAGGGCATTTTTTAGCATTCTATTTAATGTTAGATTCCACCGAGGACACTATTTCGGATACACTATTTGAAACTGTTTTATTGAAACAAAAAATAGACAAATACAAAAGCTCGGGGATACGAAGACGGATATAATTTGCCTGAAAAAAAAATAATAAAGAAGAGTTTTAGATTCAAATTTTCGTGCATTTTACGTGCTATATCCAGCTGGTAGTCTAAACTGGATAGTCAATGACGTTGTGAGTATTAATCATGAGACTACTGAGTTTTATTTTTACTATAACTAGGGGATCGTACCAGGGCTTCCCGGGTTACCGAATATATTAAAACTATTTTTTTTATTGAAAAGTAATATTTTTTTACATGCAATATATTTCTTAGATTGCCCACTAAAAATAAAAAAAGAATTTTTCACATGAAAAATATGGATTATACAATCAAATAAATTTTTGAAAATTTTTAAAAGCAATTTTTTCGCATTAGCCGCATGCTAAGAGTTATTAGCCAAAGATTTTGCTGTTTACGACATCATTATATTTTCTGATAATTTCAGAGCTTTAAGCGCGTAGTTCAATTACATGTCTGTTAAATTTATGTTTTATTTGTATTATTTTATTTATTTAATCATAGAGGAAGTTTTATTTTTGTTTGCGGAATATTAGTCGTAAGAAAATGATGAACTCTTTATGTTGTTTTAAGGGCAAACGGATTAATCATTCTTAATCGAGCTCCACGCGATAGAGATAAATTTAAAAATTAACCTCTCGAACTGCAATCACCCTTTTAAAAAGATTGGTATTTTAATTGGATCATTTTTAAAATCATTTTAACTCAAAACGTGAAGTCACGATTGTCAGCAAAATCATTGCATGTGAACAGTCGCGCTAACTCCAGATTCTAATCTCAGTACCGGAGAGTAAAAATTGCTGTAATTTGTGTTTTTTGACGCATTTGTGTTAAAAAAGTTTAGTTTTATCTAAGAAAATCATCGTTTTCTTTTAAATATGATGTCATTTTCACTTACGTAAGCATTTCACCTAGTGTCTGAAACTTAGTACGCATACAGAAGGAAAAAAAATATGGATACTTTATGAGGAAAATGCGTGTTTTCAAAAATACAACAATTTTTATCAACAATTTCGAATTTTTATCAGATAATCACATGAATAAAGGTAAATAAACCTCATTATTTCTCTCTTCTCTGCAATAATGAAAGCTATGTCATTAGCACCATTTTGAAGAAATTTCATATAATACTTTTGAAATTAAAATATAATAATGGGTTATTAAAAAAAAGAGCTAGTGCGAGCACATCTACAAATGAACAGCTTCCAGTTAAAAATTTATTAGTAAATTTGATTCAGCAGAAAGCTCAGGGCAGATAACTAAAAAACATTCTTGTGTTTTAAATATATAGATTATATAAAATTATGAAAAATTAAATTATACAAATTATGCTATTTTGATAAAATTACAGTATCATGTCTATAAAATTTTATTAGTAGAGAGAATTTTGAACAAAAACTTGGGGAGCCTGATATTATTTTAAACCTCGAATTATTGCCAAGATATTCTTTGATTGCTTGTCTAACTCGGCGAAGCGAGCATCCAAGAGAGAATCATCCAGTTCTGTAATATAAATCGCTATTTTTCGGACAAAGAGCAAGCACACTGTACGTTACTGCTTTTCCATAAAGTCACTCTAAATGTTTGTAAAACATTGCGTTTTATTAGTGTGTGATTTGGATTACGTTATTTTTAAAAATAATGCATTTTCCCCTCCGAAAATTTTCAAAGCAGCTGGGGTGAAAATGACGAACTTCTACAAAACATATTTCAGTTTTAATAATTAAAATATACGCTTTTTTTTATAAAATGGCGTCAATTGCATACGCTAAAGCATCCCACTTTTACGATCCCGTCTTAAACAACATTCAGGGGCGCGCCGACCCAGTGTGCAAAGTGTGCACCGCACACAGGCGCCAGAATACTAAAGGCGCCAAATATTTTAGGCGAAGCTGAAATATTTGAAATTTTTTTATTTAATTTAAATTTATTAAACTCGAAAGTGGTTTATTTCTGATACATTTATGAATTTATTTTTATTTTAAAAATATATAAAATTTGCAGATGTTTTTCAGCGGCGTAGCTTTAGGAGGGATGGGGGGGGGGGGGAGAGTCTCAAGCCGAAAGGCGTCAAGGTGTCAAAAGATCAGTTCAATGTTAACGGCCGAAGGGCGCCACATAAGTTTTAACGGCGCCTTCAAGCGACTGAAATACATTATAAAAAAAGAAGCTAGAAACTTTACAAATTCGGAAAGGAAACCGCAAATGCCGTGTTTGGCATCCCTGCTCTAGATCAGGCTTTTCCAACCTTTCCGAAAACAGGATGCGCATTGCAGCTGGTGGCAAATATGGATGGACTCCATTATTCAAATGACTGAAAATATGTAACACTTGTATCTTATTGTAGTATTGGTAGCGATAGACATACTGACGATCAGGGCTTAATTTCTAACAAAAAAGTACCGGAGCCCTAGTATTTTGCGGTACCGGTACTAACAACCGTACCGTTTCCCCTCCCCCCCCCTGTCACTCCAATCTGCATATTTATATATCGTACATTATTTGCAAAATTTAAAGCATTATTTTTTTTTTATTTAGCAAAATAAAACTAGTATGTTGTGGCCATCACAAAACTTTCTTCTATCTCATACATGTCAATGCTTCAAAATTCGCTATCACAGTGCCAAATTAAATGGCAATCTGTGCTCATCATGAGAATTCTAAAGAGATGAAATTCCGTGCATTAGTTCTCGAGGTGTCCCTGAAATCGTGTAAATCCAGCAAAATGCAGCACAGCAGCGCCACCTATTGGGCGATTTACACCAACACGTAGTCAGCATCATTTCATATCAAAGAGTAACTGAATCTGAAGTTTGATGAAAATGTGTCCATTCGTTCTTGAGATAGAGCCGAGGATAGAGCTATTGCAGAAATCGTGTAAATCCTGCAAAATGCAGCCTAGCAGCGCCACTTGTTGGGAAATTTACACCAAAACGTAAACAGCATCCATTTATGTCAAGGACTAACGGAACCTGAAGTTTTATGAAAATCCGTGCATTAGTTCTTGAGATACAGCTATTGCGGAAATCGGGGCAAATGCAGCATAGCAGCGCCACCTGTTGAGCGATTTACACCAAAAACTAATTTTCATCAGGGACAGAGTTGGGCAGTATCGAAAATACATGTATTTGAAATACATTTGTATTTTGTATTTTAAACGGACTAAAGGAAAGTATTTTGGTAATGTATTTCGAAATGATTTTTCCAAGTATTTTGTATTTTAAAAATACTCAAAATACATTTCTGTCGATTTCAAGCTGCTTTTTTAAAACCGCAAAATCTAAGATTCACAAAAGCAAAATACGTGCCTGACTGTTTTGTTTCGTCTTAGGATTATAATGAATTTATCTGCTCTGCTGAAGTATTTTTGCTGAATGATTACAAAACGTTCTAGTTTTTTTTTTATAGTTCTAACGTTGCTATGAGAATGAAAAACTACTGTGTGATAAACAGGAAGAATCATTTAGAGTATTGCTGTGTATTCTATTTTTTAAATACCATAGAAATATACTGCAGTTAGTTATTTAGGAGACTCATGAAAGAATGACTCAACCCCCGCTGGTAATGTATCAAGTGAATTAATTATTTGGGATAATACAGTTGCGCTGTATTAGGCGGGAATTTTTAAAAAAATAATTTCTGTTGATAATGTTAAAAAGTTAACGCATTATGCATGTGTAAAACAAGGTCTACTTTTATAAGTGGAACTTTTCAAGCCACAACTAACTTTAAAACTCATTTAAAGGTAAGATTTTTGGTTTTATAACGGTTATGCATTGATTAAAACATTTTTTTTTATAGCTCCTTTGTATTCATTGTATTAATGTTCAGGTGTAATTTACCCCACTCGTGATATTTATTAAATGGAGAATGAATTTTATTACATAAATATAGTTCTATTTATTGATATATTTATTATTACAAATACAGTATGTATGTGTTTAAATACAGTTTTACAATATAAATGAATGAGATATTCAATACGTTATGAAAATTTAAAGTCATTTTAATAAAATCACTTATTCAAGATTGATGAAACTTTAAGACAGACCACGACGAAGAGCGATGCATTGATTACAGGCACTTGTAATTTATTAAACTCTAAAAGATCATTACTAAAGCTCACTACTAAAAGAAAAAACATTTGGTGTCATTTCCGCATATTATGATATTCCTAGGTCCTAAACAAAAACATTTAGCATGTTGTTTATTTTATATTTCTCTTTAAATTATTTCTTATTTTTTATTCATGTGAAGCACTCATATTTGAGTTGCAGTGATCGAGGCATTATTGAATTATCTATCTATCTACCTATCTATCTATATATATATATATATATACAGACTTCCAACAAAGGGGGTTATGCAATTCGTGTATATCCATGCATAACTCTTGAAGTAATGCTACGATTTTCAATCTCGCTCACTCTTCTACTTTTTTTTTTTTTTTTTTAAGAAAGGGTTTAGTTTGAAGGTGACAACGTTTCGATTTCAACAGGACAATACTATAAAGCTTTTTTTGGTTTTATAAGCGTTAACTTTCGTAAAAATGAAGCTATCATCACGAAATTTTAATATATCATCCATCGTGTACTGCACATCAAAATGAGCGATATTAAATAGCTAAGGGAATTAAGTAAAATGAACGTGAATTACTGTTCTTCACCAAGTAAGTAACCAGATTTTACCCGAACGCACATCAACCAGAGATGTCGTTTGGGTCAGGTGGAAGCTCATTCTTTCATTGTGGGTCGGGTTCGAGTTGGTTTGACCCTAATTCGAGTTCTGGTCTGTTCTAGTTGACACTTGCGGGATGGGTTTGAAACAGTGCTGAAATCGTAAGAAAAAACTCACGGTTTCCTGCGGATTCAGTTCCAGCTGAAAAAATTGCACTTTTAAAATCCTTAATAAGAGTTGTCGGGAGGGGGGGGGGGGATCTATGTTCTTAATATCCTCATCTGAGCAGTCTCTCTTAGTCTGTGAAAACAGAGGTAGGCGCTGTAACTTTATTGATTAAACAGAGAGTGTACAGAGCTTCTTAAAAATAATCCAGGTGGTATACGGCGTATATCTCCGTATATCCTCCACTACATCGCTGGTTTGTTAACCTATTTTTTAAAAAAACTTCACTATATTGTTTAAAATGGAAAAAACTATTATTTTGTCTAACTGTTACTACGCAAACATACACGTCCCGAAATAACAGGTCTCGGCCCGAGCCCAACCCGTAGAAAAATCTTTTTAGCCCGTCCCGTCCTGAACAAAATAAATAAATATTGGCACAGCCAGATATAAAAGCTAAAAGTTCGGCCCGATCCCAGCTCGTACAAAACCTTGATTAACCCGGTCCAAGTGAATTTCAACAAAATATTGATTTTTACGCCAATATGGTTAAAAATCGTCTCGTATGAGGAATTCTGACAAAAAATTCTTATTTTAGCTTTTTTTCATGTTTATACTTTTCATTTTTAAGAAAACATGCTGGACTGCGATATTTATCTTTAAAATGTATCTGTATGGAAAAATCTTAGTTATCATTTAAAATCTAATCCACATTCCATGGTGTGGAGACTTAAATATATGAAAAATGCTATAGCATAAAATCTTCCAAGACGGAATCGACAGGAAAGGAGAATATCCGTTATAGACAGGTTTCGTTCTTAGCAGGTACATAGTTTGTTGTAAATGTATTCTTTTCGCGCGTGTTATTATATTCATTTTGCATGGATCAACACATTTTTCAGTTTTACACATGATTCGTCTTAGGCAGGTTCTTTTTCACAGTTTCTTTTTCTGTGCTTTAACTTCATTGCCTAGAGATACTATATGTACTATTCTTTAAAAATAATAAATTTAGCAATTTAATTGTAGAATAATGGCGATTTTTAAAAATATACATTTTGTGCAAAAACTGTTGGGCCGTGCCAGATTTTACTGATTTTTGCATAGGCCAGACTGGGCAGGGACGGGCCAAACATTTTCATACGTGTTGGGTCGGGACCGAGCTTGAAAATTTTGGACAGTGGAGACCTCTATGAAGAATGAAGTTCAGAATCTTGATTATACCCACCAGTTCTTTTTTATTGTAAATTTTGCCATATTTTATCAGGACGTTTTCTTGATCCAATTAGGCCAAATTTTCTGTTATGAAAAACCGATGATAAAAGATTAAAAATTCTGTATAAGATGCTCATCCCCAAGGGACTAAGCCTCGATTCAGCCCGTAAAAAAAGAAGTCAGGCCCGAACCGGAACGAATGATGTCGAGGTCCTGACCGGCACAAGCTTTCAGAAAAACATAAAACCCGTGCCTGACACGGAAAGAGTGAAATCCAGGTCCGGCTCGATCAGAGTGTTCTGAATGAAAATTGGCCTGCCAGGCACGGCCGGTGCAGACCTGTAACCTTATGCCCAAACTTTTAAAATTTTAAATGTATTTTGTATTTTCAATGTATTTTGAAAATACATGTATTTTGTGTTTGGATATTTTAAAATTCTAAAAGTATTTTGTATTTTGTATTTTAGGTTCTAAAACTAATGTATTTTGTATCGAAAATGAATTTTCGATGTATTTTGCCCAACTCTGATCAGGGACTACCTGAATATAAATTTTTATTAAATTTCGTGCTTTAGTTCTTGAGCTAGAGCGCCCACAAAATTTGTGTCACACACAGACAGACTCACAGACAGACATTTTGTAAAAACACGTTTTTCGGGTTCTCTGACCCCTAAAACGTGTAAATCCGTCGAAAACCGGAATTCGAAAATTTTCATGAATCCAATACTTTCCTCTTGTAAAGATAGAAGAAAGTAAAAATTAAATAATATCTATCAGCATATACTTAGCTGTCAACTATTCCACTTTCTAGTTATCAATCCTTTTAAATAGTAATCTTTGCCTAATTTTAATGTTAATTAATTGCAGAATTCTTTGATTAAATATGGTAAGGATTATGATTCGGAAATAGTGTTAACACAAAAAAGTATAGTTTGCAGATACGCTTTTTTAAGAAAAAAAATAAAATGAAATTTACCGAAATTAATATTTATTTGCTGAAAAATGGACTAATGTTTTTCAATTTCCTATAAAAGGTGCATATCTTAAACTATAATCGATTCCTTCTGATTAGCAGTAGTAATCTTTTGTGGTGAGTCCCTGAAAATCAGATTAGATTAAAAATTTGACACAGTTATCGGAAAGATTCGGTGCTTTTATACAAAAAAGGGGAAACACTGCTTGATTGCTTTCTATCAGAATAACTATACATGGCAATTATATCTACTTACAAATGAAATTGACTTCGTAAATCTGCAGAGCAGAACCTTAGCATGGGCAATTTTCATGATACAAAATAAATAGAAAAACCACTAACGTGTCTTTTATACTCGTACGCAATAGAAGACAAAAAACCTCAAACTGATGCTCGTTGGCTATAAACAGAAAATATTCTTTTCAGGTTAGATATATCTAAATATTAGAAAAAAAAAAGCCAATAAAATATTACCCTACTGTCACAAAAGAAAATCGAACTGAAAGCAAATTCATCGTTCAGTCTCTTGAGTGGCGCCGTATCAACACGTCGCCGACATAAATATGAATGTAATTAATTTGAAATAGGAAAACATGATTTCTGTTTTCCCTTCATTTTGATCAAAATAGCATTAAAATGATTTGAAATAGAATATAACACGTAATTTTGAAGGAGGAAAGGTTCCCCCCCCCCCTATACATGAATAAATGCAATTTTGAATGTAATTGTATTGCACAATGATAAAGCAACATAAGCCCCAGGTTATGCACGGTTCCCATGTAAATTACCGAAAAAAGCACAAATTAATCGGCTACATATACCTGAAACAATAAATAAGTAAAACAGGATATAATTTAAAATGCAATGCTTAAAAAAAATTAAAAGCGCCATTCAATTCCAAACCAATTTAATAGTCACGCCTATCATTTTATGCTTTTACGCATAAAAACGAGCCCATGAATATGTAAGAAAGTTTCATGTTGTTCAGGAGGTAAAAATATTTTTTAGAACAACTTCAAACGGAATTACGTTTCATGGAAATTTCAATTGTATTTATTAGATTTGCTTTGAACAAAGAATAATCGGTCAAGTGCGAGTTTCACTCGCGTACAAAAAGTTCCGTACAATAAATTTAAGCGTTGACTTTGTAAAAAACTTGCCACTGTTCTATTAAACATTTATCAATAATTGAATTCAATTGGAATGAAAAAGGGTGACTATTTATCGTTATGATTCGCCTTACCTAAAACAAAGACCTTGTACAAAGTTTAAAGTTGACATTGTGACAAATGCGCCTTGAAAGGATGTTGCAAAGTTGCATCGCCGCCTTGATCTGTGATGCCTTTATCTAGAAAGGTTATTAATTAATATCTGCTAATTATCCAATATCCTTTTTGAAAATTATTATCAGCAATCCTTGGATGATTTCGTGACGATGAGTACCTCGAACTCCCCTAATTTCCTCACTGAGCGCACGCAAAGTAAAGTTTATGTATAACGGAAAAGTGCGATTTTCTGAAAAACTATATGACCTAGGACAGGGTTGGCGAACCTATGGCACGCGTGCTAGAGTTGGCACGTAAGACAATTTCTCTGGCACGCGAAAAAATAAATTTTATAATTATTATACAGACGAAATTTAATTTCTATTATAATGAATAAAATTTTGTTTCATACGGACAGACTATCACAAATAAAGCAATTATTTTTGCATGAAAAGAATTTTCTTTTCTTGCGATGTTATGCAGCGTTTGCGACATGTATTTTGCCCTTCTGTATGATTTTTATAATGCTGTACTTTTCAAATTAATTTTTTTAGACAGTCCCTTCAGTAAGATGGCAAATGGATCCAATTTATAAAACTATCAAAATATGAATCAGGTATAAAGCATTCTCCATCGAACATACAACAGTAAAAATCTCATCAATAATTTATTGATACAATGCTTAATGCAACTTGGATAATCATAACTAGATGCATAAATAATAAGGTCGAAAATTTCTAAAATAAAATTTCGTATTTTTATTTCCTTATCATAGTGAAAATTATTACATAAATGAATCATATTTACGAATTAAAATTTTAATTTAATGGTTTATTCAAATATGCAGAGAAATAGCATCTGATTTTTTAACTAGCGTTTTGTATAAACATCGTACTTTGCAAAATTATTTTATGTCAAAATGTGGCACGTTACACCATTGATAGATATTGTTGGTGAATTTTTGGCACGCGCACGTAAAAAGGTTCGCCGATCCTGACCTAGGATAATGCTGCTTACTTGCTTAATGACAAAATTATTTTGCGTTTGCGTATTCGGGATAGAACATAATACAGTGAAACATCTCTGTAAGGGCTACATACCGTTCCATCGAAAATTGGCCCTTATGAGGTGTGGCCCTTGAATAGGGGTGACAAAAAAAACAACTAAAATAAGGAAATCACAACCTATGTAGGTGAAAAAACTGTTTATTAACATTTTCAAACTCTATATATATGATTGAAAACATTTTCTATTGAATTTTGTTTACTTTTCATAATTTTTTCACAGACAATTTTGGTTTCTCATGATTTTTTTACTTTATGGAACAAATTACTTAAATTTGCATAATTTATTAATGCCTTAGAATGAGATATTAGTTCATTTATTTATCCTAGCGTTTTTACACACAAGTGCAAAAATTGTGCTTCAATATGCATTCACAGTTTTAGTAAATGTGGAATCAGTTTTTCTAGATAACCTGTTATCCTTTGTGGGCCCACAACAAAGGGTCAAATTTTCCCTCCAACCCAACCCCTACAGGTTGAAAGGTCTAACAAAGTGTGAGGAACACATGTTTGTCGTCCTTCATTGTGTTTCTAAATCACCCCCATCTCCCCCTGCCTTCTTTGTTGCAAGTGCAGTTGTCTGCTGAACTCTTACCTTTTGGTTCAGAAATTCAATACACCTGTTTAAGATTTAAGGCACATGTGAAAAAAATGGCCTTTATGAGGGGTAGGTGCGGCCCTTAATAGAAGTAAATTTAGCATTATGTCTATGGGAAAAATTTTCGTTCCTAAAAATATTGGCCCTTAATAGAGGTGGCCTTTGAATAGGGGTGGCGTTTAAAAGAAGTTTCACTGTATTAATTTTCAGCAAAAAAAAAAAAAAAAAAAAATTATAATTGAAAGCAAAAAGATAAAAAAATCCGAAAAAGAAGGAAGGGTTAAGCATGTGACAAGATAAAGTTACGTTTTGACTATTATATAAGCAGCATAGCGGTTCTATATTTGCTAATATAAAACCAATCGTTCTAGGACGGGGGAAACATTTAAAAATGCACCCCTAATTATGATTTACGTGTGGTAATTGTTTAAATCGCATCTTACAATAAAAAAATTATAATTCGCTCCGTAATTAGAGAAATTTTTTTTCTACCTTTATGTATATTTACCGTATTACGAGCACCCCTTTCCTTGTGTCATGGTGCTACCATTAATTATTTGAACACATTTATATTTCTTAATTAAAGTTTGTTTGAACTGCTTTAAGTACAAATATAAATAAAGACTAACGCTAAAAAATTCGGGGAGAGATGGTAAAAGCTAATTTCTTAGGAGGTATGCCATTGTGGTGGGAGGTAGCAAGCAGCTGAAGCACCCATTTTTTAGGGATGTCCGTTATTTGGTAGGCGGAAAAAAGCGCACCGGAAAAAAGCGCACGGAAAAAAGCGCACCGGAAAAAAGCGCACCGGAAAAAAGCGCACCCGGAAAAAAGCGCCCCGGAAAAAAGCGCACCCGGAAAAAAGCGCCCCGGAAAAAAGCGCCCCGGAAAAAAGCGCACCTTTTTACAAATCACATATTAAATAAGTCTGATAATAATACACAGGGTTAACCTCAGAATATAAACACCAGATTGAGATGACTTTTTGAAATCTGGCGTCTTGCTCCCTCGGTACGGAGAGGCTGGGGGGGGGGGGGGGGTCTTTAAAAGGTATCTCAAAACCTGCATTGCCTCGATGATGATAAAATTTTGTAAGGTACGCAGAATTAGAATATAAACATCAGGTACTTATATATACAGTGAAACCTCCCTGTGTGACCATCTCCATTAAGCGACCACCTCCATTAAGCGACCACCTCCATTAAGCGACCACCTCCCTGTGTGACCACCTCCCTGAACGGCCAGTTTTTCATGGAACGAAATTTATTTCCCATAGGTTCAATACTAATTTTACCTCCATTCAGAGACCATTCCAGTTGAACTCCCTCCATAAGCGACCAATTTTTTTAAAAGAAAATGAAACAGATTTTGTAAGGTATGCAGAATCAGAATATAAACATCAGGTACTTATATATATACGGTGAAGCCTCCCTGTGTGACCACCTCCATTAAGAGACCACCTCCCTGAACGACCATTTTTTTCATGGAACGAAATTTATTCCCATAGGCTCATTACTAATTTTACCTCCATTCAGAGACCATCCCAGTTGAACTCCCTCCATGAGCGACCAATTTTTTTTGAAGAAAATGAAACAGATTTTCTAAGGTACGCAGAATCAGAATATAAACATCAGGTACTTATATATACGGTGAAACCTCCCTGTGTGACCACCTCCATTAAGTGACCACCTCCCTGTGTGACCACCTCCCTGAACGGCCAGTTTTTCATGGAACAAAATTTATTTCCCATAGGTTCAATACTAATTTTACCTCCACTCAGAGACCATCCCAGTTGAACTCCCTCCATGAGCGACCGATTTTTTAAAAAGAAAATGAAAGAAATTCCGTTTTTTCCAGGTCGCTTGAAGAAGGTTTTATTAAGAAAATAATTCCGGAGAGCGCATTATCCATCAAGCTGTGGGGGGGGGGGGGGGGGGGTGCTTTAAAAGGTATCTCAAAACCTGCATTGCTTAGATGATAAAATTTTGTAAGGTACGCAGAATCAGAATTTAAACATAAGGTGTTTATATATACAGTGAAACCTCCCTGTGTGACCACCTCCATTAAGCGACCACCTCCCTGAACGACCATTTTTTCATGGAACGAAATTTATTCCCATAGGCTCATTACTAATTTTACCTCCATTCAGAGACCATCCCAGTTGAACTCCCTCCATGAGCGACCAATTTTTTTTGAAGAAAATGAAACAGATTTTCTAAGGTACGCAGAGTCAGAATATAAATATCAGGTAATTATATATACAGTGAAACCTCCCTGTGTGACCACCTCCATTAAGCAACCACCTCCCTGAACGACCATTTTTTCATGGAACGAAATTTATTCCCATAAGCTCATTACTAATTTTTTTACCTCCATTCAGAGACCATCCCTGTTGAACTCCCTCCTTGAGCGACCAATTTTTTTTTTTTAAATGAAAGAAATTCCGTTTTTTCCAGGTCGATTGAAGAAGGTTTTATTAAGAAAATAATTCCGGAGAGCGCATTATTCATCAGGTGGTGGGGGGGGGGGGGGGGGCTTTAAAAGGTATCTCAAAACCTGCATTGCCTCGATGATAAAATTTTGTATGGTACGCAGAATCAGAATATAAACATCAGGTACTTACATATACATTGAAACCTCCCTTTGTGACCACCTCCCTGAACGACCAGTTTTACATGGAACGAAATTTATTCCCATAGGCTCAATACTAATTTTACCTCCATTTAGAGACATCCCAGTTGAACTCCCTCCATGAGCGACCAATTTTTTTAAAAAGCAAATGAAACAAATTCCGTTTTTTCCAGGTCGCTTGAAGAAGGTTTTATTAAGAAAATAATTCCGGAGAGCGCATTATTCATCAAACTTCTAAACTAACAAGGGAACCACTTTTGGTGTTGCTCGCACCTAGCATTGACACCTGGTGCATTTTAAAGCCCTATATTGCGAAGTTTGAGAATCGATAAAATTTTTCTGTTAAAATAATATTTCTTGGTTTTACAGCAGCATAACTTTCTGAAAATGCAATTTTCGAGACCACTTATCGGACTATTAACATTGAATTTTTTTAAAGAAACGCATTTAAAAATACAAATTAGTTAATAATAAGTATAAAATGTTGAAAAAAGTTTAAAAATTCCTTCAAGAAACCACGAATTTGACTTTGAAAAATTGCAACATTATATTCATATTTTTTGGCGGGGAAAAGTTGGTGGGTTTCTTTTAGAAGTAGAGATTTCCGGCAACCCTAGCCAAATGTCATAGCTTTTGTATTACGTGAGGAGTGGTTTTTGGACTTCAGTAGAAATTGTTATGTCACAGTAATTTTTATAAATTGTGTAAAAATATTAATTTACTTTATGATTACCTTATGATTACCAAAGGACTATTTAATACAGTAACATTTCATTTTAAAAATTCGAAACTTTATTCCATTCGATTTCAAAAGAAAATGGTTTGTTTATTTCGTATTTCACTCAAAAATAGTTTCAACGATCTTGAAAGCTTTTATAGAAATATACTTACTATTTATATATTTATCGTCTGCATAGAAAAAAAAAAATCCTAATTCATGATTCTTATGCAATCAATTATCAAACAAATCGCAATCTGATATAATTCTAAAATGTACGTACTTACTCTCAGGATAAAGTGGGTGGAAAAATTGTAGCTCCATATTTGGCGACTTAACTCACTTTTGGCGTGAAATAAACAAATAAAAATGTAATAATAAAAAATTAAAAGTATAAAAAAGGATATAAAATATTATTTTAACAAAGAAATTTGATCGGTTCTCTAACTTTTATGCATAGGGCTACAAAATGCACCAGGTCTCGATCCTAGGTGCGAGCAACACCAAAAGTGGTTCCCTTGTAAGTTTAGATTATTTTTAATTCCGGTAACCTTTAAATGTTTAAACCCCTTTGTGCCTTTTTAGGCAATGAATTTAACTCTGATGACAAATTAGGAATGACAGTCGATAAACTCCCTTGCCGATAAACTTCGGCAAAGTCGATAAACTTCTGTCAGGAAACTCTCAAAGAAATAGATAAATTAATGATATAGACATTATTTGTTTCCGTCCAAAAACATTGCATTTATTTACTGAACTTCGAAAAGAAATAAAAGTTATAAAATATAAAACCGTAAAATCAAAGCAAAGGTCAATGTATTCATTTTTTAAACTCCACAGTAATTAACTTATGTAATTAACTTTTGTTTTGATACTTAAAGTTTTATATTTTTTCCTAATGTGAAAATTAAATTTTAGTAACGTTAATTGTTACCTTTTTTCAACAATTAAAATCTAGATTTAAACAGGACCTCCATTAAGAGGCCAACTCTCGGAGCGACCCATTTTTATTGAAACGGAACGTGGACGCTTTTGGGAGGCTTTACTGTATGCATATATATATATTTAGTCTCCCTTATCCTTCTGGAGTACGGCTGTGTGTGTGTGTGTAAGGGGGGGGGGGGGGTAATCTACAAAATTCGAATCTATTACGGTTTTAGACGATAAAATTTTGGATCATGATAAAATCAGGATGTTTTCTAAGTATATAAACATCTAATTGGATGAATTTCTTTTAATTTGGCCCTTTCCCTTCTACTTGGCGGGAGTGGGGGGGGGGGGGGATTACAAAAATCTACGATTACCTTCCTCATAAAACTGTATTCTGTAACTGTATTCGTAATCATTAACATTTTATATAACCCCCCCCCCCCCTCCACACACACACACACACACACACACACACTAAATCTGATAAAAAAAACTTAATATAAGACCCCCAGTGATCAAATTGTCACAACGGTTTGTTCTTTTAAGGGCTCAAATCTGCTCAAATCCAAAGGGGCAACTTTCTGACATAAATTTTAATTTATTTTTGTTCGAAAATGCAGGAAACTGGCAGGGGTTGTTGTTCAGAAACTATGTAATTGAGCTGTTTTTCCATTTTTTTTTTTTTTTTTTTTTTTTTTTTGCAAATGCAATAGATCTTTCAGAAAATAATGTTCAAAACACTAACTTTCACTGTATTTTCAAAAAACTATTCTGCCTTTACCGAAAAATGGATCTGGATTACACAGTTTCTGCATAAGAGAACTTGACAATTTTTGTGAACAAAATAAAGTGAAAAATATATCAGAAAGCCGGTAGTTTGGATTTGAAAACAGACTTAAAAGCAAAAATTGCATTTTAATACATAAATTTGGAAACTTTTATTAACATTTGTTTCAGAGTGATATTATTTTTTATCTATTTTAAGTGACATCTATTTCGGGATTAAAACTTATGAAATACAAAATATTTCTAATGTAAAAAAAAAAAAAAAAAAAAAAAAAAAAAAAAAAAAACATTAGTTTTTTTTATTCTATCTCCATTAACCTTTAAAAAGTAATGATATCAAAATAGGTTTAATGTTCTCAGCACTTAATCTTATGGCTCTAAGAATGTTATACGCATGGATCTTGAAAATAATATCAAATCTTGAGTGACGCTATGCTATTAATTAATATGTATATATGCATTATTTATTTAATCCTTTTTTTTTCTATTTATAATCGCAGATGCAAATTTATGTTCAATATGAAAAGATGTATAGAAGTTTATTCGCTGATGCGTTTTCATTCGCATCTCTCATAAATTCAAAATATGAGTTTTAAAAGATATGATATTAAAGTTCAAATGACGTCTTCCTTGATGTGACATTAAAAGGTTTGTTTTAAGATTCAATTTAAATTATTTTTGGTTTTTTCTTCTACTATATATTTACACAACCAGTTTTCTTTTCTAGAAAAAATAAAATCTTGTGCCCATAGGCGTAGAGTTATATGGGCCGTGGGGTCCTCCCCACCCCCTCTCCAACATTTTTTTAAGATGGGATACATTTTTTTTGCCACTTGATATAGAAAAAAAAATCAGATTTTGCAATTTATAACAATTTATAAAATTTAATTTATAATATTTTCAGTAGATAATTTTCTTGAAATTCAATTTTCTTTCTCTGTTTACTTTTATTCTTTGTAAACATATAGAACAAACTAGGGCAACTTTTAGCATGGCGTTTATTTTCGCAATTTTAAAGCTTCGCGAGTCTGATAACAGCTGTTGCTAAGGCATCTTTTTAGTATTTTTACCCTCTTTTCCCGAGACAAAAGAAGGAAAATATCTTTGTTCAATTTCCCTCTTCTGCCTCCAAAACTCATGTACTTAGCAAGTTTTCCAAGAAATTACTAACAAGCACAGGGCCGCCCCCCCCCACTGTTTCGTCCTACTCTTCGGATCTTCCGTATGACATTGACCTTTACCCATTAACCTAGTATCTTTCAAGAGTATTTTGCGTAAGTGACAATAACGAATTATTTTTATATCTTTTCCTCTCCTGCATAAAGTCCCTGTTAAAAGAGACAAAGAAGTTGGTTTTTTTCAAAGGGTCTGTTTTATCGAATATCATAAACTTTTATTTGAACATTATAAGAAGATTTTAGGAAATGTAATATTTAGGAAATGTTCTGAACACTTTAGATCTTCATTTAGTCGAAATTAAGCATAGGGTATGAACTAATAATTAGAATAAAATTTTAAAGAAATGCGCAAAAAAAAAGGGGGGGGGATGCTTAGGGCCCGACTAACAAGTTTCTATGCCCAGGGCACTTTCAATTTTTCGAGCCCCTTTAGAACGGTTGATTTACTAACACTAGTTTTTTTTTTTTTTTTTTTTTTTTTTTACATGTTACACATTTGCCAACTCAAAATATTAAGTTTTTCGGGAAATTGAAAAACAGTTCCAGGAATAAAAATAAAATATTTTCTCTATTATTTATGGAAATGTGTTGTTTTTACCATATACTGAGACATATTTTTGTCATTTCATGTTATTAATATCTCAAATGTCACATTTTTTCACAATTATTTTATTTTTTAATGGAAATTTAGACGAAATTATGAAAAATTTCGTGCCCAGGGCCCATGCGATAGTCAGGGCCTGGGGATGCTTAAAACAGGGCCTTAGTGTCCAAATAAAAATGTGAGGGTGTTGGTCCAGGAAGAAGAGTCCAAAATTCAACTTTAAAACAGTGCACTGAGAAGGCGAGAAAATTAAGGGGGGGAGGGGATGTATGGCGCCCAAGAAGTTCAAGGAGGCCGTACGGGACCATAGAGGGCCCCAAGTCTTATCGTATTTTATGGAAGAAACGCCGTGGCGTTTACGAGTTTGAAAGTTAATTTTTTGTCAAGTGCGGCGTTTACACCATGTACGGCGTTTACGATTTTTTGTTTTTTTCGGGCGCGTAAAATTTGGATAAAATTAAAATTCCTCAAGACTGTTCTCAAGTCCATTGCTCAACAATGCGAAACATTCTGATTCTGCCGATAATGAAAACTGTGACATTTCCGATGATGATACCGAACCATACATACAGAGGTACAAAGAAAATTAACAACTCTTCCACTCGAATATTGACGACTCAGATTTTCCGGGCTTCGAATAGAAACTAAAAAAGGACTAAAGTGTATATGACGTAAAAAGTGTCATAAAAAGCGTGCTAAGTTGCGCCGATCTCTTATGCGTCCCACCCTCTGAATAGTTTTGATACCAATTGACGTCTCCTTAATTTAAAAATTACCTAAAAATGTTTAAAATCAGATTTAAATATTTTAAATAAAATTCTAGAGTATTAAGTTATTAAAAGTGAGGCACCCTTACACTGTTCAGAAAAGTTTCGTTAAAGTTAGGTTAATGAGACACTGTCCACAGAAGAAGCGTTCCCACAGGTGCGGCGTTTACGACGGGTGCGGCGATTACGATATTTTAAAGCTTATCCAGACCAATTTTTAGGAGTGCGGCGCTTTCGACGGGTGCGCCGTTTCTTCCATAAAATACGGTAACTGGAATGCAGAAACGTGAGAATAACTAAATGAAAAAAGGAACCTAAAAATGAAGATCGGATTAAAAGGAAGCAATTTATTAACAATTTGGGGCATAAAAGCCTCAAGGTACCGGGCCCCAGGCGTCGAGGATTTTAACTGGAATGTAGAAGTGGGGTAATAACTAAATGGTGAGATAGACTAAAAAACGAAGATCGGATAAAATGAGGCAAGTTATTAACAATTTAGGGCATAAAAACTTAAAGGGCCTTTAAAAAATTAAAAATCTGTGCCTCAGGTGCATCAGGACCTGTCTTGGACTATCATCCCTTAAATTTTCGGACTTGTACATGCGATACCTTTCGTTAGCCATCGCGAACAGACACACACACACGCACAAAGAGAGAAACTTTCTTTCTTTAGTACAGATTTCATTATTTAAATAGCTTTGCACACATCCTTATGTTATTAAAATTTCTATATTCATGGATTTTTCCTTTTGTACTATTTTCTAAAACTCAATACGTACGTGATAAATTGTTTAAAATGCTCACATTAATTTATTTAATGTGGTTCTCACATTCCCAACTCAACAACGCAAAACTTACTGACGCATTTTCAGTCAAATTTTAAACGGGTATAAAATTGAGAGATCTGACTATTGAAGCGATTTCGTATCGAATAACATTTTCCATTTTTTATAAATAAATTACTTATTACGTAATAAGCTATTCTTGTCATGTGAAAAGTTCACCCCCCCCCCCCCCCCCCCCACCGTTTCTCGTGCTGCCGCATCCGGAAATTTGGTTTGAAACACTTACTTTGACAGTATTTTCTGAAAGACCTTCTACCTGGTATCAAAAAATGGGAAACGCCATTCGATCACGAATGATTCTTCGATCACATAGCTTCTGAATAAGATCACCTGCCAATTTTATGCGTTTCCGAGCAAAAATGAATTCAGTAATGGGTCAGAAAAGTAGTTCCTTTGAATTATCATATTTTGCACAAAATTGACTTTTTTAATTAAAAATGAGAAATTTTAGTATACACGTTTAGAACATTTAATTCATTATCAAGATACGGATTGAACTAGAAAAGTAAATTTTCTGAAATTTTTGAAGTGTTGAATTTTTTTTTTAATCAGTAAAAATTGTTTTTTCGTAATAAAAATTTATCTCACAATTACATTTTCTAACAAAATTAGACTGTTCTGCCCATTACTAGCTTGTCAACTTCGTGCAGACTCCGCTAAAAATATGCTGATTTGTTCTCATTTGAAAACATTACCTGATTGTAGAAGTTTGATTACGAAGCATTTATTTAATAAATTTATCATGTTTTGTACAAAAATTGACTTATTTCAGTCAAACTGAACATTTTTGGCATACACATTTAGAACTTTTAGTTCATTGTCTTTGTTGAACTTATAAAAGTAAATTTTCTGAAAAGTTTGAAAAGGCTACATTTATTTTTATTTTTATTTGTTTAAATGAGGAAAAAATATTTTTTTTGTAATAAAATTTTATTTCACAGTTACATTTTCTAACAAAATTAGGAGGTTAAACGAACTAATTCAAACTCAAACTCAATTTCTTAAAATTGAGTCAAGTTCACGTTCAAATTCAAAAATTTTCAAACGAACTCGTTCAACTCAAACTCATCTATGAAAGTGAGCGAAGTTCACTAAAAACTCGTTTTTTTTTTTTTCTTTTCTTTTTTTTTTTTTTTTTTTTTAAATATATATTAGAAATTTATCGTCCAAATTTACAAAATTTTGTGAACTAATCTTTTGGTTATTCGATGTAACGGTCTTCATGGGCCCGGCCCAATTTTCCTTCTAGACACTCGCTCCGAGCTTGGTTTAGGGATTACTTTTTTCTAGATGTTCAGACCGAGATGGGCAGGGACTGGATTTATTTTCCGGCCCAACACGGGGCTGGACTGCATTCTTCTTGAGGTATGAAGAGGCAGAAATTTTCAGCCCCAGTTTAACCCAGCTCATATGAAGATCATTGAACAGCCACGGTTCTCTCGTATCCATTAAAAATATCAGTAAAATTTGTCCCAGCCCCTTTTTTATATATAATTCTTGATTTCTTTTCACAATTGCATTAATCATAATTTACTTTCCTTTCATTTCGGTTTCGGGTCGGGTTGCTGGTCGCCGAAAATTATTTTGGTGCGTTCGGTCGAGTTGCGTGTTGATTTCAAATGGAATTTTCGGGTTCGAGTCTAGCAGCACTCGACCCGCGCAGGGCTCTATTTCTGATGATCTGAAAAAAAAAAAAAAAAAAAAAAAAAAAAAAGTAAAATTTACTCGTCGTAAGTGGCGCAAAAAAATTAAACACCAAGAAAATCAACAATGAGAAATTTGCGCCCTGAACACCCAGTGGAAGACAATTTTTAACACTTTCCAACAAAGTTGAAAAGTGTTTATGCATTCGGTTTGTCTGGCCGTCAGTCCGTCTGTCTACGCTCTAACTCCCGTAAATATACTCGGATTTTCATGAAATTGTTAAAGGTTATTTAGGGTCACCCAAGCATGTTTGGTATTGTATATGAAGTATGTAGGATTAATCGTTCATTTACAGGGGCACTCAAAAGTATTCTATTACATTATGGTATATGGGGAAAAATCGTTTGCAAGAGTATTTTAATGACATTATGCTTTTTCAAATGTATTGAAACTGATATAAATCACTGAATTTCACTACGATCCTGTTAGAACAGGACATTCATAGCAGTTTTTATTCATTTACAGGGACACATAAAAGAAATCGGTGACAGTACCAGTACTGTCTTTGAGTAATAATTGCTGGAGTGCACGCTTTAAAATTCGGTATGCGCTTTTAAATTTAATTAATTTTTTGCATCTTACCCGTTATATATAAATTCTATACCTCAAATACAGGGCTGCACAAAAGTATTCACGCACCGTTCTCATTATTAGAGGAAATTGCTGAAGGTAAATTTTCAACTGAAGTATATGTAGCTCTTAAGTGAACTAAATTTTGGCTTGCATGTATATGATAATAGATACAAATCTATAAATCATATACAGGGCTGCAATTTGCATAATTTTCCGATTGTGGATGGGAACAGCTGAAATTGGGTTCTGAAATGTATTATGCGTTTCCATAGGGTTGAATTAGACGTAATATTTTAATTTTTAAACAGTGCAGTTTTGTTACATTATTCTGAATGTGTTGGAAAGTGTTTCATAATCTATGCTTGACGCATGATTTTTTCTTACTTGTTAATTATGTTTTTGTTTTCACGTTTAACTGTTTAAAATTTATCTTAAACAGGCACTTCAGGAGGGCAAGTACAGTTCTGAGCGGGTCGGGTTGTAGACCCAACTCGAACCCGAAAATTTCATTTATAGTCAAGTCAGCCCGACCCGAATCCACCAAAGAAATTTCTTCGAATCGCAACCCGACAAAAAAAAATTTCGACGACCCGCAACCGCACATCCGCACCTGATCCGAACGCGAAATTCTTCTACTTGCAACCCGAACCGAACCCGAAATGAAAAGGAAGTAAATTTTGTTTTTTCATTGAAAATAATCTATAATTAAATGTTTAATAAAAATTTTATCTTTTATATAAAGAAATGTACATATCTATATTCTTTAATACTCAAAAACCTATGAATAAGCAAACATCTCAGGATCGTTGAATAGAGTCCTGCATCGGATCGGGTTGTACTTTTTTTTTTTTTTTTTTTTTTGGGGGGGGGGGGGGACGGGGTTACTCTAATTTTTTTTCTGTGGGTTGGGTTCCCTCTAGAATAATTCTTATGGGACAGATTTAAGTTTTTTGCTAATCGGGTTGTTGGGATTTTCTCTAAAAGTTTAGAAGAATTATTTCCCAGAAGAAAATACAGATGTATTTCAGTATGAATGAGTATATATTCAATTACTGCTTCTGAAATAAAATGTACTATATAAGAAATGCAATCGTAGATTATTCTTCTTTTACGGTACATTTAAGAACCATTTTTTTTTTTTCTCTCGTAACATGGAAAATATTATAATTCGTTTTTTACACACAACACATATATAGTGTTTGTGATAGTTTGTGCACGCGTTTATATATTGTATGTGGTATAGATTGTAAGATGTCCAGTATTCAGCGGTAAAAGCGTACAATACAAATATATAATTGTGTTAAAAGTTGAAACGTGTTTGCTAAATAGAGATGTAACGCTTTTTGTGTGTGTCCGCTATGTAGGTCTTATTGCATATAGATTTTTAAACTTTATTTTCGACATTCTTTTGAAAAATCGGATCTATCCGAACCCGACATGCAAGAGTGAAAGCTCAATCTGAAACAGACCCGAACCAGAAGTCAACCTCTAATGCCAAGTCCTTTGAAGCGGTAGAGCCTTCTTTAGTGTTCCTAAAAGCAGAGCCTAGAGGTCTGAACGGGCCGGAATTTCCAGGCCCGGGCCGTATAAAAATCAGTGAAAACAGGTCCGGCACGTGGAAAAATCAATTAAATCAGGCCCGATCCAGCCCGACTCAATTTCTACAAAAAATTCAGATTTTTCTAAACATACAATTATGATTCTTTTAAATAATACTGCATACATATTTATGGGATAATTTTACAGCATATTTTACAATTACTATGTGTTTGCAAGATACACAAAAAATACACGAAAATACACGAGAGCAACATTAGCATTCTTAGGGTCTTAGACGTTTCAACATTCAAACAAGGATTCATTAAAAAATTAATGTAGTTTAGAAAAAAAAAGGAGGGGGGGGGTGGTTAAAAACATGATAACATTTGAAGCTGTATAGTAAAAAGGAGATTTGTTAAACTATTTCTCTGCCATCTATTAAGGCTTTTCTCAAATCCAAAGGAGCTACTTTCTGGTACATTTCTGAATTCATTTCTTTTCAGAAACGCACAAGATTGGCAGGTGTTCTTATTCAGAATCTATGTAATCGAATAACGTTATCCATTTTTGATAAAGGCAATATATCTTTGAGAAAATATACTGTCAAAGTTAAATGTTTGAACCAAATTTCTGGAAGCGATAGCACGGGAAAGGAGAAAAACAAGCAGTCACGTGACAAGAATATCTTATATCTTGATAAGTAATTTATTTATCAAAAATGGAAAACGCTATTCGATTCCAATTCCTTCAATAGTCAGGCCTGTCAATTTTATGTCTTTACAGTTAAAAATAAGTCAGAAAATTTCTCATTGTTGAGCAGTGAATTTGAGAAACACTTTTAGGTATATAATAAAACACACATACTACAATATATATTAAAACACACATACACACATAAATAACGCCTGCATTCATCAGTTAAAGGTATATATAAATATTATACAGACATACATACAATACATACAATAAACCTAACTATAGTGAAAAATTAGCCAGAGCCAGGAATCGAACCCGGGACCACAGTATACAAGACTGCTGCTCTAACCACTGAGCTACTCCGGCCGATATATGGGTCTGTAATTTATTACTAATAAACCATGCTGGGGAAATCACCAGCCATCTATACGACAGCCTTGGATGACCGGACAACGATGAAAAAATTTTACTATTACATCGATCTTATCACTTTTAGGTATATTTCCAAAGATTCCGCTAACATAAGTTCATTATCGCTATTAATATTTTTACAAAACATATTGCCTTCCCTACACATCTTGAGAACAATAAAGCCTAGTTCTAGCCCTGCTCGACTATGCAGCAAAAAAAATGCAAGCTTGATTTCGGCCTGGCACGAGTCTGCTGAAAAAATGAAGCCCGGGCCCTGACACCATGTAACTGTCCGATGCTGATCTCTACGCTGGACATGTTACATTTTTGTATTGATGTTGTCAAACTAGCATCGGCTCGTGACGCACATTTATACTTATTCTCGCGAAAGTCACATTAATTGAAAAGGGCTCATACGGCTTCGATTAAAATTTTTTATATCGGGACGGTAGGCCCGCTTAATTTTTTTTATCGGCCCGGCCCGGTCCGATAGGCCCGTTCAATTTTTTTGCCGGACCGGCCCGTCTATTTTGTTTCTCGGGCCTCGGGCCCTTTCCCTTCATTTTATTCACGAAATATTTATACTTATAATAATCAAAAATAATTATTTAAACTTTCTGGGAAGAATTTAGAATTTCTTAATAATAGTTTCTATAAATGACGCATAAATGCATCAGCATCAGCCTGTATAGATATTTTTTACGTCGATATGTTTAAAAAGTTCTGACAAATATAAAATTATTATTACAGTCTCTTTTTCATGTTTATATTCTTCATTTAAAAAAAAAAAGTTCCTCAGGCTACATAATAGTCTAAGCACATCCGTTTCAAAATACTGGTTCTCCTATATTTCTTTCACCATATCCTATTGTAAACTATATTGATTTTTTAATGAATTTTTATTTGTACGTAAATATCTGAATTATTACTAATATCAATAATCCATTTACACGGCTTGGAGACTAAAAAATCTGAAAAATTCTATACAGGAAAACTTTCTAAGACGGAATCACAAGAGAAAAAAAATCGTTATAGTTAGGTTCATTTTTTAGCAGGATGTCTTTTTTTTTTTTCAAGCGGATTATTACATTTTGCGTTGATCAAGAAATTTTTCATTTTAATTTCAGTTCAATTTAATTTTTTTTAAATATACATTTTAATTCGTAATTTAAGTTATACTAAGTAATTTTAGGACTGGGAAACTGGCTTCAGAAAAAGACCCATTCTTACAAATCCGTTGATCAATGGATACACAAGCTCCCCCCAATAAAATTTACTTGATCGAAGGCTAATTTAGGTCATAGATCATTTGTATTATGAGAAACAATAAACATTAAAATGGGGTCATTAATATTGAATCTGACGAAGGATAACAATATTACTTAACAGTAGAAAAGGAGTATATGCTTTATAGTTTAATGGAAATAATTATCCATCGCGACTTACAGAAAGCCAGTTTGATATGTTTAAGGTAAACGGTAAAAAAATAAATAAATAAATAAATAATAGAAAAAAAAATGAAAAATCTAATTTTTTCTGTGTTGAACCAAATTTCCTAAATTGAAAAAAATAATAAATTTTAAAAAGCGGATTGACAAAGATAATGATTTCCTATTTCATACAAAATATGTATGAATTACTAAGTACCTACAGTTAAAATTATGCTATTAGTAATTTAGATTCGTCAAAATCCATGTTTTACTACTAGCATCGTGTTTCTAATAATAACAAAGTAGATCAACCTTTTACAATTTATAAAGATTTTTTTTTAATTAATTTTAATGCGTGTTTAGTTTTATTTCTGTTACTTAATTTTTAAAAAATGTATATTTAAACTAAAATTTTGATGTTTGGCCTGAAATTTGACAGAATATTCATTTCCAAATCACTATTCGTTACATCCTATTAACCCTCTCGTCACCCTGAGCCTCAAATGAGGCTCCTACTTCGAATTCCAATATTTGAAAGAAAGAAAATATTTTTGTTAATTTCAGTACCTAATAGTGATAGCATATGTCGATACATTTACTATTATTACTTTACTTATGTTTCAACATTTAATAATAATAATATTAATAAAAGTTTTATTAATTATTAGTAAACCGTTGGCGTTTCTTTTAATTCAAACATATGTTTCACTCTTTAAATTTAAAATAGGGCCTCATTTTCCGAATTAGTAATTTGTGATAAAATATAAAAAAATGCTACTAATTTTTTTTATTTATGTTTGTTTAATCTGGTTGTAATACGACATTTTCCAAACGTCTTAAAATATTCTTCCTTAGACTATTTTTATATGAAAAACACGCAACATAACTACATTCGTTAGGTTTCTGTAAAGAACACATTCGTTAAATTTCAGTAAACTGTATCTTCTGTGATTTCGATAGTTACTTTTAATTTTGTTAGCGTAAAAGTAATTTCCCCCAAAATTGGAAAAAAAATCGGTGCCGAGAGGGTTAAGGACCTAGTAAAATTTGGGTTAAAAATGATACTCCGATTACATTAGTCAAGTTCCGAAATAACAATAACTTCTTTTTAAAAAAATCCTATAAATATTATAATTTAATCATACTTAGTTATATTACGTATGTAAAACGACATAAAAAAAAGTGCTTCATATATGATATTTTTAAATATTATTAATCGAATTTGAAAAGGAAATAATTTGGAAATTATATATTATATATTATTTCATATTCATATGCTCATTTATATTATTTCATTAAAGATAATAATAGGAATAGAAATAGAAAGTTTTTTCAATTGTTCTGTGATAAAACACAGTAATAATTATTTATTCTGTGGAGCCATCCACAGCATGTGTTGACCTCTCCCCAAACAAAGACATTATGTTGCTAAGTAAAAAAATATAGTAAACAAAATCAATAAAAATTCTTATCAAGACTTGTTTACAGATATAAGAACATGAGAAATTATTTCCCACACGCAAATTCATGGAACTGACCTCCGCTAACCACATATAACCATTTAGCTTAGGGCCTCCTAGATAATAGCCTTGTTCGGTCTCGGCCACCTATGGTGAATTCGGATTCGCTGATAAGAAAGTACAAAAGCGAGCCCTGCTTTGTACAAAACATTAACAAGACGGTGACAAATGTAAGTGAAAGTCATCCCCCCCATTGCACTTTTCTTCCGTTTTTAAAAGACATTCGAAAAATACCCAGATGTTCGCTAAAAGGAAAAGATTGTAACAAAAATAAGAATTATAATGTGCAGAATTTTTCTTTTCAATTTATTGAATCAGTGTTTCAAATAGATATATTTTTTTCATTTTATCTCTTATTTTTTAAATTTCCTTTTTAATTACATAATTGCTCTGTTTTGAAAAAATTCTCAAGGACAAATGAAACATACAGCAGTAAATTATATAAAACAATGTTAGATCTAACTTTTGTTGTAGCCAAAAATTTTAAGAACTTTATACATTTAAAAAAAATCATTCTTTTCCTGTAGAAGATGTAAGTGAAAAAATAACATAGAGAGAGAGAGGGAGAGAGAGAGAAATGAAAACAATAAAAGGGAAAAAAAATAACTTTCTATGCTTGCCAATGCGAAACTTTTTGACATATCCATGGACGCCTTTTTAAACATAAAAACACGAAATTTTCAATCATTGTTTTAGAAGTGATTTGTAATTCAATAGCATTTTTAAATTCTCGATAAATATATTACATTTTGGGTTATACAGAACCACCCACCAGGCGGAAAAGGGGGGTGGGTGGGAAATATACGTAATTAATTTAGCTAGAAGCTATGACAAATTGATGGAAATAAATAGGAAACGGGGTTCAGTGACGAAACTAGCCTTTTTTGTACCCGGGGCAAACATAGATTTTAGCCCCCTTCCCTCCCGCCTCCGCAAAGTAAATTTACAAAGAGAATTTTAGTAAGTTTCTAATAGCCGACTTGTTTTAAAATTTAAAATATGTAATAAAAAAGTACGTAATACGGAATTACGTAATCAACTTTGTCAAATATTGATACATTAAAACCTTGAAAACGAAATCCAAAGGAACCGAAAAAAATTCCGCTTTATACAGTTTTCGATCTTAGCAGGTATAATTGTTGGTATTTTTTCTGTTGGGAACATGTATTTTTTTCATTTAAGACAGGCTTCCGTAATAGACAGATTTCATTTTCACAGATTTTACGGTAGCTATAGTTAGTACAAATGAGGCGTTTAAAGTCACAGTGATATGAATCACATTGTCTTAAAAGACTACATTAGTCACGGGAAGAATCCAAACTCGCAAGCTAATGTTAAACCTATGGGAACGTTCTTTTCAAATTTCTCGCTTGCATTTTAATATTTTTAAATGATTTTTTCTGTTTGGGATAGCTGAAATTGATCCTTAACCGGATTCGTGTTTACTTTTTCGATTTCGGTCGCTGCTTTTTTTTTATATATATAAAGTTACTTTCACTTTTGGAACCGGTTCCGAAAGTGAAAGTAGCCTCATAAAAAAAGAAAAAAAACTGTAACCAAAACCGAAAACATAGAAACTAACAACATTAGCGATCAACTTCAGCTATTCTAAGAAAAAAAAAATCATTTAAAAATATTAAAATATGCAAGCCATAAATTTGAAAAGAACGCCCCCATAGATTTAACATTAGCAAGCGAGTTTCTTCGCGTGAATAGTGTAGGTTCTTAAGAACTCGAAAAACAATCTTCATTTGGTGCCCTGTTCGTTTTCCGTTCTGGCGCCTTGGGCACATGCCCCTCATGCTCCTCCCCCCCCCCCCTCTAGTTTCGGCCCTGGTGGGGATTCGCAAAATTCGTGGTACAGGAAAGAAAGACTCATGGGCGATTGCTGGGAGCATCTCGGCACGGAATTCATTATTTTTAAAAAGCGAAGGGCGCATTTTTCCGATTTTAAAAAGGACAGAGCGCTGCACCCTACAAAAATGGCCTAGAGCAAACACTATCTATATTCTTTAATAAGTAAAATCCCGAATAGCAGACACTTTGGGATCGTTGAATAACGTCTTGCATCGGATCGAGTTGTATTGTTTTTCGGGACAGGGTTACTCTGATTTCCTTTCTGTAGGTTGACTTCACTCTAAAACAGTGGTTACCAACTTGGGGCGTGCGCCCCACTGGGAGGGGGGGGGGGGCAATTTCAACTTTGTAACTCACCCATTCGCTGCGAGGTTTTTTGGGAAAGTAATCTTTAAGAATAAAAATAAGTCATGTATTCAAAATTAATAATAATGATTTTTTTCCCCAAGATGTTCCGAATCAAAAGCTTAAAATAAAACTAACACCAGAATAATTACATGAACAAACTTTACAACTATTTTTAAACCCTTTTTAATATTTAATTTTTTGGGGGGGGAGGGAAGCGAGAGGGTTAATGATCTAATTTACAATTTTTCAACTTTTTCGATTATTTATGAAATGAGCTTTGTATATCTATTTACTCTGCTGTATGCAACATGGAGAAACTTTTATACATAAAACTACTTAAAAGTATATCTAAATTTTACTGTTTTGAACTTATTTAAACGAAAAAAATATTTGGAATATCTAAACGTGGTACTATAAACTTTATAAATCTTAATGCTTCTTGTGTATTTTGTTATTCATAGAAAAAATTGTACGTTTATTGTTATCAATTTTAATGCTAAATGTGAGTCTCTCCAGCATTTTGTGCAGATAAAAATGCGGACCGTATAACACTTTTGTTAAATATTTAGGTAAGTTGGAAAGGCAAAACAAAACTCTTTTGTGCATAAAAGTGAAGATGTATCGCCTCATTTGTAGAATTTTGTTAAAAACACATTTATGATAAAAAATTCATAATTTGATAAGATAAAAAAATGCGAAATGAATAATTGTTAAGGCTGCTTTAGGCTTCCTTCAGGTTAATAGACTTCATTTTAAAATGATAAGATATATCTGTTACAGAATTTGTGTGTCGGAAAACGGAGGGGGGCCATCGCGACTTAACAGATGCTTCGGTGGGGCGTGGCCAATAAAACGTTAGGAACCACTGCTCTAGAATAATTCTTATGGGACGTACACATTCTACTACATTTCTTTCTATTTATCCCATTGTAAACTATATTGATTTTTTAATGGATTTCTATTTGTATGTAAATATCTGAATTATTATCAATACCATTAATCCATTTACACGGCTTGAAGACTTAAAAATCTGAAAAATTCTACATCGAAAAACCTTCTAACACGGAATCACATAGGAGAGGGAAAAAATCGTTATAGTTAAGTTCCTTTTTCTCCAGGTCTGCGGTCTCTTGCAAATGTATTATTTATTTTCAAACGGATTATATATCCAATTTGAAGATCCAGATCCACCGATAAAGAAATTTTTCCGTTTAAAACAGGAACTCATCATACACAGATTCTTATAACATGTTTTACAGTACTGTATCCCCACCTCTAGAAATGTATATGTACTACTATTCTTTAAGGAGAATGTTAATTGTAGAATAATGGTAATTTAAAAATATATGTATTTTCGGAAAAAATTGTTAACCCAAGGTATAGGTTGTTCCTTAAGGCTGTTCTTAACTGCTCTGCTCAACAAGCGCAAAATGTTTTGACACATTTACAAATTCATTTTTTAACGGAAAGGTATAAAACTGGAAAGCCTGGCCATGGAAACGATTTGGAATAGAACTGTTTTTTCCATTTTTTGATCAATCAATTACCTATTGAGTTATAAGCGTTTTTGATCACGTGACAAACACGTTTTTCGCCCGCTCTTGAGTGCTCTTTCTTCCTTCGCGCGGAAATTCGGTTCCAAACGCAAACTTTAACATTATTTTCTGAAAGATCTATTGCATTTGCAAAAAAAATGGAAAAACAGCTCCATTACATAGTTTCTGAACAACAACACCAGCCAGTTTCATGCATTTTCGAAAAAAAATAAATTAAAATTTATGTCAGAAAGTTGGTCCTTTGGATTTGAGAACACCCTTAAAAGACCAAACCGTTGTGACAATTTGATGACTGGTTATAACAATTTAAAATTCTCGGGTCTTATATTCAATTTTTTATAAAATTTAGTGTGTGTGTGTGTGGGGGGGGGGGCAATAATATAAAATGATAATGGACTCTTGTACAGTTTTATGAGGAAGGTAATCGTAGATTTTTGTAACCCCCCCCCCCCCCCCTGCCAAGGAGGAGGGTAAGGGCCAAATTAAAAGAAACTCATCCAATTGGATGTTTATATACTTAGAAAACATCCTGATTTTATACTGTTCCAAAATTTTATCGTCTAATAGATTCGGATTTTGTAGATTCCACCCCTACACACAAACGGCCGTACTCCGGAAGGATAAGGGAGGCTAAATATATATATACACACACAGTAAAACCTCCCTAAAGCGACCACGTTCCGTTCCAATAAAAATGGGTCGCTCCGAGAGGTGGCCTGTTAATGGAGGTCCTGTTTAAATCTAGATTTTAATTGTTGAAAAAAGGTAACAATTAACGTTACTAAAATTTAATTTTCACATTAGGAAAAAATATAAAACTTTAAGTATCAAAACGAAAGTTAATTACATAAGTTAATTACTGTAGAGTTTAAAAAATGAATACATTGACCTTTGCTTTGATTTTACAGTTTTATATTTTATAACTTTTATTTCTTTTCGAAGTTCAGTAAATAAATGCAATTTTTTTGGACGGAAACAAATAATGACGATATCATTAATTTATCTATTTCTTTGAGAGTTTCCTGACAGAATAGTGCAAGGGAGTTTATTGAACGTCATTCCTAATTTGTCATCAGAGTTAAATTCATTGCCTAAAGAAGCACAAAGAAGTTTAAACATTTAAAGGTTACCGGAATTAAAAAAAATCTAAACTTAGTTTATAAGTTTGATGAAAAATGCACTCTCCGGAATTATTTTCTTAATAAAACCTTCTTCAAGCGACCTGGAAAAAACGGAATTTGTTTCATTTTCTTTAAAAAAAATTGGTCGCTCATGGAGGGAATTCAACTGGGTTGATCTCTGAATGGAGGTAAAATTAGTATTGAGCCTATGGGAATAAATTTCGTTCCATGAAAAAAATGGTCGCTCAGGGAGGTGGTCGCTTAATGGAGGTGGTCATACAGGGAGGTTTCACCGTATATATATAAGTACCTGATGTTTATATTCTGATTCTGCATACCTTACAAAATCTGTTTCATTTTCTTTTAAAAATTGGTCGCTTATGGAGGGAGTTCAACTGGGATGGTCTCTGAATGGAGGTAAAATTAGTATTGAGACTATGGGAATAAATTTCGTTCCATGAAAAAATGGTCGTTCAGGGAGGTGGTCGCTTAATGGAGGTGGTCACACAGGGAGGTTTCACTGTATATATATAAGTACCTGTTGTTTATATTCTGATTCTGCATACCTTACAAAATCTGTTTCATTTTCTTTAAAAAAAATTGGTCGCTTATGGAGGGAGTTCAACTGGGATGGTCTCTGAATGGAGATAAAATTAGTATTGAGACTATGGGAATAAATTTCGTTCTATGAAAAAATGGTCGTTCAGGGAGGTGGTCTCTTAATGGAGGTGGTCACACAGGGAGGTTTCACTGTATATATATAAGTACCTGTTGTTTATATTCTGATTCTGCATACCTTACAAAATCTGTTTCATTTTCTTTTAAAAAAATTGGTCGCTTATGGAGGGAGTTTAACTGGAATGGTCTCTGAATGGAGGTAAAATTAGTATTGAGACTATGGGAATAAATTTCGTTCCATGAAAAAATGGTCGTTCAGGGAGGTGGTCGCTTAATGGAGGTGGTCACACAGGGAGGTTTCACTGTATATATAAGTACCTGATGTTTATATTCTGATTCTGCATACCTTACAAAATTTTATCGTCATCGAGGCAATGCAGGTTTTGAGATACCTTTTAAAGACCCCCCCCCCCCCCAGCCTCTCCGTACCGAGGGAGCAAGACGCCAGATTTCAAAAAGTCATCTCAATCTGGTGTTTATATTCTGAGGTTAACCCTGTGTATTATTATCAGACTTATTTAATATGTGATTTGTAAAAAGGTGCGCTTTTTTCCGGGGCGCTTTTTTCCGGGGGCGCTTTTTTCCGGGGCGCTTTTTTCCGGGTGCGCTTTTTTCCGGGGCGCTTTTTTCCGGGGCGCTTTTTTCCGTGCGCTTTTTTCCGGTGCGCTTTTTTCCGTGATCCGGGGTAAAATTAGTATTGAGCCTATGGGAATAAATTTCGTTCCATGAAAAAAATGGTCGTTCAGAAAGATGCGCTTTTTTCCGCCTACCAATCGGACTGTGTGTTTCGTTTTATTGCAAACGCATTAGATCTTACAGAAAATATTGTCAAAGTTTTAAAGTGTCAGAAACAGTTTCAAAATGGGCGTTTTGAACCGAATTTCCTCGCGAAAGAAGAATAACCACTCAAGGAAGGGTGAAAAACGTCTTTGTCACGTGGTCAAAATCGCTTATAACTCAATAGGTAATTTAATAATCAAAAAAGGGAAACACACACTTCGGTTGCAAATTACTTCCATAGCCAGGGCTTCTAATTTTATATCTTTCCGTTAAAAAATGAATTTGTAAATATGTCAAAACGTTTTACACTTGTTGAGTAGGGCAGTTGTGCCTTAATAAAATTTCTGGTGCGAAATGTATTAATTAAACCTAAATTAACCTACATATTACGAAAAATTAGTGGGACGTCTGGTTTTTCAGATCATTCTAGAGGGGAATTTGCATTCTGAATAATAATGCGCAGCGCAGAGGATGTTTTGATTTTTTTTTTTTTTTCACCCACCCACAGAGCTTGTCCGGTCGGCAAAATCTTTCATGGTAATGAACTCCCATATTTTTTTTAATCTGTCAACAATTCCTGTGCACTATCTTTCATGTCTTTCATTCCAGATGTACCCACCTGCAATGGACAAAAGTGTGAAACCAAACACTGGCAGAAATCCAGAGGAAACAGTGGTACACAGCAGTTTTGTAAATTTATGAGCCTAAACTCCACACATCTGGAAAATGGATGGAAAATGCAATTAAAAAAAGCCTCCTTCCCCCCGTTTCTTTTGCAGGAATTCCAGACACACAAGGAGCGGTAACGTTCATGTAAGCTGTAGAATGGCCAAAGGTCAAAGGGTACTGAGATAAGGAACAAGCCGAAAATAATGTAAAAAAAGTCACAGGATTCCAAGGAAGGAAAGTATGTATGCAGATGGCAGATGGCCCTGTCAAGAGGAAAATAAATTCTCAAGTTCCCTGCTCAACAAATGCAAAACTTTCAGACACATTTTCAGATTGATTTTTAACCCTATATGCTCCGACGATACTAAGTAGCAAAAAAAAAAAAAAAATGTTAAATTTATTAAGGCTGTTCTTAACTGCTCTGGTCAACGAGCGCAAAACTTTGACACATTTGCAAATTCATTTTTTAACGAAAAGATATAAAATTGGAAAGCCTGGCCATTGAAGCGATTTGGAATTGAACTGCTTTTTCAATTTTTTGATCAATCAATTACCCATTGAGCTATAAGCAATTTCGATCACGTGACAAACCCGTCTTTCGCCCGCTCTTGAGTGATTTTTCTACTTTCGCGCGGAAATTCGGTTCAAAACGTTCATTTTGACACTATTTTCTGAAAGATCTATAGGGTTTGCAAGGAAAACAGCTCGCTGACATAGTTTCTGAACAAAAACACCAGCTAGTTTCATGCATTTTCGAACAAAAATAAATTAAAACTTATGTCAGGAAGTTGCCCTTTTTGATTTGAGAACAGCCTTAAGACTTTGTCCTCAACCGCTCTCCTCAAAAAGCGCAAAACGTTTTGAAACATTTACAAATTCATTTTTTACCGGAAAGGTATAAAATTGGAAGGCCTGACTATGGAAGCTTATTTGGAATCGAACTGTGTTTTCCATTTTTGGATAAACAAATTATCTATTGCGTTATAAGCGATTTTGATCGCCTGACAAAGACGTTTTTAACCCTTTCTTGAGTGGTTATTCTTCTTTCGCGCGGAAATTCGATTCAAAACGCCCACTTTCACACTATTTTCTGAAAGGTCTATTGCGTTTGGAAAAAACAGCTCGATTACATAATTTCTGAACAACACCTGCTAGTTTCATGCATTTCTGAACAAAAATAAATTAAAACTTATGTCATAAAGTTGCCCTTTTGGATTTGAGAACAACCTCAAAAATAAATTAAAACTTGTCTTTATGACATAAATTTTAATTTAATTTTATTCGGAAGTGCATGAAACTAGCAGGTGTTGTTGTTCAGAAACTTTGTGATCGAACTATTTTTTCAGTTTTTTTTGCAAACGCAATAGATCTTTCAGAAAATAGTGTTAAAGTGGTGGTTTAGAACCGAATTTCCGTGCGAAAGAAGAATAACCAGTCGGCGAAGGCTGAAAAACGTCTTTGTCACGTGATCAAAATCGCTTATAACTAAATATTTCATTTATTTATCAAAAAATGGAAAACATAGTTCGATTCCAAATCGCTTCCATGGACAGGTTTTCCAATTTTATATCTTTCCGTTAAAAAATTAATTTTTAAATATGTCAAAGCATTTTGCGCTTGTTGAGCAGAGCAGTTGAGCCTTAAAGAAAATGCAATATAAAATTTATTTAAGGCTGTTCTCAACTGCTCTGCTCATCAAACGCAAAAAGTTTTGGCACATTTACAAATTGATTTTTTAACGGAAAGATATAAAATTGGAAGGCCTGACTATGGAAACGATTTGGAATCGAGCTGTGCTTTCCATTTTTTAATCAATATATTAACCTATCGAGTTATAAGCGATTTTGATCATGTCACAAAGACGTTTGTCATCCTTCCTTGAGTGGTTATTCTTCTTTCGCGCTCGCGTGGAAATTCGGTTCAAAACGCCCAGTTTGACGCTATTTTCTGAAAGATCTATTGCGCTTGAAAAAAAAAAAAAAAAAACGGAAAACACAGTTCGATTACATAGTTTCTGTATTTCCGAACAAAAATAAAATAAAATTTATGTCAGAAAGTTGCCCCTTTGGATTTGAGAACACCCTTAAAAGAACAAACTGTTGCAGGGTCGGACTGGGTCAGCGTAAAGGGCGCAGACCTTGGATTTTCAGAGGGCGCAAAAATTTTAACGAACTCAAGTCAATTTTACTTGTTTGTGTTGTATCTGGCTTGACAAGGATTAACACACTCGCATAGCACCAAGTAAGTGATAATGGCTTAAATTATATCTTTAACTCTAGATAAAAGACTTCGTTATATTCTCCGTGCATGTTTAAAGTTCCATCAATACTACACAATACTACGCAATTTTTTAAAACATATCATATAACATCTAAAAGCTCCAGCAAGTTGAACACAGTAGTAGATTACTGATATCAAGACTAGAGCTTTCTTAATTTCTTCTATCGATAGACACCTTGCAGAAAAAAAAAAAAAATGATCGCCCCTACCAATTTTCCTGAAAATCACTGTATAAAAAAGACAGAGGATTCCAATTGATTAGGAATAATATTTACTATTAAATGATTTTCATAAATTTTGCTTTGGAGGCTGTCAACATATTAAAAAATACACGGACGTTCATTTTTCAAATGGTAACATCCACTTTTGACACCCTGTTTGAGCTCCTTGCTAGCCAGGAAAGAGATATAGCTTATATGCTTTTCTTAAATCTTAATACTGTTATAAAACAAAATGTATTAGGGATTTATCCTTAAATTTCGGAAACTAAATTGAAGATCTTACAAGAAAAAGTACCAAAAACTCACAACTAGTCACTAGTAAAATTTTACAGGAATAATAATTTTATTAAAAACTTTCTTTACATTAAACAAAATTCTACAAAATATTTCTGGTAAGTTTCTACGATTTTTTTTTGGCTCCTATGATAACGGAATATGGCCCCTTTAAATTATGGAAAGGAAAAAATTCTCTATATCTCGAAAACTAATTATTCAAATGAGCTGTACGCATCAATGCTTTTAACAATTGTGGTTTGTTCATAATATATATTTAATATGACTTTGTTAATTTTCTAATTAAGAAAAGTTTTTGAATCGAAAAAAAGTCTGCAGTAAGTTGGGTCATTCACTATATCACTAATGAATTAATAAAAAATCAATCAGATAGTTTTTATAAAGTTAAAAATTAAGTTTCTGAAATGGATTTATCTTTAACAACCTCAAATTCAAACCCTTCTAACCCTATCAAGATTTAAGATAATGTATATAAACTATGCCTTTTTCCGGGTTGTCTCGATCCAAGGAAATCAAATAAGGTGTCAAAAATGGGTGTTATTGCTTGAAAATTAAAGGTTGGCACAATCCTTAATAAGTATACGACTTCGGAAACATAATTTATACATAATAATAACTAGTAGATATTATTTTCAGTCGATTTGTACCTACATATATTTTTACGATTATTTTTAGCAGAATTTGTAAGTTGTAAACCACATTTTTTCCCACTCTCACTAAGGATCCTTAGTAAAGCTAACACGATTTTTTACACCAATCGCCAAATAGAGTTGCTGCGGTGCTGACAAGGGCTTCAACCTATTTTTTTAATATATTTCTTCAAAGTAATTAGTTATCAAGCCAGTTTAAAATGTCATAAATTCAATTTCTGTTACAATCTGAGAGAAATTACTTTTTACTATCTACCATTTTATTAATATTAATATTATTAACCAGGTAACATTTTTAAATGTGGTATCTGCATATATCTCCTTCAACACACACAAGAAATATTCAGTATGCAAACTTCGTTTAAAAAATATTTATGTTTAGAACAAAAATGTACTTTCCGTTTGGAAATAGAAATTTTGAAAACTAAATCTCAGGCTTCTATTGTTTTTTTTATAAAAGTACCACGTATTATAGGCATAAGGCTATTTGAATGTGAAAATAATTGGTATTTTTTATTCTTAAAAAATTACTATTATGCGTCCATAAAGAGCTGAATTGATATCGCGTTGTGAAAAAGTTTCTACAGGAAAAGTACACCCTAAAAAATTCCTTTGTTAGTCTAAAATCTCTAAAACAATTTAGTAATTTTACTATTCTCAGCACACTGTTCCCACGATTTGCAAAACTTTTATCATTGTTAGAGATCAAGGGAAATATTTAAGTTTCCGTACTTGAGTGAAGTGGCCCAGGGATTGTATTCATGCAGGATACATAGCCAGTATTTTATAACCGACTACAAAAAAAGGAGGAAGTTCTCATTTCGACGCATATATATATATATATATATATATATATATATATTATGTATTTTCACTGATTACTCCTAAACTATGCGCGAGATTACTATCCGAAAATGATGACAGATTTTGTGAATGAGAAACCTCTGTCCGTGAGATCCCACAGCTTGCAGGATTGCAATCCAAAAGTATCACCAACTTTGTATTCCCCGAAAAGAAAGATCATGTTTTCCAATCAAAAACAAAATCCATACAAAAAGTTTTTTGCCTTCTGATAGTCTCTCTTTTTTTTCTGTCAAGTTGCTTTCAAAAAGCAAAATTATATGTGCATTCAGGGGCGGCTATAAGGAAAGGGGCGCAGAGTACTCAAAGAAAAGGACTGAAAATTTGCAAAATACTGGTTAAAATCTAAAAGATATCATTTAAAGAAGCGATTAAAAAAAATTCGTCCAAGGCGCAATGGCTACTAAAGCACTCGTTGGGTGCATATTTTCTCTTACAATCGCATGCAAAGATGTCCGTTTCGGTTTCCGTCCTGAAATTGCTACGATATATCTTTAATTGTGATAATAAAGAAATAGCTCTCTTGTGCTATCAATTAATTGATGATTATCCCTAAACGAATTCTTGAAATTTAGTACACCAATCAGAATGTATGTGTACAACAAGTGAAAATATATTGGAGCGGCTTAGGCACTTAAGGGCGCGACGTTTTCCCTGGACGAGGGCGCACCGGCCCACGGGCCGATGGGCCGGCGGGCCAGTCCGAGCCTGAACTGTTGTGACAATTTGATCACTGGTTATAACAATTTAAAATTCTCGGGTCTTATATTCAGTTTTTTATAAAATTTAGTGCGTATGTGGGGAGGGGGCAGTTATATAAAATGATAATGGACTCTTGTACAGTTTTATGAGGAAGGTAATCGTATATTTTTGTAACCCCCGCCGCCGCCGCCAAGGAGGAGGGAAAGGGCCAAATTAAAAGAAACTCATCCAATTTGATGTTTATATACTTAGAAAACATCCTGATTTTATCCTGATCCAAAATTTTATCGTCTAAAGCCGTAATAGATTCGGATTTTGTAGATCCCCCCCCCCCTACACACAAACAACCGTAATCCAGAAGGATAAGGGAGACTAAATATATATATATAGGGGAGACCGGGGCTAGTAGTGACATTTTCGACATTTTTGATATTAGCGGTAAGATTTGAACTGAAGCGAAACATTTAGTGTATCATATCATTAAAGTAAATCTTGCGTAACATATTTATAAAACTACTATTAATATTGTTAAAGTTTTTCGTAACACAAAATGAATTCTGCGTAACCTCGAAATTTGTCACTACTAACCCCGGCAAGTTGTGACATGCTTGGGGCACATTGTGACACATACAAGTACATTTGTATGTGTTATAACACATACAAATTATGTAAGACAGGCGATTAAACGGCATACGTTAAATCAAGAATGAGAAATTTATTAATTTATAATGTTCTTATCACAATAAAACACTTTCGTGTTTTAATAATATTGTAAATCAAATGAAAATAAAATAGTTAAATTGTTAACACTTGTAAACTCTTAGTCCTTTATAAGATACTTTTAGAGACACTTAGCAATAAAAGGAAAAAAAAACTGTCTTAATCAGGAAAGAAATAAAAAGTAAGCAACACTAATCTTTGGCCATATTGATCTTTGACTCGGTAGCCTACTACAACGTGTATGCCTATATCCTATATTTTTAATCACTCATTGTCATCACTTGTTTCAGCGTCTGATTTGCAGTTAATACAAATATAATAAGATTCATTTTTGGTACATTTGACATCAGGGGCGCCATTTCAGAACTTTCTTGGTGTGGGCAACGTTTTTTTGCGGATAGTGGCATAGCCAAGAGTGAGGTTCGGGGGGGGGGGGGGGGTATCCTCTTCCCTCCGAACGAAAAGCGATTCAAAATTCCGTTTTAAGCAGGTTTTCATCTTAGCATGTATAATTTCAAGATACTGACTCAGAGGTTTTCCGTTATAGATAGTTTCCATTTTTACAAGTATATCTAAGGCTTTTAAAACATCTTTTAAACAAAAAGGTGTTAATTAAAACCTCTGCAGAGCATAGGCACATTACATTTACTGCAAAACTTGTGAAAATGAAACCTGTCAAAAAAAAATTCTTTCGGAAACGGAAAAAATATCACGTTTCCATGAAAAAAAAAAACGTATAATTATACTTGCTAAGACGGAAACCTGTCTAAAATGGAGCTTTTTTCCTAACCTTTCGACTACTTCTTGGCAGGTTTTGCTGCAGGAGTGGGGAGCCATTTCAAGTGGTCCTTGGAGGGGGGGAGGGGACAAGTGGGATTTTGCCCACTTAACGTCTATCAAAACCATGGGATTCTTCCAGGAATATTTTTCAATTTTCGTGGAAGACTGCAGTATTTTTTTCTTTTTTTTTTTTGTGGAACTACGCGAAATCATTTCGTCAATCGACCGCGGGAAAAAGTCGCAAATTTTGCGAATTGAACTTTGAAAAAACAGTCAATTTTGCAAATTAGTCGCGGAAAAAATATAATTTCCTAAAAGGACCCTGGAAAAATATTGCACAGATTGTAGAAACAAACAGCGATTATTGATAATCGGTTGCGGGGGGGGAATCGCAGATTTCAACATTTGGTCACAGAAAAAAAAAAATTAAATTTGCCCATCAGTCATGCAAAAAAAATTGTGAATTTCGAATATCTATCAAGGAAAAAAACGAGAATTTCATCAAAGGTTTCAGTAAAAATCACGAATTTAGCCAAAGAATCGCGCAAAAAATTCAAGAGTTTCGTCAAACGATCGCACAAAGCAATCGCAAATTTTGCCAGTCGGCTGCGGGGGAAAAAAAATGAATTTCAACAAATGACCAATGAAAAGAATCACGAATTCGTCAAAATATTTCGGATAGAAATAGGGAATTTCATAAATTGATCACAAAAAGTATCGTGAATTTTGACAAATGGTCACAGAAAATTTTTTTTAATTCCGTGAAACGATCACGGAAAAAAAATTGCGAATTTCATCAAACGGTCGGGAAAAAAAATCATGAAATTCAATCGATCACGAGATATTATCTGGTATTGTTTGCATTACTTTGTAACAAGAGGGACGTAATTGATATCATCGTTCGACTCAGAAATCGACCAATACACGTTTTATCTTATAGTCCAGGCAATAGATACCGTATAGGGACTCTACCTAGCAAAATTCATGGTAGTTCTGGAAAAAGGTTTACTATATGTTTTTGGGGTCGCTGAATCCGAATTTTTAACTTCCCAGCAAAATTTCCCCCAGCACCCCCCCCCCCCCAATTTTGGTAAAATGCCCCCCAAAAAAGGTTTTTATTAAAAAAATCAATTTTTTTTTATTGTTTTAGGGAAAATATATCTAGAAATTCAGAAAGTAGACAAAATTTGCAGCAAATAAGATATATGACATTGTGAAGTAGGATGAATAGGGAGGGGGGGTGGGGGAATCTGCCTCGGAACATGCGCCGCGGTGCTACGTGGACAAAGTTGCGCAATTTTACTTAACCACTCACATCGTTTACATTCGCCCTCCCGTCTCACCTCCGAACTTTCCCTATAAGGTTTACTTTAAGTTTTTTGTGTTTCTGAATCCGAATTTTCAACTTATCCCCAAAATTTAGCCCCGCAACCCCCCCCCCCCCTCCCAAATAGTTGTTTTTAAATTATTTTTTTTATTCTTTTAGGGGGGAAGTATGTAGAAATTAGACAAAGAAATTAGACAAAATTTGCTTCAAATAGGATACATGACATTATGCCGTAGGATGAACGGGGAGGGGGAGGGCTGCCTCTGAACATGCACTGCGGCGCTACGTGCACTAAGTTATGCAAGTCATACATAGCAATGGGGATTTTACCTGGCAAAATTAATACTAGTTCTAGATTTCGAGCCACCTTATGTTTTTTGGGTCGCTAAATCCGAATTTGTAACTTCCCACCAAAATTTCACCCGGCAACCCCCTCCCCCCCCCCCCCAAAAAAAAATTGATTTTTGAAAAAAATTGGTTTTTGAGAACAGCGCGCGGGGAATGTTCCGAGGCAGCCCCCCTCTCCCCGCTTATCCAACGTGATAATGTCATATATCCTATTTGTTGCAAATTTTGTCTACTTTCTGAATTTCTACATACTTTCTCGCTAAAACAGTAAAAAATTTAATTTAAAAACAACTATTTTGGGGGGAAGTTAAAAATTTGGATTCAGCGACCCAAAAAACTTAAAGTAAACCTTATAGGGAAAGTTCGGAAGGGAGACGGGAGGGCGAATGTAAACGATGTGAGTGGTTAAGCGATCCACGCAGCACCGCAGCGCATGTTCCGAGGCAGATCCCCCCCCCCCCTCCCCATTCATCCTACGTCATAATATCATGTATCTTATTTGTTGCAAATTTTGTCTACTTTAAATTTCTAGATACTTTTCCCCTAAAACAATAAAAAAATTGAATTTTTTAATAAACACCTTTTTTGGGGGGAATTTTACCAAAATTTGGGGGGGAGGGGTGTTGCCGCGGGAAATTTTGGTGGGAAGTCACAAATTCGGATTCAGCGACCCAAAAAACGCAAAGTAAGCCGATTTCCAGAACTACCATTAATTTTGCCAGGTAAAATCTCCTATTGCCTGGACTATTAAAAGAAAAGTTTAATAAATGAATCTGAAATTCTGACAGATTTTCATTACAATGATAGATACATTTTTTTCATTTTGCTAAACATAGTGGAAAAACAATAGGCAATTAGAATTCAGAATCTTCATAAGTTAAAAGTTTTGCCAATTTAGAGTTATTGTTTTTCTCACCCCTGCAGTTGCAACAATCGTGTAAATTCTCTTCCTGCCATCATATTTCGGTATGTAGTAGGAGGGCGAATGCCGGCATCCAATAACTTCATACATAAGCTTAAATAGTTTGCTTTTAACAGCTCGTGATTTTATATTGTTTATTATTTCAATGGCAGCATTTAACCTTTTCTAAAGTTCAGAAGACATTTTCCCGGGGATATGTGTATCTATAAAGAACGCAATAGATGGTGCTCTGCTTTATCACCTCTTTAATTTTTGCAATCGCATTGTGACCCATCATTGTTTTCGCATCATCAGTGCATTCATGTTCATATGTGTTTTCCTATGTATTAATTAAAAATTATTTCGTCCCTTAGTGCGTTGGTTTGTGGTGATCTACAAAAAATATGATCCTGATAGCTTTGTGAAACCTCTTTCAGAGTGGCGTTAGTAAGACGCTTAATTTTAATCAAGTTAATGTTCTCAAACACCGTAATAATAGAAAAGTCAAGTTAAGTTCCGGGTGCCCGTTTCAAAAAAAGTTAGTTAAGACTCTTAACTTCCCTGGTCTGAGCGGGATATTAGTGTATGTAACTGAAAAATACCAACAAAACTGCCAATCCAGTGACGTCCATAGGCGTAGCGTCGGGGGGGGGGCATGGAGGGGCGTGTGCCCCCCCAACCTTCTACACCCCGGGCGCCAGAACAGAAAGCGTAGGGGGCGCCAAATGAAGATTTTTTTTTGTCTTTACATACAAAAATATATATGTATTTATATTGAATTTGCACAAAAATGGTCTTACAGCCGGAAAATCCAAAAGTAAAACTGAATCAAATGCATTGAAATTTACAAATATATAAAAAAGATTCATCTATAATAGATGACTGCAAATGAATTGGAAAAAAGAGTTTTTCTCTTAGGCATTATTCTTTCTCCAATTCCAAGTGTACCGAAAAGCGAAGGGGGCGCCAAATGAAGATTTTGTTTAACTCTGACTTTTCTGATGAAAAGATTCCATGAAGACTGTTCAATTTTTTTTCTCTCCCTCCCTGAGCAGTGTTGAGCTTTCATTTTTCCTGTCTTGATATGGGCGAGATTGGGTGGCTACCCGGGAGAGGTTCGGCTAGGTGGGGAGGCCTACAAATTGGCTTTAGATGAACAAACCCCACCCAGGCTGCCCGGGACAATAAAAACTAACTGGAGAAGGAGTCAGGGCCGAAACTAAGTGGGTGGAGAGAGGACATGTGCCCTGGGCGCCACGCGAAGGGGGCGCCAGATGAAAATTTGGTTTACCGTTTTATACAATATATATATGTGCGTGTGAAATTTGTGTAAAAAAAAATATTTTTTAGCTGAAAAATCGAAAAGAAAAGCTGAGTAAAGTGCATTAAAATTGTCGAATAGACAAAAAGATTCGCCTACAATATATAAGATAGAAAAATGAATAACTCCACTCTTTTTCTTATAATTACTTTTTTACATGCATATCACCATATCTGGCCTTAGATGGGGCGAGGTCAGGTGACTGACTGGGACGATAAAAACCAAACGGTCGAAAATTCTCAAAATGAAAAGTAAAAATTTAATAATTTTGTTGTTGTTTTGTGTCACACATAAATTTGAAAATTAGCTTTGAAAATTAAATTTGAAAAGTTGGGGAAAGTATGTAGACATATCAATCTATAAATAAGAAGAGTAAGTGATAATTCCACAAAACTGATGTAGATAGGAACATATTTTACAATCTGGAATTCATTTTTATGCGTACAGTAAATTCTGGTTTTTTTAGTTCCTGAAACAATGTGACTCATATCACTATGACATTAAAGTACCTCAATTGTAATAATTTGTAATGCTACAACAGTAAAATCCAGAAAAATGAAATATGTCTATAATGGAATATTGTCTTAAATGAAAAAAAACTGCATGGTTCCAACAGAAATAATACCAACAGTTATATCTGCTAAGACGGAAACCTGTATAAAGCGGAATTATTTCCGTTTCCTTTCGATATTTTTCGCAGGTTTTAATGAATAAATATTTGACAAAGCTGGTTATATATTTCAATAGTGTTGCATATTTTACTGTTACACATTTTAAATTTTAAAATAAGTCCTCTAATAGAAACTTTCGTAAATTTTCTTTGAAAATTTACTTTGCGCAGGAAGGAGGGAGGCGCCAAAATCCATGTTTGCCCCGGGTGAAAATATAGCTAGTTTCGGCCTTGGAAGGAGTGCACAAAGTAAAATGCTTTAGTAAATTTAACCCTTTAAAAGATAAAAAATTAGTATAGCATTTACAGTGGTACAATAAAAAAATCTCCCACAGGGCGCTTTGGCTAATAAAGTCGCCCCTGCCTTTATCCCCCAAACGATTTTTTCACTTCTTTTTGCCTCCTTGCCCAAGAACTTCCTCAGTCAGTCGGAAAAAGAAAAGACGAATTTCGACAAAAGGTCGTGGAAAAATATCACGAATTTCGTCAAAAAAATCTCTGAAGCAAATACCGAATACCATTTTCGTCAATCGGTCATAGAAAAATTCACGAAATTTGACAAAGGATCGTGTAAAGAAAATCCTGAATTTCATAAAACGATCGGCGGAAAAAAAATACGAATTTTGGTAATTTGTCGTCGAAAAAATCGCGAATTTCCTCAAAGGACCGTGGAAAAATATCTTTAATTTTATCAAAGGCTGCGGAAATAAATGGCGATTTTCGTCATTCGGTCACGAAAAAGTCATCGCAAATTTCGTTAAAAGAATGAAAAGAATGCACAAAATATTACGAATTTCGTCTAACGACCAAGAGAAAAAACTGCAAATTTCGTCAAATGGTCGCGGACAAAAAGACGACGGGGGTGATTTGGAGTAAAAAAAAAAACTGAAATTCACAGCAAATTTTCTGAAAGGTTACAGCAGAAGAGGGAAAGGGGGGAAAATCTCCCGGCCCCAATTATGCATTTTCCCGTTGTCCTTTAGCGAAATTCGCGTTTTCCCGTGATCCTTCGACGAAATTTGCGTTTCTTTATCGCGATCCTTTTACAAAATTTGTACTTTTCCGCGATCTTTTGATAAATATTGCGTTTTTTGCGATCCCTTGGTGAAATGTGTGTATTTTTCGCGATTCTCAGACAAAGCTTGCGTTTTTTCGTGATCCCTTGTAGAAATTCGTACTTTTTTCTGGCGATTCTTTGGCGAAATTCGTTTTTTCTGCGATCTTTTGAAGACATTGGCAACTTTTTTCTGTGAACGATTGTCGAAATTGATTTTTTCGGAGACCATTTGCCGAAATTCGCGATATTTTTTATGCCCGAATTTTAGGATTGATGACCGATTTTTTTCAAATTTTCGGAACCGAATGCCTTAAATTTTCCGGAAATTCAGAACAGAATCACCCCTGATACGACGCGAATTTGGTCAAAGAACTGCGTAAAAAATCGAGAACTTAAATAAATAATCATGAATTTCGTAAGTCGGTTTTGAAAAGAAAATCACGAATTTTGATAAACTATCGCGGAAAAGAATCGCGAATTTCGTCAAATGATATCTGAAACAAACAGCGAGTACCATCAATCCGTCGCGGAAAAAATATATATCGCGAATTTCGACAAGTGGTGGGGGAGAAAAAATTTCCCCAGTTTGTCACAGGAAAAGTATCCAAAGAGTTGCCAAAGTATCGCGAAAAAAAATTGTGAATTCCGTGAAACGATCGTCGAAAACAAAAACGCGAAATTTGTCAAAGGATCACGCAAAAAAATTATGAGTTCCGTGGTACGATCGCCCCCCCCCCTCCCCCCCCCAAAAAAAATTGAGAAATTTGCAATAGGTCATAGGGAAAATTGCGAAATATCCTTCAACGATCGTAGCAAATGATACCAAAAAGAAATAACTATTATCATTAATCGATTGGGGAAAAAATCGCGAATTTTGCAATTCGTTGCGGAAAAAAATCGCGAATTTCCTGAAACAACTATGAAAAATATCTTGAATTTTACCAAAGGTTACGGAAACAAATGGCGATTTTCGTCATTCGGTCGCAGATAAATCATTGCAAATTTCTTCAAAAGAATGGACAAAAAAGTTCGAATTTCGTCTAACGATCACAAAAAAATCGCAAATTTTGTCAAATAGTCGCTAGCAAAAAACGCAAATTTAATCAAAAAATTGAGAATTTAACCAAAAGATCGCGCAAAAAATCACGAATTTTATAACTCGGCCATGAAAAGAAAATCACGAATTTTGACAAACGATCTGGAAAAGAATCGGGAATTTCGTCAAAAGATCTCTGAAACAAATAGTAACTACCACCAATCGGTCGCGGAAAATATGTATCGCGAATTTGGATAAGTGGTGGCGGAAAAAAAATCGATTTCGTCAATCTGACGTAGAAAAATTTGCGACATTTGTCAAAGGATCGCGGAAAAAATTGCAAAATCTCCTTCAACGATTGTATAAAAATATCTCGGAAAAAATAAGTATTTTGGTCAATAGATAGGAGGGGGAGGGGGCGAAATCGAGAATTTTGGAATTCGTCGCGGAAAAAATCGCGAATCTCTTTAAACAACCGTTGAAAAAGTGTGTTTGGGAAGATGACTTTACAGGTGCTTTGAAGAAAAAGATCAAATGTTTTCAGCAAAAATAGTCACTGAAATCCGGAAAAAGTCGCATTTTTTCTTGAAATAGCTGCTTTTTAATGGTTTTCGGCCTAAAATAGTTGCCATAGCCACCGGATGCTGAAAATAGTCGCTTTTAGTAGCAAGTGGCGTCCCTGGAATTGTATGTTAAAAAAAATCGGAATTTTTTTGAGAAATTGTGTCGAGCCGAACCGGAACTGATTTAATTGATTTTTTTTCACGGGCCGGGCTTGTTTTCACTGATTTTTGTACGAGCTGGGTCTGGTCGCAAACTGTGAAAATATAAACGGGGAAGGGCCCGGGTGGAATTTTTAATTTTCTCGCCGGGCGGGGCCTGGGCCTTGGAATTGCAGTCCGTGCAGACCTCTAGTGTGCCCCCCAGGGGCGTGCAAAGAGCGGGTTAAAGAAGCGGTCGCCCCGGGCGCGAAAGTTACGCTGCAAACCACGGTTTTGTTAATTTATTCATTTTTCGGGAAATTTCTTTTTCTCTCTTGATCATTTTTTTGCCCCACCAGTGGCCGAGAGGTTCTGCTCTCGAAGCTGGTAGGCGGGAGGTGCTGGGTTCGATCCCAATCGCGCCCGTCGGCCTAATCGTTCGGAGTTTACGTGGTTTTCTTCGAACCTTGGTTCTCAAAGCGTTAATACGGGTTAGGTTCCCTTAGAAAGACCTCCACGGAAGGCACCCCCCCCCTTTGGGCCCATATCCCACGTGCAGATAATTGGCCGACATAAATACAACCAACCAACCTTGATCATTTTTTACCCCTGTCGCTAAACATCATGAACTCTCTAACAAATAAGTGCAATTTTCTTTTATGTTATTTAGTTGTTCTGAATTCCTAAATTAAAATTAAACCTGTTAAAGTTCCAAAATAAACGCGAAATATTTATTCGATAGAATTTATTTATGTTTCTGCACTTTATCAATTTTATTACACCTAGCACAAAAAGAAAGTTTTCTTTTTTTTTGGGGGGGGGGGGGGCGCAAAATTGAAAATTCGCTCAGGGCGCCGTTTTTACTTCGCACGACCTTGGTGCCCCCCCCTCCCCCCCCCAAAAAAAAAAAAATTCTGGTCACGCCACGCCTATGGTGACGTCGGTAGATTCATTCATTTGTAGTGCAAATTTTGTACATCTGAAGATGTTGTTAAATGTTCTTTTACGTCACCTGTTATAGAGCTAATAAAAAAATGATCTATTTGACAAGGAAATATTGACACTAAATTAACAACTTTTATGTAAAGCAAATTCATGACAATATCAATTTTATGAGATTTATCAAGAGTCTTTGCGATTAAATGATCGTTACAAACTCAAGCGACTCGTTAAAATATCAGGTAAGCGCCCACTTAACGGGGGCGACGGGGTCTAACAAGGCGAAATTCTATCATTAATTATAGAACATTATTTTTGTCCTAATTAAACAGGACAAAAAGAAAAATTTAAATTAGTTGTAGAAGTATATCTTATTGCCTATTTCGCACCCGTGAAGTCTGCCCCTATGTCAGGATATTTCATACTTGTTTTAACAAGTGTTGTGATATTTTCTTTTGAAGCATGCATAGATTACTTTGCCCTTCATATTGAAAAAAATTAGGCGAATTATCTTTCAAATCAGACTAATATCTTTCGGAATGATGGCGTAATTGAGCATGAAACAAGGAGTCATTGGATAATACTTCATCTCAAGTCACACTGACAAGAAGAGGTGGGAAATTCAAATATCCAAATTTTCCTTCAGAATACAATTTCTGGCTTTCTTACAGTAAATATACGTTTGTTTCTCCATTTATTGCATTTTTTGATCAGAAAACGTATAAATAGAGCGTAAAATTAATATTTGCACCGAAAATTTTTTTAAAGGAAATGAAATTTAGTTAATTAAGAGTTCAGATTGTTAAAGATAGTTATCATCAATGTATAAATACTTTTGTAACAAAAAAATATGTTCCTATTTTTTTTTTTGGGGGGGGGGGGACCTTTCTTTAAATGTGTTGCTTTCGTTCAAATTTTCATTATTTTCTTAAAGCGCGGCGGAGCCCCTAGGGCTCCGCGGAGCACAGTTTGGGAACCTCTGCCTTAGGGGATTTACACACAGACTGGTTCATGCAAGACGGTGAGAGACCTCATCGGACCTCAGATGTAAGCCCTGACTATCGCTCGGGCACACGGGGCCCGGCACAAAATTTCTAAGAACACGAGTTTTTTCATAATTTCATCTAAATTTCCATTAAAAAATAAAGCAATTGTGAAAAAAAATGTGATATTTGAGATATTAACACCATGAAATGACAAAACTATATCTCAATATGTGGTTAAAAACCCATTTCAATAAATAATAGAAAAATATTTTACTTTAATTCCTTCAACCATTTCTCAGTTTTCCTGAAAATTTAATTTTTTGAGTTGACACTTTTCAATAAGTGCATTACAACATTAACACATTACAACATTAACAAAAAAACAAAAAAAAAAAACCTAGTATCAGTAAATCGACCAATCTAAGGAGGCACGAAAAATTGAAAGAGCCCTGGGCACAGGAACTTGTTAATCGGGCCCTGCTCAGATGTTTTCACTTTCCTGGATGAATATTTTGGAAACTGCGTAATTGCATTGCATTATCGAAATGCAACTGGTACAGGTAAGGAATGGCCACCGTGTTCGCCGGATCTCAATCCGTGCGATTTCTTTTTATGAGGCCACTTGAAGGATGCTGTGCACCGACATAATCCCACCACTATCACTGAACTGCAACAAACAATTAGTCATGAATGTGAAGCTATTTCAGAGGCAACTTTGCGGAACGTATGTAACTAGTTTTGTACTTCGTTTAAGACATTTGATTGTGTCGAATGGTGGGCATTTTGAGACTATCGTAATGTGACTGTGAGCATCTAATTTCTGGTCTTTGCCCTTACATCATTTAATAGACGTATTCACATTCTTTTCAATTTCAGTTTTAAAGGGTTGTTATGTTTAGAGAATTTTATGAAGTTGTATTTACTTCTCTTAATTTTCCTTAACTGTTTGATTAGTTACTTTAGTTATATAAGTTTACTGATTAGTTATTTTTTAGAATTTTTGAAAATATTTATTTTGTTATTTCGCGCAGTATTTCTTTATTAACTTTATTGTCTTTATTAATTTTTCTTTTAAAAATAGTGACTTAATGTTTTCAATTAATATTGTCATTTCTGATTTATTATTCATAAAACTTTCATTACACAGTTTAGTTGATATTCTGTATGAATATCTTTAGTTTGTAATAATAATTTGTTATTTTTGAAAGAGTTTCGCATTTCTGATAAGTAAATAGTAAGATAAATATTTGAAAACGCATTATTTATATTTTTTATTTTAATTTCATTTACGACATTATGTAAGTGCTTGAAATTAAGGCGATAAATAAATTTTTACAGGTGATGTTTTAAGAAGAAGTAATCAAAATCATCTCTCAACAGGATACGTACAGTCGTAAAAAAAAAAAAAGTAAGCACCCCCTACTAACTCCTCAACAAATTATCGTAGACGAAAGTTACTGGTACCTAACGATTGAAAATAATGTCTACTTTTAAATGATGTATATAAAATTTGCTTAGGGCGCCATCTACATATTAAAACGAATCCAAACTTCATTTTTTTCAATAGCAATACCCAATTTTAACGAGATATTTCAAATCTTCGGTTCAAACTATGCTTAGATACGAAATTTCAAGTCATTTGAATGATAAGTTTTTGAATTATAAACATTCAAAATTGAGTGCTTCTAATGTTAAATTACATTTTCATATTTTTATTTATATCTCCTGAAATTATGCTTCTAATGTGCTAATTTTTTGTGTATCAATAATACTAAAATACCCAAACATAAATACGTTGAATTTGCAATTTTTATAATTTTATGATATGAATTATGAAATTAATATTCGAAAAAATTATGAATTGCAACCTACAGTTTTTTTGATGGATTTAGATTTATTAAGTCCTGCTTTATGGAGATCCAAAATTTCACATTTTTCTTCCACGTAGTTTTCAAATTATGTTTAAAAAACGGCAAAATGATGATTTAGTCTCGGTGTAGCTCCGCTCCCTATGGAGATCGTAGAGACTGGATTCAATTAAGTCCAATCGAAGCTAGATTTGGCGAAGTATTGCTAGTTTGGCGAAGTGTTGCTAGTTTCGCGAAGCATAAATGTTATATCGAAAACAATTTACTAGAAATTTTGAACACAGATAGAACCTGAATAGTAATGATGCTTATTATATATTCCGATTTCGGAAATTTCAACTTGTGGATTCCAAAGGGTTTCGCCTCCCTCCCTCCCCCTCACGGAAAAATAACATTTTTGATAATGTGTCTTCTAAATGTCATAAATACTTGCATTTTGTAGGCAGGCACATTCTGAATAGAATCATACTTAAATTTGAAAAATTCTAAAAAAATATATGTAGGAAATATTAATCGTTACTTTCACAGTATTCATTTATTTCTGTCTTGTATTACTCGCCTATGACTGTAACCGCATTCTTATTGTTTCATTTTCATTGTTACTTTATATTCTTTGGCAACGATCAAAGAGAGGAAACGTCATGTGACGTAACAGTTGTGTAGTGGTAGTGGAGTTGGTTCTAGGCAGCGGGAAGCTGCGAGTGTTATAATGAGATCTTGGTTGTATTTTAATTGTGTTTTATGTGTAATTAAATGTTGTGTTCGTTATTTAAAATGACTGAGAATTTATTCAACCCCTAGACATCCCGACCCACAGAAAATTGGGGGCTCGGCCGGGATTAATAATGAAACTTGTGCCAGCAGAATAATTTTCCCGCCCAACCGTTAGTGTGAACCATCCGAGTTCTAAAGAATTTTGAAGTCACCCTGACTCTGTCAAAGGAAAAAGTAAAAACCTCCTGGTTATGTGCCGAGAAATAATCATCCTGATTCTGCATTTCGGATCATCCACTATCTGTTTGTGATATTATAAGAAAAGCCATCTGGTTTTCTTTGCAAGTCTCATTGTGAAAGAATCGGTGAATAGAGAAGAAAAAAAAAAAAAAAGAAAAAGAAACACAGCCTAGTTTCTTTTGTGAGCTAAATAGTGTGAAAGTGAATCAAGATCCTTATTCAAATTTTCGACGCAATTGTGATAAATTTTGTGAAACAACCAGCCCGGTATGTACAAGTTTGTGAAATATTTAGTGCGATCGTTAAATTTGTGAAATATTTAGCGCGGCAACAAGCCGTGTGTTTTTCGTTTCATTTAAAAGCTTTGTGAGTCGATTCCATCAGTGCGACACAAGAAAGCAAGTGTTTTTCATCAGAAAAAAAAAAAAAGAAGAGACCAAGTGATATTTTTTTTTTGTTGGTCTCAGATTCTACTTTTTAATAGATAACAGATAAGCAATGTGGATCCTTTTTTTTTTTAAATTTGTGTAAGTGATTTATTTACTGTGGTTAAAAGGAAAAGACTTTGTTTATGAAATATATTTTATTTGATTGAGTTTTTAAAATACAAGTATATTTTTATTTATTTATGCTTTCTTATACAAATATGTGATATTTAAGAGATAAATGTTCATTGGTTTCATTTTTGCTAATGTATTTATGTTTCAGAAACGATTTGAGTTCGGTAAGTTCTGTTCTTTTTCACTGATTTAAGAACTGAAATGCATGCAGTGTAAGTCTCTGCTTTTTATCATTTGTTTATTTCTCATTTAACTGTTGAATCAGGGTTGAGTGCACTCAAAAAGGGTTATTTTAATTCTGATTTTTGGCATTTGATTATTTGTGATTTTATTTTGACTATGCAATTTGACTTTTACTTTGATTATGCTTATATGATATAGCCTGCTCATTTTGATTTATTTACCTAATTTAATCTCAGAATTTATTTGTTTTATTTCGCTTCTGGTATTTAACTGACGATACTTATATTTATTTATTTTTTTTATAATTTGAAGTAAGATTTAAGATCTGATCGTTCACGTATATATTTTAAATCGCGAATTCTGTTTCTCAGTTATAATTTTATAAGAACTAAATTTTTTAGTGGTGATTTTATAAGAATTAAATTTTGTTAGTGATAATTTTATAAGAACTAAATTTTGGTTTCTTATAAAGCAAATTTTAATTTTTGGGGCCTGAAGGATAGTTACATAAAACTGCGTTTGAGAAAATGGCCTTCCTCAGCAAAGGTATTAAACAAGATTTGCAGCACGTCGCGATGGAATTGGGAGTTCCAGACGTAGAAAATTTAAAGGTTCCTGAATTAAAAGATGCTATTATAGCAGCTGCTACGTATGAGGAGGAATTTGTAAAGGGCTATTTAGATACTGTTATAGAGGAAAGGAAAAGGAATAAAGAAGATGAATTGCGAAAACAACAAATGGAGTTTGAATTAGAAAAAATACGCCTCGAAAATGAAAGAATCGTCGGAACCAGTAACCAAAACGGGAGTCAACCCGAAAGTAATGGAAAACCGCGTATTAAACTGAATAATATTATTCAAAAGTTCGATCCCCAAACATGCGATATAAGTCTTTATTTAATTCTTTTTGAACGCCAGGCGAAAAGGGCGGAAATTAAAAAGGAATTTTGGGTTACACACCTCATTGGACTTTTGCCCCAAGAAATTACGGAGATAATCGCTAGGGAGAGCGAAGAAGTAACCGATGATTACGAAAAAGTCAAAGAAGTACTACTAAGGAGATATAAATTTACGCCTGAAAAATTTAGACAATTGTTTGTCAAGCATGTTAAAAGAGCAGACACAACGTGGCGAGATTTCGCGTATGAATTGAAGAACTATTTTAGCGAATGGGTTCGAGGTTTAGAGGTTACAACCTTTGATGAGTTGTGCGATTTAATGATTACTGACCAGATAAAACGAAAAGTGCCTCCTGAGGTAAAAGAACACTTCTTTGACGAATGGTCGATGTTTAAATCATCAGATATTATTTCAGAAAAACTAGATGATTATGAAAACATTAAAATGACGTTTAATAGAAAACCGAAAGAATCTCACTACAAAGAAAGCAGAAATATTCCTTTTGGGAGGCCACATTTTGGCAATAACGGCAGAGAAGATAGAACGTTTGCGAGATCTTACCCAGAGCAGAGGAATTTTGACCGGGGAATAACTACAAATCCACAAACTGAAAAGTCTGAAAGACAAAAATCATTCAAATGTTATGAATGTGGAGAAACCGGCCACGTCAGATCGTATTGTCCCGAACTCTTAAGAAAAAACGGAAGTAAAATCAATGAAGAGAAGGTTTCTGATGCACACGTAGCAAGAAACTGTAACGTCATCGCATTTAAAAAAGTTAAAACAAAAGAAGTTACCATTAACAATCAAACTATTAATGTACTCATCGACACAGGCTGTTCAGTATGCCTTCTACGCGAAGACTTATACCGACAAATTTCTGATCGTCCAAAGCTGTCCAACAACTCTTTAGTATTATCGGGAATAGGATCATCTAAAGTTTATACAAAGGGATCGATTGAGCAAGAAATAGAATTAGATGGAAGTAAATACGCCCTAACATGGCATATAGTGCCAACATCACAGATGGATTACCAAGCAGTTATTGGTATGGACATTTTAGATCAAGCAAGATTAAATTTTGACAAAAATGGCGTCGAATTTTGTAAGTACGAGACGACAAATGCATTATTCATGCAGGCATCCCAGTTAAGCAATAAAGATGAAGTTGAGCTGAACCACGTTCATGATACGCAAATAAGGGCAGAGCTAAAGGAAGTTACTTCTGCATGTAAATGGGAGAAGAACGAATCGGTTGATGTACCTATGAAAGTCGTGTTGACAGACGACACTCCAATAGAATCTGAAAAATCTTATTTAAGCCGATATTTACGAAACAGAAAGCTAGATGTAAAGGATGAAAAATCAGCTACAAAGCAAAATGTTTTGCGAAAGTTAACATTTAGAAGAAATAGAAATGCTCCAGATATACCGGATTTAAAGTCTAATGTGTTTTGCTGGAGCGGTGTTGGAAAGGAGCAAGGTTGTAAACTTGGAGACATACCAGAAATAAGAGAACGAATTCAAAAAGCAAAAAATATCCGGCCTTTGTATAGAGTTCTATTTTTCCAATGGCCCACTAATAGTCAAGATATAGTTGGAGACATTCTTAAGTTTAATGGTTTCCAATTTGATAAATCTTCTTATCAATATAGTAAACGTCAGAGCCTTATGAAAATCATGCTTGATAAAACCATATACAACATATGTGAACTCCTGGATATTAGAAAAGGTGATAAACTGTCATGTATCAAGAATACTCTTGACTTTTTATTGAACCCATCTGCAAAAATTGACCCATCTACAGATCCTAGGTGGCAGTCAACTGTTCCTCTGAAGAGAATAAAAATTGATGATGCATCTTTTCGTCAGTCATCAAGTAATGTTCAACTAAGAAAAGGTAAATGTTTTAGTATCTCCAAAAATCCAAAGGAGAAGGATGTTAAAAGCAATTTGGTTACCCCTACAAGATCAACACTGAGTTCTGGTTCTGTCAACCATTATATTTCTAATGCACCTTCATGCTATGACAGAAATAATCATGTAATGCGTTTGAATAACCATGAAATAAATTTAAGAAACAAAGATTGTGATGTATTTAGGTCACATTCTTTCAGTCAAATTCAAGCTGAAAATAAAAGGACTTATGACAGAAAAAGAAAAAGAGCGTCTAAATACAAAATTGGTGATCTGGTGGCCATTCAACGAACTCAGTTTAGCACAGGGTTAAAATCAAGATTTAAATATTTTGGCCCAGATAAAATAACTAAAATAAATCCCAGAGATAGTTATGAAGTGGGAAAAGTTGGTGACCATCCAGGCCCCAATAAAACTACAACATCTGCTAATATGATGAAGTATTTCTGAAACATGCAATAAACTTGTATACTTTGTAATTTCGTGTTTAAATTTTTCGTTGATGCATCAACTGTACAGTATTATTATTTTTAGAAATTTGTATTGAAGTATTTAATCATTTTATTCAGATTCAGTAGTATGTGCATTTTGTGTATTATGTCTTTTATATATTGTAAAGTTTTGTATTGTAAAACGTCCCTGAGGCCAGTGACACGCAGGATGGCCGATCTCTGTAGGAAATATTAATCGTTACTTTCACAGTATTCATTTATTTCTGTCTTGTATTACTCGCCTATGACTGTAACCGCATTCTTATTGTTTCATTTTCATTGTTACTTTATATTCTTTGGCAACGATCAAAGAGAGGAAACGTCATGTGACGTAACAGTTGTGTAGTGGTAGTGGAGTTGGTTCTAGGCAGCGGGAAGCTGCGAGTGTTATAATGAGATCTTGGTTGTATTTTAATTGTGTTTTATGTGTAATTAAATGTTGTGTTCGTTATTTAAAATGACTGAGAATTTATTCAACCCGTAGACATCCCGACCCACATATATATACCTTTGTTTCAGAATTAAAACAGTCATAGACACTAGAAATTTTGAATGAACATATAACCTTAATAGGGATGCGAAAATACTCCAATTGAAATTTTAATGAGTGAGGTCCAAAGAATGTTTTCCCCCTCCCCTCCCCTGATAAAAAAAAAGTAACACTTTTGCTTATGACCCTTCAAATTTTCTTAGCATATATACGATTAAGGATTTACCTGCATACAAAATTTAAAATACCTTTGATTATTCGAAATCATACCACCAATTTTTTTTTTAATCAAGGAGGGGGGGGGGGAGGTTAGATTATCTTCTCTTAAAATTTTCAATAAAGTAACACTTAAACAGGATTACTATTCAAAAGGCACCTGCCTGCAAAATTCAGGTATCAGTGTCAATCTAAAGAATAAAATTGCATTTTTGGGGGGAGGAGGGGGGTGGTTGATATCCAAGAGCCTAAAATGCAGACATGAAAGTGGGAAATAGGAAAAAAGGAGGAAAATCTTTTCGGTCCATATGATGGCATCAAACTTTTAAAATTTAGACACATTTTAACAGTTATTTATGGGATAAAATGAAATATAATTGTATGTTGTTATTTTTTTTTCATAGCTTAGAAAGCATTAAAAACAAATTTAAACTTTTAAATCAAAAGTATTGCATAAACAGAAGAAAATATTCTATTCCAAAAAGAACATTATGAAACTTACTTTTTTCTTTTAAAGTCTAAAAAACTTTCACTCTGGAGAGATACTTTAATCAAATTTATTTACACGACTTTCATATGATTATAATATAAGCTTCCCTTTGATTTGATAGATCTTTTGCACAGCAATTCAGAAAAAACTCCAAGGATTTTAGCTAGACAAAATATCTGATTATTAAATTTTCAAGATCCCCCCCCCCCTCCCCCACCTTATATGCTTCCAATATTTTCTTTGCATTTTTGCATCAATCCAGAAAATGACCAAAATTATTTTTAAAAAGGTGAAATTCCACCTTTAGGAGGAACACTTTCATGCCTGAAAATGGTATCATTTTTGACAAGTGTTTACTGTACCTTAATAGAAGAAATATGCGATTTTATTGAATTTTTATCTGTAGGTACCACGGTTCACATAATATTTTGAGAAAATTTTAGGAAAGAATTTTTCTGGTGTTTAATAATGCACAAGAAATTAAAATCCTATCTTACAAAGATCATGCCGCATACAATTGTTTTTGCTGTTTATCTAAACACATGCTAATTTGCCCTGTTTTAAAAAGATTCCCAATTACGGAAGATTAAATTATAGCATTTTAGCTATTTTTAACACAATCAACTGATTGATAAAAAAATAATGAGAGTAGAATTGTAGTATAGAAATAGTAGAATGTGTAGAATTGTAGTAGTGAAAATTTGTGAGTATGAAATTATCGCTGTATTATCCGCCATCGCCATCTTCGCTCAAAAAAACAACATCTAACCTAAACAGACTTTTCAACGACAGCGCGAGCGAGCAGCGAGCGCTTGTGCTTCGTCTGAAATACTGCAACTCCAAAAATAACTAGCGCCAATTCCTCAGCCAAGAAGTAGAAGAAAAATCACCATAGGGAGCGGAGCTACACCGAAACGCTAGTGGAGTGACTAGATATTTTGAAATTTCTTCTGCTGTCGTGTAATCTAGCAGGCTTCATTGACTTCCTAAGGGTGTATTCCGATCCAAACTGCTTATTTTCTGATTCATTTTAAAATTCATTTTTGCCCTCAAACGCATGAAACTGGGAAATTCTCTTATTTAGAAACTATATAATGTGCCGTGCTTCTTAATTTTTTGATAAATGCAGAAAATACTGTAAAAAACGTTGTCAAAGTTGGCGTTTTGAACCGAATTTTCCGAAGCGGGCGATCTGGGAATGAAAAAAATGGTCATACTAAGAAAACAATTGTTTAAAAATCAAATTCTAATTAATTGAGCTGAAAATGAAATCACACGGCATGTTATACATGTCTTCAGAAATCACACCAGCATGTTTCATGTTTTTACTTTTAAAAATGAATCTGAAAATGTCTCAGAAAATTTCGAGCTGTTGAGGGTGGAAAAATATTTTTTCGAATACACCCTTAAGGTGCCTTGATCAAGATGAGGGCTCTCTCGCTTAACAATCGAGTTCCGAACTTCAATTTGGATACAGTCCTTAAAATACTCTCGTTTTAAAATAATTAATTTCTCAGAAACTTATGGTACGAATTGCATAAAAATTTGTTTTTAGGCTAATTGAAGGGTGTAGAGTTTATTTATGCTGTCAGAATAGTGTACTGCTATTGAAAAAAACAAAGTTACGGTTTGTTTTAATATGTAGATGGCCCTTTGAGCAAATCTTATCTATATCATTTAAAATTAGACTTTATTTCCAATCGTTCGGTACCAGTCACTTTCTTCTACGATAATTTGTTGAGGAGTTAGTAGGGAATGTTTACTTTTTTTCCCCACGATCGTGGAAAACAATTTGGTGTGTACATTGTGTGTACAGTCGACTGCACCACATAAAAATGCAAACGAAAATAATTCGTTCTAATTTTACTTCCCTATACATTTGAAACGCCACAATAAGTTCGCCATTTAATAAGTGGAAAGAATATATCGAATTAAACATTTCAGAAAACGCATAATACATCTGAAAACCGGATTTTAGTAACTATTATCCATAACCGGAAAAGTACTCCACTTCTTTCGTTGAAGCCCTGTAATAGAAACTCTAAAATTGTATATATTCTACATAGTAGGCAAAAATTTAGTTTAAATACATAACATAGTTGAAAATACATCTTCAACAATTTCTTCTATTGGGAATTAAAACGGCCTATAGAGGCGCTGCTCGCAGCCTTCGGTACAGGAAAATTGTCCCTTTAACTAATGCTAAATTGCCATTTAAATAATTCTTTACTGTAAATGAATTTGAAAGTTTTAGGTATTCAAATTCATTCAATTTTTTCTTTGTCATATAAGACAGAACACAAATGTCACAGGAAATCTGAAATTGTGCAAAAGAATAATCATTCTGAACAAATTAAAAATGCATGTAATGCAATGCGCTTTCACTGTACTATCCTGAAGCGAGAAGTTACATCTTTTCTCCACCAGATGGCGTATTCGACCGCTTGAATCGCCAATACACGGTAACATGTTCTTTTCTTTTCTTTTTTTTTTTTTTTGTACAGACCTGTTTATTACCTACAGATATTTTATAAGTCAAATAATTAACTAAAATTTAATTCAGACAAGAACATGCTTAAAACTTCTGAAATAACAATTCCAGAAATTATCATCCATCAGCGGCCATGTATTCATTTCTTAGCATAGACCTGTATATGATATTATTAAAATGCATAACTCTATTAAAAAACTCTTTTAATAAATTCATTCTCATACCCGATAATGATTATGATTTTTTGTGTATCCCTGTGTATTATTTATAGCATAATGTACACTGTGTAATGTGCAACAATATTTTCTAAAACACATACCAAAACTGAAAGCGCACTTCCAGCAATTATCGCTCATGGTATACTGGGGAGTACTCTGGATACAGTACTGTAAGCGAAATCTTTTTTTTTTTTTTTTTTTTTTGTCACTTTAGATAAACGATAAATGTTATGCCCATTATATTATAAAACAAGTATCTTGCGGTGAATTTCAGTAATTTATATCTGAAATAGTGTAACATAAATAAAATACTCTGCAAACAGTTTTTCCCGTAGACCATTATGTAAATGAATTTTTTTTTTGGATGGCCCTGTAAACAAATAATAAATGATTTACATTCCATATTATACAGAAAACATATTTTAGTGCATTTCATATATGTAAATTAACTTCATTATGTTTTTCACAGTGTGGCATGAATAATATACACCGTAAACAAATTTCTCCAATGTATCATCTCATAATGAAATTCTTTTGAGTGATCCCGTAAATGAATTATAATTTCAACACATACAATGTTCGATAGTAACCTTCTTGTAGTGTACTGCAGTGCATTATATCCATTTCAATAAATTTGAAATTGTGCAACATCATTAAAATGGACTGTAAAGCATTTATTCTCATACGCCATAATGTAACGGCATACTTTTGATTATGAAACACTTTCCAACTCTTGACTGCTTTAACAAAACTTCACCGTTTAATAAGGTGAAAGATGATGTCTAAATAAAACATTTGGGAGAAGAATAACATATTTGAAAACTCAATTTCAGAAATTCAATAGGCAGAAAAACATCCTATTTCTTTTGTGCAGCCCTGTATATATTCTACATACTACATAGTATGCACAAAAGACAAAAATTTAGTTCAGTTAGGGAACGCATAGCATAGTTGAAAATTCCTCTTCAACAATTTCCATCAATAAAAGGTAACGTACTCGAAATATTTTGTTCTGCAATGTATATGATCTAAAAAGGAAGAAAGACAGACGACCAGACAAACTGAGGGCATAAACACTTTTCAACTATGTTCGAAAGTCTTAGAAGAAAAAAAAATTTTTGATTGATAAAGAAGATACACAGTTTTAAAAAATCCTAACATTCTTGGAATGTAAAAAATTATAAAAACGGTATTTTGAAAGTTATTGCGCATTTCGATTTCCAAGAACTTGTTTTCACTGAAACATTATTTTCCTCTATCGTTCTGCTGACGCCAACAAAAAGTCGACCGTGGCTGAGTGGATAAGACACCATGCCGCTAATCGCTTGAGAGCGTTGGTAGGGGCGGGTTCGAATCCCGCCGGTTCCGTTGCACAATCTTTGTGGAACCCCTGGATGTAATTCTCTGGTGTTGCAAATTTCCTTGTGCTATCTCGTCCCTGTATATCGACGATGATTTATAAGCGGGCCCTGGTGTCAAGCACACAAATCTGGTGTATGTGTTCAATAAAACAAACAACAACAACAACAAAATCGAAATCATATCGACTGAGTTCAGAATCGGGCCCTAAGGCGCGCCACACACCAAGGAGACATGCAACAAAAAAGCGTGAGGCATGCGACAATTTCACCCTGTTAACAAAGAAAAAACCGGTTTGAACAGCAGAATTTGCCTCATGTCTCACAATTGTTGTTGCATGTATCTCTGGTGTGTGGCGCGCCTAAGAGCAAGATAGCATTGTCAAATGAGACCCACTCCATGACCTTAATCTCCTTCTTTCGCATCAATGCTGTGTGACGTCAGTTTCGGCCTCGACTGAGTGCGTACCACTCTCAGCGCCATCTATTTTTTGTAATTCGAACTAAAAATCAGAATCACAGTAAAAAAAAACTTTTGACTTTATACATCACCCTCCTGCAAGAATTTTTTAAATATCTGTCACCGTTTGCAAGTTATTGAATTTTAAAATCAGTCAATCATTTTTAGGACATAATGTATATTTCTAGTGGTAGATATGAATGAAGAACAATATATCCGAATGAGCGATATAACAAGTAGGATTGCTATAACTGTGAATATATTTATATTTTTGGAACTAAAAATGTAAGTAGTTTTAATGTAATGGAAGATAAAAATAAGAAAAGCATTGTCAATTTTTATTATCATTTATAACTTCGCAAAATCTTTTTAAACTTTCGGGAGGGGCTTCAGCCCCCTCCCTGTTACATGCCTGTTTACATGGGATTTTCCGAATTTTCAAGAAAGAAGTTATAGACCCCTTGCATTGACGTCACGTTGCTATTAGCAACCACTGATACTATAGCTTCTGGAGCACACACGGGGAGCACAGAACTCCCCGTTTGCCGTTAAAAGCAAGTGTTATCTTTCTCTTTAATTTAGAGCTTGTTTGTTTGTTTGTTTGTTTTATTGAACACATACACCAGACTTGTGTGCTTGACACCAGGGTCCGCTTCGTCGATATACAGGGACGAGATAGCACAAGGAAATTTACAACACCAGAGAATTACATCCTGGGGGTTCCACAAAGAGTGTGCAACGGAACCGGCGGGATTCGAACCCGTCCCCACCTACGCTCTCAAGCGATTAGCGGCGTGGTGTCTTATCCACTCAGTCACGATGGGCCCAATTTAGAGCTTCCTTATTTTTATTATTTTGTGTAAATAAGTCTAAAAAATCAAATGGAGAGCACCATATTCGCCTTATAGACCGAATTCTCAGTGTAAACATAAACAAAACCGCTTCAACAGGAAGTTAGCAGCTGAGCTTCCGGTTCAGTGCAAAGCATTTGGATTTCTTCCGATTTCTTCGTCAGTATTAAGAAATTTTGAATCATTTTACATCATTATTTTTTCACATATATTTTTGTGAAAGCTGTAAAATTTTGAAAGAGTGCGACAAGTATATGGTTTTGTACGTAATTTTGTTTAAATAAATACATATTTTAGCAGTTTTCGACAGCATGGGTGCCATAAATGGTGATTTATCGCTTTATTCTGGCGAGCGTAAAAGTGCTACATTGGCGATATGTTACGGAGGCAGTTACGAAGGAATCTCTCTGTAAAACTAATGCAGAAAAGTAAACGTTACTTATCTGTTCATAGTGCAAATCTAATCTATCACTTATTGTATTTTTTATTTATAACGTATTAAATCTGTTTTTCGTTTCATTTTTACACTTAAAAGTTACACCAGATTTCGGAAATTAATGATTGTTATCCAACTTAATAAACTTAAGATTGTTATGAAAAATAGTACAATTTTTAATAAATTTAAACTGTAAAACTAGTACAGTCGAACCCGGTTAAGACGCTCACGGTTAATACGCGATCCCGCTTAATACGCGGATTTTTTCCGATCCCTTGAACATCACCTATAAGGCTAATGCAAAAATATCACGTTTAATACGCGAACGGTTATTACGCGATCCCGCTTAATACGCGATAAATTTTCGGTCCTTTAAGAGAAAAAAATCACGCTTAAGACGCGTCATTGGTCAAGATACAAATTCCATCTCTCTTCTCGAGTTTTGCAAATTTAGTGGATTTTTTTTTTTTTTTATTCAGAAAAAAAGCACTGTTTCCGAATAATATTATTTACTTTATTTAACAACAAATTAATTAAGTAGAAAATTACTAATCGGAAATAGTGGAAGATATTTCAATAAAGCAAAAACCTGCTAAATTAGAAAAATTGCAATACTTCTTTGATTCCGCCTCCTCACATTTTTTGTCTCTAGCTTCGTGCATGTTTTTACGGTAGTAGAGAGATTCAGGAGATGAATTTAGTCTACGCAGTTACGTCATAAAAATTATTATGGTTAGAGATGACCATGCATTTTGTTAGTGAGGTTTTAAACGTACGTTATATTAGTACTATGTTTTATAATACATATTATGGGCAACAAAAATGAATCTCGTAAAGATTAAACTCATACGACTGCGGTTGGATAATTTTTTTAAGTTTTCTTTACTGTTTGCTATGCTAACAATATTTTTTTACACAAAAATTAATAAGGATTGTTTTTCCTACATTAAAAAGATGAATAGATTATAATGGTACTCATTATTACAAGTACTAAATATGATTTTAAAAACTGATAATTTTAAAAAGTGAAAAAAAAATTGAACATTCCTATCTTTGTTTTTAAAAAATTACTCTAGTAGAAAAATTATTGTTGTTGTTTAATTTTTGGTTCCAACGTATTAATCGAAAATAAAGCCACGTTGGGATCCATATTTATTTTCCATTATGATTTCAGTCGGTCCTATAAAAACAAACAATGAGTTAAAGTGGAATACAATTAAATTTTAATTTAAATGTACGTAAAAGACACAATGATTAACCATTAAGATTTATATGAAAGCTCTAAAGTTTATTTAGACTATTAGATATGTAAATAAGTTCAGTTCCTGCAACATTATACAAATCACGTTTAATACGCGATCCCGCTTAATACGCGAATTTTGTCCACTCCCTTGAAACGCGTCTTAACCGGGTTCCACTGTATTTATTATATTAAGCTTGATGATTGATATTGAACTTTTGTATTATGTTGATATTGGTACATTTATTAAACCATTTAATTGTAACTTAAAGACAAAATAGATGGAAATTTTAAATAAGTAAGTAAAAATATATTTTGAAGGTTTCGATAACAAATAATATGAGGTTGTGAATAAGTATTTTATTTTCGATATTTTTAAATAAATAAAAATAATTTAGACTAATGAAAAAAACAAAAGAAATAATTCCTCTACATGAAACTATTCCTATGTTCTTGTAACGACAACAAATTATAACAAACTTCAAAATTCTGAGAATAAGGTTATACTACACCGCACATGCTCCAGTTAATCACTTATGCTTATAGTTCCACTACATCCCTAAATTTCAGAATAGTAAATGTTTACTGTGTATCAAATAAAATGTAGGTGCAAATTTCTTACTGCATCTTTAACAAATTCTTTTTTCCACAAAACTATTGTTTAAATTTTTAACTGGGCATAATAGTGTTTTAATACAAGTTTATTATTCACAAATTTTGTGAAATTGTTTTGAGGAAGCAGACTCTAAATATGGCCTATGTACCTCAGGCCCCACATAAAACTGATTAGGCCCTAAAGTTTATACGGCTCTTTTTACTGTCAATTAACCACTGGTTCTGGCAGGAGCAGGGGTAAGATTTACCTTTTGCTGCTCCAGTTTTTTATGTTGTTTAATGGTTAAGCCCAGTTTTGTATTTTAAATTTTTTTTTAACTATGTGCTATCTTGTGTGTGAACTAGAATAAATATTGGGTGATTCAAAATAACCTAGAATTAAAGTAGCAGTAATTTCTGTCTTATGTCAACAAAATCTTTAATGGTGTACTCAAAGTTCAAGTTAAAATATTTCCCTTGCTCTTTTTTTTCAGAAAAGCAGAACCTATTCTCTTTCACATTATACAGCTGTTTATCTGCATGTGCGGAATAGATCTCTTGACTTTGACCATTGTCATTTTCTGTAGGATAAAGTAACTTTGAGATAATATAAATACAGCTCACTGATCCTCCCAGCTAATATATCATTCCCTATTTCATGGTATGCTGGACAGATAATTACACTTGTTTATTTCCTATTTAATTTACATCCAAAATTGTTAATTGGTCCAAATCATCCAAGCACCCTCATAGTAAATCGGTATATAATTTTATATACCTTAGATAAATTCAAATAACATAAGTGATCGTAATTACGTAATTCTAGTAGAAGAGCAACGCGAATAATTAATAAAATTAAATTATAATCCGCGTAAAACTGTAATTATTAAATTTAATTAATTACGAATAAAATTAAGAGTTTGCGTTGTGAATTATTTAGACGAACTCTTCCACTTATGAATTAAACTAAAATTTAAGCTGTAAAAATAAGTTGACACATCTTATACATTTATCAATTAAATAATTACAGAAACTTTTTAAAACTTGATTAAATATTTTATTTACATTGAACACAACTATATACATATACACATTATATTAATTCAAAAAAAAAGAAAGCAACACTTTTGTTCGCTGCTCATTTACATAGGCGTAACCAGGGGGGGGGGGTGCCCGGGCACCCCCCCGCTTGCGCAGACTAAAGCACAATTATTTTTAAAAAATCGAAATCTACAAAAGAATAAAGAAGTGAAAGTAGAGTTCAATTAGTTTAGCAAATTAGTTTAGTTCAGAAAACTAACAGCCTAAGTTTTGAAATGTGCTAAAAAAAAGAAACCCACGTTCTTTTTTTTTTTTCTTTAAGAAAATTATGTTGTTTATCTTTTTTAAACTAGAATATTTACAAGAATCTGTATTAGTCATAGTAAGTCAAAAAGGTGGCTTTATAATCCCATTTTGACGTATTTTGTTTGTGGGAGATTTTTTTTAACGCCGTTCTTTCTATTGCATGTTTCTGCAAATTCATGAGAAATTAACGCAAGTTCTTGACGAGTATAGAAACTATTTGTCTCTTTGCTTTTTTAGTTTAAAATCTTAAAAAAAAAAAAAAAAAAAAAAAAAAAAATGAAAGGGAATGCAGATGTGAAACGATAATTCTAAAATGTGATTGGCCGGGGGAAAGGGGAAGGGTTACACAGACCTGCCTCCTTTGAAAATGAAAAATAATAGAGAAAGTTCAAATTAATCTGGAAGTTGGTTGGTTGGTTGAATTTCGTGTTTCGCGGCCATTTTTTGACATTCGTAAAAGGAATATGGTTGCAATCTTTCCAGTCAATAAGTAATTTTAATTCCTCTGAAAATTTTTATACTATTTTTAGAGTTTCTTCTCGTTTTACAGCGTTTTTTTGGAAGTAGGAAAAGGAACCCGGTTTCAAACTTTTAGCCCAGTGCAGTTAATTTTGACCAAATTCGCAATTTTATTCTCCGATCATTTCATGATATTTATAATTTTTTCCCAAAATCGTCTGACGAAATTCCCGTCTTTCTACGCGATTTTTTGTTAAAATCTGCACTTTTCATCACTAACCTTTGACAAAATTCGTGTTTTTTACCGCGATCCTTTGACGAAATTCGCACTTTTACCGTGATACTTTGACAAAATTGGCATTTCTTTAGCACGATCCTTCGATGAAATTCGCGTTTTCTTTATACGATCTTTTGACGAAATTAGCTTTTTCTTTCCGCAATCTTTTGACGAAAATCCTGCTTTCTTTCTGCAATCTTTTGACGAAATTCTCGTTTTAACCGCGATCTTTTGACGAAATTTATTTTCTGTTGTGACCGAGTGACGAAACTGATTTTTTTTACAGGGATATCATTTGTCGAAATTCGCAATAGTTTTGTGTGACCGATCGAGAAAATTCTCGATATCTTTCCGTACCAATTAATAATATTCTTTACTCTTTTCTGCGACATTTTGGCAAAATTTACAAAAAAATTTCGTCAATCGTTTATCGAAATTCACAATTTTTTTGCGCAATCTTTTGACGAAATTGGCGATTACTTTCTGCATTCTTTTATCGAAATTCCTGATATTTTTCTCCGATCGTTTGAAGAAATTCTCAAATTTTTCCGGGCCGATTCACGAATTGATTTTGAGAAATTCCATAAAAAAAATAAAAATCGCATACTTCAAAAAATTTTTTTTGAATACTCACTGAAGAATCGCAAGTCTGTGAAAGAATCTGGAGGGAGGAAATACTGCACAGCATTTTTTTAACTTTTCTTTTCTGTGCACATATCACGCGATCCCGCAAGTTATTTCAAATCCTGTCTCTCAAAGAAAACTTCATTACTAGTGTAGTATCGTTGGTTGGTTTTTTTAAACGAACATATAGTTAAACAAATCTAGGATTGGGGGGGGGGGGCTGCCTTCGGCAACGTACTCCCTATCAGGGACGTAGCTACAGGGGGGGTGTGGGGGGGTGCGACACCCCCCCACTTCGGTAAACTCATATACATTCGGTAATTTCACTTTCGTTCAAAAATTGCATCATTTGGCTCTGATTTTTTTTCTTTTTTTTAAAAAAATTTTTAAAAACATATTACAAAATGTATTGCAAAACAGAAAACAATGTCAAACCATATTTGAAATTATTAAATATTTTAAATATATAGATTTTCTAATTAGAAACTTCCTTTCTCTTTGCACTATGTAATTTTTTTTTTTCGCTGGGAGTCGATTGCAATTTCACCTTTTAACTATTCCATGGGTGTAAGAAGGGGAGGGAGAGGGGTCCAGGTTACAGTATCCCTTAGAAGATATAAGCTTCTTCCTATTTCTATGCAGTATCCCTGTAAGCTAGAAGATAAGGGTAGAAAATATCTTCGCTTCATTCAAGAAAGGAATCTGGAGAAAAGTGCCTTGAGAGTAAATGCGTACACTCCTTGACCAATGCAAATGAAATTAGAAGGCCAGACTTCTTGTTCGTTAAAATTCGTTTTGCTTGACTCTGAAAGCTATCGGGGATAGATATTTCGCGGTTTTTTCGGTGAACAGGATGTCGTCAGATTTTTTCTGTTGTATTGTTTGTTTTTCAAAGCAAAAAATAAGAGAGAACAGGGAATCTTTTCTTATCAAAGAAAATTAAAACGGTGTTATAAAATTACATCAGCTACTAAGAATGTACCGAATAGTGATTTTGACCGAATACCGAATATTCGCCCTACAGGCGAACACGGATATCGAATATTCAGCTAGCCGAGTAGTAACTATTCGGCCAAATACCAAATATTCGGCTGGTCGAATATTTAAAAATTTTATTAATTAAAAAAGTTTCATATTTCATGGCTTCTTATGGTGAATTAAACCACCGAGGGAATATATTTTTTTTAATTCTAAAACAAACAACTCAGCAAAAATAGCTTTTCTACCGAATATTTGGCCTACAAGCGAACCGTATACCGAATATTCGGCTAGCCGAATTAACTGTTAGGCCGAATACCGAATATTCGGCCAGCCGAGTAGTAACTATTCGGCCAAATACCAAGTACTCGGCTTGTCGAATACTTTTATATTTCAAAGATTAAAGGCATTAAAATGTTAAATTTTAAAATAATTTTACACAATATTTAATGCAGAAATTTACATATTGATAAAGAAGAACTTTTTACAAGTAAACTTTATACATGAAAAAAAATCTTCTTTGTGTTATTTAAGAAGAGAATTTTAAAATTTTATTAATTAAAAAAGTTTGATATTTCATAGCTTCTTCTGGTGAATTAAACCAAGTGAATATATATTTTTTTTAATTCTAAAACAAACAACTCAGCAAAAATAACTTTTCTACTGTCTTTGATTTAGCAAGGAAGTTTTTAAATGCATCTTAGATCAGTGTTTCGAATGGGCGATTATTTTCAGAGATTGTAAACATACACATTGTTCCTAAAAAAATTGTAAAAAACAGAGATAATATCGTCAAGACAAAAAAATTTTAAACAAAAAACAACACCTCACTGCATTTATTTCATTAAAATTACAGTATATTCAGTCAAAAATTCTGGGTGTGCAACTACAAGCCGAAACTGAATTTTCGTTCACAACTTTATCAGTAAATGAAGATATTTTAGCAAGATTTGTTTCATATTAATTTAGTTTGTATTAAATGTGATGATATCGTTGAAAATGATTGAATTTTGGCCAGTGACACAGTATAAATACTATAAATTGCATTCTGAATAAAGGAATGTCTACCTCATGGTTGTTTAAATATGAAAAGCGGCAATTTCCAGCACTTCTCATCATAATATTATATTTCGCAGAAATCAAAGCAAGTTTGTTAAAAATATAGCTATGATATCTTCGTTAGGGTTAACAAATGAAAATCCAAGTTTGACCTCGAATGAGATGAGATACACTTTATTTATAACTGAATAAATGGATTGCGATTGTGGTTTTCTGAGCAAAAATTGTCTTTCTTGATGTGTATTATCAACCCTGAAAGTTTTCTGTTTCGATTAGAAGCGCACTTTTGTGTGAAAAAGCAAGAAACCGATTATTTTCTAGAAAAGGTTCAGGAACTTGCATTTTTACATTGTTAATTCCTATGAAAATCTCCATTATGGTTAATTTTTTAAAGTAATGCTTTACAAAAAGCAAATAATGTAAAAACGCTCTCTTTTACTTAAATATGATTCTGTTTCTAATTTTTATGAACATCTTTATAAGTTGACAGCTAAAAGTAGAAATTGTGTAAGATTTTTAAAAATGTTTTAAAAGTTTTTTTTAAGTATTCGGTTTGGCCGAATATCTTGATATTCGGCCTAACGGAATATTCGGTAACATGGCCGAAAAGGCCGAATACAGAATAGATACCGAATATTCGGTACATCTCTAGTAGTTACTATATATAATGGTATATATTGTATCTTCGAAAAACTAAAAGCTTCTTGAAAAACTCGGGAAAAAAACTCGGGAAAAAAATCCTTAAGAGTGTTCTCAGTGAGAAGAGCTACTTTCTGAGACATTTCTGAATTCATTTTTGTTCGGAAATTGGCAGGTGTTGTTATTCAGAAACTATGTAGTCGAAAGACGTTTTCCATTTTTTGGTAAACGCAAAAGATTTTTCAGAAAATATTTTCAAAGTTGGCGTTTTGAACCTAATTTTAGACACGGCAGCTCGAGAAAGGCAAAAAACTTGTCGTCATGTGACAACATTTGCTTATAACGTGATAAGTAATTTTATAAAAAAAAATTAAAACTAGTTTCCATTGTATTCCGCTTCAACAGTCAAGCCTGCCAAATGCTTAAAATGAGACAGAAAATGTGTCAGAAAATTTTGCGTTGTTCAGTAGGAAGCTCGAGAACCGCTTTAAAGAAAACTAATATAAGATAGAGAACTATAAAATATTGGATTTTTTCCTTTGTAACTTAATATAAACCGACGATATGTTTTAAGATCTGGATCTGTTTTTGTCACGTAGTAGTGGAGGGTATACGGAGATATACGCCGTATACCCTCTCTCTGGATTTTTTTAAGAAGCTCCGCATATTCTCTGCTTCTCAAATAAAGCATTGGCGTATACTGCATCTATGAATGTTCATGACTTTAGCCTATACCCTTTGTTTTTTTATGACTGCAACACTGGTTCTTGACATTCAGTTCGAAAATATATTTTTTATTTATGTTTTTGAACTTGTTTTAAAATCATCAGTTGTATTGATATATAAAGCAAGTGCATTGATGATAAAACATTAATCTTTCTTCTAATTGGCGTATTGAGACATACATTTACATCCTGAAAACCTGACCCAAAAACTGAAAGCCATTTTTTTCTTTGTTTTCTGAAATGAAGGGATCTCAAAGTTAATTTAAATTGATTTAAAAAAATCAGGCTAATTCATGTAACAGAATCAACGCTACAGCTCACAAAAAAAATGCAAGCAAAGTAATTTTGCAGAACACAAAGTAATTTTCCACACTGTCTACTCCCTCTCTCCTTCCCCTTCTCCATAGAAAAAAAAATCTTTTTGTGTTCAAGACTCTTTTTCTTTTATTAATGCAAATTAAAATAATATTTAATTTTTTTATACTTATGCTCAATTGCTCAACATGATATTTGACTATTTCAATTCTGACAACTTTCTATATTACGAGTTCCAGCTTAAAAATTCAACAGAAAAAATATTCTACAAATAAAGTGCATGTTTGATTAGCCACATTTTGTGGTTTTTAAAAACTATTTAAAGCTGATCTGAAATCGTAACTTGTATCTTTTTTTACACTTTCGTGAAGAAATTTTCATTTTTAAATGCACGAAATTTGCAGATATTCTTTCTTATTCGTAAACGAATAGCGTTTCTCTTTTTTCCTATAAAGGTAACTGGTCTTTCAGAAAATGGTGCCAAAGTTGACGTTTGGAACAGATTTTTTTTAAACATGGCAATAGGCAAAAGATCATTATGAAATAGCGATTGATTATAACTTAATATGTAATACATTTATTAGAAAATTTAAAAGTGGTATTTGATTTCAAAGCACTTCATACCTCATGCGGTCATGCCTGCTGATTACATACTTCTGGATAAAAAATGTCTACTTAAATGTGTCTAAAGTAAAACTATTTTTTAAGAACAAGTGTTTTTTCTTTTTCATAAACGTGGCTTTTAATACGAAGTAATGAAGTTAGAAAACTGTTTAGTTATTTCAAATCTGAATCCGTGTATGGTGTATTTGATAATTTTGATCATATGTGAAAGAAAAATGCACAATATAAGAATAGGAGTGTTTGGATTTTTTTTCTTTTATTTCTTTCTCTTTTTTCTATAAATCCAAGTAAAAACGTTCTGTAAAAAAGTTCCAAGTAAAAAAATTCTTCTGTCCGGTTTTATGCAACATTGTCTACTAAATGTTTTCGTCGTTCGCTGTAGTTTGTTTTGGTCCTTTGATCTGCTTTGGCGCTTTGGGGGACAGACAGTTGAAATTTTCTCATTGAAGTAATCTGCAACAATTATCCTTATTCTAATTACCAGAGAAAATAAAAACTGCTAATCAACCAATTCTCTCATATATTTTTATTTAATTTTTATTAATTTTCTTATTTTGTCTTACTTTTCTACTTGGATAAATATTTATGAAAAAAGAGAAATAAATAAAAGAAAAGAAAAAATAAAATCCAAATCCTCCTATTCTTATATTGTGCATTTTTCTGTCACATATCATCAAAATTATCAAATATACCATACACGGATTAAGATTTGAAATAACTAAATAATTTTCTAATTTCGAATTAAATGCCACGTTTATGAAAAAAAACAACAACAACAAAAAAAACACTTGTTCTTAAAAAATATTTTTACTCCTCTTAGGAATGGTAAATTTTCTGACACATTTAAGTAGACATTTTTTTTAATCCAGAAGCATGAAATCAGCAGGCATAAGGAATGAAGTGCTTTGAAATCCAATAGACTTTATTAATTTTCTGATAAATGTATTACATATAAAATTATAATCAATTGCTACCTCATAATGATCTTTTGTCACGCTTAAAAAAAAATCTGTTACAAACGTCAGCTTTGGCACCATTTTGGCAAAACATAAATAAGGCCTGACTAGGCCTAATTAATGTTTTCTGATTTCATTCTTCCAAGTCTTCAAGGGCCAAAATTTTCAGTTCCGGTTTTCATCCAACCCGTATGAAAATCATTGTCTCAGCGTGACCTGGTAGCAAAATAAAGCTAAATTAAAATATAGCAACACGTGTGAAAAAGAACTTGCCTATGCTTAATCCTGTTTTAAACTGAAAAATGTGTTGATCCATGCAAAATTAATATAATAATATGTGAGAAAAGGATGTATTAAGAAGGGAACTTGTCTATAATGCTTTTTTTTACTTTACAGTGCGATTCCGTCTTAGAAGATTTCACTGTATAGCATTTTTTAGATTTTTAAGTCTCCAATACATGCAATATGGATTAACAAAAATAATGATAATCGAAACATTTGCATATAACAAATAGAGATTTATTTAAAAAATAAATAAATATCGCAGCCTACGGTATTTCTATAAAAATAAAGATTAAAAAAAAAAAAAAAAGCTAAGATTAAGTATTTTTGATCAAGATTCCTCGTACAGACAAATTTTTAACCAAATCGACGTAAAAATCAATGTTTTGTAAAAATTCACTCGGGCCGTACCAGGCTCGGGTCGAGATTTTCATTTTTTTTTTCCGGGCCAGAATGGTCTCAGGCTGAACTTTTAGCTGCTATAACGTCGGGCCAGGTCAATAATTTTTTTGACAGGTCTGGCCGAGTTCAGGCCTACCTTTTATAATGGGCCGGGTTGATTTTTTTTCTATGGGTCGGCCTGGCCCGGGCCTAAAAATTTCTACCCGTACAGACTTCTAACTTAAAATTTAAAAAGTATTGCAAATTTCAAACTTTGAGTTATAAATAAAAGAAAAAAATAATTATTAAAATATTTTCTATTGAACTTATTTTTATTGTAATAATAAATAAATAATCAGTCTAAATCTGTCTTTTTACACCTCACCCCAAATTACTCCTTTTACCTTTGCTCCCTCCCCCCTCACTGAAGTATCGAGCACGAAAAGCTTAAACCTTAAGTGATGAGGTGATTTATATATATATATATATAACGTGGTGAGGTGGTGTGTATACAACCCCAAAATTTGATTTCTTGTCTTGTGCACTCAACAAAATTTACGAATTAAAGTAAGAAAATCTCCTGTGAATTTTGCATTATTTACTTGAATAAAAACAACTGAAAAAGTACTGTAAGTGTACATACATATACATATAAATACACGTATCTAAATACCACAAAAAAAATTTCTTCATAAATGAAATTTCTCTGGGGTGGAAAACACCTCGACTGATCAGTTAAGGGTTAAAGTCTTTAAAATTACTTTTTTCCTCTGCTTTATTTGTAATTGTGCAATATGATAAATAAATCAGCAGTTATCTATTTCACTCCCTCCATTCATAATTTGTACTACCGTCGCTTCCCCAGTTTGTAAAATTTTAAATGGTTGAAATTTTTTAGTTTTTTGTTAAAATTTTTTGGTCTGTTTATTTATATATTACTGAAATAATAAATAAATGTCTAATCCCACCCACCCCCTCGCCCAAAAGAAAACAATGTATAAAAATACAAAATACAAATAGAGTATAGGACCCATTATCCGGAATTCCAAAATCCGGAAGGACCCGAAATCCGAAAAAAATAATTATTTGAAAATTTTCTAAATTTGTAAATTTGTACTAAAATTTTGAAATTTTTTGAAAATTTTACCGATTCCTAATTTTTTTTCAATCCATTGTGTTTCGACGTGTAACCACTAAAATATGTTATTTCAGCCGCCAGATAACACGAAGCCGCCCTCCCCTCCCCCCGACATTAGGAAAAAAATCATTTTTTCTCTCCAATTTTAGTATAAAATTAATTTATATTAAGATTCGTTAAAAAAAGAAAATCGTCAGATATTTCACCGGGGGTGATTGATTCTGTTCTGAATTTTCTGAAAAAAAAAAAAAAAAAAAAAAAAAAAAAAAAAAAAAAAATTGGTCTTCAGTCCGAAAATTCGGACATAAAAAATATCGCGATTTTCGACAAATGGGCGCCGAAAAAAAATCACTTACGTCAATCGTTCGCAGAAAAAATCGCCAATTTCTCCAAAGAATTGCAGAAAAAACGCGAATTTTGTCAAGGAATCGCAAAAAAAACGCAAATTCCGTTAAAGAATCGCAAAAAACCCGCAAATTTCATCACAGGATTCTGAAAAAATGCAAATTTCGTCAGAGTCGCGGAAAAATGCGAATTTCGACAAAGGATCGCGAAAAAAGCGATAATTTCGTCAAAGGATCGTTAAAAACGCTAATTTCATCAAAGAATTGCAGAGAAACGTGAATTTCGTCAAAGAATCACAGAAAAAACGCGAATTTCATAAAAGAATGCGAACTTCTTTCAAAGAATCGCGAATATCGTCAAAGGATCGCGAAAAAACACAAATTTTGTCAAAGAATCGCGAAAAAAACAAGAATTTCGTCAAATGATCGCGAAAAAACGCTAACTTCGTCAAATGATCATAGAAAAAATACTCAAATTTTGTCAAAGAATCGCGGAAAGAACGCGAATTTTGTCAAAGGATTCTGAAAAAAAAACGCAAATTTTTTTCAAAAAATCGCGGAAAAATCGCTAATTTTGTCAAATGATCGCGAAAAAACGCTAATTTCGTCAAATGATCGCGAAAAAACGGTAAATTCGTCAAATCATCGTAGAAAAAATATGCGAATTTTGTCAAAGAATTGCAGAAAAACGCTAATTTCGTCAAATGATCATAAAAAAATACGCAAATTTTGTCAAGGAATCGCGGAAAAAACGCGAATTTCGTCATATGATCGCGAAAAAACGCTAATTTCGTAAAAGGATCGTAGAAAAAATACGCAAATTTTGTCAAAGAATCGCGAAAAAACTCAAATTTTGTCAAATGATCGCGAAAAAACCCCCACAAATTTCGTCAAAGCATCATGAAAAAATAACGCAAATTTCGTCAAAGGGTCGCGAAAAAAACGTGAAATTTGAGAGAACCCGAAATCTGGAAAATTCCAAAATACAGAAAGCCTTCGGTTCCGAGGATTCTGGATAATAAGTCCTGTACTGTAAATACAAAAAAAAAAAAAAAAAAAAAAAAAAAAAAAAAAAAAAAACTATGAACATTCGGTAAATTCGATCTCCACACCCCCCCAAACGAAATGCTCTAGCTACGCCACTGCTCCCTATCAAGCTACGACTTCTTCTGTCTCGAAACAAGCTAATCTTGAATTATTGCTTTTTTTATTTCGAGAAAAATTAAATTCTCAGCTTTCTTATAAGAACTGATTTGACATTATTCCAATTCGAATTTAATCACGGCAATTGCAAAAATTACCGGAGAGTTTTTTCTGTTTCAAAAAAAGCCAAAAAATCGCCTAAGAGCACGAAAACCCTCGCTAAAAATCGCATTAAAAATTCAGAAAAGATTAAAAAACCAAAGAGAACAAAAATTAACTAATTGGGTAAAATATTTAAACCGGATTCCTTTTAGGAATGTCGGGAAAAAAAATCCCCGCGAAATGCGAAAAAAAACTCTCTAAAAGTAACATTAAAATATTAAAAAAAAATCGCTGTAAGAATCTCGAAAACACTTTATTGAAAAGAATACAAAGTTTTCTGTATAAAATATTGAAATCGGATTCTTTTTTTACTAATTTGGAAAATTGCCGCAAAATGCGAAAAAATTCGCATAAAAATTAATTGAACAATTCCAGAAATTGTCTTCCATATGTATGAGTTCAAGCATCCAGGTCCTGTCAGATCTAAGGGCTATGAAGGCTGTATTTTTTTTTCAGAGTTCAGCGCGCACGCGTACACACACACACAGAGAGAGACAGACAAGAACCTATTTTTATTATTACAGTCGCATCATGATAGTATAATTTTTATTAATCTTGATAAAATTTAGTGTACATTATCATGACCTGCTTTACCTAATATATTCGCCACATTCTGAGGTAAAAACATGAATTACCGTAATTTCCGGCCTATAATCCGCGGATCAAACAATTATATTCCTTCATAAAACGTAACTTGTTAAATTGCGATAAATATTTAACTTCAATAATGAAATAAAATTTCTGGTTCGAAACATGATTGTTTGATCCGCGGATTATAAGCCGGAAATTACGGTTTTAATGAATATTATAATTATTTATAGTATTATAATAATTATTTATGCAGACTTTCCTCCAAAATGTCTTGGGTCCCTCCGAGTCATGGAGTAACATTCTGAAAAACTTTCGTGCGTATGTACTGGTGTACCGCATGTATTATCTGAGATTTATCATCCGGCAGAAATTTCATCGACAAGACTTTGACTGAGATAATTTTAGATCTCATGCAGTGTTCCCCTGTGCCTATAGAAGTTTCCAGCATGATTAAAGGCTTTTTTTAATCTTTATAAGAATTTGGACGGCCAAAAGGTTTTACACTTTGAGACCACACTTTGTCACTGTCTTATGTCACTGCTGCAAGGACATTTATATATCTTTTTTTTTACCATTAGATTTAGTTTTGATGTTCTTCTCATCCCTCCTCACGCAAACAAAAATCGCGTTTGAGCCCTTTTTAAAACAATAATACACAATTATACCTTCTAAGATGAAAACCTTTCTAAAGCGGAAATTCGACCGGTTTCATGGAGTTCCGTTTTAGCAGGTTTTACTATATAAGATATTGTTTGTATCCAACATGTTCAAGCTAAAAAGTCTGGGCACCCCCCCGTTGAAAAGGCTGGTTACGCCTATGTCATTATTACATGTAAATTTAATCTTTTTTAAAAAAAAGACAATGTTTTCATTCACTCTTATTATTATATATTTTCTTTTTGCAAAAAAAAAAAAAAAAAAAAAAAAAAAAAATTATTATCTTTCATTTTTTTAAAATACCTTAATTATATTTAATTATTGGCTTTGTTGGATCTCAGATTGCTCTCTACCATAAAATATCATAAAAGGATATTTATAATTTCTCATATAATTTAAAGTGGTAAAAGAAAAAGATTAAGGTAATACCTTGAATCATATACGGGATGGTGGCCTTTATTCATCAAATTCAGAGCTGTCGCGTTGCTAAGGATCATATCCAAGTCATTCGGATTCAGCTTCTTATCAGAGCGGCGAAATCGGGATGGCAGGATGCATAGCTACGGACCGCAGTAGAACAATCCATTTTATTTCAACATCAGGAAGACATCCTCAATTAGGCTTGCTTAGGCTCACTCCGATATGTCCATCTCGCCTGAGCATTACTAGGGCTCTCTGGATTCATTGCATGGGCTTTCAGGATAGCTCCTGCGTCTTCGACATCTTTTTTCAGACTCCCTTTTTCAAACCTTTTTCTTCTGGCACACCAACTCTTGGAGTGGGTGGAACTATTTGTCTAGTCCTCCCTTATTGGATATGAGAAGATATTGCATTATCCTTAGATAGACCTATTAGCTAACAGTCTGCAAATGGCCCCTTACATATACTTTAATATTATTATATGCCTTAAAGTTTGGGTGGTCTGAAAAGCCATAAATTTATTCCAACACTTTTATTAAGGCCATAAATTTATTCCAACGTTTTTATTATTTTACGATTTCTAATTATACACCACTTTCCACTGGCTTGTCATAAAACGACACCATGGCGTCTGGCTATTGTTGTTATCTGAGATCCGAACTATATTCAACATTATACATTCATTTTACAATACAACAATTTTTTTAAAAATATATATTTAATATTTAAAATCAACTTAATAATTTTTGTATGAACTTACACTCCTATTTTACTTAAATATATAAACATTATAATTTTACACTCATAATTATATTTTATAAAAAAATATTTATACACACAGAAATAACAAATTACGCAATTTTACTTTGATTTAACCAACATGGTGCGGGAACATATTATTGTTATATGTTGCCTAGCATGGTACTAGTCAAGATTAGGAATTCACTGTGCTCATAAAACTTCGAGTTACACTGGGTATTCACAGATAACAAAAATGTAAAGCACATGTTTTGCTTATAGAACAAATCTTTGTTTAATCAAAAGTTATATTTATAGCTTTTTTCAAAAATCCCTGAAGATAGTAAATCACTCCTCTGGCCTTTCTTTTCCAAACGTTCTGCGGTCATCAACAAAAGAAATGAAAGTCTCAACAACAGAAAGAGGCAGATATAACAGCGTTTCCAGCAACAGGGAAAATCTGGAAAGTCATGGAAATTGTTAAATATATGGCAAAATTGATGAAATTTACAAATATTTTCTAAAAAGTCCGTGGAAAAAAAAAAAAAGAATCAAAATTCATCAAATGGTCTTGGGAGAAAAACACGAAATTCATCAAACGACAAAAAAAAAAAAAAAAAAAAAAAAAAAAAATCCAAGAAATTCGAAGAGCGATCACTGAAAAAAATATTAATTTTGTCAAAGGATTGTAGAAATAATAGTTTTTTGTTTCAATCAATGATTAAAATCCTTTTTAATTTTACAGTTTTTCCTTTTTATGTATTTGCAGTGATATTATGATTATACATTTAAACAAATTTATATCAATTAACATCTAAAAGAGGTAGTTACTATTTCAAAGTATTTAGTAATATAGCTTATTGTTACATAATGCCGGGGCCAAAACTAGGAGAGGGTAGAGGGGATATGTACCCCGGGCAGCAGAACAAAAGGTGAAGGGAGTGCCAGACAAAGATGTTGTTTGTCGTTTGATACAAAAATGCATATATATACAGTAAATTCTGTCTAAGGCGGACTCTGTATAAGCCGGAAATGTGTCTACCGCGGAAAATTTTTCAAGTCCCGGCGAACCCATAGAAAATTACATTAATTCATGCTGCATAAGGTGGAATCTGTCTAACGCGGAAACGGAAAGCATTTTAAGGTCCCACCGAAACAAAAATTTTGCATAAGGCGGAAAAAAGAATAATTTAAAAATGAAAGCATTTTGTTTATTAAACTTTAAAACCGATAAGTCAAATACTCAATGTCGTGCATGTTAGTTAAATTCCGTAACACTTTGAAAAAGTTAATTCAAAAGGACAGAAGCTGTTTAAATTTTAAGGAATTTATGCTTGTGCCATTTTTTCATATGCAAAATTATATTTAAAAGTTAATATTTCTAGTAGAATGAACATTTATCAAAATATATATTTTCGAAAGTGCAATATATTATACTTTAAGGATGTACTCAAATTCAAAGTTATATCTTGTAGTTGAGCGTTCTGTCTCATTCTCGAAGTTTATTGGGGTTTTTTTTCTTTCTTTCTTTCTTTTTTTTTTTTTCTTTCTTTTTTTTTTTGTGTGTGTGTGTGTGTAAACTTCCAATTCGCATGTATTAGAGCAGTACTAAGAAATTGAATAGCGTTTCTCATTTATCTGTAAAGACAAAAGATCTTTCCGAATTTCAGTTTTCAACCGATTTTCGAGTCAGGAAAATCAATAAAAAATCATCAAATTAGAGGGATTTTTTTTTTTTTTTGGTGGTGGTGGTGGGGGGAGGGGGAGATTTTTTGAATAAGCCGGAATATTGTCTACCACGGAAATTTTTCTCAGTCCCGATCGATTCCGCCTTAGACAGAGTTTACTGTATATATGAAATTTGGATAAAATTGTCTCGCAGCCAGAAAATCTAAACAGAAAAATAACTTTAAAAAAAAAATCTGCAACCAAAATAGAAAATGTACCCGTAAGGCATGGTGACGTCACGGCGACGTCGTTGTGAAGTCACACTGTGATTTTGTGACCGTCGATGTGACGTCACGTGACGTCGATGTGACGTCATAGTGACTAGAATGCGAGGTCGTTATGGCCGTTTTAGAGGTCGTTTGTGACGTCACATTGTGACCACTCTGTGAAGTCACGGTGTGACAAATTTGTGAAAAGTGTGTCATTTGTGACTATTTTGGCATTAACTTTGTGACTAACCTGTGACGACAGCGACAATGCTTTGACGTCACACTGTGACTAATTTGTGAAATATGTGTCATTTGTGACGAACTTGTCATAAACAATGTGATGATTTCAAATGAAAATCAAATTTCAAATTAATTGCTTAAAAGGGCAAAGGCCAACATAGAGAAAAAGATTCCAAGCCGGGACTCGAATTCGGACCATCAGTGTAGCGCACTGACATTCTACAGGCTAAACCACATGGAACGAGACCCAGCCTGGAAAATTTCTTACTAGTACATGTTGGCAAGGCTACAAACGCAGCACAAGATGGAATATTTATCGTGAGCCGCCAACATCGGGTAAACACGAAACTTAATTAAATCCAGCATCGATTCAAACTATATAAATACTTGGAAATTTTTCCATAGAGAACCATTCGCCTTGCATACAATATTTCAAATAAAAATCAAATTTCAAATTAATTGCTTAAAATGCAATTTTAATTTGAAATTTGATTTTCATTTGAAATATTGTATGCAAGGCGAATGTTTCTCTCTGGAAAAATTTCCAAGTATTCATATAGTTTGAATCGCTGCTGGATTTAATTAAGTTTCGTGTTTGCCCCATGTCGGTGGCTCATGATAAATATTCCATCTTGTGCTGCGTTTGTAGCCTTGCCAACATGTACTAGTAAGAAATTTTCCAGGCTGGGTCTCGTTCCATGTGGTTTAGTCAGTAGAATGTCAGTGCGCTATACTGATGGCCCGGATTCAAGTACCGTTATGGAATTTTTTTCACTATGTTGGCTTTTGCGCCTTTTAAGCAATCAATTTGAAATTTGATTTCCATTTGAAATATTGTTTGCAAGGCGAATGTTTCTCTCTGGAAAAATTTCCAAGCATTAATACTGTGATGATTCTTGTTATAAACACTGTGATGAATTTTAAAATAAAGTTTTGTTTGAAATATACAATATTATCTTTTTACCGTACTTTTTAGCAATGTATCGCTATTTTGGAGTCCTATTCTTCTAAAATACTTTTAATTTTTACACTGAAAAAAACAATGCTTATCAACTGGCATCCTTTTTTATTAAGTTCTAAGCTTGATCTTGAGTTCAAGCTTTATATTAAGAATGTTTTGTGTGTTGTGATTTGTTATTATTTTATTAAATACGAACATGGAGTCTAACGGATATTAATACATTTCCTATTTAAAGGGATAAATAAAATAAGATAAGCCATATTTATTTAAATTTTTTATTCCCGTGTATATTGTATTTTGTTAATATGAGCTAAATAGATTTGGTATGATCTATAGGAAATGACTGATCTGGGAAATAGAAAAAACAAGTAAGAAAAATCATGCGTTAAGCATAGATTATAAAGCACTTTCCAACGCTTCCTGAATGCTTTAACTAGACATCGTAATTTAAGGAAATAACGTAAATAAGATAACTAAGCAAATATTTTAGAAAACGCATAAAACATTTGAAAAACTGATTTTAGCAGTTACCGTTCATAGCCAAATATGTTTTCCAATTCTTTTGAATAGCCCTGTATTTAATTTGTAGGTTGATATATACTAGTATATAATGTGAAAATTTAGTTTAGCAAGAAAATGCACAACAGGTTGAAATTCTCATTCAAAAATTTATACTAATATATAAAAACATACTTGAATACTTTTGTACAACCCTGTAGTTTACCTAGAATCTTTATTACACGCCACTATTTAGTTAAAATTTAATTCAAATTAAAACACTCTTAAAACTGCTGAAATCACATTTCCAGAAATTATAATTTATAGACGGCCATATATCCATTTCCTTGCGTGACCCTGTGTATCATTTTATCCATATTCTACAAACATTTCTTAGTAAATTAAATGCAGTTCAACATAAAAATCCATAACTCATCTAAAAAACACCTTTAAGCAATTTGCGCCCATACCCCTTAACTCTTACGTATACTTTTGTCTAGTCTTGTATATGAATTATAGCTTTTATATACACCATATACTATGCATAAATATAGTGGATCATAAAAGCGCATATTATAATTAAAAGTGCATTTTCAGCAATTATCGCTAATGAACAGTACAATATCAACTTTTATAAATATCATAAATTATAAATATTTTTTTATAAATATTATAAATATCAAATTTTAAAAAGTATAGTAAAGCAGTTTAATCTATAAACTTGTTATCAGGCATGAAAAACACCTTATTTCAATGCTTAATTGTCATATTTTATTTTTTAATGCGAAGTATCGAACGTGTATCGAAAACGTAGAAAATGAGTTTACAATCGAAGAAAATTTAATAACTGATTCTGAATGTCTACAATTAAATGTTTGATTAAAATCACGAACAGCAAAAACGTGCTTACATACAATTTAACAAAATAAATATACCAATTTGAAAAACACTATATAATTAGTATTTATAATTGTACTATTAAACAACAACAAAGTACAATAGATGAATTAAATGTATTATTAGATTTAACAATTTCTCAAAAATCTCTCCATATGTTACAAGGAATTCCTATTATTTTATAATTTTGGCAAATGTTAAATCTGAAAACATTGATATGAAGATTTAGGATTTTAAATAATAATTTAAAATATTATTAGCAATGAAAAAAAGTCTTTCAAAAGGTTCACTACTATAGTATGTAAAACGGCATTTCCCATTCAGTATAATGTTAATTTCTAATCTGAAAAACAATCCCAGAACAGTCTCTTTCTATAGGTATAATATAAAACTATTTAACTCATCTCACCAAATATACAAAACAGGAACAAAAAATTTAAATTAAATAAGACTTACTTTTTGAGCTCCATAAATTAATTATTAATATCCGTGTGTATCCGAAAATGGCGACGTCTTTTTCTTCCATTAAAAAAAGCACACGCAAAAAGCTTACATTTTAGACTAGTAACTTACCGCATCTGTTAGAACAAAAAGTTCTCTGTTTACCCTGCGGTATCGTGGCAGACGATTTGGGGCAGGTGTGAGTTTATTTCCTTTTATATAAACAGATATGGAACTTATATGTGCAATCATTTTATGAGACTGTCTGTGTTTAAATTTTTGTATTTGAAGAATTTTCCAATGTATTTTATCTTTTCTTTTTATCAGTTTTAACCCCCCCCCCTCCCTTTTTCTAAGTAAAGATTGTTTCACACAAATACAAATATCTTCCTAAAAAATAAAAAGATGTAAATAAATATCGAGGATAAAAAAAATTTCTTTGTCAATCGTCATTCTTTTCATGTTAATTTCCTGTAAAATAAAACAATTCGTAAAATAACTTTTTTTTTAGAGTCATATCTCTAAAACACAAATTTGAAATACGAATAATAAATTATATCATGGGTTTTGCATAAATTGTGTATTATTTTTGTTTATTCGGAAAATGCTAATTTTATTTTAAAAGTCTGAAAGAAGTAGAATTTTTTTAAAAAATAGTTACTCAAAATAAGTACACTAACAGGAAAAAATATGACTTGAATGCAAATTATAAAGCAAGAAATGTATGTATGACTAAACTCTGAAGACTCTTTCTACGTGCTCATTAAAAGCTGCAGACTTAACTATAATAAAAATTTTTTAGTTTGAAGCCACAAAAGTGTTTCGAATACCAGTGGTCGGTAAAAATAAATTAAAAATTTTCCTTCCTGCAAACTAAATGTGTAAAGTGTATATATTTAATATTCCTAATTCTAAATATGTTATCCAAATTGCTCCAGCACGTACCATTTTTCCGAGAAACACTTTTATAATAATAAGAATAAGAGAAGGATTATTATATTAAATTTTAATACTAGATAAAATTGAAATCAGGAAAAAAGTATACTTTCACACTCTTAGATATCAAATTGATAAAATATAGCATGGAAATCTAGTTTGTTGATACTTGTACCGTGCATTTTCCTTTATATGCCCCCCCCCCCCCACCACCATCTTTTCGTGTCTGAATTTACTACTTGTTACCCACTAATATATTTTCATTCCTTATGCCGCTGTAACGCGGGCCTTTTTAAAACATTTCTCTTCATTTTCAAAGATTTTTGAAGTTCATATTTTTCTCACACTGTGACTTACAATATGGGTTACAATTTTTTACAATTTATTACAATTTTATTTTTGTGAGTGTGTCGTGACCTACGTTACATGCAGTGACATAACAATTCTTTTTTATTGCCAGAAAAATAAAATTTTACAGTAACAACATGTTTTGAAGATTTTTTGTAATTTTTTAAAGTTTTCTAAGAAGTTCACATCTCATTCACAATGTGACATCACTGAGTGGTGGCATTTCGGTCACAGATGTGACGTGACCACAGTGACTCACAGTGACGTCACAACGACGTCACTGTGACCATGCATGCTATGAGGGTAAATACTAGCCCAGTTAGAATTCAACATCAGCCATTCTAAGCAAAAAAGTCATTTAAAACCATTAAAATGCAAACAAGAAATTTTAAAAAGAATGATCACGTAGGTTTAACATTAACATTCTAGTTTCTTTGCATGATGACTAGTGTAGTCTCACACGAAAACAAGCATCCTTTTCAGAATTCTTGCTGTGCATTTTCTATTTTGGTTGTATTTTTTTAATATGAGAATACTTTAAATTTCAGATTCGATTCCAAACAGTTTTCCAAAAATGAAAGTGTCCGAATATAAAAAAATGTTACGAAACACAAAAAAGTACAAACGCACAACATTAAGTATCAACCTCAGGTACCTCATAATAAAAAAAAATATTTAAAAATAATAAAACGCAAGATATTTGCCAAGAACATTCCCATAGTTTTAATATTAGCTTGCAAATGTCTTCGAGTGACTAATGTAGTCTCTTAATTCATATCACTGTGACTTTAAATGCTTCAATTATAATGCTACAACTACTACCGTAAAATCTAAGAAAAAGAAATCTATCTATAATAGAATCCAGTCTTAAATGAAAAAATTATATATTTTCAACAGAGAAAATGCCAACAATTATACCTGCTAAGTTAAAAACCTGTATAAAGCAGAGTATTTTTCGGTTCCTTTAGATTCCGGTTTTAAGATTTTAATGAATCAATATTTGACAAAGCTGATTAAGCATTTTATGATTATGTATTTTAAATTTCAAAATAGTTTGCAATTAGAAACACAGTAAATTTTTCTTTGTGGAGAAGAGGAGGGGGGGCATCAAAAACCATGTTTAAGCCCCAGGTGCAAATCATTATCAATGTTTAAAAATCTTTTTTTTTTTTTTTTTTTAATGTTTGCACTGATATAAAGATATGATTTTACATTTAAATAACTTTATATCGATCTAAAGGAGGTAGTTACTATTTAAAAGGTATAAGGCTATTTTGATGTAAAGAAAAAAGTAAAGAACAAACACAAAAAATATTGTTTGGATAAGAAATAACAAATATCAAAAAACAAAACCACCTTTCTCCAGAAATATCTTATGACAATCAAGTGACAGACCACTATCCCACCCTAAAATAATATTTCTATATAAGCACAGCCCTTATATCAAGTTTCATGCAAATCTGTCAAAAAATGTAGATTTGTATAACCACTGCAGCAGCAAAAGAGAGTGCTATTTCAAAATTAAAATTCCTCCCAGATTATTTAACCCTTTATACCCTGAATTATGAATTCATGCAAATTTCATTTTCTAAAGAATTTTTCGTGATTTTTTTAAAACTACATTAAAAGACTTATATAATCATTTAATAAATTTTAGAAGGATTAATTAAATTGGAATTTATAGGAATTACCCACCCCCCCTCCTCCTCCTTCAAAGTCAAGAAAGCTGAAAAGATGCAAATGTGAAAGAAATCATCCTTTTAAAAATATTTTTGTTTTGTGCAACCAATAATGCTTTTGGAACAAGATAAAGTATCTATAACTCATTCTAAACTGCATTACTACTAATCGATGCATTAATTGAATTTTATAACAAGTTGTTTTAATGGTACTTTAATGTACCGTCAGGATATAAAGGGTTAAAAAACTAAAGATGTATTGAAAATACATTGTTAACATAAAATTTTGTAAAAACCAAGGTAATGAAAAGTATAAGCAGCATAAAATGTTTGTCATTTGTTTCAAGAGGCTTGCGATCCAAGTATATTTATGAGTTTGAGTGTGGGTAAACAGACAAACCGAATTCATACACTTTTAAACTATGTCGAAAGTGTTAAAAATGAAAGTATTTTCTCATTTTATATCTTAGCCTTTGTTTTTTATTAAAAATAAATAAATAATTAAAAACAATTTTTACATCAAGGTTTACATGATAAACAAAACAAGTAAATACTTGAAATACCATTTATAATAAAATTATATAGGTAGTCAAATGAAAACAACAAATTTTTAATAAATTTCTTTTATTTGAAAGTACATGTTACAGAAACAAAATAAAATTTCTTTATATTATAAATATTATTACATAACAAAATTTATTATTGAATATAATGATTACTACATATAATAAATAAAATAACATTAATCTGTATTATATAATGGTCTATGATGATGACACAATGCTTTGCAATAAACTTTATTGATCTGCAGAAACAGGTATTTATATTTGAATCTGAAAGAAACATTTGCAAAAATAACTGAGTAACTAACTAAATTCTGAATTATTAAGACAGTGTTTTGGATAGAAGTCAGATAGTCAATAATTTTCAGTTGGTATAATAATTAAGAAGTAATAAATAGTACATCAAAACCAAAAGGCATGTTTCTTGACATACCTAAATTAAAAAAAAAAAAAAGGAAAGAAAGCAAATTTCAGTTCATTAATTGAAATAAACAATACATAAATTAGTAAATAATATTTAGTAAGACAAAAAGAAATAAGTCTCATTCAAACTGCCAAGAATATCAATAGATTTGAAGACATCGGAAATGCAAGTGATTTACACTCCGTTCTATTAAAAACAAAATGCTTATTGTTTACACATCGAAATTTCTAAAAACATTACAGTAATGTATTTAGAGTACAGCAATCCTTTAACATTCATGAGGGTTAGGTTTGCGGAGGTCTCAGCGAACGTTGAGACTATCTTCCCGTGCATAAAAAGAGGTTAGGTTTTATGATTTTTTTAAATGGAACAAAGCAATCAAAACATAAAAATGTATTTATTAAACATTAAAAAGTACATGCTATAGATAAATTTGAATAATTGTAAACATATTGTACAAAGTTTAGTTGTTAGTTCATGGCTGAAAAAATGTATCGATATAGTATTGTTTGGAAGAACAGATCTTTTGTTTATGAATTTCCATATAAGGAAAAGTTGCGTCTTCGATTTCTCTTTTAAATTTAAGATTACTCACGATTTAAGGATCACATCATATTGCTTTCTCAACAAGTTGTTTGTTGAAGTTTTAAAGTTACCATATAATTTTTGCAGAAAAATTTTGAATTTTAGAAAATTAAAATTTTTTAACCACTTGGAAAAATGGTTATTGTCCTCGTCAGGGTAGGAAATCAAAAGCATATCTGAAGCGTTTTATTTGTTTTCTGATTGGTCTATACACTAACCTTTACTTTCAACAAAGATGGATACTTCTGTTGCCACTATGACAAAAAAGTAATAAAAACTACAAAAGAAAAATTAATAACTCAGAAACAAATTGAGATACAGCTTTCAAACAAATTGCATTTAAAAGTACATTTTTTTCTGTATACGACGGTGTAAAAAGTAATATTGTGGGATGTTTAGAAGTTTAAGAATAAAATTTCATTTAAATTGGCCGTCAGATTTCCAAGAAATCTGACAAAGGAAAAGCCTTTTAACGAACAGCCAATGAAATGCTCGGATAATACGTAACTTTCAGGTGGATAATACATACAAGTCGCAGGCGATTTTTACGTGTAATAACACTATTAATGTTTAATTCATGGTGTACGTAATGCATGATCAGAGGTGGGGAATTTCTAGAAAATCTTACCAGCCAAGGATTTATTTCACCAGCCAGTAAAATGCAACGTACAGTAGAAACTTTTTATGGCAAAATTTACGAAACTCAAAAATAGTTGGTTACTATCTATATTATAAAGGACAAACATATCTGTGCGTAACGCATACGTCCTTTTGCGAATGGTAACACTTTGAAATTTGAAATGAAATTTTGGTTTTGCAATTTTCTCTACTGCAAATTTTTAAGCTTCTAAACATCGCACATTTTAAATTTTTACACCGTCGTATAAGGAAAAAAAATGCTCTTTTAAATGTAATTTGTTTGAAAGCTGTATCTCAATTAATTTTTGAGATATTAATTTTTTTGCAGTTTTTAATACCATTTTTCTTATCGTGGCAACAAACGTACCTCATTTCTATTGAAAGTCATTGAAAGTAAACGGAAAATAGTTGAAAATAGGAGATACTGTATCTTGTTTGTTGCCATTTTCTAATAAAACCTGAAAAAATAGTTGAAAATAAAATATGGGCTACGTCAAGAATATTGTCTATTATTCCGTGATAATGACGTCATATGCACACTTTTCTATAGACGAAGTTTAAGACTGGGTTGTAAAAGTAGATTGCTTTAGCGGATGCAAATGACGTCATTTTATAAAAAAACGTGTATTTTAATTCTTAAACCTGAATTATGTTTTGTAGAAGTGCGTCATTTTCACAGCCCAGCTGCTTTGAAATTCTTCACAGGTGAAAATGCTTCACTTTTGAAAATAATGTAATCGAAAGCACACACTGATAAACGCAATGTTTTACAAAAATGTAGAGTGTGTTTATAAAAGAGAGGTGACATGCAAATAATAGCGCTTTATATTACAGATATTCATGATTCTCGCCTGGATGGATTTGCTTCGCCGAGTTAGACAAGCAAACAAATAATTCGTGGTTGAAAATAATATCGTGTTCCTGAAGTTTTTGTCGAAAATTCTCTCGAATAATAAAATTTTAATGCTATTCTTTAGGACATTTTGCTATAATTTTATCAAAATAACGTAATTTGCTTAATTTAATTTTTCCTAATTTTATATAATCTATATATTTAAAACACAAGTGTGTTTTTTAGTCATCTGCCTTGATCTTTCTGCTGAACCAATTTTACTAATATATATATATATATATTTTTTAACTGAAAGCTCTTCCTTTGTAGATGTGGTTGCACTATCTGTTTTTTTTTAATATCCCCACTTTTATATTTTAATTTTAAAAACATTTTATCAAATTTCTTCAAAATGATGAAAATTAGATAGCTTTCATTGCTGCAGACAAGAGAGAAATGATGAGGTATTTTAAACTTTATTCATGCTATTTTCTCATAAAAATTCAAATTTGTTAATAAAAATTGTTGTATAGGGTTTAGTGGCGCAAAATCCCATTAGGAGCAGAATATTATATTAGGGGCATAATAACGGAAAATGAAATACTGCTTTTGAAAACACGCATTTTTCCTCATAAATTTTCTATAGTGATTTTGCTGCAGCATGGGTACTGATACTAAGTTTCAGACACTAGGCGAAATGCTTATTTAAGTGAAAATGAAGTCATATTTAAAAGAAAACGATCATTTCTTAGATAAAACTAAGCCTTTTAACACAAATGCGTCTAAAAACCATAAATTACGGAAATTTTTACTCTTCAAAATTGAGATTGTAATCTCAAACAAAGAGTGCGTCTGTTCGTATAAAAGATCTTGCTGGCAATCTTGACTTCAAGTTTTGAGTTAAAATGATTTTTAAATGATCAAACAAAATACAATTTTTTAAAAAAAATGATGAATATGGATATAAGAAGTACGTATGCAAATTTTGAGAAGGTGAAAATTGCTGTTTTCATTCCGGAAATCCAAGCATAACAGCCTCAATTGATAACCACATCCTAATAACTGATCTTTATTATATTTTACTGATTATGTATCTATATTATAAAGAACAAACGTATCTGTGCTTAACGCTGACGTCATTTTGCGAATGGCAATACTTCACGATTAAATTTCGGTCTTGAAATTTTCGCTGCTGCATTTTTTCAAACTTCTGACCATCATACATTTTCAATTTTTGTCGCATAGGGAAATAAATGTACTTTCAAATGCAATTTGTTTAAAAACTGTATTCATTGACTGATGTATTATATTTTCTAAAATAATTTTTAAGCATGATTTTTTTTTTAAGTTTATCTTATCACGTGCCGGTTTCAATACATAAAATAATAAACATTTTGCACATAAAGCAACAAACATTTTTCAGCATTTGCTTCTGACTATTTTTGCATAATGAAATTAATACTTCCTTTATAAGCAAATAAAAGAATAATATTAAAAAACCCACCAAAATAACATATTTGTGAAAGACAAATTAACGAAATTAAAACTTCTTTTATAAACAAATAAACGAATAATAATGAAATAACACAAATCTAACATATTTGTAATCGTACAATTTAAATTTTCAGATCACCAAATAGGATTTTTTTTGTCAAATGGAATTTGTTTGCAAAGTTCATCTCAGTTTACTGATTGTCTATGGCTTTAAAAACAATTTTAAAGCATGAAATATTTTTTAATTTATCTATATCGCGCGGAGCTGGATTACGAAAGATTAATCCGTTTGCCCTTAAAACAAAACAAAGAGTTCATCATTTTCTTACGGCTAATATCCATTTTAAAAAAACTTCCCTGTGAATAAATAAATAAAATAATATAAATAAAACACATATTTACCAGACATGTATAAGCTCTGAAATTATCAGAATATAAAAGGATGCCATAAGTAGTAAAATCTTGGCAAATAACTCTTAGCATGCGGCTAATAAGAAAATATCGCTTTTGATAAATTTCAAAAATGTATTTGATTGCGTAATTCGTATTTTTTATTTGAAAAATGCGTTTTTAATGCAAGTGGTCAATCTAAAAAATTTATTGCATAGAAAACAATTGTTAATTTTCAATAAAAATAATGTTTTCACCTATATTCTTTAACCCGGGAAGCCCGGGTACGATCCCCTAGTTATTATAATGCATTTTCATATTTTTATCCCTGTAAAATTAAGAAATATAAACAAGATATGAAAGTTTATTACAAAATAGAACTTAGTACCATGTTTACATCGCAGTAATTAGGGAAAAAAAAGTTTTCGCCTATCTATATAGTTTGCAGTTTTCAAAGACTACCTAAAAATTCACTCGCCCTGTCAGAAAATTCACTCGCCAGTGGCAAGTAAAATGATGCATTCCCCCACCCCAGTGTATGATCAACTCTGTGCGATTTTTTATGTCTTAAATTTTAGTCTTTGAAAAAAATCATTTTCCAAATGGTCGTTGTAATTTGTTAAATTGCTTTTTTTTTTTTTTTAAAGCATCAAGTCATGTTTGGGTTTTTCTGAATTACTGATCTATATTTTGCCGTAATACAAGGGTAGAAATTCTCGAAACTTCTGCACTAGGAAGTACCATATATAGTGAGAGATTATTTTCAGAAGTAGGTAACATTTACGAAAAAAAAAAAAAAAAAAGAAAGAAATAAACTATCACCTGAGAATGCTGAATTATTATTTCTGCATCATAATCTACGTTTATTGAAAACATTTTAACTGTTTTTTAAGGCAAATATAAACATTACAATGCTATTCTTGAAAAAACGTAAATGCATACTAATTAAAAGAATTTAGTACTTACATTTCTTTCATTATTTAATAAGAAATAGTAACACACTTAAAAGAATCACTTAAATTATATTTAACTTTTAAGCATATTTTACTAAAAAAAAAACCTCTTAAGTATTGCAACATATACGACTTAAATATCTTATACATATAATACATCTATATCTAATCAATCATATATTTATGTTCTTTATAGGTATAATTCAAAATATTATTGAAAGAAATGTTTTTTTACGCAACAAGGGATAAATGTTAAACTTCTCATTATGATAAAAAAAAAAAGATGAATTTGCTTGTACAGCTGTATTAAAACTATTTTGAATCGATTAATTCTAAATTTAACAGATTATGTTAGCTTATTACAGATACTTTTTAGCTCACAGGCTATCAAAGCCTGAGAGCTAATGTGCCCGCCCGTTCTGTATGTATGTATGTATGTATGTACGTACGTATGTACGTAACGCGATAACTCTTGATAGAAACATCCGATTTGCTTCAAAATTTTTTCCTAGGTTCACTGTGATAAGGCGCTTCCCTGATTAGTTTTTGGAGTTCATTGGTTAAGGATAAAGGGGGGGAAACGGGGTTAGTCCACACCCCATCCGATTTGCTTCAAAATTTTTTCCTAGGTTCACTGTGATAAGGCGCTTCCCTGATTAGTTTTTGGAGTTCATTGGTTAAGGATAAAGGGGGGGAAACGGGGTTAGTCCACACCCCACCCCCTTAATTCAGATAAATGGGTTTTTCATGCAGAATGATTCGATTTGCTCCGAATTTGATATACCGGTTTATTATGTTAAGGAACTTCCCTGATTAGTTTTTGGAGTTCATTGGTTAAGGATAAAAGGGGGAAAACGGGGTTAGTCCACACCCCACCCCCTTAATTCAGATAAATGGGTTTTTCATGCAGAATGATTCGATTTGCTCCGAATTTGATATACCGGTTTATTATGTTAAGGAACTTCCCTGATTAGTTTTGGGAGTTCATTGGTTAAGGATAAAGGGGGAAAAACGGGGTTAGTCCACCCCCCTTAATTCAGATAAATGTGTTTTTCATGCAGAATGATTCGATTTGCTCCGAATTTGGTATAGCGGCTTATTATGTTAAGGAACTTCCCTGATTAGTTTTGGGGGTTCATTGGTTAAGTGTAAAGGGGGAAAAACGGGGTTAGTCCACCCCCCTTAATTCAGATAAATGGGTTTTTCATGCAGAATCATTCAATTTGCTCCGAATTTGGTATAGCGGTTTATTATGTTAAGGAACTTCCCTGATTAGTTTTGGGGGTTCATTGGTTAAGGGTAAAGGGGGGAAAACGGGGTTAGTCCACCCCCCCTTAATTCAGATAAATGGGTTTTTCATGCAGAATCTTTCAATTTGCTCCGAATTTGGTATACCGGTTTATTATGTTAAGGAACTTCCCTGATTAGTTTTGGGGGTTCATTGGTTAAGGATAAAGGGGGAAAACGGGGTTAGTCCACCCCCCCCCCCCCTTATTTCAGAAAAATGGGTTTTTCATGCAGAATGATTCGATTTGCTCCGAATTTGGTATACCGGTTTATTATGTTAAGGAACTTCCCTGATTAGTTTTGGGAGTTCATTGGTTAAGGATAAAGGGGAAAAACGGGGTTAGTCCACCCCCCTTAATTCAGATAAATGTGTTTTTCATGCAGAATGATTCGATTTGCTCTGAATTTGGTATACCGGTTTATTATGTTAAGGAACTCCCCTGATTAGTTTTGGGGGCTCATTGGTTAAGGATAAAGGAGGGAAAACGGGGTTAGTCCACCCCTCTTAATTCAGATAAATGTGTTTTTCATGCAGAATGATTCGATTTGCTCTGAATTAGGTATACCGGTTTATTATGTTAAGGAACTTCCCTGATTAGTTTTGGGGGTTCATTGGTTAAGGATAAAGGGGGGGGGGGACAGGGTTAGTCCACCCCCCTTAAATCAGATAAATGTGTTTTTCATGCAGAATGATTCGATTTGCTCCGAATTTTGTATACCGGTTTATTATGTTAAGGAACTTCCCTGATTAGTTTTGGGGTTCATTGGTTAAGGGTAAAGGGGGAAAAGGGAGGTTAGCCCTCTCCTCTTAATTTAGATAAAAGGGTTTTTCATGCAGAATGATTCGATTTGCTCCGAAGTTGGTATACCGGTTTATTATGTTAAGGAGCTTCCCTGATTCGTTTTGGCGATTAATTGGTTAAGGATAAAGGGGGGTTAGTCCACCCCCTTAATTTAGATAAATGTTTTTTTTTTTTTGCAAGATTATTCGATTTGCTCCAAATTTTGTATACCGGTTTATTATGATAAGGAGCTTCCCTGATTAGATTTGGAGGTTCACTGGTTAAGTATAAAGGGAGAAACGGGGGCTAATTCCCCTTCACTTATTTTTTGAGTGGCATTATTCTTTAAAATAAGAGTATAATATACAATTAGTGTGAATAGTCTGTGAGCTCAATGCCATCAGTTTAGCTGGGCACTTTTCTTTTTTATTGTACTTACTGATACAGCATAAAATTTCTTTAACATGATTCCTAAATTAGCCTCTTATATAAAAATGTGTAGATAAAACCCATTTGGGGTATGAAAGTTGATGGAAAAAAAAGTGTTAGTTAATTTCAAATAAAATTTTCATTATACATGATGAATATAAATTGTCAAATTAAAAAGTTATACTGTGTAAATATAAAAACATTTATTACAGTATTATTCGGCCTAGGCCGAATATTTGTTGCATCTCTACATGACAGAATTGCTTTCAAGGAAGTCAAAACTCATACTAAATATAAAGAAGTCGGAAATTGTGCTTCAAACGTGGCAAATGAGGTGCGTTTGTACTATAACTAGTTTTATAAATATTCAGATCTTGGTGCAATAGATGTTGCACTCTTATGCAAAAATGCATTAATACAAAATTTATTATAATTATATATTGCATTAAATTCAGTAATATGGAAATAATAAGACTCTCTCTTAAATATGACATAATCACCATGGCAACCTAGAATCATTATCTGTCATGGAATATCATTGAATTAATTATGTATGATAGGATTTAATATAATGAAGAAAACTTTTATTAATATCTTTTTAAGTTTTAATTTGATTTTCATAAAATTTGAAATAATCTGACAAAATTCTGCAACGATTATATATATTAAATTTCAAATAATTCAGTTGGGTAGTTTTTGCGCTGTTACATGCAGATAGGCGAACGGACCAGATGACGACTATAGGTGCTATGTATTTATATAACTACAAACAAATCTAAAATTACCTTAAAATTATTCAGTATTTGTATTTAGTGTTGGGGGGTGGGGGGGGGTGGGGGGGAGAGAAGAAGTAAACTAACTTTTAACTTCAAACTGATTATAAATTCCACAGAGTTATATATTTTTTCATAAAACATAGCTTACACACTTACATAAAAAACACAAGTTAACTACATATATTTTTAAATAAATGTGAAAGCTAATGCAAAAGAAACCTTGGTTAAAATTAAAGATATTCAATCATAATTATTGTATCGAGAATTGACATAGCTTTCGCCGATTCTTTCAGATACAGATTAATTTTTGGGAAAAATGATTTTATATAAAACAAAATTAATAAATATATAAAACAATATAGTTTTGAGAAAAATTAAGGTACTACTTGATTATCACGTCCACAAAAAAACTATCGCCAGTTGATAAGATTAAATGCCAATAATGGCTGATAGTGCTACACTTGACATTAAACACATTATAAGTGTTTTACATCATCAAGTGATTTTTAATTTGACGTTTAATTTGTATTTTTATCAATCTTTTACTAATTTATTTGTTCTTCTGTTATTTTAAATAAAAATGATATCAATTTGTATAATTTGGTGAAATTGGTCGACAGGATAATAAAGTAGTACCAAAATTACTTACAAATATTACTGAAGATTCATATCTTCAAAAGCGAAAGTGGGATCAACAGGTATTCATCGACAGGCATTCGCATAACTGCTGAAAAATCTCCCATTGAAAACATTCTATAATTTAAATAAATAAAAAAAAAGACTATAATAATCATAATAAACCAATAAAAGCAACACAATGTAGAATGCATTTCAAAATCTCCCTTGCTTATGCAACTGAAAATATATTAAAAAACTACATACTTACAGTCAGTCATACCAGTTAATACTTGATTCATTGAATTACAACAGTTCCTGATTGACTACTTTGGAAGCAAAACAAAAATAGTAGGTACATTTCCACTTTCTTGCAGAAGCTCACAAATGGTATAGTCGCTTGTTATATATACAAAACTACACACCTGTGATCTTCTGAGAGCGATAAACGTAATGTAAAATATGCATCTATGCCGGCACCAGCAAATTCACCAGACACTCGTTTTGAAAGTTTTTCGAACTCTTTCTGAAATAAAATTAATTTATGAATTTTTTCAACTTAAATCATCCCTTATTCTGAAAGGTGGGGGGGATACAAAAATTCATGTTGTAGTTTTACAGTTTTCATATACTACTAGATTAATAATTAAAGGAAATTTCAGAAAAATAAACATCTCAAAAATTTAAAAAGAATAGGGGACGGTTTATTAATTAGTAATTATAATAAAGTAAAAACTGTTTATTTAAAAACAAGTTTATTTTTGAAAGCGTTAAATTTTATATTTATGGTTTTATTTCTTTTTGGGGGGGCGGGAGGATAAGAAACTAAATACGATGCACAACTTCAAAGTCTTTGCAATATTTTAGATACCACATTAGAATTGATTCATTGAAAAAATTAACTTACTTTAAAATTTAAAACTGATGAATAACAATGCAAGTCAATGTATATTCAAGCAAATTAAAACAAATCTATTATGGTAGTCATTCCATCAAATGTCAATTATCGAAAAAGCTGAATTGTGTTTTAAAAGTTTTGATGCTTTAGAAATTATGTAGTACATACAAATATTGTCAAATTGTAGGGAAAATAAAATAAAAATTAGTAAACAAATCAATAGTCTATATTTCGCAAAACCTAGAATTTTATGTGTGATAATGCCATAGACTTGACAGTACCATATTTGTAAACAAACAAAAGTTGCCAAAGGAACCAAAAGTGAGGATTAAATATAATTGGATTGAAACATTGAAATTTGCTCTTATTAATATATAAGCTTATTTTCATTTTAATATACTAGTATACATAAATATTTATGTATTAATAACAAACCTAAAATGAAATGCAAATTGCAGAGCTGAGAACTATTATTTGCATTCTTATAAATACATTACGTTTATAAAATATAAGGAAGAAGATATGCTTTTTAATTCTGGATATTTGCCTTTTAGAAGTTATTAAGGGGAGTTAATAAAACAAAATTTTAGTAATGTTACTATTCCATTAGGTATGATTTCACATCATAAAAGGTAAAGCACATTAAGGGTAACATAAAGGTAAACACATTATTTTTTTAGCTATCTTTTTAAGATTTGATTGCATAGATACTAGGAAAGTAAACATCTAAAAATAAAGACATTTCCGATAATCAAATAGTAAATTTTAAAAAAAAAAGGCTGAAGAATACATTTAAACTGTAGGAATATCAACCAAAAAAATTTTTAAATATGCATGTAATTCTATTTTATATGGTAGGTAGGTAGGTAGTGGGGGGGGGGGGCTTTGGGACCTATAAGCAGCACGGCTGTTGTCCCGAATGATCCATACGAACAGAAACGCCAGACACAGACAACACTAGACACCTAGCTAGAAGCAATCAATACAATAGCGTAGAGTTACGAAAGGCACTCGACGAACAGAACTTTTTGATAAAGCAACCAAACGAACGAAAACACTCATCACTCAAATCAAAACCCGCCCAACAACTCCTGCGTTGAGCGCGGTACCTAACACAAGAAAACAAAATATTCTCCAAGGAGTTCAAAACACCACAAGCACGGCAGCTGCCGCCCGCAACCAAGTTAAATCGAGCCAAAATCTCCGGGGTAATAAGCATCCTGCAGAGGAGACGAGACACAATCACATCATCCCTTCGATTGTGAACCCAACACCGAGAGTGATTGACATTGGGGATATCCCCATAAGAAGCATAATACTTGCAAGTCCGGTAAGAGTGCTCACCCTGCAGCAGGACACTGTGAGAAAACCTACGGATAGTATCTTCTGGCGAGGCCCAATCGATTAGAGGGTCAGAGACAGAAACACTTTTGGCAAGGCCATCGGCCCTTTCATTGAGGGGGATACCACGGTGTCCCGGAACCCAGTAAAAGGAAAGGTGAATAGAGAACTGCTGCATCCGAACAATCTTATTATGGAGCCAAAGGATAACTCTGGGAGACTTCAGGTTAGCAGACTGGAGAGCCAAAAGAACCGACAAGCTGTCTGTTAAAATCACCACAGGACGAGATAACGAGATCAATTCGTCGAGAGTCACGCCTATTGCGAGAGCTTCCGCCGTGAAGACTGAGTTGACATGCTGCAGCCGATAGCCAAAGTGGTGTGAGGAAGTGCAGCCTGCAATCGAAGTGAGGGAATCTGTCTTTGAGGCATCGGTGGCAATAATATCCCACGAGTCAGTAAAATTCTGGAAGTAATCAGCAAACATCGGAGCAATTATGCTAGCATCAAGGTCCGTACGCTGAAAAGGAAGATCAGAGGTGAAAAATTGCACTGCGTTCGAGTCAAGAGAAAGAGGAACTTGGAAGATGATGAGGAAATCCCGATCAATACCCAGACCGGCAAAAAACTCAGAAACATAAGAAAGATGATTTCCTGGTGAGAAAAGGATATCCTCACAAGAGCCCAAGAGAGGAGACCAGCTGCCAAGGGCAAGATGCTTCACCCAGAAGCCGAAAGCCAGAACCCTGATTCTGTCAGCTAGGAGACAAGCCCCAGCATGCTTGAGAAGAAGAATATTAGGCGTCCACTTCGGGAGCCCCAGAGCAACCCGTAACGCACTCGTCTGCATCACTTCGAGCATTTTCAGTAGCGAAGGACTAGCGGCAGTGAGAAGAGCAGCTCCATATTCGATGATGCTACAAATAGAAGAGAGGGCCAACGTCCGCAGATGATGTGATCGAGCACCATACCTTTTCTGGGCCAGAGCTTTTAAGATGTTGATCCTTTTAAAACATTTCGTCCGGAGATATTCTACATGCTTCCGGAAGCCTCCACGACGGGCAAAAAGGAAAACCTAGGAACTTTAGAGCGGGGCACCACTCGATGAGTCCACCGTTCACGCTGAAGTGGAAATCACAGTCCACTCTCCGTCTCGAAAGATTAATCGAATGGCATTTGTCAGCCCGGATGGATAGTTTCCAATAGGAACACCACACTATTATAAGTCGAAGAGCCTCTTGGAGTTTTACTCTACAGGTGTCCAAACAATCATTCACACAGTAGATGAAAATATCGTCTGCATAGATGAGGAACTTAATGCCCAGGCCCACCAGGACCTCATAAAAATCTGCCATGAAAATTGTAAAAAGGATGGGACTCAAAACCGCCCCGTGGGGAACACCTCTACCAATAGTTCGGGAGGAAGGCTCGTGCCCCTCCACGCAACCTTGACGACTCTAGTAGAAAGAAAGCGATGTATCCACCAAAGCATCCGTCCGGTGATGCCCACCTGGGCGCATTTATAAATAAGTCCATCAATGTAGACAGAGTCATAGACTAATGTAAATCCAAAGAGACGCCCAAAATATATTTTTTCACCTTTTTGGCAGACGTGAGGAAGAGCTGGAGAATCGCTAACGCTGTATGGCAATCCCGGAAGGGGAGAAAACCAAGGTGCCTAGTGCTGGACAGATAATTACACCTGTTTATTTTCTATTTAATTTACATCCAAAATTGTTTATTGGGCCAAATCATCCAAGCAACCTCATAGTAAATTGGTATATAATTTTATATACCTTAGACAAATTCAAATAACATAAATGATCGTAATTACATAATTCTAGTAGAAGAGCAACGCGAAGCATTAATAAAATTAAATTATAATCTGCGTCAAAATGTAATTATTAAATTTAATTAATTACGAATAAAATTAAGAGTTTGCGTTGTGAATTATTTAGACGAACTCTTCCACTTATGAATTAAACTAAAATTTAAGCTGTAAAAATAAATTGACACACCTTAAACATTATCAATTAAATAATTACAGAAACTTTTTAAAGCTTGATTAAATATTTTATTTACATTGAACACAACTATATACAGAAATACATAATATTAATTTAAAAAAAAGAAAGCAACACTTTTGTTTGCTTCTCATTATTTTATGTATATTTAATCTTTAAAAAAAAAGACAATGTTTTCATTTACTCTTATTATTATATATTTTTCTTTTTGCTAAAAGAATAATTCTCTTTCATTTTTAAATTACCTTAATTATATTTAATTATTGGTTTAGTTGGATCTCAGATTGCTCTCTACCATAAAATATCATAAAAGGATATTTATAATTTCTTATATAATTTAAAGTGGTAAAAGAAAAAGTTTAAGGTAGTACCTTATTTCATATACGGGATGGTGGCCTTTATTCATCAAATTCAGAGTTGTCGCGTTGCTAAGGATCATATCCATATGTCATCTGGAATCCGCTTCTTATCAGAGCGGCGATATCGGGATGGCAGGATGCATAGCTACGGACCTCAGTAGAACAATCCACTTTATTTTAACATCAGGAAGACATCCTCAATTAGGCTTGCTTAGGCTCACTCCGATATGTCCATCTCGCCTGGGCATTACTAGGGCTTTCTGGATTCATTGCACGCGCTTTCAGGATTCATTGCACGGGCTTTTAGGAGAGCTCCTGCGTCCTCGACATATTTTTTCAGACTCCCTTTTTCAAACCTTTTTCTTCTGGCACACCAACTCTTGCAGTGGGTGGAACTATTTGTCTAGTCCACCCTTATTGGATGTGAGAAGATTTTGCATTATCCTTCGATAGGCCTATTAGCTAACAGTCTGCAAATGGCCCCTTACATATACTTTAATATTATTATATGCCTTAAAGTTTGGGTGGTCTGAAAAGCCATAAATTTATCCCAACACTTTTATTAAGGCCATAAATTTATTCCAACATTTTTATTATTTTACGATTTCTAATTATACACCACTTTCCACTGGCTTGTCATAAAACGACACCATGGCGTCTGGCTATTTTTGTTATCTGAGATCCGAACTCTATTCAACATTATACATTCATTTTACAATACAACAATTTTTAAAAATATATATTTAATATTTAAAATCAACTTAGTAATTTTTGTATGAACTTACACTCCTATTTTACTTAAATATATAAACATTATAATTTTACACTCATAATTATATTTTATAAAAAAAATATTTATACAAACAGAAATAACAAATTACGCAATTTTACTTTGATTTAACCAACATGGTGCGGGAACATATCATTGTTATATGTTGCCCAGCACCTAGGGACCAAGGTTTTATGGCAGAGGAGGTGGTGCACAATCCTTCTGGTAATCATCCGCTCACAGATTTTACCCGTTACCGAGGTTAAGGCAATCGGTCGGTATGAAGATATATGTCTCGGCTTGTCAGGCTTCAAAATTGGGAGAATGGTCACCGACGTCCAGCTTGAGGGAATGTCCCTGAGCACCAAATGCTGTTGTACATACTCAACAAGTAATCTAAGGAGTGATCATTTAGCCCTTTGAACAGGACCGCACTAATCCTGTCCTCCCCATGAGTGGAAATTCTCGCTCTCCCAATGGCCATCTTTAGCTCTGAGATCGTGAACAGACAGTTGAGCGAATCGTTACACTCATCACCATAAGTAAATGGGATTGGCTCGTGGCAGCTTCCCTCGCCAAAGTGATCTGCAAAGGCTTCAGCTTGGGCTACCACATCAGCAGAAAAGGAGTCAGGTAGTTGTAAGTAGAGAGAATCAGGAGAAGAGCTGGACCGAGATTTGAGGTTACGAAAAATTTTATATAAAAGGCCAGGGTCATTCGCATTACAGCAGATGAAGTCCCAGTACCGGCGCTTGGCTTCCCTGACAACCTGGCGGAGCATGGCCGAGAATCTTTTATATTTCATCCAGTGATCCACATATGTTAATTGACGAGCTCTTCGCAGATGGAACTTTTTCTGTTTGCTAAGGGTGCTACACCGCGCCGTCCACCACACAGGGAGGCGTTTCAGGGACTTAACACAGGCTGTACTGTGATTCGACATGGCACCACGAACCAAGGACTGGAACGATGAAGGCTGGATATCGGTAGCCAAATGTAGGCTGGAATTAACTTCCTGGGTGATGCGGGCCCAGTTGTAGAGAATGGGACCAGGACGCAGAGGAGGGTTAAGCTCTACAGAGATAACAATGGGGAAGTGATCTCTGTCGAAAAGATCATCCTCAACGACGATCGAGGAGCAAGTAAGAAGCCCAGAAGAACCGATCGAAAGATCAATTAAAGAAGTAACCCCACAAGGGGCCCACATGGGTAGGAGCAGTATAGTTCATTAAGCAGAAGGGGCTATCAGAAAGCCAGTCCACCAAGCGCTCGCTGGCCCGCGAGGACACCGGGGATCCCCACAGCGGGTGATGAAGATTAAAATCCCCCAAGATAAGAGAATGACCAGAAAGATCACGGCAAACCTTCAAAAGATCGTCAACCACCAACCCAGATGAGGAGTAGACGTTGATAATGTTGAGACAGGAAGAACCAAGGGAAATGCGGACGCGTAAGAATTCGTTAATTGAGCCCAAATTATCGAAACACAACCTTGTAGACGACCAAGTAGAGTTCACCGCCAAAGCCAGACCACCACCGGACCGACCGACCCTGCCTTGGCGGTAGATCACTTTACCCGACATCGACAGAGGCTTCTCAGGTGAAAGAAAAGTCTCCTGGAGAACCAGGACATCCGACGTCAGGAAAGGTTCAAGCTGAAGGAAGGGGAGCTTGTTGGAGATACCTCGGCAATTCCACTGAAGCACACTAATACTCATAAGAGACAGAAAAAAGCAATACTACCAAACACAAAACCCAAACCAAAAAGCAAGATCCTGCTCCCTGCAGGAACACTCGCCCAAAACACAAAAACAGAATTTTTTTCCCCTACCCCCCTTTACCGTGCACGTAGGCACGTTTCCGCTCCGGGGATTTGTCACTGAGTTTTGCCATACAGTTCATAATCATATTACTCAGAGCACTGATAGTTTCTAGAATTTTTGCAGACTGTTTTTCTGAATGATCAACTAAAATCTTTAACATGTTATTAGTCCTGATCTCAATACATAGCTGCCAACATCTTACGCTTTTTCAGACCACAAAAATTTTATAGCAAATTTTACCTTTTTAAATCGCCGTAATTTGCCGATTAAATAAGGCAAAAATTTCTATTAAATTTTTGTGGTCTGAAAAAGCGGAAGAGTTGGCAGCTATGTCAATAGCTTTTTTTAATTCATCTTGGTCGGGTTTTTTAACACTGGTTTTCTGTGCATATGATTCAGAATTCGCCCTTGTCGAAAATTTTCGTCGAGCTTCAGTAAAAGATAGAAAATTTTCACTTTTGAAGCGGAGAAAACCCATTTCTCTCGAGCGGGTGGGGCACTGGAGATAATCTGACCTGTGGCCCTCCCCACAGTTCACACATTTAACTTCTAACGTGCAAGGACCAGTATGCTTTTGGCCACACGTGGCACAGATTTGTTCGGACTGACATTTTCCAGTTGCATGATTAAATTTAAAGCACCGTGCGCATTGCCTCGGTCTATCGACAAACTGGCGGATCTTCTGAAGAGTGAACCATAGCTTAATTTCAGCCGGGATAGCAATACCAAGAGAGGTAATTAAAACTGGGGAAACAGTACTAGATGAATCTTTCTTCATAAACCGTCGCATTTCTAAGATCTGCACGTTGTTATTGACCATTATCTCCTGGCCCACCTCCTCCAGGGGGATGTCGACAGGTACGTTGAACACCAGGAAGCGATTCGAAATATTCTCCCAAATAACTCTATGTTTAACCGGAACCCCCAAAAAGCTAGTAACCTGACAAATATCAACAGCACAGCTAACGTCTTTCGTGCTAATAAGTAGACTGCCCGTACGTGTGTGACGGACATTCTCTATATGATTCGCATGAGGGATTTTATTTTTAATCTCTATTTGCACAGCTCTAGGATCTCTATTTGGAATAGATTTTGAATCTGTACTTTGTAAAAAAAATATTGAAACACTTACCGCCATTCTTGGCAGCCATTGAAAGAAGCAGCTCCGTGGAAGCAGTGGACCGCGCCGCATTTTTATTATCGCTGTTACATGTCAAGAAATTTTCTGCCCCGTTTTTCTTGTCGCTGTCACATGAGGTACTTTCTTCACAGTCCACCATGTCAACATTGACAGCAGAAGAATCCTCTGTTCCATCAATATCCACTGTCTTAAATTCAGAACTAGCCATAAAAATATCCAGGGACTATAGCGGCAAATAGTAGAGGTAAACAAAACGTAAATAAAACTATTACACCTACCAAACACTCACCAAATAACCAATAAAATAATTCACTTATAACCACCACGAAAAGAGAGAAACACCTTACTTCAAACCACAACAGCGTAAAAGCGAAAGCTTCACCCAAAAGAAAGCTCAGATACCGCCGGCTGCAAAACGGTCACCGCCCCCCCACGTGTAGAAGGAGGGAGCACTTCACACCTTCTGTTTTATATGTATTTAGATACATTTTGCTTTGTTGCATAAGATTTTCTTTTTACAGTTATAATTAATTTGTAATCTGATTAAAAGAAAAAATAAGTAAATAAACCAATAATATATTTTCCGCAAATTGCGGAATACTAAAGTGTGTTGATTTCATGGTGTTTATACTATCAGACTTGTAAACAAACAAACGTCGCCGAGCACAACCGCCAAAAGCAAGGGTTAATGTAATTAATCGGATTCAGAGGTAGAATTCTAACTTTTTTACTCTTTTAAAAATATATATGAAAATTTTATTACAACATAAATATACCATGTACATAAGTATTTACTTATTTATGGTCTACCTGAAGAAAAATGAAAATTGGCGAACGCAGAATTAGATATTTACTTTTTTTTTAAAGTAGCTGACGTAAATGCCGTATATTTAACACAACAACCGGAAATACAAGTGATGCTCGCTACACTAGCGCCCTCGGCCTGAACTTTACAGAGAATTCGGTCTATATTTGGGCGCCACAAGAACCGATTTCAGACGGGGCTAACGTAGAGGGCTCCCGCCTTTGAAAGTCACGTGACAGTCGCGGTCTTAACCAATTACGACGCGCAGCTTTTAACAAAGGAATTCTACTACTTAATTTCAAGTGCTGTAAATACACTTTTTGTTGTGAATAAGTTATTTTAATTTTGTCAAATTGACATTACTTAACTATTTTTAATCAATTTGTAATACGACGAGAGCGTGGATACATCATTATGCTAATCTGTCGAATGTAAGTAATCCATTTTACTGTTTTAGTGTGATTGATGTCTGATGTATTCATATGATTGTTTGTTTTGTATTCTATAGGTAAACATAATTTATTTTAAATGAATTAATCTTTACATGCACTATTTATAGTAAATGTTTTTCATTTTCAATATAAGCAGGAAAAGAAAAAAAACCATAATAACATTCAATAATTATTAATTACATCAATATTATTTGCTCTGAACATTAAGCTCGTGATATTACCCTGTGGTGTTTTTACGTTTTGGTTTCATTAAATGATTCATATATTTTTTATGTGTTCATCGAATGAATGTTATTTTCATTTATTTATTTGCAATTTATTGATAGATGAGATTTTTATGTTTTCTTCAGGGGTAAATACAAGGATTTTTTACGTTCTGCAACCTTCTGTGTTAAAATATTAAATTTTGTAACAAAAGATGAAATCTAAATTAAGTATTTATTAACGCTAAATTATATAAATCCTCCTGGAAAAGCTTTCTTTCTAGTGAATTTGTAGTTACAAGCACATTGTCGATAACTTTTATTTTTGCAATAAAGTAGCTTGTAGCTCGGTAAAATTGTAATCTAGAAGATCTAGCAAATGTTTTAGTAGATAATTATATACGATTCTGGTGTAATTTTTCCAATAACTTAAAATTTTTGTACAGCTGTAAAATGTTTATGTGATAAAAAAATCATTCTTAAGTAGTCTATGGTGTGTTTACAATGATTTCTAGCTGACAATTAGCTCAGTTTTTTCTTCTTTTTTTCACTTTTGTTAACTTATACCTATAGTTACAAATTATTTTACTTAATATACCACATAAAATTATGTCAGTGTTTTGAATTTTTTTATAAGATCTGAGAATCATAATTCTACGGCTTGGGAAAAAACTTTCGATGCAAGAATATTAATTTTTAGATATTCTTGTGTGCTAAAATTGTTTTACTTCCATTTTTAACTATTATGCTGAAAAATAAATATCGAGCACATTTTTTAAATACATAGTTTTGTATTAAAGTTTTTAAAATTTTATATAATAAATAAAATATGTATCTGACGATCATGTATAATTTTCGTGCATAAATATTAATATTTAGTGTATAAAGATCCTGTTTGGAAAAAAAAACCCTCTTATTTTCTCTTTTCTTTCAACGATCATGTTTTTTTCAATAACTTAAAAGTGTACTACATCTTCGAAATTTTTATAATTTAAAATGTTTATATCTTTGAAATTGTTTAAATCATTATTAAGAAGTCGTGTTTAATTTTGCGGTATTTACAATGTTTATTTATAGGATTAAAATGTCCAGTCGATTGTTTCCCCATTTTTGACTACATTATTATCTCCTTACAAATTATTTTGTTTGATATACTTAAAATGATGCTAGGGATTGAACTTTTTATGAGATTTTACAACCATACTTTTACTGCTTGAGAAATCTTATGGTTAAAAGATTCTGTGCTAAAATTGTTTTATTTTGGTCTTTAACTCTTATGCCCAGAAGTAAGTATTTGAACACATGAAATTATTTTTAAGTACTTATTTTTATACCAAAGCTGTTTAGATTATATGTTAAATTATGTGTATGATGACCGTGAATAATTTTCGTGCACACATATTGATATTTAAAGTATAAATATCATTTGAAAAAAAAATCTCACTTTTTATCTGTTTTTGACAATTGCATTTTTTTAATAACATAAATTTGTGTTAAAGCTTTGAAATTTTTATATGTTAAATAAATCTTTCTTAAATAGTCAGTCTTCAATTTACGTTTATTTACAATAATTATTTCTAGAGTATAAAAAGCTGAGTTGAGTTTTTTACTTTTGACAACATTATGTCTGTTTATAAATTATTTTATTCGATATTCTTAAAATGATGCCAGTGGTTTTGAATGTTTGTAAGATTTTACAATTATAATTCAGGGGTCTCCTGGAAAAATTTTTCGCTCTTTTTTAATTTTTAGGTATATTGTGTGTGAAAATTGTTTTATTTTTGTTTTTAACTATTCGACCCAGAAGTAAATATTAAACACATTTAATTATTTTTAAATACTTATTTTTAAATTAAAGTTTTCAAAATTTTAAATAATTTAGAAGAATTTTTTTTTCGAAATTTTAATCTTTTTACAAAAAGATTAAGTAAAATATGTTTTTGGTGACCATGTTCATGCGGATATATTAATATTTAGTAAATAAAGATCCTGTATGGAAAAAAAAAATCTCACTTATTTTTCTCTTTTCTTTCGACAATCATTTTCTTTCTTTTTTTCAATAACTTAAAATTGTGTTACAGCTTTGAAATTGTATGTGTTAATTAAATCATTCTTAAGTAGGTTTGTGAATTTGGCCTGTTTAAAATAATTATTTCTAGGCCATAAAAAGCTCAGTTGATTATTTTTCACTTTTTACAACATTATAGCTGTTTACAAATGATTTTATTTAATAAACTTAAATTTATGCTAGTGTTTTGGAATTTTTATAAGATGATTGATATCATGATTGCCGCTGCTTGATAAAATAACGAATTTTATTGAATTACAGAATGGTTTTGATGAGATAGTAATTTAAAGCCGGGAGAATAATCTATTTTGTCAATTGATTTGCGTAGCTCAGCTGAGACCGGGAACGTCACGTGACTGCTCTAAATTGGAGAAGCGCGGTAGCACGTCTTTTTCGTTAGCCCCGATTTCAGACATGTGACGTCATGTGCAACTCGTTTATACTTTTCTTACACCGGATGGCGTATTGGAGCACTTGAATCGCCATCTCAACTCTTCTATACTTTTGTGAAAATTTTCTGTTATTTTTTTGGCAACATTAAATTGCGGTAACAGGTTGGCGTGTCATTGTTCAGCTCTTGAGTATTTTTCAAATTTGCCAATTATTTAATAAATTATCTATTTCATTATGGAAAACAATAGTAATAACAGTGCTAAAACATTTCCAAGCCGCATTTCTGAAGCCGTCAACAATAAAGATTCACCAGTAAATGAAAATCAATGGCCTGAAAACCGACGCGATCATACGAACACAAAGAGAGATCGCGGTCGTGATGTCGCATGTAATGGTGATAGATCTTCATTTAACATACGCAGTGAAGATTCTCTTGAAAGTGCTCTCAATAAAGTGCCTAGAGAGGAGCAGCCGGTTGTTCAGTCAGTACAGCAGGCTTCAATTTTTCCACCTTTTAACTACAGCTCAACAGATCACTTATTTGTTGATAACAGCAGGCATACTCTTTCAATGTTGTCATATAACATAATGGCACCAGTAAACGCTTCCTGGCCTGTTAACGCAAATCAGCCAGCTATGCCAATGGGTACGCCATTAGACATGCAGTCTTCCACGTCAAATATGAATCCGTATGCTTTTATGGGTATGCCAGGTGAAAATATGTATGGTGTCGGAATGGGAAGCTATTGTCAATATGGCGGCGTGCCTGCCCAAGAAAATATGTTTTTTCCTCCTGTTAAAGAAGTTGTTCAGCTAACAAAAAGTGTGTTATATCCTCCAAATCCAAATGCACCACGGCCTACTACTAGAGAACGGCCATTGGGGTGCAAAACTGTGTTTGTTGGCGGTTTGCCAGAAAAAATTACGGAGGAAATTATGCGAGAAATTTTCGAACGTTGTGGTACTGTAGAGACAATTAGAATGTCTAAAAAGAATTTTTGCCATATAAGATTTTCTGATGAGCTTTACGTAGATAATGCTCTATATTTTTCTGGATATCGGTTAAAGATAGAAAATAAAGACGAAGCACCTTTCACTGGAAGGCTACATGTTGATTACGCTCAAGCCAGAGATGACCAATATGATTTTGAGTGCAAGCAGCGAGCTTTGCAACGTCAAGCACGTCATCAGGAACTAGACTATTATAGACCACCTACTCCACCAGTAGTGCATTATACAGATCATGAAGCCTCGCTGATTTGTGAAAAGCTGAAAAACGAAGAGACTTTTACGCTGGCTGCTGGTATTTTAATAACCTGGTTAGAGAAAGGGGAATGTACCAAGAAAAATGCTAGTTCTTTCTTTTCTATGATCCAGAGTACTCATAATCACGTGAGAAAATTGACACTTGATAAAGGTAAATATGAAGAGCAACTAAGTGAAGCAAAAAAGATGCTTAAAAAACAGCTAGAAGGCATCATACGGCAGTTTATTGAAATCGAAAAAATTTATAAAGCTGCATCTTTACAGAAATGTTGGGACCAATTTACTAAAGCCCAGAGGAAAAATATTGAAATGTGGAAGAAGCAAACAGAAGAATTAAAAAATGCTCATCTGGAAGAAGTGATAAATGAACGAGAAGATGAAGAAATGGAACTCAGTGATGATGAAAATTCAGATAAAACAAATACCGATTCTGAGCAGGTAAAAATTCATAAATACCAAGAAGAGGTTGATTCCTTGCGATGTCAATTACAAGCAGTGCAAAATGAAATTATGGTCATACAGTCTGATAACAAAGAAGAACTTGATCGTAAAGATAATCAGTTGGCAACAATGCAACAAGCTTTACAAAACTCAAAAAAAGAAGAGCTAAATTTGATTCAAAAAAGAGCTAAAGATGAAGCTGAATTAAAAGAACTTCGTGCATTTAAGCGCAGAATTATGGAAGAAAATCCTGATTGTGTTAATGACTCAGCTTATGAAAATAATTCCCATTTAGGAACTATATCTAATGCCAATATAGAAAGAGAGGCTCGCTTTATTGGCCTCATTTCAACATTCCTCCATGTTCATCCATTTGGTGCAAACATTGACTATATTTGTTCGTACCTGCACCAGATTGATTCTACTATCAGGTCCAGAGATGTTGAAAATTTATTAAAAAGATATCCAATGATTTTCAGAGAAGATTCTACGGGTGTTGGAGCAACTTTAGGGAAAAAATGGCATTTCACTGGCTTTTAGATAGTCTGCTATTTAAAAGCTTATAACATTTTAATTTTTTTCTTTCTTATCTGCTTATTAGAATTATCATCAGAAGTTTTTTATTTTCAAGTGCAACTTATATTTCTTTACTTGAAAAAAGTTTAGTTCACAGATTTTATTATTTTATTTTTTTGTCAACTGTCACCATGAATATCTATAGCATATGGCCTTTCTCTTGTACATGTATATCTCTTGGCCAAATATCCTTCTATATGTTTAAAACTTTGTAATTTGGTTATGATCCTTATCATAGCAAGCGTTTTTGACTGCGAGAGCAAAATTTCTCTGTCATTTATGGATATGTTGAAAGAAGAGCTTCATTTTTGAAGTTTGGCAACAATTACTTATAATTTTGATTTTATTGAAAGTACTCTCTGAGATCTAATGGCTTATTTTTGATGTTGAACTGGTAAATCTATTTTATTTCAAAACTGTACACTTCAGCTGTGGAAATTAATAGCGTGGTGGTGGATTGTATATCTGGAAACTTGATAATTTGTACAGGTATGTGTGTTTTCCTCTCCTGTTTCTTGGGAAATTATTTTATAACTTCATATTAATTACTGGTAAGATTATGAATTTTAATATCTTTTCCATGATGCAAAGGTGAGTTACAAAATTTGTATTTTTGTAACTTGATATGTTACGATTTTGTCTTTACAGGCTGTGGTAAGTTACTTTTTAAAACAGTTTAACACAAAAATTGTTTTTATTTTATTGTATAGTTTGAGTATATGGTATGGACATTAGTGATGCAACGAATAGTGGTTTGGCCGAATACCGAATATTCGGCCAAGTTACAGCCGAATAATGAACTTATTTTTGCCTAAAAACAAAATATAGTATGCACTATATGCACAATTCTTGTATATCTCACAATTAAAATGTATTGTTTTCTTTAAAAAAATATTTATATACACATTTTTAATTTTTTAAAGCATTACTTTACTCTGAAAAAATATTCGGCTATGTCGGCCTAAAAATTGCCTCAATAATATAATTCAGCCCCCCACCCCCCGCAAAAAAAAAAAAAAAAAATCTTAGCAAAAGTTCCTCATCAGGTATTGTCTAGTTGCATTTTAATAAATATTATATGTGTTGTTGTTACATTTTAAAATAATAACAAAATTTGAAAAGTACTAGGAAACAAGTTTCAACTTTCAGATGAAATAAAATAAAAAATAAGAAATCTTAATATCTAAAGGCAAACCCCTGATAGAAAGGATGAAAGGAATATCCTCTAAAATGGTGGAAAGAAATCATTGTAGACTTTATAAAGCTCACAATTAACAAAAACATTTTTATCATTTATTATTTTTTTTTTCTTTGCTGTCAGCAGATAGCACTAGAGTTCTTTATAGGTATAATTCAAAATATTATTGAAAGAAATATTTTTTTATGTAATAACTAACAAGGGATAAATGTTAAACTTCCCATTATGATTTAAAGAAAAAAAAAAAAAAAAGAATTTGCTTGTACAGCTGTATTAAATCAATTTTGAGTAGATTAATTTTAAATTTAACAGATTATGTTAGCTTATTACAAGCAGGTACTTTTTGTACTTACTGATACAGCATAAAATTTTTTTTAACATGATTCCTAAATTAGCCTCTTATATAAAAATGGGTAGATAAAACCCATTCGGGGTATGAAAGTTAATGGGGAAAAAAAGTGTTAGTTAATTTCAAATAAAATTTTCATTATACATGATGAATATAAATTGTCAAATTAAAAAGTTATACTGTGTAAATATAAAAACATTTATTACAGTATTATTCGGCCAAGGCCGAATAATGGACTTGATGGAATGGACATGGACGGCACACAAAAAGTCAGTTCACAGTTGGTGAATCGAATTTCTTATTCAAGTATCCCTATTTTTAAGTTCTTTACTCTAGTCATCTCCAAGAATGAACCAGTTCTCCAAGTTATATGTCATCCCAGTTATATTTCGTGATTTTTCTCCTTGACAAATTCAGGATTACTGGAGTCTAGTTATTGTGCCTACCACGCCAACTGCAAAGCATGCACTCAACTTCTTTTCTTTTAAATCTTGACATTGTAGTTAAATTAATAAAATAAGACTAAAATATCAATTCCAAATGATTTCCAAACATAATAAAAGGTAATATTTTTCATAATGAAATGATTTGGACCTCTCTGCAATAAATTACATGTTCTCTCTCCATGTGAAATCTTTTTATCGCTAAAATTTCAGGTATTTTTTCATGAACTCGCAATCACCCCTGATATTGTATACTTTCATTATAAAATAGAATAATTAGAATCATTAATTGCAAGCTCATCTTTACTGACCATTTCTTCTGCTCGCCGAGATCAAAGTTACTGCAACTCTGCGTGGGAAAGTGCCTCACACAGGACAACTGAGAAAGAGTATTGAAAAAAAAAAAAAGCTGAATTTTTCCAACACAACCAGTGTAGCTGCACCTCCCCTCCCCTCCCCCCCCCCTTCTTTCTCCCTTTTCAAAAAGCCGTCTCTGCTCCAAAGGAAACAGCTCTGTAATAATTCCATTGATATGCTGTGTAGTGCATTTGACAATTTAGGAATTCTACTTTCTACTCCTTATTATTGCAGGCCTTGCAGCGCTCCTATATTTCCTATAATTCCTATAAATTTGGGCCCCACCAGTGGCTGAGAGGTTCTGCTCTCAAAGCTGGTAGATGGGAGGTGCTGGGTTCGATCCCAATTGCGTCCGTCGGCTTAATCATTCGGAGTTTTCGTGTTTTTTTTTTTGAGCCATGGATTTCCATGCGTAAATACGGATTAGGTTCCCTTAGAAAGACCCCCACAAAGGGCACTCTCCCCTCGGGCCTATATCCCTAGTGTAGATAATTGGCCGTCAAATCAGGGATGATTCTGTTCTGAAAAATTAAGGCAGTCATTTCCGGGGGAAAAAAAAAATCGGTCATAAATCCAAAAATTTGGACATAAACTATATCGCGTATTTCGACAAATGTTTGCCGAAAAAAGCCAATTTCATCAAAGGATCGCGTGAAAAATGCCAATTTCGTCAGAGAATCGCAAAAAAACGGCAATTTTTCTCCCAAAAGATCGTGAAAAAACAGCAAATTTCGTCAAACAATCGCGAAAAACAGCAAATTTCCCCAAAAGATCGTGAAAAAAAGAGCAAATTTCCACAAAAGATCGTGGAAAAACGACAAATTTCGCCAAAAGATCGTAAAAAACGCCTATTTTCGTCAAAAGAATACGAAAAACGGCAAATTTCGTCAAAAAGATCTCGAAAAAACCGCAAATTTCGTCAAAGGGGTGCGACCCCCTCCCCGTGTATTTCCGAAATTTTTTTTTCATTCAGAATCACCCCTGCGTCAAATCAACCAACCAAACCAACCTATAAATTTGGAAAAGTTCCCATATTTCCTATTTTTTCGTATATTTTTCAACCCTCCACCCTCAAGATTATTTTTTATTTAGGCCGCAAAGTTCCGCAATCCGGATGTGATTTTACTGTGAATATATTTTTAAAATTTTGCCGAATTCCGTGAATCATTCTTTTTAAATCATGAATTTCTTCAATCACCTGTGTAAAGAATCCCAAATTTCGTCAATCGTACGCAAAAAAAATCGTAAACTTCTTTGGTTTTTTGGAAACTTCGTCATTCAGTTGCGAAAAATATTGCAGATATCGTCAGTTGGTCGTTGAAATATATCAAGAAATCTGTCGAATGTTTGTTGATAAAAATTATAATTTTCGGAAGTCACTCACATTAAAAAAAATCATGGATTTCACCAAAAAATCCCTGATTTCGTCAGTTGGTCATTGAAATTAGAGATGCAACGATTATTCGGCCGAAGCCGAATAATTGGCCCATTCGGCCTATCCACCGAATATTCGGCTTCGGCTTAATATCAAGTCCATTATTCGGCCTTGGCCGAATAATACTGTAAGAACTTTTTTTTTTAATTTACACAGGAAAACATTTTAATTTGGCAGTTTATTTTCATCATTAATGAAAATTTTATTTGAAATTATCTAACACTTTTTTCCCCTTAACTTTCATACCCTGAATGGGTTTTATCTACCCATTTTTATATAACAGAGTAATTTAAGAATCATGTTAAAATTTTTATGCTGTATCAATAAGTACAAAAAGTATCTGTAATAAGCTAACATAATCTATTCAATTTAAAATTAATCTATTCATAATTTTTCTAATAGAGCAATACAAGGAAATTCTAATTTTTTAAGGCTAATAGGAAGTTTAATATTTATCCCTTGTTATTGCTACATAAAAAAATCAGGGTTGGCACGGTTTAAACCAAGCGGTTTTAACCATGGTTTAAACCAATTGGTTTTTTTGTCAAAAAAACCATTTGGTTTTTTTTTTAGAAAAAACCTAATATAATATTTTCTCTTTTTTGTAATTTAATTGTTTTAAATTATTGATAGAAGTAATTTCTACTTTTAACAGTTCATCTCAGCAGTCAACATGAGACATAATAAGCCTAGGTCATGTTCCTATGCATGTAAAAGGAAAATTAGCATGTGCTGATGAACATATCTAGTACCCTAAAGATTTTTCTTAAAACATGTGAAATTAGAAAAGATAAAATAGATAAATAGTATTCAATATTTAGCATAAAATATTTTCATTTAAAAAATGCAGATTATTTACAGCAGTTAATAACAAAATACAATGATCTTTGAGATTTTGGTTAAGTTGTAAAATAAAATTTTCTGGATTGGGATTGGGGAAGATTATCTTTAAAGAATTTAAAAGAGTAACTTAAGATATCAAATTAAATAACACAGCTTGCAAAAATTGAGTGCTAGTTATAGCATTTCAGTAATACCAATCAATCTTTTCTCTTAGTTGCTGAATCTAATGGCCAAAAATGTTGACTTGGACACTTGGAGTTATCACTCAGAAAACAAAATAACCAGAAGTATTTGGGTATTAAAAAAATAATAATAACAACCACAGAATAATATTATATTCATGAAACTGCATCAAATGTTTATTGATTGATTATTATATTATTAATCAAAGGATTCTTCATACGATTTTCAAGGTATGAATGTTTCACTGTATAGAGCAGTTTACTTTGAACCAGGGTTGGAAAAAAACCGGGTTTTTTTGTAAAAAACCAAAAAAAACCGGTTTATTTGGTTTAAACCAGGTTTTTTTGGTTTAAACCGGGTTTTTTTAAAATATAATTTCCTATTGCATAGAGATGCATATCTGTTGATAAAATAAACATTTTTGGATATTATATAAGTAATATAACTTTTGAAAATATTTAAATTAAATAATTACAGTCAATTATATAGAAAATTGAAATCATTTCTAATTTAAACATTATTAGTAACAGTAGTCTTATGTTCAAAGTAAACTGCTCTACACAGTGAAACATTGATACCTTGAAAATCATATGAAGAATCCTTTGATTAATAATATAATAATCAATCAATAAACATTTGATGCAGTTTCATGAATATAATATATTATTCTGTGGTTGTTGTTATTATTATTATTTTTTTAATATGCAAATACTTCTGGTTATTTTGTTTGTTGAGTGATAACTCCAAGTGTCCAAGTCAACATTTTTGGCCATTAGATTCAGTAACTAACAGAAAAGATTGATTAGTATTATTGAAATGCTATAACTAGCACTCAATTTTTGCAAACTGTGTTATTCAATTTGATATCTTAAGTTACTCTTTTAAATTCTTTAAGGATAATCTTCCCCAATTCCAATCCAGAAAAATTTCTTTTACAACTTAACCAAAATCTTAAAGATCATTGTATTTTGTTTTTAACTGCTGTAAATAATCTGCATTTTTGGAATGAAAATATTTTATGCTAAATATTGAATATTATTTATCTATTTTATCTTTTCTAATTTCACATGTTTTAAGAAAAATCTTTAGGGTACCAGATATGTTCATCAGCATCTGCTAATTTTCATTCTACATGCATAGAAACCTGACCTAAGCTCATTATGTCTCATGTTGACTGCTGAGATGAAGTGTTAAAAGTAGAAATTACTTCTATCTATGGGTACCAGATATGTTCATCAGCACATGCTAATTTTCATTCTACATGCATAGAAACATGACCTAGGCTCATTATGTCTCATGTTGACTGTTGAGATGAAGTGTTAAAAGTAGAAATTACTTCTATCTATAATTTAAAACAATTAAATTACAAAAAAAAGAAAATATTATAATAGATTTTTTCTAAAAAAACCAAATGGTTTTTTTGACAAAAAAACCAATTGGTTTAAACCGTGGTTTAAACCATGGTTAAAACCACTTGGTTTAAACCGTGCCAACCCTGCTTTGAACATAAGACATAGTTGTTACTAATAATGTTTAAATTGGAAATGATTTCAATTTTCTATATAATTGACTAATTATTTAATTTAAATATTTTCAAAAGTTATATTACTTATATAATATCCAAAAATGTTTATTTTATCAACAGATATGCATCTGTATGCAATAGGAAATTATATTTAAAAAAACCCGGTTTAAACCAAAAAAACCTGGTTTAAACCAAAAAAACCTGGTTTAAACCAAATAAACCGGTTTTTTTCCAACCCTGAAAAAAATATTTCTTTCAGTGATATTTTTAATTAGATTTATAAAGAACATAAATATTACGGTAGATTAAGTATAGATGTATTGTATGTATAACATAAATATGTAAGTTGTATATGCTTGAATACTTAAGTTGTTTTTTTTTCTGATTTTTTTTTTTAGTAAAATGCTCTTAAATTTAAATGTAATTTAAGTAATTTTATTAAGTGTGTTACTATTTCTTATTGAATAATGAAAGAAATGTAAGTAGTACTAAATTCTTTTAATCAAGTATATATGTATGTTTTTACATCACTATTTAATTTTGATTTTCTATTACCTAAAACTTAAATTTTTGCTGTCTAGTACTTTTAAAATTTTGTGATTATTTTAAAATGTAACAGCAACAATGTACCTAATATCTATTAAATTGTAACATACACTAACTACAATACTACATAGTCAATATTTTAAAATTTATTTTCCTTACAGATATTTCCTTCCTTTAAATCTGAAATCATTCACTATACACTTCTTAATAGTCTGCTGACATGTAGGGTGTAAAAAAATCATGATTTAAAAAAAAAATAAATAAAAAAAATCTGATTTTTTTTATTTAAATCAAATTTTTTTGATTTAAATCGGATTTTTATGATTTTTTCCCCAGTGTTCAAATACGGAATAGCTACCAAGACTTTTAGGTTTCCAAAACAATTAAACCACTAATTGCTAACATAATCTATGTTTTACACTTTAATTAATCAAATTATAATTATTAGTTAGTAATTACAGAAATTATAAAAACAGCAAATTAGTAGTTTCATTAGGTAGTATCATGCAATAATGTTATATTCATTAATATTGTAATAATTATGTAAAACTTTATAAATACTAGTGATATTTAACATTTATTAAAATTATTAACTGCATTTTATATTAAATAGTTAACACTACTTCAAATTAATAATTATTAAACAATTAACTCTCTAATTAGGAACATATTCAGTGATGCCGCTGTACTTGAAAAAACCTGAGTCCTCGGGACCCAGGATTTCCAAAAATCTGGGTCCCTTTTTTACAAAAGCGGGTCCCCATCAACAATAATTTATATTTTAAAGGAATAAATGAAGCTTGTTTATTTGGAAAAGATAAATGAAATGCATTAATTATTGTTTTAATAATAATTAAATAATGAATTAAAACCAGTATTATTTGCACTCAAATAAGATATTTTTAAAAGAAGAAATATAAAAATAAGAAATTTTCTTTACTTTTTTAAAAGTAAAAATGCAAAATACAATTTTAATTGTAAAATAATGTTTATTTGAGAGTAGAAGATACCAAGTTTCACTAATGTTCGCATTTCTTTTAAAAAGGGGCAAAGACAGGTTTATTGAAAAAGATATTTTTGCTGAAAAAAGAATACTTATGTTAAGTAAAGGTGTACTTTTTGTTGAATGAATTGAATGGGTGCTTTCATTATACTTCCCATTGAATTATTTGTCAGCATAGATCTGTGTTGGAATCAGATATTTTTCTTGGAAGGGAAATTTACATCTGAATCATTAATAAACATCAAATCCTAAATGTTCTGAAGGTGGGAGACATTTCAATGCAGTAAGAAGAAAGGGGGGGGGGGGGATTTTTCACTGGTCTACCTACTGAATACATTATCAAAGTACACTGAAATCATTCTGTATTTTTAAGAATCTCATAAAAAAATTAAATCCCATTTTATGAATTTTCTACCTATAAGTTTAGTTTGCATATCTTTTTTGGTGCTTTGACTAAATTCACGTTTTTTCCGTGTTATTTTGACGAAATTCGTGTTTTTTCCGCGATACTTTTGTCGAAATTCGCTATTTTTTCGCGAGCCTGTCACGAAAAGTGTTTTTTCCGCGATACTTTGACAAAATTAGACTTTATTTCCCTATTTTTTCATGATCTTTTGACGAAACACTGTTTTGTCTCAGCCCTTTTACGGAAATACCCTTTTTTTCGCGATATTTTGATGAAATTTGCGCATTTTTTGCGATCCTTTGACAAAATTCGGCTTTTTTCCACGATTTTTTGACGGAATTCGCTATTTTTTCGCGATCTTTTAACGAAATACGCTAATTTGTAGCGGCTCTTTTACGAAAATCGCATTTTTTTGCTATATTTTGATGAAATTTGCGCGTATTTCCACGATATTTTGATGAAATTTGAGCTTATTTCCGCGATATTTTGATGAAATTTGAGATTATTTCTGCGATCCTTTGACGAAATATGCGATTTTTTCGCAGCCCTTTTACGAAAATCGCTGTTTTGCGCGATATTTTGATGAGATTTGCGTTTTTTTCGCGATTCTTTGACGAAAATCGGCTTTTTTTCCACGATTTTCTTGACGAAATTACGCGTCCCACGGGACGCGTAAGAGCTATTTTTTTGCGTCCCGTCTCTGATTTTTCATGTAATTTACGCGCTATAGCGCGTCCGCGGCATTCCTGATATTATACATTTTTAAGACTTAATTATTAAAATGATAATGTAGTATTCATTTTAGAAAGGAAAAGGGACAGGGTGCTAGTTCCAAAAAAGGGCAGTATTTCATGAGGAAATATATTAATAATGATATAAGAAAAAAAAAAAAGAATAAGTTTTAGTATGATGAATAAAGTTTCCTTAATTTTTAATAATTTTATGAATAACAAATTGAAAAATACAATTAAATATAGGGATGCACCGAATAGTGATTTTGGCCGAATACCGAATATTCGGCCTACAGGTAAACCGAATACCGAATATTCGGCTAGCCGAATAGTAACTGCTAGGCCGAATACCGAATATTCGGCATGCCGAATAGTAACTATTCGGCTGAATACCGAATATTCGGCTTGTTGAATACTTTTATATTTCAAAGTTTAAAGGCACTAAAATGTTACATTTTAAAACAATTTTACATAATATTTAAAATAGAAACTTTTATTCTAATAAACAAGAACTTTTTTCAAGTAAACTTTATGCTGAAAAAAAATCTGCTGTGAGTTATTTAAGAAGATAGTTATAAAACTTTTTTAATTCATAAAATTTTTAATTTTATGTCTTCTTCTGAGAATTAAAACAGATGAATAAAATTTTCTTAAATTCTAAAAGAAACATTTTAAAATCAAAGAGAAATTGTACAGGATCATATATTACTTGTTTGTCAGGAAGAGACTAAAGTAAAAGTAAATAAATAATACAATTTTTTCAAATTTTATATGGTGGCAACTTTGCAAGAATAACTGTTCTACTCCCTTCCCTTTGATTAAGCAAGGAAGTTTTTAAATGCATCCTACGAGTAGATCGGTGTCTGGAGTGGGCAATCGTTTTCAAAGATTGTAAATGTTATTCTGAAAATCTTAACAAGAAACAGATTATTTACTGGACAATGTTCAGGAACTTGCCTTTGTACATAATTAATTCCTATGGAAATCCTCGTGATTGGTTAATTTTCTTAAATAATACTTAACAAACAGTAAATAAATAATGTAAAAACATTCTCTTTTATTTAAATATGATTTTGTTTTTAATTATCCCGAATATCTTTGTAAGTTGACTCTTAAATGTAGAAGTTGAAGGTTTTTAAAAATATGTTTTAAAAGTTTTTTTAAATATTCAGCCGGCTGAATATTTTGATATTCGGCCAAACCGAATATTCGGCATACCGAATAGTTTGCTATTCAGCCAAACCGAATATTCGGTAACATGGCCGAATACCGAATAGATACCGAATATTCGGTGCATCCCTAATTAAATAACATATTTTAATAATATCCTGTATTTTCTAAAGAAATAAAGTTCTATGTTTTTGCGAGATCTTGGCCACATGAATTTAGAAATATTGTTGAATGGGGAAGTTTTTTACAAGAAATCTCTAGCTACAACTACAGGTGAATTTCAACTATTTTTTTTAAGGCACGGTGCATTTTTCCAATTTCAAAAGGGGCATGGTGCGGGTGCGGCACCATTTAAAAAAGTCCTAGAAGAAATAGTATAAGTAATTACAGGATTAATAAAAACTGCAAATAAGTAATTCATTAGTTAGTAACACAAATAACAAAACCAAAAAATCTCGTTTTGCATTTGTATTTAGGAAAATTACTGTAAACCACCACAATTTAAACTTACACACATGTATGTGTATGATAACCAAAAGAATTATGAAAATGAGTTACACCCATTCATATAGGATAAAGTTAGCCACTTATATCTGAAATCCTCAAAATATTTAAGTAACAGCATTATAATTCAGTGTGGATTATCAGTTTTCAATGGTTCAATTTTTTTTTTCTTTTTAAGAAAAATTTTGCTGCCTTTTCAATCCCTAATCATTATTTTTTATTTAGTATTATGTGAGTTACAAAGTTAAAAACATTTATTCAGCCTATACCGAAGAAGTTCTTTATGAGCTTAGCATTTTTATACCAATTATTTCTTTTTCTCTTATGTATTCATTTACAATTTAGCTTTGAAAAGATGTCATTCTTTCATTCTTCTTTAACTTGAGATTGCTACTAATTACTAATTATTCTTTTACTTGTAGAAATGTATTACACTTGCTATGTATAATTTTATATAAAATAATGCATAAAATGATTACCTAAAGGAATTTATGACATAGCAAATTACATTAGATTTAAATATCATTTTTAAATTAAACTGTTTTAATTTGGATAAAAACTTAAAAACAATGCTTTTTATAAACTCAACTGTTTTAATTTTTTACAATACTCATGAATTAAGCTTAGAAACAATTATTTAAAGCTCTTTTTTTGTTTATTCATAAATCAAAATACCTAAACTGTCAAATTATGCTTATGTTAGATTTTAATATATTTTTTGACATTTTAAACATTTCGAAAATTTTTGATTTAAATCTGTGATTTTAAAAAAAAAATCAGTTGATTAACCCTCCGTCTACCAGACGGGTCCATTGGACCCGACAGGTACATACAAAATATTCATTCAAACCAGAAATTTCTTTAAAATAAACTAAGTATATAAACCAGACAAAAATAAGGTAAATAAATAAGTTAAATAGTTTTAAATAAAAATTCTGGTGTAGAACGTTTTATTAAAACTTGAATAAAATTCCCGGTAGATCTAGGGTTAAAATCATGATTTTAATTGCTGATTTAAATCAACTGATTAAAATCGTCGACACCCTATGACATAGCAAAACAATATGTGACTTTTTTTGTTAATTGTGAGATTTATAAAGTTTACACTTATTCCTTTCCACAATTTTAGAGGGTATACCTTTCTGTCAGTGATTTTTATTAAGATATTAAGATTTCTTATGTTTATTTTCTTTCATCTGAAAGTTGAAATTTATGTTTTGTAATACTTTTAAAATTTTGTAATTTTAAAATGTAACAACATACATAATATCTACTAAAATGTAACTAGACAGTAATTGATGAGGAACTGTTGCTAAGATTTTTTTTTTGTGGGGGGGATTAAATTATTGAGGCAATTTTTAGATCGAACATAGCCAAATATTTTTTCAGAATAAAATAATGCTTTAAAAATTAAATTTGTATATAAATAACTTTTTAAAAAGAAAATAACCTATTTTAATTGTGAAATATACAAGAATTATGCATATAATGCATAATATATTTTGATTTTAGACAAAAATGAGTTCATTATTCGGCGGCCGAATAAGCCGAATATTCGGTCATAACTAGGCCGAATAATTGGTATTCGGTTATTCGCCCAAACCATTATTCGTTGCATCACTAATTGAAATGCATCACGAAATTTGTCCATCGTTCGTTGATAAAAATAAAAAATTTCGGCAGTCACTCGCTGTAAAAAAAAATCGTGGCTTTTGTCAATCAATCGCGGCAAAAAAGGTGATGAATTCCTTCAATCAGTCGCGGCGAAAAATCACGAAATTTTTAATCAGTCTTGGCAAAAAATCGTTGATTTCGTCAGTCTGTCTTTGAAATATATTTCCAAATTTGTCTATTGTTCTTTGATAAAAATCGTATTTTTTGGAAGTCTCTCACAGTAAAAAAAAAAAAAAATGTGGATTTCATCAATCACTCTCGAATTTGTCAGTTTGTTGCCTAAAAAAATTTGGCATTGGGAGCTTCCTCAATCGGTTGCGAAAAAGTAAAGGCTTTAAAAAAATCATGAATTTCATCAGTGTTTATCAGAAGATTGTCAGTCGGTTGTTGAAATAAAAAATGCAGATTTTGCCTATTGGTCGTTAAAAAACGGGATTTTCGTCAAAGAATCACAGGAAGAACTCAGATTTCGTCAAAGGATAGTGAGAAAAAACGCAAATTTCGTCAAAAGATTGTGAAAAACTGCTTTTCGTCAAAAGATAGCAGAAAAAACCCCACGAAATTTGTGAAAGAATCGCGAAAAAAATGCAAATTTCGTCAAAAGATCGCAGATAAACGCGAATTTCGTCGGAAGATCACATAAAAAACGTAAATTTTGTCAAAGGATCGCGGAAAAAACACTGATTTCGTAAAAGGTTCGCGACAAAAACGTTTGTTTTGTCAAAGGATCGCGGAAAAAGGCTTATTTCGTCAAACGATCGCTGGAAAAACACAAATTTCGTCAAAGGATCGTGAAAAACAAAATGTGAGTTTCGTCAAAGGATGGAAAAAAAAGCATAATTAGTGCAGGGAGGTATTTCCCTGCCCCCTCCTCAGCTGTAACCTTTCATAAAATTTGCTGTGAATTTCAGAATTCTTTTTTTTTTTTTATATACTCAGAATCACCCTTGCTATAGGGACAAAAACAAATGTAAATCATTTTACATAACTTTATTACAAAAAAAAAATAATTTATACTTAAAAAAATAAAAGTAAATTAAATAACTTTTATTTCAATGTTTGTATTGATAAATGCAAATGCTATAAGAGGTGATGATTCAGAAAATAATCTAAAAAAATATAGCTTAAAAAAAAATTGCGTACAACTCCTGAAACTAATATTTTACCCTGAACAGGATGATTCTGTTCCAAATTTTCCGAAAAATTGAGGCAGTCCTTTCCGAAAATTTAAAAAAAATCAATCATAAATTCGAACATAAAGTATATCATGAATTTCGACAAATGATCGCCGAAAAAGATCTATTTCATCAATCAATCGAAGAAAAATCACCAATTTTGTCAAAAGATCGAGGAGAAAACACTAATTTCGTCAGAGGATCGTGAAAATAACGTAAGTTTCGTTAAAGGATTGTGAATTTCATTCAGGGATCACGAAAAAAAAAGGTTAATTTTCGTCAAAGAATCGCGGAAAAAAACACAAATTTCATAAAGGATCGAGAAAAAACAGCAAATTTCGTCAAAACATCGCAAAAAAACAGCAAATTTCATCAAAAGATCGCGAAAAAACCAGTAAATTTTGTCAAAAGATCATGGAAAAAACCGGCAAATTTCGGCAAAAGATCGCGAAAAAACGGCAAATTTAAAGGGGTGCAAAAAATAAAAAACCCCACGTAATTAGTGCCGTGAGTGGATTTCCCCCCTCTGTTGTAACCTTTCAGAAAATTTGCTGTGAATTTCAGATTTTTTTTTTTATGCAGAATAACCTTTAACTCCTGAAAGGTGTTAAAAATTCCTGAAATAGTCAGGAAGAGTGAACTTTAAATAGTTTATTCATGATAGTCTTTACAATGTTGACGTCTGTGATATTACATATGTAAATGTATTCAAACATGCATAGGTGTATTTACTTATAAACAAAAATTCCTATATTATTTGGAAAAAATTCCTTTTTTTTCCTATAATATTTTTGAAGAAAGTCACTTCCAAGGCCTGTTATTGTGTAAGAATTGCAGCTAATTATTTAACCAAAGGCAATTTTATATCATCCAATTCACCAGCAAATGAAAATAACATCACAGCATTCGAAATTCTTGGTAGTCCGCTGGTCTGAGACCACCAAAAATTCAATTGGGCCACTAATTTGAAAAAATTAAGTGGTCTGCAGGACCAGTAACTTTTTTTCCCTCTCGGACAGTTAATTTTTCCGTCCCTGAGATAAACGTAACCAAACACAAACCACATCATTTTATTTTATTTAAAATAAATAAATAAATAAATGAAAGATTGCATTAAACCTTGTAGTCAGTTGAAATAAAGGAACAACCTGCGAATACGCCCGGAGTCCGCCATCTTGTTTCTTTGTTGATCATCGCCGATTTTAAATTTCTTTATTTGGATTTATTTATTTATTTTTGTTGTTGTTTATGTTTGTTGTTGTTTATGTCTGTTGTTGTTTATGTTGTTAAATTAAGCATAAAGTGGTTATAAATGACCAACAAAGAAACAAGATGGCGGATTCCGGGCGTATTCGCAAGTTGTTCCGAAATAAATAATCAGAAATAAAAATAATTTTATAGTTTTTGTTTATGTACTGTTTATTTAATTTTTAACAAATTATAATTTTACATTTTATTATGCTGAAAATTTTGGGTAACTAACTGCGCAGTGGCTAATCGCACCACCGGTGCCTTTAGCCTCTACAGGCTATTCGCACCACCACCCGTTGCGCATGCGCTATCTGAGGATTAAAGTTGGCAAAAGCGTGAACCAACCATCCAACCAACCCACCAGTGTCGCATTTATTTGTTTATTTGAGTTTCACGTATTCAGTCTTATCTTTCGAAAATATATTTAGTTGCTTTTGAATTATTAGTTGGTTATTGTTATTGAACATTACATTTTTATTAGAGTGTACATGACAGAAATATGAAATTTTCAAGTTCGGTGTTTAAGTAATTGTATAGAAAAATATTGTTATTAGATGGAAAAAGAGGAGCGGATACCCCTCCCTCCCGAAAAAAAAATTGCAAAATTTTTGAAATTTCAATACATATCAGGGCTTGAAATTCAATTTTTCATAGGAGGGGAGTCTCCCTACCAACATTTATAAATGGAGGGGAGTTGAGCTATTTGGGAGGGTGAAAAAAATATGAAACCCACTGTTATTTTACGTGCTTTTTAAAGATATGCATTAATTATTTTGTCATGCCTGTATTAATATAGGCATGACAAAATAACATTGAAGCAATTTAAATCAACAACTCAGAATAATGATGCAAAATGTTTTTTTATTTAAAAATGTAAGAAAGCAGGGGTGATTCTGAGTTTAAAAAAATTTCTGAAACTGGCAGCAAATTTTCTGAAAGGTTACAACAGAGGGGATGAAGGGGGGGGGGGATCACTCCCAGCACTAGATATGTGTTTTTTCGTACCCCTTTGACGAAATTTCCGTTTTTTGCAATCTTTTGACGAAATTTGCCGTTATTTCGAGATCTTTTGACAAAATTTGCCGTTTTTCTGCGGTCCTTTGACGAAATTAGAGTTTTTTGCGCGATTCTTTGACGAAATTTGCGTGGTTTTTTTGTGATCCCTGGACGAAATGCGTGTTTTTTTGCAATCCTTTGACGAAATGCACGTTTTTTTTTTTTCGCGATTCTTTGTCGAAATTCGCATTTTCCCGCAATCTTTTGATGAATTGTGTGCTTTTTCGTGATTCTTTGATGAAATTTATGGTTTTTTCTCAGCGGCCGTTTGACTAAACACTAAATTCGTGTTTATTCCGCAATCCTTTGACGAAATTAGCTTTTTTTCCGCGATCCTTTGCCGAAATTAGCTTTTTCCGCAATCCTTTGACGAAATTCTCTTTTATCACAATCCTTTGCCAAAACTCTCATTTTTTCAGCGTTCTTTTTGCGAAATTTAGGATTTTTTTGTTATCGTTTGATGTAATTTGCGTTTTTTTTTTTTTGCGATCCTTTGATGAATTTCAAGTTTTTTTTCCCGCAATCTGACGAAATTTGCATTTTTCCGCGATCCTTTGACGAAATTTGTGTTTTATTCGCAATCCTTTGCGACGAAATTGGCAATTTTTTCCTCGAACGATTGACAAAATAGATTTTTTCGGCGATCATTTGTCGAAATTCGCGATATTTTTCTGTTGAACTGATGACCGATTTTTCACAATTTTCGGAACCTAATTCCTTCCTTATTTTTCCATATATATACCATCCATACATAATTCCATATATATATATTCCTTCCATTAATTTCCTTCGGAAAATTCGTAACAGAATACACAGTTACACAAAACATACAGTGGCGAATTCGCCCCTGAATTCGCCAATCGGTCGCAGACATTTGTCAACTGATCTCGAGAAAAAAATACTGAAATTTGTCTATCGGTTGCATCGAAAATAAGTGAGTTTCAACGATCTTTCGCGGTAAAAAACAAACAAACTGCAAAATGTGTCAATTAGTCGCGTGAAAATATTGGGAAATTTGCAATGCGTTCGCGAGAGTTAATTGTAATTTCAAAATGCAAAATTTTCAGGAAAATGGTGAAATTTTTTGGCAGGGAGTCTCACGCCCATGATATTATTTTGGGTGGGATTTTAAAATATTGGGCGCGAATCTCGCCATGAAATTCAAGCCCTGCATATAAATGCAATTATTTTTCTTTTTTAAAAGCAAAACGTTCCATATTGTGCGCTAAGAATTATAAATTCTGTAAAAAAAACCTTTTATGAAATTTCAATACAGGAATCCATACTTTAAGATTTAAAAAATGGGGGGGGGGGGGCAGGGCTCATATGTTGTCTATTTACACAGATTTCTGATAAAATTAAATGCTAAAAAATATTTTAGTGTAAACTTTGCTTAGAGGGTGAACAATTTCTGTTAGATCTAATTCAGCTTTAGACTGTCCTTAAAATTTGGTTCATTTCATGAATTTTTGGAGTTTTCTCTTTACTGATAGTTTTCACTGAAATTTTTAATTTTAAGGCTTTTTAAAATTTGAAGATTAGAAAAAAAAATTGTATTTGGCATGTTTGTGATAGATTTTTATAATATTAAGGATTAATACACCATTTTCATTGCTAGTAAGGACCTAATTTAGGTCTCAAGGGAAAATTTGTGTTGGATTGAGTTGAGTTTAATGCAAAACTTCATAATGTTTCAAAAATTTTGTAGAACGTTTTAGGATTATAACAATTAAATAAAAATGGACAAAATAATACTAAATAGAAACATTATTAATGAGCTAAGTTAAACATACCTTTGAAAAGATTTGTTAATATACATAAATAATTAAAATTATATTTGTTATATTTTTATACTGTATTTAATTAAAAATTCACTAAAACTCACAGTTTACACCATTAATTTAACAACATATTTTAAGTTGTGACTATTGATAGTGGCACAACTCAAAATACTCACAGACTGATGTAAGCAATGAAAATTAAGTACAATTTTTTTTCTTTTCATTTTTATGGAAGACTGTGCTATACAAACATGTACATCATGGTTTGTAACAAGTATTTTTTTAAACAAATTACATTTCCAGTGCTTACAAGAACTTAATCTGATGTTAGGTCAAGAGAAAGAATTTTAAGTTGTGCCACCACCAAAACAAGGCAGCGATATAATGATATATAAATTAATATTTTATTAATAAGTTTAATCTACATTTCTTTTTATTAGTATCGATAATAAAAAAAAAAAATTATATTTTCCCCTGAAAATTCAATAGAGTAGTTCACGTTCACACCACGTGACTTTTACAGGAGAACAATTAAAAAAAGCTGTAGGACACACAAATAGAAAAAGCATTGATAAAGGTAGCGATAGCTGTCCTACAGCAGCAGCAAAAACCTATTCCTGACGTCACCTTGCACAGCTCTATTTTGTATACTTCACAAAAACATTTAAAATTTTTATTAAAATATTTAATCTTTCACAAAATCTTTTTGATTTTTTTTTATTTAAATATTTTCATTGTTCACAAAAAATATTTAGAATTTTGTATTTAATTATTTTCATTTTCACAAAATCATTTTGAATTTTTATTAAATACTTTATTTTTCACAAATATAACTTTGAACTTTAATTAAAATATTTTAATTTTTCCCAAAAAGTATTGTGAATTTTTATTAAAATATTTCAATTTTTCACAGTTTTGTTTTCCTTTTGCATTTTTATAGTATTTTGATTTTTTATTAAAAATATTTTGAATTTTTATTAAAATGTTTGAAATTTTCACAAAAGTATTTAAATTTTTCCCCAAAAATATTATGAATTTTTTTTTTTTAATATTTCAGTTTCTCTCAAAAAATATTTTGAATTTTTACTAAATTTTTCACGAAATCGTTTTGAATTTTTATTAAAGTATTTCGATTTTTCACAAAAATAATTGCAAATATTCACGTTGTACATTTTTAAAACGAGTGCATGTTCTTTCATAGCTTCATTTCTTCCTCAATGCACAGTACGAGTCAACGAGTGGAGATTTGTAAATGGACTTCATTTTCTAGTCTATTTTTAAAAATGCATCTGTGTATCTTCGAAAAATATGAAGGCAAAACTCCATTTTATGAATTTCCAAAAGGAACTATTATAATACTCAATAAAAAATAGAATTTTGATCACTAGTTTTCCAGACAATTTTGTATTACTTTCAATAAAAATGCATTTCAAGACCGTCCGTCGGCTGCTAACGCCATTTGTTGAACGCAAGTCGCGTAACCGCTTTTACATCGCGGATATATTCTCCTGCAGACTCTCTGCGAATGACAAGGCCTTTCTTGTAATAGGAGGCCTTGGTCTCTAGTATCCTATGTTGCAATACGCATGCGCAACAGGTGGTGGTGCGAATAGCCTGTAGAGGCTAATGGCACCGGTGGTGCAATTAGCTTCGGCCAACTAACTGCAAAGGACGTTTGGTTTATGTTCTAATTGAAGAGGGGGTGGGGTTGTCACTCAAAAGGTTAAAGGTACTTAATAGAATTTTATGTAGCGGGCCAGTAAACTATCATGCTTAGTGGTCCTTGGGACCAGTGACTTTTTTTTTTTACTACTTGAGGATTCACCCGGAGTCCGCCATCTTGTTTTTTTGTTGATCGCAGATTTTTAATTTCTTTATTTGGATTTATTTATTTTTGTTGTTATTTATTTTTGTTGTTTATGTTGTTAAATTAAGCATAAAGTGGTTATAAATGACCAACAAAGAAACAAGATGGCGGACTCCGGGCGAATTCGCAAGTTGTTCCCAAAATTTAATCGGCTCCTCTTTTTTACAATTAATCAAGGAAGAGTAAATGATAAACAAATGTAACCTGCTGTGTGCTTTTCATTTTTTTTTTTTTTTTTAAATATTCAAAAGTTTTTCCTCGATTATTTTTGGGATATATGCTTTACTATCTTTATTAATCTGGCATTACACGCGCAACAGAAACGGACGGGATTGCTTGCGCTGGGTATGTCATAGAAAGTTCGAGACGAGAGACAGGCAGGCGTTGCAGATTTTCTTTTCTGTTTTGCAGATTTTTTTTCATTGAACCTTTATTTTGCTTTATATTATGTTTAGTTCCTTATTATGTAATACAAAAACTTACGATTATTATTAATAAAAATTTATAAAATGCGTAAAAACGCTACAGGTAAGTGGTTATTTGATTAATTAACGCTTCAATTGTAAAAATATTTTACCTGCAGATTATTTCTTGGTCCTAAATTTTTTTTTGCAGACACTTGGAGAATTTTCTGCTACTGGTGTCATACCCATGTCAGTCTCTTCCAATTTTCTGTCCTAAAATCTCCATAAAACTTAAAACACCAGAGAAAGAAAATACAGTTTTACATATACAGTCAGTATCGGTTATTATGGTCACCCATGCGGTCATGAAAATTATGACCTTACAAGTGGGGTGACCTTATATGCGGTGTAAGCAGAAATTTTATTTTAGACAATAAAATATTAATAATAAGTTAGTTATTACCTTCTTGTACAATAATATACAAAAAAGCTATGACATATAATTTATAAAACAAGAGATATAAACTGGAATTGCTTTACACTTAAAATTTTGAATTGATGAGTATACTCGTAGTAGAAAAAATGTTTTTTACAGGTTTGTTTGTTTTTTATCGTAGTTGTTAAAACTACTTTTTCTTATTCACGAACAGTTTTAAAATGTTTTTCTGTGCCTTTGGGATTGGTAAAAAAATATCTGAATGTATTTTGTGCTTTGAGATCTTCTGCTCACGTTGTTGGTTCAGCTTCGAATTCACTGTCATTATCATTGTTTCCATCAGTGTTTATATTTAAAATTTCCGAAACTATTTCCAGTGTAGAAGCTTCACCATGGACTTTACCGAAGTTAGGTCACCTGCGAATATCTAGAAAAAAACACCAATAGGCGTGAAGAACGAACACGGCTTCCCCTTCGTCCAATAAGCAATCTTTTTCGGAAGGTACATGCCCACAAAGGCGTGACTGTTGCCACTCGTGGGTAAAGTCTATTAGTAGCGATCCCCGTGGCAGAAACGCCGCGACACGGCGACATAGTCGCGGACACAAAAAATCTTTTGCGGACAATTGTTGTCCGCACTAATGAAATTTAAAAAAATTGTCCGCAACTTTCGGACAATTTTTCCCGCGTAAAAAGCGTGAATTTCGGCAAAAAAAAGTGCGAATTTTGGCAAAAGATCGAGTTAAAAGCATTAATTTCGGCAGAAGATCGGGTTAAAATCGTGAGTTTTAGCAAAAGATCGCGTAAAAAGAGCGAATTTCGGCAAACGATCTCATAAAAAACGCAAATTTCGGAAAAAGGTCGCCTAAAAAGCGCAAATTCCGGCAAAAAAACGTGTAATGGGGTGAATTTCGGCAAAAGATCGCGTAAAAAGCGCAAAATTCGGCAAAAGATCGCTTAAAAAGCGCAAATTTCAGCAAAAGATTGCGTAAAAAGCACAAATTTTGGCAAAAGATCGCGTAAAAAGCGCAAATTTCAGCAAAAGATCGCGTAAAAAGCGCAAATTTTGGCAAAAGATAGCGTAAAAACACGAATTTTGGCGAAAGATCGCATAAAGCGCGAATTTTGGAAAATGATCGTGAAACAAATGCAAATTTCGTCAAAGGATCGTGAAATAAACGCAAATTTCGTCAAAGGATCGTGAAACAAACGCGAGCTTTGTCAAAGGATCGCGAACAAAACGCAAATTTCGTCAAAGGATCGCGAACAAAACGCAAATTTCGTCAAAGGATCGCGGACACAATGCAAATTTCATCAAAAGATCTCGGAAAATGCGAATTACGTCAGAGGATCATGAAAAAACGCAAATTTCATCAAAGGATTGTGGAAAAGTACGAATTTCGTCAAGGGATCGCGAAACAAACGCGAATTTCGTCATAGGATTGTGGAAAAAACGCGAATATTGTCAAAAGATCGCAAAAAGAAAAAAAAGAACACCCCGCAAATTTCGCCCAAAAATCGCAGAAAAAATGATAAATTCGTCAAAAAGCCATGGAAAAAACGTGAATTTCACCAATGAATTACAAAAAAATCATTTCCTCAAAAGGCCGCAGATTTCATTCAAGGGTTTTAGAAAAAACTCAGTGCTTTTCGCCCTTGAGGCCGCTGAAGCTTCCAAAGGTTTTTAAAAGCATCGTTATTGCCTATGTGTGGTTCTGCTTATCCTTCACACTTTAGAAATTCTACAAGAAGTTAGATGATGAAATGTTATAAGCAAAATTAATGAGAATGCATCATACTTACCTTGTTTTAAATAGAATGATAAAAAAATTCCTAGTTTAATTTATTAATTATTCGTTAAAATGACATGCAAAATTTGCAGACAGATAATGAAATTTTAAAAGCTTGTCGCAGACAGCTACAAAACTTTCTGCCACTGGGGTAGCGATCTCTTTGTCAACAACTGCATATGTCACTTTGTCATGTACTGTGTAATTGGCATTCCGTAGTTCTTGTGCAACTTCAAATAGGGACACATAATCACCATCATTGTCGTTGACTTCGAACGATAATTCTTCACATTCTGCAAGCCAAGAATGTCAAAAACAATTTTCAATGGTCTTCTTTGATACCATATTCCAACTCTTGTCTGCGAAACATATGGCATCTAACACAGTCACGCGAAACTTCGTTTTTTGATCGATGACAGCAAATGACGTCTTTTAGAAGGAGCTTTCGATAATTTATCTTAATACAGTAGATTCCTTCAAATCCACTGAGATTGGGACCAGAGGTTGCGGATTTCTGGTTATCACTCTGTTTACACTTTTTAAACCATAATTTGAATGTAATAATGCAATCAAAATTTGCGGTTTTTTCACGATCTTTTGATGAAATTTGCAGTTTTTTCACAATCTTTTGATGAAATTTGCGGTTTTCCCACGATCTTTTGACGAAATTTGTGGTTTTTTCGCGATCTTTTGTCGAAAATTGCGGTTTTTTTCGCGATCCTTTGATGAAATTTGCATTTTTTTCTGCGATTCTTTGACGGAAATCGCGTTTTTTTTTCGCGATTCTGAAATTCACCATATTTTCTGAAAGTTTGCAAAGGGGGGAGCTGTGTTTTTTCTGCACCTGTTTGACGAAATTTCTTTTTTTTCGCGATCTTTTGACGGAAATTGTGGTCTTTTCGCAATCTTTTGATGAAAATTGCAGTTTTTTCGCGATCTTTTGACAAAATTTGCGGTTTTTCGCGATCTTTTGATGACATTTGCGGTTTTTTCGCCATCTTTTGACGAAAATTGTGTTTTTTTTCGCGAACTTTTGACAAACTTTAAGGTTTTTTGCGATATTTTGGTGAAATTTACGAGTTTTTCACGATCTTTTAATGAAAATTGCGGGTTTTATGCGATACTTTGATGAAATTTCCGGTTTTTACGTGATCCTTTCACGAAATTTGCGGTTTTTACGCGATCCTTTCGCGAAACTTTCGTTTTTTCTGCGATTCTTTGATGATTTTTCTGTGAACGATTGACGAAATTCATTTCTTTCGGCGACCATTTGTCGAAATTCGCGATATTTTTGTCTGAAATTTTGGATTGATGGTCGATTTTTTAAAATTTCCGGAACCAAATTCCTTCAGTGTGACCATCAATGCGATTTTCTTTTTCTTGTACGATTCCACGGAAATCGCTGATCGATTAAAAAAAATAAAAAATGCGGAAAAGTGACATTTCTGACATGTACTATTACATGAAAAATAAAGATTGCCACTTTGGCGATCAGATGCATATCATAAAGTCGCCAGTTTTTTACATTTAGTCGCCCTGTGGCCGGTGGCGACCGGGAATTTTAACCTTTACCCCCCCCCCCCCCCTCTTTCTCCTCCTCCTCCTAGAATATAAATCAAACTTCCTTTCAGTTACCCAAAATTTTCAGCATAATAAAATGTAAAATTATAATTTGCTAAAAATTAAACAGTACATAAATAAAAACTATAAAATTATTAATCATGTATTTTATTTCTGATTATTTATTTCAACTGACTAAGTTTTAATGCAATTTTTTATTTATTTTTTTAATAAAATAAAATTCTGTGGTTTGTTTGGTTGTGGTTTTCTCAGGAACGGTAAAATTTACGTTTACATGTCAGAGAGGGGAAAAAAGTTACTGGTCCTGCGAACCACTAAATTTTTTAGATTAGTGGTCCAATTGAATTATTAGTGGTCTCGGACCAGTGGACCACCAAGGATTTCGAACGCTGATTATGCATTATTGAAAGCAGATAAAATTTCTATTCTTCTTCAGTAATACAGGAAACAAGTCGTTTCTTTCTGAAACCCAAACATCTCAGAGCTGTTACAGAAATGTGAGATACCTATATGTGGCAATTACGATAGATTTATATTTAGAATTCTTTACTGTTTCTCTCCCTCCAAGGTTATGACCTTCGAGGCAGCTACACGAAGACCCGTCCATTTCTGAAAAATATCCAGCATGATCAAACTCGGGTAAGTTTTAAATGCTAAATTTAAGGGTTGGCATTTTTGCCAGGACAGCGGCAAAAACTGGAAAAAACCAGGGCAAAAATGGCAAATTCTTATTTGTCTTTAATGTGTAATAAAATTTATACGCTAATAAGGATAATAATGGTATAAATAATTATATTTAATAACATATTTAATATTTTTATTTAATTTGCTAATTAATAAATATAATTAAATATTTTTACATATTTTAAATCTTTATAAATTAAGGTGAGATTCAGTCTAATACTTAAGAATTTAAGAACTAAATTAAAAATAGGATATCTAATTTTTTTCTCTTATGTAAAGTATTTTGTCAGCCATTTTATATTTTTTTAATTATCAAAAGGTTTTATATAACTTTGCTACTTTTGTTTTATGTAAGTTGTCTTAAAATATGTATTGTTTATTTGAATTTCTAACACATATAAACATAAAAGCTTTACTCATTTAGAGCCTCCACAGTTCTAGTATGTGAGTAATCATTAATAATTGTATAAACATGAATAAATAATCAAGTTTTCTATTTATTTATATAAAATTAGTAGTTTTTCATTTATAATTTTGTTTAGTATTCTTTCATATAAGGGGTAATTATACTTATTTAACTTAAGAGTTCAAAAATAAATTTAGAATATTGATTTTATAACAAAGTATTAAGTTTCTTTTTTCTTTCATGAAATATTTTTCTCTCTTTTTGTGGGAAAAAAATTAAGAGGACAGCCCATGTTTGCCACCACTTTAGCAAAAACCTATTTTTGCCAGGACAGTTTTAACCAGGTTTTTTCCAGTTTTTCCCAACCCTGCTAAATTTTAATAAAGATATTTTAATTTCTCAGAGTTTTAGAATTTAAGGGAAAACATCCTAGTCCGAAATGCTGATAACAGGCAATGAGAGAAAGTGTAAACAGAAACTGCTATCGCTGATCTTAAGAGGAATATCCAAAGGTCACGACCTACTAACACAACATAGCAGAGTGATTCATAAGTTCTTGATTTAATAGAAAAACAAAAGATTTTGATGTTTCATTTTATTTACATCAAGTCTATTACAGCTGTGAAAAGTGTAGCTGAAAAAGTTTATTTTTTTGTTTTTTAAATGCAATATAATTTTTTTTTATTTCTTTGTTTCTTCTAATTGCAGTTTGTAAAATCCTTATTATTGTCTTATAAGTACTTAAAAGCATTTAATTCACGGCCATTTTCCTACTACTACTGCAAACCATGCAATGTGTAGACTATTACATTAATTCACAATAATTTACCGTTAATTACACAATATAAAATATATGTGAATTTTTATGAATAAGTGTGAATGCCCATGGATGTTTCAAAAATTGATCTGCCCCTTTAGAGTCCTGTATCGGGTCAGGTAGTACGATTTTACCCTAACCCAATCTGTTGGTTCAATTAGCTCTAATTTTTTGCTGAGTATTAGGTTGACTGTATCTTTTTCACTGTGGGTCAGGTTGATTTTAATGTTTTATGTTTCAGGTTGTAATTTAAATCTTATGTGTTGGGTTCGGGTATACCTGATTTTCTAATGTCAGAATATTATATGAGATAGAAAATATACTTTTACTTTTTTTTTTTTAAATGTAATTCATTAGAAGAAAATATACTTTTTTTTTTCTAATGGACCTTAGAAATTCGGAGTATCACAATTGCATAATTACTCCAAAACATCTGTATTTTTCTACTCCAAAAATTTTTCCACCTTTATGTCCTGCATATGAGTTGACCCGTGAAGACTAGGAAGAATGAAATCAGTCCTGGCTCAGTACGGTAAAAATAAGTTAGGCCCAGCCTGGCCTGATCCTTCAAGAAAAAAGTAAGGCCAGGCCATAAAATGTAAAAGGTAGACTATTAAAAAGTTATCTGTCAGCTGCCACCATATATATGATATGAATATGTCTAAGTTACAATATTTTTAAAAAGGTTCTTAAACGGGCTTACCTTTTTTGAAATGTTGACAGACCCAGTAGCAGAAACAGTACAGCATGGCAGCGGGCGCTGCAGATTATTTTAAAGTTTGCAGATTAATCCACCAGCTTAAAAAGAAATGCTGGTTTTAAAAAATAGCTCTAATTTACTTTGTCTCCAGATTTATGGTACTTGTATTCTTTTGTTATATTTTCTTTATAAGTGCATATTTTGCTTTCTTTTTGTGGGTTTCTGTTATTTCTTATGATAATAAGCTTAGTCGAATATTGTTAGGCCGCAGATAAATTTTAGTTTGCTGCAGACTGACGCAGAAAATTCTGCTTCTGAGTTGACAGAAATATGTAATCCCGGTTGCAGAAAGTTCAAAATGGGAGGCTCAGATTTTCTTTCCTCTTTTGCAGATTATTTTCCATTGAACATTTGCAGTACCTTTTTGCTCTACCAGTGCCATTGAACATTTTGCTTTATATTATATTTAGCTCTTTATTAATACAAAAACTTAAGATTATTATTAATAAATATGAATATAAAATGCATAAAGAAGTTAAAGGTAAGTGATTGATTAAATAATGCTTCAATTGTAAAAGCATTTTACCTGCAGATTATTTTCTGCCCCTTAAGTATCTGTCATAGACACTTGAAGAATTTTCTGCTGCTGGGTATGCAATCACCACCAGGGTGTGGAATTTTCAGAAAATCTTTAAAATTGTTATGACAAACTGTACACTACTGCAAAAAATAGTTAGTTACCGTATTAGTATACTAATGCAGCATTTTCGTAATTTTTTCTTTAAAATTAAAAAATGTAATACAGAGGTAAGTTTAATATAAGATAAAACTTAGTACTATGTTTAAATCACGTAAATTTGGAATGTTGTAAAATGTAGCTAATTAAAGTTTTGGCATATCTCTGTAGATTGCAGTTTTTCAAAGGCAACCAAAAAATTCACCCGCCCTGTCAGAAAATCCACTTGCCAGTGTTGAGTAAAATAATGTATTTTCCCAGCCCTGTTGATCATTAGTGTTTTCTATTCTAGAAAGGAAAAGGGCAGGGTACTAGTTATTAAAAGAGCACTACTGAAGCAAGAAAAAGGCTCTATTTCTATAGAAAAAGCATTATTTCAAGAAAAATGAAATCATTGTGTTTAAAAAATGAAAAGAAATGTTATTTTTAGGTATGATAAATAAAGTAACATTAATCTTGAATTTTGTTCCTGCAACTTAACTGTAAATTTCATTGTTTACATATGAAAAAGTACGTGAATTTTAGGGTCGCGGATTTAAGGGAGTCTACCTTAATAACTTTTCAAATGCATATTATAACAAGAAAAAGATGGCCAACCCATGTGTCAAATTCTCATTCTAAAGCTGATTATTTCATGGATACTAATACACTAATAAATATATAGTCAGCTACTTAGTGAAGTGATTATTTGTCATCAGCCAGTGAGTCTTTTTTCTTACATCCATCTGTCCCTTATTCAGTTCCTGGACTTAATGTTTGATTAAGAGGAACAAATGAACTTACTGTTCACAGTTGTGTTGTGAGTAATTATAAAATTTTGAAGTATTTATATTTATACAATTTGTTGATCTTACAGCTGTTTTTCCTTTGAAGGTATTTGTGTCTGTAATTTTTTAAGGCTTGTCGCTTGTTATTGTTACAAAATAAATCTTCCAGCAAAAAGTAATGTTTACAAAATGGTTCTATCAGTTGTGTTATGCCTTCTCTGAAAGATTTCTTCATGACTAAGGGGTAATGTGTTAAAACATTGATTTTTAAATGATTGAAAAATTGGTGCAATGACAAATCGAAGACGTGTAATTTTTTATGGTAATTTTTATGTTTCCAATTCTTAATGAACAACCATTATATATTTTTAATAATTTTCTTCCTACTGATATCTAATTTTAAGACTGTTCTAAGTGTAAAAAAATTAACTAAATCTAGTCTCCTTTAAACTAATTACGCTTGTTTTTGTCATTTTCATATTTATTTTATTCTAGCTTAAAATAGATCTATTGCAAGGTACTTAAAAGTTATTATATAGTACTATAGCGATGGTTGCCATTATTTTATGTGAGTTAATATTGTTTGAAAGTTTTATATTTTTGAAAGATGTAAGTAAGACCTCATGTTTAAGGGTAGGTAGTTTTGTATTTGAATCTGTTAATCAATTTGAACCAAATTGATAACATTGAGGAAAAATTAATTTCTACTGCAGTTAAAAATATCTTTTTATGGAAATAGTAACTAGTTATATATTTAGTCAAAAATGTCTTAATACTTTTGTGGTCTTATAGTTGTTTATCAAGTATTTTACTTTTAACCCCCAAAATTAATTTTTATGATTTATTTTACAATTGGCCTGCTAGTAAATCTTTTAAGCAATTAGAAATTTTAACTAAAATAGACCATGTATGAAATATACATAAATAAAAATATCACAAATTAACCTTTTGAGTGCCAGCATGATTTTTAGAGAATTAGCTACAAGTGCCACACTGCTAGAAGAAAGTAGAAATTAAAAAATGTATATATATTTCTTAGTTAAATTCGGAACATTTTATTTACAAAAAGTATTTCAAAAACAAAAAATAAATGTTAATTCCAATTATTATAATTTCAACTTAAACATAAGTGAAAATAAACAAGAATCGACAAGTATGAAATAGAGATCGTATTAGTTCATGCTTGAGCCAGGAGCGCAATCACGTTCCTGGCATTTTTGGCCAGTGTATTGAGGAGCGCGATCGCGCTTCTTGGAACTCAAAGGGTTAATATAAAAAAATCAATTATTGTAAATCTGTTGATCTAGTTATCTTAACCAGATTAACATTAACAGTTTTTTAAATTATTGTAAATGCTTTTTAATTACGTACCCCACTTTTATTTTTTAATCACTTTCTTTTTTTTATTATAGTTATCCCTCCTGTTTCTATATTGATCTAACTAATATAGAATTTTTCAAAAATATGCTGTAGTGAGTTTTAATGATTGAACATGAATATATGAGGACATATGTCTCGAAACTCGCCTTATCCAAAATTTAAAAAATAGTTTTTTCTATCAGTCTATTCCATTGGTGAACTTGCGACGAAAAAAATACTACAATCTGAGGAAGAAAAAAAACAGGTTTTATCGTGTATTTCTGGCATTGTAAGATCTTGGTTTACAATGAAAACCAATGGATGCAGTCGGAGGTTTTTTGCGATTTCCCTGAATTTGATTTTCTGGATAAAACAAGTTTTGAAACTCACGTCCCCATATATTTTTTATATTTTAGAAGTCTGTAAATATGAAGAGATGTAATGTATCTGCTAAGGCAGTGTTTCTGAAACTATTTCAAATGGGGACAGTTTTTTTTTCTTTTATTCCTCTGAGATTTTTGGCTCAGTGTGCGGTATCTGTATGCAATATCATTATTATTATTTTTCTGATTATTTTTGGAAGTCTAAGATGACCACAAAGATAAGACGAAAGTTTGATAAACGTGGTGCTAAGGTATGGGAAGTAGTGAAATATTATACTCTGGGAAAAACAAAACAAACAGAATTAACTGTTGAAAGACAATTCTGAAGATTTAAAAAGGTTGGAGATTCATTTGGCAAATGCACATAGAAACAAGAATATCCTGATTTTGGAAGCATCTATGCATTGAAAGGGCACAGTAGGTAATGATGATGCAACTCATCATACGGTTCAAGAAATTTTTATATTGTGTGTGTAAAGTCATGGAGACGAGCAGTTGACTATGACAAGCACTCATTGAAGTATGACATTTTTAAAGGAAGCATTTCAAGCATTAGACAATGTTCATTCTAGTAGCAAACCAATATTGGCTAATATTAATGATTGCTAATATTTAATTTATTAGTTTTACACTAATATTTTTTGTAATATTAGTACTGCAGATAACAGTGGCATTATATTTAGAGTTTGACACAGTTTCTTTTTTTGAATACCACTATTTTGGAAGAAAAACTTTAGCGGTAGATTTTTACAACATTTGCAGTAGAAATAACTTTCAGGGTAGTCTTCTGCAAAATTTGAAAAAGAAATGTAAATGGAAGAATATTCTTCGAAAAAAGTGGTATTTAAAAAAAAATGGGCTGAGTCTGTCTTGCATATTGGAAAATATTTAATGGGGCATCAACATTGCAGAAAATTTTTTAGTCTATTGCAAATAATTTCTACTTTAACTTAACCAAACTTATATTAAATGAGTATTAGTCAGCTGTATGTTTAAATAATATTAATATTTGGTCTAGTATTGTACTAAAATTTTACCACTATTGATTAGCTACTAAAGTATTTTTTATAGTGATATTTCAATCTGTTTAAAATTGATTCACAGTATGTACATTTATATATTTTTTTAAGATTAACATTTGCCATAAACTTTGTTAACTGCATGTGCATCAACCCTCAATTGATAGTGCAGGAGCAAAATTTGTATGTAACTTTTTTGCTTAAAAAACAGCCTTCAAGTTCAAATTCTACTGATTCTTTACCACGGAAATAGTGATTGATTAAATAAAAAGATGTGATGCAAAGTCACAGTTTTCAATTCAAATTAACATTTTCTCTAAATGTCATTTGCCTTTGAAGTGGTACTAACATAGAAGAAACGAAGCAACATCAAATATGGTTAGTATTTGGATAGATGGCTACTTGAGAACATTGTACTGTGACTTCTGTGTGGATGCCATGTACTTGCACACGAAATCAGTGGTATGTTAAGTCCTTTTACTGGGAGTTGGTATGTAGCAGAGAGGTATGAAGCCAGGAGATTTCGTTCTTGCTAATGATGAAAATTCCAGGAAACTCGTGGAGCAATACATGCCATAGATTGTGTAGGTTAGAATCTTTGTCAAACTGAATATGCCTTTGGAATTGAAGTAGAGTATTGTTTTTCTGAATTGAATCGAGACTGTAAATGTTTTGATAGGTTTTCTTGCATAGCATAATAAGTCTGAATTAAGAATTCCGCATGGGTTATATTGTGCCAAACCTTAACCTGACAAAATAATTTTTGTTGACCTGCAATCTTACTACAGGTCAAATCAAGTTAAATTTTTATCGTTTTGACTTTAGTTGAAATGCTTTAGATCAAGCAAAGCTGCTTCTTCTTTGAGTAGATAAATTTCTAATTTTGTTATTAAAGATAATTACTATTTGAATAATACAAATATTAAGAACTGTAATCTTCTAGCACAAATTGAATACAGTATAACTTCTTTAATCCGGAATCATCACTATTACGGTGATTCTGGATTACAGAAGTTTTGAAATTAGAATGCATTTAGATAAATATTAATATCTTTCATTAATATGGCAATACAAAAATGCAAAGAACTTGGTAATTTAAAATAATTGAAAAACTTTGAGAAAAATCAATTCAAAATGCTCTAAAATATATATATATTTGAAATAATTATATATATATATATTATTCAGTGTCACCATCTGTTATAAATTGCAAAAAACAATAATTATACGATTTTTTAAGAATTAGGATTTATGATTTATAAATACTTAATACAGTAGATTTCCGTTACAACGAACTTCACAGGACTGCTAAAATATTTCGTTGTAACGATTTTTTCGTTATAACGGAATTACTCCTATTTATCTAATGAACTGCATATACACGTAAATTAATTATGTAAGATAAATTTACTTTTCATTATAGAAGATTTTAATGAAAGACTAGTTAAATTAACATAAAAAAGTTAGTAAAATAAAATGCAATATTAAAAATACAAAATTACGGACTAACCTTTATTTAGTAGTACATTATTTCAGAAAATCTGTGATTTTAGTTTGCACAAACGAATGTGTAGTTGATGATAACAAAAACGTGTGCAACGAATGAATGTGAGAAAATACCTCCTGGAACATTTTTTTGATGTGAAACAAAATCATGCATTTTGTCCAAGCATGAGAGAGCTTCCGAAGCGGTAACTTTTGAATCGTCGGTAACATTAGTATCATCATCACTGCTGTCGTCATTTTGTTGGTTTGATGTAGTTTTAATGGACAAAATGATATCTTCATCAGATACTTCAGAGCATGTTTGAATATTGTCATCCACAGATAAGAAATCCTCCAAATCCACCTGATCAGGGACTGATGTTAAAATTTTTTGGCAGCCTTCCAAATTGTGTTTAATTCAGAGGACTCATCCGAATCTAAAATTTCTGATTCATTTTCTTCGGTCTCAGTTAACCGGGCATGTTTCCAACAGTTAGAAATTGTTTTCTTGCTAATTTCTTGCCACGAACCAGAGATCATTTCAATAGCTACTTTGAGATTTATTTATGGCCTATCCCCATTTTCTAAGCCGCAAAGAATTCTTTTTAGCAAAAGAGTTCTGTAGCGAGATTTTACAGCATGGATGATGCCTTGGTCTAGAGGCTGTAGAATAGAAGTGTAATTCGGCGGAAAGTACTCAACTCTGATGCAGTCCAATTTGGGGGGACTATTATGAGTCCTGCAATTATCAATCAGGAGAAAGATTTTCTGTTTTTTAGCTTTCATTTCTTTGTCAAATTGCACTAACCAATCATTAAAGATATCTTTTGTCAGCCATGCCTTCTTATTGAATTTATAATCGCAGGGCAACGAATGACAGCTCTTAAAGCAACGGGGCTTGCCAGAGTGACCAACAATTAATATTTTTCTCTTCTCGGTTCCTGATTTGTTACAACAAAAGAGTGCTGTAATTCGTTGCTTTGAAGTTTTTCCTCTGATGCATTTGTCGTCTTTAAATGTTAATGTTTTTCTCAGTTCTTGTTGATAAAATATTCCAGCTTCGTCAGCATTGAAAACATCAAGGGAACTGTACGTCTTTATAAGGGCAGCTACTTCTCCAGCTCTCCATTCATTTACAGTCTTTGTAGGTACATCACCTGCTTCGCCGCAAATTGATTTCATTACAATTCCATAGCGAGTACGAAAGCGATTGAGCCAGCCTACACTAGCTTGGAAATTTTCGATACCAAGTATTCTGAACTCTTGAGCTTTCTGCCTTATCAGAGGACCATTTATAGGTACATTTCGTGAACGAACATCTTCGAACCATTTGAACACGGCTTTATCGACATCTTGAAATTGGGACTGTCACATTCGTTTTCTATGGAAACCAATGCTTGCATTTTGGAATTGTCTCTCAATTTTTTCTTTATCTTTTAGAAATGTAGATAAAGTTGATGGTGTTATTCCATATTTTTTGGCCACATCAGTTTTCCGCAATCCTTTATCAATCTCAGAAATTATGACTTTCTTTTCTTCCAACGAAAATTGTTTTCGTTTCACACAAGCCATTTTATCAATGAACGAAGCAAGAAACACACTGCAACAGGTACTGGCGATAAAGATATCCCAGAATAAGCCCAAACAGTCATTTCACAGTGAAGTTCACCTGCTTTCCGTCACATGATCATTTTGAAGCGTATGGGCTAATGAAAGTTAAAGAATTAGGGAAAGAAGTAGACAAAAGAAAAAATAACAGAGGGGAGGAGAAATCTTCAACATTTTATTCGAAGTATATTTCATTTCTGTTAAGCAATTGAAAAAAAAAAAAAAAAAGAAAAAAAAAAAGAGCTCGATGAAAATTTTTCATTGTAATGGAATTTCTAAAAAAATGCACTTCGTTAAATCGGAATTTTTAATACATTGGGGTTAATGCAATTTGAAATGGGGATTTGTCAAATTTCGTAGTAACGGGCTTTTTCGTTGTAATGGAAATCTACTGTAAATAATACAGAACACAAAATAACAGACATGAAAATTATTGAAAAAAAAATTCTATAACCAAAAAATATTATTATAAAAATTTAAATAAGACTTGCAATTAATTTTAAAAATAACTTTATAATCACATTAACATATTTAAAATAGTTATATATAAGGGTAATGTTATAAAAAATTAAATATATCGAACCTACAATTATCAAAGTAAGTCACAAATTAAATAGTGGAAATAATAATAATAAAATCCAATTTTGCGATGTTTTGGCTGCATCTTCTTATCTTTGGAAAAAGAAAAATTGTAAAATTACCATTAATTCTAAATTTTTGCAAATTAATATTAAAAAAAGACATCTATATTAATTACATATTAATTTAGAAAATTCTTACAATTTTAAAACTGAAAAAAAAGTAGTAAATTAGGCAGTCTTTTCATTTTTCTTAATTTTTGGAAATTTATTTACATATGTACTATGGCACCATCTATTATCTTTAATTGAAAATAAAAACGAATAAATGTATCGAAATGTCCAGATTACAGAAGTTTCCGGATTAGAGATGTCTGGATTAAAGATGCTATACTGTACCATATCTTTAAAAAATATGTAGATATTCGTAATTATGAATTCACTATTCCTCCATATAAGAATGTAGGAATACTATACAAAAACCTAATTTTTTTTTTAATTTCTTCCAACATTTTTCATATTTTCAGATCCATTCGCAATGCTAATTTCCTATTGGCTGTTACCCGTAATCTGCTGTAGTTGACCCATTTTCATTTTGCAGTCATCTGAAACAATACATTGCATGTTATGTTTTTAGAGTTTTCTGGAATTGATGCCTTAGTTTAATGTCCAAAACGTGGAGCATCATTGGTGCTTGTATGGCTACTTTTAAGTTCACTAAATATAATCAACAAATGTTTGTTTTCATGGAGCCAATGTGCCTTAATTTTTCACAATCCATTCTTAGTTTTGAACCATGTTTTATTTTGCCAGAAAACTATGTTTAACAAAGTGCAAAATTGTTTTTGGTGATTTTTTTCACAAAAGCAATAGTAGTCTCACTTACACTGACTTCAATTCTTAAAGAAATGGCTGAAAATAAATTGAATGAAGGGTGATATTTTCTAAAAATCATATGGATAATTTATCGGTGATGCAAGCTAATAGCGAGCCGCCAAATTTTTCACTCTATGCAGTAAGATTTTTAGAGGTCTGCGTGGGCTGAAAATTCTGGGCCCGGCCTGGCATAAAAATTAAGTCAACTGGCCTGTACAAAAAAATTATTGGCCTGGCCCACCTACTTCTTGTTTTTTTAAAAATTACCTTTCAGTTTATTTTAAAAATAGACGTTATTTATCCTTACTTCTAAGTTGATTGGCATGAGATTAATCATTTGCCAAGCCTTTAGCCAAAACTTGATTTTCCATTGTTGATTTTCAGATTTATTTGTTTGGTGAGAGGATAAATATGTAATACATACTTGCCAACCTTCTAGTGTTTTTAAGGGATTTTAATACCTACCTGCAAAGCCTAAAAAAGGTTCATTTTTTGAAAGTAAAATTAGTAAGCAATATTCAGTTACATTTTCTAATCGATTTGATAAAAAATAAGAAAGTTATGCCACAATTTACTTTTTGTTCTATAACTTTAATCTTTAAACATGATTATGCAAAACTATGTTTTTAAAATATGCGATGACGGTAATTCGAGCAAATCTCAACCAGTCTTCTTTAAATTTTCACCAGTTTTTAGTAACAGTATGATCTAGAGCAGGGACGGCGAATCTATGGCACGCATGCCAAAATTGGCACGGGATTGAATATTTTCGGCATGGTGTTCATTGAGATCCTAAAACAAAATAGAAGTTAAACAAAACACTTGAATTTATACAAGCTCGGCTTTCCTTTCCTTTTTTTCATTAGAAAGCAACTAATTGAATTTCTAAACTATTTCAATGTGGGCTCAATAAATTATCAAATTAAGAGAAGGTTGGGAGAAAATCAAGAAGAAAAATATCAGGCGTTATAAGTAAACTGTCAGTGATGAAACTATAGCGACTCAGTATAAAATTTGTAGTTTTCACACTTATTCATTCTATTATTTACTGCTGGTCATTATTTTTGGAAATGATATAAAAATCTTAAATATTAGAAACCCAAACCCCTTGTCTGAAGATTCGAATTCAGCTTGCATCCTGTTAAAAGTAAGTAGTTTGAACACCATATTAATATTTGGCGTAACCGAAATCGCATTCACCATTTTATTACTTTAGGAAATATGTTAGTCCAATTATTAGATGTATATTAATCCCATATTTTTAAATCCAAATACACAAAAATCCAGAAATTTTGATTCACAAAATTATTTTTTGGTGCTTGGCACGTTATAGTCACATAAAATCTTTTTTTGAAAAAATTGGGCATGCGGATGTAAAAAGGTTCACCGACCCTGAACTAGAGAGTAATTGTCTCTTTTGGCGATCTGATGAAGATGATATATTTTTTATAAACAATCAAAGCTTAAAATTTTTTGTTTGAAAATTGGTACTTGAATTTTGAACATTCGCCATTTTGTTCAAAATCAAATTTTCCAAGAACCGGATGATTGCTTTCTAGTTTTAAATGTTCAGAGTAAAGACACTAAGCTTTTTATAATTTCAGATTATATTTAAGAGTTTTGGTAATCGCTGTGACCGTGGACAACTACCAGAACCTCTAACATGCGGGTCTGCTGGGGATACCCAACTTTATTCCCCCATTACAAAAGTTAATTCCTTTTCTTTAAAGTGTAATAGTAAACAAAATTCAAAAAGAGTGTTTCAAATATTTTGATCACTAAAAATCACGTTTTTTTCCGACCTTGCTTGCTGGTATTATAACCCTTAAATAATAATAATAATAATAACAATTTACAAGAGTCTGTACCAGGTCTAAAAATTAAAGGTAAAAAAAAAAAAATAAATAAAATAAGCATAAGAATTCTGTATTAATGACCAAAAAACATGTGATTAGTTGAATATTTTCCTATTCCAAATGTTTTGTTGGGGGGGGGGGGGGGAGGTTTAGGCAGACACATAAGCTTGGCAGTATGATATATCCTTCCTTTGTATTTACTCAAATTTTCTTTATTATCATTTTTACTGTTCTTTATTGTATTTTTAAGCAATATATTTCCCAAAAATTTATCTGGGAAAAAAGAGGGTGTGCATAATACTGAAAATATACATAAAAGTAGAAAAAAAAAAATAAAGTCTCAAAGATTAGGTTATGAGTACTTTAGTGCATTATCTGCTGGAATATACAGTAAATAATTTTTTTTAGAGTTTTCTATCTGAAATTTTTTTGTTGCTACAAGGTTTGGTGCAAATTAACTTCTCTGAAAAATCCCCTGCCTCCCCCTTCCCTTAAAGCATATAAATTAAAATAAATTATTTTCAAAGGTAAGGCTATCATTTTTTTTTTTTTTTTTTTATTTTATTGTAATGATTATTCTTCAGGCAGTAAAATAACACACAAGTATCTTCCATAACAGGTCGATTTTTCAATTATTTGAATTCTGGATTTTTCTTTTGTACAGAAAAGAAAAGAAATCTGTTAAGTGCCAAGAAGTTATCTTGAATTCTTGTTAATGTGGGACTTGTTTTGGATTCTAATAGCTAAGTCTTGTAATTTGATTAGTTTTAGTTCTTATTATGTTTAAAGGTTAATTATGAGGTAAAGTGTTACATTTTTAATAGGATTACTTGTCATATTTTGAACATCTGTAGGTATGCATTTATTATCTATCTTAAGCATTACAACTGTCATTACCTGTAATTTTTTGAAACTTTTTAGTAAGTAAAAGTAGCAATTTTTTCCTATTGGGAAATGGAAATTGGCAACTTGTAGGTTATTTTTAATAATTCATTTAAATGTATGTGAAAAGCACTTGGTGGAAGATGAGACAGCCTGAGTAATCTAATGAAGAAATTCAATATATGATAATTGATTACTTTACTATACTACATCGACCAAATCGTTTTGCGTATTCTTTGCTCATCCACTATGAAATCATCCTTTAAGAAATCAAGATGTTACAGTATTGGATAGTTTTTGAAAATTAATCATGACTTTTTCAACAGACTTTTACAGACTTGTTACATTTGAACCCTAGAAAAGTTTACACAATGGATTGTTGTTCACTATCCTGATTTCGGATAAAATTTTAAAGTGTTATTAAATTACTTTGTAATCAAACATTTTATTCTAGAATAAAATTTATTTTTAATATTTTAAATAGTTTGCTGAAGTATTTGTTGGTTATTCATGTGTATAAATTTTATTTTAGTTAATTAGAATTAGTAAAATTATATTCAATGAAATGAATGCATTAAAGCAGTATGAATTCATTTTTAAATGCTTCTTTAATGATTCTTTATTAAACTTGTGGAAGTAAGGTAATTTCTATTTGACGAACACCAAAGCAGGCCAATTTGGGAGGGGAGTGGAGCAAAAGATTTCATTAGTATTTCAGTGCAAAAAGCAAATAACAATATTTTGCAAAAAAGCAATCTGATAACCCAGAGAAAAAATATATTTATTGGTTTTGTTTTTATAGTCTTTGCATTGGACAGGGCTGGTTTTTCCATTTAGATAACCACATATGGGGTGCCAAAACATTACTTCATTAAAGAATTTATCCAATATACTTGCAAGATCAATACATTTTTTATTAGCTTTCAATTGGTTGAGTATTTCAGATGATGTTATGATTTCAAGTTTTGTATATTTTTTGCTTCTATGTATCCCTGTAAATTAACTATAACAGCAATATACTCGATTAACAAACTCATTCAAGATACTGGCAGATTAATTTACCACTCCCATTTTGGTTCACATTGCTTCAGTATTTCAAACGAAACGTTATCGTGATGATATTTGCATTGTATATATTTACATAAAAGAAATGATTGTAATAGGTTGATTTCTAAAGAAATCAATTAAGAAATATTCAGATTAATATATTTTCTAGCAGCAATTATTTCATATTTAAAATAAAAAAATAAAATCAAAGGATCAAAAACTTAAGTGGGTGCAGGTGATAAATCAACAAATATTGTCCCTATCGCTGTAATTCATATTGCATTCATTTCATTTAAAATATATATCCCGCTCATTTCCTTTTAAAATGCTTATATTACATACATTTGAAATAGATGTCTTTTACTCAATTTAAAATACAAATTAAATTAAGAAATATATAAAAAGAAATACCATAAATTAAAACATTAATTTAAAATACAAATTAAATAAAGAAATATGTAAAAAGAAATACCATAAATCAAAATATTTCATTTTAACTTTAAAAAAAACATAGTTTCCAATTTAGACACGTGAAAAAATAAAAGCTGCTATTCACATGATTGTGCTCAGCTAATATAAACATACTATTAATTTTTTTTCTTTTTTTAATGGCTTGGAGAAAATTTTGATTAATTAACAGGGGTGATTGTGTTCAGGTAATACACCTGAATTCAGGTATTTATATTATTTTCCATACTGGAATTCCAGGTTTTCTGATAGTTAAATTAATAAAATAAGACTAAAATATCAATTTCATATGATTTCTAAACATAATTAAAGGTAATATTTTTCATAATGAAATGATTTGGACCTCTCTGCAATAAATTGCATGTTTTTTCTCTGTGCGAAATCTTTTTCTTGCTAAAATTTCAGGTATTTTTTCATGAACTCGCAATCACCCCTGAATTAAATATAAATATATATAATTAAAAATAAATTTAAATAAGGATTGTTTTTAACCAACATATATTTTAATGATATATTGTAGATAGTACATTGTTAGTTTAGATGCAATGTAATATGTTTTATGTTACTTGTTTTTTGTTTAATTTTATGTAGCTGTTTTGCAGTATTTGAACAAATGGTATAATCTCATTAAGTTAGTCTTACTTAACTAGTTTAATAATGTAATAACTACTTTTTAGTTTAGTTTTGATATAATTGTTGATTTTCATAGAAATTTAATCTTATCAGTCCTTCAGGTAGATTAATATCAAAGTCCAGTTTTTCTATAGCTAAATATAAACATATGTGTTTAACTTATTGTTTAGAAAGTAATTTTAATACCTTTCATAAAAAGTCTCAAAAACTCAATTTAACCAATATTTATGTGTATGTAATGCCATATACTCCCTGTAAGAAAAATTGGCTTTTCAAAGACAAATGTCCTCTTTTCTTTATCCCTTCATTGGCCACTCCTCAGCCCTTATCTTAGGTTAGTAATTATGGTAACGAAGGGAAAATAAAAAGAGGACGTTTGTCCTTGAAAAGCCAGTTTTTCCTTCAGGGAGTAAAGTTTTGGCTTGGGTATTCTGATTTAGGTTTTGTTACTTGTTTCAGGTTTGTATCAAAAGATTCCCCATTTATTCGCCTCATGATGTTCCTTTTGCAAATTTATCCCCATCCTGTTCATTCTTTTATGGTCTAATGATGATTTAACAGAACATAATAAAATAACTGAAAATTGCTATACAGTCTACTCTCGATATCTCGAACTTCGATATCTTGAAAACCTTGATTTATCGAAAAATTATTTTTCCCCTTGATATTACATATTCATCTAATGTTAATTTTAATTCTTATCTTGAAGAGTTTTCACTCAAAACCTTGTTATGTCAAATATTTTTCGAAGTAAAAAATGAATTTTTCCGGAAAAATCGCCCTCTATTTGTGTCGAAGAAAATACAGGTGTTTCCAAGAATCTTTCATACCCTTTATTATCTCTCTAAGGGGTCAGGGTATGAGGGACGATTCTGATATTTCCATCAGGTCACTTGAATGGCAAACAAAGGCGGAAAACAAGTGTTTCCTTGTCATATGGATGGCATTTTTGTATGCAATGCTCAGAAAAAATGGAAAACTTTACCGCTATTTTTCGAACAGAAAAATTGGTTGAAGAATAATTTCAAGAGAAAAGTCGCCAGGCCACGATACTGGACTTTAAGAAATTCTAGCAATGTAAATTCATTTATGTATTTACTAATTCTTTTCAATTTAATGTAATTATTTTCTACTATTTAAAAAAATTAAAATTATCATTCTGTATTTAGACTTATTGTCAACAATTGTTACATATTTACACTTATTCTCATTTATTATGACTCTAATTTTTATATTATTCCGTATCTTGTTTTTACATAAATTTTTATGTTTTAGTTATGACCTTGTTATCTCGAAAACTCGCTATCTCGAAATTTTTTCAATGTCCCTTCAATTTCGAGATATTGAGAGTATACTGTACATATATTTTTAGTGACCATGCAGACGTAACTATTGCATGACAAAAAATTATAGTACCTCAATTTTCTCCTTAGAAATTGGGCAATTTTTTTAAAAATGTGAAATTGCAAGGGATCAAACTATTTTTCCAACATGGACTCATTTCCACATTATATAAAATGATATACAGAGGTCACTTACTAAGAGTGAAGGAATTGATTTTGATACTTTATAATTAGGTATATAAGAGTTCCTCCTAAAGGAGGAATTGCACATTCTTTTAACCCTTACCGATGTGGAGTAATTCTGTTCATAAACTGATGAAATAATGGACTGACGCTGCAATATATAAACGAATTTATTAGAAAATACGAACTTGCGTATTTTCATGTACATTATAATAGGAAAATTTTAGTTAAATATTCTTGGTGCCATTTGTCAGTTTTGGAATTAAAACTAGGTGTCCTTTTTTTTAAGGACACTGCGCCGGAAAGGGTTAAACCAATTTTAGACATCATGTGAATTGATGCAAAGAAAATATTGGAGGCATATAAAAGCAGGGGGCAGTCTGGAAAGTTTACTAGTCATATTTTGTCTACTGAAATCCTTGGAATTTGTTTCTGAATTGCTGTACAAAAGAGCCATCAAATCAAAGGTGAGCTTATATATTATAAGCATCAGAAAGTCATGCAAGTGGAGTTTTTTAACCCTTTATGCCCCGATGGTACCTTAAAATATCATTAAAATAACTTGTTATAAAATTCATTTAATACATTGATTAAGTTGTAATGCAGTCATTATTGGTTGCACAAAACAGAAATATTTTTAAAAGGAGGATTTCTTTTGCCTTTGCATCTTTTTGGCTTTCTTGACGTTGAAAGATTGGCGGGAGGGGGGGGGGGGGGGGGGAGAGTTTCATTTTGGAAATATTTCTACATTTCTATTGCAGGGTTTCAAGTGCTGCGCATATTTGCACAGAAATACAGTTGCTTCACAGAAATAGCATTTTTCCTTAAATTTGCGCCAAAACGTACTTAGTACCAAAATGAAATTGATTTCGTCGATCTGAGAAACAAAGAAAAATTCCGTTCTATTTTCTTTGTAAATTAAAATTTAGCTTATTTTATAAGCTACTAAGATTTCCTCTGTATTGTTTTTGTGTCAATATTATCAGTGTCAAAGATAAATTTGGTTTTTCTGTAGATTGACATAGAAAACTCTGCTACTGACATTTTTGAAATTTAGTCATTTTTTTAAGACTTTTTTTTTTTCTTTACTATATAGTCTACCACTATTTCCAAACAATCTTCACAATGCATTTCTATCAGAAATGTACCATAGTGGTTGTTTTAAAATAGTTGCAGACAAAAAAAAAAAAAAAAAAAAGTCTGACAACCATATTGGTTCACAGTTCACATGTGTACTGTTGTTAGTCAGTAAGGAATTATGTAATATTTAAAGAGCAAAAATCAGCCAGATATTTGTGCTTAAGAATTTATCAAACTAAAAACATATTTTTGTCATATAAATATCCACTTTATCAAACCCTAAATTTTTTTTTGTTTCCTAAATATGCATTTGAATTTTATTATTTACTGACCAAACAAATTTTAATGTGTTGTTTTAAAGTTACTGAAATAAAAGGATATGTAATTCTTTGTTTAGTTACAAATTGTAAAATAAAAGGCTGCAAGCCTAATGTTTTTTTAAAACATTTTATGGAAATATTAAAACTTTCCTCAAGTGCTCTGCGGTTTTGGTTGTTAAAGAAATAAAAAACAATGAAATTTTTAAAAGGTAAATGTGTATAACTTAAGTTTTTGATATTTTGAATTTCTTGAGGTGGAAGGGTGGGGGACTGTTATTAAAAATCCTCAAATATATTTTTGTCCTATTATGTTAGTATTTCAAGATATCAATGTTTGCCTGCATGAGAAGGTCAGTACATTGTAGTTGAATTTTTTTTGTTATTGTGAAAATAATTAATCTCGAAAAATTCCAAGTTTTGTTTAAATTTCTTTCTTAAGAGTTCTCTTCACTCACTTAAAAACACCCACTCCATAATGTTGTTAAACCTATGGGCAGATTGTATTTGAATTTCTCGTTTAAATTTGAATATTTTTAAATTTTTTTGCATAGGATAGATGAGGTCAATCTTTAATATGACTACTTTTTACTTTTTCAATTTCAGTTGCAGATTTTTTTAATAAAGGTACTTTCAGTTTTGAAACTGGTTCTAAAAGTGAAAGTACCTTTATTTTAAAACATCTGCAGTCGAAATTGAAAAAGTAAAAAATAGCTATATTAAAGATCGACCTCAGCTATCCTGTGCAAAAAAAAAAAAAAAAAAAAAAAGTTTAAAAATATTCAAATTTAAACGAGAAGTTCAAAAACAACCTGCCCATAGGTTTAACATTACGGAGCGAGTGATTTCAAGTGAATGAAGAGTCCCCTTTAATGTAAAATTATGTTCTGTGTTTGAAATAAGTTTATTACATTGGTTTTGTTTCATTAACGTTTTATCACTTTGCAACTGTGGTTTTTAAGTATAATTCATTGTAAGTTAATAACATATCTTCTGTATCTATAATCCTATTTTAATTATTTTTTGTTTTCACGGATTTAGGCCTATCTTTGCTATAAAGTTATCAAAATTCTTGCATATTCATCTGAAACACCCTTTGATGTTTTACAGAACTTGTCTCTGGATTCACGGTCTTGAAGTAAGTCAAAGTCATCACATCAAAATCATCTATTTATTTATAAACTTAATGAAATATAGGTATATCACTACCTGAGACAGCAAAATTAAGATATTTGAACTGATTTTTAGAATTGTGCTCTTTCTATACAGAGATGCAAATACGAGCATGGTTTGAAAAGTTCTCGACCTGACAATGAAAACACAATATTTTTGACAAAATTTCATTTTATTTTTCAACATTGTTCCCTTGTAACTCAATACATTTAGACAAACAATTTTCCAATTTTATAATACCTTCAGTATAGTTAAGCCTTATTTAACTCTGCAAAATAAGCTGTGGTCTCATCTTCAACCTCGTCATTTTAAAACTGAATCTTCGTCCACCGAGCCATTTCTTCAGGTTTGGGAAGAGGAAGACAATGCTAAGAGCCAAATACGGCACATGTGGAAGCTCTCAAAAGTGTGTGGTCAATGAGTTTCGCAGCAACAACCAGAGACCTATATGCACTTGGAATGTCATGGTGCAAAGAACACTTTATTTCTCAATTCCACATTACATTTTTCCAAAAATCACATTGTATGAGCAACTTGTTTTTCTTGTATTAGCTGTTATGTTTTTGTAGCTTGTAAAGAGTGTGAAAATCTTAATGTAGTTTAAATTTATAAACTTTTCAATATCTTTTTGTTTCAGAGTGATATAAATTAATATGATAAAAGAATAAATAAAATAAAGGTCAGAGTCAGATAATACAGACGAACACGCGAACGCTGTTCGCAGAAAATTTTCAAAGTTTGCAGACAGTTTTGATGGTTCTTTTTACAAATTTCTTTATAATAATTTAAAAAAAAAAAAAAAAGACCCCGGGCGGAATCAGTGCAATGCACATCGCAGACTCTTGAGAAGGTCTGCAGACTATTTTTCAACTGGAGAAAAAAAAAGTTTTTAAAATTTTTAAGAAAGACACAATATTAAGGAATGGTTTGTCTCAAAAACAGTAGATAAACTGATGAGTAAGAGTTCATTTCTTCCATTCATGGACTAATAACTTTTTTATTTTAACATTCATTTATTCATATTTCAGTTATTTTATAGACTAATATAATAAGTTTTGTTGAGCAATCATAAATTGATATCTTTATATAAGTTAATGATTAAAATATTTCACATTTTAATAAATATTTTATTTTTCATTAGTTTTTCTTTCATTCATTAGTTGTCTGTATTAAGCATACCATTCAATACTACATTTCTTGACTGAGTTTTAATAATGCTTGTAAATTAATATTTTTCTTTTAGTGGTGTTACTTAGTGGCATAGTGGCACTCCACTCGCATATAACTTTTCATATTTGCTGTTAGCGGCGATATAGGACTCGAGAGGGGCACAGCGTTTTTTTTTTTTTTTTTCAGAAAATTTTTAAGAAATTATTTGAGTTCGCAGACATTTTATCTAAGTCTGATAAAGGTTAAATACTTCTTTTGCTTAAAATTTCTTTTATTTTTTTTTATAGGTTCCTATATTCTAGTGCAAAGTTATTCTAGTGCTATATTCTAGTTATTTAATCAAGAAATTTAATTTGTGGATCGGCTTAAAGGTAATGTATTTCTTTTAACCCTTTGCCCTTTGTGATTCTTTGTGCAAATGTTATTGTTTGGCAATAATTTCTGGACAGTTGTACCACACTAGAATAGAAGTCAGATGATTTGGTCGATGAATTTCTGTAAACAGGCAATTAAATATATTATACAGATACTAGGGGGCTCTCTTGGGGTGAGATGTATCCCAGCACATGTGCTTATTAGTTAAGACTTTGAAAAACATGACACTAACGAAATGTAAACAAAACATTTTCTGCTGTGTCTAAAAGATAATTTTGATCAGAAAGATGATTTACTGAATGCATCACCTCACTATAAAACAAGTCAATGGAATTGCTATTCATACTTTGATCAAACTAAGGCCACTACAATTTGAGATGACATACCACCATTTAATCATGGAAGTAGCAATATAACTTACTTCTTTCTTTTCTTATTCTATCTATTTAATTGCCAATAGGCGACAAATGCCTCTAAAGTGATTCTCTCTGAATGCGTTGGGTCATGTGATCTTAAATTAACCATGGCAAGCCATAAATTCAGCCTGAATTTTGCACAACATAGGAAAAATACATATATAGATGCTTAATTGATCTGGTCTTCAGTAACATTGGTCATTGAGCTGAAATGTATAATTGCTAGTTATTTGTTTGTCATAATTTACTTCTTGTTGAATTTTTGACAACTTTTTATAAAATCAATTTGTTCCTTTGACTTAAAAAATTTATATATTTATGTAAAGTCTGTCTTTAATAGAAACCTGATTTAAACGAAAAAATAAATTGTCTCAGACAATAGAAATGCCATATAATTCTACCTGTTTGAATGTGATTTTGACTTGACATGTTTTAGTGCAAATAATTACAGTCATGGTAAAAAAAAAAAAAAAATCAGTTGACACAACATATTGGCACAATTTGTTTTTTATAAACATAAACTATCAGAATAAAGTGTTTTAATGATTTTAAGGGATGCCAATCAGAAAATAACAAAAAAAGGAAATTTTATATGAAATTAATTTTGTCATTTTCCACAACATTTTAGTAAAATTTGTAAGCTATATTGTATTGAATACAAAATTACATTGGCAAAACTTATGTTAAAATGTTTCATGTTTTCTCTAATATATTGCATTTTCATAGTTGAGTTCTAAATCAACTGGTACAGATTTATATATTCCTCCACCCAATTTTAGAGTTTGGTTTCCATTATATTTGAGTTATCCATTTTGGTTTCCTAATGAGAAGCAAAAAATATAAGAATAATATTAAATAGCTATCAATCATTTTCATATGTAAAGAAAATTTAATAATAAATAATAATTTGGATCAAATTCAATAGTAAGATACGTACAATAATATATCAGTAGCTTTTACTTGGGCCATGTTTGGTATGAAATCTCATATCATTTGAAAAAAAAATATAAGTATTAACAATTTAATCAGTTATTAGAAACCACATCATTAACACAGAAATAAAGGCTTACTATTAATGTTTGTTATTGTAAATGAAGTAATTTGCATGTATAGTTTATTTATAGGGACGCACAAAAGAATTTTGTTATTATGCCTATGGGGAAAAATCGACATGTTATTCATTTTATGATATTTCATACATAATAAGATTGATATGCATCATTATAAAATGATCACTAAATTAACTTTTTGCATTTAACTTGTATATAATAGGGATGCCACTTTTCTACCAAATGGTGGATTTTAGCTTTTTTTACTTTTTAAGAATACGCGATTTTCACAAAATGATTGCAGAAAAAAACTGCAATTTTCATGAAGCAATTGTGAAATAAAACTGCGATTTTTGTGAAATGATCGCGATATCAAACAGTGATTTTCATTAAACAATTGCTAAATAAAAGAACAATTTTCGGCAAACTATTGCAAAATAAAACAGCGATTTCAGTCAAGTGATTGAAAAATAAAACTGCAATTTTTTATTGATAGATTTCTCGATCTGGTTCATTTTTGTTTACACATACTTGCCAAGTTTTATGCTTAAGGCATAAATTTTACGCTTTTGACTAATCTTTTACTTTTACTTTTACTCTCAGAACCCTTTTTTTTACGCTTTTCCTGTTATTGTGATAGTTTTCTTACTTTTATCAGAAAAATGTATTTTTTTTTTTTTTTTTTCGATCTCCCCTTTGAGTTCTACTATATCGTATTTATATGAAAATGTAACATAAAAGATAAAAAAAACTCTTAAAAATGGCGATATTAACAAGTATTGTTTTGTAAACAAGTCCCGCGATTGGGATGGGATTGATTGATTGATTGATTCGTAGCAGTTGCTTCTAAAATTGTAGTTTTTCATCCTTAATTGGCTAACCAGCGCATCAGTTGAACGTCATAGTTTTGTAGGCATGGTTTACTCTTTCTCCCTACTTACCGGAGAAGCTCATTTCAACTCAACTCTTGCTTTCTCGAATTGGAGATGTTTTGAAACACGCGGATCGCGGATGCTTATTTACTGATTTTAATTAGTGTTGATCATGTCTCACGCCTTACATTAATTCGTTTAATTATTTTTGCGATGGCTCAAGTATACAAAGACAGTTATACTAAAGAATTTCCGTGCATAAAAGCATCAACGAAAGGTCCTAAGTTTGTTTATTGTGACTTTTGCCGATCTGATTTTACCATTTGCCATGGAGGTAAATATGACATTACTAAGCACATATCGAAAAAAAAGCATTTGGAAAATGCTCGGTTAGCTAATACTTCCGAAAAACAGAGGCTCAACAACTTTTTCAAAGAAGACAATCAGTCGGCGGTTATCCGAGCCGAATTATTTTTTTACACGATTTTTAGTGGAACATAATGTTCCTCTTTCTGCTGCTGATCATGCCGGGCCATTATTCTGGAAGATGTTTCAGAAATGTGACATTGCGAAACAATACGGATGTGCTCGCACAAAAACTACTGCTATAGTAAAAGAAATGGCCTCATCTGCTATCGATAATCTGAAAAAGCAAATGCGAGACCATTCTCGGTAGCCTGTGATGGAAGTAACGACTCTGATCATAAATTGTATCCGATCGTAAATACTTATTTTAATTCTGTGGAAAATTTAGTTGAAAATAAATTGCTCTCTCTACCAACTTTAATTGGCTCAGGAACTGGTGAAAACGTCAGTAATTTAATTCTGAAAGAATTGGAAAAAATGAACATTCCCTTTGAAAATTGCCTTTCTTTCATGGCAGATAATGCATATGTTATGCAAGGCAAGAAAATCGGTGCCATTGCTTTTTTAAAGCAAAATAATCAAAATCTGATATCTTTGGGCTGTGCATGTCATTTAATTAATCTTGCTGCAGCTTTGCCAGTAAATATTGATGATGTTCTTGTAGACATTTTCTATTATCTGGACAAAAGCGCAAAACGTAAAGAATCATTGAAGCAATTTCAATTATTACATGATAAGGAAACAAGAAAAATTTTGAAGCATGTCTGTACTCGATGGCTCTCCCTGGGTAGAAGTTTGGGTCGTCTTGTTGATCAGTGGGATCCATTATTGAGTTATTTTACAAATTTGGTAAAGTCTCAGAAAAGTAAAATATCTTCCAATCTCTCTACTTATAAAATACCCAAAAAAAAAAAGGATGTTTCAGAAAATATGAACAGCTCATGTGATGTTGATATAAAGTCTGCTCAAGAAACCCCAAAAAATGATTCAATGCAAGGTAGTTGTTCCACCAAACGGAAAATTAGTACCACTGATATGAATACCCCATCATCTAAAAAACATAAGAAAGAAGAGAAATGCCAAAGTAAGCCTAAAAAGAATAAATCTACAGTGTTGTCTCGAGAAGAAAAAATTTTCATGTTTTTGTCATCTTCAGAAGTGAAAGCATATGCCTTCTTTCTATTGAATGTTATTCCTATTTTTGACAGAATAAATGTCACTTTACAATCATCATCACCATTAATACATAAATTGCGAGACTTATATTTGGAGTTGTTAAAAGAACTCTTATGCAGATTTATAAAGCCATCTGTTATAGTGAAAAATCCAGATCTTTGTGCAATAAATTTCCGTTCCAAGGAAAATCAAAAAAAATTTCATGAAATCACAATAGGAAGTTCCACTAAAGGAGAAATTAAAAAACTAAGTGCTGAAAAAAGAAATACATTTTTGAATAGTATTTTGAATTATCACATTGCTGCATGCGATTATGTTGTCAAGAAATTTCCTATTGAAAATGCTATTCTTAAGCATGCTGCTGTGGCTGATTTGAGTAGAGTAGGAGATTTCACATTCTCTTCAGTTACATTTTTTTTCAGACTTATTTCCATGTATACTAAATGTAAAACCGGACCAGTCAAAAAATGATGCTATAGATTTGCTTGAAGAACAATTTTGCAATTTACAAATTGATACTGTTCTTTCCAATTTCAATCATTCTAAACGCATGGATATTCAATGGGTTGAGATTAGTCAATTCAAAGGTGCTACAGGATTTCCAAAATATAAAGAACTCTGTGATGCCATGTTGTATATCCTGAGTATTCCGCACAGTAATGCTGAATGCGAAAGAATATTTAGCATTGTGAAAAAAAAAAATAGAACTGAATTTAGAAGTGTGTTATCTGATGAAACTTTGGAAAGCCTTATGATTTTGAAGACTTATAAGAGGTCACCGTGTCATGAACATACTTTCAGTAGCATTGAACTGAATAATGCCAAGAAAGCTACTGCTGCATCTTTGAAATGTGAAGTTACTGCTTAAAAATTCATCCTGTGTTTTAAATTGATCATTTATCATCTGGGTTTTTTTTATAAATGAAATTGAAAAAAAAAAAGTGTATGATTTATAAAATTTAGTTCTAAATAATTATCTGAAATTAACCATCTGTTTATTATACAAATAATAAAAATTAGTAGTTATAAGATTGAGCTAAAAAATTTGCCTGGTTTTTATAAATAAAATTATAAACTTTTAAAAATGCTTATTGTATAATTTTATACAAGAAAAACTATTGGGTAGTAATTATAATCTGAAATTAACTGTCAGTTTATCATATCAATAATAAACAAATAATATATATTAATCATGGTCATTTAAACTATTTTTATAAATGAAATTTGAAAAGTGCATAAAATAAAATATATGCATAAAAGTTTATGAAATTTAATGTTAAATGATTATAATCTGATATTAATTATAAGTCATTTAATTAATGATAAATTAAAATAGGTGGGCTATATTGAATATAATAAATATAATCATTTAAAAGGTAAGTTCCCCCCCCCACCCTTCTCATTGAATTTAGACTTTGATTTTTGTTGTGTGAATTATGCTAGAATTTACATTGTAATACTATATACAGGGTTCGCACAAACTCCTTAGACTCCTTGAAAACTCCTTAGAAATGTAAACATTCCCATGGTTAAGAAAAGATAATCTTATAGCACGGCTCCCATAGGTCCATTTTTCAATTATTAGGTCCGTAAAGTCCGTTTTTCAACACTTAACCGATCTTTATTTAAAATTTTATCGATGTTTGGCATTTAGCCAAGAATCTCAGAAAAATCGCGTTTTTTCGCAAATATGTCCCAAAAAAATACCGTCAAATTTCATCAATCGATCGTGGAAAAAAATTCGTAAATTTTGTCAAAAAAATCGTGAAAAAACGCGAATTTCTCCAACAGATCATGGAAAAATTCGAATTTCTTCAGAAGTTCGCGAATTTCTTAAAAGACAGCGAAAAAACGCTAATTTACTCTAAGGATCACGAAAAAACGAGAATTTCGTTAAAAGATCGAGAAAAAAAGCAGATTTCCTCAAAAGATCACAAAAAAACGTGAATTTCCTCAAAAGATCGCAAAAAACATGCGAATTTCCTCAAAAGATTGCAAAAAACACGCGAATTTCCTCAAAAGATTGCAAAAAACACGCGAATTTCCTCAAAAGATCGCAAAAAACACGCGAATTTCCTCAAAAGATCGCAAAAGCATGCGAATTTCCTCAAAAAATCGCGAAAAACATGAATTTCCTCAAAAGATCGCGAAAATCACGCGAATTTCGTCAAATGATCGCGAAAAACATGCGAATTTCGTCAAAAGATCACGAAAAAAACGTCAATTTCGTCAAACGATAGAAATAAAACGTGAATTTTATTAAAAGATCACAATAAAAACGCGAATTTCCCCCAGAAGATCGCGAAAAAAGTCAGTTTCGTCAAACGATCGAAATAAAAAGCGAATTCCATTAAAAGATTGCGAAAAAACGCAAATTAAAAAAACGCACATAAAAGCAACAACAACAAAAAATGGCAAATCCTTAAAATTTTTTGGACTCCTTGGATTTTTTCGGTACTCCTTGGATTTTTTCTTCCCAACTCAGTATGAACCCTGTATATAAGACTTTAAAAACTTATTGTGTAATATTTTTATCTGTTTTTAGTCTCGTTTACATATACCAAAAAAAAAAGGGGGGGGGGGGTAAACATTAGAAATGCCGTTCGCACGCTGTTTTACTCCTTGGAATTTTTCTAGGTTGGCAGGTATGTTTACAAAATAGATTTAAAGTTATAGCTAACATGCAATAGAAGTTTTCTTGTTTTCAGTTACCTCAGAGTAATACCCAAATACAAGACAAGCAATTTAGTTTTGGAAAAACGAATTGCATTCTTGTCTTACATTTCAGATGATAATTAAAAAAAGTTTTTCTTTCTTTCCTTTTTTTAAAAAAAATAATTAATGTGGGATTTTATAAAGTACAAAAAAAGTGGCAAATTTGGGTGGTAGCATAAACTGTCAAAAAACATGTGGATTTTCATGAAACAGTTTGTTATTTTTATGGCAAATAAGGATTCTGTTCTCCCTTCTTATAAATAAAGCATGCAATTTTTTTTTACTACTATTTTTTTTTTTTTTTTTTTTCCCTGTAGGCAAGTATTTTTGATCCATTAGGCATGGGTTTATCATGGTCTTTTCTGAAACAGTTGTTGAAGTGAATGGTAGCTCGATAAATAAATATTCTACACTAAGTTTTACAGCTTGGTGGAGAAAACTGAGAGCAATAAACATTTCTTTGGGGAGGGGAGGGAGAGTTTAAAAAGTAGAACGTTTAATCAATATATCTATTTTGAAAGACGTTTTTAAATGATGCAATATTTATTTCATCCTCAATATGTCCAGTATACACTACACTGCTCTGCTAGACTGGAATTCTCTTAAAATATTCTTGGAAAATTCAAGGAATTTTACTACGACTAGCAACCCTGTATGTTTTTTCAGCTGTGTAATACTTCCTATCAAAAATCACGTACAGTTTAAAACCATTTATCCAGAATGATTAGGCTCAGAAGTATTAACTGGTTAGGCATTAAAACAACATCCATTTGATTAGATTCATAAAGTATATGTGGCTGTGTGGCATTGTTTCTGATTTCAAATTAATTATTAGATTACCCAGATTATGAATAAGATGCAAACAAGATCAAAGATTAGAGTTTGGAAGAAGGTAATTTATGAGAATCCCTTGGAAAGAAAATTTGTTTCACCTGCATGCAAGTCAAAAGATCCAATATCTAATTAAATATACTTCCATGTTGCCATCAACTTATGCTATGTGCATGTTGTGATGGTTCAAGCAATATACCTATCGAATTGGCATTGTGTGCACTTTTTTCTTTAAAAGATTTTGAAATCGGTCAGTTATAAATATTCTGACTAACAGCTCCATACTGTATATTATTTTTGTTCTCTATATCCCTTTTTCTATGTTTTTCTATCCCTTTTACTCAAAATACATAATGAGTTATGATTTTAAAGTGTTTTTGGGTAGATTTTTTGGACATAGTACATTCATGTTTTGTTAAAATATGTTATTGATTAAAAATTACAAGCAGAGTGTCTAGCCACCTGGAAAACATGGAAAAGTCGGGGAAATTTATATGGACTGGAAAAGTGAGGGAAATTTACCATTCTTGAAGAAAAGTCAGGAAAGTTTGAAAACTCTGAGAGAGAGTTGCAAAATTTTAAAACTTCGAAGAAAAAAGTTTTTATTATAAAGCAAAGGATTTGAAATTGCAGCATCAGGAAAATCTAATTTGTCTCTTTATAAATACTGTAAAAAGTATTTCAACCTGTCGTACAAATAATTTTGTCTACCTCTTTTCAATCATTTCTTGTAACTAAAAAATTTAAAACTCTAGCTTCACTCAAACTTTGTACTGAATGTTATAGGATTGATTAGATGTTTCAATCTGTTTACTTATCTTTGTTTTGGAATTGAACATTTGTTAGCATAATTTATTGAATACTTATTATTTGTATTAAAATATGGCAAAGCAATCTATATTTAACTGTGACTGATGTTATAAGAATTTCATCCTAATGGTAAAAGTGTGTATCTTTAGTATGTAAAATGTTCAACAATTTGTAAATTTTGTAAGAAATTGTTTAACTATTGAGTAATTGTTACTTCAAAATTAGTTGTGAAAGTTCCACTCTTAAATTCACAACTTTTAAGAGATTTTGTGTATAGCATCACAAAATCTCGATACCAGGAAAAATTTTTCCAGAACCTAGAAAAGTCAGGGAAATTTGTTGCTGATCTTGAATAGACACCTGTAACAATTGCATAAACAAAAATTGGTATGTGAAAGAAAAGCCTTGTGCAAATCCATCGGTATGCTTTATAATCCATAATAATTGTAATTTTTTTAAAAAAATTTTTAAATATTTCTATTTATTATTCATAGCAAAATGTGTAAAGTCCAGACAAAATACACAGGTTACACAACCTGAGCTGAACCCACAAATTCCAATTTAAGTCAACCCAACCCGAACCTGACAAAAAAAAGAAAAATAATTTTGTCCACAAAAATAATTTTTGGCAACCCGCGATCTGACCCGACCCGAACCCGAGGTATTTAACCCTAAGCCCACAATGAACTAAAAGTAAATCATGTTTTAATGCCATTATGCAAAAAAATCTAGAATTATATCTCTAACACCATTTTTATATTTTTCATAGAATGAATAAATTTATATTCTTTGATATTCAAGTAAAACCTCTGAATAGTGGGCACCTTGGGATCGTTGAATAGAGTCAAACATCGCGTCGGGTTATCCCAAATTTTGTTTATTTGGCTCTGAATGAATCGAAGTTTCTTTCTGCCAGTTGGTTTCACATTAGAAAAATTCTTGTGGGTCTTGTCATATGTTTTTTTGCCTCTCAAATTGTTGGGATTTTCACAAAGTTTCAGCACAACTGTGTTTCAGATGAAAATAAATACATATTTGAATTATACGTATTTGAATAATTGAGTCCGGCATAGGTCGGGTTTACAAGTCAAATAAATATCACAGGTATAATAAATTATACCCAAACTTTGATGCAATGAAAACAAAGACAGTAGAAAAATAATTTTTCAATTGATATGTAAAGGTATAAAATTAAAAATCTAATCTTTAATTATGCTTTAAAATTAGTTATGGCTGCAAAAGTTCGACTTATAATGGTACATCTTGTATTACACATTTGGCATGCAACAAAAAATATTTGTAGTTAACCCAACCCGCAACCAGAAAATATAGTACGCCAGGTCAAGTTCGGGTAAAAGCTGGTTACCCGACCCAATGCAGTACTCTACTCTGGATCTTTTTAATGCCACTATTTTTATATAGAACTATTTGCTTTGTATAATCGCAGAATTTCTATGATTAAATAAGGCAAACATTTCTTTATGAAAATAGTGATATTCAAAAATTAGGGTGTTGGCAACTATGATAGGTTTCATTAATGATTAAGACAGGATCAAAATTTGAAGTCCAGTTCTAGAAATTCAGATAGGATGTAGAAAATACATTTAATAATAGAATTAGATATAATAATAGTAATAGAAGTTGATTATATTTTTAAAAATTGCTATTGTAGTTTTTTTTTCTTTTCTAATAAAGAAATTGTTTCTGCTTTTATTACTTTAATCTTTTATTTTTACCAAGTGGTTTCTAATATTGCTTTTACAGTGGGTGATTGGTTAACAAACTTAATCCTTTCCAAAGCAGTGTCCACTAACCTAATTGTTTGTTGACTGATCATGGATTTTGTATTGATTTGTATGGGAATTCAATTAATTCGTTCTTAAAAGTTAAAATAGTATATAAAAAATATTATAAATCTTCTCTTTATAATAGGGTTAATATTCGTCCTAATTTAATGTAAATGCATTGTATTTTGATGACTTTGTCAGTGTTGTGGTGTATTTAAAAAAAAATAAATGACATGCCCTTTGTAAAAACTTGTAGGATTACATTCGTTGACTACGGCATTAAGTCATATCAATTTTTCGCTTTGACCTTTCAAAATTTCCTTAGTTCTCTAAAAGATCGTGCAGGGCCCGATAAAGCTCAAATGGAATCTAGAGCCTGTTAATAATTTGTGAACTAAATTTCAATTAAAATAATTAATTTGAAATTAAAAATATTTCTTCAAAAAGGGATACATGATATAAAAATTAATGTTTCTGATCTGTTCATTCTGATTTGAAAGCCCTAAAATGTCAAACCCAAACTCCCGGTAGCCCATGAATTAATAAGCCCATACGTATACAGCTGTAAAATGTTCTCTTAATCAACAATAGACTATAGGTGCAGATTCCCAAAATTTTTGAGGAGCCAGTGGCTCCTAAACCCAAATAATCCAGTCGCCACATTGTGAAAGAAACGCATAAAAGCAATAGCATTTATATGGGGAAACAATTTAGGAATTCAAAGTGAAAAATCTACGCATGTACAAAAAAAAAAAAAAAAAAAAAAAAAAAAATCACAGACTACATCAAATGTGTATATTTCATTTAATCGCACAATTCTTTTAATTTAGATATAAATTAAGTATGATATAAATCTTAAGCTATGTACAGTCAGAAGATAAAGTTGGGCAAGATAGAAGTTTAAAAAATATATCTGTAAGAATGAGCTAAGCCAATCATGTTAGGGGGAGAATATTAGGAAAACAATATTTCTTATTTTCATTTTGTACTACAAGAGTACATATATTTATAGTCTATATATAAAAAAATGTGAATTTGTGAGATTCTTTAACTCTATAAAAATCAAAATACAATTCAAACATTTATTTTTCAAGAACACACAAGAAAAATTATCTTAAAAATATCTTTCACAGACTATTACAAGGGGTGATTCTGTTCCAAATTTTAACGAAAATTCGGTTCCGAAAATTAGGACATAAAAAATATCTTGAATTTCGTCAAAAGATCACCAAAAAAGCTGCAAATTTCGTTTAAAAAACCAGCTAATTTTGTCAACTGATCGGGGGAATTTCGGCAATCTTCTCAGAAAAATCACCCATTTCGTCAAAGGATCAGGGAAAAAACACAAATTTCGTTAAAGAATCCCGAAAAGAAAAAAAAAATGCTTTTTTCATCAAAGAATCGCAAGAAAAAGGCGAATTTCGCCAATCTTTGCAGAAAAAATCAACTTCGTCAAAGGAGCACGGAAAAATACCCACCAATTTTATCAAAGGATCGCAATAAAAAAACCTCGCAAATTTTGTCAAAGGATTCCGAAAAAAGTATGAATTTCGTCAAAGAATCACGTAAAAACAGGTAATTTCGTAAAAAGATTGATATAAAAATATAAATTTCATCAAATGATCACGAAAAAAGCCCCCACTATTGTCATCTGAGGGTCGGGGAGGGAACAAATTTGCGAAAGGATGGCGACTTAGATGCCGAAAATTAGTCGCCATAGCAAGAAATTTAGTTGGCACGTGGTGACTGGTGACCATGAATCTGCACCTATACAATAGACATAATTAAATATAATGCGGCAAATCTGAAACACAGTTTTGCTTCTTCATTGTTTTGTTTGTGGTGTGTTCGTTATCTGAACATAGAAATCTCTCTTGCAAAAGTATTCGTTACAGATCTGTTAGTAAACCGATCACCCACTGTATTTCGAAAATTTTATTGATATTGTTATTTGTACAATTAAGTCATACATTCATTATGCTAACATTAATTTTGTGCATTAATAATAGTTGATCTCATTGTTATTATTTATTTTACAGTTTCCTTCTTTTCTGAGAGCAAAGTCATTGTTTTATTCTTCTCATAGTAGTGGAGCCACTGTACTTCATGTTATTTTTTTTTTTCCACCATGCTGTATTCTGTATCTAAGTATATTTTTATTTTACTTGTATTTTATGTAACCAAGATATTATTAAACTTTGTTCAAATACTCCTGCATCATAAGTAATATACATTTACTATTATTATCGTTTAGGGGTTCTTAATTTTTATCTAAAATTTACTATTTAATGTTTCTTAATCTAAAGTTGAATAATCGTTCGTATTTTGCTTGGATTGAAGGTATGATTTGATAAAATGTTCTTTTGCTTAAAAACCTGAGCATATTCAAATTTAAGTCACTTTAATTTTCTAATATTATACAGAGTGTCCTGAAAATATGGAATTTCAACTTAATTTTTTACTTATTTATAGATACATAGCCAATGCTAGCTACAAAATTGTTCAAAATGAGGTAGCAATTATTATACGTATAATTAATAAAATTGTTATGCCATTAATTTGCGAAAAGTTACATTTTTTAAATTTTTATGTGGTCTTTGGGTTCTATAAGTGCAACAGTAAAAATTCCATTATTTTACATCTCAGTAAAGGGTTCCCAGTGACATGGAAAATTTGGAAAGTCAGGGAATTTCAAAGTAGTCGGGAAAATTTAAAAATGTATAGGAAAAGTCAGGGAATTTACAAATATTTCCTAAAAAGTTTGGGGGGAAAATGTCGCGAAATTTTGCAAATGACTACAAAAAAATATGAGAAATTCAAAGAGCAATTGCATAAAAAAGTCACTATTTTTTTTTTAAATGAATTGCGGAAATATACAATGAATTTTGTTGTATGCTCGTTTGATCAAGAAATGTTAGTCATGGAAATTTCAGGACATGTTTTGCTGGGAAACCTGCAATTAGTTATGCTTTTTATAAATTTATGAAATTTTGAAGCAATCTGGCATTAAAAAAATCATGTTTTTTTTTGTGCCAAAAAGCTTCAAAATTTCATAAAATTCAAAGTACCATAACTTGGCGAGTTTTAGTCATAGAAGAATGGAGTTTTCTCTGTTGTATTTGATAATGCATGGAAAAAATGTTTCTAAATGCAACTTATGGGAATCACAGACTGTTAATTAATTTGTAAGCAATGCAAGCTGCAAAATTGTTGGAAATGAGGTAGGAATTAAGAATATGTTAATGAAAAAGTTGCACCATTAATTTGCAAAAAGTTATATTTAAAATTTTTTTATGTGGTCTTTGATGTTCTATAGTTACATTAAAAAAAAAAAAAAAAAAAAAAAAAAATCACCATCCTCTGACAACTACAACAGTAAAAATTCCATTATTTTACAACTCAATTAGCTAATGCTACTTTAAAATTTATGAAATTTTGAAGGTATCTGGTATTAAAAAGTGATCTGTCTGTTTTTTGTGCCAGGTAGCTCCAAAATTTCACAAAATTTAAAGTATCATAACTTGGCGAGATTTAGACATAGAAGAATGGAGTTTTCCCTGTTGTACTTGATAATGCATGGATTTTTTTTTTTTTTTTTTTCTAAATGTAATTTATGGTAATCGCAAACTGTTAAAAAATTAAAATTTGTAGCTTTGCAAATTGATGGCAGGAATATTTTATTGCATAATCTTAATTCCTACCTTATTTTAAACATTGTTTTCAATTTGCATTGACTATGTATCTCAAACTAAATGCATGTTTCAATCTTTTTGGGGCATTCGGTATTCACTGTAGTTGCAAAGTTGTTTGATGAGACATCTAAAGCTAAAGACTTCTTTTAATTTTCAAATCTAGCGTTGCAATTATTTTTTCATATAAACTTAATCAAGTACAATTTTGGCTCTATAAAATTAAGAACCTCTACATAAAACATATACTTTTTAAGGAGACATTCTATTTTGTTTTGGAGATGAAAATTTTTTTGATAATATACTTATTGCTCATTTCTCTTGTTTCATAAGTGCAATGAAATCTACTAGTTTATATAACATTTTAAGCTATATTCTGTGAGTAAAATATGTTTAATAAATTATATAGCAATACTGTTAAGTTTATTGAATTAATATGTTTAGAATATATTAACATTTAGAATATATTAATGTTTAATATCTGTGTTCTTTAGTCTTTAATTAAAATGATACTGCTTTTCTTTCTTTTTTATTTGGTAAATATAGTCATTAATGTATTATTTTCTGTCTAATTCATCTTAAGGTAAAGTGTGTATGTCTTGAGGTGAGGAGGAATAGTAACCGCCCCACAAAATCTGCCACAAATTATTGTGTAAATATAGTACTGGTTTCAATTGATTGAAATAATGTGCATTATTAAATGTTATGCATTAAAGGAGGTTATGTGTATATATAATAAACAAAAGTATAAATTTTCAATAATGACACCCAATTTTAATGAAATATTTTTATTCTATGTGTATATTACTATAAATGGCTGGAATAAAATGTGGCCTATCAGCTATATTGGCGAGTAGAATATTTTCACTACTGTAAAACCTAGTTACCCATAGTTGCATTAAATTTGCTGGGAGACAAGAAAAAACTTTATTATATTGGAATGTATTAGGGATGTAACGAATACTGATTTGGCCAAATAGCCGAATACCGAATATTCGGCCAAGTTTTAGGCCGAATACCGAATATTCGGCGGCCGAATACTGACTTTAATATAAATGACTTTTATTTTAATTGTTAAATTTGTTTTTTCAATTTTAAAATAAAAAATTAAATTAAGGACTAATTGAAATTAATTTTTTGTTTGAGTTTTCTAAAATCATAACAGCTGAATGTATTTTTTGTAATATTTTAAATGGCTTAAAAAATACTTTAAAAATAACATATGACTTTTAAAAATGTAAATAATAATTTAATTCATAATTTTTTTATTTAATCCATAGATAGTTCTAGTAATTTATATATATATATACTATCTAAAATAGAACTCATTACCTCTGTAAAAATGAAACTTTTTTTTATTTTAGTAAAATCCTTTCAGCCCCTAAAAATAAGAACTTGCATGTGTCGTCTGTCTTTTTATATCCTTTTTCATGCAACTTAAACTTAGTAAATTTACATTCTGTATGTCAAAATAAAAAGGTTATTTTCTTAAAATATAATTATTCATTCCATTAAAATATTATATATTCTTTTCTGCTACCAAGATATACTTTTCTCTTTTCTTGCTCTCAAAATTAACAAGCCTCTCATAATACTTCCTCCACCCCATATTTCAGAATGAGATCTTTTTCTTATAATAATTAATGTATTTAGGTATAATTTTTTAATATTGTTTGTCGAAAATATTTAAGATCACATTTTGTTTTGATTTTCTGGAACATATTTAACCAAATATCTTAAAATATTCGGCCAAATACGCCGCTATTCGGTCAAATGTCCCACTATTCGGCCACAGGTATTTGGCCGAATATTCGGCAAAAGTGCCGAATAGGCCGAATACCGAATAGTGGCCGAATATTCGTTACATCCCTAGAATGTATAATATAATTGGGGGCATTTAATATATATGTATATATATATTATAACCTACAAAGCTTATTTTTTTATCTTCAAAATTACAATTTATGCTCATTTTAAATTTATTGTAATTCAAATAAACACTTAAAAAGTTCAATTCAGTTAGAATCCCCCCCCCCCCCCCTTCCCACTTCCGAATCTCTTTTGTTTGTTTATTTGAGAAACTTAAAAAGAGTGATAAATGGATAGAGGGAGAGGTTACTGCTTAGTTTCCCCCAGACAGTTTCAGGTAATTTCTGCATTCTACCTGCTATTTGGTTTTAAAAAAATAGCCCCTTTCTTGTCTCTGAGTATAAAAAATTGTGTCCATACTACTTTTGTATTGAAAAATTTGTTTACACAGGACAAAATAACTTGTTGTGTCTTAAAAAGTTAAACTGGTTACTACCTGACTTTTAAATATTAAATTGTTTGTAAAAAAATAAAGAAAAAGTGACCTTCCGAATCTACAAAGTGCCCTAAAGTTTGAAAATATGCTTTTAAAAATCTAAAGTGTACCTTTTCAAATTTATAAAGGGTCCTTATAAATCTAAAAAGTGCCCTTTTACCACCAGCAGCACTCTGCACTTTTTTAAACCTGGAGAAAACTCTGGTTACTACATTCAAGTTTCTTTTAGTTTTAATATGGAAGTAGTCCTTTAAGAAAATTTTGACGTTATTAAAAAAAAAAAAATCCCGTTATCTCAGTTGATTGTTACCAGTTCCATTTTTGTATTATATTTGGTGAAGTTAGGATATTATTCTCTCCCCCCCCCCCCTTCCCAGGATCATACACACAATTTGAATTTTAGAAGTTTTGTATTATTTATTTCTCATTATTATTATTTTTTAAGTTGATAATCTATCTTCTAGATTATATTCAATATTTTAAAGATAGACACAAAAAAATTGTTTTAGAAGATTTCAATTTTTTTCTCCTTTAGTTATAATGAAACTGCATATATTTGTTAAAATTTAAATCTTTAAATCTTACATATAGTTTTTATCATTCCTAAGTCTTAGCATTTTTAGCACAAATGACTTATAAATTTACATTAAAAGATTTAAGGTGGTTTTCAAAATCCTTGCTCAACAAATGTAAGATTTTCTGATTCATTTTTAAACGTAAAGGAATAAAATTTGCAGGCCTGACTATTGAAGTGATTTGGAATCAAATGGCGTTTTCCATTTTTTAAATAAATTACTTATTTGAGTTATAACCAATTTTTGTCACTTGACAACAGGTTTTTCTCCTTTCTCACATCGGGAAGATCTTTTGCCTTTAGAGGGTTCGTACAGTCCTTGAAAGTCCTTACATTTTTCAAATAGAATTTTTAGTGCTTAAAAGTACATCATGCAAAGGTGCTTAAAAGTTTTCATGCAAAATCTGCAAAAAAGTCCTTAAAAGTGCTTAATGTTATTCTTCTATTATTTCTTAGCCACTTCACTGGAGGCAGGCATGGGGAAATGGTGCTTTTACCCTCGACTTATATCAGGGCAAACGGTAAAGTGGTTAATCAGGGGTGAAACTCTTCTGCATTTCTTTGAATATCTGATTTAAAAATAAATCTTAACCCCCTCCCTTGCCTCTCCTTCTACTCAAATTTCACTTCCTCCTTTTGCTCATTCCTCCACAATACCAAAGTTTAAAATCTTTAAAACTTAATTTTTGTAAACTTTTCTACTCTATTTATTACTTTATAGTGAATAAACAATCAGCCCTAAATTTCTTTGACAATTCATTCCATTAAAATTTCATATGAATTTCTCTCTCTCAAAATTTTACTTTCCCGTTTTCAGACCTGCCAACTGCTACGAAAAAATTGTAGTTGCTACGATTTGGACCTATAAACTACGATGCTACGAAAGTCGGTCTTAAACTATGATTTATTGCAAAAAACACAAACGCATTTTTAATTTCTAGTTGTGATTTTCACCCCGCGCAGCATATTTTTTAGGAGCGATTCTGTTCCGAAATTTCCAAAATTTCAAAGTATTCATTTCCGAAAGCTTTAAAAAATTGGCCATTAGTCCGAAAATTCGGACATTAAAAAATGCTCATGGAAAAAAATTTGGGCTGCAAAACAAACTTCTTAACATAAAACACTCTTTATATATATTAACCACGAGTGAATCGAGTTTTTGTAAATATCTATACAGGAATTCCCTTTCTTAGAAAGAAGGGTGTCATTTTAAGAATTTCTGGAGGGGGACAAGATTTGAAATAGTGTTAAAAATCGCACGATTTGCGATAAACTATCGTGAATTTCGACAAATGACCGAGTAAAAAAATCAATGTCGTCAATTGGTCGCAGAAGAAAATAAATTCCGTCAAGGGATCGTGGTAAAAACGTGAATTTTTTCAAAATATCGCAGAAAGAATACACGAATTTCGTCAAAAGATCAGTAAGAAAATGCAAATTTCATCGAAAGATCAGTAAGAAAACTCAAATTTCACCGAAAGATCGCAGAAAGAAAAACTAGAACACTGATTTCGTCAAAGGATCGTGGTAAAAAATTCAAAATTCGTCAAAGGATCGCGGTAAAAAAATGCGAATTTCGCCAAATGTTCATGGTAAAAAGTGCGGATTTCAACAAAGAATCGTGATAGAAAAATGTGAATTACGATTGTGGGGAAAACAGTATGGGTAACCTGAAATGATCGCGGGGGGGGGGGGGGGGGGGATCACGAATTTCGTGAAAATTTACTGCACTGGACTAAAAAATTGGAACCAGACTCCTTTTACAAGCGTTTTTTTTAAAAAAGCTACGAAACGAAAAGAAACTACAAATCGTATTAAAATTTTCAGAGGAAAAAATATACTACTTTGAGTTTAAAGACTGAAAAGTTATTCCTTTTATGAATGTCAAAAGGTGACTGCGAAACACGGGAAACCAACCAACCAACCAACCTCCAGAATAATTTTAATTTTGTGTGCTACGATTTCTCATTTTCAAAGGTTGGCAGGTCTGCGTTTTTGTCTTCCCCCCCTCCCCCACACACACAGTATTCAAAGTTTAAAAACTCTTTAAAACTGTTTAATTTAAAAAAAAATGTGTTCTATTTATAATTTTATTGTCACAATAAATAATAATCGATCATGAAGATTTCTCTTCCCACCCGAAACCGAAATTGGCATTTTCTTTTTGCTCTGCCCCCCCCCCCCCCCCACACACACACACACTTAAAGAGTACTTGTATTTTTTTATGATTTCTGCAATAACTCTATCTCAAGAACTAGTGCATGAATTTTCATAGCACTTCATATTCAGGTATACTTTGCAAATATTGGTGCTGATTATGTTTTGGTGTAAATTGCCCAACATGCTGGATTTTTCAAGATTTTTGCAATAGCTCTATCTGAAAAAGTATTGCATGGATTTTCATCAAACTTCAGATTCAATTAGACATTGACATAAGTTGTTGCTGATTAGGTTTTGGTGTAAATCACCCAACAGGTGGCACTGCCATGCTGCATTTTGCTGGATTTATGCGATTTTAGCAATATTCATATATCAAGAACTAATGCACGGAATTTCATATCTTTAGAATCTTCATAATGGGCATAGATTGTCGTTTAATTTTGGCACGCTGATAGCGAATTTTTAAGAATTAATATGTATGAAGTAGAAGAAAGTTTTGAGATTTTCACATCTGACTAGTGTTTTCTTCTGCTGTATTTGTCATTTTAAAATTTTCTAAATTTCTACTGCACATGCTGAAATTCCTCCCTTCCTGGCAACTTGAATGTTTAAAACTTGTATTTACAAAAATGAAACTCTTTTAAAAAATGCATATTATAATTTATTAGGTTGTAGGTCCTTACATTTTTTTTTGTTTTGGTCCTTGAAAGTTCTCTAAAGTCCTTAATTTTTATTTAAAGAAATGTGTATGAACCCTACTTTACCAAAAAATGGAAAATACTGTTCGATTATATAGTTTCTAAATAAGAACACCTGCCAGTTTCATACGTTTCTGAACAAATATGAATTCAGAAATGTCAGAAAGTAACTACTTTCGATTTGAGAAACACCCTTAAGGATTTAGAAAAAATTGATTTAATTTAGATTTAAGATGATTGAAGGTCTTGAAGCTTATAAAATTGTAAATTAAAATAGAAATTTAAAGTTAAAAATGTATTTAAAATATTTCATAATGTTGAAGTGATTAAATTCGTGTATTTTAATTATTTGCAAATATTGATGAATAATTTAAATTTTAGGAGGCAAAAAGCATTTGGCTTTAGAGTATTTTCAGTTTTCTGAATTAAGATTGCTTCTTTTCTATTAATCTATCCTTAATTCCACTCAAATATTTTGCTATATTTAATAGGAAATGATTAATCTTTCATGGCTTCATTCCTATGCTCATTCAAAATTATAAGGTCATCTTAAAATACTTAAATGAATAAAATGCTCATAAAATTATAGCTTCATTGTCTTATTAAAAACAATAAAAATAATAATTTTAAAAATTTAATATAAGTAAAATAACAAAGTTATTTTAACAGCAAATTTGCCATTAAAGTTATTAAATAAATAATAGCTTTTTTGGAAACCTTAGTCTAAGTGCCTGATAGCTCGTCAGTGCACTATATTTTGTCTAAGGTTCACTTCCAAGTTTAGGCAAGATTCAATGTTTTACCTTCTCAGGGTCAATAAAATTACCGAGCATATTTGAGAAATTACATCCATAGCTCCTGTTTCAGGGTGACTGCTGCATGGCATAACCAGGGTTCGCACAGACTCCTTGGAAACTCCTTAGAAATGAAAACACTCCCAAGTAGTACTTAGAACTACTTAGATAAGCAAACCACTACTTAGAAACTCCTTATATCCTATTGCGGCTTCGGACGCAAGCGATATTGCTGCCGAGGAAAAAAAAAAAAAATCGTGATTGAAAAACGCACGGTAAATCCTTTATGCACGTCATACAATCTAGAGCACAATATTGATTGGGCAGGGTAATCTTAATAGCAGGGCTCCCACTAGGTCCGTTTTTCAATTATTAGGTCCGCAAAGACCGTTTTTCGACACTTAGCCGACCTTTATTTTAAATTTTACCGATGTTTGGCATTTAGCCAAGGATCTCGGAAAAAATCGCATTTTTCGAAAATATGTTCAAAAAAAAAAAAAAAAAAAAAAAAAAAGAAAAATACCGTCGAATTTCGTCAATCAATCGCGGAAAAAATTCGTAAATTTTGTCAAAGGATCGTGAAAAAACGCGAATTTCTCCAACAGATCGCAGGAAAACTCGGATTTCTTAAAAATACGATAATTTCTTAAAGACAGCGAAAAACGCAAATTTACTCAAAGGATCACGAAAAAACGCGAATTTCGTTACAGATCAAGAAAAAAGCAGATTTCCTCAAAAGATCGCGAAAAAATGCGAATTTCCTCAAAAGATCGCGAAAAACATGCAAATTTCCTCAAAAGATCGCGAAAAACACGTAAATTTCCTCAAAGGATCGCGAAAAACACGCGAATTTCCTCAAAGGATCGCGAAAACACACGGTTTCCATCAAAAGATCGCGAAAAAAACGTTAGTTTCGTGAAACGATTGAAATAAAAGGCGAATTTCCCCAAAAGATCGTGAAAAAAAAACGTTAGTTTCGTGAAACGATCGAAATAAAAGGCGAATTTCCCCAGAAGATCGCGAAAAACACGTGAATTTCCTCAAAAGATCGCGAACAACATGCGAATTTCGTCAAAGGATCGCAAAAAACCCACATTTCGTCTAAGGATCGCGAAAAATACGCAAATTTCGTCAAAGGATCGCGAAAATACATGGCGTTTCCATCAAAAAAGATCGCGAAAGAAACTCAAACTCGTTAAACAATCGAAATAAAACGCGAAATCCATTAAAAGATCACGAAAAAACGCGAATTTCTCCCAGAAGGTCACGAGAAAAAACGTGAATTTCTCCCAGAAGATCGCGAAAGAAACTCTAATTTCCCCCAGAAGATCGCGAAAAACAACGCGAATTTCATCATAAGATCGCGAAAACAATGCGAATTCGTCAAAATTTCACCTTCAAAGAAAGCGATTACCGCTGTTCTAAAAGAATGAATTCAAAACTTGTTATATTTTTTCTTGTATGTTTCATTTAGTATTCTTTTTTTTTTTTTTTTTTTTTTTTTTCCTTTTAAAATTTTCTTTAAGATGTATCATGTATGTGATATTCATAATAAGTGTTTGGGGTTTGACATCTCTATTTATATGACCTAGGGGTGATTCTAGTCCGAATTTTCCGAAAATGTAAAGCATTCATTTCCGAAAACTTTAAAAAATCGGTCACCAATCTGAAAATTCAGACATATGGTCGCGAAAAAAATTAATTTTGTCAATCGTTTGCAGAAAAATCGCCAATTTCGTCAAAGAACCGCGAAAAAACACAAATTTCGTCAAATAATCGTGAAAATCCCCGCAAATTTTGTCAAAAGATCGCGAAAAAACCCACAAATTTCGTCAAAAGATCGCGAAAAAAAACCACAAGTCTCGTCGAAAGATCGCGAAAACCCAAAAATTTCGTCAAAAGATCGCGAAAAACCCACAAATTTCGTCAAAAGAGCGCCTAAAAACCCACAAATTTCGTCAAAATATCACGAAAAAATCCACAATTTTCGTCAAAAGATCGCGAAAAAACCCACAAATTTCGTCAAAAGATCGCGAAAAAACACGAATTTCGTCAAAGAGCCATGGAGAAAGCGCATGGCTAGTGTCGGAAGTGGATTTCCCCCTCCCGCCCTCTCTGGTGTAACTTTTCAGATTTCCTGTGAATTTCAGAAATTTTTTGTTTACTCAAAATCACCCCTGTGACATGACCTGACATGACCATTGGTCACTGCATAAAAAAGTAGATTGTCAATTTTGTATTTAAACTTACGAAATCAATAAGCAATATATTGTGAATACTGTGCAATTTCAGCACTAATAATTAGATTCTAATAGAGTAAAATTTGTTTTTGAAATGTTCTTTTCTCCAAATTGGGCATTAAAAGTTAGAGTGTGCATACCACATAACGGTGCAGCAAATAAAAACATTGACAACAAAATAAAATGGCAAATCCTTAAAATTTTTTGGACTCCTTGGATTTTTTGGGTACTCCTTGGATTTTTTCTTCCCAACTCTGTATGAACCCTGCATAATGCCATACAGTATATCCTAGGCGCATGAACATGAGAAATGGAATTAGGCATTGGAGGCCATGAACCTGCATGTAGTGTTTGCCATGAGTTAAGTTTTGTATACATCACATCCCTAAGTTTGCTGAATATTGTTTCATTTTTATAGCAGTAAATTCAGCATAAATATTTTTCACAGTGCTCCATTCTAAAAATAGTAAAGGTTAAAAACCTCAATTTTTCGCATTAACTAAAACATATCCATAGGCTAGACCCAATTACTAGTGATCTTCTGATCATTAAAAGCATTTAACAAAACAGTTTCACATTGCTTAAATGGGAGAGGGAGCAGGGGGTGTACATCAATGGGAAGACCTGCAGGCAATTAAAGTATTTAAGTGTCTGCTATGTATCTTTGTAATGTAATTTATTATAAAGTTGTAAGATATGCTAAGTATTAGGTTATATTTTAATTTGCTAATTAAAAAAAAAAAAAAAAAAAAATTGAAAACATTCATTTACGAACTTATTTATTAGAAAATTGTATCTTATATTTCTGTTAAATAAGTTAATGTTTAGATTATGCTTTTTTTATTTTTAAATTAATAATTTTGAAAAATATTTTCGAAATAATTTTTATTATAGCTATTGAATAATTAAAATAGTTATAGATAATTTAGATTAGACTATTTTTTTTATACAGGGTGTGTCATAATTTCAAACAGCAAGGTCTTTTTTCTGAATATCATTTAAACTAATACTTTTTATTTACAAAATTTATGTCTGTAAGTTATATGAAGTTTTCAATACATTTTATATATCTGAGCATTTTGAAGCCTTGTCTTTTGTGAACAATTATTGTAAAATCTTTTCTTGAAATATTGTTTTGGAAGTTAAAGTTCTTGTGCAAACCACAGCTTAAACATTGATCGTTCTGATTCTCTCTCTTTAAAAAAAAAAAAAAAAAAACATTCCGAATATTTTCTTAACACTTTTTGAGTTTCCAGCATTTTTGACATAAGCTCTTGCTGTTCTCCCAAATGTCTTGAATTTGGTTATCGAAACATTTATTCCATTCTTGTGTGGCGTTATATCCCTTCCAAAAGTTTTTTTTTTTTTCAAAATAGTTATATTCAAGTATTTATTTGCAAATTTGGGTAAAGATTGTCTATATATTTTACAATAAAGACACATTATTCAATAATTAACTGTTTTCACCAATTTAAGTCAAATTTTAAAAGCTGTCTAACTGTACAATAAAATAAGGTAAATAAATAAAGTTGGATATTGCATGTCTGCAGAACTTAAAATTTGTCTTTAGAAGTTAAAGATGCCAAAAGACAAGGTTTTATTCTAATTATTTTTATTAATAAAGGCTAAATTACAAAAGCAAAACTAAGGTTTATTATTTTATTGGACAATAGGTTTGTACATAATTTGTACTTTGCTCTTTATTTTGATATAAATTTTGAAAAAATATAAAGATGACTGTTTAAAAGTTATTTTTAAAAATCTTGCTGAATTTATTATAATGCACCCTGTGTTCTTGCAAATAAGAAAACTGGAGTAGATAAATAATTAAATCTAACTGGAGAGAAATATTTTCAATACCTGTAAGGAAAATATTTATGTAAAGAATAGGCGACTGAATTCAATACCTGTAAAGAAATTATTTACATAAAGGATAGACAACTGAATTCAATACCCGTAAGGAAAATATTTACATAAAGGATAGACGACTGAATTCAAAACTCGAAAGGAAAATATTTACAATAAGGGTAGGCGACTGAATAATATGGAGAAATGAATTTACTCCATATGTATATCGAGGATAGACTGAATAAGTTTGAGAAAATCTAAACATATTAAAGGACTGTAAAACATACAGAATAATAGACTGAATAATTTGGAGGAAATCACTGCATATTTAAGAAATTAAAATGCATGAATGTCAGACAGACAATTAAATAATTTTTAGGAAATTTCAATGTATTCAAGAATTTATAAAAGACAAATGCCAGGTAGGCGACTGAATAATTTTGAGAATATCTCATTATATTTAAAGAATTTATAAAAGACACGCCATACAAGCGATTGAATAATTTTGAAAAAATCTTAATGTATTTAAGAAATCGCAAAAGACATGTCAGATAGACGACTGAATAATTCTTAAGGAAATTAGTGAAGGATATGGATAGATACGAATTAGTTCTAGATTTTATATTAAAAATCTAAATTTTTAAAATAATCTGACGTAAGGATAGAACGACTGAATAAACTTCTAGATTTACTCTACAAAAATTTTTAATTGTATGAAACATGTGATTCGTATTAAAAAGTAGACGTCACTGCAAAATAAATTCCAAGAAATCTACAAATACCTGAATTAGGCCTAAATTGAAAGTTTTGACAGTGAAAACAACTTTTAGAAAATGTGCAGGTAAATATTGATAATTAATTAAATTATTATTTATCCGATTAAATATATTAAAAGTTATTTTGAAGAATTAAACTATATTAATGCAAAATAATTTATAATTATAGTTTATAATCATATTAATGCTATTATATTTTAATGATTGTGCATGCTTATACTCAGTGTTGAATTCAGATATTTTTTTCTGGGAGGGATTTCTGTAGCAGGTGTTTTGGGGGATGGGAGCAGTCCAAGACCATTATTAAGCATAAAATCTCAAATTTTCCCACGAGTTACATTTCAAAGATCCAAATGCATGGGATGCAAGATTTCTCACTTGAGCCACTACCTGAATTCACCACTGCTCATACTGTTAAATTTCAAAATTAGGTTAAGATAAATTGCGCTTTTTTTCATATCGCTTAAATATATTATTAATGATGCTGTATTCAGTTTTAAAAGATTGTTGTAAAACATATGTATGTTTTTCTTGTGAAAGTATAAGTATGTTTTAACCCTTCAAGCTGGTTGATTGATACTATTTTCTTGCCACAACTTCCTTGATGCAGTATTACATGAATTTTCTGAAAATGTTATGAGCATTAAGTTACTTTCTATTAGGTTAATGTAATGAATCCTGTGCGATAAATAAACAGATTAATTTTAACACAATTATTCTAATTGGTAAACAAATCATATTAGATGTAAATTTCCAACTGCGCGAAAAATGTCCGGACCAGGATTCGAACCCGGGACCTCCTGGCTGAAGCCGCCAGTACTCTGCCATCTGAGCTATCCCGGACGATTCTGGTCAAACTTTTTCACCCAGCTAACCTTGATGATTACAGCATCTGGTCTGAAACCTGGTTCAGCTCAACAGAATAAATCTCAGGTAATGGAACTCCAGAAATCGCTGGATACGAAATTACACTAGATTAATTTTAACACAATTATTCTAATTGGTAAACAAATCATATTAGATGTAAATTTCCAACTGGGCGAAAAATGTCCGGACCAGGATTCGAACCCGGGACCTCCTGGCTGAAGCCGCCAGTGCTCTGCCATCTGCGCTATCCCGGACGATTCTGGTCGAACTTTTTCACCCAGCTAACTTTGATGATTACAGCATCTGGTCTGAAACCTGGTTTAGCTCAACAGAACCTGGTCCGGACATTTTTCACCCAGTTGGAAATTTACATCTAATATGATTTGTTTACCAATTAGAATAATTGTGTTAAAATTAATCTAGTGTAATTTCGTATCCAGCGATTTCTGGAGTTCCATTACCTGAGATTTATTCTATTGAGCTGAACCAGGTTTCGGACCAGATGCTGTAATCATCAAGGTTAGCTGGGTGAAAAAGTTCGACCAGAATCGTCTGGGATAGCTCAGATGGCAGAGCACTGGCGGTTTCAGCCAGGAGGTCCCGGGTTCGAATCCTGGTCCGGCCATTTTTCACGCAGTTGGAAATTTACATCTAAAATAAGCAGTTGTTTTAATCTTATATGCCCTGCTGGTACCGCTAAAGTAATATATGTACATATATAAAGTTTATTTAACGCATCAATTACCAATAATACAATTTTAAGATAACTTTAGCCTATTTTATCTTGTTCCAGAAGCGTTTATTAGCTTGTACAAGGCATTTTTAAATAGTAAATTTCTTTTTGAAATATAGTTGTTCAGCTTTTTTTTTGTTCTTCAAAAAAATGAAGTGGAAAGTTCAATTTTGATAGACTTATTCTAGAATACTATAGAGACTATAGTAAAACCCCTATACATATTGATTTAGTTTATTAATTTTAATAGATGAATTTTTGTTATCCCTACTGGCTTGAATGGTTGAGACTCATTCAATGATATATTAATAACTTTTAGGGTTTTTTTTTTTTTTTTTTTTTCAAATTTGTAAACTTTTATTTAACTGTTAATAGAAATTAATAAGCAGATTTGCCAACTGTTCCAAACTTCTGGAGTTCATGAAAACGTTAAACTTTCATAATCTGTTACAATATTTCTCTGAGTGGAAGGGAAGAAATAGTCTAAAAAAATGTGTTTTTTAGAATATCATCTCTGCTGCAGGATAATATCACAACATGAATAGTATTATGTTTCAAAACTGAAGTTCACTTGGTTTGTTCAGTTACATAAAAATTGCAAATACTGTCACAAAATGGCTCATATCTTTAATAATATATTTGTTAACACCAAACATTTTAAATTCTCAAAGTATATTTGGAATGCATGTTCACATTTCTACTTTCTGAGAAATGCAAATTAAGCATATGTTCTGGCTTGAATTATTAAAGTAAAGCACTTGAATTATTAAAATAATTTCTAAAATTTTATGCTAGTGTAATGCAATGGTTCTCAGACTTTTAGTAACAGAGTGCCATTGAAATGTGAAATAAGGGTAACACAAAGTTTCACATTGCATTTACGCACTGTATCTGATAAATAAATTGATAATAATATTGCAAGGTAGTTTCAGTTTAAGCATTTAAGTTTTATTATTCAAAATTTTTATTTTTTCAAACAATTCCACATTTCAGGGTTACCTGAGTTGTACGTTTCCCTCAGTTATACGTTTTAACCCAGAGGTCTCGGTCGTTTACCATTAAAAATTTTGCTGAGTTATACGTTTTTGAGTTATATGTTTCCCTCGGTTATACGTCACGCTGTTGTGTTTCTGGATGAAATTTTGTCACACTTTTACGTTTTACTGAAAATAATTTCAGAATTTTTGTTACGTCTTGCCTCCTGACTCTGCCGACTGCCGACGTGCCTGATTGTGATAATCACACTCAGAACGATCAATCGGTGTCAAACTTCGGAACTGCTCTAAGGGCTTTTGACATAGTGAAGTGGTTCGTCATGAGTACATGCAATAATTAAAAAGTGGCTGCATTATTAACAAAAATGCAAAGTTCAGTGTTCAGTGTCGATTCTAGAGAAAAGAAACAATCCAGGATTAGTGATTATTTCGATAAAATTTAGGAAACTGCTGAAATGTCTTTTGATAAAATATTTACATGCCAAAGGAATTTCAGTGATTTCTTTTGAGTGCTCTATATACGTAAAAAATATTTTTAATAAGGGTTTTATAATAAAGTAACTTCATATGTACTTCTCTTATGTACCTTTGCTTTTTTTACTCTGTTACATTTCCGCTAATTTATGAATGGATGCAGTAAAACTTTCAAAACTTCAGTTTTCGATATAAAAAGTAATTTTTCATGTATATTTTTAAAAATGGTTCCGGTAGACCATTAATTGAGTTGTATGTTTTACTCAGTTCTGCGTTTTGTTGTCCGGTCCCGAGCAAAACTTATAACCAAAATTACACTGTACCTACAAAAAAAGAAAGACAAAACATTTGAAAATAAATCCAGAGGGAGTGTCAAAGATGCATAATTATAAAATTTATAAAGGATAAATGCCGCAATTTTTTTCGTTGTAAAATCAAATAAAATAACGATTGCATAATATTTTTGCTTTTACCAAAAACAAACAAGTAAAAGTGCCTGAGGAAATAGGTATGTGTTTCTAAATAATTAATTAATAATAATTTTGTATGTATGCGTAGTAATAGCTTAAAATTTTATTTGACTCAGTTTTTGCTTTGAAAACCTCTTTTGGTTGGTCTCTAGACAAAACTATTTAAATATGCACAAGTATTTGGATAATTGCAAACAAATGTTGGTCTGCCTTGAGACATGATCTGTATTTTGATTTAACAAAAATGTATGCAATGAAAAGTGTTTTGCATAAATAAGTTGTTGTGAAAGGCAGATGACAGAGTTGAGCTTTATCAATCTAAGATTTTAAACACATCTTTTATCGTGCATCAAAAATCTGTGACTTATTGTTTAGATTCAAGTTTTGCTTTTATGTCTGAATCTGATGCTGAATCAAAGAAGCATTTATTTTGCTGTAGTGTCAGATAAGTTAGGTTTTCTAATACAAAATATTGATTTACAACCCAAGCATTTTTTAATGTCTACCAATCTTTTGGGAAAACAAGTGTTTTTAGCTTTATCACGGAGCATTGGAATTTTTTCACAAAGCACCAAGTGCTCTGCAAAGTGCAGTTTGAGAAACTCTGATGTAATGTGCTCTTTTCTTTGCAATGCAATTAAAATGCTGGAAGTAAAATAAATTTAATTGAAATCGGTTTCAGGAATCATAAAAATAAAAATATAGAATAAAAATAAGTAAAAGATAAAATTTAGACAAAATTAATGTACAGTAGAGTCCTGTTTAACATATTTTCTGCTTTAACCAAGTTATTTCCTTTTGATGGATTCCATTATTATGAAACAGCCATTATAAATGAAGTGTTAGGTGAAGATAAGAGTCTCATTCTGACAAGAAAATCAAGAGTTCTAACTTTTTACAGCTGCTCTTTCATCTTCACCTAACTCTTCATTGATAATGGCTGTTTCATAATAATGGAATCCATCAGTCCATAAGAAAAAAATGAGTGATAGAATCACATATCCTCCAATTTGCACGTTTTTGTTACCTCTAAAATTGACAAATTTTTGCCATATTTAATCGTTGACAATTGTTAGATTTCGGTGATTGAATTGGGAAAAATATACTGGTATGTTTTAGTGGTAAGAAAAAATCTTAGAAATTGGTAGCTGTGTAGTAGCATAACACTGCAAGGGGAAAAAAAAATTGCGGGAAAATTGATATTTAACAAACGAAAAGGGCTTTTTGAAATAAACAATTTCATTCCCTGTTTTTCTCAAAAGTAACGGAAATGTAAAATTTATATTTCATCTCCTTAGTTGGTGACGATTTGAGTAAATCTGGTTTATCTGAGTTTTTCGCTTATCTGAGGTGAGCTTGGTCCATATTATCTCGGATAATCGGGACTCTAATGTAATTAAAAATCATGAAGACAAACATTTTCCTCATTGTAAGAGAAGGGGGATAAAATTGTATATTATAAAAATAAAATAATGAGCCTGCAAAGCAGAGAAGATGTATCTATATTTATACACACATGTATTTATTATTTTGAATATGCTAAATTTGCATCATTATGATGCTCTGAATCTAATAGTTATAACTGCGGAAGTTTCACCATTACTCCTGAAGTTCTTGTCTGATCAGTTGGCATGTTTAGACAAACTGTGCATTGCATGTATTGTTTCTCAAGTAGTAAGTTTTGTAGCATGATTTATATGTTAACTGATAAAAAATAATTCTTTCTGTTTGTTTTTTTTCCAGAAAGAAGTGTTCCTTTATTCAAGGCTCGAGGGGGTGGGAAAAGTTTGACATTTAAAATTCCACCTATACGTATTTCTATTATGAGAGTTTTTATTTGATTTTAGTTACATAAGTTTTGCTCAGTTGTTTTGAATTCATTCTAAAAGATTAACATCAGCTTAGTGATTTTATTAAATCCATAGGCTCATTCATCACAATAACATGAACATTTTTTACAACATTATTCATTTAACCTGTTTGTGCCTTTCGTCTTATAAATTGAACAGCTTTATTCTGTCTCAGATATCCAGTTAATACATCTTATTGCTTCTTTTGTGCACATGCATTTATCCGAACATTCCTAGTCATTCCTCCATTCTGCTAGAATCTGGTATAGGGAATGGTATGTGGTATCTGGTATGTTCTTGGAAGTTTAAATTAGCAATTTTAACATTGATTGTCAAAGTCATAAAAGTAACACAACTTTTCAAAGCAAAAGACACAAAAATTCAAACTTCATGTTTATATTACACATTTGATAACTGTCTACAGCCATACTCAATTGTTTTTCCACACAAGCCACAAACCGCGGCCAAACTCGATTCTTCCCTTCCTTATATGGCCTTCACAATCGCCCCTTAGTTTCGGAATCGTTAAAAGACTATAGTCGCTGCTAGATGGCGCAAATATGTACTGTAAGTGATCCTTATTAAGTGTTACTTTCATACATAAAAATACTAAACGCCTCTGTATATGCGTTGTAAAAGATATAGATATTATACACATATTTTGCCTCTGCGCTTTTTATACTGCAATCAGGAAAACCGAAGGATTTGGAGATAAAATAAATAAATACAATGCTTTAAGCATAAGCAACTAAAAAGATATTAAATAATACGCTACTATAACAGGGAAAACAAATAATTATAAGTAAATTTCTGCATTTAAGTACTTTTAAATTATTAATTGCTTGAAACATTGAGAATTCTGACCGTAAAATATACGGTAAAAATTTTTATAAATAATATTTACTAGTTTCAAAATATTAAGAAAATTAACCAAAACTTTTTTCAAAAAACTAAATTCTTCTCAAATCAGGATAACTTTTTAAACCATTTAATTATTTTTGGCACCAGACTTCTGATGTAAAATATAGGTATATAAAATTGATTGCGGACAACTTTGGATAATAGTAAACATTAGAATACTGAAAATGAAGTGTATAAGAAAATAGAAAAATAATAATAATTATAAATTTCTATCATAACCCCCCCCCCCAAAAAAAAGGGGGGAAAATTATAAAATCAAATAATTGAATTTTAGGCAGTCATAATATAAAAAATATTTACACAATATTAAGAGAATAAGCAAGCTTGCCAGTATCCGGCAATCAACATCAACTCATAACGGAATTAAAAAAAAAATTTTTTTTTTTCAGAACAATGATTATTTTTGCATGATTCTTAATTAATTAAAAAATATAGATACCGTAATTTCGCACGTAAGCGCCGCGGCGCATACGTAAAAAAAAGTTTTAAAAATGCTGGGAGTGGCGCTTACGCTGATGCGGCGTATACGCCGATTTCACATTTTAAAATCTTTTTATCTTACGCCAAGTTTTTGACTATTTTTGGAAAAGCATTTATAAACATTCAATAAAAGATTTATAATGGTTAAAAGACGAATTTAATCATATTTTGACTATCTTATTTCTTGCTACACAGCGTCACGCATGAACGCAAAAGTAAACAATCATTGACTGTTGCCTAATTCAACCAACTAAACTTACGAATACAGGAAACATATGCAGTGTGAGAAATATACAGTTAACAGTGAACACTTTTAATGAATTAATAGTAATTATGAAATAAAAGTTAAAGAAAAAGATTTTAAAGTTTAATTGACTTAAAATAAATTTTGGTATGAAGTAAATCGCATTAATCGCAGGTGCGATCGCAATAAATTTATTGCCAAATGTCGCAGATAAATAGCGCTACAATCAAACAACTCAACCGAGCAACTAGCAAATCAAAACAAACGCAGAATCGGCGGCATGATGATCGGCCGTTTGCATGTTGAAAAAAGGAAGCGGGTGAAAAAAACGTAGCATGGTAATCTAGGACAAAAATTACGAGATAAATTAAAATCTGTTGATATTTAGGATTAGCGATTAGGAATTGCAAACATTAAATGAATCACATTTCTTGTAAGATTTTATCAATATTTTTTGTTAATTTTAATCGGGTTTTGCTAATAGTGTTTTGCCTTGCCGCTTACGCAGCAATTTCGTTTTTTAACCCATTTTTCAACAGTGCGGCGCTTACGGTAGGTGCGGCGCTTCTGCTGAATTTTTAAAAAAATTAATGTATTTTCAGCGATGCGGCGCTTACGGTGGGTGCGGCGTGTACGTGCGAAATTACGGTATATGTATATTGCAAACAATTTTCAATAAAATTTGCCATTATATGTGTTGATCTGAAATATCCAAGCATGTAAAAAAAATAACAAAATTACATATAAAATTAAATATTCTAATTCTGGACACTCATGGTATAAAACTATATGATAGAATTAAAAGGATATTTGCATGTTTCATAATATCAACAAAATAAGCAAGCCTTTTTGCCATTAACTGGCAGTTAACTCATATCGATTTTTTTTTTTCTTCAAAACAGATATTTACACGACTTAATTATTAAGAAAATATGTCTTTACATTGTAAACAATTTTCTATAAATTTGGCCATTATATGTGTTGATCTGAAATATTCAAACATACAGAAAAATTAGATATAAAATTAAATATTGTAATTCTGGACAGTCATGGTATAAAAGTGTATGATTAAAATAAAAATATATTTACATGTTTCATAATATAAAAAAATAAGCAAGTCTTTTCGCTAATATCCGGCAATCAACATATATCTGATTTTTTTTTTTTTTTTCAAAATATGGATATTTACATAATTCTTAATTATTTAGAAAATGTATATGTACATACATTGCAAACGATTTTCAATAAATTTTTTATGTTGACTAATCTTAACTATACAAGCATATAGAAAAATTACAAAATCATACATAAAATTAAATATTCGAATTCTGGACAGACATCATATAAAAGTATACAATAGAACAAAAATATATTTACATGTTTCATAATAAAAAATAAAAAAAATAATAAGCAGGTCTTTTTGCCAATTTCCGGCAATCAAATCATATAACTTTTTTTTTCTTTTCTTAAAAAAAAAAATAAATAAATAAATAAAAAATTGGATATTTACACAATTTTTCATTTAGAAAAATATAGATATGTGTACATTGTGAACAATTTTCAGTAAATTTAAATATTGTAGGTGCTGATCATGAAATACGGGAAAAAGAACTAATAAATAAATAATTTTTTTTTTCAGGTTTCATTATTTTAAGGAATCGACAAGTCTTTTTTTTTTTTTCTTTCAACAGTTTGTACACCAAATTGGAAGGAAATTCATGAAAAGAAATTTCTGCAATTTTTTTCAGTGAATCGGAAGTGCAGTATGGAACACAGCAGTGATCCATTTTTTACTAAAAAAAAAAATAATTTTAGTTATAACTAAGAAAACACAAGCGTGCAAGGCAAATTCTTAATTAGACACAGTAGGTAAAAGCATCCCCTACAATTCGCCAGAGCGAAAGTCTGATTCCCCGAAAACAAAAGGATTTCGACTTTTTTTTACAGCCGTATAAAGGGAATCGAGTTTGGCCGTGCACAAACATAAGTTTGCTTCATTAGGCGGCCACAGCACACTATGGTTATACAGTAATGTGAAATAAGTAGTAAAAATAAACATAACAAAATTAATATAATTAGCTTCAATAACAAAATTAATATAATTGGCTTCAGCTATATAATAAGTATGAAACAAGATAATATAATTAAAATTTCCAAATTTAAAAATAGAAATAATCGATTTTCTTTAATAAATCTGATTTCATTAAAGTTTCATATCTTTTTAAAATGTGAAAATATATAGTTTAAATTTAATTAATTTAAAAGAATATTTGATTAAGGATGAAGATTAAAAAATATACTTCTGTAACAGAAGTAGGACTAACTAAGAACACTTTTCCTAAGCAAATGACATACTTTTAAATAATAACTTGTAAGAATTTGTCTTCTCATTCAAACATAAAACAAAATGAAGATCTTAAATACCTTTTATGCCCTTCTCAAATTTCTATAAATCTAGATTATTAATAATTGTCTCGGGCTACATATAAAAAGCTGCTGGTCCACAGTTGAGTATTTCTGGTTTAATATATAGTAGAGTCCATATTTCTAATTTAGAAAGGCAAATATAACATTTTCATTTTTTTTATGATACATATACACACATGCACAAAAAACCCCCCGCTTAGCTTTAAAAAGAAAACCTTTAGTTTAAATTCAAAGTTTAAAATAACTTGATTATTAACAGGTTAAATGAACCATAACTTTAAGGCATATGTTAGGCAGACAGCAAGTAAAACAAGTCGTAAATTATTTCTTTTGTGAGGGAGTGGTCAAAATGAGGAAAAATTCTGTGGTTATAGCAATTTTTTAGTTATTCTTAAAAAGAATTTTAAATTAACCAAGGAAATCTAGTTTGTCTCATCCAATGATCACTTACAACAAGGAACATCACAGTTTGACAATTTGTATCCAATTGAGAAAACATAGCAATGCATAAGCAGTAACTCCTTACAATTGAACACAATTTGTTCAAAGAGGTATGTCATCTTTAGATTTTAAAATTAGTTAAAATTCCCTAGTAGAACATTGTAAATTGGATAAATTCATTGGATTCATCCAAAATTACCTATTCATTTTACTACATTTTAAAGGTAGGTATTGCTTATTTAACTTGTTGCTTCTGAAAGTTTCATGCATCGTAAATTATATTGAAGGTAACTGAATTTTTTAACCATTTATTAAGAATAATGAATAGTTATTACTCTGAGAATAAGTAAGTAAAGAAGCCATTTACTTAAAATTGTTTGAAAATAAGTAAGTAAATGAAAATAATTTAGGCATGTACAGTGATGTAAGACCTGCACCGATTGTGCAGTGGCATAGCCAGGATTTCCTTTCAGAGGAGGTCCACTGCGATTTTTAGCGTTTTTTCAAGTTCTACAGCTTTTTTTTTTTTTTTTTTTTTTTTTTTGACATTCGAAATAAAATTTGCTTTCAAACTTTTAGCCAGATAGTAAATTTCCTCATTTACGATTTAGAATTTTAGTGATTTTAAATGTTATTTTAATGCCATTTTTTTTTTTGAGATTTTTACATGCAAACATCGATTTTTTGTCATTCGTAAAAGATTTCTGATTACAGTGTTTTACCTTATTATACTAAATTTTGGCACCTGCGATTTTTGAATATATAGCAATTTTTAATGCGATTCTATGAATATCACAGTGATTTTTTGATATTGGTAAAAAAATTTGGTTTCAACATTTTCGCTCAATGTAGTAGATTTTATCCTCTATGAATTTTTAATTTTAGTGATTTTTAATGCGATATTTAACAATCTTTAGAAATTCTTTGCGTCGATTTTTTGTTATTTATAAAAGAATTCAGGTTACACTATTTTATTCCATTAATGTAAATTTAGTCCCCTGCTATTTTTAATTTTTAAGCAATTTTTAATGCATTTTTCAATGCAATTTTTAGCCCCATATCGATTTTTTGACATTCGGAAAAGGAATTTGATATAAAATATCTATTCTACTATAGCAAATTTTTGTCTTCCACGATTTTTTAATTTGTGATTTTACGAGTTCCATGGCATTTTTTAAACATTAGTAAAAGGATTTTGGTTTCTAACTTTTAGCCTAATATAATACATTTTGTCCTTTATGCTTTTCGAATTTTACTAATTTGTAATGCGATATTTAATGTGATTTTTAGAGATTTCTGGTGTTCTGTGTCAATTTTTTGTTATTCATGCATGGATGATTGCAATGTTTTCCCTCTTACTATTAAATTTTTACAGCAGTGACTTTAAAATATTTAGTGACTTTTAATGTGATTTTCAATATGATTTTAACCATTCTTCGGGTTCCATGCCGATTTTTTAACATTCAGAAACTGATTTCAATTTCGAACTTTGTGCTTAATACTATAGTAAATTTTTCGATTGCAATATTTTATCCTTTAATAGGAAATTTTTACCCTAGCGATTTTTTAATATTTTGCAATTTTCAGTGTAATTTTTTAGTTTTCACAATGATTTTTTGACATTTTTAGAAGGAATCCTGTTTCAAACTTCTAGCTTAACAAAATTTTTCTTAATTTCTAACCTTTAGCCTATTATGGTAAATGTTCTGCTCTGCTTTTCATTGAAATTTTTTAGCTTTTTTTCTCCTTTTTTTAGAGTTTGCAGTGATTTTTTGAGATACAGAAAAGTAATTCATTGTCAAACTTTTAGCCTAATGTAATAAATTTTCTCTTGTGCAATTTTTGCTATTTAACTGCTTATTATCGTGATTTTTTTAATATGTTTCTATGTTTCACAGCTTGACATTCATCAAAAGAATTAGATTTGAAACCTTTATCCAAATATAGTCAATTTTGATCTTCATGTTTTTTTTTTTTTTTTTTTTTTTTTTTTTTTTTTTTTATATATATAAATGAGATTTTTGTTTTTTCGCAATCCACTGTGATTTTTGCCATTCAGTTTTTGACCTTTATAGTAAATTCTGCCCTCTTTTCAATAAAGTTTATTTGGTTTCATACAGCAATTTTCAAAATTTTTTATGTGATTTTTAGTGTGTTGTTGCAATTTGGTATGATTTTTCTATATTAGTGCAAGGAATCTGTAACATATTATTTAGAATCCAGGGTGGAAACTATCTTAGTTACAAATTAAAACTCGATAACTTTTCATCAACTAATAAATTTAATATTTACAACGTATTTACATGTTACTATTTACAAAAATAACTCAGTTAATTTAAAATTACGGCTTAGCTCAAATACCTTGTCGGCAACAACTCTATAAACATTCTTCTCATCTCATAAAGTCTAATTTACTCAGCTTGTCAGTTCTTTTGAAAGAAAAAAAAAAGAAAAGGAGAGAAAATATGATGGAGTGCGTATTGTTCAAGCGTCACTCTTCCCCTCACACTGCATTACTGGTCCCTCAGATGCAATGTGCATTTCCTGGGTGGATTCCAGACCTGCTAACTGCTACGAAAAAATCGTAGTTGCTACGATTTGGACCTATAAACTACGATGCTACGAAAATCGGTCTTAAACTACGATTTTTTGCAAAAAACACACACATTTTTTGTTTTTAGTTGCGACTTTTAGCCCGCGCAGCATATTTTTCTGGAGGGATTCTGTTCTGAAATCAAAGTATTCGTTTCCAAAAGTTTTGAAAAATTGGTCATTAGTCCGAAAATTCGGACATTAGAAAATGCTTATGGGGGGAAAAAGTCTGGACTGCAAAACAAACTTCTTAACATAAAACCCTCTTTATGTATATTAACCACGAGTGAATTGGTTTCTGTAAATATTTATACAGAATTCACTTCCTTAAAAACAGAGGTGCCATTTTAAGAAAAGGAAAGTCATACATAATGAAAAATGCTGTGCAGTATTTCCCCTTGCAAATTCTTCCACAGATCTATGGCTATTCTGCGAGTATGTTTTGAAATTATTGGAAGTCTGTTTTCTTTTATGGAATTTTCCCAAATTAATTCGTGAATTGATCGCGGAAAAAATTAAGAATTTCTTCAAACGATAATGTAAAAATATCGTGTATTTCATCAAAGATCTCAGAAACAGATAGTGATTATCTTCAACTGGTCGCTGAATAAAATCGTTAATTTTGTTGAAGTTCAGTAAAAAATTGTGAATTTCGTCAAAAGATTGTGCAAAAAATCATAAATTTCGATAAACTAACGAGGGGAAAATATTCCAAATTTTGTCAAAAGGTCGCGGAAACGAGCAGTGAATTTTGTTAATTAGTCGCAAAAAGATATCGAAATTTTTGCCGATCGGTTGCGATAAACTATCGCGAATTTCGACAAATGACCGCATAAAAAAAAAAATCAATTTCGTCAATTGGTCGCAGAAGAAAATAAATTTCATCAAAGAATCGTGGTAAAAACTTGAATTTTGTCAAAATATCACAGAAAGAGAACTCTAATTTCGTCAAAAGATCAGTAAGAAAATGCAAATTTCATCGAAAGATTAGTAAGAAAACGAAAAATTGGCTGCGAAACATGAAAAACCAACCAACCAACCTCCAGATTAATTTTAATTTTGTGTGCTACGATTTCTCATTTTCAAAGGTTGGCAGGTCTGGGATTCCTTCGGGATGCTTTCCAGTGCCTAAAATCCTCTATTGGTCTCGTGTTTTTTTTTAATCCTTTCGTAAATATTTGCTGGCTGGGCGTCTGACGTTTCCCGGGTCTCCCTCTAGGACGAATATAGCTTTTAGAACATCCACCATCATCTTGTGTGTAAGGACACAAAGCTGATATATGATAATTTCCTAAGGGAGAAAAGGGGTTTTCTTTAGTGGCAATGGTATAAGAAGTAGGAGATCTTTGTTTTAAAATAACATAGGGACCATCGCGATGGGGCATGAATTTAGTTGTCTCGTTACTTTTCTTTTGACTAATGGGATGCAAAGTAACCCAGACGTGGTCGCCTGGTTTATATTGTTCAGAAGCTTTTAAATGTTTGTCGGCATAATATTTATGCTTATCTTGGCTTTGTTCTATGCGATCTCTTATCTGCATAGTAATTTTAGCAAAGTTTTTTAAATAAGGAGTTATTTCGGGTATGAAATTATCATTCGCAATTACAGGGTGCAAGTCATGAGCAACATCATCGGAGGTACGTAATTCAAGACCGAGCATTAAATATGCAGCTGTGCGACCTGTGGAACTACATCTTGCAGTATTAAGGGCAAAATGGATTACTGGTAATTTTTCACTCCAAGTTGTATGATCATCTCCAACTAGCATCGCTAAGCAAGGTTTTAGATCTCGAAAATCTCGGTTTTTTCTTTCAACCGGATTTGTTTGAGGGTGGTACACCAGAGTTAAACTTTGATCTATCTTTAAGAGAAAACAAACTTGTTGCATCACAGCACCGATGAATTGCGGACCATTGTCGCTAATGATTTTTCTTGGAAAACCATATCTTAAATACACTTCCTCAATTAAGGTAACAGCACATTCTGTGGCTGTTGTGTTATTTAATGCCAAAAGTTCTACCCATTTTGTGCTACAGTCTTCGATTATAAAAATCCACTTTTTCTCATCTGCTGTTTTTGGCAAGGGTCCAAATAAGTCTATTGAGGGTTTCAAATCTTTGACTATGAACAGGTGTTTGTAAAAGTCCAGCAGGTTTTTGGTTACTTGCTTTATAACGAATACAGTCTACACAATTTTTAACATAATCTGCGATATCTTTCTCATTCCGGTCCAGTAATATCTCTGGGATACTCTGTAATAGGTTCCCCCGGCTCCATAATGGCCTGCGGTCGGTGAATCGTGGTAATTCTTCGACTTCTTTCCGTTCTTGAATAGGAAAAACCAATTGTGCTTCATCTGAATCTGATTCTGGAGAGTAACGATATAAGACTCCTTGGTTTAAGAGGTAACCACGTTCAGTCCAATTAGCAAAATCTGTATTATTTTCTTATTCAAACACTTCGATAATTTTCTTTAAATCTTCATCCTTTAATTGCTCTTCTCAGATATCTTTAGGAGATCTAATAGGCATATCAATCGAAATTGTGCAAATTTCACAAGAAGGTTCTTCATGACTGCAAATAGGGTAAGACAACATATCAGTAACTAAGTTTGCTTTTCCAGGAATATATTCAATCTTGAGGTTGAAAGATTGCAACCCTATGGCTAGTCTGCCTGACAGTGACTTTAAACTCATTAGCCATTTTAGGGGTTGATGATCGGAGGCAACTATTATTTCATGTCCTTCAATATAGCCACGGAATTTATTTAAAGCACAAATGACAGCAAGTGCTTCGCGCTTGGTGGTAGAATAGTTTCTTTCTGGTGCAGTTAACAAACAACTTGCATATTCTATTGGATGCTCTTCTCCCTGACCCTGGAGGAGGACAGCACCTAGAGCATATCTACTGGTATCTGTACGAAGAAGATAGGGCTTGGTCGGATCATTTTGTTTTAATACTGGAGGATTGATTAATGAACTTTTCAATGTTTCGAAAGTGCTTTGTTTTGCTTCTTCCCACTTCCAAGTTGCATTTTTCTTCGTAAGATTACTTAGAGGTTTAGCTATATCTGAAAATTTGGGAATAAAACGTCTGTACAAGGAGCACGACTGCAAAAAAGATTGAACTTGTTTTACAGACTTAGGAGCGGGCATTTGTTGAATTGCAGCGGTTTTTCCAGGATCAACTTTGATTCCAGAGCTTGTTATCCAATGTCCCAAATATTTAACACGGGGGCAGGCAAAATTGCATTTTTCACGATTAGCATACAATTTGAATTCCGATAGTTTATTAAAAACTGCTTCTAAGTCAGACAAATGTTTCTCAAAACTTTCTGACAAAATTATAATATCATCTAAATAAGACAATAAAAAGATGTCTTTGAGGGACTTTCTAAAGTTATCTATTAATCTCTGAAAGGTTGCTGGGACATTTTTCAATCCGAAAGGCATTCTAATGTACCGAATGGACAAATAAATGCAGTTTTGTCTCTATCAGCAGCATTTACTTCAATTTGGTGGTATCCAGACTTCAGATCAATAGTAGTCATATAAGGTGTATGTTTGATTTCTACATCAGCAAATCATCTATTCGTGGTAATGGATAATTATCTGTCTTTGTGGTGGCATTTAATTTTCGATAATTGACTCAAAGGTGAATTTTTCCATTTGGTTTTGGGACCAATACTACAGGAGAGGCATAAGGAGACTCGCACTCTTCTATTATACCTTTAGAGAGTAATTCATCTAATTCTTTACACAAAATTTCCTTTCTCGCAGGTGACATGCGGTAAGGGGGTACTGCTACAGGAGGATGTGATCCAGTATCAATATAATGTTTAACTTTAGGTGTAGCCTCTTCCTCTAGTTGGAAGCTACTAGTAAATTTTTCAAGCAGTTCATTCAACCTAACTTGTTGCTCTGAAGTGAGATGTCTACCTTCATCTTCTCTAAGAAAAACGGCGTCTAATTCAACTGATTTTATTGCTAATTCACTGGGAAGTCTATATGTATCTTCAGCGAATCTATACTTCCACCTACATCTATTAGCAAAGAACCATTCTTGATTCACTACATCCAAAACAATTTTTACTTTGTGTAAAAAATCGATTCCCAAAATTGTACGATTATTTCTGGCATTCGGCAGAGCATAAAGTGTTGTTTTAACGTCGCGACCTTCAATTTTAACATGAACTTCTGTTTTATAAACTTCGGTAGTGTTTTGTAGCCCATCCGCTAAGACTACGATCATTTGAGTTTTTTCAAACTTCACACCTTGGTCTTTTAATAAAAAATACAAAACTTTATCCATAACGTAATGTGTTGCGCCAGTGTCAGCACAAGCTGTGCCAGAGAGACCATTTATGCTTATTTTTACCAATAATGTTGGTGATGTTTGCATATTACATGTACGAAATTCTAGTGATTGAAAGTGCACCGATACATTTTTCGGAGAACAGGTTGGACACTTGGATTTAATAACTCCCTGGTTTCCACAACCATAGCAACTTAACATTGGTCGATTTAAATTCGAAGGATAATTAATTTTATTTCTCTTGGACTCCTTTTGATTGCCAATTTTACCAAACTCCTAAAGGCGTTTTTTCAAAGCGATTAGAATTCCCGACCACACTGATTTTATTTGATCTCTTCATTTCTACTTTGTGTGACCTCAAATTATCATATAAATCTAACTTTTCAGCTAATTCAACAGGATCTGTTAAATTCTCCCATTGGTCTAAATAATGTTATTTGCAATCAGGGGAAACCCTTTTCTTTAATTGGTCAGCAATAATTAATTCCGATAATTTTTCAAAGGAATTTATATTTAATTCGGATAGCCATCCCTCAAAATAGCTTCTAATTTCAAAATAATATTCTTTCCAGCTAATATCGGTTCACTTTGGATGCCGACTAAACAAAACTCTAAACCTTTCAGCAGTTAATTTGAACCTCTGCAACAATATATCTTTAATATAAGAATAATCCTCAAATTTTTCTTCCGGTTCACACGCTATTAATTTACAGATTTCATTTGGAAGGACTCCAATTAAATACGTAATCCACAGTTCTTTAGAAACCTTTAAAAGTTTCATTTGCCTCTCAAAAGTTATTAAAAATAAATTCATATCATCCTTTTCAGGATTGCAATCGGGTAAAACCTTTTTCAAGTCAACGCGGATTGAAAAAGTTTCTAGAGAGTTTCTTGTATTTATAACAACATCTCTTGTTCCTTCTTCTAACCTAAACTTACTCAAATTCTCTTTCTTCAGCTAAACGTTTCTCTTCCTCAAGAGTGTTTCTTTCTTCTACGATATTTTCAAAAATTCCCTGTACAAAATCTATGTTATCTTTAAATGCCTCACTATTTACAATTTTATCACGTAATTCGAGGACTTTATCATTGCTACTTATTTCTACTTTTAATTCTGAAGCTAATGTGATTAAATCAGTTTTCTTACCCTTAGAAAGAAACGCCATCATTTGAACTAACTATGTTTTAGCTAACTTCAGACTTAATTCGTGTTACGAATAACTCTTAGCAAAATAATTTACTTTTACATAATTTATAACATATATAGAACATAGATAACATACAATATCTTTCAAAACTCAATATAATGACACCAACTATTTGCCTTTTTTTTTTTTTTTTTTTTTTTACACAATAATATCAAACATTATTTGCGAATAATTTAAATCAATTCTTCATATAATAATTAAGATAATGCCAAACACTCATTTATAATAATACCTTCAATAATAATAATATAGCTCAGTGCAACTATATAAATGTATAAAATAAAGCAAATAATTTTTATTTTTCAATGATAATTATTAGATATATTTCTCTTATGAATATCTTCATTTAATTCAGATACTAAAATACTTGAAGCTGCAGACAATTTTTCGTATTTCAATTCCAAGGAAAATTTGATTCTGGACGAATCAAAAGTATTTTTGTATAAATTTTTGTACTTTAGTATCTAAATTTTCTTATTAAAACAGTTTAACACAATTTAAAAATAATACTTATGTTCATATCTTGCTTCTGTTCGGGCCCGACGTTGGGGAGCCAATTCTGTAACATATTATTTAGAATCCGGGGTGGAAACTATCTTAGTTACAAATTAAAACTTGATAACTTTTCATCGACTAATAAATTTAATATTTACAACATATTTACATGTTACTATTTACAAAAATAACTCAGTTAATTTAAAATTACGGCTTAGCTCAAATGCCTTGTCGGCAACAACTCTGTAAACATTCTTCTCATCTCATAAAGTCTAATTTACCCAGCTTGTCAGTTCTTTTGGAAGAAAAAAAAAGAAAAGGAGAGAAAATATGATGGAGTGTGTATTGTTCGAGCGTTACAAATCTAATTTCAATCTTCTAGCCCAATATTGTAATTTTTTTCTCTTTTTGATGAAGTTTACTCAATTCGTGCAGCGATTTTTAGTTTTTTTGTGATTGTTATTGTGATTTTCAGAACTTTTCTGCAATTTGTGCTGGTTTTTTTACAGACCCGGGCAGGTTATCTAGTAAGTAACATAAAGAAGCCGTGTGATATCTCTTGTCGATCTACACTTTCTTCTGTTTTAAGTCCTTTTCTGGAATACTGTAAAGCAGAACTCTCCCATAGTTTTAAAATGATGTTTTAAAAGTATAAGAATTATGAATTTTGCAGATTTCTTCCAATGATTGGGTATAAATGACAAATTTGCTATTTTTAACATTTTCAAGAACATGAAAATCTTAGTGTTGTTGTGAGGAAGTATTTTAGGATCGATACTTATTTATATGCAAAAAAAAAAAAAGTGTTTTAAATGAGAAAATTTATCAAATAATTTCTTTTCACATACTTTCAGTTCAGGCTTTGGCTCTGATAACATAAAATTATTGGCTCAAGCAGGTTTAAATTTCAAATCGTCTGGCTCAGGCTCCAAAAAAAAAAAGAGTTCGAACTCATCTCATAAACACATATCTAATGAGGAAAGTTAATCTCTTTTAATGCCGCGATTGTGCAACAGTCACTGCTCGTAAATTCAAGAAATTTTGCACAAGGGTATTTTTGAATGTCTACTTCAAAACATAAAACCCTAATTTTCTAATATTTTTTAAATTAAATTTAGATAATGGCACTTGGATTGGAGGACTGGCAAAAAGAGCATAAGAGACACATCTATAGCAACTTGCTCTTGGCTCTTAGGGGAACAGGTGGGGGGAGGGAATTACATATGGAATTCTCTTAAGACTAAAGCAGAAAACTTACAGGATGACTACTATTATAGGGGTGATAATCTTGCATACTTAAGTGAATTAACACTTTCCTATAAAATGTCATCTAAATCTATCCCCCAAATTCCTCCTTCCTCCCACTCCCCATTAGCATTCAAAGTTTAAAATCTCAACCTCTCCAGTTTTCTTTTAGTTTATCTGATTGCAGAGGTCTAAATCTTCACCATTTTGGCAGATATTCAATTTTTTATGTAATTTCATTAAGTTTTCTACTGCTTGCAAAATTTGCCCCCTCCCCCTGGTAAATGGTATGCGACACACACACACAAAAAAATTGAGTTAATCATATGATTGAACATAATTGATGGTCCTCTACAATCTGCTAAATTATTTTTTGAAAAAAATAATACTTTCAGAAATTTTAATCGATAAAGAAGGCATTTGACAATAAACACAAATAAATAAAGTAGAAGGCCTCTAATCCGCAAAGCTTTGTGCTAAGGGTTGTGCCAGTGGCTTTTTGCAGATTACAAGTGTGTCGATAATCTTTGTTTACATTTTTAAAAATTCATATTTTGAACAAATTTAGATTGTTAATTCTTAAAAATAAATATTTTACACGTTTTAATACATAAATAAAGTAAGAACCATTTAAATAATAATAATAATAATTTATTATTTCTTAAACATGGCATCAATGGTTTTTAAATAACCTTATTTTAAATAATGTAAAAAAAAAAAAAAATACAAGACAGCAAAATAGTTATTGTCAGTACTTTCTATAACAAACTTCGTGTAGCAGATGTCTGATGTCGCAATCTATTATTGCCAATTAGTACTAAATTTTTATTTGTAGTATTTCAGGAACCTATGAAAATAATCATAATAATATAGTCTTTAAAAAAGCTTTCAAATTTCTATTCATAATTAAGTTGGGTTGGGGAGTAGGAATTAAAATCTTAGTAAGTTTTAGATAAAAGGATTTGGCAACTTTTATTAACAAAAGAATCAGGAATTTGTTAAAATAAAGACTAAAGAGCAAATATTCGGAACAAGTAAAATGAAAAACATTAATCATAATAATGTCATGAAGAAAGGGAAAAAAAATCTGGATTTTATAATTTTAGTTACCATTTCAATGCTATTAATTGCAGTAGAACCTCGATTATCTGAAGTAATTGGGATTGTCCATCTTTCAGAAAACCGAAATTTTCAGACAATCGAGAATGCTTCAATTTTAAGATTAAGGAGAAATATATATGCAGTATTTCTTATTATGGTAATAAGTGCGTAATAAAAATAAAGCAATAGCAAAATGGAAACAAGAATAAATTAACTGAATTTTAATTTTGAAATTAAGCTTCTTTTACATGTATCACAAGGGTTTGAAGAAATGTTTTGTTTGTTGTAGTTTTGATTTCCTTTGCTTTAAAGCACTATCAAGGAGTTTTATAATATTAGTTCACTTGTATCACAGTCTTTCTGCTGTTCCAGCCATGCCAAACCTTTTGCAAAACATTCAAAAGCTTCAGAATTGCTAATTTGTTCATTTTATTTGTTCCACTCTGCAGCTTACGAGAGCTCAAGTTAAATTCAAAGGAACACTAAGAAAGGGGATCGAAAATTTTTATGTGTACTCGTAGCTTGGAAAGGGCTGCTTGCACACAAGGAATATGACAGCGCCTTCAAAATGGATTTTGCACCCAAGGAATGCGATAGTAAAAAAAAAAAAGAGCTTTAAAAATGGATTTCAGTTAACTGAGATAAAAGAGGATGGATAAAAGAGGTTCTACTGTACTTTGCAAAAAAGATCGATATTATAGAATTAATAGTTGATGCATATGTTATTGGAGAACACCAGAGATATTTAAGATTTTTTCTTATTGCAATACAACGTTAATCAGAGTTCAAATGTAGTATTTCTTTATTAACCCGTTAATAGTCGCGCGTTGGTCTTTTCCCCGCCCGAAATTCGTTATCTTCCTGTAACTCATTTCCCGTTAAAGTTACTATAGCCAGATTCCGTGTAGCTGGCCTTGAGTGTTCACACTCTTGTGTAGTAAAATGGCAAGTCATTCCTGCTATTTCTTAGCATTTTATCGCATTCTTAAGTTTCAATCGGTCTAAATGACCGCGTTGCGACCACTTACGTTAGTTGAATTTTTCCCCCTCGTGTTCATCCTTTCCCATTTCCGCGAAATCTGTGGGGAAGGTTTCTTCGAAGTACGGACTCTCTGTCTGTTGTTATTTCGTCTTTCTTTCCTTCTGCTATATAATTTGTTCAAAGAGTGCTTTTTTTACTTTTAGAATGTGACTTAAAATTGTTTTATTATATTAGTTGTGTAGTCAGTTCGCACAAAAAAATGATGGATGGTCACTTACATTTTTTTTTCATTGTCAAATATTGCGGGAATAAATTCTCAAATCGGTAATTATTTAAATATGGAAAAAAAAAAAGGAAATTCATCATCATTATTTGAAAGAACTTGCTTTCCATTTATTACCCGAACATATAAATGAAAGAAAATAGACAATAACACTGCAAAACCATTAAAAAAAAAGAGAAGAGAATTTTGTGAGAATCAGTAAAAAAAATGCCGTATATCCAAAATCTGAAAAGTATCGTTTTTGTACAATAAAACAAATTCGAAAGATAAAACAATCTTCTCAGAAATGTAGTGTGTATATTTGCGAAGAACATACATATATTAAAATAAATAATCATTGTTTAACGTCTGATATACGAGTTAAAAATAATAAATATATTACAAATCATCAGACATACAAGTAAAATTACATAAATACATTTAATACAGATAAAAAGAAAACGTTTCAAGCTAAATTTTAGCCCCTCATCAGTGCAACAAAACATTCAAATGACAGAAAGCTATATATCATGTTTACAGTTAAAAATTATTAGCAGTTAAAATTAAATAAAGTATAAAATTTTTTTAAAACAATGCTGAGTATTCAGGAGGAAGTGCACATGATTCATTTATCGGCGACGTTTGCTTACGAGTGAACACACCTTCCAGAAAAACTCTTCCAGAAAGGTGCTAATAATTAAGTGTTAACTGCTAATAATTTTTAACTGTAAACATGATATATAGTTTTCTGTCATTTGAATGTTTTGTTGCACTGATGAGGGGCTAAAATTTAGCTTGAAACGTTTGCTTTTTAATTGCATTAAATGTATTTATGTAATTTTACTTGTATGTCTGATGATTTGTAATATATTTATTATTTTTAACATACATATAATTTATTTGTACAATAAGAAAAATAATGAGAATTTTATAATGTAGGTTAGAAATTACGCAAATAAAAATCTCTTTTGGATAATTCAGTGAATGTTTATACTATGATTTAAAAAAAATATTTTAAGTATTTTTTATAAAATTTATCTATTTTTAAATTTTCATACTGTAAGTAAAAACACATTTTTTTAACAATGCCACAGAAATTATTATTGAAATCCAATAGAGGCTTGGGGACAGTATCTAACAAATTTAAATTTGTTGTCCTTCATCAATTGTTCAAACTATTTTTCAGAATAATGTTTTCCAGAATATGAGAGAAAATTCATTTAAATTAAATTATTTCTGCATATTTATAATTTCGGAGAAAATTTTCTTATTGTTTTTATCAATTTAATGAACGTTATTATAAAACAATAAATTATAACATTAATACCTTATTATGAAATGTACAATTGAATATTCATTTTAATTAAATAGTTTCTGTAAAATACATCCCTATTAAGATAAACCTTTCAGTGATTCTATTAATTAAAATAATTTATCCATCTTAGGATTTAAATTTACAATTGCAAATGTATTTAAATTAAATATATAATTTAAATAACTTATTTATTATTTACTTTATATGAGCGAAATTCGTATCCAGAGTTTTTATTCAAGGGCGCTGCTCCCACCCTGAAATAAGTAGAAAAACTACAAATCGTGCATTTTCATTTGAAAAATGGATTTAATCACAAAATCTCGAGACCCCCCCCCCCCCCTCATACACACACAGACACCCCACAAAATAAATAAATAAATAAAACGTAGTTACAACATTTACATTTATAATTTCGAAGTTAAGTATTTTTTACCTTTTTCTTTATTATATGTGTTCTTATATATATATATATATATATATATATATATATATATAATTATACATTTTTAATAATATTTGGTTTATGTGCTATTTGTGATTTCATAATTATTGGTCATTTTCCTTATTTGCCAATGGTATTATTGTACAGAAAGTTTATATATATATATATATATATATATTGTCTTTAATTGTTTATGGCATCAAATTTGATGGTTTTTCATATGTTTTAAATGAATTAATCGTCCGCAATATGCTGGTGAATTATTGGTATTGTATTTGATTTTCTGTTGCATGTCATAGGTTCCATTTTTATTTTCAGTTTAATTGTTCAATTTAATGTCAGTGTAATATATTAATGCTAAATTTATTAATTTTATTTTATTAAATGGATATAGAGTGCCGGAGTATCAAAAAATTCTACCTCACTCTGATTCTGTCCTTCCAAAAAAAATAAATAAATAAATAAATAAAAATACCCCTATCATAAATTTAGATTCATATTAGTAAATGTTTTCCTACTAATTATTGATTCATAGTAACATCAGAAAATCAATCAAATCATTTACTATTTACTTTTAAGTATTTATGCAAAACGAAGAAAGATTAAAAATATTTATCTAGATGCCAACTGAATATATACTTAAGCGAAATAAATAATTGCTGTAAAAGGTTGTAAAATGAATAATTGCTGTAATCTTTTAAAGTTCAGTCAATATTTTCACCCTACGTTATCCGTTTTCGATCATCTGATAACACCGGCAAGTTTCCCCTTCGTTTTCGGCCTGCTGGTAACGGCGGCAAATGGACCGAGCGCGACTACTAACGTTCTAAAAAATGGCGCGACTACTCTCGGGTTAATACATGGAGATTATTCCAGAGAGAAACATTCGCCTTGCATACAATATTTTAAATGGAAAACATTTGAAATATTTTGAAAAACATTTTCATCTGAAATATTATATGCAAGGTGAATGTTTCTCTCTGGAATAATTTCTATGTATTAATATAGTTATAGTTTCTATCGATGCTGGATTTAATTAAGTTTCGCGTTAACCCCAGGTTGGTGGCTCACGATAAATATTCCATCTTGTGCTGCCTTGCCAATATATAATGGTGAGAAATTTTCCAGGCTGGGTATCATTCCATGTGGTTTAGTCGGTAGAACGTCAGTGCGCTATACTGATGGCCCGGGTTCGTGTCCCGGCATGGAATCTTTTTCACTATGTTGGCCCTTGCGCCTCTTAAGCAATTACTTTGAAATTTGTTTTTCATTAGAAATATAGTAATATTTCTTTTATGTTTTTTGTAATCTTATAATTACGATTTAATAATAATAATAATAAAAAAGATTAAATACGTTGTCTAAGAAAGCATTTTCTTGCATTAAAAGTAAATACTTTTTCATAAGATCTCATTGTATTTTCCAAGTACTGCTTGAATAAATATAATAATTAAATGTACTATTATAAAGAAGAATGTTATATGATATATAATATTAAATAAAGAGACAAGGTAAATGTTAAATTCGGTGTAAAAAATTTTGAAAATTTTGTCACTATTGAAACATTTTTTAAGAATTCAGTTTCTTTGTTTACATTCATAAATTGTTTGCGGATTAGTGGCACTCTTACTGTATGTAAATTTACAGCTCATTTTCTCAAAATGATGATTGTGTCACTTTCTTACCACCTTTATCATCTAAGCTCTTCAATTAGGAAAATATGCAAAGTTTGTAGAGTACTTTAAAGTGCATATTTTTTAATGAAAGTGCTTAATTTTGCCATTCATGTGCATTTTATCTCATTTATAGGAATATTTCACTTAGATCAAACTGCAAATCTAGATTTTTGTGGGTTTTGTACTTAAGGGAAGTTGGAAACCCCTATACCTACCATGTTAAATTAATGTACCTTTTCTCAAAAACTACCGAAGATATTAACTTGAAATTTTTTATACACATAATGTGAATAATACCTAATAAAGTGAAGTCAACTTTATAAACAGATATTCTTTTGTTATTTAAAGAAAATCTGGAATAAAAATCCCTTTTAAATAACAACAAACTTCCATTTTTCCAAGGAAATTTTTTTTTATAAAAATTTTGTAGAAATGTGTGTAACAAAAGTTCACTTCAGATTGATCAGGGATATGTGCAGAGGTCTGTCCAGACTTTTGTCTCAGGGTCCTGTTTTTGTGAAAATTGTGAACAGCTTTTTTCCATTTGTGAAATATCTAGTCCTAATTTTGTGAATTTGAAATGATCGTTATATTCTGGTTCTTTTTTATATATTTTTAAGAAGATTGTATGTATGTAAAATACATATTTTCTTTACATAAGTAAAAGTGACAGGTCATATTTTACTTTTAAATGATTAAATTTGTGAAAGATTTAGTTTAGAGCTGGAAAAATTTTGTAAAACGCCTGTTTTTAAGACAAAGAATTTTGTGAAGGGTCCTTTTTTAAGGTGAAAAGTTTTGTGAAGGGTCCTGTTTTGAGATAAAAATTTTTTTGTGAAGGGTCCTGTTTTGAAATAAAAAATTTTGTTAAGGGTCCTTTAAAGGACCCAATTTCTTCAAAAACAGATCCCTGATGTGTGAAATATTCTGGAATGATTGCAAACAATAATATGTAGTAGTTTCTATGAAAAGGTACATTAAAGTTCAAAAGCAACATTTTGAGAAAATTCAGTTTAAAGTTTACGAATGTAATGTTCATGTATGATGTAAACAAACTGAATTACTTAAATTTTTTTTAACTTCTTGTTGTCGTAGAAACAATAGTAATACAGTAGACTCCCTCAAATCTGCACAGTTTGGGACCAGAGGTTGTGCTGATCTTAGAATTTTGCAGATTTCTGGTCATTGCTTTGTTTACATTTTTTAAACAGTAATTTGAATGTAATTAATAATGCAATCAAAATTATAATGAATGCTTAGAGTATAGTAAAATATTAAAATAATTAAGTAATAAACTAAAATAATAAAAAAATAGATAATTTTTTTTTAAATGATTAAAATATTAAAAGCAAAAGTCAAGTAAATAATCAATAATGTATAATTAAATATTAATTATAAAGATGAGATGCATTTTTTCCTAAATTATTCAATGAAACTTTCCTCATAAAGACACACTACTAATTCAACTCAAACTAATAAAATAAGGAAGTTTTATTTCAGGTTTACCCAGACTTAATAATCAAAAAAGCTTGATTAATGCATAAATATGTTTGTCAAAAATATTGTGATTACCAGTGATGCCAGCAATATCTTGATTTTTTTTCAGAAATAAATTTATTCTTCCTTCATGAAAAAGCACAAATTCAGTAATATTAACAAAAAATACAGATTAAAATATGTATAGAATTGATATAAAACTAAAAAAGTCAAATTTTGTCCCTACATCTGAACTGAAAGTTTCATTGTTTACATCTGTAAATTATGTGTGGATTTTAGAGAGTTGTGGATTTTAGGGTTGCAGATTTGAGGGAGTGTACTGTATACCTTTCGAAAGAGGGAAAATTAAGGATTCAAAATATTAAAAAATAAAACGACTTTGTTCACGAATTTGACTTCCAGCTGTCCTTAAGGAGAAAGTTCTATTTTAGATCAAGATTTTTATTTATTTTTTTTGTGTGTGTGTGTGTGTGTGGGGGGGGGGGGGGGGTTGCATATTTTGCATTCCTTATAGAGGAACCCTAAAGCAGTTTCATGATATTTCAATTCCTTACAGTATTTTTTGCTCATTGAATTTGCATTCAATTTGCTGCTTGTTGAATGTAATGGTGTTGCAAAATTTTAAACTTGTTTTTCTCAAAATCTATTTTTCAAACTATTTAACCATTTTTCTCAAGAATTATTAAACTGATTTCCTTCCTTTTTTTACTTAAAGTTGATTTTTTTTTTTTTTTTTTTTTTTTTTTTTTTTTTTTTTTTTTTTTTTTGCTGGATCTTATATCACCGAAAAGTAATTTTTTCATTATTCATTTCAGTAAGTGCCATTTTTTGTACAAATATAGGATTTATGCTCATCAGGGGATTATAGGATGCAGGGAAAAATCGCGATAATGCAAAAGATTTCACGAATTTGGGAAAACCTAGCAAAGCAATTGGCTGTTTGGGGAAATTGAGGACAATCGCAGCTATTCACATGCTTTTTGATGTCATAATGAAATCAAACTAAGACTCGTCTTCTAATATCATGAGATATAGAATTGGAAACTAGGCACTCCATTTTACAGATTAAGTATAACATATATTTAATCTGTGCTCCTTCTACAGGGTGTCTACAGAATCTAGAAATCAGGGAATCATGGGAAATCAGAGAGGTTTATTAATCTGGAAAAGTCAGGAAACTTTGTAAAAATATTTGTGTGAAAATATTTGCATTTTCACCTTGCCAATGAGACTGATTCATCTATTTTATATAGCATATTTTTTCATGTGCTGATTAGTTTTTCCCAATATTTTAATTTAAAGAGATACACATGGTATGGGTTTTTCATATTATTAGACAAATTAAAGTGTTCAGATGTCCTCATTTTCTGTAGATAGCACTTATACTGAAGGCAATCTACACATTTAAAAATTTTTTAAATGATACATTAGCATAACCTGATCATGTTGCCAGCTTAATCGAATTGGCTATTTAGTCAGATGTAGATAATTCTTAGAATTTAATATTTTTCAGAAAATGAGTAAATTTTTTGGTCACCCTATATCCATTGGCCACTATTTGAAGTTTATGGACTAAATTTTGAAACTGTCAACCAATACTTAATGAATATTAGGCAATTTTTATGTTTTTTCTCCCAAATGAGATATTAGCAAGCTGGATAAGTGTGTTATACGAGGAACCAGCATACATGAAAAAATAGCGTATGTGTATTGTTAATAATGGAAATCAGGGAAGTCTGATAAAGATAGTCAGGGAACTTTTTTTTTTCAATTTCTGTAGATACTCTGTATCTAACGTCTGGCGACATCCATTCAGTCACTAGACACACCTTCTAATATTGTGATATCATAAAACTAAACTTGTCTCCTTACTTCAAGACATTCCTTGCATAGTTCTGCCGATTTGGAGTTATCAAATCTGTAGCTAATCAGCCTCAATGGACCTTATGTTAATTTTTATAAATTTTGAAAGTTAAGAGGAACTTAAGAAAAATAACGGACATTTTAAAAACTGATATTATCACTTTTAGCCTTCATATTATTCTTAATGCTTTTCAAAGAAGTAATAAAATCACAAAGTGGAAATTAAATTCTTGCAGCAATATACTGAATTTTTAAGGACAGCCCCACAAGGTACGCAGACATAATTTCTGTTGTCTTAAAATTAATGTTTTTTCTTTAACATTCTTTTCATATTGTTTATATAGGTGATGTTTAAACTCAGGGATATTGCTGACTTTTTATTGGTGGGAGAGAGGACCTCAAATGCCAAGCCAAATTTCTGTATTTGCCAAGTTACCACAATTAGAAAATGTAATACAGTTCTTATTTGTAAAAAGTTTACTAATATTCTCAATTAGATTTGTAACTTTTGCCAAGCCTATCAGAAACAAAAAGTGTTATAATTTTTATTAAAGTTTTAAACAAATTTGTCAACTACTAAGTTTGTAAATTTACCAATTGTAACAGCATTTGCAAATGTTTTGGGGGAGGAGGCACCCCCTCCCCCCCTTCCTTAGAGAAGGTCTTTAAACTTTATTTTTGATATTACCTTATTTTTATTTTGAGAAGAGGAGGGGTTGGGCATGATACTGGTTTTAAAAATGTTGTTAATTGTTGAAATTTGAAAATTATTCATCCCAGAAAATACATCAGGTTTTTTACTTGGAAAATGAATATGAACACTGAATGACTGCCATTTTTTCCGAAAATCAACTTTTTAAACAAAGTGTTGTTATAAGCTTCAGAGAATTTAATTTCCTTTCATAATATAGTTACCTAATTTGTTTGAAATGCTTGTGATTGGAGAAAAATGCTCACCCTATCTGAAGTCCATTACATGCATCTGCAGTCATTGCCAATCGTTTTACTATCATGACTGCATTTGAATTCCATAAATATCATCATAAGGTCATCCTTCCCTTACACATTACATTTATTATGTGCTGCATGCATTGTGGGCTAGATATAGGTGTGCATTTTGGAGACATTTCGCATGCAGAGCCTTACAAAGCTTCTTTTGTTATCTTTTTGTAGTTTTTAGTCTTTTGCCCTTTTTGTTTAGCTTTGTGTTTGAAAGCCTCTTAACAGTCATTGGGGATAGAAATGATTAAACTGTCTCTTTCAAAGCACAGTAATTTCATTGGCCGAGGGGAACCTGCTCACGAGATCCTCGGCTACTCTATTTAAACCTCGGTTTTTGACCCCCAGCTTCAGTTCACCTAAGACCGCCGGTGTGTGTGCACCTCCCTAGAAACCCGTTAGCAAAGTGCTCTTTTCAGAGCTAAACGGTCCGAGCTGTATCGGGGATTACGGGAGTAGTTGCTATCCGGCATGGTCACAGATTCACTCAGTGTTAGTTTAATTTTAAATTTTAATAATTTTATTAAATTTAAAATACCCCATATTTTAGATCTTGGTCAACGCCAATGTGAAACTTGCAGTCATGGAAATTTCGATGTCTAGTACCACAAAGCCTTTTTCAAGGCTTCCCCATTTGTGCGAAAGCCGGGAGATCTGCGACTTGTGAGGGACACAAGGCTTGACTTCCAAAATTTAGTGAGCTATGTGGCCCCCCCTTTTTTTATAAGGTTTCAGAGATAGTTTTAGTTTAGGCCTCTGGTTTTCCTGGATGTCAGGCTTGCTGTGACTCCTGGCGCCACCTGCCTTTTCATTTTCCGACTATTGCCAGGTCAAACATTAGTCTGTCAACGAAGTGTAGGGCAGCCAAAGTTATTTGGATGCTCTACGCGCCCTATTATTTTGAGGCGGATTTGTGCCTCAGGTGCTTCCAAACCCCGGAATGAGCCTTAGGGCTCTCCACCAGGGTTTCTAAATTTTTTTCTTTTGTACGCATTGTTTCTAAATTTAAGTTATGTTGCTTTTTTACAATTTCGTTGGAGGTTTCGCGTGGCGATAAAACGATCCACGTCGGTACTCCGTAAGCACCGCGTTGACTTGACTTGACTATGAAGATTTCAATGTTTTGTTTATACAGAGTGAGAACGTTCTACTTATTCGCTATTCATGAGTGCAAAGAGCATATTTATGTATGTAAAATTATAAATGCTTTGTGGGCATAAGAAAACGTCAAATGAGCGCAACTGTTCCTGTGAATGCATGGTTGAAGACTCCTGATGTTGAGAGTAAGTAGCATTCGGGTCACAGTGCTGCGAAGGTGAATTTACATTATTGCATTCTTGGCCAACAAATTTTTGGATCCAACCAATCAGAGGCACTGTAAACAACCAATGAAGCACTCAGATTGCTCGGGTTGATTTAATGCTAAGAACCCTAGCACCTATAATGATAATGCCATAATGTAAATATACCTTTAGAATTGTGTTGCCGGTTGTCTTGCGTAAACTATAGCTCCAAATACTTTGGACCCCACTAATTTCTTAGTTTAATTTCTCCATCTTTAATCTCAGATAATTCTGCCGTTAGATAAGGCAAAGAAAATTACTTTAAAATACTGGTGCCCAGAGCACTTGAAGCACCAATTTATGTGAGACACCTTGCTACACTACTTTAGAGTGATCCAATTTTTAACACCAAGTTTTGTTGTCGGTATTAAGTGCACCGTGCATCATATTATTACATTCTGCATTAATGCTTTGCATCCCTGAATTTGAAAGGTGAGTGAATGAATTAAGGATATATATAAATGATATGGAATACTTTGCATTTTTTTGTCTTTTTTCTTTCTTTCAGCATCACAGTTCATTTTTCTGTCAGTATATCAAGAGATGGCCTATTTAAGTTGTTTATGTCAGTGAAGAAAATAAAAATATTGTTTTAATTAAAGAGTTTTTGTTTAGTTGATATTTTTTAACTTTTTTCGTTTTGTGTATTAGATAACAAAAATGTTAATAAATTATTTTTTATAATCTATTGAATTGTGTTTTTCTTTACTAAACTGTTTTTCGTTTTGTGTATTAGATAACAAAAATGTTAATAAATTATTTTTTATAATCTATTGAATTGTGTTTTTCTTTACTAAACTGTTCAGCATTTATGTCTAAATTTTATTTGTCAGTGTGCAGTAGCATTTATGTACACAGCACATGCATATTATGTATGCAGCACATATGCACATTCCGAAAGCTTTTGTCCAAATTATGGCAACTTACATTATACATTTTGTGGTACAAGTAAAAAAAAAAAAAAGCACTATCTTGCCAATAATATGAGGCTCTCTGTCATTTTTTGGTGTAGGGCAGGGGGTGTTACAAAACCCTCTTGAACAATAAAATTTACATTCTTATACACATATACATAAGGCAACTAACAAAATTTAAAGTGATTGGCTGTCATTGTTCATGGAAACCTCTTAAAGTAGACTGCTAGTTGACTGTCATCGTTTATGGAAACCTCAAAAGTAGACTGCTAGTAGTAGAACGATTCAAGTAAAAGTATGTTTTATTTTAAATATCTTAACTAGAGGTCATTGCAGCCATGGGTGAAAGTTTTCTGTACTGTTACGGAATTCAGTCTTTTATATTTTGAAAACTGAATGAGATATAAAAAAGTATTAATCTCTGGCTAGACATAGTTTTTATTTAAATATTACTTTAGGTTTTTCGTACATAATGTGTACGACATAATGTGTACGGTTTTTCGTACATAAATTCGTACCTCTTCGGTCCGTGGGTCCTATACGGGGACCTTTGTTCTTTTCCTTATGAAAACTAAAATGTCAGATTTTTTTACCTTTTCACATCACTTCTTAATAGCTGAATATTTTTTGCGTTCAAAGCAGACGAATAAATGGCGACCTCTAAGCTGATTCCCATATAAAATAAATGTTATTTTCATCTGAGTTTGCAAAATGCCCTAAAGACAGTATGACCAAGAAAGGGATAAATTTTCATTAAGTATTTCACTTAAATCTTTTTCAATAAAAAAATTTGAGGATTTGTAGATTATTTACTTGTTTAAAGCTCTTAAATTTGTGATTGCGTTAATTTAGGTTAACGTTTGTTAAATTGATGTTTTTAAGGGGTTTGTAGTTTTAGATCCATATTTTTGAACCTAAGCGCCTAACGGATCAATTTCAGAAAAGATACCTTTTCTGTCATTTACGATACCGTTTCGTTTGACAAAAAAAACCCAATGAATAAGCATTTGTATTATTATTTTAGCTTCGGAACTGAAGAGGTTATTGCAACTCTGTTAAGTTTTACATGAATTATATATATTTTACACAAGTTGTACAGAAACATATGTATATTTCAGTCCTAAAATTTCTGACATTCCCCCATGGATGCAGTTTTTGTTGAGGTTGTTTTAAGGCCCATTTTGTGAGAAATGTTATTTTTGTAAAATTTATTATATGTGAAAAATTTGTAACGAAAGATGAAATCCACTTAGTCATTTGAACCAAGCATATAACTTCTGCTAAAACTTTACTTTCTGTTGAACTTGTTTTGTTTGCAAATCACACATTTTAAAACACAACACAATAATAAGTAAAAGTGTGTTTTTATTGAGGAATTTTGTGAGGGGGCCTATTTTATTAAAAGAAATTAAGTGCACCGGTTTATTAAAAAGAATATCCCGGTTATCCGAGTTAATATGGACCAAGCTCACCTAGGATAAGCAAAAAACTTGGATAAACCAGATTTCCACAAATCGTCACTAACTAAGAAGATGAAATATAAATTTTCACTTAATTCATTCATTTTTAGGAGACAAATAACATTTCTTTGATGTACTTTTAAGAAAAATGGGGAATGAAATTGTTTATTTGAAAAAGCCCTTGTTAGTTTTTTGATAGTTGAATGTCTATTTTGCTGCAGTATTACGCTACTGCATAGCTACCAATTTCTAAGATTTTTTTTCTTGCCTCTAAAACTTACTAGTAAATTTTGCCTAATTCAATCGCCGAAATCTAACACTTGTCAACGATTAAATATAAAATATGGCAAAAATTTGTATTCAATTTTAGAGGTAACAAAACCGTACACATTGGCAGCTATGCAATTCTATTAGTGTCATGAAAATTGCATGTGTAGCCTCTTCTTTCTGCTCAAAGTATTAAGGCCCTACTTCAGTCACGCGAAAAGACCCGTTCGCTAGTGCTATTCCTATGGAAGAAATTTATAAAGATATCTCGGTCTGCATTTCAGTAATTTTAGATGAATTTTTTTGCAGTGGCTAGTTGAGGTCGATCTGTATGCAGGACGTTTTCTACTTTTTCAGTTTCGTTTACAAGTATTTTTAATCAGGACACTTTCATTTTCGGAACCGGTTCCTGAAATGAAAGCATCCTCTTGATAAAAATTCCCAATGAAAATCGAAAAAGTAAAAAACGGACTTTTTACAGATTGACCTCAGCTAGCCACTGAAAAATAAAAAAAAACTAAAAATAGTGAAATGCGACCGAGATATCTTTATAAATTTCTTCCATAGGAATAGCATTAGCGAACGGGTCTTTTCGCGTGACTGAAGTAGGCCGTTAAATAGTTTTTTTCAATCGAACTTATACCTTTCGAGCCTCGAACTTATACCTTAATCGGTGGACTGATGGCTTCTGTTATTATGATATGAAACAGCTATTATAAATGAAGAGTCAGGTGAAAACGAAAGAGTAGCCGTAAAAAGTTAACTCTGATTTTCTGTTCAAAATGGGGGTGGGGGTAAAATGGCTATTTTCCCATTATTCATCAGAAGAAAATAACTCGTTTAAAGGGAAACTCGGATAACCGAAACTTAACTTTACTTAAAAAAAAAAAAAAAAAATTAGTCGACAATAATTTTTAAATAGCGTCCCGGTTCGTGGATTTTTCCATTTCGAACCCTGCAACAAATACTGTGAATATCAAGTTTGTTGCATCTTATGAAAACAAATCACTCTGATTAAGACAAGTAAAATCACTCAGATTGCATAGGAATTTTCTTTTAAAATTCGTAATAAAAAGAAAGGTTAGTTTCTTTGTGCGACCATTGATATTGCATTGAACTGCAACATTAATTTGATCAGTGAAATTATATGAGGGCATGAATTTCGAATCTAGCCTTTTTTGCACTCGGGGCAAACATGGATTTTGGCGCACCCCCCTCCCCTCTTCCACATAGTATATTTACAAAGAGAATTTTACTAATTTTATAATAGACGACTTATTTTAAAATTTAAAATATGTAATACTGAACTACGTAATCTATAGTGGCGGATCCAAGGGGAAGGTCCCCCTGAACATCAACAAAAATATTCTAAAGATCATTTTTAAAATGACATATTTAGTAGAGTCCCGCCAAACCGAGTTTCCGCTTTCACAGAGTTATTTTCTTCTGATGCACTGATGGCTTCCATTATTATGAAACAGCTATTATAAATGAAGTGCTATTTCCCCATTCGGACCAGAAAATCAGAGTTCTAACTTTTTACGGCTGCTCTTTCATCTTCACCTAACACTTCATTTATAATGGTTGTTTCATAATAATGGAAGCCATCAGGAGAAAATGATCCTTTCCAAAGGTATAATCCTTCATTTGGCGCCCGGGGCGCATGCCCCCTCTGCCCCCCCCCCCTTTAGTTTCGGCCCTGCAAAATCAAAACTCGCCTTATCCAGAAAGTGAAATTTTGGGGGGAATCGCGAAAAACCTCTGACTACATTGGTTTTCATTGTGAACCAAGATTTTACAATGGTTGCAGAAATGCAGGGTAAAACTAGTTTTTTTATTTTCTTTCAAGATTGTTTTGTTTTTATCGGTGTAGGTTTACCAGTAGAGTAGATTAACAGATTTATAGACCTTTTTTTTTTAAATTTTTGATAAGGCAAGTTTTGAAACTCTCATCCTCATATGTGCTGTCTGTTGCATTCTTAATTATAAAATGTTCAGTTGTTTGGGTGTGATTATTGGTGATTTCCACCACAATTTTTGTGGCGTCATATTTCACAGAATCATTCCACAAAGATTCGACTAATATTTCTGTTTTGGTCGCACAATGTAAGCCCTACCCCACCCAACCAATTTTTTTCTTTTTTTGTATGTAAAAACTATGGATATATAAAAAAATTCAAAGCCCATATGCAAAAAAATGTCTATCTTAAAAATGTTTAATTACGGGGAGTTGAAAACTGCAATTTTACAAAATTCGAAGGTGTATCTTTCATATTTTTTGAACTAATGGATTTACAAAAATTAAATATCTGAAATCTGCACTTTTTTTTTTTTTTTTTGCCCTATTAGATCATGTAATTTTAGTGGATTTATTTATCTATATTAAAAGAGAAAAAAAAACTTTTTAAAATTACTTTAAATATACGAGTACTAAACATTATGCAGAATGCCACTTTTTGAAAAGTTATATCATGAAGAGGCAGAGATGACAGTATGCATTTTTAAATGTGTTATTACTACCTCCAAATATATAATAATAATAAATCAGCAGGTTTTTGTGTTATTTCTTTTCCCTCTTGAATTATAACAATTTAAATATTGTGTTAGGCGTAATTTACTTATTTTTAAGAAATTTTCCTTTAAAATATATTATTTGTACACAGCACGCCCCCCCCCCCTTTTTTTATATCATTAATAGCTTAGTTCTATTCAAAATTTTTCATTGTACACTTTCTTTATTTTTAAGAGTTCAGTTTAAAGTCAGTTGTGTTTTCTAAAAATAAATAAATAAAAGTAATTTAATAAATTAAGCCCCCTTTCTTTTTATTAATTTCTCGTACTTAAATTATGTTACAACATGTAAATGTTGTTATTCAAAAACATTCCTCTATTTTTCTGTAAATAAAACCTTTTCTTTTGGGATACTCTCTCAGAAAAAAAAAAAAAAAAAACCTCCTTATCTTGAAAATAGTTTCAGGGGGTGGGCTACACACCACACACTTCCTTCGGTACGCAGCTTTACCCGATGAGTTAGGAAATCGTTTTGGAATTTGAAGACAGCAGCCGATATCGCTCTCCGTGGAAGTAGCTGGAATTATGTTTTTTAAACTCTAAACAAGCATGCATCCTCCGTGATATATTTCTAGGGTGAATTGAAGCTTAGCAGAAAAGGGAGCGGGACGCTAGCGTCTTGCTTCGCATGCCCACGATTTATCTTGGATCTCTATTTCACAGAATCTGATATCAGGGCATTTTTAACTCGTCCGATGCTCGGTCAGCAGCCAGGTATAACCAGCTCACCAGCACAGTCGAAAGATGCACCTTCTAAAGCCGCGCTCGCTTACCATTCTTTTTTTTAAAAAAAAACGAAAAGCACTTACAGTTCAATTCATACTCTTTAGTCGCATTGATCGACCTTCTCTCCCTTCGGTCTCAAAGCGAAATCTCCTTTTTTTTTTTTGTTTCAGGCCTCGACAAAAGGGGGGGGGGGGGTTCTCGGGCCCCTTTGGCCCCTCAAAATTTTATGTTGTTTCACATCTTACTGCACTCAGGACACATCTAGAAAAAAAAACGCTACTTGACCAACAGACCACGAGCTCGCTTCTCGAGTCCCCTCAATCTTCCCGCGTTACTTCCCAGGAAGCAATAAAGGGTGGGGGGCGAAAACTGTTTTCATTGGTCAATTTCCCTACCTAATGCCAAGAACATCTCGTTGCTATGTCCCTCTAACCACGAGGAGATCACGTGAACTCAAATCTCAGAAGCCCAGGCAATACTTGCACCTGCTTAAAAAATTGTTTTTCGTAAACAAAGTCATAAAAATGCATTGTAAAAGGGGCTGGTATGCTATGAGAAAAGTATCATTCCCACACAATAATCCTGTGTTTAAAATGTAAACGTGTGTGGTCCCAATTATTTCTGAACACAGCTGACCATCTGCCCCACGTTTGCTAGTAAAAGAGAGAAAAGGGGGATTTATTTTATTTTTTTTTTTTTGTGAGAGAGTATCCCAAAAGAAAAGGTTTTATTTACAGAAAAATAGAGGAATGTTTTTGAATAACAACATTTACATGTTGTAACATAATTTAAGTACGAGAAATTAATAAAAAGAAAGGGGGCTTAATTTATTAAATTACTTTTATTTATTTTTAGAGAACACAACTCACTTAAAACTGAACTCTTAAAAATAAAGAAAGTGTACAATGAAAATTTTTGAATAGAACTAAGCTATTAATGATATAAAAAAAAGAGGGGGGGGGGGCGCATGCTGTGTACAAATAATATATTTTAAAGGAAAATTTCTTAAAAATAAGTAAATTACGCCTAACAAGATTCCCCGTCGGTTGAAAAAAAATCATTTTTTTTGAATGAAATACAAAAAAAATTTATTTTTTGAATGTCAAAGAAACACAAGGCCAAAAATTTCAAAACGAAAAAAAAAAAAAAAAAAAAAACCCAGTACATGTCCCAATGAGTCACTTACTTAATCTTGGTGAATCCACTCAAGGATCTTTGACCATCAAAACAAACTAAACTTCAGCCCGAAAGACAGATCAGAGTCCCGTTGTACATTCGCCACTACTGCAACACACTCCGGAAATGTGAAATAGTAGTTTGACTACAGCAAACTTCCCAAAAGGTCCAAAATTGTAAATGTTAGAAACAAAAACGGAGATACCTATACTATGTATAAAAATTATCTACTTTTTCACACACAATTCACAGACGAAAATCACCATGACTCCAATTTATTTCTGGACAATGGCGAGCAAAGTTACTATGGGATCGCCGACTTGAGAACTACCACTAGAGCTCACTCTAGTTACACCGTACCCGAACTCCACTCTAATAACACTAACCAAATATCCCCAACTTTGTATAGCAATATACTTACTACCTATTCCGGGGGGATTAATTTTTACTTATAGCCTGCCAGATATGGACACAAAATATATATATGCACAGTTATATAAACAAAACATAAAATCAATACACTAGTGCACAGCTGGACAATAGAATACACATAATCAGAGACAAAAAAAAATTAACATTAGGTATATATTGTTGACAAAAACATATACTCGGAAAAATGTGGATTAGAGTTCTTCAGACTGGTGAAAAATTGTTCGTTTGAATTTTAGAAACACATAAGATCTTTCTGAGTTTTACAACTGCACTTACAGGGTCACTGTACATTTGGTAAGTGTATGCCGCAATGTGTGTTGAAGATAAGAACACGTAAAAATTATATACCAATTTTGGTTATCAAAATTTTGTTAAAATATCAACAAACAGTAAACAGTTGGATACACCAACTGTGATGGTGAATAATTACACCCAAAATCGAAAAAGGGGAGGCAGAAAACAACAAAAAAAAATTTAAAAAGCAGGTATACAGATTTAAAATGAGATAATGTAAATACACACTAAACATTTTAATACTTACATTTAGATAAACAAACCTCAGTTCCAACCTACATACTAGAAAATTTTGAACTAAAACCCCTTTAATTCAAAACAAGAAAAATGTTTGAAAAACATACACCTGAGTTGTAAACAAATAGTATACTTCTATACTTATACACTAACTCACACCTCAGATACACTAATCTGTGTAATTTCAAACAGTATTTAAAAGTGTGTTTTCCCTAAAGAATAACAATTCTAGTACCTACCCTAGAAAACCAAGTAAAATTACACACTAATATACAAAATTTTATACATGAGTACTTTATTACGTATATTAAATAAAATATACCTATCCTTGCTAAACCATTACCTTAAAAACAATGCATATACATAAAACACAAAGCGAAGAAAAATGTGATGCATGCATAATTCCATTAAAAATGTACAGAAAATTTTCAAAGTTCAGAAAATACAGCTAAAACTTCGGAAAAATGCATAATAAATTAAACAATGTATGTGCGGAGTACGTTTTAATATTAAAATAACTTAAATACATACTAGAAATAATAATAACTAAGTTAGAAAACGTCTAGTATATTGACAACAAACTTCCGTTACCCGGATACAAAATCAAAACAAACAAGTTTAAAGTTCCTAAAAAAAGTAAATTACGTACTAAAATGCACAAAATAACATTAAAAGAATGCTAAACATTTATATATACAAAAAAAAAAATATTAAAATAAAAACTATTCTAGGCAAAGATTAGTGCTTAAAAAGTTGCTACACTTTATAATTTGGCCTCGAATTTGGCTTATCTCTCCTTTCACGGAATCCATATTGACTGGTCGGGACAGCATTCGATTTAGTTGGTATCGATTGTAAGTGACTTACATTCGAAGTACGCGATGCATCCGCATTACAATCCGACGTAACTTGATTAGGGGCTGTGCATATATAACGTTATCGCTTTTTTGGCAATTTTGAACACCCTCCCCCCCTTACGATATCATACGTTATCATCTCTCGAAACCCCCCCCCCCCCGTAATGATATCGTTATCAATGTCTAAAAATTCTTTTATTTTTTTCTTTTGCTTAAGTGATACACAAATATAGTTACATTTATTTTTCGCATACTTCATTGATTCATATGAAGAGAACTCAATATCACTTTATATATGAAAAAACTTTTTATCAAATAACACTTAAAAGAAATATTTGCTATTTAAAAGTATTTTATAATAGCTTTTTGTTACATAATACATTCAACAATAATAATGCTTTCTTGCACTTGACCTTGCACGGGGTGTGGGGGGGGGGGGGGGGGGGAGACAGAGCTTCTTATCACCAAAACAGGTGGACAACATTCTTTCTCTTATACTAATTTTAATAATAACTTTGTACTTTCATAAAAATAGATAGCAGACTAAAAAAAGATAACATTCTATTTTGATGTAAAGGCTAAGTTATAAATAAAAAGAGAAAATTTTGGTTGGATCAAAAATGATAACGATATCAAAAGACGAACCCCCCCCCCCTCCCCCTAGAGATATCTAACGATATCATTTGCCAGACTCCCCCTCCCCCCTAAAATGATAACGTTATATATGCACAGCCCCTTAGCTGAATTCCCTCCCGGTGCTGGATCTGAGAGCTGAACGTCGCCTGAATTTTCCTCATGCGTATCGCTGGAAACTGGGGGGGGAAGAATGATGAGCCATACTTTCGCTATCTGCTTCTGCTGAACTTAGGGGCGATTGCTCTGCGCTGTCTGCTGTATCTGGTGCGCTCCGTGGGGTAGGGCTGGGCAATGTCTGGAATTATATATCGTGATAAATCGGCATCTTTATATACCATGATATTTCGATATATCGATATTATGACATATGTACAAAGTAATAAAATATCAAGTAACGTATAAAACTGAACAAAATAATAAAATATAGTCGGAAATAGTCGGTATATTAATGTAGTCGGGAAAAAAGTTTTTTTTTTGCGTGCTCAAGAAATCAGGGACAGAGCAATGAAAATGAGCCTCGCCCGCTTGCTGATTTTCAGAAAATAATTCGGAAAATTCAAAAATTTTTGTAAATCTGCTAATTGTAAAATTCCTACCTTGGACTATCCTCATCTAAATTTCCAGACTTGTATGTGCGGTAGATTTCGCACACACAGGTAGAGTGAAAGTTTCTTTTATTAGTATAAATTACAACATTTAATAAATAAATGCACTTATTCCAATGAAATTATAATATAAGCTGTTTAAAATTACTGTTAAAGTAAAATTTATTATTTCCCGGGATACATGTAAAAAGAACGATATATCCGAATGCGCAATCTAAAGAGGCGAGAAATGTGTGGCTGCTGTATTAATGTAATATATGCTGCCACGGGCACTGGCTAAGACGTGTGCGGGAGGGCCACTGCATCGCCGTGCATTCTGAAATTTAGTAAATCTTCTTTATGTTTGAAAAAGTAAAATTTAATCTTCTTAGCAGAAAATGTAGAAAATTAAGGGTTAAAAGAAAAAAAGTACTAAAATTTCGTTGAAAGAGGGAGGAAAAAAAAATGTAATAATCCGGCTATAATCACTTCTTAAATTTTTTATATAATTCTTAAATTCCTACATTGCTTTTTGGCTGGTATGTTTAAACATTGTCTAACATGGTGGTGTCTCCTACAGAAAATTCTTATTTTATTTAATTTTTATATTCTTCATTAAAAAAAAAAAAAAAAAACGCAAAGCTCTGCCTACACTGCGGCCCACAATCAAATGCCTTTCAAAATTTACCTTATCCTTCTTTTCGTTCTTCCGATTCCGAAGTCCATGTACGCTGTATATATGAAGCGTTATAAATATTTTTTTACAACAGCGGATTGGGATTTTAATGAGTCACTGTCCCTTCCAAATACTGGATATGCAACACACTATCTTCCGCACCGGAGAAAGACAGAAAGAGTGAGGGGGGGGGGGGGCGAAGAGAGAGAGAGAGAAACATACCAAGAACAAGTGCCATATCGCACGTCGTGCAGCAAACAATCATAATCGAGCTTCCACTTTTGTTAAATCCAATCCCTTCGCTTAAAAATAGTTCCACGGTTGTTACTCTTTTGTAAAACAGCAACAAAAACCTTTTTTTCCCCCTGACTTTTATTCTAATTATATTTTAAGCTCAGTACTAACAATCCGCAAATACAATAATTCCATTTTGGGCTTGTGACAGGGTGCAATTATTATTGTGAAAATTATCTTGTGTGTATTTTTACCTGAACCGAAATATTTAACATGAATCCGAAGCGAAATGAAAGAAAATTAATGCCACATTTTCATGTGACTATACGGTAAAATAGACTACAGTCACGCCTCTCGTTTCGAATGTTAAAAGGAAAATATTTGATTAAAAAAATTTTTGAATTAAAAACATACATCTTTTCCTAACCTTTAAGACTCCATTTCTTATACTTGTGATAGCAGGGAAGTTGGATAAGAATCTATTGCGTTTCGACCAATGTCCGCTTAACGAAAAAAAAAAAAAAAAAAAAAAACTATAACCTTCCTCCCCCACCCCCCAAACACAGAAAAAATTGCGTCTCTCCTTTTATTGCCAGCACGCAAACTTTAACTGCTTAATTTTTCTGCCATGTTTGTTATTTTGAATTCTGGTGACATTTAAATAAATAAACAAACATCTAATTGTTCTCTCCACTCTCTAAAAATAAATGATGCCAGAGGCAGTAAAATACTAACTACTCACATATATCAAACGACTGTCGATTTTTAAAAGAAACCGTCAGGAGAAAAAAAAAACGCGCTTCACAGAAGTGAAAATATCTGCATTAAAAAGGACCCTAGAATAGACATTAATAAATATTACTATGGAAGTATTATTTCATTTATTCAATTAAATCGTCTGTTGCAAATAAAATATAATATTTCATTTCTTTGTCGCCCTGATTATTCGCACATTGTTCAAAAACAAAGAGCAAATATTCAACACGGCTGAACTCTAAATACCAGAACGAAATTAAAATCATGGTATCTGATCTATAGCATTTTGAGCTTTACACTGTAAAACATACTGTACAAACAATACGATACTGTACGATACTGTAAAAACAACATAAATATCCGCTGACGACAGTTGCATGCGAAAACCAGATGTATGATATTTATCAACCGTCATATAAACATCCAAACGATCACTTTTTCCCCTTTTCAAAAACCGTTTAGGCTGTGGGAAATCATACCGTTAATACCATGATAATATCGGCAACTGCGGATTCGGTATTTAATAAAACGATTGAAGCTAGGAGAATCTTGAGGAGTCATCATGGTTTAGGCTGTGGGAAATCATACCGTTAATACCATGATAATATCGGCAACCGAGGATTCGGTATTTAATAAAATGATTGAAGCTGGGAGAATCTTGAGGAGTCATCATGGTTTAGGATGAGTACTCGAAGTTAAAGAAGCGCCGATTGCAGTTTAATGAAAAGGTATGATAATCGTGGTTTACATCACGATTATGATAATCGTGGTTTGCATCACGGTTATGATAATCGCGATTTGCATCACGATTATGATAATCGTGATGTACCGTTATGTAGGATTTTTGATATCGTTATCACGATTTATATTTTATATCGATTTTATCGGTTTTATCGATATATCGCCCAGCCCTACCGTGGGGTCGAAAAAACTGGGACGAAGTTACGTCCGCGCCTGCGTTTCCGTGGTGCGAGAAAATCGAAGTTGCTTGTCGAAGGGACGTCCGTTACAATCGGACTGGACTCAATCGATATAGAATCGACATCTTGCTGTTGTTGTTTTGGTACAAAAATGGGATTTCTGCTTTTAAACTCCGTTAGTCTGTCAACATGTACCACTTGCGTTTTAGATAAGTTAGATTGAAGAGCAATTTTAAAATTTACTTCACTTAATTTTTCAGTTATAGTGTAAGGACCATTATTAAATTTAGAGAACTTTTTTGACTGACCTGGCTTTACGGAAGGTGTAAATAACCAGACAGAATCCCCTACTTTGAAATTTTTACACACTGCAGTTTTTTCACGATACTTCTCTTGTTTTTCTGAAACTTTAACAAGACTGCTGTGTACTTCCGTGTATACTTTTCTCAATGCAGGAAATAAGAGTTCACAATATGAAGGAGTATCATTGTAATTTAAAGTTGTAGGGGTAGAAAAAATTTTATACGGAAGGTTAAGATTTCTTCCAAACATTACTGCAGCGGGGGTTAAGTTTGTGGATGAGTGTACTGCTGTGCGGAGGGCTAAAAGAGCAAATTTGAGTTTTGTATCCAGTCTGTTTGATTTTGGTTGACGATATGACATAGGGCATTTTTCAATGTCTGATTTTGTCGCTCCACTTGTGCATTCCCGCTTGGATGAAACGGGGTTGTCTGAATGTGTTTGGTGCCAAAATTCTTATAGACTTTCTCTATAGCTTCTGATATTAAATTTTTTCCTTTGTCAGTTGTGATATATGAAGGTGCTCCATATCTTGACACGAAGTCAGCAAGGGTATCAGCTATCATATCTGAAGTGATATCGGATACTGCGTATGCTTCAGGCCATTTTGAAAACGCATCAATATATGCAACAATAAATTTATTACCCGAAAAAGTCTGGGGCAAGGGACCCAAGATGTCCAAATTTACCTCTGAGAGTGGGAATTCAGGGGTAGGCATTCTTTGCAATGGGGCGAGATGTTTTGCCTTGTGTGCACGTCTCTGTTGGCAACTAATGCAGGATTCTACTAGATGTTTGACATCAGCGGACATGCCTGGCCAGTAAAAATTTTCGCGAATGCGATCAATGGTTTTCTGGAAGGCTTGATGACAAGCAGCTAGAGAATCGTGAGTTAGTGCAAACACCTGGGGGATAAGTTCTCTTGGTACCACAAGTTTGGGCAATTTATTCAGCACAAGAGAATCTCTAGTGTCCTCGCCCACTAAAAGATCATCTTGGAAGAAAAATCGCATATACTTGGGTGCAATTTCCACCCCTTGTTCTAATTTTTGAGCAATCTGTATACAGTTTTTATCTGATTTTTGCAATTCCCTGATTTTCTCTAATAAATCAGATTGTGGCATAAACATATTTCCTTTTTCCACTTGAATACAAAAATTGCAGCTGGCCACATTTTCAGAAAAATCATTCTCATTTACATACCTTGATAAGAAATCAGCTACACTGTTACAACGACCTTTGATAAATTTAATCGTAAAGGTAAAATCTGCAAGAGTGCAAACCCATTTCGCAATTCGGGATGTTGGGTCTTGAATTTTGAGCATATACGTAAGTGGGGCATGATCTGTATAAATAAAGAAGTGTGTGTTAGCTAAGTAACACTTAAAATGTGAAGTAGCCCATACCAGAGCCAGTAATTCACGCTCCGTGGTCGAATACCTCGTCTCGGGTCTTTTAATTTTCTACTGGCAAAGGCGACAGGATGTAAACAGTTGTTATCATCAAATTGCGACAATACTGCTCCAAGAGCTGAGCCACTAGCGTCCGTATATAAATGAAATTCCTTATTAAAATCAGGGAGGTTTAAACAAGGTTTAGATATCAAAGCATTTTTTAAATCTTCAAATTCTGCCTCCGCTTCCTGATTCCAAACAAAACGACCATTATCTTTAGTTAGTAAAATTAAATTTTTGGCTCTTTTTGAAAAATCGGGAATGAATCTCCTATAAAATGATATTGTACCAATAAAGGATCTAACTGCCTTACGAGTTTTAGGTGGTTGGAAATCTTTAATTATTTCAATATTTTTATTGATTGATGCAACTTTACTTTTTTTAATCTCAAAACCAAGATATTGAATTGTATCAGATAAGAAAAAACATTTACTAGGTTTTAACTTTAACTTATGTTGGCGAAGTCTACTAAACACTAAATTTAATTTTTCAAGGTGGGACTCTACATCTTTCGAAGCAATCACAATATCGTCGATATAAACTAGGATACCTAAATTTCCCAAGTCACCAAAAATAGCATTCATTAATCTTTGAAAAGAATTGCCAGATGTCGATAATCCGAAGCAATTTCTGGCCCACTCAAAGAGTCCTTTATGGGTGATTATTGCTGTTTTGTGTCTATCCTCAGGACGCACAACTTGCTGGAAAAAACCACTCGTTAAATCAAGGATTGAAAAAAAATTTCACCCAGAAAGTGCATCAACCGAATCTGTTATATTCGGGATGGGATAAGCATCCTTAACTAAGTTTTTATTAAGGGCTCTGAAATCGACCGCCAACCTATAAGAACCATCCGCTTTCTTAACTAAAAGTACAGGGGAGGCGAATTCAGACATAGAGGGGGCTATAATTTCAGCTTTTAAGGGTGTATTCGAAAAAATATTTTTCCACCCTCAACAGCTCGAAATTTTCTGAGACATTTTCGGACTCATTTTTAAAAGTAAAAACATGAAACTTGCTGGGGTGATTTCTGAAGACATGTTTAACATGCCGTGTGATTTCATTTTCAGCTCAATTAATTAGAATTGGATTTTTAAACAATTATTTTCTCAGTATGACCATTTTTTTCATTCCCAGATCACCCGCTTCGGAAAATTCGGTTCAAAAGTCAACTTTGACAGCGTTTTTTACAGTATTTTTTGCATTTATCAAAAAAATTAAGAAGCACGGCACATTATATAGTTTCTAAATAAGAGAATTTCCCAGTTTGATGCGTTTGAGAGCAAAACTGAATTTTAAAATGAATCAGAAAATAAGCAGTTTGGATCGGAATACACCCTTAAAAGGATATCAAGTTGACTTTCTAACTCTTCTCTTAGCTTATGGGGGACTCTATATGCTTTACATTTTACTGGTTTATCTGAGGTTAAATTAATTACATGGGGATAGTGTCACAGCCTGGTAAGTCTAAAGCTGAAGCTGCAAACACATCTTTATTCTTATCTAAAAATTCTTGCATCTTGAGTTTGAGGGGGGGTTCTAAATGATCAAGATTGATATCTGTGCTCCATGTCAGGTCAGCATGGTCAAAATCATCACCTGGGGCGGGCGTATTTACATTAAAAGCAAAATTACATTTATCATAGTCACAATCAGAATCATCGATACACTTTCGAACTTTGGCAACCCTCATTCTCTTTTTAAAAGTTACACTATCATCCGAAAAATTTGCAAAAGATATGTACAGCCCATGTTCCTGAGAACAGACACTTCTATACGATAATACACCATTACAGAATTTCTGTACCAGAGGTTCCAAAATCACATTATCTTTACTTTGAATAAAATTATCTCTTGAACATTTAACTTTTGCTATAACTTTAGAATGGGGAGGTATAGTTATTACACTGGTGAGTACCGCAAAACTAATCTCATGATTTTTTGAATTTTCGTCCTCATTACATGTATCATTACTTGTTTCACTCAAATGTGCAACTTCACTATTAGTTACATTGACCTGGCAAACAGGATAAACACTTTGAATTTCCTTATTTTTACTTTCTTCCTCCTCCTCATTTATTATATCTGAGCTTACATTAGTATTTACATTATGAATATTTACATTAACACTTATCTCATTTTCATTCGAATTGTTGCAACCTGTATTACTATTTACATCATTACTGTTACTAATACTACTTATACACCCTACATACAGTTTATTATTATTTACATTATCCCCTACATTAAAAACCTCATTCATATTTAGGGAATTTTCTACATTTGAGTTTATCTCTGAGAGATCCTGAACAACAGAGCATTCATCTTTATTTACATTGCTTTGAAAATTATCACCAATTACAGTTTTACTCATTTCATTAATGTTTTTCTCCCTAACTTGTACTTTCCTATCTTCCTTATCTGCTCTTAATTCTAGTTCATCTTTATGATTATACTCCATGTTGTTCAGAGTTTCCCCAGAAGCTTTATGTTTAAAAAAATTCTCCTTTGGGAAATTTGTTTGACATGCTACAGATTCAGTTTTGTAAAAATTGACATTGTTTACTTTACTATATTCACATTTGCTGTCAACCAGTGGGGAAGGGAGGGAGTTTTGCACACTATTTTTACACAAAGTCTGCTCGTTTACATTCAAGATAATGGATTTTTGTTGACAATTAATAATGGCACTATATTTACTTAAAAAGGGCATACCCAAAATGGCAACAAATTCATTAGCTAATTTCCCTGGTACCACGAAAAATTTTGCCTGACAGTTTACATCATTGAACTTAAAGTTTAAATCTATTTTTTCTGTAAGTGGAACCTTTTCACCTGTTACTGTTAAAATCAGGGTATTGCATGGAGTGGTATTTGCAAATAGAATAAGATTAAGGCCTTGCCTGGATATCAGATTAATTCCTGAGCCAGTATCACATAACACATTTAAAAAAATATCATTATTTATAAAAATTTTCATTGTACGCAAGTTGTAAACAGACGGGGAAAAACATTATATACAGAGGGAGGAATGTCGTTAGGCCTATCATGAGTCAGTCCGACTGATTCTGACTCAGCCCCTACTCGTTTAAACCTTTATTTTCCTGAGTTACATTATTTTGGCCCGTTTCCTGTTGTGGGACATTGTTGTCGCCACCTCTACCTCTTGTATATTGCCATCTACCTCTATAATTATTCCCTCTTTGAGAGTTATCATACCCTCTACCTCTTTGAGGCTGTTGGTACCCAGACATACCCCTACGACCCTGATAACTCCTATTGTTACCTCTCCAAAACTGGTTTCTGGGGTTTTGGGAGCACTCTCGAGCAAAATGGTTGAGACCCCCACACGTATAGCAAGAAAAATTTGAAAAATTTGTTTGTTCTGGGTTCCATACCCTTCTGTCATTATCTGTTTTCTCCACTAAACTATCAATTTTCGCAGTTAACAATTGTAATTGTTGTTTTAGCTCCTCAATTTCCTGCTTCTGATTGATTACATTTGGTTTTTTAGCTTGAGTAGCCGCGCAAGCTATATTGATAGGCTGCGGTTGAGTTGCCTGTGCCAAATCGTGGGAGTATAAGGGGTTAACACTCCTACAAGCTTTTTCCTCTAATCGGGCATAAGCTAAAATTTCAGCAGGTGTTTTTGGGTCTTTTGAAATTACCCCCTTCCTGATTTCTGGCAATAAATTTCCCAGCAGCATGGAGTGTAGCATTGCATCTCTACTTTGCTGCGCTATTGTTGATGATACCCCATCCATAACAAGAGCCCTTAGGGAAAGATCAGAAGCCCTGTCAAAAAATTCTTGAACAGACATAGCAGGTGTTTGCTTAAAATTTAAAAATTTAGCTAAAGCTACATCTGGGGTTTCCTGATGAATGTACCTCTCTTTAATAATTTTAACCAGTTCTGCACTATCCTTACCCTTATGCAGTTTCAATAGTTTAGCAGCTGTTCCCGAAACTCTGCTTAATAAAGCAAACTTTTTCTCCCCCTCATCCCATCCGAAAAAATCTGCTAATTCCTCCCACTTTTCAAGAAAGTAAGAACATGAAACTGTTGATTCACCATTAAAAGGGGGGATGCTTGAAAGGTTGTCGACTAAGGCCGTTTTCTTTTGTACAAGTGCAAGTTCTTTTGTAGCTTCATCTGCTATAATTAAATCTTTATATATAATCTTAATGTTAGACAGAAATAAAAGTTAATCTGTAAACTAAAATTACGTCCCTATGCAGATTTAAGAATTATACCCGATATACAAGGGCACATTACAATTAAAACACTTACACAACAATAAAATTATGCAAAATATGACAGAAAAATTAGTATTTGAGAAAAGAAAAACTTCTTAGGAGGGGGGGGGGGTGCATATACTTAGAAACCTCACACCTTGGAGCATACACTTATACATATATATTATAATACACAACATATGAAAAAACACACACATATATATATATATATATATATATACCTACTGTCCAGCTTGCCCCTAAATTTTTTTGTAAATGAATGACTGAATTATCACTCGCCTGAACTCTGTATACAATGTGTATACTAACTGAATGGCAATTACCAATAAAAATGAATCACACCCGCACAAGAAAAAAGGACAATTCTGAAATTTTGCAAGAGGAAAACATTGAAAATTTGTAAAGTATAGAGTTCTAAATTCAGTCAAACAGTTAATTCCCAACCAAATACTGTAATATATAAAATCACACATAAATTCAATACAATAACCAGGCCTTTAATAACTCGGCACCATTCTTGTTATGGGTTTTTTTCTGAGCAGTTAAATTTCCACCTAGATTGAATCCTGTATATAAAATCATAACAATAACTTCTAGCTGAATTACTAAAATTACTGAAAAGGAAAACTGTAACCCTAAAATATCAATGCCACACTTAAGGAATTTTAAAACTACAACAAAATACTAAAGCAATACAGGGTTCTCAATTTATCTGCTCAGATCAACCCCAACAATTGTCATAGAGTCAGAATATTCATGCATGACCAGAGAAAATTCACTTAAAATAGATGAGTATAATTAATTTAATGAAATTTAAACATACCGCAAGGCAAATTACTTAAAGGAATGTGAATGAACTGAAAAGGTAGATTAATTTGAGAATTTTGAATAAGTTAATAGTCAAGAGCTGAAATATGCAAACAAGCTTCAAAGTCATACATAAAAAGAATCTAATTCTATGGGCTGTGATCGTAATGTGGCTAAATTCATTAAATTGTAAAGGTGTGTAAAATTGAAAATTTTAGTTAACTTATGCTGTTTACCTTCATTACAATAAAAAAAAACTAGAAGAAACACTGTTCATATTCTCTGTATTCTTCAATTTATTAATGATTTCTTTTAAATCTTTATTTTTAAATTAATATATGATTCTAGTATGATTAATTTTACAGAAACAGACCATTTCTACTTCTTCTTGGGTTAATTTGAACTGAACCATTTATTCTCATTATTTCTGTCTTTAAAGTATATTTACTTATTTAAATCTAGTGAAGTTACTTTATTGAGGAATAGTTTTAGCAATGCAAAAATAGATACAAGTCAAGAGAATAGGATTAAAATTAATTTAATTCTTCATAGGGAGTTTTAACTCTTATACATACAAGTGTTTCAAAACTTATTTCTCAAGCTATCCCAAGTAACAAATGATATTGTAAATATTCTAATATTAATAGGAAAGACTTTATCATGTTGACATTTTCTGGTTTCTATTATACAGATTGTAAAATTAAAACAAAGATAATCAATCATTACGTTATAATGGAACAACAACAAAAAAAAAAACTTAACATACCCAATGTAATCCATAGTAGGTTTCAGAGATTGTACACCACAAGTTATTATTATTTTTTTTTTTACAATTACCTTTTTTTTTGTTTGGAGTTGGTTATCTAGTACTGTTCACTCATAGTTATCTTAAACACAATTTTTTAGATGATTTTTATTTGACGACCATATCTTCAGCAGGTTTTTGTGTTATTTCTTTTCCCTCTTCAATTATAACAATTTAAATATTGCTTTCGAAAATTTGACAAGGAAGGATCTCTGTCAGAGCTTAATTTGCGCCGGATCTCGGCTCCGGTACATCTCTGTTTTTAGTAAGTATTCAAATATTGGTCAGAATTCACCGGAGCTCATAAAATACAGGGCTCCGGAGCCAAGTGCAATAGCGCTTCCGAAACACCGAAGCCTAAATTACTTTTTCCTTTCCTTCCCATCTCCAAGCTTTTGCATTCTTTTTTACCAAAACACTTATAGGTGACGTAATGTATCGCACACGTAGAAGATGGAGATAAAACGGACTCAATTTTTATATGAGTTTTTGGGATTGGACTGACTTGAGCTCAATATATATTACAATTAAAATTTTATTTATTCATGTATAGAAAAAAAAACCCCTTTTCCTCCTTTAAAATTACTTATACTCTTATTTCAAATCATTTTAATGCTGTTTTGATCAAAATGAAGGTGAGAGAGAAATCTTGTTTTTCTATTTCAAATTTATGTCTGCGACGACGTGTTGATATGGCGACTCAAGAGACTGAACAACGAATTTGCTATCAGTTCGATTTTCTTTTGTGACAGTAGGATAATTTTTTAATGGAGGTTTTCTTTCTTTCTTTCTTTCTTTTTTTTTAATTTAGATATCTAACCTGAAAAGAATATTTTCTATTTTAGCCAACGAGCATCTGCTTCAGATTTCGTTTGTTTGAGGTTTTTTGTCTTCTATTGCGTACGAGTATAAAAATCACATTAGTAATTTTTCTATTTATTTTGTATCATGAACGGTATCCATGCCAAGGCTCTGCTCTGCACATTTACAAAGTCACTTTCATTTGTAAGTAGATATAATTGCCATGTTATTGTTATTCTAACAGAAAGTAATCGAACAGTGTTTCCCCTTTTTCTATGAAAGCATCGTTTCTTTCGATAACTGTGTCAAATTTTTAATTTAATCCGATTTTCAGGGACTTTCCGCAAAAGATTGTTATGCGGAAGAATCGATTATAGTTTAAGATATGCACATTTTATAGGAAATTGTAAAACATTATTCCATTCTTCACCCTATAAATATTAATTTCTGTAAATTTCATTCATTTTTTCTTAAAAATGCATAGCTGCGAACTATCCTTTTTTTGTATGTTAACACTATTTCCTATTCATAATCCTTACCATAATTAATCGCACAATTCTGCAATTAATTAACTTTAAAATTAGGTAAAGACTGCTATTCAGAAGGAGTGATAACTAAAAAGTAGAATAGTTGACAGCTAAGTATATATGCCGATAAAGATATTTAAAATTTGTATTTTGCTAAAGAAAAAAATTGCTTTAAATTTTGCAAATAATGTACGAAATATAAATATGCAGATTGGAGTGACAGGGAACGGTACGGTTGTTGTACGGGTACTGCAGAATATTAAGGCTCCGGTATTTTTTTTTTTGTTAAAAATTAAGCCCTGATCTCTATATGAACTAATATATGAGGCGTTCAGAAGCAATCCCACTAACTCCATTTTAAGTGGCGTTCTTTTAAACAAAGGAACATTGAAAATTTTCTATATATTTATGCAGTGATAAAAGGTTACCCTTGATTAAAATAAAATTAATGAGTTCAATCAAAATATCCCGAGAAAAAATATATATAGATACAATATTTTTATAGTTACAATAATTTTAACTGTTTATACTGAACATTTTCATTTGATGGAGTTAATCGATTTGTGTACTGAACGGATCATAAATAGTTTCAAAACTCGCCTTATCCAAAATTAAAAAAAAATCGATTCTACTGGTGCTGCATCGAAAAAGCAAAAATCACTACAATCTGGGAAAAAAAAAAAAAAAAAAAAAAAACCGTTTTATCCTGTAAATAATATATGTATTATGAGGAAATCAGCATAGACGTTGCTATTTATTAGTTTGTTTAAAAAAAATATTCAGCTATTAAGAAATGAAGTCAAAATGTAAAAAAAAAAAAAAAAATAAATAAATAAACAGTTTAATTTTTATGAGGAAAAGAATAGAAGTCCACATATGTGGATACGATACCCAACTAGCGAAGAGGTTATAATAATCCAAGTTGCATTAAAATTGTATTAATAATTTATTAATGAGATTTAGCTGTTGTACATTTACAGCAAATAGTTTATTTCATATTTTATTATTTTACTAAAACACATAAAAAAAGTTGATCCACTTACTATGTTGTAGTGGCCGTTTTATAAGTTTCATTTGAAGAAATAAAGCCTTTTGAATTCATACAGAAAGACAACGTAGTTGTGGAGAACGCTGCATAACATACCAGAAAAAGGAACTCATAAAAAAATATCCAGCCAAATATCGTGAAAATTCAGAAAGATATCGGCGATAGAGTGAGCTGATTTTTAGTTGCTCTCTAAAAGCTGCTGAATGATAAGGAATTTTTCACAAATAGTTTTTTTTTATATTAACTGGCTTTCAGCAAAGAAGTTAGTATTTAATGAATGTCAACGAGTGTGATTTAGAAGACATGTTTAGATTTTGATACTTTTTTAAGGAATAGGCTCTTTCTGGTGGTTTTCTACGAACTGAAGCATCAATACTAAATGAAAAAAATTAAAATTAAAAACGACTATTTATGGAAAATACCTTATCTTTAATCTGTTTTTAGAGAACAACTACAAATAGGTTCCCTCTATCTTTCTGAATTTTCACGATATTTGACGGGTTTTTCTTTTATGAGTTGCTCCATAGAGTTGACTATTAACTCACGAAAAAAAATATATTTGTTATCGTGTGCGCATGCGCAGATAAAAAATATTTCATACAACTGCTCATATTTCATCAAATGTTTAATATTATTTACATTTCAATTGCACGATATTATTTCTAATATATATTTTGTCAAATTTTCTGCGCTGTATTTGTTAGAAAACCCTGCATGATATAAACAAAAAACATGAATATACGTGCTATTCTTGCACAAATGAATACACATATTGTACAATGTCCACATATTCGTAAGCTATAGCCTTTCGTGGATTTTATTTTACAAGGTGATCTCAAATATTTTTCTTTTTCTTTGATTTTTTGTTGGCCTCCTAATTGTCCTGATCAAACCGCCGTTGATAAATATGAAATCAAACATATTCTCCATAATCCTGATGTTCCAGAAAAATCCGACAAGTATATCTTTAAATATTCGACAAAATATCAAAAATGGAAAGTGTGTGATTAATGGCTATGTAGTGTATGTTTGTTAGGAATTGAAAAAGGCGTTCGCTAAATATTATGTTGTAACGAAAGTTTTCCGCCAAAAAAAGTTCTTAATAAAGTTAGAAAAAAAAAGAATATGAAAGGAGTATATAGGAGGAGTTCGTCTAGAAATCACCACCCAAATCTATGGTTTTCTGCCAACGTTTTGGTAATTTTTCAAAGCCTTTGGCCCAGAAACTTGGAGGCCGCGAATCCCAAAAACACACCAATCTCATTTCGGACCCCCTGTGCAGAATTAAAGATAGCCCCTAGCAGTAGCTTCAGGTGTAAAAAAAGGGTAGAAGTCCGAAGGAGCGATTTCGGGCCTATATGGTGGGTATGGCAAAATATCCCATTCCAACTCTCGAGTGGTTGAATACTGATCTTCTTCTACAATTTCTTGCAGGCGGGCCTCGTCAACTTCAGCAGTCCGGCCAGAGCACTCTGCTTCTTGAATGTCATAGTCCTTGTTTTTGAACTTTCGGTACCAAACCTTCACAGTGTCATATGATACAACACTAGTATCTAAAGCTGTACACTTTATTCGGTGACATTCTGTAGCTGACTTTTTGCAACAGAACTGGAAGTGAATGATGGTTCTAATCTGGTAGCGTGATAGTTCCATTTCAGACACCTTGTCCTTAATGATGATATATTTTTTTTACAAATTTCACAACACAGTGTTATAAAGCAAGTCTCTTTCTTTCAAATGCTAAAAATCGTTTGCCAAAATATGAGCAAACACGTCAACGCGAACTGTTTGCGCAGATGATATTAGGTGTGGCGGGAAACTTTCGTTACAGCCTGATGAATATGTCTGCTTATTGTTTACCTATGTTATCGATTACAAAAGTAATTTGCATTTTAAAATTAACTTTAAATAGTCTTGTTATTGGAAGTCGACGACTGCCAGACCTTTGACTGAAGTATTTTTGAAGTGCGCCTTCATATCATTCTGCAAACTACGTCATTTGAAAAGTTTTGCGTCAGTTTCTTAATATCCAAAGCTGACGAAAAAGACAGGCTTCCGCACTGCATTAGTCGCGGGCCGCTTGAAACACATGATGCTCTTTACGTGACACGGTTAATGGAAAAACAAGGCTGACCAATTGCAAGTCCGCATTTTTGCAAAGCATTCGAAAAGGGAAAATTTTCCAAAAGTGCAGGTCCTGACAGTTCAATGTTAGGGTGCCTCTATATGGCAGTGGCAACATATGGCACTCAGACTGTTATTAGGCAGACACGGTTGTCGAAACTATGATAAACCTATTCCAGAACTTGTCGATACTAGCATGAGCAAATTCAATTATAAGGCGATTCTCACATTCCCTATTCAACAACGCGATACTTTCTGACACATTTTCTGACTCATTTTTAAACGTAAAGGCATAAGAGTGACAGGCCTGTCTAGTGAAGTGATTTAGAATCGAACAGCGTTTTTTATTTTTTGATAAGTAAATTATTTATCGAGTTATACGAGGGGTATCAATAAGTTTTTGCCCTCACATAGAAATAATTGAATAAAATTTATGAAATTGCTACATTGTTATTAGTCCTTTTCTATATAGTCACCGTTTTAAGGTTAACAATTTTAAGATTTCAAAAAGCTTGACCTCAAAATGAAAATCTTAAAATGAAAATCTTAAATTTGAAATCTTAAAATTTCCGTTCTATGTTCGTTATGTTGATGATGTTTATGTCCTGATTGAAATGAATTCGGATATTAATCATATTCTCTCTATTATGAATTCCATTGATCCCTGTATTCAATTTACCTCTGAAATTGAGACCAATAACTGTCTTTCTTTCCTGGATGTCCTTGTTATTCGTTGTGAAAATGGCTTTCAGACTACCGTCTTTCGTAAACCTTTTGCTGCCAGTCTCCCACCTCACAGGTATTCTTCTCATCCCCCTAACCAGAAATTCGCTGCTTTCAATACTTTTGTTTTTCGGGCTACTAATATTTGTTCCACTCCTCAGTTACTTAGTGCTGAACTTAATTACCTCAAAGCTATTGCTGTCGATCGTGGTTATTCCTCTAATATTATCGATTCTATTTATAAGAAATTGACGAAATCCGACCATTCTGAAAAGCATTCTATTCCAACTCTAATACTTCAGTTGTATTACCATTTTTTCCTAAAATCAGTCAGCAAGTTGCTAAAATCCTAAGAAGGTTTGATTTTAAAGTTATTTTTTCTCCTGTTAATAAAATCCCTTTTTCAAATCTCAAACACCCCGTTGATCGCCTAGATAATTGGGGCATTTACCAGATCTCTTGTCAGTGTGGTCTTTCTTATATTGGTCAGACTAAACGTGCTCTTAGATTTCGTTTAAAAGAGCATGAAGGTTATGTTAAAAATCAGGAGCTCAAACGTTCTTCTATTGCTCAACATTCTTGGTCTTCTCAACATAGGTTCGATTTTTCCTCAGTCATCATTATCCAAAAATGTTCTTCTAACCTTGATCTTGATTTTTGGGAAGCTTACCATATCATTAAAAATTCTCACTCTTTAGTCAATGACTTATCTAGTACTCCAGATTTTCCAAGTATTTGGAAAGCGTTAATTTAATTCCCCTTTTTTGGTTTCTTTTCTCTTTTTCTCCGGTAGATGTCGCTACTTGTCCACCCAGTCGTTTCCACTGCTTCTTTCTCATTGGTTGTTTCGGCGCCTTCGCCACCCGCATAGGGTATAAAAGCCAGCGCGTCTCTGTCTATGATTTTGCTCAGCCTTGCTTTTTTAGCACGCTGTTCCTTTTGCACTGAAGAAGAATCTCGCTAGTAGATTCGAAACAGCTGTTTGCTGCTTTTCATATATTATTTGTGCATTTTAAACGTTGGTTTTTCTGCTTTTTAATACAATGTAGCAATTTCATAAATTTTGCTCAATTATTTCTATATGAGGGCAAAACATATTGATACACCCCCCTCGTAAGCGATTTGTGCTATTTGACGACAAGTTTTTCCGTGCTGCCGTCTCAGGAATTCAGTTCGAAGCACCCAATTTGACAGTATTTTCACAAAGATCTGCCTTTACACCAAAAAATGGAAAATGCCATTTGATTACATAATTTCTGAATAAGAACATCTGCCAATTTCATGCGTTTCCAAAAAAAATGAGTGCAGAAATGTGTCAGAAAGTAGCTCCTTTCAATTTGAGAATTATTAACAGGTTTAAAAAAAAAATGGATAAATTTTCCTGTTTGTTTTCAGTTTTGGATTATAGATGGCAGCACTACAAGTTTATTTTGTAGATTTGGAATGTAGGAAGTTATTTTCTGCGTTTATTGATAGATGGCAGCACCAGAAGATATCTAAGAATTTAGATTTTGTCAATCCTGTTGCGCGTAAATCTTGAGTAATTTCATGAAAGGATTTCATAATAAAATTATAAGTAAAAGTAAATTTAAATGAATTTCAAAATTCATTTGTATTTTAGCGCATTGAATATGCGTTCTTTTATCGAAAACGAGGGGAAAAAATCGTAATCAATGCCAGTGTACGACTTTCATGATGAACAAGTTGTTGTTCTTTCTGAATGTTTTTTGATTTTTTTTTTCCTCCGAACGAAAAATGAATAAACTACTACATGGATATATTCAAAGGGACATTTTAAACACATGAAATAATAAAATGCTGATTCGCCTTCATTATGGGGAAGATCATGTTAACGGTTAAAAAAAAAAAAGTATTTTTCAAAAATTTTATAATGGATACCTTCAAAAGTTACAAATCCACTGCAAAAAGAATTTTACAAAAATACCAATTAGAATAGAAGTTACGGCTGATAATATCTTGCATAAAAGCATTTGCTGCAATGTTATAAGTCTACTTTGAAGGCGTTTTTCTAAAAATTGATTTTTTGGTATTGCGAGCATTCTCATTTAAAAACTAATTATCATAGAACCTTGAAATAATGTATATTCTTAGTTTACACGTGTTAGTTTATGCTGAACCTCAATTTATTCTGATTTTTGTCACAGAAAATTGTGGATCGAAAAAATAAGTATACATTTTTTGGTGAAATTCAATGAATATGATTAGAAAAGCCATTAATTATGCTAAAGAACTTGAACATACTTTCAAATTTAGGCTAAGTGTAAAATATAGTATTATAAGTAACAAAATAGGCAACATTAAACCTATATCTGCAGTAGAATTTATAAAATCGTGCGCGCAAAATGCATATTTCAATATTCACATTTTTCAAAAGCCACTTTTGTCGTTATGATTTAGTTAATTAATATTAGTAAATATATGTGTATTTGAATATTTTATCAAATCGTAAGAATGTGTGAATGTAAAGAAAAAAAAATGTTGGATTTCATTCATTGGTTAAGAAACTACAGAGATTTTCGTACTGTTTTAAATACGGTCATTTTCTGTCTGCTCAGGATACGGGTTAGGTTCCCTTAGAACAATCCCCACGAAGGGTACTCCCCCCCTTGGACCTATATCCCTCGTGCAGATAATTGGCCGTCAAAAATCAACCAACCAGCCATCTGTCTGCTCAGCGTGATCTGCCCCTTAAAGTATTTATTTGCTCTTTAAAAAAAAGCATGCATAATGTCTCTTATTCTTATTATTTTACGAGTTACGAGATTGCAGCTAAATAACGCGAATTCGGGTTATCACTGTAAGGTAAATGCACCAATAGTGGGCCACTTAAGGACATTTATCTAATTATTATTAACATGTTAGTGAATTCCAAAAGATATATATATATTTTAACCTAGTCCCAACCTTCGTCTATCAGAATAAACATTCAAAGTTTCAAAATATATTCTTCGGAAAAATGTTACATTCCTCTATGCTCCAGTAGTGGGCATAGTAAATTTCTGATTCGTGAATTTTAAGATTTTTGGTTTATCCAACAAATTATTTACAATGTATATAAACATGTAAATAAAACATGCAATACAATATTTCAAGACCTCTAAAATCCGGAAAAGCCGCGGCCAGAACGATTCCGGAATTTAGAGATTGTATTGTATAAATATCAGCTCCTTGTGTGCGGCGGTTATTCCCGAAAATACGGTAATACAAGATGATAATTTAATAGCTATTTTGCTCTGTTCCTTACCAAATTCTTATAGTACCTTTATAACTGCTATTGAAAGTAAATATGAAACAGATTTATCATTAAAATATGTTCAAAACAAATTAATTGATCAGTATCTTAGAAGAGTTGAAACTAAACAAATTTCAACAAAATTTGAATCTATTGCTTTGAAGGATAATAGGGATAAACCAAAGCATTTGAATAAGCAAAAATTTTGTTCTCATTGCAAAAAGAATAATCACAACCGTGAAGATTGTTTTCACTTAAAGGCTAATAATATTAACAAAACAAAACCAAATTTTACTCAAGATAGATCACGTCAACAGTTTAAAAAAAAAAAAAACAATTTCTCTGCTTCAACTGTTAGTCAAAATGAAAATCTATCAGATTCTCAAAACTATCCTGAATTAATGGAAAAATCAAATTCTTCGAGTTTTGTTATGAAATCTCAACAAAATGGAAATAAAAACAAAAATTTGTCTTTTGTTATTGATTCAGGTGCGTCTGTTCATTTAGCTAATTCCTTGGAACTGTTCTACGAATTAAAAAGTTCGAATAAAGATACAATTACAATTGCTAATGGAACTAAATTAACTGCAAAGGGAAAGGGTAAATGTACTTTTAATATTGAAACACTTAATGGTCAAACAAATAGAGTTACATTAGATCATGTGCTTTATGTTCCCGAGTTGGATAGTAATTTATTATTTGTCCAGTCTTGTACTGAGAAAGGTTTTGTTGTAACATTTAAAGATGATATATGTTTAATTAAAAAGGGCAGCATCTTAGTTGCAGATGCAAAAGCTGATGAGGGGTTATACAGATTAAAAATAATACCTACAAATGAAAAGGTGTATAGTGCTTATTATTATTAAATATTACCCGTTTGTTCTAATCTTAACTGCATTCTAAAATGGCACCAAAGGCTGGGCCATAGAAATTTGGAATCCATCAAGAAAATTCAAAAGGATGATTTAGCTTTAGGTATTACTGAGAATAATTGTTCTCATAATACTGAATGTTCAAGTTGCATAAAAGCTAAGCTAACAGAAAAATCATTTCCAAAAGAAGCGCAATACAGAAGTAAAAAACCACTCGATTTGATATACAGCGACGTATGCGGTCCTGCAGAAACAAAAAGTACTATGGGATCAAAAAGATATTTCATTACATTTATTGATGATTACTCTCGTTATACACAAGTATATTTTATTTCCTCTAAAGATGAAGTATTTGATAAATTAAAAGAGTATGTTGCATCAACAAAAAATAAATTTAGATTGAAGATTAAATCCTTGCATAGTGACAATGGAACAGAATATTGCAACGAATCTGTCAAAGAGTACCTTAAAAACTTAGGAATAAATCATGAAACAACGACGCCATATTCACCGTCCCAAAATGGAGTCGCAGAAAGAAAGAATCGCTTGCTTATTGAAATGAGTAAAGCCATGCTTATAAATGCTAAATTGCCAAAAACATTCTGGGCAGAAGCCATAGCTACAGCAGCCTACTTACAAAATAGATTACCCACAAAATCAACTGAAAAGACACCATATGAACTGTGGAATGGGCATAAGCCAAATTTGAATCACCTTAAAGTATTTGGAGGCAAAGCATATGTGTATGTTCATAAACAGAAGAAACAAAAATTTGACGAAAAAGCCACTGAAAGAGTCTTTGTTGGTTACGATTTAAGAAGCAAAGGATACCGAATTTATATAGGCGGTAGAAAAATAGTGATAAGCAGAACAGTGAAGTTTTTAAAAAATATGAACTGTGAAAATGTCTTTAAAGAAAATCCTGACGAGCGAATCTCAGATTTAATGCATTTCAATTTTTCAGAAGAAAATCTTGAAAATGATAGTGAAGCTATCCGAATAGAAAATACTGCAGAAGAAATAAAAATGGATGAAAAATCAGTAGATAGCCCAACAACTGAAGAAAGTGAAGATAATTTCCAGAGAAGAATATCTAACAGAGAGACTAAAGGAATTCCACCAGAAAGATATTCTTACAAAACTGAAGACAGTTATTCCAAAAATCAAGATCCTGAAACTTTTAAAGATGTTTTACAATTACCAGTAAAAGATCAACAGAAATGGTTTCAAGCTATGAAGGAAGAATTTAACTCTTTAAAGGAAAATGAAGTGTTTGAGCTTGTTACTTTACCCAAAGGCAAGCACGCCATTGGCTGTAAATGGGTTTACAAAACAAAACATAATGAACATGGAGAAGAAATAAAATGCAAAGCACGATTAGTTGCCAAAGGTTTCACTCAAAAATTAGGCACTGATCATGATGAAACCTTCTCTCCTGTCGTCAAACATACAACTATTAGAGCTTTTCTGACCTGGGCAACTTATCATAAAGCCAGAGTATTCCAAGTAGATGTTAAAACAGCCTTTCTACATGGTAAACTAGATAATGAAGAATTATACATGCATCAACCAGAAGGCTTTCATGATGAAGAAAATAAAGACAAAGTCTATAAATTAAAAAAGGCTATATATGGTCTTACACAAGCCGCCAAGTGCTGGAATGAAGAAATAGAGAATACTCTAAAGGCATATGGATTTAAACAAAGTGAAGCTGATCCATGTTTGTTCATAAAAGAAAAATCAAAGAAGACAATTCATCTCATACTGTATGTAGATGATATGCTGATAAGCTCAGAATATGAAAATGAAGTTAATGAAGCAATAAATTACTTAAAGAAATCTTATCCCATAACATCACTAGGAGAAGCAAAATACTTCTTAGGTATAGAAATTTACAGAGAAGATGGAAGTTATTTACTTTCACAAAGAAGTAAAATAAATCAATTAGTTAAGGATTTTCAGCTTGAAGAAGCCTAACCAACTTATACCCCAATGGAAACTAACTATTATAGTTTAGATAAAGAAGAAAATCTTTTATCATCAAATGATAATTATAGGCAAGCTATAGGAAGTCTTTTATATATTTCCTCGTGCACAAGACCTGATATTACCGCTCCTACACATATACTAAGTCGAAGATGCAATAATCCAAGACAAAAGGACTGGAATGCTGTTAAGAGGGTAATAAGATACTTAAAAACAACGAAAGGCCTTGATCTCCACATTTCTTCAAAAGAATATCCTAATATAGTTGCATACTCGGATGCAGACTGGGGACAAGATGCTACTGACAGAAAATCTACCTCATGAAATGTAATCTTCTTAGGCAATAGCTGCATTTCTTGGTTCTCACGAAAACAAACATGTGTGACATTATCGTCAGCAGAAGCTGAATATGTGGCACTGTCACAAGGAACTCAAGAGGTGCTATGGATCTTAAAATTGTGTAAAGATCTCAATTTACAACAACATTTTCCTATTAGAATTTTTGAGGATAACCAATCTACAATTAAATTGGTTGAAAGTGAAAAATTTAAATCTCGCACTAAGCACATTGATACAAAGTATCATTACATACAAGATTTAAAAACGAAAAATGTTATAGATGTCAAATATCTATCAACAAATGAAATTATAGCAGATAGATATAATGACGAAGCCGCTGCCAAAGGCCAAATTTGAACTTTGTAGAAACCTTATCCACCTGGTGTCAGATTCTATCACAAAACGGGAGAGATGTTAGAAAATGCTCTTTTGTTTCAAGAACATTCCACCAGATGGCAGCATCAGACAAGCCTTTTTATTTGATCTACTGTGACAGACACTCAGAACAGTTAGTTTTCTCCTTCCCTTATAGCAGTTGGCAGCAAAATGCAGGTGGATTAAAAATCCAATAATATTCCAAAGGAATATATGTTAAAAAAAAAACTGCAACAAACCATAGTTCAAAGTATTTCTTTGTATTTGTAAATAGTCTTATTTATCTGTTTTGTTTTATTGTGAAGTGTGATCAGTATTGTGTCCAGCATATATATATTATTCTAGTGTATTTAATCTTCAAATAAATGTTTTATTTTGTTCATCTTAACAAAACTGACTGATTTAAGTACGGACTGATTTAAGTATCATATTGTATGAATTTTATTTTTATTTTTTAATCTTCAATTTTCTTAACTAATTTGTTACAAAAATTTAACATTAAATGTAGAACTAATTGAATGAAATAACTTAATATCTGTCCCTTCTCGGGCTTAAACAATGTAGGAAATAAATTTTGTTTTTTTAATTTGTTCTTCAAATTATGTTTTTGTTTAATATGTCAAGTTTTTTAATAACTAATGAACTCAGACGAACGCATTTCAAAATTGATAGAGAGTATCATCATCACACTTTGATGTATGCGGTATTGCATCACAATGTGGGATGGGGGTTTACCAATGTGTAATTCAAAATATTTCACCACTGTAGTAATGCAGGTTGCGGTAGTTTGGACAAAAGCTTCTAATCTGAAAGTAAAAAATCTGCAATCAAAACATGAAAAATTAACTTCACTTAAATTTAGATACCCTATTTCCCACTCAGGAACGCTATGATTGTAAATGTAAATTGTGTTGAATCCTTACTGCTAACATTTAACAATATTATAGCTGTGATACAGTAGAAATTAAAAAATAAAAGTTTTACTTAAATTTTTAAACCTCATTCTCTCCCAAAGGGTGATCTAAACACATCCGAAAATTATTACCTAAGTTTAACTTGGGGTATAAATAGTTCTCATCTCGGAAAAAAAAAATACATTTTAAAATTTAAGTTACGTAAACGTAGTTACGTAACTTAAATGTAACTAACTAGTAACTATGTAACTAGTAACTTAAATGTAACTAACTAGTAGTAAATGTAACTATTAGTAACTTTTACGTAAAATTTAAGTTACGTAGCGTATTAGTTCGCTACCTGCGTAAAAATAGCTATCCACTAGAAACTTTTTACTAAAATATAAACTTGACCAAAGCAAACACTTCTTCTGAAAATATCCTTTTTATTTCCACTATGACGCCATATTCACCTTTTTAATTTTTGAAAAAAATAACTTGCTCAATTTAATATTTCACGTGAAAATCTTTCAACTAAAAAGAAATAAATTATTATTACGGCTTTTGAAATTTTTGCAACAATGAAGAAAAAATGTTACATTTTCTATGAAAAATGTCCGTTGATTTTCAATGAAAAAAGCGAAAATTGGAATTATTAAGAAAAATATTTGAATAATCTAAAAAAAATTGGCCCATGTTTCTCTCTATGTTATAATTCATCCATATGCAAAGGCATTTTACCATTTGTTTTGACCTTGACGTTAGGCAAACGATTTTACACTTTAAATTTATAATATCATTAGAATTAGTAAAGAATAAAAAATGAGTGGCATCAGGGACAAAAAGGTGGGACGAAAAAATGAAAAAGTTATCATCTCCATAGGCTTTTCCATGTTAAATTAACATTGAGAAGTGACACTGGAAATAAATAAGTATTGCGCTGCCGTGCAATAATTAAATAGAAAAACCACAGCCTTACCAAGAGTATATCAAGAAGAAATCATCCAAATAAAATTTCCCCCCAGTCTATACTATCCATCCATTATAAGAAAAACCATAGGAATTGTACACGCAAAAATTCAATATGTAACTAGGTTTCAGAGGTTTTAGTACTGACACCGAGTACTCGGCTAAATTTTTGGCCGAGTACCGAGTAGTTGCAAGAATTTCATTTTTTAAGCGTTATTACCATTATTGAAGACAAAGGAATTTATAACTGATCTGTAAAAGTTATTTGAATATAAAATATACAATATAGGCAATTATTCATAAAAACTATCTACTTAGTAATAAAAACAGGGATGCCGCGGACGCGCTATAGCGCGTAAATTACGCGAAAAATCGGAGACGGGACGCAAAAAAATAGCTCTTACGCATCCCACGGAACGCGTAATTTCGTCAAAAAATCGCGGAAAACAGCCGATTTTCGTAAAAGGATCGCGAAAAAAGCGCAAATCTCATCAAAATATCGCGCAAAAGCAGCGATTTTCGTAAAAGGGCCGCGAAAAAATAGCGTATTTCGTCAAAGCATCGCGAAAAAAAAGCGAATTTCGCCAAAAAATCGCGGAAATAAGCGCAATTTTCATGAAAATATCGCTGAAATAAGCGCAAATTTCATCAAAATATTGCGAAAAAACGCGATTTTCGTAAAAGGGCCGCGACAAATTAGCGTATTTCGTTAAAAGATCGCGAAAAAATAGCAAATTTCGTCAAAAAATCGCGGAAAAAAGCCGAATTTTGTCAAAGGATTGAGAAAAAAGCGCAAATTTCATCAAAATATCGCAGAAAAAAAGCCGATTTTCGTCAAAGGATCGCGAAAAAGTAGCGTTTTTCGTTAAAGGATCCCCCAAAAATAGCAAATGTCGTCAAAAAATAACGTAAAAAAGCCGATTTTCGTCAAAGGATCGCGAAAAAAGCACAAATTTCATGAAAATATCACGGAAAAAACACTATTTTCGTAAAAGGGCTGAGACAAAATAGTGTATTTCGTCAAAAGATCGCGAAATAATAGCGAATTTCGTCAAAAAATCGCGATAAAGCCGAATTTTGTCAAAGTATCGCGGGAAAAAACACGATTTTCGTGACAGGCTCGCGAAATAATAGCAAATTTCAACAAAAGGATCGCGGAAAAACGCGAATTTCGTGAAAGTAACGCGGAAAAACGTGAATTTAGACAAAGCACCAAAAAAAGATGTGCAAACTAAACTTATAGGTAGAAAATTCATAAAATGGGATTTAATTTTTTTTTATGAGATTCTTAAAAATACAGCATGATTTCAGTGTACTTTGATAATATATTTAGTAGGTGGACCAGTGAAAAATCCCCCCCCCCCCCCACCTCGTTCTTACTGCATTGAAATGTCTCCCGCCTTCAGAACATTTAAGATTTGATGTTTATTAGTGATTTAGATGTAAATTTCCCTTCCAAGGAAAATGTATGATTCCAACACAGATCTATGCTGACAAATAATTCAATGGGAAGTATAATGAAAGCACCAATTCATTCAACAAAAAGTACACCTTTACTTAACATAAGTATTCTTTTGTTCAGCAAAAATATCTTTTTCAATAAACCCGTCTTGCCCCTTTTTAAAAGAATGCGAACATTAGTGATACTTGTTAGTGGAACTTGGTATCTTCTACTCTCAAATAAACATTATTTTACAATTAAAATTGTATCTTGCATTTTTACTTTTAAAAAAGTAAAGAAAATTTCTCTTAATATTTTTTAAAAATATCTTATTTGAGTGCAAATAATACTGGTTTTAATTCATTATTTAATTATTGTTAAAACAATAATTAATGCATTTCATTTATCTTTTCCAAATAAACAAGTTTCATTTATTCCTTTAAAATATAAATTATTATTGATGGGGACCCGCTTTTGTAAAAAAGGGACCCAAGTTTTTTCAAGTACAGCGGCATCACTGAAAAATATGTCTACAAAATATAGAAAAGTTAAGAAAAACCAATGCAATTCAAAATTTAGTTTTAAAACTAAGAAAAAACTATGATTTTGGATACAGAAAGATTTTGTAAAAACAGAAAATAAAACAAACAAACAAAAAAATAAAAAATAAAATAAAAAATAAATAAATAAATAAATAAATAAAAAATAAATAAAATTTGCTATATCATAAATTATGCTGCAAAGACAGCAATTTATTTTATATTTTCAGGAGATAGGAGATTTTTAACCATTTGGAAAAATAGTTATTGTCCTCGGTCAAGGTAGGAAATCAAAAACATATCTGAAGCTTTTTATTAGTTGAATCCGCATTTTATTCGTTTTTTGATTGGCCTATAGTAATCTGTATTTTCCCTTTACTTTCAACAGAGATGGATACTTCTGTTGCCACTATGACAAAAAAAACTAATAAAAACTACAAAAAAAAATAATAGTAACTCAGAAACAAATTGAGATACAGTTTTCAAACAAATTGCATTTAAAAGAACATTTTTTTCTCTATACGACGGTGTAAAAAGTAATATTATGGGATATTTAGAAGTTTAAGAATGAAATTTCATTTTAAATTGGTCCAGGAATATTAATGTTTAATCCATGGCGTACGTAATGTATGACCAGCTCTGTAGAAGTTTAAAAATTTACAGTACTGAAAAATGTAATCCATGGCATATGTAATGTATGATCAACTCCATGCAATTTTTTATGTCTTAAATTTTAGTCTTTGAAAATATCATTTTCCAAATGGTCGTTGTAATTTGTTACATTGCCTTTTTTTTTTTTTTTTTAAATTGAGATGTTTGTATTTTTTTTTTTTCAAACTCATAGAGCCATTTTTATTTTTTAGCCAAAAGAGTTAACTTGAATTTTTTTATTATTGTAAATTTGGCATGCATCAGAAAAAATACATTTGCTGTAAGCAGTACTTGAAGTGTGAATAAGAATTTTCTTGCAAGTTTGCACGTAATAAGAAAAGTTTTACTATAGTTTTTCCTCCATGCTAACAGACTGTCCGTTTTACCCAGTAACTCTCTTGCTGACAAAATCTGTGTCTTTTTAAACTATTTCTTCATAATTATTTGATTTCCGATTTAGTGTTAGTGTCATAATTATTATCTTATACATTTGCAATCTTATCCAAAAGTATTTTTACAAAATTCCCAGATTTTTCCAGATTGATAAACTCCTTGATTTTTTCCTGATTTCCAGAATCTGTAACCACCCTGTCATGTATCAGTTCTACAGCTTTATTTTTTAACTCCACATTTATATTTTTCAGTGAAATATGACAATTTAAATTGAGGATCAATAGCAGTTATGTGATAAAATAATGAAAATGTTCTTGGATTTCGGTTTCAATAGTATCCTCTGGTTCTCACTTGCCTTGTTTTCATTTTTCACAAATGTGAATGCTTTTTCCAGTTCACTTTTTAATGCCCCTTTCATTGTACCATAACAAAAATGATTGGAACTTACTTTTTCCAAAAAAATGTAGTAATGTTTTAATTGACGGTATTACTTCTAATATGATCTATTTATTTGAGCTCACCAATGATGTAATTACTCTGAATGGCAATAACAATTTCATTACACTGCCCAGTAACTGCCGCTGAACTGGTGCTTAAATTTTTTATCTTACTTTCAGCAGCATAAAGGCAAAGAGACTGCTTTAATTCATGCAATCTTTTCAACATATTATACAGTAGACTACCTCAAATCTGCATAGCATGGGACCAGAGGTTATGCGGATTTCAGAATTTTGCAGATTTCTGGCCACTGCTTTGTTTACATTTTTAAACAGCAATTTGAATGTAATAAAGCAATCGAAATTATGATGAATATTAACAATATGTAAAATACTAAAATAATGAAGTAAAGTAATAAATTAAAATAATAAAAAGATAATACAGTAAGCTAACATTTCAGAAATAGCATGTTGGGTAGATAAACCCAATTTTATTATAAGATACACATTGTGAATAGTGCAAGCTAGACTTTTAACATCAGCTTTTTGCATCATTCAAAATTACAGCAACTAATAACCAATTTTGATGGAGAGATTTCAGATGCCAGAATGAATTAGATAAATTGAAGAATGTTTTAATTTCACATTGGTTAATTTTACGGTACTTACTTAGTTATCCCATCGACCAATTTCGCCAAATTATACAAATTGACATAATTTTTATTTTAAATAACAAAAGAACAAATAAATTAGTATAACATTAATAAAAATACAAATAAAATGTCGAAATAAAAATCACTTGATAACGTAAACATGTGTAACTTGCTTAAAGTCAAGTGAATGTGACATTTACAATCAACCATTTTCGGCATTTAATCTTATCGTTTGGCAATAGATTTTAGGTCGACGGGATAACTAAGTAGTACCAATTTTACTTTTTATGAATCGATTTTTTTTTCTATTTTTAAAAAATGATGCTACTATTTTAAATTTTCAAAAATTGTCTTTAAAAGGTGCATAATTAAATTTCAAATTTAATCAGTTAAGTTGAAATTAAAAAAAAAGTTAATTAAATATATGATTATATGCACAAGAAGTATGGGAACAGATGTCATATTCGTCCCATATTGGCGCGATTTTTTTCGGTTGCCAATTTGGCGAAAACATCAACAGCATAAACAACATAATCCGGGTTACCACATCAAGCAAAATAACGACACTTTGGCGCAAGTTAAGTACCTGTTGCCTATATGATATTGGCGACAGAAAAAAATCGCGCCAATATGGGGCGAATATGACGTCTGTACCGAAGTATGTTTATACATATTTACATACACAGAGACATGTTACTCTTAAGCTCACTTCATGTGCACATCGATAGTTCTTTCTTATACACAACTACTCGGTACTCGGCCAAAATACTATTCTGTACACCCTTATATATAACGATACAGCATCATTCAACATACCAAAATTATGGCTCGAGGTACACAATGGTTACAAAAATAAAATAACCATCCAAGTAAAATAAAAATAACGTGCATAATATGATAGAATACGTGGAAAATTGAATGATGGCGTTTCACAGACCGTACAATTTTAGAATATTTTTATTTATTTGATTTGAAAATGACTAGGTAGAGTTGAAAGATGTAAACAGTCCAATTAACGTCTTTTTACTGGTTTTAAAGTTTTAATTTACACCTTTCAGGAATCGAAATTAATATAACATTACCTCTACTCTACGAATCTTTCAATCAAAAACTCATTTTCCAGATTCCCATTAATAAATTATTAAAGTACATTAAAAATAAACTAAAATTATATCGGATTACTATGATATTACATACCAACGTGCCGGACGTCGCCCCATATTATATTCGGATTCAATAAACCTTTATTAAGTAGCCAAGGAGACCAACAATAGCATGAACCATCAAATTCAAAATAAAAACATCATATGGTTTGGTTGGTTGGTTAGGAATAGGATTTGACAACACGAACTCTTTGGTTTTGTTCACAATACATCAATCGGGCCACCCGTGGGTAAAGAGTAATCTCTTATGGAGTGATTATACGGGAGCAGAGAAAAAATGAACATTATCCTTCCTTCTGGTTCGAGGCTTGTTTTGGAAAACATCCAAAAATCACTCCATTTGAAAGCATTAGGCGCGCCACACACCAGAGAGACATGCGACAATAATCGTGAGACATGAGGCAAATTCTGCTGTTCAAACCGGTTTTTTCTTTGTTAAGAGGGTGAAAATGTCGCATGCCTCACGCTTTTCTGCCGCATGTCTCCCTGGTGTGTGGCGCGTCTTATTACAGCGTCTAGAATACCTAGTGCGGAAATATGCTATTCAAAGAGTGCTAAAACATTTTATCCCTTAAATGTGCGACGATACAGCTAAAAGGCCAAGTGTCGATCGCAGCGACATCTGCGGGATTTTCGTATTACTAGTATTACGTTGTATGTCGCTACGATCTGTGGTCGCTGCAGATGTCGCAGCAGCATCGTTGCATATTTCAGGGATACAATATTTTAGGGCTTTTTTAAGTATGGACTCTATTCAGGTGACGTCAGACGCCAGAGCTGGCGGTATAATGATCTGTTATTCTAGTTACTGCACCGGCAGAATACCAGTATGCGCAGGCGCAAACACCGCTAGCAGACGACTTTGCCTTGACCCAAGTTGAGTGAATACATTTTAACTGAAAATTTGCAAACTTAGGGAATTTTCTCGCATACAGAACAACATTTTGAATTTAGATTACAATATATTAAGTATATGCTGCTGCATCAAAGAATTTTTTTGCGGTATTTTTAACAAACAAGTATTAATAACTCATAGAGCAGTTCACACCACGTGACTTTTACCGGAGTAGAAAAAGCATTGATAAAGGTAGCGATGCCTGTCCTACAGCAGCAGCAAAAACCTGTTCGTGACGTCACCTTGCACAGCTCTATACTCCATAGACTGCTATGCTAAACACCGTCAGTAGGGAGCCTTAACCGTCAGTAAATACCACCAGCAGAAGAATTTTAGCCTCGACCTCAGGTCGCGTGCATAAGGTCCATTACAGAGATAGCCGATTTCCATACAATGTATTTTAGTCGCTATACTATATGGTCTAAACACTGTAAATCGCATTGAAATTTCAAATATCCATCAGATGTCACTGCGATCGACTTTTTGTATTTCAGCATCGATGCACAATTAAGGAATTCAAATTTTTAGTATTGTATAGATAGATATATAGATAGCAGATTTCATCACTATTTCTTCTAGATGCTGTAAGTATGTTCTTGAAGAATTCACTTAATTTTTATTCCGCTACTGAAACGATCGAAATGTATGCCACTCTCTCTTGCGCGTGCAACCCGGTCGTCGTTCGTGAACGGTATTCTTGTTTTGGACTCTCAGGGAAAAGTCTTTTTTGAAATTGGCAATTGGCAACAATCAAGAATTAAGTGCAAGTCTTTTCTCAACGTAACCAACCAACCCATTGGTAATATCGTAGATCGTGCTGGTAAGCAATCTTTTCTCATCCCTAAATTATTAAAGCTCTTAATAAAATATGGTAATAAAATATACATCTTTATCATCACTTTAAGTTAATTAAAGTATTATTTTTTTGTAGAACCATGGGGAGAAGGCCCGCTCGGTGGTAAGTACAGTATCTCCTTTTAAACCATGATTCAGTGTCATTTTTTTTTTCAATATGTGAATTTCTGCTAATTAATTTCCTGTTAAAGACTATTTGATATACTGTTTTATACAATAGATATTAAGTAACGTTTTGCTATTTATGAAATATTTTACCTAAAAGTAGTCATAATTTCTGTGTTAATTTTTATCTGCATAGAGTATGTCATTTATTAAGCACTGCATAGTGTACTTTATTACTAAACTTATTCAAAGTATTTCTATTGTATGAAGTTGCTTTTTGAATTTTATGTTATATTTTTCCGTACCACCGTGCCCTTCCTATATAGTCCAGGCAATAGGGAATTTTACCTAGCAAAATTAATGGTAGTTCTGGAAATCGGTTTACTTTGTTTTTTGGGTCGCTGAATCCGAATTTGTAACTTCCCACCAAAATTTGCCCCGGCAACCCGCCCAAATTTTGGTAAAAAGACCCCCAAAAAGGTTTTTATTAAAAAAATCAATTTTTTTATTGTTTTAGGGGAAAAGTATATAGAAATTCAGAAAGTAGACAAAATTTGCAACAAATTACATATGTGACTTAGGATGAAGGGGAAGGGGGGGATCTGCCTCGGAACATGCGCGCAACTTCCCCTCCCAAAATAGTTATTAACTTAAATTTCTTATTGTTTTAGGGGAAAAGCATTACAAAATTAAGAAACTACAAACTAGACAAAAGAGGGGGCTGCCTCAGAACGTTCCCTGCGCGCTTTTCTCTAAAACCAAATTTTTCCAAAAAATCATTTTTTGGGGGTTTGGCGGGTGAATTTTTGGTAGGAAGTTACAAATTCGGATTCAACGACCCAAAAAACATAAAGTGAGTCGAAATCCAGTACTAGTATTAATTTTTCCAGGTAAAAATCCCCTATTGTCTAGTCTTCATAACTTGGTGCACGTAGCGCCACAGTGCACGTTCAGAGGCAGCCTTCCCGTTCATCCTACATCATAATGTCATATATATGCATGTATATATAAACAGCAGTTTAATTCAAAATAAAACAATATTTTAAATAAAAACTTATCTTTTAATGAAATTTCTAAGAATTTATAAAAATATCTGTTTTTGAAGACACTATAGAAAATAAACAAATATACCAGCAGAACTAGTTGGATGTGCCAATCCCAAAACTTTCTTCTATCTAATGTCAATATTTCATTATAATTAGTTTTATTAGTATTTTTATTAGAATTAAGCATAACTTCATATACTTTTCGATGGTACAATATTGAAAATTGCATAAAAATCGCTATTACAGCGCCCCCTTCCGGCGGAATTTTTCCAAATTCAGGGAGGACCTTCTTGCCATGGCCAAAAACATGCACAAAAAATTTGGTTCAATTCTATGCATAACTTCAGACACTTTACGATGGTACAATATTCAAAATGCACAAAAATCGTTATTACAGCGCCCCCTATCGGTGGAAATTTTCCAAATTCAGAGAGGATCTTCTTGGCATGGCCAAAAACATACACAAAAAAATTGGTTCAATTCTATGCATAACTTCATACACTTTACGATGGTACAATATTCAAAATCGCACAAAAATCGTTATTACAGCGTCCCCCTCCGGCGGATTTTTTACAAATTCAGGGAGGACCTTCTTGCTATGGACAAAAACCTACACAAAAAATTTGGTTCAATTCTATGCATAACTTCATACACTTTACGATGATACAATATTCAAAATGCACAAAAATCGTTATTACAGCGCCCCCTACCGGCGGGTTTTTCCAAATTCAGGGAGAACCTGCTTGCCATAGCCAAAAACTTTAAAAAAAATTGGTTCAATTCTACGCATAACTTCATACAATTTTTGATGGTACAATGGCGACATACGGACACACGGACTGACAGACAGACATTTTGTATAAACATTGTGATCTCTGACCTCTAAAACGTGTAAATCCGTCGAAAACCGGAAGTTGAAAAAAATTTCGATTACAATACTTTCTTCTATTGAATATAGAAGAAAGTGAAAAACATTTTTTTCAACAGTTATGGAAAGTTATCATTTAAGGATATTAGTCAATCAGATTTTTTTCAAGCCCCACCAGTGGCCGAGAGGTTCTGCTCTCAAAGCTAGTAGACGGGAAGAACCCAATGGCGCCCGTCGGCCTAATCGTTCGGAGTTTTCCGTGGTTTTCTTCGAACCTTGGATTTCCTTGGTGTAAATAACGGATTAAGTCCCCTTAGAAAGACCCCCATGGAGGGCACATCCCACCCTTCGGACCCATATCCCATGTGCAGGTAATTGGTCGTCACAAACACACACAGATTTCTTTCAGTCGTTTTTCAGAAATGCATTATGGGCTTGTTTTTAAATTTTAAAAATTAGTGGGCATCTACTGGTACGTGGCTCACTGTAGGTGCATTTACCTTAAATATATCACCTTTAGTTGGGAAGTTACAGTTTGAAAAAGGGTACAGACTATTGCAGATAAAAACATGGAAATGTGTAGTTTTATATAGAAATGTTTTACTATAAACATTCTGAAGCAAACAGCATTTAAATCGAAGAATTATAGTAAGCTTTATTGATTGCAGAAATCGGTCAAGAAAGTTGAGCTACATATGTTTTCTAAGATTAAAAGCTATTCACAGCATTTGAATCATCTTAAACGGGCATGTTACTTGATTATATTGTGGCGAGCAGTGTCCATCATTGTTTTAAATGTGAGTTTTTCCGATTTTTTGTCAAAACGTACCTAGGACGCGTTTGGATAGATTTCATTTTCAGATTATCCTATCTTAAAAGCAACTGAAAATGTCTATCATTATCTATCCTTTTGTAGGGCATCCAGGGCCTGACTATTTAGGGGCATAAGGAAGAAGCAGATGCCCCGGCTCTTCATTTTAGGTCCATTCCCCATGGACGTAACAAGACTTCCGTAAAGACGTTTCGTTCCATTTTTTGATAAAAAATTACCTATTGGGTTATAAGCGATTTTGATCACATAACAAACACGTTTTTCACCCTTTCTTGAATGCTTATTCTTCTTTCGCAAGGAAATTCGGTTCAAAACGCCCACATTGACACTGAAAGATCTATTTCGTTTGCAAAGAAAACAGAAGAAACAGCTCGATTACATAATTTCTAAACAACAACCCCTGCTAGTTTCATGCATTTCCGAACAAAAATAAATCAAAACTTATGGCAGAAAGTTGCCCTTTTGGATTTGAAAACAGCATTAAGAGGCTACTTCACTCACGCGAAAACACTCGCTCGCTAATGTTAATCCTATGGGGAGAATCTTTTTAAAATATCTCGTCATTTGCATTTAAATGATTTTTTTATTTTTTATTTTTGCATTGTATAACTGAGGTTGCGATTTCGAAACTGGTTCCAAAAATGAAAGTATCCTCACTTAAAAACAAACAAACAAACAAAACAAAACAAAACAAAAAAAACCTGCAAACAAAATTGATAAAGTAAACAAGTTGGAAATTGTGCGTCAAACGTGGCAAATGAGGTGCGTTCGTACTATAACTAGTTTTATAAATATTTTTTTGCACCCCGTATTGTACTGAAAGTATATTTTAGCGCACTTCATAAGTGCATATCCATTTCATTCTGTTCGAAAGGCTGGTCACATCATTAAAATGCACTTGAAATATTTTTTTCCCATTGGCCATAATGTAACGGAAAACTTTTGACTGTTTCTGTCATTAAACTATACATCCGATTTTCATGAAATTTGAAATGACTCAACAATATTTTGCAATAGTTATATATTTAAAATTTCAGTCCATTCGGTTGGGTAGATTTTGCTCTGTTATATGCGGATGGACAGACAGACGGACCAAACGACGACTGTAGGTGCTACGTATTTATATAACTACGAACGCACCTAAAAAGGGCCTTTATAGAGATTGACTTCGGTTGTCCAATGAAAAAAAAATCATTTCAAAATATGGAAATGCAAACGAGATATTAAAAAATATATTCTCCCATAGGATTAACATTAGCGAGCGAGTGTTTTCGCATGCATGATGTGCCAAACGGTTAAAATTGGCCAAAAGTGATCAAAGTTCTTATATTGTCAAAGATGTCGAAATGAAGTTCGCTCCTCCCCTTCCTAATTTTATGATATTATGACAAGTTGACAAGAATGACTATATTAAAGAAAATAAATTAGTGTATTCTTTCATCTCCTTAAATTTGTGACCATCATTCTTTTTATACCCTGCATACTTAGAACGAAATCTATGTATACAATAGGTATGAAGCTTACTACTGGTCACTTCATCATAATTCAGGAACAATTTGTATGAATTGATAGAAGGGTGCCCCCAGAATAGTGCTTGTCCCCAGATAGGAGCCTAAAAGTGCTATTACACGAGATAATTTACAGCGACAAAAATTGCCGTACCCTTCTGTTTTCCAATCGTTTCATTGGCTGTTCCGGGCAAGTCTTTTCCATCCTTAGTTTTTCAAGCATTTGATTGGCTGTTAAGAGCGACATTAGTCGACAAAAATTCTCCAACAAAAAGAAAAGTGCTTGTTTTTCGAGCAACTTTTTTAATGCCTTAGGCTTTCAAATCAGTATCACAAGAATAGCCAATGAAATGTTTAGAAAACTGACGAGGGAAAAGCCAAGGAAATGCTTAGAAAACTGACGAGTCGTGGCAATTTTTGTCGCTTCAAATTATCCCGTGTAATAACACTTTTAGTGGGGCACTGTGGGCACTCCCTAAAACTTGTCTTATACTATGTTTGCACTGAGATAGTTGAGTCACTTAACTTGAAGTTTTTTGAAGCGCATGTACCTGGAAGCAAGATTTCGACTTGAGCAAGTTTCAGAAACTCCTTTAACTTTTGATACGCTCTTAACTACGAGTTCAGTTGAAATCTACCTGCTGAACTCTTTTTCTTGTTTGAAACTGTTATTAAAATTAGAGTTGAGTTCTACAAATAATTATTCAGCTTTTTCGAATGACCTTTTGAATCGTTTATTTAATTATCACGCAGCAAAGAATAAAAACAATAACAAACTATGTCTAGTTAGAAGTTGTAGTTACAAATTTAAGATAAGTTAAGTCTCTTAAAACTTATGGCAATGTGAACAGGTAAATCCTGATTCCGGGTTTCCAGTTTCAAAAAAGTTAAGTGACTCAACTATCTCAATGCGAACATAGTATAAGGGATTACAAAATAAAATGAACACCCCTAGTTCCAGTAGTGTGTAAAACTAAATAGTACCCCGATCCGGATCCGAAGGGATCCATGCGGTTCTTCGAAGGAGGTCGCGTAGCGACCCAGTCCTCCAAGGCACCAAACGACGCCCAGTCGTCACAACAACAAACCCGTCAGTCGGAACAGCTACGCATGGGACACGCAAGACCAAACTATAGCCTACATCTTCGCAAAGTCTGTGCTACAGCCTGATTTTGTTCGCTCCACGGACTGTTGTGGCGAGTTCGATTCTCAAGAAAACGCCTGCACCCGGGGCAACGCCGCACGCTTGCGACAGAGCCTAAAACTGACCTGGTCAGTCAAGGTGAAAGCAGCGCAACTTTGCCTGCCACTGACAATGACATCGTCAAGCCTACAACCCATCACCGCAACGAACTCGTCCAGGCTTGACTACACTGTAAAAAAAAATCTGTAAAGTTACTAAAGTTTTTCTAGGAAACTGGGATTCCTAGAGCTTTTTATATAACGGTAACAACAAAAATTCCTGTAACAGACGCTGTTACAGGAATTTTTGTTGTTACCGTTGCATGAAAAGTTCTAGGAATCCCAGTTTCCTAGAAAAACGGTAGTAACTTTACAGATTTTTTTACAGTGTACGTATGGACAGGCCATGCTTCATAGAGGGATCCTGCTACTTGCCGCTAGCCAAGCCTCGAGGGGATGCGACAGCCCCCTCAGGTACCCAAGATGGCTAGTCCCAGGTACCCTGCCAGTAGTGTGTATGGCTACTGTATAGAGTATGAAAAATAACATGCAAATTCCTTCACATGTAATGTGAACAATTATTTTTAATTTCTAAATATCTTCTATAATTCAGAATATTTTAAATATTTACTTTTTGCATTTACGTATACTTCCAGGATCCTCACATCTATATGGTTCCCGAGAATTATATCAACTTTGGCTGTAAGAAATAAAGTTAAGACTAACTTTTCTTCCGCGAAAATGCATTTAGACGAATAAACGAACATAAAACTAATTTAGCGCAATAGTATTACTATTTTAAAGAGGGTAATGCTATTTCGAATTTTGACGACCTGAGTGGAGCAAGATCACCTGATCAGAGATCCAGCTTAGACTTATTTACGCTACATCCGGTGGTCTCCCCGACCCCCAACACGCAGGGGCTCCTCAGGCAGAAACCCAGCCCAGCCAGAAGGGGAAGGTACCTATCTTTTACAAAACATAAAAAAATCTTTTTCAAGTGAAAATTAATTTACAAACTGTGCCCGAAGCCAGGTTCCAACAGTCCGGCAGGGGGCAGCATAATCGGTAGTTCTGGGAAGTTGCAAACAATTTTAGGGTACCAATCGAAAAAAAAAAATTACAATTATATTCTGAGTTCAACGATAACAAGTTAAATTCAGTTGCTTACAATTAATATCCTCTGTGTCAAAAGAGTTTACAATTTCTTCACACGAACAATTTGCAGTAGATTAATTAACAACAGATTGATATTTTAATTTTGCTATAAATACTTTTGAATACCAAAAGATTTAATCTACACAATTTTTGGGCCATCAATATACTAAATATTAGTGCAATAAGTTAATTCAATATTTGGTTTCAATCTGTACAAGTTTAGACACAATTTTTGAATACTAGTAAATAGACACTATTTTTGAAGAACACGATTTTTGTATGGGAACATTATTAACACAATTTTTGAATACAAATATTATAAAACAATTTTGGAAGTAAATATAAAAACACAATTTTTGAGTGCTAACTTTTAACATTTAATACATTAAATGCAAATAGTGAATCAAAAATATACAATGCAAGTATTATCGGATATAAATAATACTTATAGAAATAAATTTATGGAATGCTAAAAATAATTTTTTAACTGATAAGTTTCAAGAAAAAAAAAAGAGAAAAAAAAAGATTTTTTCTTTTCCCTAAATTTTTTTTTCTTTTCCCCTTTCCCTCTGGTACTTCTAATTATATAGAGACTTTTGGGGATTTAAAATTAATCAAACTGGTACGGGGCCCTAGGCAGCCCTCCGATTTGCCCGATGGTTGCGCCGGCCCTGTTCGCATCGTGTAATCAGCGCAATCGCTAAGACCTTTTTATTGGTGGGGGAGAGAACCTTAAATTGCCAAGTCAAATTTCAGTATTTGCCAACTCGTTTTATAATTTTGCCAACTTACCAGAGACAGAAAATGTAGTATAGTTCTTATTTGTTAAAAGTTTAATAATACCCAATTAGTTTTGTAATTTTTGCCAACTCTATCAGAAATAGAAAATATATTATAGTTTTTATTAAAGTTTTAAACAAATTTGTCAACTAAGTTCGTAAATTTGCCAAATGTAATAACATTTGCAAATGTTTGGGTGGGAGGGTCCCCCCCCCTTAGCGAGGCCCCTGCGTGTAATAAATCAGAAATAGATAAACAAAGTTATAAGAATATAAAAAAAATAAAGTATTTTTCAGAAATGTTTATCAAGAAATAGTGTTTAATACTGACAAATATATCAATACACTTAGATTCATATATTTTTAAATAAAAGTGATCCTAGATACAATTGTGGAAACTCCCAGTCCTCCATGTTTTCATACGTTTTGGTGCAAGAAAACACAATGGTAAACATACGAGTCAGCCGCTGAAATCGGGTTTTCAGGTGTTTTCACCAAGATATGACTTGGCAGAGCGATTGCGTTTTAATTTGCGAATAAAGATTTAACTAATCCTAGAATTTCATCCGTGAACTCGATGAGGTGATCGTCTATGCTGCCGGCTACAAAGTGTCTCGGGTCGCAGATAAAAGGTCACCGCACTGCAAATAGAGGCGTCTTAAATTCAGTCACATATGTGGCTGAAAAAGAAATTCAGACACTTAAGTGTCTGAATATGAAATTTCAGACATCATAAGTGTCGGAATTTAAGACCCCTAAGTGTCTTACTGTGATCATGGTACAAATGAACTGAGAAAAATGTCTGAATTATGATCATGTGTCTGAAATTAAGACATGTAGAAATTCAGACACTTATATGGCTGAATGTAATACAATTGTATCATATGTATGATGAAACGACGATTGTATATATGGACCCCAGCGGCCAAGGGATACAAGTGATAAAATTTAGATTTGAAATAAAATTAAAGAGGTTAAGTAGTTTATAGAGCTTAAGTAGTTGGCCTCCAGAATGCAACACATAATTAGAAAATCTCTTATATTTTGCGTTTTAGTTTTGCAAACAAGGCAGGGGACTTCAGGCACATCTGTTCAACGTTTCCTCTCCCTACAATTTTCTTCTGAGAGCAATCATAAAACAAATAGCCTTATTTCCAAATAGTCTGTATACTGATCTCAGTTTTTTCAATTTTGTCACTTATACCCCTTCGCTTCTGGTGTCCTCATATGCAATTGTATCGCAATATATCTGGCAGCACCATCAGAAAATGTTTTCGAATGGATGAAATGCTTTGCCATCCACTAAATTTGGTATTAGTGTATAAAATAAGCAACTTAATTTGACCATGGGGACGTCTGCCAAAATTGTAAATTCCCGTTTAGTAACTTTCGAACTAAATTATTTTTAGTGCAAAAGTACAAGCTAAAGAAACTATTCCCAAAATATACTCAAAAACTACTTCCACTCATAAGTATGCTCATAGGCCCACTCATAGGCCGTTCCCTAAATACAAAGATATATGATTGCTCTTAGAAAAAAGGGGAAAGGTTGGACAGATGTGTCTGGAGTCCCCTGCCTAGTTTGCCTAACTAAAACGCAAAATATAAACATGAAATAAGCTAAACCAAGAATCTTTTTTCAGAAAACCTTGTACAAGATAATTTTTATATAAAAGAAATATAAAAAAATAACAAGTAAGAAGTATTAAATATTAAATATATAAAAATAAATTTCTAACAATATTTTTCAAAATGCAGAACATTTCTTTCCCTCTAGTGGAGGGTTTTGCCCTTCTGAACACCCCTTATATTCCAATTTAAGATAAATTTTAAATATATGAACGTCAAAAGGAAATAATTTAAAAATTGATTTCTATTAGTGGTTTAGGAAGGGAGGGGGTGGGGGGGGGCGGTGCTCCTCTTATGAAAATTTCTTTGTTCTTTTTTCTCTTAGTGTTCAATTATGTAATCATTTCGAAGAATAAATTTTATTATTTTTTTAACTAGCGTTACGACGATTTTTTTTATTTATAATATGTTTTTCACCCTCTGACTGAAAGTATAAAAACTGTAATAATTATATTCATATAATTTATAAGTGTAAAAATTACGAAAAACGCCAAATAAAGAAAATAAAATGCTTCTGATTTCTTCTTATACAACGTTCCACTTCCCGCTGATAAAAAAAAAAGTTTTAACAACTTATCATACTGTAACCCATAGACTGACGTAATGATATAGCCATCTGTTTCCAATGGAAATGCTGACTCGCAGCTTTTTTTTTCTTCGTGAAGCGAATCTGCGTTGTGAGTCCGGAGTTCGTTGTCGTATTGCAAATTTAAACGTTCTTCAACAGTTCACATCTTTGACCGGTCCGGATTTTTTACTGTGAAAAATTTTGTCGTTATGTTATTACTGCGGCTGCGTTATTAGTGGAAGTGTTATATTTAGAAATTCCTTGCATTCTGGATGGCTGGAGGGATCTTATATGCTTCAGATATCCATATAACGACGGAAATTACATCCGGATGACTCTACAAATAGTGCCCAACGGAGACAGTATTACTTTTCATTGCTTGTCGTCAATAATATAGTTATTCATCTCGTTAAACAAGAAAACTAACCCCAGACCTACAAACTAGTCCCGCGGGCTCTGTTTTCAGAATGGAAAATTTCCATTATTTTAACAGAGCTAGCAGGATATAGGAAGGGGTTTTCTTCTAAAAAGATGCAAGTTTTTGTCTCTCATTCATTATGACAGTTCTTTTAAATCGAGTCATATCGATATCAGTAAGTGTTTTTGATATTTTGTTTATAGTACCACATAAAATGTTGCATGAAATATAAGTTAGGTTTGAATTTGTTTGCGAAAAAAAAAAAAAAAAAACAGCTAATTCTAGACATATATATTCTTACATACATGTAATTCTGGAACTGCAGTTCCAGAATTATATATTATATTTTTTGTGTGAGTGTAGGCTAATTTGATTATGTAAAAATATCAGTAGTATTATGCAAAATATTGGTTAATTTAGAATATCTAAAGAAATAAAAGCAAAAACGTAAAATTGTCGAAACTTTTGTTGAAGAAGAAATACTTTGTTTGGATTTAAAAGAACTAAAAAAAAAGGTTATTTTTTAAAAGGTTAATTTAGCGCTTTGATGAACATGTTGAATTCCTTGTAACGTTTTCTATCGCAGTTATAACCACATTTTATTTTAAACTTACTTTTAAATTAATTGTTTGTTCGCTATGAAGGATATGCAATTCACTCAAAGTTTAATATTGGATAAAAATTGGAAAATTAACAAACATCTATTGTGATTTATTTTTTATATTTTATAATTAGAAATGTATAATTTTCGAGGAATATCTTTTTAACCAAAAATCTGTTTTTGGCAAAATGGATTTGTGTTTTGAAATCCGATTTGTCAAAACTTTTTTATGTCAACTTATATGTATAATGTATATATATTCTGCATGATATTATTTGGTTTCAAAGCAATTTTTAATTATATGGCACATCCGTATATTCTCTAAACTATACAGTTAAAAAAAAATACTGCAATTTTGTGATTATTATATATAAAATCAGTTTTCGAAATTTTCATTTTTTAATAGCACATTGTATAAAATATAAATTATTTACAGCTATAATTTCATTTCCTAAAAAAATCATTATTTACTTTGATTTTTTTTGTTCAAAATTTTAAATTTTGGATTTGCAAAGCATGAGAAATTGAAAACTAGGCTTATTTTATTTTAAGGCTGTTCTCAAATACAAAAGGGCAACTTTATGACATAAGTTTTATTTTATTTATGTTGGGAAATGCATGAAACTAGCAGGTGTTGTTGTTGAGAAACTATGTCATCGAACTGTTTTTTCCGTTTTTTTTTTTTGCAAACGCAACAGGTCTTTCAGAAAATAGTGCCCAGGTGGGCGTTTTGAACCGAATTTCCGCGCGAAAGAATAACTACTCAAGAAAAGGCGAAAAACGTGTTTGTCACGTGATCAAAATCGCTTATAACTCAATAGGTAATTTATGGATCAAAAAATGGAAAACACAGTTCGATTCCAAATCGTTTCCATGCTCAGGCTTTCCAATTTTATACCTTTTCGTTAAAAAATGAATTTGTAAATGTGTCAAAACGTTTTGAGCTTGTTGAGCAGACCAGTTGAGAACAGCCTTAAGTTAAAAGGTTATTACAAGTTTAAAATGGAAATTAGAAAAAAGCTAGAGTTTTGTATATTTCTATGCGTAACTACATTTCGCACAAAAAATTGCGGTTTTCCCCAAAGTTCATTTATATAAACAAGGACAAAAAAAAAAAAAAAATGTATATTTAGGCAAAATAGGTTTTGGAACTAGAAGTGACTTTTCCTGTATGTTATTATATATATGTGTGTGTGTGAGTACATGAAAACAAATCATAGAAGCATTAGAATGAAGCTATCATGAAATTCTGAATATTTTATAATTAAATTCTCAACTTTTGTTATGGTAAATAAACCCCTCCTAAAAAAAAAAAAATCGAATTTACTCTTTAAATGAAGAGTTTCATACTCAATTTTTTTTTTTAATATTGGGTTCTCATATACTGCAAATTTTGGGGAATCTAGTAGTAGATTTTATTTAACACGGAAATAAAAATGCAAAAAATGCTTGCACTGGGAATATGTTATTTAAATGGGAAAAAATTGCACTAGAAAGCAGGGATGGAATTCTTTCTGAAGGAGTGAATCATTTTTTATAAATGGGAATAATTTTGTTACCATAAAGCCGAGCGGATTGCAGAATGAGCAAACTGGGCTGTCTCTATGGGCCTTTAGCTTTACGGCCCCCTAAATTCTGTATGAAATTTCCATAAAGCTGATATTTTAAATTTGTTTTGATCTTATACTTATTTTAATAAATATTTTGTACTTTTAGAACATGATTAGGTTAAAGAAAATGATATATTTATCCAAATATGTATTTGACGGCATCGAATAGGCTTAATTTTTTTTGTAACAGTATACGAAGGCAGTGGGGGAAGCGGGCGAATGAATACTAGGTCTTTGGACTAGAATTAATTTGAAGTTCACTAGAAGTAATAAACATTTTTGATGCCGGAAAGCATATACATCACATAAATACATGTTTAGGTGAATATATATATATACATATATTATCCTATTCTAAAACTACAAAATACCGATTACAGTCCTCATAAGGTCAAAACTGATTCAAAATATCAGCTTTATGAAAATTTCATATCCAATTTGGGGTACCCTAAAATCAGGAGCCAGAGAAGCACCCCATTTTTCCCACGCTGCAATCAGCTCTGCTTTATGGTAACAAAGTATTCCCATTTATAAAAAATGATTCAGTGGGGTCAAACATGGCTGCGTATGTGGCTTAGAAAAAAAAAGTGGTCAAAGATTGGTTCATATTGGCCAAAAAAGGGGGGTCGGGGGCTCAAAGATGGCCGCAATTAAGACATTTGAAATGTCTGAAATTCAGACGTAAGTGTTTGAAAACTTTAAGGCATTTTAAAACGTCTGAAAATTGAACACTCTTGTTTCAGACACTTAAGTGTCTGAAATTCAGACATTTCAGTTTACAGTGCGGGCCACAGGTTGAGTATGGCTGCACTAGATTAATTTTAACACAATTATTCTAATTGGTAAATAAATCATATCAGATGTAAATTCCCAAATGGCAAAAAATGTCCGGACCAGGATTCGAACCAGGGATCTCTAGGCTGAAGACGTCAGTGCTCTACCATCTGAGCTATCCCGGAAGAATCTGGTGGAACTTTTTGACCCAGCTAATCTTAGCTGGGAGTTTAGAAGCTTAGCCTAAGCATTAAATAAATTGTAAGAAATACTAGGCAACACGCTTTAAAAGTAGACTTTAAAAGTGGTATAAGCTTAGTTTAAAAAAAAATAATATATTAAATCGACGTTAAATAAAGAAATATGAATATTAAAGATCGCAAAATCAAGGTTAAAAATTTTAGCATCTACTCCAGTTAATCATTTTTAATTTTCAAAAATGCAAAGTAAAATAAAATAAAATAAAATAATAATAAAAAATCTTGTAAACAAAGTAAGCCGTGGAGTAAATTCTGTATTTTATTTCGAAATCGAAAATTTTAAAGTAAAATTTATTTTTATTTTTTTTGAATGAATAACTGCTTGCCATTTTAAGTTTCTGTACAAATTATGAAAAAAGAATAGCACCTGTTTCTTATATAAAATGGATAAAAATCTGAAAGTTTGTTAAAGCTTATGTCTTAGGAACTTTGTTTGAATTTCGACGTCTTCAGCTTTTAAAATAAATATTTGTTGCTTTACAGTACTATTTTTTTTCCAGAGTCGCTCATATTTACATAACATAATCATAAGCAAGGTGCGTGAAAAGTAAATCAAATTTCAATGTACTCTTATATAAAGGGTGTTTTTTCTTGTCGTTAACCAATGACTAATTTCCTAGTTTTGGAGGTAGAGTTTCAACTGCAAAAATACTTCAAATGTTGTTGTTCTACAAAATTTTAATTTTTATATGTTCCCTGATTCCTACACTGGTGGTCAGAATTATAAGAACAATTGAAAATTGAACAGAAAAAAATTATTTCTGGACTAAATAAAGTGAAATTTATACATAAAATGCTTTTTTATGCTAGAAATCATTATAGAATGCAAAACATTGGAAAATGCAAAATATGAATGTTTTGCCATAATTAACAAAATATGCCATTGTAAAAATTGGACAAAATTATAAGGACAATGAATGTTTTTGCCTGAAACACACTAATAATTAATAATCTCCCCCTCCTTCTCAATCACTTTGATCTGTCTTGACGTCATGGAGTTTGACAGTTCCTTAAAAACATTCTTGGAAATTTTTGACCATGCTTTTTCGATGGAGGACATGAGTTCTTGCTTATTTTGATATTGTATACCATTTTTGTATACTTCGTGTTCCAGAATACCCCACAGATTTTCCATTGGATTCAGATCAGGACTTTTGGCCGGCCAAAGAAGTAGTTTCACGAAATTAGCATCAAACCACGATTTTAAAGTTTGGAAAACATGTACTGAGACATTGTCCTGCTAGAAAAAATAGTCTCCACTCGTTATTAACGGTGCTTCCGGTAAAAGATTATCGCACAATACATCAACATAACTCTCAGAATTCATTCTAGCCTGCACAAAAACTATTGGAGTAGTTCCACCAGTTGCGAAACCACCTCAGACCTTTATTGAACCACCTCCAAATGCACGCTTTGAGAAAATTTCTTTTTCTCTACGGAGATCATACCAGAAGTAGAGAAAACCATCTGGTCCATCCAAATTAATCTTTTTCTCATCTGAAAAGACAACATCATCCCACTTTTTTCCCATAGTAATGGACTTTTTTGGCAAACTCCATTCTGAGTCTCTTATGAACTTTTGTAAGAGGCGGTCGTGACATATATTTACCATAGCGAACCCTTTTTTCTTTTTGTAAAACACGTCGAACAGTTCGAGCACTGCATTCTAAGTTCAATTCACGTTTTATTTCTGTTGACGTTTGTTTTTTGGAGCAAGATTGCCTTATTATTATTCTTTTCTCCCGTACAGAAACAGAAGATGGCCTACGTGTATGTCTTTGCCGTCCATATTTACCGGGATTTTTAAGATAATTGTAAATAACCATTCTTGATCTATTAAGCTTTGTCTCAATTTGACGTACAGAAAGTCCTGAACTTTTAAATGCATCCACTTTCCTTTCTCAAACTCCGAAAGCTTTGTACCTAGCGGTATGACTGAAAAACAGAATATGACGATCCCAAACACTTACTACGCATTTATATCGTTGCTGAGTTCCGTGTGCAGAGCAAAAAACATGCAAATTTTAATTTTTAGAACACACAGATACAGTTGTTTTTATAATTTTGTCCATACCAGATGGCTGTATAAATCCATAATACAATTTATGAATATGGATTTTCCACATATTTCCATAAAAACCTATAAAAATATTCTTCATTTTCTTTTAGTTTCCATCCATTAAATTTGCGTAAGTTTCCGGCCAAATGTAGCCAAGATTTGGCGATTTTTGCCTTGTCCTTATAATTTTGACCACCACTGTATAAGGGGACTGTACATATATAACATTATCAACTTTTTGGCAATTTTGAACCGCTCTCACTCCTTACGATATCATACGTTATCATTCCTCGAAATCCCCTCTCTCTCCTCCTAATGATATCGTTATCAATGTCTAATTTTTCTTTCAGTTTTTTCTTCTTATACGAGTGCAATGATAAATATATGGTTATACATTTATTATTCGCATACGTTACTGATTTAAATGAAGAGAAAAAAGTTAATAAATTTCATTATTATATATGAGGGCCTAGGAGGATGAGGATGGCCACCCAGGGAAACCCAGCAAATGCTTTTGAGTTTTAGTGCAGTCCCTGGGGGAAGATATATGAGGGGCTCACAACCATAGTAGATCAAGTCCACTTAAAAAAAAAAAAAAAAAAAAAAAAAAAAAAAAAACAATTTATTAAATTACAACGACCATTTGGAAAACGATTTTTTTGAAGACTAAAATTTAAAACATAAAAAATGGCACGGAGTTGATCATACATTACGTTCGCCATGAATTAAACATTAATAGTGTTATTACACGTAAAAATTGCAAGCCAAAAATATCGCCTGCGGCCCGTCAGATTTCATGAAACTTAAGTATTATCCACCTGAAACTTACGTAAATATCCAAGCATTTCATTGGCTGTTGGGGAAAAGGCTTTTCCATCGTCAGATTTCCAAGAAATCTGACGGCCAATTTTAAATGAAATTTCATTCTTAAACTTCTAAACATCCGACAATATTACTTTTTACACCGTCGGATAGAGAAAAAAATCTACTTTTAAATGCAATTTGTTTGAAAGCTGTATCTCAATTTGTTTCTGAGTTATTAATTTTTTTTGTAGTTTTTATTACTTTTTTCTCATAGTGGCAACAGAAAGTATCCATCGTTGTTGAAATTAAAGGGAAATACCGATTACTGTATAGACCAATCAGAAAACGAATAAATTGCAGATTAAACCAAAGAAAATCTTCAGATATGCTTTTGATTTCCCATCCTGACGAGAACAATAACCATTTTTCCAAATGGTTAAAAAAAAAAAAATAATGAGATAGCTCATGTAGAAGGTGCAGTAAACTGTGTTTTATCTACTGCTATAATGCACTAAGTTTGTAGTTCACATACTTTCTCATAGATTGCATCTGTGTCCAGAGTTGGTGAAGTAATACAAGAAACCTCCACAACCATACTGAATCAAGTCCATTCATCAGTGTATTACTCCATCACTACATTTTTATCTGTGACCCATTATTGTCTAAATCTTGCCTCACTGCTATCAAAAAAGTTGTATTTTAAATAAGAAGCGATTTCAAAATTTCTGATGAAAAATAAACGTTCGTAAATCAGATGTATAAACTATGAATGGAAAGTAATATTGTTTTTGGTGACTCCCCCCCCCCCCCTCCACTCCTCTCGGCAAAAAAACTGTAAAAATACCGACTGCGTTTTCTTAAAAAATCATAACAAGGAAAAAAAAAACTCTAATCACATAGTTCGATATTAGGCCTAGAGAGGAATATACGACAAAGAATAAGGCCCCCGCTAAAGAGAAATTCTATTATAAAGTCTTCAGCAAAAAGTTTAATTTACACTTCAAGCCGCCAAGTACAAATACATGTAAATTATGTGATGACATATCAATCAAGTTCTCGACAAAAAAGGGTAAAAACCCTTGAAAAAGTCTTGAAATCGAAGGAGAGCTAAACTTGCGGATAAACAGGCTAGAGAGAAAATGAAAACTGATAAAATTAAAGCCTCAGGTGAAACTTACTGCTATACATTCGACTTCAATGACGCATCCAGAATTACGCTTTGGAGGGGGCTAGCATATTTTAGAGGCTCATTTGCGCCCAGATCTTGTCCGGCCTGCTGCCGAGCTCTGTCTTCTTTTCATTTAATTTAATGGGACGTGCCGGATCAGGTCCTAACTTACATTTTTTCTGCTGACTTGAGCAGCGTCGTAACCAGCCAGAGAAGCTCTGGAAAGCTTTGGTGGGACTAATTCTGAATGCTTTTAACATGTTAAATAATGAAATACTTTACTAAAATATATCTTAGTTTTTGAGATTTTTTTGGAACGTTTCTGTATTTGGATAATTTTAAAGTATGTTTGCAATCAAACGATTTAAAGTTTTATTATTGAATTATCAAAATATTAGGAAGGTTAAAGAGACCAAGAGGTTGCACATGGCCTTAATTTTTTAATTAAGTAAATTTTAAACATGCTAATATTTTGAATTTCATAATGAAATTTATAAAAGAGAAAAAAAAATGTATGACAAAATTAATATATTTTCAAAAATTCCGATTTTTTAAGGACCTATTAATAATAATAATAATAATCTTTCATAATTTTTAAAAACTTTAAATATCTAGTCTAGTCTGGGAGGGGCTTCAGCCCCCTTAGCTCCCCCCGTGAGTGCGCCAATGTTCGACTTGCAAAAAGCATTACCCTTTCTAAGCTTTCAACGTACATAGCTTATTATAAACGCAATCTATATGTTTATAACTTTGGGGTGCATTCCTTTAATAATAATGTGGGATACATGTATGTCTGGGATGAAATAGATGAAATAGAGGGAGGAAGAGGTTCTCACGACCTTTCTAGCATTGTTGCAAGGCATCAGCAGAATGTTGTAACTCAATCGAAGCAGAAACTAGCAAGAAACTACACATCTATGTTACTGGAGACGGGAAGGAAACTATTATGAATGCAAAGAAGAATTATCCTAAATTTGATGTCATTGAAGATAAAAATTCCGACTTTCTTCCTACGACAGCTTTGGAACAAAAATATCACAAACATGAAGGTGGATACCGCGGGAACTTTTTTAGTTGGGTGAATATTGGATGGCTGCGAGTTGTGAGAGGATCTCTTTTCATGTTACTGTTGAAAGAAACCCTCAATGAGGATCAACCTCTTCGCAAAATAAATTTGGAAAATCGGGCTCGTGGGCGCAAGTTACTTTCTTTGTCAAATGTCAGTAAAGATGCGTTGTACGTAGGCCGTAGAAAAATTATTTTGGCCAAAAAGAAAGATATAATGGATCTTCTGCCATACATTCCGCCAATTCATCACGTTTACTTCAAGAATCTTCCGGCATAGGTTAATATCAAGTTCCAAGCTACTTCCTCTAGGGTGCATCATGTAACGCTGATGATGTTGATAGTATTGTTCACAGTGAAGGATTTACGATAACTGGTAATATCTTTCACTCTTTGAGTAAAAAATAGAATAAGTAAATATAAATCAAAATCAAGAGTTTTTGTAATCATAATAAACAAGTCTTTATTTACACATGGAAATTTCACAACCATACTGGACCAAGTCCTTATTTTTTTTTTTAAACGTATAAATTTTTAATAGGAATATTAGTTTGTCATTTGCAAAAGTAAAACGCTATAAAAATGGTACTTTAAATTGAATATTACCGCATATAATTCTTATAAATCACTTGACCTGAATTAATTATTTATTAAGAACTTTAAAGCGTTATTATTCACAATAAAGAAAAATGGACTTGGTCTACTATGATTGCGAGCCCCTCATATGAAATAACTTTATATCAAATAACGCTAAGAAATACTACTTTGAGGTCTCTGAGGGCATTCGATTTTTTAATAGTTTTTTTTGTACTGGATAGCTAAGGTCCATCTCTACATCTCTCTTTTTTTACTTTTTCGATTTTGGTTGCAGATATTTTTTAGAATGACACTTTCATTTTCGGAACCGGTTTCGAAAGTGAAAGTAACTTTATAAAAAATATCTGCAACCAAAATCGAAAAAATACAAAAAGAGCGATGTAGAGATGGACCTCAGATATCCAATGCAAAAAAGGATAATTTAAAAATGTATAAATGCAAATGAGATATTAGAAAATAATCTCCCCATAGGTTTAATGTTAGCTCGGGAGTGTCTTCTCATGTAGGGACAGGAGCCTTAATATTCATGGTTGAATTTTCTCCTCTCGTTCCAGAGAGCCAGTCGTTGCCTGCTGGTCGCCGAGTGAGGTGCTGTCATATGTGTTCGTCAGATTTTGATTTCTCTCAGGATGAATAAACGGGTTGAACAAAGGTGCTGCATTAAATTTTGTCAAAGCTTGGTGATTATCAAAGCGAAACAATTCGCAAGATTCACTAGGTATCGTAAGATTCATCAATGCTCCAGCTCGTTCGTCGCACCTGATTCAGACTTTTTTTGGCGAAACATGGAAGTTCAGTTCGCACATTCGCCAGCCTCTCTACTCTCCAGACATGGTTCCTTGCGACTTCAGGTTGTTTCCGAAATTGAAGGCGCCATTGAAAGTATCCTATTTTGAGAGTAGAGATGAGATATAAAGAACGCGACGGCGGGTTGAACATGTTAATGATTATTAAAAATGAGACTAATGTGATATAAAAATAATCACATTTAAATCACATAATAAAGGTAAGGAAAATCAGCTTACCTTATTCTTCAGGATTGTCCACGGCTTTTTCTGCTTATCCTCTTAAACTGAGAGAATTACTCGTTTATTATTGATATGAGATATCCATTGATTTGACCTGTAAAGAGCTTGTGAGTCTTTTATTTAAAGTGCGTTTCTTGATTATTTGTACCACTGAGATTTTTGTACCACTTTTTAATTATTAATTAAATTTTATATAGATCTAAAGGGTTATACAATGAAGCATTTATTTATTGCTCCTTTCTTGGTTAAAAGACATACAGATACTGAAATTAATAATACAAAACATTATTTAGAATAGATTAAATACATAAATAAATTCAAGGTTATATACATTAACAAAGTACTTATTTTTTCTTTTTAAGTCAATAAAATTAAATATATAGTTCTTTATGATATCAATATTGTAGCTTTATAATATAAATGTTTATATCATTTGATTGACAGTTCAAATGATGAAACAGGAAGTAATGTTCTATTTTCGTATCAGGATGAATGGATGATGTAAACAATTAACTTATTCCAAACATTAAGTGCTTTTGAAAAGCAATTAAGTTGATATATGATAGGTTTTTCTATTTCTAACAGAACACCATTCCAACCTAAGCCTTCCAAAAGTGTTTTCAGCAGTGGAAGGAACGGTGGGCTAAGTGTGTGGAGGCGCAAAAGGCCTACTTTGAAGGGGATTAGGGTCTCATTCTCAGTGGTGCCAGCTTATATGGATGGGGGGCCAGTGGGGCGCGAGCCCACCCAATAATTTTATATCACTGCCCACCAAATTTCAATTTATTTAGTTCGTTATTTATTTATTTATTCAATTGCTGAAATGAAATTTGGTTATATTGATGTTCGCAAAATATTAAGATTAAGAACATCAATTTGACTTACAGGAGCACTAGAAGACTCTTCAGCTGATGTTTGATGTATAATTAAATTTTTTTTAAAAACAAATGTCCTGCATATTTTGCCAATCTTGAATTGTTAAAGCAATTGGGTGACTAAATCGTATGTTTTTCTTGACGTTTAGTTTTTTGTACTTTCAATACTTAGCAATTTTTAAGTTATTTATAATCAATATTAATGTATTAAGGAAGAACTTGTGAGAATATAATTTAATAAGATTATTTATTAAATTATAATTACAATAATTTTATATTTTGCTTAGAAAAAAAACATAATTTAATTTCGAATTACCGACTGTAGTTATTCGCTCCTCCCCCGTCTCTATCTCCACACACACGCGCGCTAAGAGGAAAAATTATATGTGTTATTTTACTCAAAAATCTTTGAGCCCACCCAATGTTTTTCAAAAGTTGGCGCTACTGCTCATTCCCATCAGGTAACTTATATATTTTTTTCGGCCAAAGGTCGGATAATTTTCAGACAGGCCCCGTATGTGCCACCCAATGTTTTTCAAAAGTTGGCGCTACTGCTCATTCCCATCAGGTAACTTATATATTTTTTTCGGCCAAAGGTCGGATAATTTTCAGACAGAGCCCCGTATGTGTCATTCTGTTCAACAAAATTCTTCCATCACTTCGGAAGTCTCATAATACCTTCTTTCCAAAACGTTTGTGATTTGTTGGCAAAATACTCAGATTTTTGTTTTCAGAAAAAGGTGCGAGATGAATTAAAAAGTATCACATGAATTTCAAAAGAAACTTTTGGATAACTTAATATTAGAATTTCAACAGTCCCTGACAAGAACTCGCAAATCCCTCCCCTGGCCTTTCTTTTCTTAAGGTTTTGTGGTCATCAACAAAAGAAAGGAGAGTCGCAACAATAGAAAGAGGCGGAGATCAACGACTCCACTGATAACCTCTGACCTCTAGGCTACGACAGAAGTCATAAAACATGAAAGGGAGCGCCTCACCACATGAAAGGTATCGCTTAGTAAAAACCTAGTGTGTTTTAATTCTAAAGCAACGTTTATATTAGGCATAAATAGCAACAATCCCGACAAAAACTCGAAATTACCCCTCTGGCGTTTCTTTTCCAAAGGTTCTGTGGTTATCAACAAAAGAAAGAGACTGTAATACACATGTCAGGCATCTCCTCCGCTGACCTCTGACAACTAGACAAGCTTCTGAAGACCCACGTAGTATGCGATCTTATAACAACGTTTTCAAAAGTGTTTTAAGCTTGAAACAAGGATATAACAAGAGATTGCCAAGGATTTATACAAATGGGTATGGCATGGCGTGGAATTTTTTTTTTTTTTCAAAATCTCGGCAGCAGGGAAAGTGACTGCTGATTAAAAACAATGAAAGATTATAATTTCGAAATGATAGACTTCTTTTCAGCGTGATTTACAGCTTACTCAGTGTGCCCACATTCCAGTACTGAATATAGTAGCAGTATTACGCCTGACACGTCATGAAACAGTTCATAAGCAAATATGGTTGCTATTTCATGCCGTATGGTGTTTTAAATTGATGATAAAGATTGAAGAATGCCTCTATGAAGTCGTGGCTTTACATAGAACCTCCCAACTGGACCTTATAAACAAGAAATACCATTATGCGTTTTGATGTGATCCTAATTTTTGCTGTGCAAGCTTCACCTCCATGGTGCTACTTGCATAGAAGCGCTCTCTACTATCGAAATATTGAACTAATTATTTTTTTTTATGTCATACAAAATGTCGTATCATTTTGACATTTAAAATTGCAATTCTTTCCGACCCTTAGATCTCTTTTTACTTTCTTCTATCTTTACAAGAAGAAAGTACTGGATTCGTGAAAGTTTTCGACTTTCGGTTTTCGACGGATTTATACGTTTTAGGGGTCAAAGATTCCGAAAAACATGTTTTTACAAAATGTGAGTCTGTGAGTCTGTCTGTCTATCTGTATGTGACACAAATTTTGTGGGCGCTCTATCTCAAGAACTAATGCACGGAATTTAAGAAAAAATTATATTCAGTTAGTCCCTGATATAAATTGGTACTGATTAGTTTTTGGTGTAAATCACCCAACAGGTGGTGCTGCTATGCAGCCTTTTTCACGATTTCCACAATAACTCAATCTCCAGAACTATCGCACAGATTTTCATCAAACTTCAGATTCAGTTAGTCCTTGACATGAATTGAAGTTTTGTTCATTTTGGTGTAAATCGCTCAATAGGTGGCACTGCTATACTGCATTTTTTACGATTTCCGCAATAGCTCTATCTCAATAACTAATGCTTAAATTTTCAACAAACTTTATATTCATGTATACCTTGATATGAATTAGTGCTGTTTATGTTTTGGTACAAATCGCTTAACAGGTGGCGCTGCTATGCTCCATTTTTCAGAATTTCCGCTATAGCTCTATCTCAAGAACTAATGAACGAATTTTCATTAAACTTTGAGAATCAATTAGTCATTGACATGTATTGACATTTTATACATTTTTGGTGTAAATCGCTCAAAAGGTGGCGCTGCTATGCTGCATTTTCAGAATTTCCACTATAGCTCTATCTCAAGAACTAATGCACGAATTTTCATCAAACTTCAAATTCAGATATACCTTGATATCAATTAGTGCTGTTTATGTTTTGATGTAAATCGCTCAACAGGTGGCACTGCTATGCTACATTTTTCAGAATTTCCGCTATAGCTCTATCACAAGAACTAATGCACGAATTTTCATCAAACTTCAAATTCAGATGTACTTTAATATGAATTAGTGCTAAACTGATGTAATTTCTTGTACTATTTAAATGATTTAATTGACGTGATTTATATAGAAGAAAGTTTTGTGATGGCCACAAAATACTAGTTTATCATGTTTCACTTTTGCTTCAGAAATTTCAAGCACCCGGTACTCATTGTTTTAAATTGCCGGAAAACTACTTTTATATAAAAAAAGACAGACTAACAAGCGAAATGGTAACATAAATATCTTTCTATCATACTGATAAGTGTTTAAACGATGCAACAATAAAAGAAAGCTTTCTCTTAAAAAAAAAAAAAAGGTTTATCAAGCCGAAATCAACACTTTCATTGCCAAAACATATAATTTTTAAAATATAATTATCGATATACGTAAATAGGTAAATTTCTTCAAATATGCGTGAGTAGGTATCTTTATCCAAATTATATGTATCTTATTCAGATATCTTATATGAGAACCAGGAATATTTCATTCTGATTCCGACAGTTTTAGATCAAGTATAATGAAGAGTAATAATAGTAAAAAAAAAAAAAAAAACCAAGAGCGATATAACTATGAACCAAGAACCGTCTCTCTCAGAGCTATCGCATGTTTGCATAGTTGCCAACAACTTACGCTTTTCTGTACCACAAAAATTTTATAGTAAATTTTAACTTTCTAAATCACTGTTATCTGCATATTAAATAAGGCAAAAATTTCTGTTAAATTTTGTGGTATGAAAAAGCGGAAGAGTTGGGAGCTATGTGTTTGTAAAATGTATGGATTTCCAATTCAAACATATTCCGTTTGCTTTGCGATGTGCAACACCTGCTCTGAAGACATAATCATCAATGCCCTGGAGAAAAGAATCCTAAATTAATTTTCGTGTGCAATTTTTTAAATTCTTTTATGTTTTCATTCAATTTAGAATAATGTTTGTTTACCAAAATATTGAAATATTGATGCAATTTTAGAGGTTTTGTCAATTTGCCCCTTTGGAAGTTCCATCGAGATTCTTTTTAGTATTTATTTGCTTTATGGTAAAAAATTTTTCTATGAATATTTTTTATATAAGTAGGGGCATATTTCTTTTTCTTTGCGAAATTCAACACCTGGTGAAGACATAACCATCAATTCCTTGGAGGAAAGAGCCCCAAATTCCTATTTGTGGGTAATTTTTAAGTTCTTTTATATTTTCCTTCAGTTTAGAATGACGTTTGTTTACCAAAATCCTGAAAATCCTGGTGCGATTTTAAAGGTTTTGTCAATTTACCAGTTTGGACCTTCCATTGAAATTCTATTTAGTATTTATTTACATTATGTAAACATTTTTCTATGCACATTTTTTTAATACAAAGAGGTACATTTCCTTTTCTCTGCGAAATTCAACACCTAGTGAAGACATAATCATCGATGCTCTGGCATAAAAGCCCCAAATTTTTATTTGTCGGGTAATTTTTTTTCTTTTATGTTTTCATTCAGTTTAGAATGACGTTTGTTTACCAAAATATTGAAATATTGATACAATTTTAAAGGTTTTGTCAATTTACCAGTTTGCAAGTTCCATTGAAATTCTATTTAGTATTTATTTGCATTACGCAAACATTTTTCTACACATATTTTTTTATATACATAGAGACACATATTATTTTCTCTGTGAAATTCAACACCTGGTGAAGGCATCATCATCAATGCCCTGGAAGAAAGAACCCTAAATTCCTATTTGTGGGAATTTTTAAGTTATTTTATATTTTATGTAGTTTAGAATGACGTTTGTTTAGCAAAACCTTGAAAATATTGATGCAATTTTAAAGGTTTTGTCAGTTTAACAGTTTGGAAGTTCCATTGAAATTCTATTTATTTATATAGAATTTCAATTTTAATTAAAGATACACACACTGATACATAACACATACTGATTTCGTTCATGAAAACGAAATCAGTATCTTCATATTGTATCTAAAATTACAAGTTTCAAAACAAAATTACCTGATAAAAATGAATAAAATGTAAGTAAATTTCTTCGAAGATGACGAAGAAAAAAAAAAATCTCAATCCGAACTATTTGGATTTTATTTCCATGTTTCTTCTCAGAATAAGGAATGTTTCATTTTGCTTTCTCCAACGTTAGATCAAGTGAAATGAATTGGAGCAAAGATTGATTTGAACAAAGATATAATAAATATATTCGAAACTTTACTTTAACGAAATCTCTGTTTAACAAAATTTTCTGTTCAACCTTGACTTTGTACATCATTAACATGCAAATTAATCACCATATTGCGAAAAATATATTCTATATAACGAAGTTTATGTTGACAGCTATTGTGAAATATAATATCCAAACAAGGACATTAAAATAATTAAGCTAAGTAAATTGTTTTTCATGTGTCAAATGTGATTTATAAAAGCAATTATCAAAAGTGATTATGATCTGAAGGAAGGAAGGAAGTGAAAGTGAAAAGTGATTGCACAATCGTAAACAAACATTTAATATAAACATTTCATGATACTCAAGAACTATAGACATTCATAAACTCTTATTTTAAATTACTATAAATATAAATATTGATACAAATAATTTGTTAAGATTTATGTCACTAATTTCCTGCTTTTTATTGCTAGTAATATAATATACATTTTTCTCTACTTTCACTTGTAATCTAGACTCTCCAAAGGAGAGATGTATTTTTAAAGCTTTTATTAAATGTTAATTTTATTTCTATTTAGAAGTTTCCTTACATATTTAAGTTTTACAAGTCACAAAAAAATGTCTTTTAACCACTTGGGGACGAGCGACACGTATACGTGCCGCATGAAGCGCTCAGAATCCTTGTTTTTCCTCACCAGTAAAATTTTACTATAGAATTTGCCTTATTTAATCAACGCATTTTCTCGATTCAAGACAACACAAATTTCTGTTTTTAAAAAGCAGTGACAAAAGATTAAAAATTTCGTAAAAGGCTCCCGTCCCGAAGGGGTTAAATGACATGGAACATCACACGATCATTACATGTGGATTAAATCAGAAATATAAGAGAAGATGAAGACATAATTACCCTTACCGACGTGTGATACCAGATAATATACGGATATACATAAATACAAGGTAAGCCCAATTTATCTTACCTATGTTTTGTTTTATATTGAAAAATAGATAGTTTATTTTTGAGGATAAAACCGAACATCACGCAATTACTGTTAGCAAAGTTTAAATATTGCTATCAGTTTATTCCACTTTCGTGCGTGTACAGCATTGAAATGGAGAGGTTGCTGTTGCGATGGATGTACGTATTTATTTCAGCGGATTGTATGAAAATGAATTTTTTTAATGTATTTAAATATTTCCATTCAAAAGAAAAAATGCTAAAAGTCTTCGATACAATAAGAAGGGGATTCCAGTTTCACGAGAATATTACAGATAAATTATTCGGGTACTTATAAAAATGTGAAAATTTTTATGAACAGTATATTTTTTATAAGAATCCTGTAGAAAGTAATATTACAGACTTTTTTTAAAGTTAAGGAATTGAAATTCTGAGAAAAAAGAGAAAGTTACGCTACGCTTCAGTTTTTGTTTACCTCTCTTTATTATGGGATTTTTTAGACATTATTCTAATTAAATTTTTCTCATATGTCTACATTGCATTAAAAAAAGTAACTACCCGAATTAAAATACTACATTTTTCCAATATTTCCCTTTTATGTGTATTTTTCATTTTATGCATGTGTATTTTATCATACAAATTTCATGAATTTGAGTTGATTTCTATTTAACGAATTTTCTTCATAACGAAGTGTTTAAGTGTAACGTTAAGACTTCGTTCAATGGAAGTTTTACTGCATAAGTGAAAAACCGTTTCTCTCAGAGCACGCGCATGATTGTAAAATGTATGGATTTCCAATTCCGTTTTCTCTGCGAACCACAACACCTTGTTAAGACATAATCATCAATGCCAAGAAAGAAAGAAAGGAAATAAATCACCCTTAAATTAATTTTTGTCGATAATTTTTGAATATTTTTTTTATTCAGTTTAAAATAATGATTGCTTATCAAATTTAATCAAAACTTGAAAATATTGATGTAACTTTAAAGATTCTGTCGATGGTGTAGATTAGTCGGAAGTTCCACTGGATTTTTATTTAGTATTTACAGTAGAGCGCCGATTATCCGAACAAGTCGGGCTGGCTCTAGTTCGGATAAGCAAAAGTTCGGATAAATGGACAGACAATTTAAGGGATGTTCTTGACTATATTAAAACCTCCACACTTTATCCAGGCTTATGACTGCCAGCACCAGTTAGTGCTGGTGTATTTAATTAAAAAAAATGTATTTTTAATTTTTTTTGTTTACTTTTTTATCATTCAAAATTTTCTTTTTCTTTTTTTATTATCCTCTGAACTCCAGAGATCATAATTTCAGCAAAAAAACTTTTGATTGTTGCTTGCTTCAAAGAAGACATTTTTGTCAATGCTGCCATATCTTGAATTATTCTTAAATACGTTAGTTAAATAGGATCAGCGTTCTTCTGCCGTTCGGGCCATTTCATACTTGCTTCCAAAGATTCTATGGCTTCCTTATGTGATGGACCTAGGTCATGTTCAGAGCATTCGTTTTCATTTTCTTCAATTTCTTTTTCGTTGTTACTGCACCCTAGAGATCTGCACGGGCCGGCCCGTGGCTCGAATCCCGAGCCCGGCCCGGCTCGCGGGCCGGGATCGGGCCGATTTTCATTCACAGCACTCGGGCCGGGCCATACTTTTTTCTGAAGGCTCGGGCCGGGCCGGGCCTAACTTAATTTTTCTGTACAGAGCCGGGCCTGGCTTCATTCCTAGTCTTCACGGCCCAAAATTTTCAGTCCTAGTTTTGAGCCAGCCCGTATGAAAATCATTGTCTCAGCGTGGCCTGTTCCATTTAAAGGTCAGTTAAATTAAGCCTGGCCCAAAAGTTTTTGCAAAAAATGCATACATTTTTGAATCGCTATTGTTCTACACTTAAACATTAAAATTTATTATTTTTAAAGAATAGTAGATTTCTACGCATATTAAAATATAACTAAATTAAAATACAGTAAAATGTGTGAAAAGGAACCTGCGTATGACGGAACCCTGTTTTAAACTGAAAAACGTGTTGATCCATGCAAAATTAATATACTAATTAATAAGTAAGAAAATAATATATAATACATTTACACTTGCTAAGAAGGGAACTTGTCTATAACGCATTTTTTTTCTTTTCTATGCAATTCCATCTTAGAAGATTTTACTGTATAGCTTTTTTCCGATTTTTAACACTTTCATACATGGAATATGGATTAACAATATTAATGATAACTGAAACATTTACATACAAGAAATAGAGATTCATTAAAAAAATAAATATCGCAGCCTGTTGCACTTCTATAAAAATAAAGATTATAAACATGAAAAAAAAGTTAAGATAAATATTTTTGGTCAGAACTCGTCGTGCGAGACAAATTTTTAACCAATTCGACGTAAAAATCAATGTTTTGTAGAAGTTCACTCGGGCCGGGCCGTGCTCGGGCCGAACTTTTAATTTTTGTATCGGGCCGGGCCGGGCCCGGGCCGAACTTTTAATTTTTGTATCGGGCCGGGACGGGCCATTTTTTTTCTCTATGAGTCGGGCCGGGCCCGGGCCTGGAAATGTCGGCCCGTGCAGACCTCTACTGCACCCAACGACACACTAACCGGGAATTCGACTTCGCATGCTAAATCGGAAAGAAAAAAAAATTGAGAGAAACAGGTTGATTGGATAATTAGAAGTTCGGTTAAAATTTTTTTTTTTTAGAGAAATAGGCTGTTCAGATAATTGATAGTTCAGTTAATTTCTTTTTTTTGAGAAAAATAGGCCGTTTGCTAATTGGAAGTTCGGTTAATTGGAGTTTCGATAATCGGAGCTCTACTGTACTTATATTATGTAACCATTTTAGATAGATTTCATAAGAATTACTACTTATTACATTATCCCCTATGTTGGAATTTCTGAATTTTTTGCAGATTTACGCCGATCATGACCCTACAAGCCCAAACTACCACCAGTTTAAAACTTTATATCTATCTATCTATATATATATCTCACTTTTTTATGGACACGATAACTCCCATAATTCTGCACAAATCTCTTTCAAACTGATACTTAAAATCAAGGGGCAGAAAATCTCGCTCAAGTTCATTAATGGGCAAAATCGGACCAAGGAGGTGGAAATAGGGTGGGTTTTTGTGAAAACCAAAAAAACCTTATAACTTCTTAATAATTATAACAATTTTTCTGGTAATTTTTCAATTCGTTTTCTCATTCAGTTTAGAATGCCGATGTGGTTAAAAAAAGCTTAAGATATTGATGTAACTTTAAAAGTTTTGATAATGAAAATAGTGTGAAAGTTTAATTAGTATTTGTTTAGAATATGTTTATAAATTAATACTTGTATTATATGCATGATTATGTTAAAAAACAACAACAATTACAACAACTTGCAAATTAGTGAAGAAATGCATAGGATGACACTTCTTTATTAAAAGTTAAAAGCACAAAATATGTTACTTATAAAAGGACTTATTACACAGTATTTAAATGAATAAACTATGACTGCGGCCAATCAGTGAATGTAATATATTTTAAAGTTCATAATTAAAAACACATAAACTACTTACAATAATAAAACACAAGTATATTCCCACAGTTTCGGACAATAAAAAACTTGTCCATCCTCAGGGATAACATTATGGACAGTACAATTTTTTTATTGTCCGAAACTGTAGGAATATAGTTGTGTTTTATTATTGTAAGTAGTTTATGTGTTTTTAATTATGAACTTTAAAATATATTACATTCACTGATTGGCCGCAGTCATAGTTTATGCAAAATATGTTTTTATGACAAAGATAATAACTATGAAAGTAAAAAAAAAAAAAAAAATACGATTTTAATTAATATATTACTTTTGATATACATATTATATAAATTGATATATAAATCGTTATATAGGAATACATTTATATCCATTTATTTATTTTTAAAAATATTATGACAACTAATGGCTAGCATTAGAAACAAAGCCATGGTAAAATATTTGTATTCAACGACTAATGGAAAACTTTTACAAGGTGCCCTCGAATTGATGGGCCCAACTGTAAGGGAAGGTAAAGTACACATAAATAAACAATTTTGATATACAATTTTGATATAGGTTGGAATTGGAAATGAAAGTTTTTGGCGAAAAACAAGAAATGTGGAGGGAATGAAAACAAGCGTTTTATTGACATAACGCTTACAGTAAGTGCTTTAGTGTGCCACCACCAACATCGATGCATACCTGGCAGTGTCTAGCAAGTGATTGGAATACCCTTTCACTTGCTGATGTCTCATCTAATCAGTCAGTCAGATGTCTCATCTAATGAGACACCAGTTGACTCACAATCACAATCACTCTACCAGGGAGCCAACCAAAAAGAAAATGGCAAAGGCATGAACCCCAGGCGGAAAAAACCCCATCCACCATCCAGCCAAGCCACAGCTGGGAAAACGGACTCGGAAAAACAATGACAACTATTAAACACAAAGAAAATTACAGAGCTATGGCACCTTAGCACCATAGAAAAAGCATAAGCAAAAGTAATCACAATCATTTACAAATTATAAACAAATGGTTTATATGAGAACCAATCAAAAGAAAAAAAAATAATCAGATATTATAGTCATTTACAAGGTAACATATGACTTTAAATAGAACACAAAGTTAAAAAAAAAGTAAGTTTGAACAAGATATAATGTCATTTCTAGTTACAAAGGACAAATAAAAATAATGAGGAACAAAGAGTCCTAAAAAAAAAAACAAAAAGTTCAACAGTCTTTAAAAACGATATTTGATGAACGAATACAGTTTGTTTAGTTCATTATATAAAACACAAAATATGCTATAATTAGATTTTGAAAGTAACACATTCTTCATATTCCATGTCAAAGTTATATTTCGTTGTTGACACCAGTTGACTCTGATGAAATCATTGCATCCTCATTGCAAGATTTTCAGTCGTTGCTGGAAATGTTCGTGAAACACTTGGAATTTGCGAAAAGGTACGCCAATCACTTGCTAGACGGTGGCACATTTGAGCACTTACTGTAATTAATATGCCAATAAAATGCTCGTTTTCATTTCCTCCGCCTTTCTTGTTTTTCGCCAAAACTTTTCATTTCCTACTCCACATTTCTACACCAAAATTGTTTCTTTATGTGTGCTTTAAATTTAGTGATTGATTAATCTTCATGATATTCACGAAATTTCACGTTATCACAATTCAAGATATTCTTATTGGGAGAGCATAGTTGTAGAATTCACGATTCGTGTTAAATCACATTAAAGTAATCAAGCATATTTCACGTCTGAAAGTGGCGCAGGTGTTGTTCAATATAAATAAGCACAGGAATATTAAAAACTTTGAGAATTCTATTTTTTACACAATTAAGTATGTACAATATTTACAACGAAAACATTTGGAGAATATTTGTTAAATATATAAATTACTAAGGAAATCCAAGATAATATTTTCTTCTATAAAGAAGTCAAGAAAATAGCATGATTTCATATTCGAAAATAAATTTCCCTTTTTAAAATCAAAACACCATTTCTTCTATTTGAAGACCATGACAAAAAACATATACGCAGACAGACTACCTGCTGCGTATAACTTTTATCATTACTACTTAAAAAGCTAAACTAAAAAAGAAAAGAGTAAAAAATGTTTTCAAATATCAATTCTCTCGAAGGTCACGTGATCCGACGCGGCGCCCACCGTCTGGCTAAGAGAGACCCGTTCAAAGGATCTGCAAAATATTCCACAAACTTCCCTTACAGTTTGGTCACGAATTTGGGGACACCCTGTATAAAAACTAATGATAACACACTAAATTGAGAAACGAATTCGATATATGCAAAATGAACTATTATTTTAACACAATCAAATTGATTGGTAAAGTTATCATACGAATTGAATATTTCCAACTGAACTACCAGTAAGGTTTTCTGAGCTAAATATGCTGGCTGTTTGTCGGCCTAGTTAGCTTAAACGGTAAAGCATTGGCCATGTAAGCCAAGGATCTAAGTTCGATTTCCAGCTTGGGCACTTTTTCACTCAGTTGGAAATATTCAAAATGATTTATTTTATCAAACCGAAATCAATAGCTTCGCTTTCGTGAATGAAATTAAACGTTTTTAAACAAAATTATCTGGTATAAATAAATAAAAGCAAAAAAAAAAAAAAAAAAAATCGAATATAAGTTGAAAACATTTTCATCCGATACGCACGTATTTTACATTTTACATAAGAATAAGATGTTTTCTCCAGCGTTAAAGATCAAGTGAAATGAAGGGGAGAAAAACAAGAGCATAATAAATGTAAGCGAGAACCGTCTCTCTCAGAGCACGCGCATGTTTGTAAAATGTTATAGATATCCAATAGAGACACATCTTGTTTTCTCTGCGAACTTCAACACCTGGTGACACCGAGCTTCATATGTAACGCCTGGTGAAGACATAATTATTAAAGCCATGGAGAAAATATTTCTAAATGTATTTGAACATGTGTATAAAACAAGAGCATAATAATTATAAGTGAGGATCCATATCTCTCAGAATACGCATATGTTTGTAAAATGTTATGGATTTCCATTAGAGGCACATTCCGTTTTCTCTGCAAACCTCAACATTTGGACATAAATATCAATGCCCTGCAGAAAATAACCTTAAATTATTTTTTGTGTGTAATTATTATTATTATTTTTTAATTCAGTTTAGTATACCGATTGTTTATCAAATCTTAAAGATATTCATGAACATTAAAAATTTTGTCGATGATAATAAGCATAATATGTATGTGAGGAACCGTCTCTCGAAAATGTCTCTCTCACTCAGAGCACGCGCATGTTTGTAAAATGTTATGGATTTTCAGTAGAGACACATTCCTTTTTCTCTGCGAACCACAACACCTGGTGAAGACATAATCATCAATGTCCTGGAGAAAAGAACCCTAAATTAATTTTCGTCGATAAATTTTTAATATTTTTAATAATGTTTATAATACCGATTTGCTTTGTTTAATTAATTATTTTGATAAATTTTGTTTAATAAATTTTTTAAATATTTGTTGATAATAATGCGAATCACAACACCTGGTGAAGACAGAATCATCAATGTCCTGGAGAAAAGAACCATAAATTAATTTTCGTCGATAAGTTTTAATTTTTTTTATTATGTTTATAATACCGATTTCCTTAATTTGTTTAATTAATTGTTTTGATAAATTTTGTTTAACAAATTTGCTTAATATTTGTTGATATTTCTTCAGAAATGACGATGAAGTATCGTTATACAAATTATATGTACTATCTTATTCCGGTAAGAACACTAAATGTTTCATTCTGCTTTCTCCAGCATTAGATCAAAGGGAAAAAAAAAACAGGAGAAAAACAAGAGTATAGTAAAAATAACTGAGAAACCGTCTCTCTCAGAGCACGAGCATGTTTGTAAAATATTATGAATTTACAATAGAAGCACATTCCTTTTTCTCTGCGAACCACAACACCTGGTGAAGACATAATCATCAATGTCCTGGAGAAAAGGACCCTAAATTAATTTTCGTCGATAAGTTTTTAATATTTTTTATAATGTTTATAACACCAATTTGCTTTGTTTTCTCGGTGAACCTCAACACTTGGACATAAACATAAATGGCCTGGTGAAAAGAACCTTAAATTAATTTTTGTGGGTAATTATTATTATTTTTTTTTCATTCAGTTTAGAATACCGATTGTTTACCAAACATCAAAGATATTGATAGAACATTAAAGATATTGTCAATGATAATAAGCATAATAAGTATGTGAGGAACCGTCTCTCTCAGAGCGCGCATGTTTGTAAAACTTTATAGATTCGCAATGGAGACACATCCCTTTTTCTGTGTGAACCTCAACACCAGCTGACGACATAATCATCAATGCCCTGGAGAAAAGAACCCTAAATTAATTTTTGTGTGTAATTATTATTTTTTTTCATTCAGCATTGAATACCGATTGTTTACCACGGCTTAAAAATATTGATATAAAATTAAACACTTTGTTGGTGGTAATAATTTGAAAATTCTGTTTAATTATTTTTTTGTATATGCTTATATACATAAGATTCTTTTATGTACATATGTGTGGATATTGAAAATTTGAAAACTAATGAGAAAAAAAATTACATTTCGTATTGTAAAATTTAAATATAAATGTATTAATTGATAAAGGCATGGCAGTTTTTTTCAGGCGCCTGAATGTTTAAAGCCAATCATAACTTTTTATTATTTAAAATTAACTTAAAAAAAGTGGTAAAGACAGAGCAGAAGAAAAGTAGCTATTTTAATTAATAGATAAATTAATGATTCTAGGTTGCCATGGTTATTACTCTACTGAATCCTATCATATGGAATTAATTCAATGATATCCCATGATAGGTAATGATTCCAGGTTGCCATTATGATTATGTCATTTTTAAGATGGTGTCATATTATTTCCGTATTTCTGAATTTAATATATATATAATCGTAATAAATTTGTATCCTTGCATTTTTGCATAAGAGTGCAACAGCTATTGCATCAAGATCTGAATATTTATAAAATTAGTTACAATACGAACGCACCTCATTTGCCATGTTCGACGTACAATTTCCGACGTTCATTTAGTTATTCTCCCGAATCGAATCAAAACTTAAAAACCTATTAATAAAAGTTTTCTTCATTCTATTAAATCCTGTCATACGTAATTAATTCAATCATATCTCATGATAGGTAATGATTCTAGGTTGCCATGGTGATGAAGTCCGATTTAAGATGGTGTCCTGTTATTTCCGTATTACTCAATTTAATATGCATAATCGTAATAAATTTTGTATTCATGCGTTTTTGCATAAGAGTGCAACGGCTATTGCACCAAGATCTGAATATTTATAAAACTAGTTATAGTACGAACGCAACTCATTTGCCACGTTTGACGTAAAATTTCTGACGTGCTTTTTCCCATTGAGATTAGAATACCGATTCTTTACCAAAGCTTAAAGATATTGACATTACTGCAAAGGTTCTGTCGATAGAAGAGTTTGGAAGATCTAATAATTTTTTTTTTAGTGTACTAGGGGGCTCGGCCCCCTACGGGCTACGCTCGCCAACCCCCGTTCAGACACCGCATTTTCTAAAAACACGCTAATTTGATTGGCTTTAAAAAGATTTAAAAAGATTGAATTATAAATTAAAAAAACAGTGGCGATCTCCCTATAAACGGGTTTCTATTCATTTCTCTTTGATTGGGGAATTTTAAGGAAAAATCGGTTGCTGTTAAAAGATACAATGGCTGTTTTCGTCTTTGATTAAATAAAATCATTAAACATTTCAAAATAAGCTAATATAAAATGAATTAAGTAAACAGAGTCTTTGTGTCCCGGTATTTTTTTACAAAGTGAAAAGAAAGTTCTTTCTGACGTAATTTTCACCAAACTTCTCTTTCTCTTTTTAATATTCACGTGAAAATACTTTTGTTAGAAATAAAATATTATTTGCGATGTCCCAGCAAAAATAGTGGAAAAGATCATCTCGAAATATCAAATAAATCTCTCGCGCAATTGGCCCCACCAGTGGCCGAGAGGTTCTGCTCTCGAAGCTGGTAGACGGGAGGTGCTGGGTTCGATCCCAATCGCGCCCGTCGGCCTAATCGTTCGGAGTTTTCGTGGTTTTCTTCGAGCCGTGGATTTTCCATGCGTAAATACGGATTAGGTTCCCTTAGAAAGACCCCCACGGAGGGCACTTCCCCCCCGGGCCTATATCCCTCGTGAAGATAATCGGCCGTCAAAAATCAACCCAACCCACTCTCGCGCAATTTTTAAATTTAAACTGTTTTCAATATTATTTTTTGTCCATTTTACATAATAAGTGTAATGTAACGTAAATGTGGCGTAATTTCTCCTATTTAAGACTTCTAACGCATGTTAATGAATTTATTATTTTACAATATCCTTTCTCTGTTAAACTTCACGTGTAAATATAGTTCTTATGAAGTAATTTTCAATAAGTTCCTGCTTTTTATACGCAATTATTTAATTTTAATTTGAAAGTATCTTTTCTGTTTATAATAGTCATGTGTAAATAAATTTTTAATTTGAAGCAAACATTATTGTTTCCGTTGTTTATACAGTTGGCAATAGGTTAAATTAGTACAATTTTCTAAAATAAATAAAAAATATCTCTCGAAATGCTGAAAATTTGAATTTAAAATTGAAATGAAACCTCGAAAAATGAGTCAAATTAAAAAAATAAATGAATTCTGCACACCGAGAAATTATAACGTATAAAATGATCTAAAAATTATTAAATTCCGATGTATAGTTTTTGCTCCTATAAAACTTTTTAGTGGAACGATTTTGTCCAACTTTAGCATTAAATATCTCTTAAAATAATTCTTCGATTTGAAAACTGTCTGCATCAGCGTGTTTATCAAACATTTCTGTATAATACTACCGATTTTCATATTTTTGTATGCATTATTTTTCTTAATATTAACGAAAAAAGACCTCCGGTCACAAAAAATTCAAAACCGGCGGCGGCGGTGACAGCGGTAGTTACTTTTTTTTAGAATAGAGAGATACGATAAAGATTGGGAAAACATAATCTGCACAGAGCGGAATCCTGCCTCAAAAATGTAAACATTCTCGTTCCCGGGGAAAATTACATAAAGTAGATATAGGAAACAATGTATCTTATAAAACGGAATATTGTTACAGAGACTTTGCTTGTTTCACCGCAAAATGTATACTTTCATATAGTGTAGTTAGTGAGTTAAAAAACAAAACAAAACTTAAGTAAAAATCAAACAACTTTTTAAAAGTTAAAAATAAAAAATAAAGTTATTTGAGAAAAATTAGAAAGTTAAAAAATGCATAGCACAATAGAAAAAATTAGTTGTTTTAATTAATGTTTAGGTATCCTTGTACTTATATAAATACGCCATATGTGTTTGCGTGTATATTTATTTACTTCAAGGTGAAAAGCTAACTAATGAAAAAAAGCAACTTTAGCAGCCTGTTGCAAAATATTAGTAAAAAAATAAATTTGCGAAATTGTATAATATAATAAAATGATAAACAGTAAAAGAGAATCAGAAACAAGTTTTTTACTACTATTTTACGCTACGTTTACTTTCAAAGTTAGGCATTTTCATTAGTTAGCTTTTCATCTCGAATAAATAGGTAAATAAATATGCATACAAACCTATATGGAGTATTTACATAAGAGCAAATATACCTTATACCAGTTATACATTAATTAAAAGAAAAATCTTTTATCTGTTTGTACTGTGCATTTATTCCATTTTCAATCTTTCTCAAATAAATTTATTTTTTTATTTTTAACTTAAAAAATCATTATTTATTTTATTTTCACTTAAGTTTTGTTTTTAATCTAATACTCACACATACACCATATAAAACTATAGTATACAAATGCGATGAAACAAGCTAAGCCACCAGAAAAAATCCGTTTTAGACAGGTTTTCGTCTTAGAAGATACATTGTCTCCTATAACTGCTTTATATGATTTTCGTCTGGAATGCAGATATTTCCATTTAAGACAGGATTCTGTTATAAGCATGGTTTGTTTTATCAAAATAAAATCAACATCTTCATTTTCATGCCCCAAATTAAAAGTTCCTAAATAAAATCACCTGATAAAAATAAATAAAAACAAATAAATTTCTTCAAAGATCAAGTATCGTTATTCAAAATAAACGTATCTTATTCCGATATTTTCCATAAGAGCATGGGATATTTCATTCTGCTTCCTCAAGTGTTAGACCAAGTGAAATGAAGAAGAGTAAAACAAGAGCATAATAAATATGTGAAGAACCTTCTCTTTCTGGGCACGCACATGTTTGTAAAATCGATGGATTTCCAATAGAGGCAGATTCCGTTTTCATTGCGAACCACAACACATGGTAAAGACATAATCATCAGTGCAGTGGAGAAAAGAGTCCTTAATTAATTTTTGTGAATAATTATTGATTTTTTTTCATTCGGTTTATAATAACAATTGTTTACCAAATTCTTTAAAATATTGATGCAATTTTAAAGGTTTTGTCCATTTAACAGTTTGGAAGTTCTATTTAAATTCTATTTAGTATATTTATTTATACTATGTACAATTTTTTATATGTATATTTTTTATATACATAAAAGCATATTCCGTTTTTTTCTTTAAAATTACCTGGTGAAGACATAATTATCAATGCCCTGGAGAAGAAAGTCCTTAATTAATTTTTGTGAGTAATTTTTAGCTGTTTTTTTCATTCGGTTTAGAATAACGACTGTTTACACATGTTTAAAGGTATTGACGCAACTGCAAAGGTTTTGTCAATGAGAAATTGTATTTTTTTTTTTTTTCAGAATGTGTTTATATATGTACGCTTATATAATATGCATGTATGTGTTAAAAAAAGAAAGAAATGTAAATTAATAATAATAATAATAATAATAAAGCGTAGACAATGATACCTTTTTTTGGAAAATTTAAAATATGATTTTTTATTTGACAAAAAGTAAAAAATAAGTAAAGGCAAAACACAATAAAAATAGTTATTTTAATTTATACATTACTATTAAATGTTTTATTTAATAAGCCTGTATGTAAACAGCTATGTGTGAATGAACGTATGTTTATTTATTTTAAATTTCAATATTATAAAAATACAACTAATGGCCAGCATTAGAAGCAAAGCTAGTGTGAAATATTAATATCGAACAATTAATGGTTAATTATATAAAATTATTAAAAAAAATGGCAGTGAGAAATTATCTTATAAGGGGTAGACGGACTTTTTTATCAAGCTGAAATCAACATGGTCTTTTTCGTGCATAAAACTAAAGATAAATATTATAATGATTATAATAATAATAAATAATAATAATAATAATTTGATACGTTTAACAAAATTATCTGATAAATTAAAATAGGAACAAAATAAGAAAATGAATCGAAAATGAAGATGAAGTATATTTATCCAAAAATGTCTCTTATTCCGATATCTTCTATAAGAACAAGAAATATTTCACTCTGCTTTCTCCAGTGTCAGATGAAGTGAAATGAAGAAGAGAAAAACAAGAGCATAATAAATATGTGTGAGGAACCGTCTCTTTCAGGGCTCCCACAAGTTTGTAAAATCTTTGGATTTCCAATAGAGGCAGATTTCGCTTTCATTGCGAATCACAACACCTGGTGAAGACATAATCACCAATGCCCTGGAGAAAATAGTCCTTAATTAATTTTTTTGAGTAATTTTTAACTTTTTTTTTTTATTATTCGGTTTCAGAATAACGATTGTTTACCAATGCTTAAAGATTTTGATGCAACTGCTAAGGTTTTGTCAATGGGAATAGTTTTTAAATTGCATTGATCTTTTTTTAGCATGCGTTTATATATGTACAATACACTTATATAATATGTATATATGTGTTAAAAAAGAAAAAAATGCAAATGAATAATATAATAATACTACTACTAATAATAATAATAAAGTGCAAGAATGATACTTCTTTATGAAAATTTTAAAATGTGATTTATCTTATGACAGAGATTAACAAAGAAGTAAAGGCACAAAACAATAAAAATAGTTATTATAATTCATATATTACTATTAATTAGTTTAATAATAAGGCCTATGTAAAGTGCTATGTCTGAACGAACGTATATTTATTTATTTAAAATGTCAATTTTACAAAAATACAACTATTCAATTTAGAAGCAAAACTGCAGTGAAACGTTAATATTGAACAATTAATAATATATAAAAATTTATATAAATGCATAAAAATATATACAAGATAAAATTATTAATAAAATGATAGACAGCAAAAATATCTTATAAGGGACAGAATGACTTTTTTATCAAGCCTAAATCAACATGCTCCTTTTCGTGCATAAAATTAACGATAACTACTGTAATGATTACAATAATAATAATAATAATAATAATAATAATAATTTGACATGTTTCAAATGAAAATTTATCTGATAAATTAAAATAGAAATAAAATAAGAAAATTCCTCCGAAAATGACAATGAAGTATCTCTATCCAAAATATACGTATCTTATCCCAATATCTTCAATAAGAACAAGAGATGTTTCGTTCTGCTTTCGGCAGTGTTAGATGAAGTGAAATGAAGAAGAGAAAAACAAGAGCATAATAAATACATGTGAGGAACCGTCTCTTTCAGGGTACGCACGTGTTTGTAAAATCTATGTATTTCCAATACAGGCAGAATTCGTTTTCATTGTGAACCACAACACCTGGCGAAGACATAATCATCAATGCCCTGGAGAAAAGAGTTCTTTATTAATTTTTGTGAGTAATTTTTAAGTTTTGTTTTTCATTGGGTTTAGAATAACGACTGTTCACACATTATTAAAGATATTGATGCAACTGCAAAGGTTTTGTCAATGGGAATAGTTTGGAAATGGTATTGATATATTTTTAGCATCCGTTTACATATGTACGCTTATATAATATGCATGTACGTGTTAAAAAAAAAGCCAATTAATAATAATAAAGAGCAAATAATGATACTTCTTTATTGAAAATTTGAAATACTATTTTTCTTTTGACAAAGATTAAAAATAAGTAAAGCACAGCACAATAAAAGTAGTTAGTTTAATTCATTGTACTAGGGTTTCATACTTAAAAAGTAATAACGTAACGTGGAAAGTTCAAATTTGCTGAAGTAATAAATGGTATGGACCTACATATTTATAGATTATTAACCATTCACAAATATATTTAGGAAAAATGTGGAGGGGCTAATTAAGTTTCTTGGAAAAATAAATATTTTCTTTGCATATCGTGTGGGATATCATGTGAAAGATTTCGTAACGCCAAACTTAAAAATACATTCTTTTAATTTTAGGTATATTTTCAAAAGTATCGTCGAAAATGTAATGCAAAAATATATCCTCCCCCCACTCTATTATCGAATCTACTGAAACTAAAATGATGAAAAAATTAGGGGGGTAGTAGAAGATAATTTAAACCTTGCGGGAAAACTATAGCGATTAACCCTTGGTCACGTAGCTTTTGAGAAAATCGCATTTTTTCGTTAAACACAAATTTCAATTTGCGGGCGTTCAGCAAAGAAATTGAGGAGCGCTAGAAGTATCTGTCGTCAAAGAAATATAAAATAATTGTTCATAATGATTTAAGAAAAAAAATGTCGGTAATTAGGCGAGATATTAACCCTGAAAGACACGGACGGCTTGGAGATACATAAAAACACGAGAGGCGTAATGCGCCATGGTCTTTTAAAGCCTAGATAACAACCCTTAATGGTATTTTTGTGTAATGCAAGGCCCGGCAGTAGTATAAAAGCAATAAACGTCAAACTGTTAAAAACAGATTAATTTAATTAAAATAATTCACATAATTACTATGGGATTCGCTACCAGTTTGCATTGAGTGGCTCTCTCAATACGCCACCCCTATCATTAAAGGTTAATTAAAAACTTATATGTAAAAATCGCGACAAGGACCAAAGCGGCGTTGCAACTTTGAAATCTCCTTTCGAAGCGCGCTTAGCGCAATGCCAAATTTAAACTTTGAACAAGGGTTTTGTTTTAGGTACACGGTAAAAAGAAAACATTATTACTACACTGAATTTGGGTTTATGAAATGCCAAATGAAGTTTAAATATGCACTACTTTTATTGTCAGCACCGAATTAAGTTCATCATAAACATATTAGGATAATATTAAAAAAAAAAGAGTTATACAGAATAGAAATATTTGACACCATTTAGGCTTCATATCTCTCTGAACTTTGATGGTGTATCCATTTATACTGTTCTAGTATGTACAGCTATACTCAACCCTACGTTGTATAGTTTTTTTTTTTTTTTTTTTTTTTACAAAGTCTTAGCATTCTTTTAGCAACGATTTTTTTTTTTTTTTGAAATAATACAGTTACTAATTAATATATTTATTATACGGAACCCTCTGTACGCGAGTAGTATTACTCATACTTGACCGTTTATTACTATAATATATATACCTTATTCATTCAATTCCTACTATTAGCTCACACTCTCCCTATATTTATTTATTTATATATTTATCTTGTTCAAATTTTCAATCGTTAATAAAATACTCATTATTCATCCTATCAGATTGAAATAATATTTTTAAGCTTGTACTGAATGACAATTGAAGTTAATACAGTTTTTTCAAATATTAATTAATTAATTAAATTTTAATTAATTAATTTTAGTTTTGCATGGGAAACAAAATGGCGGCCATTGGCTATTGAAGATCAATGAAAGTATTTTCAATAAGGGGTTACCACAGGGGCACCCTGTTCTGTCGCCAAATACCGCCAAGTTTGTCGCCAACTTGGCGATATCTGTAATATTTCGCCAAATTCCCATAGAGTCTCATTGTAAACCTACTTGCTTATAGAAAATCAACAAATTGAGATATTTTAATGCAACAAAAACTAATATTAGCTTAAGGGGTTATATTAAATTTTTCTTTGATGACCTAAGTAGGAATTGACTTTAAAAACAAAATTTTTATATTACTTGTTTTAATTAATAAGCCTGTATTTTAAACAGCTATGTGAATGAACGTATATTTATTTATTTAAAATTTTGATATTATGAAAATACAACTTATGGTCAGCATTAGAAGAAAAGCTACTGTGAAAAGTTAATATTGAACAATTAATGGTTAACTTTTTAAAATTATTAATAAAATTATAGACAGAGAAAAAAAAAATCTTATAAGGGACAAAAGGACTTTTTTATCAAGCCAAAATCAACATGTTCTTTTTCGTGCATAATACTAAAGATAACTATTACAATGATTATAATAATAAATTATAATAATAAATATAATAATAATAATTTGATATGTTTCTGAAGAAAAATAATCTGATAAATTAAAGTAGAAACAAAATAAGAAAATTGTTTCGAAAATGACGATGAAGTATCATTTTCCAAAATATAGATATGCATCTTTTTCCGATATTTTCCAAAAGAGCATAAAATCTTTCATTCTGCTTTCTCCAGTGCTAGATGAAGTGAAGTGAAGAAGAGAAAAACAAGAGCATAATAAATACATGTGAGGAACCGTCTCTTCCAAGGCACGCAAATGTTTGTAAAATCTATGGATTTCCAATAGAGGTAGACGCAGATTCCGTTTTGATTGCGAACCACAACACCTGGTGAAGACATAATCATCAATGCCCTGGAGAAAAAAGCCCTTAATTAATTTTTGTGAACAATTTTTAACTTTCTTTTTTACATTCGGTTTAGAATAGCGATTGTTTACCAAAGCTTAAGAAGCTACCCCCACTCACGCAAAAATACCCCTTCGCTAATTTTAATCCTATGGAAGAAATTTTAAAGATATCTCTTTTGCATTTAAATATTTTTAAATGATGTTTTTTGCAATAGCTAACTGAGACCGATCTGTACAAAGGCCGTTTTATACTTTTTCGATTTTGTTTATAGATTTTGTTTATTAGAATACTTTTACTTTTGGAACCGATTTTGAGAATGAAAGTATTCTCATTAAAAAAAAAAAAAATCTGAAAAGAAAATCGAAAAAATAATAAGCCTTTGTACAGATCGACCTTAGCTACTCAATGAAAAAAAAAAACATTTAAAAATATTGAAATGCAAGCGAGCTATCTTAAAAAATTCTTTCCGTAGAATTAACATTAGCGAACGGGTGTTTTCGCGTGAGTAAAGTAGCCCCTGTTCTAAGTTAAGGCTGGTCTCAACTGCTCTACTTAACGAGCGCAAAACGTTTTGACACATTTACAAATTCCCCTTTTAACAGAAAGATGTAAAATTGGAAGGCCTGGCCATGGAAGCGATTTGAAATCGAACTGTGTTTTCTATTTTTTGATAAATAAATTACCTATTGAAATATAAGTGATTTTGATCACGTGACAAACACGTTTCTCGCCCTTTCTTGAGTGCTTATTCTACTTTCGCGAGGAAATTTGGTTCAAAACGTGCACTTTGACACTATTTTCTGAAAGATCTATTGCATTTATTAAAAAACCCCGGAAAAAACAGCTTGATTACATAGTTTCTGAACAACAACACCTGCTTGTTTCATGCATTTCCAAGCAAAAATAAATTAAAACTTATGTCATAAAGTTGCCCTTTTGGATTTGTGAACAGCCTTGCAAAAGTTTTGTCGATTGGAATAGCTTGGAAATTGTATTGATTTTTTTAGTGTGTTTTTATATATGTACGCCTTTATAATATGCATGCATGTGTTAAACAATTTAAAAAAATGTAAATTAATAAAAAAAAGTGCAGTTAATGGCACTTCTTCATTGAAAATTAAAAATTTAATTTTTTTTGACAAATAAAAAATAGTGCAACACAATAAAAGTAGTTATTTTAATTTATATACTACTTTTAATATGCACTTAAGAGGTCTCAGGGCTCTTAAAGCTTCAAAATTTTAATTTTTTAGATGTTAAACTCCTATCTTTTCTGAACATTTTGATATAATTGCTTCCTTGAAATTCCTATTAGAACAGAAGTTATGGCTTTTAGAATTAGTGTTTCCGAAACTTTGAAGTCACTTTTCTCCAAATGACGTTTTTGGGCATAACGCGCGCGCACGATATCTCAAAAACTTTTGAATATTTTTTCACGAAATTTTCAAAACATATGTTTCATGTTATTCTGTATAAGCGGAATCTAAAATTTCCTTTTTACTATTCAAAATACTATTTTTTTAGGTGATTATACTGTTGAAATTTTCAAAATTTTGCATTAGCTAAATACGACTTTGTATTAAAAATATAAAAATACTTAAAATACAAATTTATTTAGGTTCAGGGTAATTATTAAAATTTGAAGTATAAGTAAGCACTAAAATTTTCATTCTAGTTGCAAAATTTATTTTGTAACCCTGCGCGTAAGTTGTTATACCAATTTTCTGCTCGTCAAATGTCTAATAGTTTGGAGCCCCCTAAAAATACTAATTCTGCATCTTGCAATTTTTTAAATACATGAAACGAAAGAAGATACTTATATCTTTCATCCCAACAAAAATTGTCTTTTAAAATCATTTACATTTTAAGATATTGAATGTTGAAATGGTCGTTTTTTTTTCGTTTTTTTTCTTCCAATTTTAAGAGTCCTGAGACCCCTTAATTGTGAGATAAAATTTCACAGTGTTTAAATCTTGTTATTTTTTTTAATTTCTTTTGGCCTTATACATCGATGTTGTTTAAATTTAAATCCATATTTATTTTTGCGCGAGCGTTTTGTATCAGCTGTACATCGGCAAATTCCTCTGTGTCATCGCGCTCTTAGCTGAAGTCCTTCTCCTCTCCCGTCTGCACGTATTGTCATGACGTCATCAGAGCGCCGTCTCTCGTGACGTAAGCACTGCGTAGAGGCCGACGCTTTCGGAGGCGTGTTTATTTGACGATCGCTAGAGCAAATAAAAATAAAAGTTTTTAAATGTATTCTTTCGGATTTGCTTATTAAGACATTGCCTAATTATTTTAATTCTCTAATAGATTTAAATCTTTTGTTTACGATACTTTTGTCGTCCCAGTTACTGTAAATTAAAAAATTCGTTAATTTTAAATCAGAATTTGTTTTGTTGGTGAACCTGTAATGATATAGTTTTTGTTTTAAAAAAGATCGCGGGCTCCGGCCTGCTTGCCTGCGGATGTGGGATCTAGCGAACGGTATCCGAAGACGAAGACATCGTTGTTAATTACCTTTTTGATTTATTTCCTGATGTCGTAAAAAAGTTTTTAATTGAAATTTTTATCAATACAAAATTTAATTAGTGCTGCACATTACTTTTCAAAGATGTTCTTCAAGAGTGATAGATTATGTTATTGGCCAAAAAATTAATTTAAGAACGGTGAACAACGGGTGAAGGCCTTTTCTTCTCTTCTGAAAATAAAGATGGAATAAAGCTTTGATTTGTTATTGAGTCTCCTCATCATTTGTTTACAGCTAACACCATACAAGTAAGAAGTTTCCTATTATTTTTATTCTTACAACTGCTTGACCGCAAAGAACAAAATGGGTTTTGCAAAAACACAACGCAATATTTTTTAAAAAGAAATTCATGACTATTTTCCATTGATTAACGGCTCATATTATAATTTTAATACCACAATTATAAATATAATGCCACTTTAATATCTAAGCCTGTTTATATGAAAACAACTATAAGCGAATGAACGTACATTTATTTATTTAAAAATTTAATTTTATGTAATTATAACTAATGGCTGGCATTAGAAAGAAAAAGCTACTGTAAATGTTAGGATTGAATGATTAATGGATAACTATATAAAATTCTTAACAAAACGATATAGACAGAGAGAAAAAAAAATGTAATAAGGGACAAAATGATTTTTTTTAAATCAAACTCTAAGATAGAAACATGTCTAAAACGAACTTTTTTTCTCTGTTTGGCTTTGCTTGTTTTACCGCATATGTATACTTTTATACAGGGTGTATCTGAAATGATTGAACAAACTTATGGGGATGATAGTACTCATCAAGACGAACAAAAAATGCAATGGAACATGGAGCCGCAAATGACGTTTAAAGGGTGAAAATCGCAAAACTAATAAAAATATTGAAATCTCGCATGCTGCTTTTCTGCAGAACTGGCTCGTAACACGAAGCTGGTTTTCCTTTCACTTTGTGCATATCCGGTCAGTAAGAGAAAACAAAAACTTGGAAGAAAGCCAAACAAATCTGTGAGCAGGAATCCACATATGCAAATTTGAGTGTGTCCGCCAGTCGTTCCTTCGTAGATGTAATGTCCGCGGTCGACACTTTGAACAATTGTTGTAAAATATTTGTTTTCTCTGGACATCACGAGCTGTGTTGTACCTATTCTGTGAAATAATAAATTTTCTGGAGTGTTTCTTTCTTGTCTCCGTTTGTCCGTTTCCAGACGCATTTTTTTCGATTCTCTCCCTTTAAACGTCATTTGCGACTCCATGTTCCATTGCATTTTTTGTTCGTCTTCATGAGTACTTTCATCCCTCTAAGTCTGTTGAAGCATTTCAGATACACCTTGTATAAGGTGCATATGTGAGTGTGAGCTGAAAAACAAAACTTAAGGGAAAATAAAACATGTAATGAATTCTTTTTAAGTTAAAAATGAAAAATAGGCTTATTTGAAAAAGATTAAAAAATAAATAAATGCAAAGCACAAATAGTAAAAGAATTAGTTGTTCTAACTGCTTTATAACTGGTTTTAGGTATATCCTAGTTTTTATATAAATACGCCATATATGTTTGCATGTATATTTATTAACTTATTTATTTAAAGGTGAAAAGCTTACTACTGAAAAGGACCAACTTTAGAATAAAATTTTTCGTAAAATATTGGTAAAGACTGAAGAACTAAATTTATAAAATTGTATAACATAATAAAACACTAAAAAGTAAATAAGAATCAGGAAAAAGAACACGTTATATCAATAATAATAATAATAATGAAAAGATAATAATAATAAAAAAATAAATAAAAATAAATAAATAAACATCTTCATTTTCATGCCTCAAGTTATAAGTTCCAAAATAAAATTTTCTGATAAAAATAAATGAAAACAAAATAAATTGCTCAGAAAATGACGATGAAGTATCTTTTTCAAAAATATATGTATCTTATTCCGATATCTTCCATAAGAACAAGAAGTATTTTATTCTGCTTGTGATTAGATCAAGTGAAATGAAGAAATGAAAAACAAGAGCATGAGGAACCGTCTCTCTCAGAGCACGAGCATGTTTGTAAAATGTTATGGATTTCCAATAGAGGCACATTCCGTTTTCTTTGCGAACCACAACACATGGTGAAGACATAATCATCAATGCCCTCGAGAAGAAAGTCATTAATTAATTTTTGTGAGTTTTTTTAAATTTTTTTTTTTTTATTCGGCTTAGAAAAAAACGATTGTTTACCAATGCTTAAAGATATTGACGCAACTGTAAAGTTTTGTTAATGGGAATAGTTTGTAACTTGCATTGATTTTTTTTTAGTACACCTTTATATATGTGCGCTTATATAATATGCATGCATGTGTTAAAAAAGAAAAAAATGTAAATTTATAATAATAATAATAATAATAATAATAATAATAATAATAAAGGGCAGACAATTCTTTATTCAAAATTTAAAAAGCAATTTTTTTTTGATAAAGTTTAAAAAATAAGTAAAGGCACAACTCAATAAAAGTATTAAGCTAAATAATGCTATAAAAAGTGATAAAATATCTTTATTTAGATTGACGAACGTTTCATCGCACAAACGGTGACATTTTAAAAATCATTTATGATAGAAATATTTTCACTATCATTTTATCATAAAGGATTTTGAAAATGTCGCCGATGAAACGTTCGGTCAATCTAAATAAAGGTATTTCTTCACTTTTTATAGCATTATTTAGCTTAATCTGTTTATAAGTGATTATTATACATGTTGTTACAATAAAAGGAGCTATTTATATATATATGTATCTGTTAAGGTATACATTACTTTAATTCATATATTAGCCTGTTTATATGTAAACATCTGCGTCTGAAAGACTGATATATATTTAAAATTTTAATGTTATGAAGATACAACTGATGGCCAGCATTTGAAGCAAAGCTACTGTAAAACGTTATGATTGAACGATTAATACATAACTATATCAAATTATTAATAAAGCGTTATACAGAGAGACAAAAAATCTTATATGAGACAAAAAGACTATTTTATCAAACCAAAATCAACAAATTCTTTTTCGCGCATGAAATGATACGTTTTAAAAGAAAAATTATCTGATGAATTAAATAGAAACAAATTAAGTAAATTTCTTCGAAGATTTACTTAATTTGTTTAAAAAATTGTTTTGATGAATTTTGTTGTTTAATAAATTTATTTAATATTTGTTTAATAATTTGTCGATAAATACTTTTTTTCTCCAGAAATGACTATGAAGCATCGTTATTCAAATTATATGTACTATCTTACTCCGGTAAGAACACTGAATGTTTCATTCTGCTTCCTCCAGCATTAGATCAAAGGAAAAAAACAGGAGAAAAACAAGAGCATAGTAAAAATAATTGAGGAACCGTCTCTCTCAGAGCACGAGCATGTTTGTAAAATGTTATGGATTTCCAATAGAGGCACATTCCTTTTTCGCTGCGAACCACAGTACCTGGTGAAGACATAATCATCAATGTCCTGGAGAAAAGAACCCTAAATTAATTTTCATCGATAAGTTTTAATTTTTTTATTATGTTTTTTAATACCGATTTACTTAATTTGTCTAAGGGGTCTCAGGAGTCTTACTTTTTACATGGCGGTGCAATTTAGCAACATGCCACATTTAATTTTTTTTCTCAGTCTCTATAAAACATAAATGCATAAAATTTTTAATATAGACAACGTAATATCTCTTCTATTTAAAACATTTTTTTTAATATTTTATATTGAAATTTTATTTTATTTGTTTTATGTTTAATTTTTATAAAAAAGTTTAAAATTGTTTCTTGACTTGAATGCACTGAGCGCAAGGCTGTAGCATAACTATTGGTTCAAGAGCCACCCAGAATATTGATAATGATGTAAAACTAATGAATCTTAAACGTATACTTCATTTGTAAGCAATTTATTTATTTATTTCATTTGAAATTTAAAATAAATTACAAAATTTTGAAAAAAATCATTCTTTTATTTAAAAATTGCCGAATTTAAATAATCAATGCAATTATAATACTAAATTTGAAATATAAGTTATTCTTTACCTTAAATTAAAGATATTTACCAAGTTTCATGCAAATTGCTTTATTAGTTTGTAAAAAATGTTGCGCGCAGTGCATGCAAGTCAAAAAACAATTTAAAATGTTTTTTTTTAATCAAAATTAAACATAAAAAAAAGTAAAATTTCAATATAGAATATTAAAAAAAATTATTTTAAATAGAAGAGATATTAAGTTGTCTATATTAAAAATTTTATGCATTTATGTTTTATAGAGACTGAGAAAAAAAAAAATTAAATGTGACATGTTGCTAAATTGCACCGCCAGGTAAAAAGTAAGACTCTTGAGACCCCTTAATTAATGGAGGATATTCCAAATATGGGTTCGAGGCTGAAAAAAGTCACGTGATGCCGGTAATTTACCCAAAGAACTTCTAACTGATAAGAAGGAAATATACTACTGCTTTGCCTCATGAACTGTTTTATTGGCTAGCGGGGATTTACATTACACGTCTACGGAACATTCCCTTCTTTACCCTAGAAGTTTTTACCTTGACCACGTGATCAAAACGGTGATGGAATATCCTCCATTGTTTTGATAAATTTGTTTAATAAATTTGTTTAATAAATTTGTTTAATATTTGTTGATAAATAAATTTCTTCAGAAATGACGATGAAGTACCGTTATCCAAATTATATGTACTATCTTATTCCGATAAGAACACTGAATGTTTCATTCTGCTTTCTCCAGCGTTAGATAAAAAGAAAAAAACGGGAGAAAAACAAGAGCATACTAAAAATAATTGAGGAACCGTCTCTCTCAGAGCACGAGCATGTTTGTAAAATGTTATGGATTTCATATAGAGGCACATTCCTTTTTCTCTGCGAATCACAACACCTGATGAAGACAGAATCATCAATGGCCTGGAGAAAAGAACCATAAATTAATTTTCGTCGATAAGTTTTAATTTTTTTATTATGTTTATAATACCGATTTACTTAATTTGTTTAATTGTTTTGATAAATTTTGTTTAACAAATTTGTTTAATATTTATTGATATTTCTTCAGAAATGACGATGAAGTATCGTTATAAAAATTATATGTACTATTTTATTCCGGTAAGAACACTGAATGTTTTATTCTGCTTTCTCCAGCATTAGATCAAAGGGAAAAAAAACAGGAGAAAAACAAGAGTAAAGTAAAAATAATTGAGGAACCGTCTCTCTCAGAGCACGAGCATATTTGTAAAATATTATGGATTTACAATAGAGGCACATTCCTTTTTCTCTGCGAACCACAACACCTGGTGAAGACATAATCATCAATGTCCTGGAGAAAAGAACCCTAAATTAATTTTCGTCGATAAGTTTTTAATTATTTTATAATATTTATAATACCGATTTACTTTGTTTAATTAATTATTTTGATAAATTTTGTTTAATAAATTTTTTAAATATTTGTTGATAAATAAATTTCTTCATAAATGACGATGAAGTATCGTTATCCAAATTATATGTACTATGTTATTCCGATATCTTGCGTAAGAACACTGGATGTTTCATTCCGCTTTCTCAAGCGTTAGATCAAAGGCAATGAAGAGGAGAAAAACAAGAGCATAATGAATATAAGTGAGGAACCGTCTCTCTGAGAGCACGAGCATGTTTATAAAATGTTATGGATTTCCAATAGAGGCACATTCTGTTTCTTCTGCGAACCACAACACCTAGTGAAGACATAATCATCAATGTCCTGGAGAAAAGAACCCTAAATTAATTTCCGTCGATAAGTTTTAATTTTTTTTTTATTATGTTTATACTACCGATTCACTTAATTTGTTTAATTAATTGTTTTGATAAATTTTGTTTAATAATTTTGTTTAATAATTTTGTTTAATATTTGTTGATAAATGAATTTCTTCAGAAATGACGATGAAGTATCGTTATTCAAATTATATGTAGTACTATCTTATTCCGATATATTGCATAAGAACACTGAATGTTTCATTTTGCTTTCTCAAGCGTTAGATCAAAGGAAATGAAGAGGAGAAAAACAAGAGCACAGTCAAAATAATTGAGGAACCGTCTCTCTCAGAGCACGAGCATATTTGTAAAATGTTATGGATTTCCAATAGAGGCACATTCCTTTTTCTCTGCGAATCACAACACCTGGTGAAGACAGAATCATCAATGTCCTGGAGAAAAGAACCCTAAATTTTCGTCGATAAGTTTTTAATATTTTTTATAATCTTTATAATACCGATTTGCTTTGTTTAATTATTTTGATAAATTTTGTTTAATAAATTTTTAAATATTTGTTGATAAATAAATTTCTTCAGAAATGCCGATGAAGTATCGTTATCCAAATTATATGTACTATCTTATTCCGATATCTTGCGTAAGAACACTGGATGTTTTATTCCGCTTTCTCAAGCGTTAGATCAAAGGCAATGAAGAGGAGAAAAACAAGAGCATAATAAATATAAGTGAGGAATCGTCTCTCTGAGAGCACGAGCATGTTTATAAAATGTTATGGATTTCCAATAGAGGCACATTCCGTTTCTTCTGCGAACCACAACACCTAGTGAAGACATAATCATCAATGTCCTGGAGAAAAGAACCCTAAATTAATTTCCGTCGATAAGTTTTAATTTTTTTCACTTATGTTTATACTACCGATTCACTTAATTTGTTTAATTAATTGTTTTGATAAATTTTGTTTAATAATTTTGTTTAATATTTGTTGATAAATAAATTTCTTCAGAAATGACGATGAAGTATCGTTATCCAAATCATATGTAGTACTACCTTATTCCAATATATTGCATAAGAACACTGAATGTTTCATTCTGATTTCTCAAGCGTTAGATTAAAGGAAATGAAGAGGAGAAAAACAAGAGCACAGTAAAAATAATTGAGGAACCGTTTCTCTCAGAGCACGAGCATATTTGTAAAATGTTATGGATTTCCAATAGAGGCACATTCCTTTTTCTCTGCGAATCACAACACCTGGTGAAGACAGAATCATCAATGTCCTGGAGAAAAGAACCATAAATTAATTTTCGGCGATAAGTTTTAATTTTTTTTATTATGTTTATAATACCGATTTACTTAATTTGTTTAATTAATTGTTTTGATAAATTTTGTTTAACAAATTTGCTTAATATTTGTTGATATTTCTTCAGAAATGACGATGAAGTATTGTTATACAAATTATATGTACTATCTTATTCCGGTAAGAACACTAAATGTTTCATTCTGCTTTCTCCAGCATTAGATCAAAGGAAAAAAAAACAGGAGAAAAACAAGAGTATAGTAAAAATAACTGAGGAACCGTCTCCCTGAGAGCACGAGCATGTTTGTAAAATATTATGAATTTACAATAGAGGCACATTCCTTTTTCTCTGCGAACCACAACACCTGGTGAAGACATAATCATCAATGTCCTGGAGAAAAGAACCCTAAATTTTCGTCGATAAGTTTTTAATATTTTTTATAATCTTTATAATACCGATTTGCTTTGTTTAATTATTTTGATAAATTTTGTTTAATAAATTTTTAAATATTTGTTGATAAATAAATTTCTTCAGAAATGCCGATGAAGTATCGTTATCCAAATTATATGTACTATCTTATTCCGATATCTTGCGTAAGAACACTGGATGTTTTATTCCGCTTTCTCAAGCGTTAGATCAAAGGCAATGAAGAGGAGAAAAACAAGAGCATAATAAATATAAGTGAGGAATCGTCTCTCTGAGAGCACGAGCATGTTTATAAAATGTTATGGATTTCCAATAGAGGCACATTCCGTTTCTTCTGCGAACCACAACACCTAGTGAAGACATAATCATCAATGTCCTGGAGAAAAGAACCCTAAATTAATTTCCGTCGATAAGTTTTAATTTTTTTCACTTATGTTTATACTACCGATTCACTTAATTTGTTTAATTAATTGTTTTGATAAATTTTGTTTAATAATTTTGTTTAATATTTGTTGATAAATAAATTTCTTCAGAAATGACGATGAAGTATCGTTATCCAAATCATATGTAGTACTACCTTATTCCAATATATTGCATAAGAACACTGAATGTTTCATTCTGCTTTCTCAAGCGTTAGATTAAAGGAAATGAAGAGGAGAAAAACAAGAGCACAGTAAAAATAATTGAGGAACCGTTTCTCTCAGAGCACGAGCATATTTGTAAAATGTTATGGATTTCCAATAGAGGCACATTCCTTTTTCTCTGCGAATCACAACACCTGGTGAAAACAGAATCATCAATGTGCTGGAGAAAAGAACCATAAATTAATTTTCGCCGTTAAGTTTAATTTTTTTATTATGTTTATAATACCGATTTACTTAATTTGTTTAATTGTTTTGATAAATTTTGTTTAACAAATTTGTTTAATATTTGTTGATATTTCTTCAGAAATGACGATGAAGTATCGTTATCGAAATTATATATACTATCTTATTCCGGTAAGAACACGGAATGTTTCATTCTGCTTTCTCCAGCATTAGATCAAAGGAAAAAAAAACAGGAGAAAAACAAGAGTATAGTAAAAATAATTGAGGAACCGTCTCTCTCAGAGCACGAGCATGTTTGTAAAATGTTATGGATTTCCAATAGAGGCACATTCCTTTTTCTTTGCGAACCACAACACCTGGTGAAGACATAATCGTCAATGTCCTGGAGAAAAGAACCCTAAATTAATTTTCGTCGATAAGTTTTTAATTTTTTTATAATGTTTGTAATACCGATTTACTTTGCTTAATTAATTATTTTGATAAATTTCGTTTAATAATTTTTTTAAATATTTGTTGATAAATGAATTTCTTCAGAAATGACGATGAAGTATCGTTATCCAAATTATATGTACTATCTTATTCCGATATCTTGTGTAAGAACACTGGATGTTTCATTCCGCTTTCTCAAGCGTTAGATCAAAGGCAATGAAAAGGAGAAAAAGAAGATCATAATAAATATAAGTGAGGAACTGTCTCTCTCAGAGCACGAGCATGTTTATAAAATGTTATAGATTTCCAATAGAGGCACATTCCGTTTGCTCTGCGAACCACGACACCTAGTGAAGACATAGTCATCAATGTCCTGGAGAAAAGAACCCTAAATTAATTTCCGTCGATAAGTTTTATTTTTTTTATTATGTCTAAACTACCGATTTACTTAATTTGTTTAATTAATTGTTTTGATAAATTTTGTTTAACAATTTTGTTTAATATTTGTTGATATTTCTTCAGAAATGGCGATGAAGTATCGTTATACAAATTACATGTACTATCTTATTCCGGTAAGAACACTGAATGTTTCATTCTGCTTTCTCCAGCATTAGATCAAATGAAAAAAAAAAAACAGGAGAAAAACAAGAGTATAGTAAAAATAATTGAGGAACCGTCTCTTTCAGAGCACGAGCATGTTTGTAAAATGTTATGGATTTCTAATAGAGGCACATTCCGTTTCCTCTGCGAACTACAACACCTGGTGAAGACATAAACATCAATGCCCTGGAGAAAAGAACCCCAAATTAATTTTCGTCGGCAAGTTTTAAATTCTATTTTTTTTTTTTAAGATAAATTTAGAATACCGATTGCTTAGCAAAGCTTAAAGATATTTATGTAACTTTAAAGGTTTTTGTCGATGGGATATAGTTTGGAAATTCTATTCAATTTTTATTTCGTACACATTTATATATGTGCATTTATGTTGCGTATATATAAGTTTGTGTTCAAAAGTTTTAAACTGATAAGAACAAGTATAAAATGACGCTTCTTTATTGTGGGTAAAAAAAATAAAAATAAGATGCAAACTTAGACAAAGATTAAAAAAATGGATAAAGATATGCAGCACTGAAATGAACGGGTAATTATTTTTACTAAGCAGTCGCTTCGCTGAAACTCCCCGATTATTAAATCCCATGTTAACCTATGAGATAACTAAGAGTGCGGAAAACTCGTTCCCTAGTATAATGATCAAAATAAGATTTTCACCATGAGAAAGCAAATGCCAGATGCCGACGATACGCATTTTTAAAAATTTTCTCCGTAAATTTTAAGAATTCTTAGAAGACTATAAAATTTCATCAATTAAAAATTTCAAGTTTTATAGAAAATTTTTAAATACTAAAAATTTAAGGAGAAAATTTGAATTTTTTTTTGTAAATTTTAAGTATCTTTAAGAAGATGATAAAATGTCACCAATTAGAAATTTCAAATTTTATAGAAATTTTTATTTACTAAAAATTTACGGAGAAAATTTTTTATAGAAATTTTTTAAATACTAAAAATTTACAGAGAAAATTTTAAATTTTTTTTCCGTAAATTTTAAGAATCTTTAAGATGATAAAATTTCATCAATTAGAAATTTCATATTTTATAGGATTTTTTTAAATATTAAAAATTTACAAAGAAAAATTTTAAACTTTCTCCGTAAATTTTAAGTATCTTTAAGAAGATAAAATTTCAACAATTAGAAATTAAAAATTTTATAGGAATTTTTTAAATATTAAAAATTTAAGGAGAAAATTCAAAAATTTTTTCCGTAAATTTTAAGTATCTTTAAGAAAATAAAATTTCATCAATTAGAAATTTCAAATTTTATAGAAATTTTTTAAATACGAAAAATTTACAGAGAAATTAAAAAAAAAATTCTCTGTAAATTTTAAGTATCTTTAAGAAGATGATAAAATTTCACCAATTAGAAAATTAAAATTTTATAGGAATTTTTTAAATACTAAAAATTAACGGAGAAAATTTTTTATAGAAATTTTTTAAATACTAAAAAAATTTATAGGAATTTTTTAAATGCAAAAAATTTACAGAAATATTAAAAAACGCATATCGTCGTCATCTAGCGTGTAATTTCTGATGGAGGGGGGGGGGGGGAGAAACAGTATATTAGTAATTATACAGGGTAAGTCAAAATGAATGACCCAATTTCAAAGGTTTGCTACGCAAAATGCAATCAAAGTATTTATTCAAAATAAACTTACATATTATATAACAATTAAGTATTTACATTGTTATACAATTTGTATAACAATTAAGTTTTGAATGTATTCCTCACAAATGTTCAGTATGCGCTCCTTTTGTTATGCGGCATATATCAAGTCTGTAATGTAATTCTTGCCAGACCGTGTGCAACATGTCTGTATCGACGCTGGCGATAGCAGCTGTGATTAGGGCTTTCAAATCAGTCATGGCCGTTGAACATGGAGGCACCTACACGGGATCTTTTACGAACCCCCACAAAAATAATCGCATGGGGTAAGATCTGGGGATCATAGTGGCTTACGACGATTGGGCTTACGGCTCCATCTATTGGCGAATATAAAATTACAAACTACTATTCGTAATATACTTTTATTTATTACCAATTTTTCTCAGGTATTATTTCAAACAATGGGGTCCTTTATACATGTCTGTGTTATATACTTATCTCTAAAAATAGTCATAAAAAGTTTTTTATTCATCATTTGTAAATACATTTACTGTTGTTTTTCAACAAAAATTTCTTCTGCAATTTATCTATAAAAAGAGTATTCTGCATTGGTATAATAAAATAGCAAAGTTTTACTCTAAAAATACAATCTTTTTAAAATCGTTCACGTTCTAAAAAATTTACTAATTGGTTAGTTCTGTAGAAAACTAAAGGTTCATTTAAGAACACAAGTTTTTATAAGTACATAAAATTCCATAACAACACATAATGTGTTGTTATGGACTCTTTTTTTTTTAGGTGAACAAAAAACAGGATTACGCTCATCTCCTGTTTTTCGGCGAATCTTTTTAATAGCCCTAGTGAAAATGACCGACTTGTACCGACTTCAAAGGCAGTTTTTGGACAGGCGGCGAAAGCTGGTCAATACCGGCTTTGACCGTCTAAGCTGAAGACGGTCAATACCGGCTTTGACCGTCTAAATTGAAGACTGTCAATGCCGGCTTTGACCGTCTAAGTTGAAGACGGTCAAAGCCGGCATTGACCGTCTATTACCACCTGCCCAAAAACCGCTATTGAAGTCAGTCGCAGCTTATTGCGCTACTAGGGCTATGCCCGGCTTCGTTCGGGCCATTGGAGCTATGAATCCAGGTCCCTAAGCGCTATGTGCCCGTTTTAGGGCGTTGCGCACCCAGATACACAGGCTTTGCCCAGGCAGTGGGTGCCTAGTGCCCAGGGACCCTGAATATTGAATATTCATTCGGGCTTCACCCTGAATATTCAACTGTTTGTAGCGTTTGAAGAAGATCTGTTGATAACTTTCGGAGGTGATTGTTAAAAGTGCTTTAAATGATACAAAAACAATGTTAACTCGTGCAAAGTGTCCCTAAAACTGAATTCATTAATTATGTCAGAACTAATTAAAGGATCTAAAAAATGTTTACATGGAATTAAAGGAGTGGTTATTTAAAAAGATACTGTTTTAAAATATCCCGTAGACTTAACATGGGAAATCGAAACACAATTTAAAACTAAAATCGTTAATTATGTCACAACTAATTAATGGATCTGAAAAATGTTGATGTTGAATTAACAATGAAAAAATAAGAGAATCTTACTTTAAAAATTCCGTAAACTTTCAGCGGTTATTTAAAAAGTTATAACATTTTCAATTTAAAAACATTTCCAGTAGACTTAACATGGGGACGCAAAAATATTGAGGAAAAAATGGATGAAATTGATATTTGAAAAATTCTAGTACAATGTGAAAAGTCTGTAGTTTCTAATGGGCCCAACCTTCCCTCTCATCAGCAGTTGAAATGTAAACCATAGCAAGTCAAAATAGGCTAAAGACAGCTAATAGACAATGTATATTCAATATATATTTACATCAATGAAAATCACTACTAAAAAATAAAACATGAAAAATAAAACTTCTAGTAAAATATAAACTGATAAAAAGGAAAAAAATAAATCAATTAGGTGAACATGATCTAAAATTATATATATGTTCCAATGGGAATTTCAATGCATTTTACATTTGAAGAAAAATCAGAAATTTTCAAGGGCAACATTTTTTTTTTTTGCTTCGTGTATGATTAGTATACACTAAGCAAAAAAAAAAATTTAAAAAAAAAAGTAGCACTTGAAAATTTGATTTTTCTTCAAATGTAAAATACATTTAAATTCCCATGGGAACATAATATATATGATAGTGCAAACAGACCACTAATGAATCCATTTGGCTGTCAACTGAAGAGATTTATAAAATGTCTATTTTGGTCACTTTAAAAATGCAGTTTCCTATGGCAGTTGCATGAAGATCATTGACGTTAAGCACATGATATAAGCAGAAAAATAAACAGGACTAACTTACATGATAAAATCATATATTTATAGACGGTCTCTTATTTCACCAAGATTTTGCAGTCTGAGGACTGGAAAAGTGAAGTAAGTCATGATTTTTTACTCACTATAACTCTGTGACTTTTAAAAATATTGAATCGGGATTGTTGCATATGAATAAGGATACAAGGATAGATATTTTTGTAATTGGGATTTTTTGTATACAGGGTGCCATTAAAAAAAATTTATTTTGCAGAAAAGACCCCTTTGGAGATGAATGAATCTATGACAGGATGATCTACCTTCCTAACATTTTTCTAATTTACATCATGCATCTATCTCTTATAGTTTCAGAAATAAATTGTGTAACCACCTTTTTGGGGCATCCTGTATATATTTTTAAATGATTAAAATATTTATAGTTAAAACAATTACAAGTCAATAATGGAAAGAAAAGCTTATCAAACTTTTTCTGGCATCATTTTTAAAATATGTCATCAAAACTAAACTGACATATTTTTATTTAATTTTCAGAATTTTATAATTGGTAAATAAAAATTGAGTATATGTAAGTGGAAAAGTAATATTGTAAAATTTTTTAAATGAATGTATTTTTTTTGTCACTTAATTAAATTTCACATTAATAATCCTAAATTTCATACCAAAAATCAATGATGTTTGTAGTTGACAAAAATCTTAACTTATATCATCCAATTTACAAATTTTTGCTATAAAATTTTACTTAAGAGTTTTAAAATCTATTTGTAACAAGCACAAATCAAGGTTATTTAAATCACACAGATCTTTGATTTATAGAATGCAGATAATAAAATGAATTTTATTGTAATAAAATATTTAAGATAGGGGAAAAAAACTGGAATAGGTAATGAATGGATGAACAAATGAAAAACTTTATAAATATTACCATAAAATGTGAGTGGGTCATTTCATGTCAAATCAACCATTGTTCCAACAGATTTCCTATTCTTAAAGCGAACAAATTCGTGGTAATGGACATGATTCGTTTCAGGACAAGTCAGACAGTGTGCTCAATTAACCTCACTTTTCTCACCAGGAATTTTATAATAAAAATTTTCTTTAATTTAATCGAAGCATTTCGGCTAGTAATATTAGCTGAAAGTTTCTTTATAAAAAAACTGGTACTTAAAAGTTTTAAAAAAGCACTCATCGCGAAAGAGTTAAGAGAAAGAAACTTAACTGTCTCAAAGTAGAGCAATTTTAAAGAAATATTTAAACAATTCATAACTTTTTAATTAAATGCATGATTTTTTCTACAAATATCATTCATTATTATGCAAAGCCTCTAAATTCAACAAGTTTCATCAAAAATTGAAAGCATACATCATAAAATTTTTTCAAAATTATGTTGAATTAACATGAAGTGACCAAGTAAAAACTCATCAGATGTTTTAAAATGATTTATAGATGGCTTTATAATAATTGATTTATAGACCGGTTTATAAAGGCTTTTGTCATAAGGAGAAACATGCAGATCAAAATTGATATAGCTTTATTTGTTTATCTTTATACAAATATTTATTTATTTATTACTTCGTCTAAGAGAAGAAATTTTGTCACCAATTGCTTGAATAACAATAACAAAGGATGATCGCTGATCCACAATTAATTTTTTTTCATCCTCTGTCAAATCCTTTTTTTGGTTAAGTTCACATAATACTCTTTGTTCTAAAAGATTTCTTATATATACAATCCCTGCCTTGGGCAAAGCAGGCCTTGCAGAGTGCCCTCCAGTCGGAGGTTTACGACCCGTTGCACTAGAGTTCATCAGAACATCTTTCCCAAACATGTTGACGGCTAAGTTCTTTACATATACTTTATCCCCATCTTTTCCATTTCGACACCCCATTGAGCTGCTCTGGATTATAGCATCACTTAAAAACAAGTTGACATCCTTTGATTTCAAACAATCTTCTGCAGGTTTCTCTATCTCAGCTGTTTCAAAAATTATATCTAGAGTCTCATCCAGATGTGACATGTCAGTGTAGTTAGTTGGTTTTGAATTTTCAGACTGCTGACACTGGTCAACAATACTGATATTTGGTTGTTTCATTTTACAGGAATTTGAAGAAATTAAAGATGGGCTTGATGGTTCTCTTTCACTTGTTGAACTATGTTGCTCATAATTAGATACATTTGAATTTGGAGACACAATAACATTGAATGAGCCAATAAGTTTCTTTTGCAACTCGTAGTTTAGCTGCCTCGCAGTTTTAAATTCTTCTTCTATAGCTCTGTATTTTCTTTTTTTTTGCATCAATTTTTCTGAAACCTTTTTAGTTTCATCTTCTGATTTTTTCAGCTGCTCTTTAGTTGTCAATAACTGTGATTTTAAGGTTTTCACATCATTTTCAAGCTTGAAATTTTGAGATTCCATATATTTCAGTTTCTCTTTATATTTTCTCACCGGTTCTACAGTTTCATTTGCATCTGTATCATCTTCATCATCAGTGAACTCCAAGCTATTTTCACTAATACTTGCCCGAATAAGAGATGATGCGGCAGAGCTAATTAATTTATTTGTTGATGTCCTTGAAATACTTTCAACATTCTTTTTCTCTATTGGTAGACCCAGACCATTCAAAGATTCATTGGTCTCGTCAAATGTATCTGAAAAACAAAACAAAAACGTTAAAAAAAAAAATAATAATAAAAACTTAAAAATTGCAATACACTAAACGTTTATATGCCATTTTTCCCGATATTACCGTGACAAAAATTGCCACTTTTTCAATGATTTCCTGACAAAATTACTATTTTTCTTGTATTCCCCTTGAAAAATGAACTCATTTTTGTCTAAAAACAAAATATAGTATGCACTATATATGCACAATTCTTGTATATTTCACAATTAAAATGCATTATAATCTTTGTAACAATTATTTACATGCAATTTTTAATTTTTTAAAGCATTATTTTATTTTTAATAAAATATTCGGCAATGTTCATCTTGAGAATTGCTGCAATATAATTTGTACCCCCCCCCCCTCCATATATATAAATTGATAGATAGTTAATTTGGGTAAGACAGATACTTTAACCATATATTTATATTATATATTCTTTTTGCTATGTCAGTAGATTAAGAAGTGTATAGTGAATGTTTTCAAATTCAGAGGGACAAAATAATATGTAAGGAAAAGCAAAATAGATATAAATTTTAAAATATTAAATATGTAGTATTTTAAATACTATATTGTTACATTTCAATTGATAGTATATTGTAATTGTTACATTTTTTAAATAATCACAAAATTTAAAAGAACTAAAAAATATAGAAATTTCATGTTTTAGATGAAAGAAGAGATAAATTGTGAAAACTCAATGAAATGCACCAAAAAATGAGCTATGCAATTTATCTTAATACATATATACAATATTTAGAATCCTTTCCTTTTTCATTTTAACCTTCAATTTAATACAGATTAAGGAACGAGAACAGTGTTTTTTGGAATAGTGGTCGAAAAATTCCCAAACAATTCACACAATTAGCCAAGAAGTACTTTTCTACGGGTGTACATCAATTGCGCCTACGGTGGGAGGAGATCATAAATTGCGCCTACAGCTTCGGCCCCTTCTGTATGAACTGCGCTCGAAGGGGGTGAGATAAGCAATCCATCATTTTATTGAGGGTTGCCTTAAAGAGTTATTTTTCCCAAAAAAGTCTTCTGGATGCAAATTCGGCCATGGTAAATCTTGGCGACAATAATCACAATACTTAAGGTCTGTATTCATCTAGCATTGCATTACATCTTATGAGATATTCAACGTAATGAATACAAATAAAATATTACTACAGGATACTCACTAATATTTACTACGAAAGAAGGGGACTTCTCATTTAAATAACGCGGTGCAAACTGCCGCCCCAAATTTTGTTAGCTCTTTCAAGGTATTTCAAGAAATATCTAATGTTAATTTTAAAAAAAACACACCATTGTTAAGAACATTTTTATTTTGACTTGTAACATTTGGATAAAAAGTGTTTTTCCTTTTTCAATGAAAAAAAATGCTGAAAATACATAAAATTCAAGTTATCATAACTCGGTAAGTTTTATTTGTACAAAAATGAAACTTTTATTGTTTAATTATTAGTACACGAAGAAAGTTTTACTAAATATATAGTATTTAAATCCCGTAAATAAATTAAATTTCTGTAACTTTTAAAAATAACATTATATATATATACAGTAGAAACCCGGTTATCCGAAAATCGGCTTAACCGAAAGCCCTTAAAATTCATTAAAGTCCTTTTTAAATGTGGAAAATTTTATTGCCAACACTATTTTGACCGATGTCAAATGACAACTTTTAACATATTTTGATTTATGATTAATATTTTATTTGTAAGTTTTAGATCAAACAATTTCGAATCATTTTTAGTACATTGAAGAGTTGTTTTAATACTTATTATCTTTAAAAATTAAAAAGAAAATAAATAAAAATCAAAACTTTGAAAGGTGTTATTGGATGTGAGTAGAAATAGTGTTAAAAAAGCATGTTCTTTATGAAAATAATAAACAGAGTCAACTTACTTATTTTGTCAATTGCGTAATTTCGGGCACTTTATTAGATAGACACGTACGACACTTCATCTTTTTTACAAAATATGTTGTGATTTTCTTTTGTTTTTTAACTTTGCATCGTTTCAATGCTGCTTTATCAAGCCACCTTTTAAACAGGACCGAAACTAGCCTTTTTTGCACCCGGGGCAAACGTGGATTTTGCCCCCCCCCCCCCCTCTCTTCCGGAAAGTATATTTACAAAGAGAATGTTACTAATTTTCTAATAGCCGACTTATTTTAAAATTTAAAATATGTAATCATAATATATGTAATACTGGACTATGCAATCTACAATGACGCGTCCAAGAGGGAGGTCACGGGGATCATGACCCCCCTCTGAACACCAACAAAAATATTCTAAAGACCATTTTTTAAATGAAATATACAGTAGAGTTCCGCTTAACCAAGTTTCCGCCTTAACCGAGTTATTTTCTTCTGATGGGCTGATGGCTTCCATTGTTATCAAACAGCCATTATAAAGTAAGTGTTAGGTGAAGATGAAAGAGCAGCCGTAAAAGTTAGAACTCTGATTTTCTGGTTAGAATGTGGGGGAAAAAAAGCCCATATACTTTTTTTTTTTTTTTTTTTAATTATGGCCATTTTTCTTTCCCATTATGACCAGAAAATCGGACTTCTAACTTTTTACGACTGCTCTTTCATCTTCACCTAACACTTCATTTATAATGGTTGTTTCATAATAATGGAAGCCATCAGTCCATCAGAAGAAAATGATCCATTCCAAAGACTAACGAAAAGCACAAACATCCATTATATAAATTGAGCATTTATGTGCGTAAAGGCTTAATCTTCAGAAAAGACAGACAGAGAAACAGTAGTAGCAGTAACATTACAACTTTGCTGCTATTTCTGCATTCTTTTTCTTTCTTTAAAATTTTTTTTCTTTTCTAATAAAGGCTCTCATTATGGAGCCACGAAACAGTTGTATGCTAAAAATTTTGGCTGTTTATACTTTTCTTTACGTTGGTTTTACATATAATGTATTTATTTAACACAATGAGTTCTGTATGCATGTTATTAGTTTATACTCTTGGAGGAATTTGACGTAGAATCCCCTCCTCCCTTACCTTATTTTGAGCTAATGATGTTTAAAACGGAATATTTTATTTATTATAATCGAAAATCTATTGAATGGTTAAATAATAATAAAAAAAAAAATAAAAAATGTATTCATTTTTGCAAGAACTATAGGTAGTAATATAAAATAAATGTTTATTCTCTGGTGGGAAAATTTTTGGCAAAATATTGGCGTCCGAAATAAATCGCGAGATAACCTGTAACAGATAATCATAACCTCATTTCCAAAGCTATTATGATTTTTAATATACAGTGAAAATTCTTATTTTCGAAAGATAAAAATAATGGACTTGAACTTTTCATAATTATTTTCCGCAAATAATACCAAATCTGTCAGCAGCATGTTTAAATTAACAAGATTATTACTATAAGTTGTAGTATTACTATTATTATTACTAGTATTACTTTTTAAATGAAGCAGAATGGAGAATGGTCTAATTTAGGATTATTTTAAAAATCATTAATATGTTAAATTTTTCTATCACAGCATAATTCTCATTCATTCATGTATTTATATTCTCTTTCAGATACCAAATAACTAATTCATCAGGTCTACTTAAAAGTTTAGCTTTTAAAAGTCAGCAAAAATTTAATTTAAAAATATTTTGAGGATCAAAATCATAAAGTCAACTATAACCTATTATTTAAAGTATATTTTTCTTTTATGGGAAGTCATCTATTATTAAAAAAGAATATTTTATCTTTATAGATAAATAAAACCTTGAAATTATATTTTGAGAAGATGCGTTGATTTAATACGAAATTAGAAAATCATAATCTAATGTGTGAAATTACTATATTTGGAGAAGATGTGTTGATTTAATAAGAAATTAGAAATCATAATCTTATGTGTATAAAGGTAATTTTTTTTTTAGATTTAAGGGTGTTGCAAAGAGTTTCCCTCAAAATTTTCTAACTTACAAACTTGCTTTTAAACGTAAAAGCGTGTTACTTGCAGACGGATTTGACTATTGAATATTAATTACATAAAATTATTAATTAAATACTATTGAATGGATTTAGAATTTATTAATCTTTCATTTTCAGATAACTGAATTACATGTTGAATTATAAGCAATTGTTGTTTGATAAAAATTTATCGGACTGTCACGTCTGGAAATTCAGTTTAGAACGCATTGTGGAAATACAGTTCAAATGCTAAATGCTTTTAACAGCATTTTGTAAAAAATTGCCTTTAATGAAAATTGAAAAAACCGTTCGATTTCACAGATTCTAAATAACAGATAGGTCACTCTCATGTAAATACAAACAAATATGAATTCTAGAAAGTAACCAGTTTGCATTTGAAAACAGTCTTAAGGCTGCTCTCAAATTCAAAGAAGCTATTTTCTGACACATTTCTGAATGCTTGAAAACACATTAAATTAGAAGATGTTCTTATTAAGAAACTATGTAATCGAATGACTTTTCTATTTTGGGGGAAAAGCAGATAATTTTATAGAAAATACTGTAAAAGTTGGCGTTTTGAACCAAATTCACAAAGCAGCAGTGCGAGAAAGTATAAAAACTTCTCATCACATAACAAGAATGGGTTATAACTGCTTAAGTAATTTATTTATCTGGAAATGGAATACGCTATTTAATTAAAAATCGCTTAGGCTTGTTAATTTTATTTCTTTAAGTACAAAAATGAATCGGACAATGTGTCACAAAATTTTGTGTTGCGAGCAGGGAATTTGTGAAGCACCTTAAGCTGTTCTTAACTGCTCTGCTCAACAAGCGCAAAACGTTTTGACACATTTACAAATTCATTTTTAACGGAAAAGTATAAAATGGGACAGCCTGGCCATGGAAGCGATTTGGAATGGAACTGTTTTTTTCCATTTTTTCATCCATCCATTACTTATTGAGTTAGAAGCGAATTTAATTACGTGACAAACACGTTTTTCGCCCGCTCTTGAGGGCTGTTTCCTCTTTCGCGAGGAAATTCGGTTCCAAACGTCCACTTGGACACTCTTTCCTGAAAAATCTATTGCGTTTGCATAAAAAAAAAAGAAAAAAAAAATGGAAAACATAGCTTAATGACATAGTTTCTGAACAAGCTATTTTCATGCATTTTCGAATAAAAATAAATTAAAAATTATGTCAAGATGAAAAGTTATGAAAGTTGCCCTTTTGGATTTGAGAACACCCTTAAGGAATTAAGTTTCTTTACACCACTTTTGAATGCATATTTTTCAAATGATAATGCACTTCTCAGTTTTGAATTCATGAGAAATTAATGCTCTTCTTCTTATTATTATTAATTTATCAGCCTGTGCATAAGAGAATCGTGCGTGATTATAAGAATTATATATTCAGTAAAAATTAAACTTCATCAAGAAATACATATTTAAGTTTTACTTATAAAACATCGTGCAACCGCTTTGGAATTTTAAAATTTACTTTAGAACTTAGAAAAAAATTAAGATTTGAAAGAAAATAAAAAATGATTATTTATGTACCATAGTTCTAAATAAGTTAATAATAATAATAGTAAAAACAATAATGTTAAGAGCAATAAAGTACACATTAGCGTTCATAGGAATATTTCAGCAGCAAGAATATTCTTCCATTTAGAATGTTGTTTTTTTTCCTCAGCATCTTTCTTTCAAAATACTACAGAGAATAATATTAAAGTGAAATTTACTTCTAGCATATTAATTGAAATATGAAATATCTGTAAATATCTGTATATAAATGTTAATAATGTTTAAGGTTCTTGAAGAATCTTAGAATGAAACATCTAAAGGCAGAGTGAATGAGATATTAGTTTAAACCTTACGAAAATATTTGTTTCCATACATAATTGGCCCATGTCAAATATTATATTATTGAACGAAAAATAATATGCTTGGAGAAAAAAATGGCATTATTAGGTAACAAGTTTTATTTCTTCATAAAATTTTCTCTTCTAAAGTAATTAAAAAAAAAAATTCTTCAACGTTTAAATTTCTTATGTAAACATTTGAAATTGATGATGATTTGTAATGTTTTATCATGGTTATATATATGGATTTTTTTATCATCACTAGGGGGCTCTGCCCCCTACGAGCTACGCTCGTCAACCCCCGTTTAGACACCGCAGACTCTAACAGCACGATAATTTGATCGGCTTTAAAAAGATTTCGGAAGATTGAATTATAATTTAAATCTGAGAATTATAATCTGACGTAATTTTCACCAAACTTTTCTTTTCCTTTTTAATATTCACGTAAAAATACTTTTATAAGAAATGAAATATTATGATCATCTTAAAATATCAAATAAATGTCGCGAGCAATTTTTTAATTTAAACTGTTTTGCAATATTATTTTTTGTTCATTTTATATAATAAGTGTAATGTGACGTAAATGTGACGTAAATTCTCCTATTTAAGACTTCTAACGCATGTTTATGAATTTATTATTTTACAATATTATGTCTTTTTTAAAATTCACGTGTAATTATAGTTTTTACGACGTAATTTTCAATGAGTTCCTGCTTTTTATATTTTCTGTTTATAATAGTCACGTGTAAAATAAATTTTTAACTTGAAGTAAACATTATTGTTTGCGCTGTTTATACAACTGGCGACAGTTTAAATTAATAACATTTTCTAAAATTTGTAAAAAATATCTCTCAAAATGCTGAAAATTTGAATTTAAAATTGAAATAAAACCTCAAAAAATGAGTCAAATAAGAAAAATAAATGCAATCTGCACATTGGGAACTTATAACAATAAAATGATCTAAAAATGATTAAATTCTCATGTATAGTTTTTGCTCCATAAAACTTTTTTAATGGAACGATTTTGTCCAACTTTAGCATTAAATATCTCTTAAAATAATTCTTCGATTTGAAAACTGTTTGCATCAGCGTGTTTATCAAACATGTCTCTATAATACCACCGATTTTCATATTTTTTTTATGTAACAGTTTTTTTAATATTAACGATGAAAGGCCATGCTTAAGCATTCAAATTGGATGTGGATCTACCCGGAATATCTACGCAGATTTTCATTGGTCCATTTCCAAATCAAAACTTTTTTTTTATATATATAGAAGGATACTTTTATTTATTTCCCCCCCCTTTTTTTTTAATTTGTGCTTATTATATTAGCGGAATATACATTTTTATAGTGTCGATTTTTCTGTGATTTAGTAGTTATTATTAACAAAAAAAATTATACTCATATATAAAACATATGTGTATAAAATGTGTAACAATTGTATATTGTAACCCTGTAACAATTTTCTCTTCTAAAGTAATTAAAAAAAAATTCTTTAACGTTTAAATTTCTTATGTAAATATTTAAAATTGATGATGATTTGTAATGTTTTATCATGGTTATATATATGGATTTTTTTATCATCATACTTTTATTTATTTCCCCTTTTTTTTTCTTCAATTTGTGCATATTATATTAGCGGAATATACATTTTTATAGTGTCGATTTTTCTGTGATTTAATAGTTATTATTAACAAAAAAAAAAAAAAAAAACATTATACTCATATATAAAATATATGTGTATAAGTTTTTTGCGAGTTTAAGAAAAGCATTATTGATAGCCGAAATTATCGATAAAGCGCCCAATTTAGCGAATCAACGCCAACAGAAAAGTCTTTCTAACAAAAAAAAGCTGTCACTTCGTGCCCATAAGTAAAGAGAGGGGGTTGACAATGATATCCGGTCCAACGTGACGCCGAGCGCAGTTCATACAGGGGGAGGCAAAGAAGGGTCGGCATCGGCGCAGTTAGCCGGTCTCCCTTTTCTACATCAGAAAATACAGTGGCGGTTATTTTCAGAAGCAGGTAACATTTATTTATAAAAAAGAAATAGACTATCACCATCACCTAAAAATGCTGAATCATTATTTCTACATCACAATCTATGTTTATTAAAAACATCTTAACTTTGCCTTTTAAGACAATTTAAACATTAAATAATGTTCTTAAAAATTATGTAAAATATACATGTATATTGAATTTAGTATTTACATTTCTTTCATTATTTAGTAAGAAATAATAAAATACATAAAAAAACTACTTAAATTATAAACATTTATTAATATTTACTCACAAAAAAATCTATATATATTGCAAGATATAAGACTTAATATCTGTTGGATACATAGCTATATGTATTTATTGTGTATGTATATTTTATATGTATAAAATATACATATCTATTTTATATATGTATTGTATATATTTATGTTCATTATAAGGATAATTAAAAATATCATTGACAGAAATATTTTATATAACAAAGACAAAAATTAAACTTATCATTAGGTTTAAAAAAATTAAGATATAATTAGATTAATTTTAAATTAAACAGATTACGTTTGCTTATTACAGATTTTTTTTCTTTTCCTTTCTTTTGTATTTACACAAATTTACTTAAAACAGTGAATTTACTATAAAAGATCAAATTAAAAATGACAAATAACTGCCGTATTTAATTATTTCTTAGAAAGACAATTTTCTAGTTTTTTAAAAATTATTATTCGTATTTGCACAAATTTATTGAAAACTATAAAATATCAATTAAAGATGGCTGCCGATTTTGGCAAAAATCCTATGAAAAATACTTCAAAAGTATTTATTTTAGGAAAGGAAATTGGATGACACTCGCAGTAACTATTAATAAGTAATTAAACCAAGTAATTTTATTTTTAATTGTTCTTTGTGTTTTAAAATTATAGTATTTGATTATTTCTTAGAAACGCCATTTTCGGGAAGTGTAACAAACAGAAAAACACCTCGAAAATGGAGTTTCTAAAAAATAATCAAATTAAATTAGTAGTAAAACACTGTTTATTTCAGTTAAATAAATATACAATAAACAGTGTTTTACTATTAATTCTTTTTGATTATTTTTTTTTAAATGCCGTTTTTGGGATGTTTTTCTAGCAGATTTCTTCACAAAAACGTGTTTTTTGGCAAGGATTTGGTGAAAAATTAAAAAAAAAAAAAAAATGGCCGCCAACCCGGTTTATACCATAGCTCTTCCATATTTTTTGTTTTTTAGGTAATATATAAGATGGTTTTGATTTGTGCTCATCAGGATTTAAGGTAGATTAAAAATTATTTTCACACAAAAATTAAAATGTAGAAAAAAGCTTTAACAAAATGCAACAATGGAAATAAATTTAAAATATATAAAAGTATTTTTTCAAAAATGGTATTATTTCTTTCTCATTTAGCGAAATATTTAACCGTAGCTGAAGCCCTGATGCTCATGCTATTGGTATATATATATATTATATTAAGGAACCATCTCAAAATTTATTTCAAATAGACACATTAATATTGAAAAATTCTTTGTTCAGTACACAATGACTAAAACTAATCTTAACATAATGAAAATATTCATATTGTATTCTCTGCTCCAGCATAATTGAAATTGAAGGTGTATAAAGGCAGTCTTTATTTTAGTAGTGGTTACGGTTGTCATCACTATAGGGAAGTTTAAATATATACCCATCAATGGTTACCCACAACAAAATACTAAATGCAAATAAGTAAAACATGAAAATAAATCTGACTGCTTTAGTTTACAATTTTTGATATTTAAAAGAAAACTAATATTTTAACACATGTAAGAAGATCAGTGGAGCACAATGTGAAACCTTCTAAAAAAAAAAAAAATTCTAAAAAATAAAACTTTCGATGCCATTCTTTAAACAATATTAGAGATTACGGATAATAATAATTAATGAATTATTACCTGCAATGCATAAAATTTTGGCATTATAATAGCCGCTGGGAGGCAAACTTTCTTTTTTGTCCTTTTTACTGCCCAGACACTTGTATATTTTGTCGACATTTTTGTGCTTTGAATTGGGTTCTTCATTGGGATCTTTGCTCCAAAATACTTCATAGCTCTTATTGACATCCACAGGCAACTTGAAATTTTTAACATAGTTGATGGGGACAACGCCTACCGTATTGTCACTTTGAAATTTAACTCCAGCAAACATATTAATTCTAAATGAATAAAGCAGGAAAAAACAAGTTAAATTTTACGATTGCAATCAATAACAGAGCGGCGCCGAACGATAATATTTTGGTTAGAAGTAGAAGTAATTTGTTTATTCTGTGGAAGTAAGTAACAGTGAAATTAAATTGCAAAATGTCAGAGGTACAAAATAATGAAGTTTTGATTGGCTAAATATACACACGTGTATATATTCAGCTAATCAAATTATTTGTTACATATGAAATTAAGAGACATTATTAATAACATTAAAAAAGATATCTTAAATTTATAGCAGAGAAAAGTCAGAACTATAATCGAAACATAAACATTTAATGGATTTTACTATCAACGGCTAGAAGCACCTTGATTTTTAGAATACCGAATACATAAACATACAACTACTTACACTGTTGCCACACATGAAAAGATAAAATAATATAAAAAATAAAATAAAATACAACCATAATACTTTCTCTTATTTTCTTTTCCTTCATCTTTTGCGAGAAGCATCCAACTCGATTTGAATGATTTGAAGTTGCTTGGCAAAATATGCAGAATTTTACATACTAATAATAATTCTGGTAATTTGTTCTCATTTTTCGTGATAAGCCCATTATTCAGTTCATTCCACAAACTGCTAAAAGTTTTGCGACATGAGTTGAAACATTGTCGCCAAAATTCCAACTGAAGGCAAAAATTCTGTACAAAATTTGAAAAGTTGATCTTTTGAAGTTGCTTCAAACATTTTCAGCACTTCCCACGCTTCATAAGCCTTATCTTTGTCCATAATTTTTTGATGGCGAACTCTGATGGCGATCATACTCTTGGCATAACTATTGGCCTTCCGATACAGATCGGCGCTTGCTTTATGTTTCTTTACGGTTGCAACGTCTGATGTATCAGGTAACTCTTCTGGTTTCTTTAATTTGCCTTCTATTACATCTAATGCTCCTTCATGATAATCTAATAAATCTTTAATCTTCCGTCTCCACAGGAAAATCTGCTTCTCCAGTTAAACAGAGTTCCACTCATTGTTTGTTCTAAAATTTAAGGCCTTTTCAAGGACTTTTTAAGACCAATTTTAAGGATAATTAGTAGCCGTTATTGTACAACATAAATATTAATATATGACATGAATATAATTATAAATATATATATACACCGATTTCCAAAAATTAAGGAAATCATGAAAAAATAAAGAAAGGAAATCTTAAATAGCTCAAGAAATGTTTAAGCTACAAATATGAAATTTTGAGGACAGTTTTTATTTTTCAAAAGAAATATTAATACATTACTTTGGAAGGGCTAATATTAAAAAATTAAAGATTATAGCAATTTTTTTACAAAAGTCAGTTCCAAAATTCCACAAACAATACCTTTAGAAAAAATTAAGTTTATGACTCCAAACTGATTCACAACTTAGCGAAGTGACTTTATTGCAAATGTACAAAATTTGATTGAATTCTGTTGAGATCCAAAGAAATGTATCACAATTTGTTCTTCCAAGAAATTCTGAAAATTTTTAATTTTTGGCAACGATAGCCTTGTAGAAGAATACTTGCAGTAAATCATTATGCTGAACTCAAAACTTCAAGAAAAAAGGCTATCTGTAATGATGACAGTGAAGAAAACAACAAAAAAGTGAAATATATTTAATTCTTTATACTCAAAACATATGCAGCCAATCTTCATTTTTTTCATTCCAGTTTCATCAAATTCATTTTAAAAACAAATGAATTGTGTAACTTATCAGCTGGATAAATTTGAAGCTGGGAGCTTTATTTCTTTTTAGGATTGTCTGTAAAATCTCACAACTGAATTTTGTTAAAAACCGTTGCCACATTTAATTTAATAATATTAGGTCTTCTAAAATGATTTAATACAACGTTTGTTATAAAGTAAAAACTGCCCAAAAAATTTCATATTTGTTGCTTAAATATCCCTTGAGCTAATTTAAGATTTTCTTTACTCGTTTTTTCATGATTTTTGGAAACCAGTGTATATATTAAACTTAAATTCAATTTTTTATCAATAAATGCAAATTTATAGAATTATGCCCAATCATTAAAATTAATTACTGCATTTTATGAATTAATTAAAATAATAAATTAAAAGCAAAACAACACATTACAGCATTATAAAACAATTTTATCAGAATGAATTAAATAAATGAGGAGAAAAATGCAATAGTATTTTCACATTTTCTTATGTTCTATTAGATTATTTAGAAAGATTTTTTTTTTTTTTTTTATAGCTCAAGTGAACAGCTTTGCGACCCCAAATCAAGATGACCTCTCCCTCCATTTCTGTGATAAAGAATATAGATCATAGCTGTTTTTTCTAAGGCCAAAAGGGGGGGGGGGGGTTAGTATTGAAAAGAATGTCTGTTAGTAGATGTAAATTGATATTTTCAGTGGGAATTACTAGAAGGTAAATTAAGTTATCTATGAGAAAAATGAAGAAAAAATAAGGCATATAATTTTTATTAAGGCTTTAGATAGAAAATAAAGGGCTTTTTAGGGGCCCCTAATTTTTATTTTAGATTTAAGGGCTTTTTAAAGTGCGTGGTAGCTCTGTTAAAGTCTTTACTGTTCTTGACAGATCCATTCTAAATGTGCGCTAACGATTAGGCTTAACTTTCCGTTTTAAGTTTTAACTTATATTCTGAAATGTGCGGTGAGCGTGTTATCGCCCATACCCTAATAACGTTAAAAAACATGACTTAAATTTATAGCAGAGAAAAGTCAGAACTATAATCGAAACAAACGTTTAATGGATTTTATTATCAACGGCTAGAAGCACCTTGATTTTTAGAATACCGAATCCGAATCCGAATACATAAACATACAACACTGTTGCCACACATGAAAAGATAAAATAATACAAAAAAAATACAACCATAACAATTATTTCCTAACATTTAAAAGAATTTTCATAAAAAAAAATAATTAAAATTAAAAGAAGAGCGGACTTGTTTTTCAATTTCAAAATAAGTTTGATGTATTCCATCTCATCTTAAAATTGAAATGAATTGCTTCTAACTGTTTTCAAGAAAAAAATTATTTTTCAGTTCAATTTTAAAGACATTTTGCTTTTTTTTCTTTGCATTACATTACAATGTTTATTTTCCAGTTTCAAACATTGCATAAGTCCTAGTATATGTCTACACCTCCCTACCAACCTCCCTACCATATTTATGTTTACTTACATGCCTGCGCTTATGTTTTGATCATAGAGGTAGTTTGTTCGTGGTTTTGATTGAGTATTTCTGTTATATTTATTTTTATGCTAATTTCTTGCTTTTATTGTTCAACTTATCTAAATAAAAAGAAATTTTTGCATCGATATGTCCCAAGCACGACGAAGATCTTATAAGAATTTTATTTTTGGAGCTCCACGAAGTAGAACTACTAAAAGAAGGCATGATTCTATGAATAATAGCGGACTTGAAACAAAACGTGATTTAAAGTTGCTTAGTGAGGTGCAATCTTCGGCGATAAATTTGTCATATGGTGACATTTCAGAAGATCAAACATGCAATATTGAATTGGACAATGATCTAAATGAAGATTACGCATTTTTATTATCATCAGACTGTTCAGTTGATAATTCTGACTCTGACGAACCCGAAAACCAAAATAAGGGAAGTAGTCCCTACGAAAAAGATTTTTTAAATGAACCTGTTCGACCATTTTTAACTGTTACAAAGTTTGAAGCTTTGTTAGGTATCTTGCATTTCAGCATATCTAACAATTTACATGGTGTAGCAATTGTCGAACTTATTGATTTAATCAATATTATACTAGGAGAAAAAGATGCTATTCCTGCTACTATGTACAAGATTGATAAAATATTTTCGAATAATCTACCATACAAAGTGCATTATTTTTGTCACAAATGTTTCATTTATATAGGGGAGAAAGATAAATGTGACTCTGTAACTCAGTGTCATAATTGTACAGAACCCCTTTCCTTTAAAAATATGAATGATAAGAATTATTTTATTAGTGTTTCTTGTCGCCAGCAAATTCAGCAAGTTTTAGAAGAAGACGGCGTAGCAGATATGCTATCCTATCCTTATAAAATGCCAGCGCCAAGAGATAGTATTAGAGATATTTTTGATGGGGCCACATACAAAAAACTTGAAACTGATGGCATTGTTGGACCAGACATTGACAGTATAACTTTAACATTCAGCTGTGATGGAGGAGCTGTTTTTAAAAATAGTAACGGATCCCTTTGGCCAATTCAATTCCGAATTAATGAGTTACCACCAAAAGAAAAGTTTCTACCACATAGATTAATGGTGGCTGGATTTTGGTTTGGAAAGCATGAACCAGTTCCTGCTACATATCTCAAGCCATTTTTGGATGAGATAAATAATTTTTCCTCTGAACCTGTCAAATGGACTGAACCTCAAACAGGAACATTGCATTCCACTAAAGTTTATTTAACATATGGAATTTTTGATGCCCCTGCTAAATGTCTGTTTCAGTCTTTGACCCAGTTTAATGGGTATTACAGTTGCCCATACTGCTATCATCCAGGAACATTGGATAAAAAACAAGTGAGGTTTGACAAATCTCTCCATCCATTGCGCACTCACAATGAAGTGAAGCATGATATGCTAAAAGCTGATGCCCAGGGAACAAAAATTAACGGAATTAAAGGTCTCTCACCTATGATTTTGTTGAAGGAGTTTGATTTAGTTAACGGATATTCCATTGATTATATGCATCAAACATTACTTGGGGTTACAAAGTATCTATGTACAACATGGATTGACACATCATGTCATGGTGAACCTTTCTATCTTTCAAGAAGCTGTATAGATTGCATCGATGAAAGGCTCTTGAATATTCAACCACCTTCCAATATATCAAGAGCCCCTCGCCGTTTTTCAGAATGTCATATGTACAAAGCAAATGAGTGGAGGGCTTGGCTCTTATTTTATTCTATTCCTTGTCTACAAGGTGTTTTAACGGAGCAGTATCTTAAGCATTTTTCACTGCTTGTATCTAGCATCTATATACTGCTGAAAGATTCAATTTCTGAGGACGAATTGATGTACGCAGAGGAATGTCTTTTTAAATTTATTGATAAATTCCAACCATTATATTCCCTGTCCAGAATGACATTCAACTTGCATCAGGTAACACATCTTGTGGCTTTTGTGCGACAAAATGGGCCTCTATGGGCAAATTCAATGTTCCCTTTTGAATCGGGTCTTGGCTTTCTTTTAAAATTTATAAACGGAAAGACCAATGTTTTAAGTCAACTTGCCAAAAAATACTGTAGTCTTTTTCAAATGCCGAAAACCATTGCCTTGTATGATGGTAAAAATTCTGATATAATACAGTATTGTGATAACCTGTTTTCTTATCCAAGACTTCAAAAGTTTAAAGTGTTTTCTTCTGGAACACTTTTAGGTGCTCATAAACCATTTGCAGCCTCAAATGAACAGCTACAAGCCTTTCAAGATGCTGGCTTATCTCCTCCAGAAAATTGTATCTGTGGTCAAAAAGTGATTTTGAATGGAATGATGCTTGCAGTTTACAAAGTAGGAACATTAAGAAATGATTCTATAGTAAAAATGGATAATAAATATTACCAAATACTGAATTTTATGTATTATACCATTGATGATTCCTGTCTTTATGCTATTGGTAAAGAAATAATTTTAAATAAAAAATCATACTCTATTTCTCACATTAAGAACTGCCAATCATATCATGGCAAAATGACGGTATTTCCTGTTGATAAAATCATTTGTAAAAGCATAATAATGAAAATAAAAAAAATATGTACAAACAGAAAAACCTTACTCTCAGAAAGTAACTTATATGTTACAGATTTTCCTAATTTTGTCGAAAAAGATTAAAAAAATAAAAGAATCTTTAATTTAAGCATGCTAAGTATGCTCAACCTTGGGACTTAAAATGTTAAAAGATTTCAATTTATATCACAAGCGATTTTAGGTAGGGTAGACACTTGTAATTTAATTCATTAACTAAAATAAATAAAAATTAAGTATATTTTCTCTGATTTTTGAAATCTAATCTCTAATGGCATAAATTAGAAATTATAAAGTTGAAATTTTCATTGTTGATAGATAAAAAATTTTAACATTTTTTAAAATTTAAATTAGAAATAGAGATGTGCTTTTTCATAGAGATTCTTACTAGTACTTGTGCTTAATGTATGTTTTATATTTTTACCTGAAATATATTCAGAAAGTACTTCTATGTAAAATAACTAATGGGAAATAGAATATTTTTTTGAATGAGGTATAGTTGTAAAAATTTAGATGCAGAGTACAAAATTTTCTAAATACTTCTTAATTTTTCTAATAATATGAAATTTCCTCAGGGCTAATTTTCTTTAATTGAAGTCTAGCTATAGCCACTTCTTAGCACTGATAAACTTGATAACACTAAATAAACTTCAGAAATGCTGCTAAGAAATTGCTTTAAAAGAGATATGCAGCCCTGAAATTGTTATATGTTCAAAATATGTCAGAAAAATTATTTTATATTTGTTTGAATCTCAATGCACAATACAAAATTGTTATAATATCTGTCTGGTCCAAAGGTTGCTGCAGTCTCATTTGATTGAGTTTTAAATTTCCTGTTTATTATATTTTTGTGCTTAGATGTGTGTGTTGTAAGTAAAAAAATCAGGAGTACAGTCTTTGATGTGCTTGTTAAATCTGAAATTTATATATTTATTTTGAAAAAGTTATTTCATTCTCATTTATTGTAGTTTGTAAATGGAATCTTATTAATTTGTATATGCAGAATTATATTAATTACATATACAGATGATAATGATCAAATTACATCTACATGTATGTGTAAATTCATCATTATCAATAGTGGCAGCTTGTGGCTGCATATTTTGGGACACCGCAGCATGCCATATTTAAAAATCACCAGTATTTTCTTATGGTTATCTATATCTGAATGTTTCACTAAAAATATAAAGACAAAATGTTACTATAAAAAATAATAGTAGATATAATTGTAGAACTTTTGGCAATTTATTCATTTGGCATGCTGTGGTGTCTCAAGAAATACAGCCATGAGCTTCCGCTTATCAATATTCTGAATATATAATTTCATAAAAAGTTTGTAATTAAAATTTAGTTGTAGAGTATCAAACTTTTGATACACATTCGAGTATTTTGTCTGGTTTAAAGGTATTAATGAAAATGAGTTATTATTATCTTTCTTCATTGATATCTTTACCCAATTTGATATTGTGCTTGTATGATCTTCTAAAATGTCAACAGACAAATTTATTGCTGAAACTTGTATCTAAACAAGCAACATTAAATCATGTTTTGTTGTTTCTAAATCAAGACTTATTATTCATATAATTGTCTTTTTTTAGTAAATTGTTTGCTTCTCCAGAACAAAAACCTTGATTTGTATTTTCAAACAGAATCTTAATAACCTCTTAATTGAAATAAAATTAAAAAAATCCCTGTAAGGAGATAGTAATCAGGTCGATTTGTTGAAGTCGTATTTGTTGAATACTAACTGTATCAAAATAAAAAGTTAATTTTTACAGAAACATGTTTTTATAATGAAAGTAGGCAAACATTTTTTTAGGATTTTTCCTTTAATTTTGACAAAAAAGAATAGTGATCAGATATTCTGTGATTTATTTTTTAATTCAAAGATAACTAAAATGCATCTTTGGTTAGTTCATCTGCATTTATTTTAAGTATACTTAACCATGAATTGCAAAAAAAAAAAAAAAAAAAAAATAATAATAATCATTTTAGCAGCGCCTTTGACTGTCTTCAAGTTAGGTGTTCAAAGATAGTACACCGGCTTCAAGCAAGATGGTCGAAGGCAGTACCAGCTTCAAGCAAGATGATCGAAGGCGGTACCATGGTACTGCCTTTGAAGCTGCAGCTTCAAACAAGATAGTCAAAGGCAGTACCGGCTTCAAACAAGACGGTCTAAGGCAGTACCAGCTTCAAACAAGACGGTCAAAGGCAGTACCGGCTTAAAGCAAGACGGTCAAAGGCAGTACCGGCTTCTTTAGAAGGTAGCAGAAGCCGGTTATTTTTACTAGGGGTACTGCACTAGAAAACTCGGCAATTTGAGCCTCGTTTTCTAGAAAAAACTATCGGAGCAATTATTTCTCCTTTTTCTGCTTCTTGATCACAAAATTGAATGACATTATATATAATTTTCTAACTACAACTCCTGAACGATTTATTTACACTCGAACTAGCCATTTGAACACTAAATATAGAAGATTTAATTTGAATTAAAAGGAGATATTAATAGAATTTTAAACCTTGATTGGAAGTAAAAAATAACAAACAAGTAAGCACCAATCTTAGCGACAACGCAGACGAGAACGCCGAGGTAGCACTTCGGAAAATGCCCATCTCAGCGTAACATCTCTTTGGAAAGTAGAACCGCCACAGTGTGCTAGGCGTGACTTTCGAAAACGAACAGTATGACCTGTGCGTGCATGAGAAGAATAATTCTTCACTGAAAGGCATGAAAATTTACCTTTCATTTCATTGTGAAGCCTTATTTGTTAGTACTTACTAAATGCTGAATCACAAATTTAACACTAAAATTATATATTTTTTATCAAGTTGCGTTTATTTATTTTTTTAAAGGAAGGAGGGGTTGGGCTATGCATTACAAATAAGGCGAGGTGCGCTCGAAAAATTACACGGGGCATTTACTATTAAAAAATAGCATGTTTTTGTGGAAAATTTAACGAACCACTTAAAAAACAGCGCAAGAATCTCTGCACTAAACGTTGAAAAAATCATTAACCAAGGAATTTCTAAATTTATGAATATTAACAGCTTCAAAAAAGTATAAATCTAAAGGAGTATTGCATTTCTCGATAATAGTGGCCAAATCAAAATTGAAATCATGTCCCTCCCCACAACAATGAGAAGCAATAGACAATTTTTGTAACTCTTTTTTATATTATAAATAAGATTATAAATAGATAAGATTATAGATCATAAGTAATAATAAATCACGAATTAATTCGCGAGACACTTTGTTTTACATTCACTAACGAAACAATGTATACCTTCAGCATAAAAATGAGGATAATGCCACAAATAAGGACAATACTACAGAAACAACGGTTATCCTACACTCAAAATCTAGATATAATAAAAGCACTTCACACGTTGTGAAGTTCAGTATCCAAAACCAGTCATCACGTGTGATAACCAAAGACTCAGTGTAACAACCCTTTTGTACCGGTTCCGTCTTTCTTCCTGTTTTCATCTCCGTATCTATCTGACCATTCATCAATTTGCCACCTACACCGCCGGCTCCGATACAGAGTTTTATTCCCGGATTCCGACGAGATTTTCATCGGCACAATCAATTCGGGCAGATAGATGATGTTTTCATTCGCAGTACAAGCTCGAGAAAGATTGAAAACATACTAGAAACATACATCACTGCTTTTCCCGACACCCTTTTCACGAGTTTCGTGCTTGTGTAATAATAATAGGAAAATAATTCATTCCGGAGTTTGAGTTTCGAATCGGTAAGGATGCAGTATATTTGGAAAATTAAGTTTTCTTTCGTACAAGACAGGGCTTCGAAATGAATTGACTGTTCTTTTGGGAACCCGTTGAAAATTTATATTGAATATATATATATATTTAAACTATTCAGTTACCGAAAGGTATAACTGGTGGTATGGGTATTAAAGATAAAATTTCTTGGCTATTAAATAGAATTAATTGGTGTTCATATTCTATTTTTTTTTATATAAAGAAAAATGTAGATAAATGCACCGATTTTAATTAATATGTAATAATAAAGACCTTCTGATTACGAGGTTAGGACATCGCACGCCCCAGCGACTATTTTTGTATTCTTTTATTTAACTCCGCCTATATTTTGTACTTAAAAATAGAATATTGCAATTTATCAAATTAATGAAACCCACTTCTTAATAGGCTAGAATTAAACAACTTATGTTCATAAGTGTGTTTCCGCATTCAATACAACATTTTAATGTTTTGGAACTTAATTATTGATAATATTAATTTTAAGGAATTTTTCTATTATCCCACCACAAGTGATAAATCAACAGCATAAAAATGAGTATAATACCACAAATAAGAACAATACTACAGAAACAGTGGGCATCATGCACTCAAAACCTGGATATAATAAAAAACTTCAAGCGTTGAGAGGTTCACTATCGAAAATCAATCATAACGTGTGATAACCAAACCCTCAGTGTAACAACCCTTTTGCACCTGTACCGTCTTCCTCCTGTTCTCATCTCCGTATCTGTTCGATCATTCATCAACTTATCATCTACATACACCGACGGCTACGATACAGAGTTTTATTCCCGATTTCTGACGAGATTTTCAGCGGCACAATCAATTCGGGCAGGTAGATGATGTCTTCATTCGCATTACAAGCACGAGAAAGATTGAAAACACACTAGAAACATGCATTACTCCTTTTCTTGACACCCTTTTCACGAGTTTCATTCCTGTGCAATAATCCGAAAATAATTCATTCAGGGATTTTGAGCTTTGGAATGGTTAAGGATGCAGTATATTTGTAAAATTAAGTTTCGTATTGTTTCATACCAGACAGGTCCATCATTAATGAACTGGCTGATTTTCGAGGCCCGTTTCAAATTTATATTCAATATTTATTTTTCTAAAAAAATATTCAGCTGCGGAAAGATATAACTGGTGGTATGTGTATTAACCCCTTAATTCTCGCTTCCGTGATAGTCACGGTCTGTGTCTTTTATTCAGATTGTTTGATTCCCACCAGTTTTATAAAATAGTGTAATTGGCTATATTATGGTATTAATTTACCCATCATTAAATAAGGTGAATATTTCTTTTTCAAAAAAGTGGTGCCAATAAGCAGTTTGAATTCTTAAACCGTAATTTAATGCGACCGTTAAGGGGTTAAAGATAAGATTTCCTGGCTATTAAATGGAATTATTGGTGTTCATATTCTATTCTTTTTTATCTACAGAAAAGTATAGATAAATGCACTGATTTTAATGAACTAGCAGGAATGACCGAGCTAAGCTCGGTCAAAATTAGCTTTGTGTTTATCTCGATATATTATTCCCACTGAATCCTGAAAACGATAGAATACAAAATTTAGTGAAAATCGTTACTCCTTTTCTAGATAAAATAAGCTTGACCCACGTTGATTCAAAAACTCACTAACTGAAATTTATCGAACATGTGAGATATTTCAATGGTCTCTTTGTACTGAGAAACGGTATAACAAAAAAAAAAAAATTGTCAAAATTGTTTGAACCTTTTTGAGATGCCGTTAGCTTGACCCCGACCCATCATCACCAAAATCCACCACTAATAGAATTTTCTTGAGCATGCGACCCAGCTCAATGGTTTTATCTTGTCCAGAAACGGTGCAGTACAAAGTTTTGTGAAATTCTTTTGAGCCGTTTTTTAGGTACAGTTAGCTTGATCCTGATCGATTAGGACCCAAAATGACCCATTGATTAAATTTTCTTGAACATGCGACCCTGCCCAATGGTCTTATCATGCCCGGTATTATATAAAATTTTGTCAAAATGTTTTGAAGCGCTTTTTAAATACAATTAGCTTGACCCTGACCCATTGTGACCCAAAATGACCCACTAATAAAATTTTCTTGAACATGCGACCTAGCCCAATGGTCTTCTCGAACCCGAAAACGATAGAAAACAAAATTTAGTCAAATACGTTTTAGCCGTTTTTTAGATACAATTAGCTAGACCCTGATCCATTGTGACCTAAAATGACCCACTAATCGAATTTTCTCAAACATGTGACTTAGCCCAATTCTCTTCTCATGCCCAGAAACGGTATAATATAAAATTTGGTCAAAATGTTTTGAGCATGTTCTTATATACAATTAGCTTGACACTGGCCCATTGTGACCCAAAATGACCCACTAATAGAATTTTCTCGAACATGTGACTTAGTCCAATGGTCATTTCATGACCAGAAACGGCCGTATATTAAACAATTTTGTGAAAATGTCTTGAGCCGTTTTTTAGATATAATTAGCTTGACCCTGACCCCTACTGAGTTATAATGACCCACTAATCGAATTTTCTCGAACACGCGACCCATCCCAATTGTCTTTTCTTGTCCGAAAACGATAGATTGCAGAATTTCGTCAAAATCGTAGAGCCGTTATCTAGATAAATTTAGCTGACCCACGGTGACTCAAATATGACCCACTAATCGAATTTTCTTGAACATGTTACCCATCCCAATGGTCTTTTCGTGCTCGAAAATGGTTAGATACAAAATTTAGTCAAAATCGATTGAGCCGCTTTCTAGCTATAATTAGCTTGATCCTGACCCATTATGACCCACTAATCAAATTTTCTCGAACACGCGACCCATCCCAATTGTCTTTTCTTGTCCGAAAACGATAGATTGCAGAATTTCGTCAAAATCGTAGATCCGTTATCTAGATAAATTTAGCTGACCCACGGTGACTCAAAAATGACCCACTAATCGAATTTTCTTGAACATGTTACCCATCCCAATGGTCTTTTCGTGCTCGAAAATGGTTAGATACAAAATTTAGTCAAAATCGATTGAGCCGCTTTCTAGCTATAATTAGCTTGATCCTGACCCATTATGACCCATTATGAATTTTCTCGAACACGAGACCCATCCCAATGGTCTTTTCGTGCCCGAAAACAGTAGGGTGCAAAATGTCGTCAAAATCGTTAGAGCCGTTATATAGATAAACTTAGCTTGACCCACGGTGACCCAAAAAGGACCTACTAATTGAATTTTCTCGAACATGTAACTTAGCCCAATGGTCTTCTCGTAATCCAAAACTGTAGAATATAGAGTTTAGTGAAAATCGTTAGAGACGTTTTTTAGATAAAAATAGCTTGACCCACAGTGACCCCAAAATGACCAACTAATCCAATTTTCTCGAACATGTGACCCATCCCAATGGTCTTTTCACGCCCGAAAATGGGTAACTACAAAATTTAGTCAAAATCGAGTGAGCCGTTCTCTAGATATAATTAGCTTGACCTTGACCCATTATGACCCAAAATGGCCCACTAATTGAGTTTTCTTGAACACGAAATCCATCGCAATGGTCTTTTCGTTCCCGAAAGTGGTTAGATACAAAATTTAGTCAAAATCGATTGAGCCGTTCTCTATATATAATTAGCTTGACTCTGACCCATTGTGACCCAAAATGACCCACTAATTGAATTTTCTCGAACACGAGACCCATCCCAATGGTCTTTTCGTGCCCAAAAACAGTAGGGTGCAAAATTTTGTCAAAACCGTTAGAGCCGTTATCTAGATAAACTTAGCTTGACCCATTAATCGAATTTTCTCGAACATGTGACTTAGCCCAATGGTCTTCTCGTAATCCGAAACTGTAGAATATAGAGTTTAGTGAAAATCGTTAGCGCCGTTTTTTAGATAAAAATAGCTTGACCCACAGTGACCCAAAAATGAGCCACTAATCTAATTTTCTCGAACACGTGACCCATCCTAATGGTCTTTTTGTGCCCGAAAATGGCTAGATACAAAATTTAGTCATCGATTGAGCCGTTCTTTAGATATAATTAGCTTGACCATGACCCATTATGACCAAAAATGACGCACTAATAGAATTTTCTCGAACACCAGGCCCATTCCAATTGTCTTTTCGTGCCCGAAAATGGTTAGATACAAAATTTAGTCAAAATCGACTGAGCCGTTCTCTAGAAATAATTAGCTTGACCTTGACCCAAAATGACCCACTAATCGAATTTTCTCGAACACGAAACCCATCCCAATGTGCTCGAAAAGGGTTAGATACAAAATTTAGTCAAAATCGACTGAGCAGTTCTTTCGACATAATTAGCTTGACCTTGACCCATTATGAGCCACTAATCGAATTTTCTCGAACACAAAACCCATCCCAATGGTCTTTTCCTGCCCGAAAATGGTTAGATACAAAACTTAGTCAAAATCGATTGAGCCGTTCTCTAGATATAATTAGCTTGACTCTGATCCATTATGACCTAAAATGACCCACTAATCGAATTTTCTCGAACACGAGACCCATCCCAATGGTCTTTTCGTGCCCGAAAACAGTAGGGTGCAAAATTTCGTCAAAATCGTTAGAGCCGTTATCTAGATAAGCTTAGCTTGACCCACGGTGACCCAAAAATGACCCACTAATCGAATCTTCTCGAACATGTGACTTAGCCCAATGGTCTTCTCGTAATCCAAAACTGTAGAATATAAAGTTTAGTGAAAATCGTTAGAGCCGTTTTTTAGATAAAAATAGTTTGACCCACAGTGACCCAAAAATGAGCCACTAATCTAACTTTCTCGAACACGTGACTCATCCCAATGGTCTTTTTGTGCCCGAAAATGGTTAGATACAAAATTTAGTCAAAATCGATTGAGCCGTTCTTTAGATATAATTAGCTTGACCCCGACCCATTATGACCCAAAATGACCCACTAATCGAGTTTTCTCGAACATAAGACCCATCCCAATGGTCTTTTAGTGCCCGAAAACGGTAGGGTGCAAAATTTAATCAAAATCGTTGGAGCCGTTTTCAAGATAAACTTTACATACACACACACACAATTTTTGCTCGCATTATAGTATAAGCTATGATAAAGTATTAACCTTCTGATTAGGAGGTTGGGACACCACACTTCCCAGCGCCTATTTTTGTACCCTTTTATTTAACTCAGCATAGTTTTGTATTTAAAGTTGGAATATTGCAATCTATATGTAATCCACATCGTAATAGGTTAGAATTTTGCAAATTACGTTCACAGGAGTGTTTCTGCTGACAATACAACATTTTAACCCTTTATGTACTGAATTTTGAATTCGTGAAAATTTTATCTTCTAAAGCATTTTTTGCGAATATTTAAAATATATTAGAAGAGTTACATAATCGTTTAATAAATTTTAGAAGGAATGAATGATTTATAAGGATTCAATTAAATTTGAATTTATACGGATTTTGTGCACTATTTATAACCCCACTCAAATCTTTTATTTTAAATATTTTTTTTTAGTATTTTGTAGAATTAGGAAATATACAAATATAATGTTCTTACGATAGAAATATAGAAATACTTCCGAATTGAAAAATCCCCCCTCCCCCCAACGCCAATAAAGCTGAACAGGTGCAAAGGGAAAAGAAATCACCCATTTAAAAATATTTTTGTTTTGTGTAACCCATAATGCTTTTGGAACAAGATAAAGTAATGTGTCTATAGCTCATTCTAAACTGTAATACAACGAATCGATGTATTAAATGAATTTTATAACAAGTAATAGTTAATAAGTTATTAATAAATAATAAAGTAAATAAGTTATTTTAATGGTAACTTATAAGTACCGTCAGTAGATAAAGTGTTAATGCTTGAGAACTTAATTATTAATTAATATATTAATTTTAAGGAATTTTCTAATTAGCCTGCCGCAAGTGATAAATCGACAGCATAAAAATGAGGATAATGTCACAAATAAGAATGATACTACAGAAACAATGGTCATCCCACGCTCACAACCTGGATATAATAAAAGCAGTTCACGCCAGTGGTGTATCTAGACATCATTTCGGAGGGGACTAAGATATAGTAAAAATTTCTAAGAGGGAATCACAAGACGCAGGAAAAATTCAGCTTTAAACAGATTTTCATCATAGCTGGTAACGCATCTATTATACAATCAAACCTGCTAAGATGGAATCTCATGGGACTGGGACATTTTTCGTTTTAGGCAGGTTTTCGTCTTAACAAGTGTAATTACATTGTTATACCACATTTTTTAAAACGGAATGCTGAAAATTATCTACTAAAAGTATATCAATAATTAGTAAATAAGACCGAAGTAAACAGCAAATTTAAAATTATTTAAGACCATTCAAACACAACCTCCCGCACCTCCTTCAACACATTCTAGGACTCATTTTGCATGGCATTTGCAATAGAGTAGAACCTCTTTTATCCGAAACTCACAGTTAACCAAAATTCATTTTTAAAGGTTTTTTTTTTTAACCATTTGGAAAAATGGTTATTGTCCTCGTCAGGTTAGGAAATCAAAAGCATAGCTGAAAGTTTTTATTGGTTTAATCATCATTTTATTCGCTTTCTGATTGGTCTGTACAGTAACATGTATTTCCCTTTACTTTCAACAGAGATGGACAACAGAGTGTTGCCACTATAACAAAAAAGTAATAAAAACGACAAAAAAAAAAAAAAAAAAAAAAAAAAAAAAAATTAATAACTCAGAAACAAATTGAGATACAGCTTTCAAACAAATTGCATTTAAAAGTACATTTTTTTTTCTCTAAACGACGATATAAAAAGTAATATTGTGGGATGTTTAGAAGTTTAAGAAATAAATTTTATTTAAAATTGGCCGTCAGATTTCTTGGAAATCTGACGATAGAAAAGCCTTTTCCCGAACAGCCAATGAAATGCTCGGATAATACATAAGTTTCAGGTGGATAATACGTACGAATTGCAGGCGATTTCTGTCGCTTGGAATTTTTACGTATAATAACACTCTTAATGTTTAATTCATGACGTACGTAATGTATGATCAACTCCGTGCGATTTTTTATGTCTTAAATTTTAGTCTTTGAAAAAATCATTTTCCAAATGGTCGTTGTAATTTGTTAAATTGCATTTTTTTTTCTACTGTTTAAATTCTTGGAGTTTACATTTAAATCAACAGATATATATATATAATATATATATATATATATATATTTTACTATCATATTCCTTGTGTGCAAAACCCATTTTTAAAGCTTTTTTTTTACTATCCCATTGATCAAAGCGAAAAAGAGCACAACGATATGGGCAAAGAAATCGAACAAAATTATCAATTGTGCAGCTTTTGAATGTTTTGCAAAAGGTTTGGCATGTCTGGGAGCAGCAGAAAGACTGTGATACTGGTGAACTAATAGTATTAAAAAAAAAAAAAAAAACTTCGTGATAGAGCTGCAAAGCAAGGGCAATTGAAATTGCGGCAAACGAAACTTTTCCAAACTCTTGTGAAATATGTAAAAGGTACTTAATTTCAAAATTAAAATTCAGGTAATTTATTCTTGTTTCTATTTTGCTATTGCTTTATTTTTGTTAAGCACGTGTTACCATAATAAGAAATAACGCATATATTTGTCGTTAATCTTAAAATTGAAGCATTCTCGATCATCCCAAAAATTTCGATTTTCCAAAAGAGGGTCGGTCCCAATTACTTCGGATAATCGAGGTTCTACTGTATTTAAGTATTGAGTAGCGTTTTTCATTTTCTACATAAATGAGAAACATTTGTAATAGCAAACTTCCTGATGATGACTTTTCCGAAGCTGCCACATCCCGAAAATCGGTTAAAACTGCCAAATTTGATAGTATTTTCTGAATTCCTTTTAATCATAAATTGTGGTTGATAGGAAGCTTTTTGTGCATTCGTGATTCAGAATAACTCAATTAGATTTAAGATGCATTATTAATGTAAATAAAACTTAGTTCTACTCAAAAAGTTGCACAACCATAGAACAACCTTTTATGAGATTTTGCGATGCTATATGGAAATAAAATAACACATCACAGTGCTGTAAAGAACTGAATAACAAATCTAAATCGTACCAAGCATTTAAGTAAATAATAAAAAAAAAAAGGTCCAAGGCTTTGCTGTTCAAACTGAGAAGATGTCTCAATCTGTGCATTACTTTAAATCACAGATTTTCAACTGATAAATAGCAAGTGTATGTATTTTATTAATGTTTTTTTTAAACTAATTAAAATTAATAATGCACTTTTACTCACTACATATCACATTTTACACAATAATGAGCGTGTAAAGAGAGCCTGTGTATAACGGAAACTTAGTTGAGATGGTTATTTTGTGGTCTCTGCGAAATATCATACTTTCTAAGATGAAAACCTGCCTAAAATGGAATGTTTATCTGGTTCCTTTTGAATTTCATCTTAGGAGGTTTCATTACGATTTGCTAAACTTTTGTAAGTAAACTTGATATTTTCTACAAATTTCGGAGGGGGCTCCAGCCCCATCAGTCCACCCCCTAAATACGCCACTGCTTCACGCATTGTGAAGTTCACTATTCGAAATCAATCATCACGTGTGATAACCAAACCCACAGTGTAACAACCCTTTTGCACCTGTACCGCCTTCCTCCAGTTCTCATCTCCGCATCTGATCATTTATCAACTTATCTCCTACACCGCCGACTCCAATATAAAGTTTTATTCCCGGATTCCGACGAGATTTTTAGCGGCACAATCAATTCGGGCAGATAGATGATGTCTTCATTCGCACTACAAGCTCGAGAAAGATTGAAAATACACTAGAAACATACATCACTGCTTTTCTCAACATCCTTTTCACGAGTTTCATTCCTGTGCAATAATCGGAAAATAATTCATTCAGGTGTTTTGAGTTTTGGAATGGCTAAGGATGCAGCATATTTGTAAAATAAAGCTTTGTATTGTTTTGCACCAGGCAAGGCCATCATTAATGAATTGGCTGATTTTTGGGAGCCCGTTGCAAGTAGATAATGGGCATGTGACGTCACGCATCCCAAAAAAGACATACTTCTCAACATGGTGTAGGCAGAAAGTAAAAATTCTCGCACAGTTAGTAATTTATATTATAACGTATTATTTCCTGCATGTAATACAATGTATTATAATTATGTGAAAATTACGAGCATTTTAGCATAATTTCAAGCAAATCAGTTCGAATTTTTGCCTACAGAAAGTTGAGTTGTCACTCAACAAGCCAGTTTGTTGACAAACGCGCATATTATCTATTTATGTTCAATATATATTTTCTAAGAATATTCAGCTGCGGGAAAAAAATAACTGGAGGTATGTGTACTAAAGATAAAATTTTCTCGATATTAAAGAGAATTAATTGGTGTTGATATTCTATTCTTTTTTTTAATGTCAAGCAAAATTTTAGATAATTCACAAATTTTAAATAATATGTGATAAGAACGTATTAAACTTCTGATTATGGGGTTAGGACACCGCACGTCCCAGCGACTATTTTTGTACTCTTTTATTTAAATCCGCCTGTTTTTTGTATATAAAGATGGAATATTGCAATCTATATGTAACCCACTTCGTAATAGGTTACAATTATACAAATTACGTTCACAGGTGTATTTACGCTGACAATATAACATTTTAATGTTTGGCAACTTAATTATTAATTAATATATTAATTTTAAGGAATTTTCCAACTAGCCCGCGGCAAGTGATAAATCGACAGCATAAAAATCAGGATAGTGCCACAAATAAGAACAATACTGTAGAAACAATGGTCATCCTACATTCACAACTTAGATATAATAAAAGCACTTCACGCGTTGTGAAGTTCACTATCCAAAATCAGTCATCACATGTGAAAACCAAAGCCTCAGTGTAACAATCCTTTTGCACCTGTACTGTCTTCCTAATGTTCTCATCGCCGTATCTATCTGATCATTCATCAACTTATCACCTACACCGCCGACTCCGATACAGAGTTTTATTCCCAGATTCCGAGGCGATTTTCTGCTGCACAATCAATTCGGGCAGATAGATGATGTCTTCATTCGCACTACAAGCTCGAGAAAGATTGAAAATACACTAGAAACATACATCACTGCTTTTCTCAACATCCTTTTCACGAGTTTCATTCCGGTGCAATAATCGGAAAATAATTCATTCAGGTGTTTTGAGTTTTGGAATGGTTAAGGACGCAGTATATTTGTAAATTAAGCTTTGTATTGTTTTGTGCCAGACAAGGCCATCATTAATGAATTGGCTGATTTTTGGGAGCCCGTTGCAAGTAGATAATGTGCATGCAACGTCACGCATCTCAAAACAGACATACTTCTCAACTTGGTGTAGGCAGAAAGTAAAAATTCAGGGGTATTAAAGGGTAATACCACAAATAAGAACAATACTATAGAAACAATGGTCATCTTACACTCACAATCTAGATATAATAAAAGTACTTCACGCGTTGTGAAGTTAACTATCCAAAATCAGTCATCACATTGTGATAACCAAAGCCTCAGTGTAATCATTTTGCATCTGTACCGTCTTACCGTCTTCCTCCTTTCCTCATTTCCGTATCTATTTAATCATTTATCAACTTACCACCTACATACGCCGACGGCTCCGATACAGAGTTTTATTCCCGATCTTTGACGAGATATTTGAGCGGCACAATCAATTCGGGCAGATAGATGATGTCTTCATTCGCACTACAAGCTCGAGAAAGTTTGAAAACACACTAGAAACATACATCACTGCTTTTCTTGAAACCCTTTTCACAAGTTTCATTCCTGTGCAATAATAGGAAAGTAATTCATTCCGGAGTTTGAGTTTGGAGTCGGTAAGGATGCGGTATATTTGGAAAATTAAGTTTTCTTCAATACAAGACAGGGCATCGAAATGAATTGACTGTTTTTTTTTGGGAACTCGTTGCAAATTTATATTCAATATATATATATTTTAAAACTATTCAGTTACTGAAAGTTATAACTGGTAGTATGTGTATTAAAGATAAAATTTCTTAGACACTAAATAGATTTAATTGGTTTTCATATTCTATTCTTTTTTATATAAAGCAAAAATGTAGATAAATGCACCGATTTTAATTAATATTTATTAATAAATATTAACCTTCTGATTACGGGGATGGGACAACGCACGTCCTAGTAACTGTTTTTGCATTCTTTTATTTAACTCCGCCTGTTTTTGTATGTAAAGATGGAATATTGTAATTTATCAAGTTAATGTAATCCACTTCCTAATGGGCTAGAATTATACAACTTATGTTCATAAGTGTGTTGCCGCTGACAATACAATATTTCAATGTTTTAGAACTTAATTATTAATTAATATATTAATTTTAAGGAATGTTCCAACTTGCCCGCCGCAAGTGATAAATCGATAGCATAAAAATGAGGGTAATACCACAAATAAGAACAATACTACAGAAACAATGGTTATCCTAGATTCACAACCTGGATGTAATAAAAGCATTTCACGCGTTGTGAAGTTCACTATCCAAAATCATTCATCACATATGATAACCAAAGCCTCAGTGTAACAACCCTTTTGCACCTGTACCGTCTTTCTCCTGTTCTCATCACCATATCTATCTGATCTTTCATCAACTTGCCACCTACACCGCCAACTCCGATACAGAGTTTTATTCCCGAATTCCGACGAGATTTTCGGGCGCACAATCAATTCGGGCAGATAAATGATGTCTTCATTCGCACTGCAATCACGAGAAAGATTAAAAACACACTAGAAACATACATCACTGCTTTTCTCGACACCCTTTTCACGAGTTTCATTCCTGTACAATAATCGGAAAATAATTTATTCCGGAGTTTGAGTTTGGAATCAGTAAGGATGCAGTATATTTGTAAAATTAAGTTTCGTATTGTTTCGTACCAGTCAGGGCCATCATTAACGATTTGGTTGATTTTTGGGGGTCCGTTGCAAATTTATATTCAATATTTATTTTTCTAAAAATATTCAGCTGCGGGAATATATAACTGGAGGTATGTGTACTAAAGGTAAAATTTTCTGGATATTAAATGGAATTAGTTGATGTTCATATTCTGGAAACTGGCTAACAGCACTCAAGACCACCCCTATTTGCCTTCCCGCGTATGAACTGCACTCGACGTCACAGGCACAGGATATCATTGTCACTCCCCTCCCTTATACTTATGGCACAATATTATTGTTTTTACTATTATTATTAACTTGTGTGGAACTATGGTAATAAAAAATTGATTTATTATTTTCTTTCAAACCTTAATTTTTTTTCTAAATTCTAAAGTAAATTTTAAAATTCTAAGGCGGTTGCACGATGATTTATAACTGAAACTTAAATATTTTATTTCTTGATAAATTTAAATTTTTACTAAATATGTAATTCTTATAATCACGCACACGCACATGCTTGGAAAATAATATTAATAAGAAGAAGTGCAGAAGAAATGCATTAAATTCTCATGAATTAAAAATTAAGAATTGCGTTATCATTTGAAAAAACATGCATACAAAAGTGGGGCAAAGAAACTTAATTTCTTAAGCTGTACTTAAAGTGGTTCACAAATTCCCTGCTCGGATTCAACAAGATTAAACAATATTTTTACTTTATTGAAAGCAAACATATGCAGTAGCAAATTCATGCATACGCATAAGTAAATGTTTCTTTGTAGACAGGTATGCGTTCTTATGAGCTTGTATATTTATTCGTTACAACTTGTATGTATATATTAAAAGCTTAAACACCGAAGCTTTTTTAGGTCACAGGCCATCAAAGCCTGAGAGCTAATGTACCCGCTGTTTCTGTATGTACGTAACGCGATAACTCTTGATAGAAACATCCGATTTGCTTCAAATTTTTTTCTAGGTTCACTCTGATAAGGCGATTCCCTGATTAGTTTTGGGGGTTCATTGGTTAAGGATAAAGGGAGAAAAGGGGGGCTAATCCCACCTTAATTTAGATAAATGTGTTTTTCATGCAGAATTATTCGATTTGCTCCAAATTTGGTATACCGGTTTATTATGTTAAGGAGATGACCTAATTAGATTTGGAGGTTCATTAGTTAAGTATAAAGGGGGAAAGGGGAGCTGGACCCCCCCCCCCCTCAATTTAGATAAATGGTTTTTTTCATGCAGAATCATTCGATTTGCTTCAAATTTGGTATACCGATTTATTATGTTAAGGAGTTTTCCTGTTTAGTTTTGGGGGCTCATTGGTTAAGGATAAAGAGGGGGATAACGGGGGCCAGATCCCCACCCTTAATTTAGATAAATGGGTTTTTCACGCAGAGTTACTCGATTTGCTCCAAATTTGGTATACTGGTTTATTATGTTAAGAAGCTACCTTGATTAGATTTGGAGGTTTATTGCTTAAGTATAAAGGAGGAGGACGGGGGCTATCCCCTCTCTTTTTAGATAAATGGGTTTTTCATGGAGAATTGTTCGATTTGCTTCAAATTTGATATACCGGTTTATTCCGATATGGCGCTTCCTTCATTAGATTTGGAGGTTCATTGGTTAAGTATAAAAGGGGGGAAAGGGGTGTAAGTCCCCTCCCCTTAATTTAGACAAATGGGTTTTCATGAAGAATTGTCTGATTTACTTTAATTTTTTTTTCTAGGTTCATTCTGATAAGGAGCTTTCCTGATTAGATTTGAAGGTTCATTGGTTAAGCATAAAGGGGGAAATGGGGGAGCTAATACCTCCCTTAATTTAGCGAAAAGGTTTTTTCATGCTGAATTATCTGATTTGCTTCAAATTTGGTATACCAGTTTATTATGTTAAGGAGCTTCCCTGATTAGTTTTGGAGGTTCATTGGCCAGGTATAAAGGGAGTAACGGGGGCTAATCCCCCTACATTTATTTTTTGAGGGGCATTATTCTTTGAAATAAGAGTATAATATACAATTAGTGTGAGCTCAATGCCACCAGTTTAACTGGGTACTTTTCTTTTTATACTACTTGTTTTATCAGGGGGGCAGCGTCCTCTTGAGCATCCCGTTTAATGTAATTTTTTTTTTCACATGAACGAAAAAAGAAACAAAGGACTAAAAGTAATTTATCACGGAGTTTTCAGAAGGACAGAGCTCTCTTGATGAAAAATCTTTAGTTACCTTTTCTCTTAGTGTATAATTATTTCTAATCATTTAAGACGAATTAATTTAATTATTTTTTCAAAATCATGAGGGAAAAAGAAAATTTAATTAATTAAGTTTGAAAACCAAGGGAGGAGCAATTCTTGAACTATCCGTGTAAGATTATTTTAAACGCATGGATGTAAAAAAAAAAAAAAAAAAAAAAAAAAAAAAAAAATCTGAAAATAGTCTTAATAGGGCAGAGCTTCCCTGGCGAAAAGTCCTTAGCTCCTTTTTCTCTTCCTTTGTGTTTGATTATTTGTAATCATTGAATATTATTTGTAATCATTGAAATCATTGAATTTTTCTTATTTTTTTTTTAATCTGGAAGAACAAAGAAAATGTAGTAGAAAATTTGGTTTGTAATTTGAAAATTCAGCGAGCAGCAATTGCCACTACGTCACCTGCCCCTTCCTTCCGGTTTGTATCCATGTAACCAGGATACAATATAAGAGTTCATCACACGAATCACGCTGTGAAGTTCACCTTTACTACCCAAGAACTCTTTTCATCATGTGTGACACCAAAGGCTCTATATAATCCTTTCACACCTGTACCTCGTCTTCCTCCTGTTCTCACATCCGTATCTAGCTGATCATTCATCACCCTACCACCTACACACCACCGACTGCGATGCAGAGTAACAGAGTTACATTCGACGATATTTTCAGTGGTATAATAAATTCGGGCAGATAGACGATGTCTTCATCCGAGCTACCATCACGAGCAAGATTGAAAACACAATCGGAACACCTCTTCTCCTTTTCAGAAGTTCCATTCCAATGAAATAAAAGGAAAACAATTCATTCCGTTATTTTGGATTTTGGAATTGCTAAGGATTCGATATGGGTATGGCTAGAAAATTATGTTCCGTTGCGTATCTCAGCAAAGATTTCAAATATTAACAGCTTTGTCGGTAGTGGAAGATTTGAAATTGATGTATAAAAAGCGTGAGATAGCAAATCTTTATTATTCGCTTTAATATTAGATAGCCCTTCAAATATGGTGGGCGAAAAAGCAGTTAAGAATGTTAAATATATATATATCTTCTCATTATACATACCAGGTGATCGAACCCAGGATACTCGAATTAAAGATGACCGCTATACTGTCCGGTTTACAGGACGTAAATGAAAACAGCTTTTAATTGAAAACTTTTTTTACATTAAGTATATTTTCTTAAATTTCCCACCAACTACACTAAAAAGAATTTTTTATACTTTCTTATTAGCCGCATGCCAGTAGTTAATCGCGAAAAAGTTCTCTATTAATAGCAAACCTTTGGATTTTGATTATTCGAGTATTATGTTTAATTATTTATAATCATTGGAGAAGAATGTATTTTATTATTTTTACAAAATCACGAGAGAAAAATAACATTTAGTTGAAAACTCACTTAGTAACTTGAATATCCAGGTAGGGACAATTGTCTCCTTCCTCGTCGCCTCCTATGCGAATCAGACATAATACGCGCTGCATAATACGCACTTCACGCGCTGTGAAGTTCACCTCCGATACACAAAACCAATCATCACCTGTGACATGCAAAGCCTCAGTATAACCCTTCTGTGGCTGTACAGTCTTTCTTTTGTTCTTACCTTTGTATCTATCAGATCTGATCATCCATCCATCATCCTACCATGTACACACCGCAGACTCCGATGCAAAGTTTTTTTGTGAATTTCGGCAAGATTTTCAGCACCACAATCAATTTGTTCAGATAGCCGATGTATTCATTCACTCTACAAGCACAAGAAAGATCGAAAACAAACTAGATATATACACCTCTGTCTTTTTTTTTTTACCCCCTTTTGTCAGAACCTCACGTGCACGATAATTTTTAAACATATTAACATAAAACAAATTACAGAAATATAATAAATAATAAATAATTAAGATTACAAAAAGAAGTAAATAAAATCATAAGACGAAATGCAATATTCCACCTTGATTTGATCACAAATTACACAATATGAACTTTAAAACATTTTCTGTTTACTTAAAAGGTCACAGATAATATGTATAGTTTAAACTTATAACATCTGTACATATTATCTATCACCTTTATAGAAAACTTTAATACGCCTTAAATAGAAAACGTTTTAAAGTTAATATTGTGTAATTTACAAAAAGATGTTTCTATAATACAAACATTACTTCTTTAAAGACAGAGAAGGGAAAAAGTTTGTTACTTTTCCATAAGGTAGGCGGAATCCCCTTCCCTCCTAATCCTAAGTTTAAGATTTTTTTGAAACACATGAACTTAAAGATAAAAAAAAGAACGAAAAAAAGTATTTCAGGGGAATTACAGGGGACAGAGTTTCCCCTGACGGAAAACGTTTAGTTCCCTTTATCTCAGTTAGCGTGTAATCATTTGAGAAAAATAAATTTTATCTTTTTTACTAAATCGTGAGAGAAAAAGAAAATGTACTAGAACAGTTAGCGTGTAATCATTTGAGAAAAATAAATTTTATCTTTTTTACTAAATCGTGAGAGAAAAAGAAAATGTACTAGAAAATTTGCTTAGTAATTTGAAAATCAGTGAAGGAGCAATTTTCACTCCGTCTCCAGCACCTTCATCCTGCTTTTCATCCATATAACCAGAACACGATAAGTGTTCGTCACACGCTGTGAAGTTCACCCTTGCAACCAAAGATCAATCATCATGTGTGATACCAAAGGTTCTGTACAACCCCTTTGCACCTGTACCTTTTTCCTCCTGTTCTCATCTCCGTATCTATCTGATAATTCATCACTCTACCACCTACACACTACAGATTCCGATGCAAAGTTTTATTCGACGAGATTTTCAGCTGCACAATCAATTCGGGCAGATAGATGATGTCTTCATTCGCACTACAAAGATATGAAACACAACAGAAACATATATCACTCATTTCCCTTTTCACAAGTTTCATTCCAGTGGAATAATCGGAAAACAATTCATTCTGGGATTTTGAGTTTTGGAATTGGTAAGGATGCTTTATAGTTGGAAAATTAAGTTTCGTTTTATACGAGACAAGGCCATCCTAATGTCTTTAAGGGCGTTGGACCTGATTAATTTTTAGCGGCTCTTTACAAATTTACATTCATAATATTTTTTTCTAAAGTATTCGATTGTGGAAAGTACTTGTGGAATATATTCTAAAAATATAAGTTCTGAGTTATTAAATGGACTTAATTGATATTCATATTCCATTATCGATGTACAAATAAATGAAAGATTCAATGCATAATTTTAGTTTATATGTGGTAAGAAACTATTATATTTAACATAATACTTCGAAAACAATTCTTGCAGTTGCAGCTACTAATAATGTTAATAACAGTAATGATAAAGGAAGTTTAAGTTCTTATACCATATCTATAATATAATAACCCGAGCAATGTGATTGTCATAAACAGTTACGGGCTGACGTTTCGCTTTTCATACCCTAGGCGGCTATTCTTATTATAAAGTATTTTTTCAAACAAAATTGCATAAACGTTACATTCTTAGGAAGATCATTAAAAAATAATGAATATTTGAGAAATGAGTTCTATCCAAATATGTATATATTCTGAGATAACTTCAGATGAAATTAATGTTGGCAGCTCAATACCTCATTCCAGCAAAGTAAACAAACACAACGTTCATCGTGAACGATAAAATATTAAACCATGAAGATAATCATTCGTAAAGCATGTGATCAAGCGATGAATTTTAGAGGGCAGAAATAATTCGCGCCTGTAAGCCAATCAAAGTTTAGTATCATTATGTTAGGTGCAGTCCTGTGCAACTTCCTTCACAATCTTCTTTTGACGAAGTGAAATGCAAGTCCAAGTCATGTAATTTAATGAATCAAATTTCAAACAAGTTGGAAATTGCTCGTCAAACGTGGCAAATGAGTTGCGTTCGTACTATAACTAGTTTTATAAATATTTTTTTGCACCGCATATTGTAATCAATGTACATTTTAATGCACTTCATAAGTGCATATCAATTTCATTCTGTTCGAAAGGCTTTAACATCATTAAAATGCACACGGAATAATTTTTTCCCATTGGCCTTTATTTAACGGAAAACTTTTGCCTGTCTCTGTAATTAAACTATACATCCGATTTTCATAAAATTTGAAATGACAGGACAAAATTTTGCAACAATTATATATTTAAAATTTCAGACCATTCTGAAGGCTGTAACATCATTAAAATGCACTTGCAATAATTTTTTCCCATTGGCCGTAATGTAATGGAAAACTTTTGACTGTCCCTGCAATTTAACTATACATCCGATTTTCATAAAATTCGAAATGACTCGACAAAATTTTGTTAACAATTATATATTTAAAATTTCAGACCATTCGGTTGGGTAGTTTTTGCTCTGTTACATGCGGACAGACAGACAGACGGACAGACGGACGGACTGCACGACGACTATAGGTGCTACGTATTTATATAATTACGAACGCACCTAAAAACATTAATTAATTTGGTATTTACGTATTATCCGTGCAAGAAAGATAGACCATCGAAAATGATTGTTAATCGTGAATTATATTTACCATTGTCGATGGACAATCGCATTCTAACCGGTGATTTAACCCCTTCGGGACCATAGGTACATACATACATCTTCAAAATGCGTATACAGCACTTGTTTTTGATACCGGTAGTAAAAAATAAAAAAGTAGTTAACATAAAAGAAGTTAACTGTTTAACACAAATCGGAAATTGCTCGTCAAACGTGGCAAATGAGGTGCGTTCGTACTATAACTAGTTTTATAATTATTTTTTGTACCCCATATTGTACTGAATGTATATATTTTTTAACTTCATAAGTGCATAGTCTATAACATCATTAAAATGCACTTGCAATAATTTTTTTCCCATTCCCCGTAATGTAACGGAAAACTTTTGACTGTCCCTGTAATTAAACTATACATCCGATTTTCATAAAATTTCAAATGGCTCGACAAAATTTTAAAACAATTGTATATTTAAAATTTCAGACCATTCGGAAGGCTGTAACATCATTAAAATGCATTTGCAATAATTTTTCCCATTGGCCGTAATGTAAAGAAAAACTTTTGACTGTCCCTGTAATTAAACTATACATTCGATTTTCATAAAATTTGAAATGGCTCGACAAAATTTTGCAACAATCATACATAAAAAATTTCAGACCATTCGGTTGGGTAGTTTTTGCTCTGTTACTTGCGGACAGACAGACAGACGGACGGACGGACGGACGGACTGAACGACGACTATAGGTGCTACGTATCTATATAATTACGAACGCATCTAAAAAAGGGGGTTCCAACCGAATAAAATTTGTTAAAAGATGCTGGTATGGAACGAGTTAAATAAATAACATTATTAACAAGTCGGACATTGTACGTCAAACATGGCAAATGAGGTGCGTCCGTACCATAACTGGTTTTTATAAATATTCAGATTTTGGTGCAATAGCTGTTGCACTCTTATGCAAAAATGCATGAATACAAGATTTATTACGATTCTATATATTAAATTCAGTAATACGGAAATAATAAGACTCCATCTCAAATAGGACGTAATCATCATGGCAATCATTACCTATCATGGGATATCATTGAATTAATGACGCATTAGTAGATTGAAGAACATTTTTATTAACATCTTTTTAAGTTTTGATTCCATTTTCATAAAATTTGAAATGACTCGACAAAATTATGCAACGATTCTATGTATTAAATTTCAAACCATTCGGTTGGGTAGTTTATGCGCTGTTATATGCGAACAGACAGACGGACGGACCAGATGACGACTATAGATACTGCGCATTTATATAATTACGAACGCACCTAAAATGGTAAATAATATAGAAGCAAACAAAATTAGACAAAGGAATAATCTAATATGCATGTATTAAACATATAACAAAAATTAAAGGTCGTGACGACACAGTCACTTGACGTCAGATTCGTTACACGTGTTTTTATTACGCCATGAAGTGATTCTTAATTTGACGTTTATCTGTATTTTTAATGATGTTTTACTGATTTAGTAGTTTTCTCGTTAATTAATATAATTATTATGCCATTAAACAGTGAAGACGTGATATTAAAAGAGAACAAGCATAGGAAAAATGTCGTGATGCATTCGTATAATAGATCAATTTCAACCGTTTCAACTAACGTCAATTTTTACTTTCTTCTATATCTTTACAAGGAGAAAGTATTGGATTCATGAAACCTTCAAATTCCGGTTTTCGACGGATTTACACGTTTTAGGGGTCAGAGAACCCGAAAAACATGTTTTTACAAAATATCTGTCTGTCCGTCTGTGTGTGTGTGACACAAATTTTGTGGGCGCTCTATCTCAAGAACTAATGAACGGAATTTAATAAAACTTTATATTCAGTTAGTACCTGATATAAAATGGTGGTGATTACTTTTTGGCGTAAATCGTCCAAAAGGTAGCGCTGCTATGCTGCATTTTTCACTATTTCAACAATAGCTATATCTCAAGAATTAATGCATGGATTTTTGTAAAACTTCATATTCCGTTAGTCTTTGATATAATTTGGGGCTGATTACTTTTTAGTGTATGTCACCCAACAGATGGCTCTGCTATGCGGCATTATTCATGATTATCGCAATAGCTCTATCTGAAGAACTAATGTACGAATTTTCACAAAACTTCAGATTCAGTTAGTCCCTGATATAAATTAGTGCTGTTTAGTTTTTAGTGTAAATCGCCTAACAGGTAACGCGTCTAGGCTGCGTTTATTACGATTTCCGCAAGAGCTGTATCTCAAGGACTAATGCATGAATTTTCATCAAACTTCAGATTCAGTTATTCCCTGATATAAATTGGTCCTGATTAGTTTTTGGATTAAATTGACCTACAGGTGGCACTGCTATGTAGATTTTTTACGATTTCCGCGATAGTTCTACCTCAAAAACTAATGCACGGATTTTCATCAAAATTCAGATTCAGCTACAACTTGACATAAGTTGCTGCTGATTAGATTTTTGTGTAAATCACCTAATCGGAGGAACTGATATGCTTTATTTTTTCAGGAAATATTAACATGTATGAGGTAGAAGAAACTTTTGGGATTGCCACATCTGGCGACTAGTTTTATTGGGCGTTAAAATGTGGTGAATAGTTTGGTGATCGTTTTTTTTTTTTGGAAAGTGTTCGGTAGGATAATGGAGGAGTACTCCCCAAAAATATTAGCAACAGTATGGCTTAATGTAAGTGTGGCTATCATTAAATGCTTTCCCGCCCCCCTCCCCCCCCCCAAAAAATATCACCAAATACTTTTAGCTAAAATGCGCCAATTGGCAGTGGATCCAATTACGGAAGATTATTTAAGGGGACCGTGCACTTTTATTTGAGCAAAAATCGACCTCAAAATCGACATTTTTTTTTGTGTGTAATATTATTCTCTAATTTGTACTACGTCATTTGTGGAAAACAGAATGCAGACGTAATTATTTTACCGAAAGTTACAAGTCTTTTAATTTTGTTCACAAACAATTTTTTGGCCTTTTAATATACTTTAACTCTGTTTTTCTCAATACTGATGTTTCAGCTTTTTCTTAATTTTTGAAATGTTTCTTGCTACTTAATCTTTGATCAAAATTCATGAAACTAATAAGGAAGAATCCTGATATTGCATTAAAAGAAACTGTGTATGCATTTTAAATTTCGGCTTCATTAAGACAATTAAATTTGATTTTTAACTTATTATGAGGCAGAATTTTGCTGAAAATCGATATGGAATTCAGAAAAAACATCTCTAAAAAATTAAATATTTAAGGGATTAAAAAAAATCGAAACACAGATTTGTTTGTAATACAGTTTTACGTGATTTAAATCCAAAATCGAGGAAATATCTAAAATATTAAGACGCAAGGAGCCTTTTAAAATTTCGTTTTAAAATTTTAATTTTTTAAAAATATCTTAAAATTATAATAAGATTGGAAATTTCTTTTAAGATGCTCTGTATACTTATGGTTATATGTATAATTGCGCAAAATTTCAAATCTCTGTTATGAAAATTAAAAGAAATTTTTTTAAACGTCCACTGTCCCCTTAATAGGTTTAAAAATCTCCTCATTAGCGAACGCATTGCAACTAATAAGCAAACGGACATCATAATTGCCTAAGTGAGCTAAACGGTTTTTGGCAAGAAAGGGAAATACATTGTAAAACAGTCAGATGTTTCATGATCTATAAAAATGCCATATAATCAAGAACGAAAATATACAATAACCTCTTCCGAGTCACCGAAGATTCCAAAAAGCGTTCCTTTACCTTTAAAAATCTCAGAAAATTATTTATTTTCAAAATTTAAAGAAGAATTTATAAAAATTATTCTTATTAGCTGCTCATCATTTTCGGAAACGTTCTGAGTAGCTTTTACAGTGCAATTATCAGTTTTTCAAATCAGAATATCACTTTTTCGGATGTTATTAATTCTCAGGTGAATATTTTGATATCCAGCAAACATGTTTAACCTCTTGAGATGCGGTGGGATATATTATACCCCACCTAATTTTAATTAAGATTTGCACCAGAAACTTTTACATAAGTTTCCCTTTTATAACTTTGGTGAAAAAGAGCTGAAAACTTGCACTTCCATATTTTGAAATAAAAATTTTCCCAAATTTCCGGTGGGAATGCAAATTATAGAAACACAATTGCTCGCCCCTCAAAGGGTTAACAGACAAACATTTAACAGCATTAACATTAATATGAATATTAACATTATTTTTTTACAATTGTATGCACAGATTTAGTTATACAGCTGAAAATGTTTTCTTGAGAATGGATAGAATCCGAAAAAAGCGATTTTCCGGATACAGAGAACTGATTAATGCATTGTAAAAGCTACTCGGATACGTTTCCAAAAATTACGGGCAGTTGATAAAAAATTATTTTTATAAATTGTTCTTTAAATTTCGAAAATAAATTGTTTTATGGGGTTTCTAAAGATAAAGGAACACTTTTCGAAATCTTCGTTGACTCGGAAGAGGTTATTATATATTTGTGTTCGTGATTATTGTACATTTTTGTAGATTAAGAAACTTTTACCTTTTTCAATTCCTACTATTAGTTCACACTCTCTCCATATTTATATATCTTGTTCAAATTTTCAATCGTTAATAAAATACTTATTATTCAACCTCTCAAGTTCAAATACGTTTTTTTAAAACTTGTAGTGGATGATACTTGATGTTAATACAGTTTTTTCAAATATTAATTCATTAATTAAATTTAATTAATTAATTTTAGTTTTGTATGAAAGAAAAAAAATTATCTTATTCAAATTTTCAATCGTTAATAAAATACTTATTATTCGTCCCCTCAAGTTTACATACATTTTTTTTTAACTTGTAGTGGATGGCGCTTAATGCTAAAACAGTTTTTTTTAAATATTAATTAATTAATTTAATTAAATAAATTAATTTTAGTTTTATATGGGAGTAAAAAATTTCTCTTATTGACCTAAGTAGGAACTGACTTAATTTTTTTTTTTTTTTTTTACTTGTTTTACAGTGTACGTACTAATAATAAATATTGAAATGCTTCCATGATTGTAAAGAGTTCTTTTTTTCTCTATCACAATCTTCCGATTTGGAAAGGGATTAAACAAGTAATTTAAATTATGAATAAAACTAACGTGTTGCAACGCTTAGCATACATTTAAGGGAGACCAAACAGGTTGCCAGAGGCGGCTAGTATATATGTATTTACTAGACTCGTGAAAATATTTCATATATTAACAGCTAAATCTTGTAGTTAACGATTCCGAATTGAGGTAGATAACATTTATTATTCTATTCTCTTTAACCTACAGTTCAAAAGCTAGGTGGCAAAGACTACTTTAATCCTTTCCAGTGTTACCAGTGGGCTACTTTTTTTAAATTCAGATTTCTTCATTGGCATCACTTTTCTGAAATGGTAAAATTCCTCTTGTTTTTGACTTAAGGGTGTATTCGAAAAATATTTTTCCACCCTCAACAGCTCGAAATTTTCTGAGACATTTTCAGACCCATTTTTAAAAGTAAAAACATGAAACTTGTTGAGGAGATTTTTGAAGAGATGTATAAGAGGCCGTGTGACTTCATTTTTAGCTAAATTAATTAGAATTTGATTTTTAAACAATTATTTTCTCTGCATGACTATTATTTTCATCCCCAGATCTCCCGCTTTGGAACATTCGGTTCAAAACGCCAACTTTGACAGCATTTTTCGCAATGTTTAATGCATTTGTCAAAAAATCGACAAGCACGGCACATTGTGTAGTTTCTAAATAAGAGAATTTGCCAGTTTGATGCGTTTGAGAGCAAAAATAAATTTAAAAATAAATCAGAAAATAAGCAGTTAGGATTGGAATACACCCTTAATCAATGTCATTAAATAAGGCGAATTTTACTACTTCAAAAAAGTGGTGCCAATAAGGAAATCTGAATTAAAAAAAAAGTAGCTCACTGGCAACACTGATCCTTTCAGGGGCAAGGTATGTAAATTCTGTTGAAATGATTGACTGCCATCAGAATTTACGAACAAATTGGTTAGCAAATAAATAAACGCTTTTCTTCACATACATTATAAAATTAATTAAAAAAATAATTCTGGTGTAACTTTCGCAATTGCGGATTCAAATTAAGTGGTCGCGCCTTGAAACCACCGCATTTGAAAGGGCTGAACTCATGATAAAACATGAACACCAAGAATCACATAACTATACTTCCGACAACAATTAATTTGTGGCTTCCTTCATTGGGTAAAACAGAACATGTACTACACTTTAAAAAATTAGAAACAAATCTGTCAGCCACACAATCGATTCTCTCAGATATATGATTTCTTCATTAGCGCTGCAAGCACGAGAAAGATTGAAAACACACTAGAAACATACATCACGGCTTTTCTCTCCTCTTTTCAACAGTTTCAATCCAGTGCAATAATCGGAAAGCAATTCATTCCGGGATTTTGAGTTTTGGAATCGGTGTATTGATATGGGTAGAAAATTATGTTTCGTTTCGTACCAGAGCAAAGATCTCAAACATTAAGGCTACTAGTCACTCAGCTTCCGAATCTCCCTTGGAAATGTTAAGTCTATAGGTGTTTGATGCATTTTTATATTCAAAATATCTCCTCAGGAAATTAATATATTTAACTTCTTCTTTCAGTGTTCTCTTCTTAAAGGATGTCACTTTTTTTCTTAGTTTTCAAAATATTTATAAAATCTATGCTTAATTTTATATGAAGTGTTAAGATTTTACTCCCAGGTCGTCAGTTTTTAAAACATAAAATATTAAACTAAGCATAGATTTTAGAAATATTTTAAGAGCTAAGAAAAAAATGACATCCTTTAAGAAGAGAACACTGGAATAAGAAGTTAAAAATATTAATTTCCTGAAGAGATATTTTGAATATACGAACGCATCAAACGTCCATAGACTTGACATTTCCGAGGAGAATTCGGAAGCTGAGTGATTAGCAGCCTTAAGAGTTCACACTAGTCATGCGGATAAACTCGAACGCTAATGTAAAATCTATTTTTTTTGCATAGGATAGCTGAGGACGGTCAACAACCGGGCTAGTTTTTATTTTCCGATTTCTTTTTAAAATTACTTTAACTTCCGGAACACGCTGGAACCGGTTCTCAAACTGAAACTATCCTAATATAAAAGAAACTATAATCAAAATCGAAGAAGTAAAAACTAGCCCGGTTGTAGATCGTCTTCAGCTATTCTATGCAAAAAAAAAAAAAAAAAAAAAAAAAAAAAAAAAAAAAAAAAACATTCAAAAATATTAAAATCAAAGCGAGATATTTGAAAATAACGCCCCCATACACTTCATACACTTTACATTAGCGTTTTCCTTTCTTGTCGTGACTGAAGTGGACTTAAGAGCTAACATTTGTCAATAATTTAGGATTTTTAAGTGAAGTATAAAAATAGAATTTCCAAAGTATCATCATATGCATACAATTAAAATATTAGAAAAAAATAGGTTTTTTACATTTAGTTGATGAAATTGGAGATTCAACCCTCCTCTAATGCATGAATTGTTTTTAAATGCATGAAAGACATATTTTGAACTTAATGTACTGGGTTAGTCTGAATGATTCATAGGGTTTCAAACGACTGTTTATTTACAAGTATACGACGTACAAAGACGTTTGATACATGAAAAGATACATACACTCTACAAGTTTCTGTTACATACTACCAATGTTTAATGTGTGCGCCCTCAGTCACCCTGCATACATCCCAAAGATAATCCAGTTCCAGCCATACGTTCAATAGCATGTTTCTGTCAATGTCCACCACAGCAGCAGTGATACGTTCCTGCAATGCTTGCAGCGTTGTTGGCATTGGGGTACATAAACTTTGTCCTTCACATAACCCTACAGGAAGAAATCACATGGCGAGAGATCTGGTGACCTGGGGGGCCGTGACAACAGAGGAACATCACGCAGACCAGCGGAACATCAACATTGACGTCATCTTGTACAGTGGTGCCTCGGGTCTGCCAATAAGTTTTTTTTTGTAAATTTTAATGTATTGTTTATATTTTAACAACTTATAAGTTAATTAATATAGCTATTTATGAAAACGTCACGTGCGGAACATTTTGTCCGTTTCTCATGAAATGGCCCAAATGCTCCTTTCAATCTCGAAAATGCATTGTGAGGTTTCTAAAGATAAAGGACGCTTTTCGGAATCATGCATAACACGGAAGAAGTTATTGCATATTTTTGTACAGTCGTGGGAAAAAAAAAAAAAGTAAACACCCCTACTAACTCCTCAGCAAATTATCGTAGAAGAAAGTTACTGGTACCGAATGATTGGAAATAAAGTCTATTTTTAAATAATGTACATAAAATTTGCTTGGGGGCCATCTACATATTAAAACGAGCCATAACTTTGTTTTTTTTCAATAGCAGTACACAATTCTGACAGCCTAAATTAACTGTACACAGTTAAATTAGCCTAAAAACAATTTTTTATGCAATTCGTATGATAAGTTTCCGAGAAATTAATTATTTTATAACCAGCGTATTTTAAGGGCTGTATCCAAATTGAAGTTCGGTACCGAGAGAGCCCCCTTCTTGATCAAGGCACCTTAAGCAGTCAATGAAGCCTGCTAGATTACAAAACAGCAGAAGGAATTTTAAAATATTTAGTACCTTCTATCATAGACGGCCCCTTAAACCATCATTTTGCCGTTTTTTTAAGCATAATATGAACACTACTTGGAAGAAAAATGTGATATTTTGAATTTCCATAAAGCAGGACTTAATAAATCTAAATCCATCAAAAAAACTGTAGGTTGCAATTCATAATTTTTTCGAATATTAATTTCATAATTCATAATTCATATCATAAAATTATAAAAATTGCAAATTCAACGTATTTATGTTTGGCTATATTAGTATTATTGCTACACAAAAAATTAGCACATTAGAAGCATAATTTTAGGAGATATAAATAAAAATATGAAAATGTAATTTAACATTAGAAGCAATAAATTTTGAATGTTTATAATTCTAAAACTTATCATTCCAATGACTTGAAATTTCGTGTCTAAGATTAGTTTGAACCGAAGATTTGAAATATCTTGTTAAAATTGGGTATTGCCATTGAAAAAAATGAAGTTTGGATTCGTTTTAATATGTAGATGGCCCCCTAAGCAAATTTTATATACATCATTTAAAAGTAGACATTATTTCCAATCGTTCGGTACCAGTAACTTTAGTCTATGATAATTTGTTGAGGAGTTAGTAGTGGGTGTTTACTTTTTTTTTCCACGACTGTACTTGGTTATATTATGTAACCCTTTGAAGGCCGGGGTAGCACGGCGCGACCACATAATTTTAATTCCAAATTAAAAAATGTCACCAAGAATATTTTGAAGAAGAAGCGTTTGTCTTGAGTTGACCGCACTTTTGCTTTGCCAATAAAGGGATTACCGCCAAAATACGCCACCCTTTTGGCAATGAAAGCAAAAGATGTTGGAGTCAATACCTTCCTGAAAGAACAATGGAATTGGGAGTCTACTTATATTAGAAGTCTGTGGATGCTCTTTTCTTACACCTGCATTGGTGTATTCAAGTATCACGTGACTCCAGCGCATACGCGTAACTTGGGCTCTAAGACTGGGGGGGCAAAAATTTTAAGGCCATTTTTTAAAAATATTTATACTTTCCCTCTCTATCACCATACACATGCACTTAAATTAAGACGTCTTTTTTTTTACCGCGCAAAAACACTCAGGTTTTTACTTATTTCGTAGATATTTTCATATATTTTTGTTTATAAAAATATTTATACTCGTCCGAACGTTTCGAAATTTTTGCAGGTGACGTAAATCTGGTCTATCCAAATGCTCTAAAAAGTTTCTGATAAAATACGCACGTTTAGTTGCTTTTAGCATAGAAAAAATATCGTCACCGTGAGGCGCGAAGTGACTTCCGTCCCGGTATATTTGAAAGGGTTAAAATTCTTATTTTTAAAAGCCGATTATAACATCGATTAGAAGAATGTTTCACCTTTAAGAACATATTTTTGGTTTTGTCGGTACCTATAAAATTGTGCCCTGAAGGGGCGAAACCGAGGCCGAAACACTCAGATTTTTTATTTTCATCGAATTTTTCACATATTTTATTTTGTAAAAAATATTTTATACCCGTCCGAACATTTCAAAAGTTTTGTAGGTTATGTAAATATGGCCTATAGAGATGCTCTAAACAGAAAACAAGTGGGTAAGTGTGATCATACATCGCACAAAGGGTTTCGTTTAATATTCCTTTCAAAACACTTTCTTTCAAAACGTCCAGTACATTTATCGCCATGGAATACCTTCTAAATTTTGACAAACACATCCTAAACTATGTTAAAGTTTCAAACATATTCGCCTTGTTATATTTCCTAATTTTATTCGCCCCCCCCCCCCCAAAAAAATGCTACGATATATCACATGACGGGTATCTGCCAAATTTAGAAAAGAGCCCCCCTTGGGGGGAAGTGGGCAGATGGTCACCATGATTTTTGACGCGGCCTGATTTTAAAAATTTATGTTATGTTTTATAAGCCATATTAAAGTTTCAAACAGATCGTCCAGTTATATTTCCTAATTTTGTTCGCGCATCTCCCTCAACCCATCCCCCCCTCCTCGAAATGCGACGACCCCTTCTTCTTTATAATTTATTATCGTGTGTTATAAAGTATCTTAAAGTTTAAAACAGATTGAATTGTTAGATTTCCTACTTTAAATGAAATCGCGGTCTGTTAATTCCACATTCCACCACCAGGGAGCGCACTGTATTCTTAACAAAAGCGTATCTGAACGAAACTCCTTTACACAACCCATTAGTAGATATGTTACTCGAGGGGGTGGCGGTCTTCAGCAAGAATTTAAGATAATTGTTGAAATTACTATTCGGAAATAGTGGTAATTTAACTTTTGACATATTTATATTTAATAAGTATAAGTAGCATGTATCTGAGGACTCCATCAAAAAACGCACCTGAAACGGTATGAAACAAAGAAATATTTTGCCCCTCCCCCTCTCCTCACCTTCCCGAAATTTCACGCGCCATTTTTGATAAACTTTTTCTAATGTGTTATAAACTATCGTAAAATTTCAAACAGATCGCCTTGTTATATTTCCTAATTTTAACAAAAATGTTAGTTCCACATTCCACCACCAGGGAGCGCACTCTATTCTTAACAAAACTGTATCGGAAGGAAACTCCGTTAAACAACCTATAAGTAGATATGTTACTCGAGGTGGTGGTGGTCTTAATACGAAATTAAGATATTTGCTGAAATTACTATTAGGAAATAGTGGTAACTAAACTTTAGACAATTTTATATTAAATAAGTAGCATATATCTCAGGACTCCCTCAAAAAGTCACCTAAAGCGGTCAGAAACGCTAATTTTTTAAATAGAAATCTAGCGCCCCCCCCCCCCTCCCCGGAATTTCGCGTGTCATTCTTTCTTACACTTTATCTTATGTGTTATAAAACATCTTAAAGTTTCAAACAGATCGACTTGTTAGAGTTCCTAATTTTAACAAAATTGCGTTATGTTAGTTCCACATTCCACCACCAGGGAATGCACTCTATTCTTAACAAAAGCATATCTGAACGAAACTCCTTTACGCAATCTTTCCGTAGATAGATGGGTCGGGATGGTGGCGGTCTTAAACAAGAATTTAAAATATTTGCTGCGGTAACAAACGCTAAGATTTTAAAAATAATTCTAGCTCCCCCCCCCCCCCCCTCCTCGAAATATCACACTCCATTCTTTTTTACACTTTTTTCTATGTGTTATAAACTATCTTAAAGTTTCAAACAGACTGAGTGGAGGTCTTAACCAATAATTCAAAATATTTCCTGAAATTACTATTAGAAAATAGTGGTATGAAGTAAACTTTCTGATGATGAATGAGTTATACTTATCTCATATCGCTGTTCAAAAAGCCCAGGCAAATTAATAGATTTCCTAATTTAAGTTAATTCGTGGTTAAATAAGCGCGTCTCTTCATTTTAATCGACGCATTTGATAGGAATAAACCGATTAATTAAATAATTAATATTTCAGCTTGTAATTAAGATAGGACTTAGATATGGGTATCAATGAAATCAGCGAGAAAATTGACATCGGGATGCCAAAAAATTTAATATTTAAAAAGTTAAAATTTCGTATTAAAATATGCTTTATGGAAAACCGCAGCGTCGTCATGTCTACCTGCTTTCCCGCCGAATTGAAATCTTTTTATTTCCTTGTCTTTCCAATTAAAGAAATTAAATTTTTATCGATCGATTTTTAGTGGATATTTTAACTTATACACATCGCAGAAATGTGAACTTTATACCAAATGAAAGTAGATTTTTTTCTGCGTCTGTCTATTCCATTTACAAATTTCTGGGACCAATATTTTCTGATATACGATTTCGCTTTAAAATATCCACTTCATTTTTCGGCTTAATTTCCTCCGTGGTAACCGTGCATTCGGCTGATTTTACTGGCAACCCTTAGGAGAAACACGGATGATTTCGAGAAAGTCCGTTTGAATTTGCGTTAAAAAGGTGGATTGGTTAATTTTAGAAGTTAATTAGCCCGTAATTCGGTTAATTACCAACTTTTTCCAAAATTTTATGATTTGTTGTTTGATGTGAGGTGTTCAGCTATAAGTACCCAAAATTTTAAGTCTCTAACATGTATAGTTTCTGAGAACGGGCTCTGTGACGGACAGACAGACAGAGGAGCGATACGAATAGGGTTTCGTGAGATGAACGAAACCCTAAAAAAGTATGATGTGTAAAGTAAAAAGTAAAGTATATTAAAGTATGGACGTTTTGTTACTTTTAGGGTTAATAAAATATCGTCTCCATAAAACGCAAAGTGACCTGAGTTCGCCAGTGTATTTGAAAAGGTTAAAATTCATATTTTTTAAAACAATCGATTAGAAGGTTTTAGCTTTGAGAGCACATTTTTAATTTGTCGGTACCTCTAAAACTACGTCCTCGAGGGGGCTGCAACAGGACAGAAAAACGCTTCACGGAAAAAACGAGCCTTTTTGGAAAAAAAATTCGAAGGATTAACTGTGATATTTTTTTCAATTGATTGCGGCATTTGAGACATAAGAGATCTTATAGAATATGTCATCTGTTTTTAACTTAACTAAGCAGTTTGACTGATGTAAGTTAATAAATAATGACAAAATACTCCCGAAATTCCTTCTTTTCGAACTTCAATTTCTCCCGATGCATAAATAAGGCTTCTGCGGGTGCGCCATCACTTTTCCCCTTTCGCAAGGGCCGAGATGAGTTATTAATGAGAGTGATTTGCGAATTTTAATTAATAACTCAACTAATTATTAGAATTTTAAAATTCTGAATCTGAGGTGCATCAGAAGAGACTTTGGGCTATTTTTATAAAAATTGTCAGCTTCGTACTTACACTAGATTTTGCTAGCCATCGCATACACACAGACAGACACACACACACAAAGCGAAACTTTTTTTTTATTAGTATAGATTGTCCTCAAATTGGGCGAGCTTTTTTGACATTTCCCCTTAATAATTCATTTGAAAATTATTTCTTCTTTTTCATACTGATACACATTTATTAAGGGGAAAAAACAAAATTAGCATACAGGAGAAATTTGAAAGGGATTGATTGAAAAAATAATTCGTATGCGACATTTTAATCATCGGTTAGATTTTAGAGCTGTTTAAATCTAGTAACATTAATAGTTAATTTTTTTTCAACTGGCGGTAAACTGTTATAGTCCACTAGTTTCCAGGGAAATTCCAGATAACTCGTTTTTCCCACTCTTTTCGTTCTTGACTATCAAAGCTCTGAAACAACCTCAAATGTAGTGTGAAAAAAGTAATAAATTGGGGAGTTCAGAACCCGTTATCAGAGAAACATTCTGAAAGTCAACCGCCATTCTTAGCGAAAAACACTTTTGATACGATCCCACTCATTCTGGTTTAAGATGAATCCAGATAATTTAGCAATACAAAAATTTTAAATTAAACACTGATTTTAATGTTTATTTTAATTCGAATGTTTTTAATTTTTCACATTTTCAAAGTGGGCTCCCCTTAAAGACCTAAATAAAAATATTCGGTATTTTTATATAATGTTTTTACTTTCAAAATATTAAATACAAAATTTTATGTAATTTATAGTATTTTGATGGAAGAATGAAGAAAAAAATGTCAAGTTTTCTGCTTCGATTTATCTAAAGCATATTTCCTTTTTTACCATATTCTTCAATTGTACTTAAGGCTGGTCTCAAATCCAAAGGGTCAACTTTATGACACAAGTTTTCATTTCTTTTTGTTCGGAAAAGCATGGAATAGGCAGGTGCTGTTATTCAGAAACTATGTAATCGAAATACGTTTTCCATTCTTTGGTAAACGTAAATGATCTTTCAGAAAATACCATCAATTGGAGTTTTGAACCGAATTTCCGGACGTAAGGTGAAAACCAGCCAAAAAACCATAAAAAAATCATCAATTATGTATTATTTTATCCTAAAGAAAACAAGTGGGTAAGTGTGATATGCAGAGGATTTCGTTTAATATCTCTTTCAAAACACTTTATCCTTAAATTAACAAATCAAAATTGTTAATAGAAAATTAATAATTCCTTGCATAAATGGCAGCACTATTATATTTAGGATTGCGTCCCCCTGAAAATTATCCATTCCCATACTTCAGTTTTTTTATATATTATACAAAGTTTAAAACAAAACGGATATTTCTATCAAGAATTATCGCGTTACGTATATACATACGTATATACAGAACATGCGGGCACATTAGCTATCAAGCTTTGATAGTCTGGGAGCTAACAAATAAACGGTAATAAAAGCTAAATGATAATGCATGTAATTAATAAATAGACGTAACGAATAAATAGACGAAGTTTTTTTAAAAATCAGATTATCCTTTTTTTCACGGAGCCCTTGTTTGCTCCCCCCCCCCCCCCCCACACACACAAATTCAGCTCACCTTAAATTCATAAAATTCTTATTACGTGTTATGAACTATGTCAAAGTTTAAAATCGATCGGTTCTTTGGTTTTCCTAATTTGAACAAATTCCCGTCAATTGTCTGTACGAAAAAGCATCCCTTTTATGTTTAAAAATCGATTTTTTCATAAACCGGAAAGTTGTGGTCCGATTTTTTTTTAATTTAGATTTTACGAATCCGCGTACGAAATAACATCCGGATGCGAAAGAACCAAATTTGTAAAATCAATAGTTAAAAAAATCTGTACTGCGATTATGTACAAACATTATAAGTGTTAAAATAAATAGGGTTCTTACTGATTAATACTAAAAAAATAAATAGAACTATATTCAAACTATAATATTAACTTAAATAAGTAAATAGCAAAAATTAATATTTTATGAAGAATTAAATAATAATGAATATGTAACATGGTTCATATACTCGAGAACAAATACTATTCCAGCACACTTTTAGATACGTGCATAAAAATGGCATAGAATAAACACATAAGCAATGGCGGATCTAGGGGGGGGGGGGGGGGGGGGCGAGGGGGCGATCGCCCCTCCCCCTTGGGCAAATAAAGGGTTTGAAAACGGCATTATGTATCCTCACGAGAAATGACTTGGGGCGAAGCTCGAGAGCGGCGCGACCCGCCCAGGGTCGCGCCAGTTTTAATCCACGAGACTCAGGTTGGGTCAGGTCTTCCCTCTTTTAGAGCCGGGCCGTGTCCTGATCTTAAATTTTTCTGCAGATTTTGGTCTGGCCAGACTTCTTTTCTTCCAGGTCGAGCCTGTCCTGGACTTCATTCTTCCTAGAGGTCTGCACTGGCCAAAATTTCCAAGTCGGGCCTCGGCCCGGAATAAAAGCTAAACGTTCAGTCCGTGTCAGCCCGTATGATAAGTGTTACTGGCCCGACCGCGACCTGTGCACTCCTCTAAATTCCTCCCCCTCGAGGCCAAGTTAGTCTGGCATCTTACTTATTTGTTATTCGTAAAAATCATATTTATGTAGTACATTTGTTCAGCGAAATCTTAATTTGATTTGATAAGTCACAGAGATGCATTTTTAAAAATCTACTTTTGTTCCTTGTAGAGCTTTAAAATTATGATTTTATTTTATCATCCGTTTCTTTCATTCTAAACTGATTTTTTAACTGGATTTTCATTTGAATGTAATTGTCTCATATTTTAAGTAGTGTTTATGTACATAATTGCCTAAATAGTCATTAATATTATCGTTTTTATGTATTCATGAATTTGGAACATAAACTGAAAATAAAATATGAGCATAAGTAATTGTGGTGTGCTTTATGAATAGTTTTAAAGGCAAAATGCAGGCTGTGCTGGAGTCGATTTTTTAGCTTTTATACCGGGCCGGGCAATAATTTTTTTGTGCGGGTTGGACCTGGACTTGGGCCAGAAAATTTCAGCCCGGGGCTGACATATCGAAGGCCGCTTTATTTATTTTTTTTTTAAATGCTTCTTTTATCCATCATCCCATAGCTACTGAATATACAGGGTGTCCCAAAATGCACTCTCTGATTTTAAAATTCAATAACTTGCAAATGGTGGCAGCTATTAAAACAATTACTTGCAGGAGAGATATATAAGAAGTCAGGAGCAGTGGTGATTATGTTCCGAATTTTCCAAAAATTTTACCCTCTCGCTGCGCATCCCGCGATTTCCACGGCCAACGTAAACGTAGAAAATTTGCACAACCCGCGATTTCAGCAGCAAACCTTTTTTTTATGATCTAATTCTATTAAAAAAAAAAGTCTTTCACAAAGGTTTCGGGCATATTTTAACTCTAAAATATATGAAGATTTGAAATATGTAACAAAATAAATGCGAAATTTTTGAAGCTATTTTGCTTTAAAAAAAATGAATAAATACGCGGCGAGAGGGTTAAGGCGTTCGGTTCAGAAAATAAAAAAATTATCAATACTTAAATTCGGACATAAAAGTAATCGCGAATTTTGACAAATGGTCGTCATAAAAAATATATTTCGTCAATCTAAAAATAACTTCAATTTCTCCAAAGGATCACGGAAAAATCGCGAATTTGATCAAAAGGACGCCGAAAAAGCGCGAATTCGGTCAAAGGGCCGCTGCAAAAAACTCGAAATTCTCCAAATGATCGCGAAAAAAGTGAGTTTCGTTAAAGGGCAGCGGAAAAAACTCAAATTTCGTCAAAGGATATCGGGGCAGAAAACGGGAGCGCGAATTTGGTCAAATGGCCGCTGAAAAAACGCGAAATTCTCCAAATGATCGCGAAAAAAGTGAGTTTCGTCAAAGGGCAGCGGAAAAAACTCAAATTTCGTCAAAGGATATCGGGGCAGAAAACGGGAGCGCGAATTTGGTCAAATGGCCGCTGAAAAAACGCGAAATTCTCCAAATGATCGCGAAAAAAGTGAGTTTCGTCAAAGGGCAGCGGAAAAAACTCAAATTTCGTCAAAGGATATCGGGGCAGAAAACGGGAATTTTGACAAATAGCCACGAAAAAACACGAATTTTGTCAAAGGTTTGCGAAAAAATGCATGGTCGCGAAAGAAACGCGAATTTGGTCAAAGAGTCGCAAAAAAACTCAAATTTCGTCAAAGGATCGTGGATAAAACTCGAATTTTGTCAAAGGATTGCTGAAAAACGCGAGTTTTCTCAAAGAGTAGAGGAAAACGCGCATTTTATCAAAGAGTCGTCGAAGAAATGAAAATTTCACCAAAGAGTCGTGGAAAAAATACAGCGGTCTCTTTAGAAAACAGCACACATACATATATCTATGTTTATTATTATAGATATAGTTTTTAATCTGAAATAATATACTGAACTAACTTTTGAAGAAACGGGTTAACACAAACCCAGCATGGGCAGGAATCTGCACTCAGCGACTCAGCCTAAAATCGACTCGAATCGAAAACAGTTAACCCGACCTGCAACAAAAATAATTAGTGCCATGATTAACACCTCCCCCCCTTCCCTCTACTGCAACCTTTCAGAAAATTTGCTTTGCATTTGAATTTCAGATTTTTTTTTTTTTTTTTTTTTTTTTTACCGGGAATCATCCCTAATCAGGAGGTTTCTTTTACTGCGATTCTTGATTTTAGTTTGAAATAGCAACGATAGAGGGCGTTGCAAGCAATAGACGCTAAATCTGTGCCCGGAAGAGGAAGGCCAGAAATTGGGCCCCGATTTAACGACTATTGATTGCAGCGCCATCTATCCTATGCTATTGCCAGCGCGTATGCTATTGTAAAGTAAAATCAAGAATTGCAGCAAAAAATCTCCTAACATCTTACATAACCTTCCTGCAAGATTTTTTTTAAATGGCTGTCACCATTTGCAAGTTATTGAATTTTAAAATCAGTCAGCCCATTTTGGGACACCCGTTATGTTTTTTTATAAGTTTCAAAGCATTCTTTACTGAATTACAACTGATCTTAGATATGAAGAGACAAGCAATTATACCTATTAAATTATACCAAATTAGTATTTTTTACATAATCCTAAAGATTAAAAAGTATTCCTAAATAATTATTTGGACGTGTCCGTTATGGAGCTTTTACTGTGTATTTTTTTTATCTTCAAAAATATTTAGACTTTCTTTTCAAAAATCGAGTCAACCCGAACCCTTCTTGCAATAGTGAAAACCCAATCCGAAACTCAATCCCGAAATAATGTATGTCAATCTACCCCAAACCCAGAGCGCTAGGTGCAGCTAAAAAGTAGAAGTCTCAACCCGCAGCAGACAAATGGAAGTCAACTGGGCCCAAACCAAACCCGCAGCAAAAAAGTAGAAGTTAACCCGACCCGCAGCAAAAAGTAGAAGTCAACCGGACCCAAACACGACCCACAGAAAAAAGTAGAAATCAACCCGACCTGCAGCAGAAAACTAGAAGTCAACCGGGCCCAAACCCGACCCGCAGCAAAAAAGTAGAAGTTAACCTGACCCGCAGCAAAAAGTAGAAGTCAACCGGACCCAATCCCGACCCGCAGCAAAAAGTAGAATTCAACAGGACCCAAACCGACCAGCAGCAAAAAGTAGAAGTAACAAGACCCGCAGTGAAAAAAATTAGTCCCGACCCGCGCATCAGATTGGAGTCTCAAAATTTCTAAAATCGCCCCCCCCCCCCCTTGAGGACTCTCCAGATCAGCCCTTGCACATAAGGAAAATAGTGACCACATTGATTATCTATTTCACAGAAATCTTATCAGATCTTTCATATATAATAAGAGATATATTAAGAGAACAGAGCTTTATTTTTTTCTTTATCTGAAAGGAAAAAAAAAAAGATATTTAATTTAATGATAAGAATTTATCATTACAAGAGTAGGAGTCAGGAATAAACTAAGTTAAAATTTAGGAATTCTGTACATCCATCAGGCGTCATTTTGACGAAATTTGAGTTTTTACCGCGATCCTTTGGCAGAAAATTGCATTTTTCGCGATATTATGATGAAATTTCTCGTTTTCCGCGATCTTTTGACAGAAATTAGCGTTTTTTCATCATCGTTTGACTAAATTTGTGTCCTTTGCTCGATCTTTTGACGGAATTCGTGTTTTTCCGCGATCCTGTGACAGAAATTTGCGTTTTTTGCGGCACCCCTGGGACGAAATTCACGTTTTCCCCCGAGATCTTTTGACGAAATTCGCGCTTTTACAGCGATTCTTTGGCAGAAATTTGCGTTTTTCGCGATCGTATGACGAAATTCCGTTTTTTTCCGCAATCCTTTTAGAGAAATTTGCGTTTTTTTTCGCGATTGTTTGACTAAATTTGCTTTTCTTTTTCGCGATCGTTTGACTAAATTCGTGTTTTTTCCTCGATCCTTTGACGAAATTCAAGGCTTTTCTGCGATTTTGTGACAGAAATTTGCTTTTTTCCCCGCGCCCATGGCACGAAATTCATGTTTTTTCTGGAATTTTTGGATAAAATTCAAGTTTAAACAGCGATCTTTTGGCAGAAATTTACGGGTTTTGGAATCTTTTAACGAAATTCCGCGTTTTTCTCCCGCAATCCTTTGACATAAATTTGCGCTTTTTCACGATCATTTGACATAAATTTGCATTTTTTTTTTTTTTTTTTTTTTTTTTTTGCGATCGTTTGACTAAATTTGCATTTTCCCCACAATCGTTTGACTAAATTCAGGTTCTTTCCGCGATCCTTTGACTAAATTCGCGTTTTTCCGCGATCCTGTGACAGAAATTTGTATTTTTTCCACAACCCTAGGACGGAATTCATGTTTCTGTCCAGGATCATTTGACGAAATTTGCATTTTTGCAGCGACCCTTTGGCTATAAATTACAGATTTTTTTGCGACCATTTGTCGAATTCACGATATTTTTTGTCAGAATTTTCGTACTTTTCTTTTTTTTTCTTTTTTTTTTTTTTTTTTTTAAGGAAATATATTTTTTTTCAAGTTGACAAATTTATCCGTAAGGTCCAAAATAAATCTGCGACGCACGTCACGCACTTTCTGCTACCGGGTAAAAATGTAACTCTTTTTCTTCCCGTGTCACTTGGCCTGCCGTGAAAAAAATGCAATTCTGGTTTTAATTACCAAAAAATTAATTATCTTCGCTTCTGATTGTCGAAATTAAAAAATAAAGACATATTCTGAAAGAGAATGAAATTTTACGTCGGATGGCATAAAAATCATAGCTCGAAATTCGATATTTAAATTTGGTCTTATATAAAAATTCTGAATTCTGAGTCTGTTTCTGACCGCAAAACCGCACCTGTTTTATATTCTGTGGTTATCGCCGAAAATTCAATTCATCAGACATCTGTCGCCTTCACAAATGAAGGAAAATAAAAGATTTTTTTCTCGATTTTTAAAGAATTTCAAAGTTTTTATGGTGCGATCAAGATAATTTTTAGAATTTCTGAAAGCTGATTTTTTCCCCGTTTTGTGGTACTAATTTTGAATTTCTGGGATGAGTAAAAAAGAAATAAAAGCGCCTTAAAGCAATCGCTAGTCCTTATCTGCCGTTAAAATGACACCTGGTTTTAATCAATGGAAGAGATAGTTTTTATAATTCGATAAAAAAATTATGCTTTTGTTGAATCATGAATGCCTTTCAGATCTTGTAATTGGGTTTCTTTTAATTAACAACGTCCATTAACTACTACTTTTTCAAAATTTTACGATTTGTGGTTTGATGTGAGGTGTTCAGCTATAAGTATGCAAAATTTCAAGTCAACATATATAGTTACGGGCACTGTGAGAGACGGACAGACAGACGAGTGAGACGAATAGGTTTTCGTCAGATGAAGGAAATCCTAATGGCAATAGTCAGAATCAAAAGATAGTAATCAAGAGATCTATCCCACATGTGCATTTAAATAGTTCTATGAAAATAAAAAAGGAAAAATGGTTCCGCTTTTCTGAAAAATAGAGCAGAGGAAATATTCTTACTTGAGCTTTGACTACTGCATCAGAAATTACTTCTATGAACGTGGAGACGTTAATTCTGGTTATTTTGAATTATCCAATGCTTATGCTAGTTCGTGCGCAAAATACCATATAAATGGTTAAATTAAAAAAAAAATGAAATACAAAGCTGGGCTTTAACTATAAAGCGACTGTAGGGGCAAAAGGTATTTGCCCTGTTCCTGAAAAACTAGGGATATGTGATCCCCACTTGCCCTCACCAGATTACGCCCAAGGGTACAACCGGGTACAACGCGACATGTGCAAGACTCAAGTCCCTGATGTACGCGAGAGAACGGAATGTATGTGCATCTGTATATCCAGACGCCATGAGAATTTCCCCAGCTCACCAGTACTGGACTGACGCTACGAGTATATTCAAGGAGCGTCACTATAGTCGAGAGACCTGAGGAGCCAGGAAGTTCTTGTTTTGTGCTTATATTATCTTACGAAAAAGGACAATGGTCAGAGTCAAGACCCAGTAATCGTGATATCTATTCCCACCTCTTCCCACACGTGCACCCCCCCCAAAAAAGATCCCTGGAAATGAAGAGGAAAATAAGTTTTGTACAAAAAGGAAAAAAAGGGAGACGGAAAAAAATTCTCTTGAACTGTTATTATAGCAGAAGGTTCTGTCAAGACATAAGAAAAGTTACTTATGTCAACGTGAAAACATTAATTCTGGCTGTTTTGATTTTGCTGTATCCAATTCTAGTTCAAACCCAAGATAGTAATATAAATTATTAAACTAAAGGGGTAAAAAAAAGCGAAAAAGGAAATACAGAAATTTGAAAACAAGACAAAAAACTGGAGGGGCAAAATACATGTTTTGCCCCTGCTCTTAAAAAACTGGGGGGGGCATATGCCCCCCCTTGCCCCCGCCAGATTACGCCCATGCTCCAGCGTTCTGTAAAAAAAGATACGTGGAATGCACCGCGGCAACCTGTCTTTTTTGTTAGCCTCGTTTCGCACGAAGCGAGGTCAATCTCTTGAAATTTTCATTACAATAGCTTCACTTATTCAAAGATTTCAACGGAAGCCCAGTTTGGTTAAAGTGGAAAACTTTGTATTTTTGAGTATTTAATTTTCTGGCTGTCCAGAAATGATGTCACGCTTGGTAGGGGGGAGGGGGGTTCCTGAAATTGTGACAGTTTGTGACAAGGGGATGGGAGGGGGTAAGAAGAAGTGTGACATCACACATTTTGGTTAAACATGAGAGGGCTTACTATCCCCGAGGATGAGAGTGATGTCAAAATGACTGTGTACTCTATGGGCGAGCATGTATCTTCTCCAAGGGAAGAAGAGTCGTAATAGTTTTATATTTTCTGTAAATGATATTTTGGAAATAAGATGCAGTAAAACGATTCCAGAGATTCATATAGTAGATGGGGTACGAAAAAAATTTAGAGAAAATAAGCAATATTAGTCTTAGATAAAAAAAAAATATATATATATATATAACCATAAATTAAACATTACTGACCACCAACAAAAATTGTGATATTATATATATATATATTTAATTAACATGTGATTAGAATTAAATAAAGTACACTGAGAATCCATTTTCGATACAAAATACAACGGTTTTTGTACCTAAAATACAAAATACAAAGTACTTTTTAAATAAAAAAAAATTCCACATACGATTTAATTTTGAAATAATAATAGTTTCCCACATGTGTGTGTGTGGTTGGGGGGGGGGGGGGGTCAAGAAAGTAGGGCCCCTTTACATAAAATCCTTAGTTCCCCCTTTTAATTTTAGTGTTTAATTATTTGTAATCGTTAGAAAAGAATAAATTTTATTATTTTTTTCAAAATCATGAGAAAGTTAAAATTTAGCCAAAAACTCCGTTTGTAACTTGAAAATCCAGGCAGGGACAATTGCCCATTTCTTGCTGTTTCTATGGGCGCGTCCAGAGGAGCCACCGGTTAGTGACCGGTGAGATCGGTTAGGCACCAAGGCGTTCAGTGCTGCTAACCGGGTCGCAACCAATGTCGTTCAGCGCAAGTAACCAAAGTGACCGGTGAGAGACCGAACTAACCGAAGAAAATTCTTGGTTAGTTGGGTCACGTGATCGGTAGGGCTGGACGATATCAGAAATTTAATATCGCAATATATCAATGAGTTAATATCGATATTACTGATATATCGCGATAACTACTGTAGAAATCTGCATGGTACAGCCCGTGGCCGGAAGCGCGGCACGGCCACTTGGGCTGGGCCTATTTTCGTTTATGGCACTTGGACCGGGCCCGAGTCATGCTTCTTTCTGAAGGCTCGGGCCATACTTCTTTCTGAAGGCTCGGGCCGTATTTCTTTCTGAAGGCTCGGGCCATACTTCTATCTGAAGGCTCGGCCTTGGTCTCCCTCCACTTTTTTTCGGGCAGGGGCGAGCCCGAGCTATACCTTTTTCTAAAAGCTCGGGACGGCTCGGGCCTAACTTTTTTTCTGTACAGAGCCAGGTCTGGTTTCATTCCTAATCTTCACGGCCCGAAATTTTCAGTCCTAGTTTTGACCCGGCCGTATGAAAATCATTGTGTCAGCGTGGCCTGGTCCATTCAAAAGTCTGTAGAATTAGGCCTGGCCCAAAAATTTTTGCAAAAAATGTATACTCTTTTAAATCGCCATTATTTTACACTTAAACATTAAAATTTATTCTTTTTAAAGAATAGTAGATTTCTATGCTTATTAAAATTTAGCTGAATTAAAATATCGTAAAACGTGTGAAAAAGAACCTGCCAATGACGGAACTCTGTTTTAAACTGAAAAACGTGTTTATCCATGCAAACTTAATATACTAATACCTAAGAAAGAATTTACTCTTGCTAAGAAGAGAACACTGTCTATAACGCATTTTTTTTCTAGGCAATTCCGTCTCAGAAGATTTTACTGTATAGTATTTATCAGATTTTTAACACTTCAATAGATGGAATACGGATTAACAATATTAATGATAACTAACACATTTACATACACGAAATAGAGATTCATTAAAAAATAAATATCGCACCCTGCGGCACTTCTATAAAAATAGAGATTATAAACATGAAAAAAAAAAAAAAAAAAAAAAAAAAACTGAAGTATTTTTGGTCAGAACTCCTCGTATGAGACAAATTTTTAACCTAATCGATGCAAAAATCAATCTTTTGTAAAAATTCAGTCGGGCCAGGCCGGGCCGGGCCAGATTTGGGCCGAGATTTTAACTTTTTTCCGGGCCGGGGCGGGCTCGGGCCGAACTTTTAAGTTTTTTACGGGCTCGGGCCGAACTTTTAATTTTTGTATCGGGCCTGGCTGGGGCAATTTTTTTTTTTCTATGAGTCGGCCCGTGCTACCTTTTAAACTGTCTTACTCTAAACTACCTTAAACTGTGTAAGAATAGAAATATTGCTAATGTCGAATACAAAAATGGTACAGTAGCAGCAATTTAAGTACCAACAGATGTAGAAAGCTACAAATGAATGTTTTATATGTTCACACAGCATATTAAAATATGTATATATATCTATGCAAAATAGAAATATTTTAGGGAACGAAACAAATATTTCATAGCTTTTTGCACTTATACCATTTGTTGCATAGTATTTTTCTTTAAAAATAGTATTTTTTCTTTTCTTTCTACTTTATGGATTATTTATTAATAACATTTTGACTATTTAATTACTTCGCGTATAACTGAGAATATTATATAAAAAAAAAACAAGGGTGACGAATTTTAATATAATTAAAATAAGTAAAAGCAGGGGAAAAACTAAAATTAATTTAATGCCACATATCATGCTAATATACTTGTAATTAAGTAGGTTTCAGTGGATGATAGATGCAGCAGACATGTTGTTTTTCAATCTTTTTCTAAGGAATGAATGTATTCTTAATCGAAAACATTCACTGTATTCATATCTTCTTACCTATTTACTATAAGAAAACAACATCGAAACCCTATTTTTTTAAAATATAAATATTCAAATCAAATTTCGGAATAGTTTTATACTAATTTAAACTTATTTTTTGATAAATATGCCCTTTAAGCTAAAATGCAAGACAGGATATGTTAAATTCATGAGAGAAAACTTTGCCCTGATGAAAATACAACAAACGACAGAAAAGAAAGAATATCAATACACAATATGAATAAGCATTGTATTCAGTAGCATAGTAGGCATTAGAGTCTGGGAAGCTTTTTTTTTAAAGCAACGAATCATCACAGTGAACGACTGCTTTGTCCTTGACTTTTCCCCAACTTGACTAGAGAGAAAAGTAAAGTTTACAATTAGCGGAGTCTGATTGGTCGCTCGCAAGTAGATCATCCCAGCTTTTCAGCTAAGTACTCAATGATAACCAGCTATATTCTGTATCAACTGGAACTCAGCAATAATCAGAGCTCGTTTGGTTATTCATGACATATCAATAGCTGTGGTTATATCAATATGTGTGGATCAGTCTCAACGACGAGAGGGCGAGAGAAGAGAAGTACGATAAGTGTTATTCAGTATAGTTTTCACCGAAGGAAGACTGGAATAATTGGAATATGTCTGGAGATAATCAACGTAAAGAAAGATAACACAGGCCTACAAAAAAAAATTTTTTTTTTGGTGCCTATAATTTTTCAGCTGATTTTAGATATTTTTGGGACACTGAATCCAAATATGAAAACAGATTTTCTCTATCAGCTCCACTTTTTTAGCTATGCGAAGGGAACTAAAGATTTTTTAGAACTGAAGTGACCTTCAACGCTTAAACTGGCCTTTGACACATGGGCCTGTCGCAACGCTCAAAGCAATTTGGGAGGCACTGAAATTTCAGAAGACCTTGAAAAAAACAGATGTGCAAGTAAAACTGAGGTTCTGCGCATGCTTATGATTTCGTGCCGCTCATCCATAAAGCCAAATGGAAAAGTCGCAAAGAGATAAGGTTAGTTTGTGAGTTTTCTCCATGGAGGGTAGACGTTGTTGACCTTTTGCGATATTTGTGTTTAGTATAGAATTCTTATAAAGTTAATTTAAAACATACTGTATTGTAGATTGTTGTATTTGTGTTGTTGAATATAATTTAAATGAGTTCAAGTAGAAGAAGTTGTGTAAATCATCCTGATGTGTTTTGCTACATATGCGGAGAATACGTGTTAAAAGAGAACAGAAAAAATGTTACTGACTTTGTAAAGAGAGCTTATCTTGGACACTTTGGTGTTAAACTTGGTGATCAGGATAAAACCTGGGCACCGCATCAGGTCTGTAAAACTTGTACAGAACACTTACGACAGTGGACTAACAGGAAAAGAAAATTGTCTCAAATTTGGTTTACCGACGGTTTGGAGAGAACCCCAAAACCACTTCGATGATTGTTATTTCTGCCTAGTAAATATTAAGGAATTAATCGAAAGAAACATAGTAAGTGGACTTATCCTAATTTAGTCTCTGCAAGACGCCCGGTTCCTCACTCAGAGGAAGTAAGTGCCGATCCCAACGTTTTACCAGCTACCAGAGGTCTGAGAGGATGAATACTGTCCCTCTGATCATCCTTCCGATACTTATGAAGGTGACAGTGATTATGAGGAGATGTCATCAATGCCTAAACGTTTCAACCAGGATGAGTTAAATGATCTCACCAGAGATCTCAACCTGTCAAAAGAAGCTTCTGAATTACTGGCTTCAAGATTGAAGGACAAAAATGTACTGGAACAAGGAACCAAAATTACCTTTTACCGCACAAGAGAAAAGGGTCTACTACCCTTCTTCTCCCAAGAAGACAATCTTGTATTTTGTCACAGAATTAGAGGACTCTTGAAAAATGGGTCTTTCTGAATATTTTCCAGATCATTGGCGCTTATTTGTAGACAGCTTAAAGCGGAGTTTAAAATGTGTCCTTCTACACATTGGGAATAAATATGGTTCAATACCAATTGCTCACTCAACGAAAATTAAAGAAGAATATAACACAATAGCTTTGGTCTTTGACAAGATAAAGTATCATGAACATCAATGGGTGATTTGTGTTGATTTAAAAATGGTAAACTTTCTCCTTGGACAGCAAAGCGGTTACACCAAATATCCTTGATTCTTGTGTCTTTGGGATAGCAGGGATAAAACACACCACTGGGTTAGAAACGAGTGGCCTAAGAGAGAAAACATGGATGTTGGGGAAAGGAATATCATTAATAACCCCTTAGTTGGGTGAGACAAAATCATACTTCCTCCACTGCGTATCAGGCTCGGCCTTATGAAGCAGTTTGTAAAGGCTCTTGATAAGAACGGGTCATGCTTTGCATATATAGAAGAGAAAATGCCCCAATTGAGTTATGAAAAAATTAAATCAGGAATATTTGACGGGCCACAAATAAAACAACTGATTAGGGATCCTGCCTTCGTAAATTCGATGAATGAGACTGAGGGAAAAGCCTGGACTTCTTTTGTTGCAGTTGTCGAAAACTTTCTGGTCAAACACAAAGCAGAAAACTATGTAGAACTGGAAAACGAAATGCTTAATAGTTTTAAATCTCTTAGGTGTAATATGAGCATTAAGGTGCACCATTTACACAGCCACTTAGAGTATTTTCCTGAAAATGTAGGAGACACCAGTGAGGAACAGGGCGAAAGATTTCACCAGGATATTAAGACTATGTAGGACCACTACCAAGGAAGATAGGATACGCACATTATGGCAGATTACCGTTGGAGTTTAAAAAGGGATTGTTCAAAAATAAATTCAAGAATGTCACGGAAAAGAAGCTTCCGAAATGTTCAGTGAGAATTGGTCTCATCGATGACTTTTTCCTCTATCTTTGTGAGTAAATATATTTGTATAATATAATTCTTAAAAATATTATTTGAATATATGTATATTATAATAATGAAAATTAACATTTGTATATTATTAAAAAAATTCTGTGTTTATTTATTTTATTTTTGTTTAATTATGGATTTAACTTAAAATAGTGTAACATATGTTTCACAAAAAGTTCTATATCTTAAATATTTGAGCTCCCAGGCAAAATTGAATGCCATATTTGAATTCAGGACATCAAATTCATATAATATCAGCTCCAAAAACCTAGGCACCAAAACAGCTGTTGGCTTGTGAATCGAGGTAGATTTTCTGTTTTGGAGAGGATAGAGGATGAAAACATTGTAATGGAATATTGGGCTATGTTTTTCGGGGCTTTGGCGGTGTGCGCAAAATATTATTATTTTATTTGGTTTTGAGATATTCTACGCTCTTTTTTCGAGGCTTATGTTCAAAATTCCAGTGAGCTCAAACCATTGTTATTTTATTAGGATATATCAATAGAGTCAAGGTTTAGATATTGTTATTGCGACATTTAAAAAATATCAATATTTGTCGATATATTGATAAATGATCCAGCCCTAGTGATCGGTTACATGAAAGTTTATTTACATTTGCATCGTACATGATGAAACAATAATAAAAGAATAATTACGGCAACGTAATACAGATGGCGCCAATAGTAAATAACACCAGTGCCGTCCAGTAGGTCGGTCAGCGCTAAATCGCACAACGCTTAGGTATAAACATGGTGACGTATCAATTTAGACTCCTCCCACGCTACAAACGCTATTTTCGTCACAAGTACAGCTGCTAAAATCGACTGGAGATCGACTAATAAAGATTTTCAGCCAAGGCCTTGCGTTCAACTTAAGGAAGATTGAATTTCTTGTGCAATACTTATTGAATTAAATTAATAAATTAATTTATAGGGTTTTAAAAAAGTTGTAAATGCGAAATTTGGATAAAATTTTAAAATATATTTTAAAAAACAAAAGGTTTTTTTAAGTCCATATTTAAGAGCATATTGTAGTTTTTTTTTTTTTTTTTTTTTTTTTTTTTTAACACACTTTTAAATAGTTATCAAAATTTACTTAAATAATTGATAGCCTTTTTTTCCATTAAAAATATTTATTTTTGCAAATTATTAAAAACTTGTGAATGGTTATGAGAAATGTTTTGTGTATAAATTGTACTATTTTTATTAAAAAAAAATCATTTACACATTTAAGTAAGATTTACCTAAAGGTATTGGAAAGTAATTGCTAGCTCAAATTATTAGAATGTGACTGTCAATATTATTGTTTTATTTTTTCTCCCTTATTAAGCATAAATTTAAAATCTTATTATGAAAAATAAGATTCTAGATTCTAGAGAATCTTTAAACTTTTCTTATTTTTTAACAAGTTGCAAGAATAATGCATTAAAAAAAACTTCCCTGAATTCTTAAAAAATAACTAAATACCATTTTTCAATGACTAGCCTTAAATTTTTCATTATACACACACACACATTTATTTAAATATAAATTCAATATTTATTCAGTATTCAAACATATTATCCCCCCCCCCACCCCCCACCCACCCACACACACATCTCTATCTCTCCTTTTTTTTTTTTTTTTTTCTGAGAAATTTTATTTCAAATTTCTAGCTTAATATGTCATATCATAAAATGAAAATTTTATGGGTAGTCACAGAAAGAACATATTGTATTATTACTATTATTATTTTTAATACTATGAAGAGTTTATGAAGGAATTCATTATTTTCCATCTAATTAAGAAAAAAAAAGAAACCTAAAATTAATTTCAAGAACCCCAGAGGATCTTATTTTTCATAATAAGATTCTGAATTTAAATTAATAAAAGAGAAATCAAGAGAAAAAATACATTAATAATTTTAGCTAACTCTTACTCCAACATGTAAATCATTTTTATAAAGATAGTTCAATTTATTCAAAACAATTTGCATAGCCATTCATAAGTTTTAATAATTTAACAGAGATTTTGTTTTAAGTGTGGAGGGGACACTGTTTAGTTAAATTATTTTTAATAAATAATCAACTAAGAGAGTGTTACATAAAAAAGCGATATCCTCTTACATTTGGACTTTAAAAACAATAACCTAAATTAACATAAATTAATACTTTTTCATACCTTATAAATTGAATCATTAACTTAATTCAATTAGTATAGAATAAGAAATTTAATTCTCCAATAAAATATGGTTCCACTTCAGGCTGTTTATATGATTTCATGTCGATACATGGCAGAAGTAGAGATCCGTCTTCATCTTGATTTAAACCAGGACTTGGCTGAAAATTTGCACTCTTTTTCTAAATGTTTTCGTCATTTGAAGACTACTATATGACAGAATAGACTTAAAATTTCGAAGGATCAAGAATTAAAATAAAAAAATCCAGTTCTTAATTCATGAATTTATTATTTTCAGTATCTTAAGTACAGATTAATAAAAGATTTTAAAAATAAAATTGAAAAGTAAAGTTTAAAAAAGAGAGAAAGGGGGGGAGGGGATATACTTTAATGCCAAATATTAAATTTATATGCTTTAACATTGAAGTTATACTTAAGTATATGTCTGTATCTGTACTGCAATTTATATGCATAAATACTTTTATTTCCTGAAAACCTGAAAAAAAAATACACTTTATCTTGACTTAGGTTAAGCATTTTTTAGTATTAGCAAGTTTTATTTACTTGATATTTATTTCTTTTGTTGTTTTTACTTTTCAAAAATTTATTTTAGATTTACTAGCTTATGATATCATACAGTAAATTGAAAAAAAATACGGCTATTCATAGAAAAATCATAATTGATTATTATTATTATTTAAGAATTCAAGGAAAAGTTTTTTTTAATTCATTATTTTTGCATCTTGTTAAGAAACAAGAAAAGTTTAATTTGAAGAACCCTTTAAAATCTTATTTTTCATAATAACATTTTGAATTTATACATAATAAAAGAGAAAGAGAGCGAAAAAAAATAATATTAAGAATTACTTTCTAATAATTTTAGCAATCAATTATTTTCCAATACATTCATCTAAATCTTACTTAAAGCTTGTATTATACTTATTGAATTAAATTAAGGAATTAATTTATAGGATTCTTTAAATGTTGCAAAATTTGGATTTAAATTTTTAAATATACTTTAAAAAATTTATTACTATTTTCTAGTCCAAGTGTAAGAGTATGATTTTTTTTTTTTTTTTTTTTTTCATGTAAGGAACTCTTAAATAGTTATTTATCAAAAATAACTTTAATTTAATTGTGCCTTTTTTTGTTGTTGTTTTTGTTGTTTTTACATTAGAAATAATTTTTCTGTGCTAAAGTATTAAAAACTTATGAATGACTATGAGAATTCTTTTGTATAAATTTCCTTTTTAATTTATAATTTTTTTTATTTATTTAAGTAAGATTTAGCTAAAGGTATTGGAAAGTAATTGATAGCTAAAATTAATAAGAAGTAATTGTTATTATTTCTTTTTGTCTCCCTTTCTCTTTTATTTAGTTTAATTCAAAATATTATTATGAAAAATAAGATCCTAGGGGGTTCTTCAAATTAAACTTCTCTTGTTTCTTAGCAAGATGCAAAAATTACGAATTTAAAAAAAGTTCTTTAAATTCTTAAATAATAATAATAATTAAATAATATTTTTCTATGATTAGCCATAAATTTTTCAATTTACTGCATGACATCATAAACTAGTAAATCTAAAATAAATTTTCTTTAAAGTAAAAGAAATAAATAACAAATAAATAAAATATGCTATTATTAACAGATGCTAGTCCTAAGTCAAGATACACACACATATATTTTAATATAACTTCAATGTTAAAGCATATAAATTAAATATGTGGTATTAAAATATATCCCCCGAACCTCTCTTTTATTTATTATTATTGTTATTATTTTTTGTCACAGAAAGAACATATTATAATTTTTATCGTTATTATTATTTTAAGAATACAATGAAGAATGTTGTTTATTCGTTGTTAAGAAGAAAAAAGAAATACAAAATTAATTTTAAAAACCCTTCTAGATGTTATTTTTTAGAAGATTAGCCAGTAGATGGCGCTCGTTTCTAGAGTGGGAGGAACCTTCAGTTTGTTTATACCTAAGCGTTGTGCGATTTAGCGCTGACCCAGTAGGTCTGTTGACCGGTTAGAGACCGGTCACTTACCGTGACGTCACGTAACCAATCTCACCGGTGACTTTGGTGAGGTCTGCTGGACTCGCCCTATGTAATCAAGGCATTGGCAATTCAAGCGCTTGAATACGCCCTCTCGTGGCGAAAAAATGTAAACTCTGGCTTCAGGAAAATCTCTTGCAAGAACGCTGACTAACGTTGCAAAATACTCCGATTTATTAGCTAATTTTCATAGCCGTACAACTGTTTAATTATGAATAATACATATTGCTGTGTTCCCCAGTGTACCTCTTTAGGATCTCAACTTCCAAGAACAAGTTTCCAGAAATTTCCAGCTGCTAATGATGAAAATTCAAAACGACGTCGTCTTGAATGGATTCATCTATTAAAAATCGGAAAAAAAGTGAACAGTCGCATGGTGGTTTGTGGAAAACATTTTCAGCCGTCGGATTTTTTTGCACGAAGTAAGAATACTGGATATTATTTACACGTTTCTTATTTATTTTTACATTAATTAAAAAATAAAAATCTCGATACTTTAAACTGTGTGTTATGAGATTGCATTGATCTGAGTATCGTTAAGTTAAACGCGGCAGGAATTTGTTTCATTTTAAAATACTTCTCAATAAAAGTATTGAGATAAATTTACCAGTATAGAAATGTTAAATAATATATATATTTGCGATTTCTAACATTATTTTATCTGCCATCATCTTAACACCATGGCTTTATTTCATTATTATGAACACAGTAATGTAGGCCTATGAAGATTTAACCATTAGGGAATAAAGCAAGGAATTACTTGTCAATAAAATCTGTAACACCGACATTCTTTATGAAATGCCATTCTATTGAAAAACTATAGTAAAGAAAGAAAAACAAATTGATTTTTGATATAGACATTTTATTTATCTCAATCAAGTTATGAAAATTTTTCAGTGTCGCATAAAAGATTCCCTCCCCCCCCACCCCTGTATTGTACATGCACAACAAAATAATTATTTACTGAAAAATTGAGTAATCCTTATTTAGGTCTTAATATAAGTGGAATAACTAGCATTAATCATAAAGTTTCAAATTCTTAGGAAATGCATTTTTAATCTTTTTACATATACATAAAAATTAAGTTAATAACACTAAAGCATCATTTAATAATAATCTTGGCTAAATCAAGATAATACAATCTAGTCATGTTAATAATGACAAAAATCTTTTTTTACTCATGTTTATAGGACTTAAAATGGACTGTAAATGCACTGATCACAGCCATTGGTACAGGAAAATTGACCCTTTAATGTCAGGAAAATTGACCCTTTAATGTCAGGAAAATTGTCCCTTTAATGTCAGGAAAATTGTCCCTTTATTGTCAGGAAAATTGTCCCTTTAATGTCAGGAAAATTGACCCTTTAATGTCAGGCATATTGACCCTTTAATGTCAGGAAAATTGTCCCTTTAATGTCAGGCATATTGACCATTTAATGTCAGGAAAATTGTCCCTTTAATGTCAGGAAAATTGTCCCTTTAACTAATGCTAAAGTGCCATTTAAATAGATCTTTATTGTAAATGTGTTTGAAAGCATTAGATATTCAAATCAAAACATGAGTTTTTAATTGAAAATTCTAAAAGATTTGCACATTTAATAGATTTTTTAGATTACCCACACTAAAATACACTTTTATATGAAAAATGACAATTATATAGGAGTTTTCATGCAAGAAAAAAAATCCAAGATGGCAGATGTGGGATTATAAAATACATCTAAGCCATATATTTAAATAAAGTTTTAAAATTCCTTCAAAACAGCATGGGAGAGTGGGGTGGAATGGGACAGTAGGTTTTTCTCTTTATGTATCATTCTAATCATTTCGTCAATTATGCATTAGATGAAGCAATGGTACTCCAATCTTCAGCTGAAAAAAGTAGCTGATCTGCATAAGCATTCAATTGTATAAAGAAAAAGATTATTTCAAGAATCAAAAGTAAATTTGCTTCATATACTTTTTATGTTTTTTGTATATTAATGACTTGTTTACGCGTAGATGTAATAATTTCATAATTTCCCTATTTATGGAACATTATACTGTATATTATTCATAAATTAAACTATGCTTAAAAGTAGGGATTGACCGAAGCAGCAATTTTTCAGAATACCGAAGCTTTGGTCAAAGTGTATACCGAATATTCGGTATTCAGCAACCGAATACTTAAAAATTTTATTACACCTTTTTGCATATATATTAGCTTTTTTAATAAACTTGAATTAAAATTAAACTCTTATTAATTTAATTCAGTTACATTTTTATTGTAAAATCTAATTACACAAAAAATGTAATGACTTTTTTCCCCCTCACAAATTCATTAACCCATCACTTATTTATTATTATTTTATCACTAGTCAATACCCACTAGTTTGTACAAACAGTTTAACATAAAAGAATTGAGGGAGGAATGGGACATGTGTAATTCCTTCTTTTTAATAAGATGTATGTAAATTTCTAATATGCAAATATTTTTAGAGAGTAGTATATTAACTATAACATAAGTATATTCATTTGCTTCAAAATGTAAATAAATTGAACTGATGGCTCTTTAATATCATCTCTGACTGACAATCCTGAATTTTCCTTCCAGTGATGAAGGTAATGGAATTTGATATTGTAGCATAGACATTATCAACCTACAATCTTTATTAGGCTGTATATACAGCGCCATTGCTAAGACTTTTTATTAGTGGGGGAGAGAACATTAAATTGTCAAGTCAAATTTCAGTATTTGCTAACTCGTTTTATGATTTTGCCAACTTACCACAGTTAGAAAATGTAATATAGTTCTTATTTATTAAAAGTTTAATAATATTCCCAATTAGTTTTGTAATTTTTGCCAAGTCTATCAGAAATAGAAAATATATTATAGTTTTTATTAAAGTTTTAAACAAATTTGCCAACTAAATTTGTAAATTTGCCAAGTGTAATAACATTTGCGAATGTTTGGGGGGGGGGGGGAGAGGCTCCCCTCCCTTAGCGAGGCCCCTGCGTATATATAGCTGGCACTAGACTTTTTATGCCGTATTATACATTGTTTTATAGCTGTCCCATAAGCACACATTTTGAAATTTACAATTTATTTATTTATAAAATTGTTTCTGCAAATTATGTTTCTATATTGCTCAAGGACATTAGAAAGTGTTTCATTTTGTATTCTGTATATCGAAATTTTTGTTTTTGTGTCAAACAAAGTTGATTTTCTTATTTTTGTAAAAAGTGTCCCATTCCTCCCCACTCTCCCCTACTCTTTTATTTTTGTTTTTCCTTCTAGTGATTATTAGCCAAAGAAATCATCAAAAATTTCGTTATTTATCGCAATATTTTGATTATGATTATTTCAGTGTTTAAGTATACGTAGTTTGGTTAGATATCAATTAAATTTTGTTCTGGAATATCAGACGGAAACAAATGTTGAACTACTTATATTGTTTAAGGCGAATCTGCCATGAGCATCATGGGTATTAAAAAATTCATACTTGAAAATTGCTTTAAAAACCATATAAAATCAGTAAATTGATACAGTTTTCAATCAATTTGTATCTGGAAGTACTTTTTTCTTTGATAGTGTAAAAGTTTAAATTGTATGATGCTTAGAAGTTGGCTAGAATTACTCATGGATATGTTTTTTTTTCTTTTTATCCACATTATGAGATATGTTTTATTAGTGATGTCCAGACAGCTTGAGGTAGATCCTCCACCATACCGACCCTTTGTTTTAAAAAATTGGGTTACACTGAGAAATTGTAGTAGAGATGTGTATTATGTTTTCTTTAGTTAATTGTTAATTGTAAAAGCTGAGTTTTATTTGAAATTAATTATAACAATGTTATTAATTTTTTACTTTTGTTATATAGAAGATGGACCACTTTGTAGGACCAATTAAAAAAAAATGCTGTACCTTCACTAAATCTTCCTCTAGCTTCATGTGAGAATAAAGAAGAGTTGGACCGAAAAATAGAAGAAAGCTTGATACGACTGGAAAGAAAAAACAGAAGAGACAGGTAATATTTTATGTGTATATAAAATACACGTGTGTGTGTGAAAGTGGAATGAGATTTAAAAAACAAAATCATAAATTTATTGTAAATTACTGTAAGTTGGGGATTTTTAATCAATAAATTAGCTGTAGGAGTTTTTAAATGTCTGACTTTTTCAGCTAACAGGCTTTTTGTTCTAATTTTATTAAAATTTAGATTTTCAGAAAAAATAACAATAAATGTCTTGTTACTGCAAGCACTGACCATTTATATGCTGTGCAGTTGATTTTAACTGTTTGAGTAAATTACTAAAGACCAAAACTGTTGTACATAGGATTTGTAAATATCGGATATTTTCAAGCATATTATGAATTGAGAAACTAAAACATACACTTAACATGAAAACTTAATAAAACAATATTCTAAAAATGTATTTTTCTCCCCCCCCCCCAATTAAAAGAAAATTGAAGATCAACTAATTAAAAACAGGAAAAATATGCTTTATTTATAAAACTATAAGATTCAGTATAAAGAAAATTTTATCTTTAAAAAAAAAAAATTTTTGCAATTTTTTTTTTTTTTTTTTTAAACTGCATACATTGGTTTTCATTGTAAACCAATATTTTATAGTGTCATAAGTACAGGATAAAACTGATTTTTTATTTTGCACATTTTTGTGTTTTTTCGATGCATTTTTACTAATAGAATAGATTGATGGAGAAAACAGAATTTTTTACATTTTGGATAAGGCAACTTTTGAAACTCATGCCCTCAATTTAAAAATTTTAACATAAATGTAAGCTTATTTTCTTTTTTATTACCCAACATGTACAATTTAAGCTAAACAAAATCAGAAAAGATTCTTTTTGCAGTGAAGCTGTAAATGACTGATAGTCTCAATTACACAATTTATCTTTCAATGGCCGTTCAGAATTAATTATGTCCTACATAATTATTAGTTCTACATTTAAAAATAAACATAAAACTTTGAAATGATTTTTTTTTTTTTTGGGGGGGGGGGGGGATAAAAAATTCTTTGCAGGAGATAAGTTTCTTATCTTCAGAACAATACGGTTAATAACATTTGAAACATCTTTTTGTTTGAAGTCAGTTTCCAACTAAAATGTAAAAACTGATATTTAACTAAAAGCGTCTATACATAAATTAAGATTTACATCATAAAAAAAAATCTTTTTTATAGATACATGTATTATTATTTAGATAACACTCAGAAATCTGGAATGTTTCATAAACTATTGATAATTTTGGAGGCTGTCAAATAGGATAGAGATGGTTAAAACTTGTTTGATTTAATTTTAAAATTTATACCTATCTGCTTGTCGTCTTTTAGACTGAAATGTAAGCTATTTCTTCAATTGTATGTCACTGAAATTTATTTACAAAGTAATATTTTTAAAATTATTATTCTCAGATCTAAAGAGGAAAAAGAGAATGTTGAGTTGATGCCAACTACCTCTGCTAGCAGATTGTCAAAATGACGGATGGCCCGGCCTGTTTGATGATGTCCCTCCAGGTGACATCGATTTAGACTTGTCATATCCTGGTGCTGACCTTGATCAAATTTCTGCTATGAATATTTCATGTCCTGGACTGTTTAACGAAGCTCATTATGATGATATCGAAGATGATGAAATCAATTTAGCAGCCGAAGCACTTATTTCTCTCAGCGAAACTGTAAAAGTAGACACTGGAACCCAAGTTACCAGTGGCGACTTGCTTGTGTCTCGTGCTTTTATTGATAAGATGACAACCACTGGATTAAAGTCTTTGACTGGGCTGCATTCTATTGCACTCTTAGATACATTGGTTGAGCTGTTGGGAGAAGAATATGGTAAGCTATTAAGGTGTCATCATATGCCGTTAAAACATCAGATCATTTTAACATTGATGAGGCTGAAAACAGACTTGTCCTTTGCAGCTCTATCAGTCTTCTTTGAGTGCAGTAGCATGACATGTAAAAATATATTTAAAGATGTAATAAAACATCTTGCAGTCCATTTGCAGAATGTAATCCAGTGGCTGCCTAAAGAAAACATTATTGAGAGAATGCCTAAGTGCTTTCCGCATTTTCCAAATACTAGAGTACTTTTGGATTGTACCGAGATTAAAATAACCAAACCATCGTGTGCAAAATGTCGAATTATGATTTATTCGTTATACAAAAGTAGTCACACTATAAAAGTCATGATTGGTATAGGCCCAAATGGGGCTATAACTTTCATCAGTCCATTGTTTGGGGGTCGTTCATCGGATAAAACAATATTTGAACAAAGCCAAATTGTGGAATTTCTAGAGCCTCATCAAGATGCAGTGATGGTTGACAAAGGGTTCTATATAGATGAAGTTTGTACAAATGCATTTGTTGAAGTCATTAGACCCAGATTTCTCAGAAACAATAACCAATTTCCAGGAAATGCAGCACTCATGAATGTAAAAATCGCAAAAGCTAGAGTTCATGTGGAACGAATGATCCAGACAATTAAAATTTTTAAAATTTTTCAAGGTAGTATACCTTTCAAATTACTACCTTACATGAATGAAATTTTTCAAGTATGTGCTGGTATAGCAAATTTGGGAAGTCCCATACTTGCAGAAGATAAGTTTTAGAATTTACAAGCTCAGCAATAAAAAAAGTTTCATGACCTCAGCACAAAAAGTGCTGTCTTTTTCCAAAACTTTTTGATGAGATTTGTATTTTTTTCATGGCCTTATCCTTTGATGACATTAACATTTTTTTTTCACCGCCTTTTGACGAAATTTGCATTAGTTCCATGATTCTTTGAGGAAATGTGCCTTTTTTTCTATGATCCTTTGATAAAACTGTTTTTTTTTCTGACATCCTTTGATAAAATTAGCGTTTTTTTCTGCAATTCATTGGCAAAATTCCCGTTTTTTTTCCGAAACCTTTTGACGAAATTTGCGTGTTTTCCATGGTCTTTTGATGAAATGTGTTTTTTCCCACTCCCTTTTGACGAAATTTGCATTTGTTCCATGATTCTTTGACAAAATTTGCCTTTTTTTCTATGATCCTTTGATAAAACTGTTTTTTTTTCTGCCATCCTTTGATAAAATTATCGTTTTTTTCTGCAATTCATTGACAAAATTCACATTTTTTTTCCTGCAACCTTTTGACGAAATGTGCGTGTTTTCCATGGTCTTTTGACGAAATGTGTTTTTTCCACTGCCTTTTGACGAAATTTGCGTGTTTTCCATGGTCTTTTGACGGAATGTGTTTTTTCCACTGCCTTTTGACAAAATTTGCATTTGTTCCATGATTCTCTGACGAAATGTGCCTTTTTTTCTATGATCCTTTGATAAAACTGTTTTTTTTCTGACATCCTTTGATAAAATTAGCGTTTTTTTCTGTAATCCATTGGCAAAATTCCCGTTTTTTTTCTGCAACCTTTTGACGAAATTTGCGTGTTTTCCATGGTCTTTTGATGAAATGTGTTTTTTCCCACTCCCTTTTGACGAAATTTGCATTTGTTCCATGATTCTTTGACAAAATTTGCCTTTTTTTCTATGATCCTTTGATAAAACTGCTTTTTTTTCTGCCATCCTTTGATAAAATTATCGTATTTTTCTGCAATCCATTGACAAAATTCACATTTTTTTTCCTGCAACCTTTTGACGAAATGTGCGTGTTTTCCATGGTCTTTTGACGAAATGTGTTTTTTCCACTGCCTTTTGACGAAATTTGCGTGTTTTCCATGGTCTTTTGACGGAATGTGTTTTTTCCACTGCCTTTTGACAAAATTTGCATTTGTTCCATGATTCTTTGACGAAATGTGCCTTTTTTTCTATGATCCTTTGATAAAACTGTTTTTTTCTGACATCCTTTGATAAAATTAGCGTTTATTTCTGCAATCCATTGGCAAAATTCCCGTTTTTTCTCTGCAACCTTTTGACGAAATTTGCGTGTTTTCCATGGTCTTTTGATGAAATGTGTTTTTTCCCACTCCCTTTTGACGAAATTTGCATTTGTTCCATGATTCTTTGACAAAATTTGCCTTTTTTTCTATGATCCTTTGATAAAACTGTTTTTTTTTCTGCCATCCTTTGATAAAATTATCGTTTTTTTCTGCAATCCATTGACAAAATTCACATTTTTTTTCCTGCAACCTTTTGACGAAATGTGCGTGTTTTCCATGGTCTTTTGACGAAATGTGTTTTTTCCACTGCCTTTTGACGAAATTTGCGTGTTTTCCATGGTCTTTTGACGGAATGTGTTTTTTCCACTGCCTTTTGACAAAATTTGCATTTGTTCCATGATTCTTTGACGAAATGTGCCTTTTTTTCTATGATCCTTTGATAAAACTGTTTTTTTTCTGACATCCTTTGATAAAATTAGCGTTTTTTTCTGCAATCCATTGGCAAAATTCCCGTTTTTTTTCTGCAACCTTTTGACGAAATTTGCGTGTTTTCCATGGTCTTTTGATGAAATGTGTTTTTTCCCACTCCCTTTTGACGAAATTTGCATTTGTTCCATGATTCTTTGACAAAATTTGCCTTTTTTTCTATGATCCTTTGATAAAACTGTTTTTTTTTCTGCCATCCTTTGATAAAATTATCGTTTTTTTCTGCAATCCATTGACAAAATTCACATTTTTTTTCCTGCAACCTTTTGACGAAATGTGCGTGTTTTCCATGGTCTTTTGACGAAATGTGTTTTTTCCACTGCCTTTTGACGAAATTTGCATGTTTTCCATGGTCTTTTGACGGAATGTGTTTTTTCCACTGCCTTTTGACAAAATTTGCATTTGTTCCATGATTCTTTGACGAAATGTGCCTTTTTTTCTATGATCCTTTGATAAAACTGTTTTTTTTCTGACATCCTTTGATAAAATTAGCGTTTTTTTCTGCAATCCATTGACGAAATTCCCGTTTTTTTTCTGCAACCTTTTGACGAAATTTGCGTGTTTTCCATGGTCTTTTGATGAAATGTGTTTTTTCCCACGCCCTTTTGACGAAATTTGCATTTGTTCCATGATTCTTTGACAAAATTTGCCTTTTTTTCTATGATCCTTTGATAAAACTGTTTTTTTTCTGCCATCCTTTGATAAAATTATCGTTTTTTTCTGCAATCCATTGACAAAATTCACATTTTTTTTCCTGCAACCTTTTGACGAAATGTGCGTGTTTTCCATGGTCTTTTGACGAAATGTGTTTTTTCCACTGCCTTTTGACGAAATTTGCGTGTTTTCCATGGTCTTTTGACGGAATGTGTTTTTTCCACTGCCTTTTGACAAAATTTGCATTTGTTCCATGATTCTTTGACGAAATGTGCCCTTTTTTCTATGATCCTTTGATAAAACTGTTTTTTTCTGACATCCTTTGATAAAATTAGCGTTTTTTTCTGCAATCCATTGGCAAAATTCCCGTTTTTTTCTGCAACCTTTTGACGAAATTTGCGTGTTTTCCATGGTCTTTTGATGAAATGTGTTTTTTCCCACTCCCTTTTGACGAAATTTGCATTTGTTCCATGATTCTTTGACAAAATTTGCCTTTTTTTCTATGATCCTTTGATAAAACTGTTTTTTTTTTCTGCCATCCTTTGATAAAATTATCGTTTTTTTCTGCAATCCATTGACAAAATTCACATTTTTTTTCCTGCAACCTTTTGACGAAATGTGCGTGTTTTCCATGGTCTTTTGACGAAATGTGTTTTTTCCACTGCCTTTTGACGAAATTTGCGTGTTTTCCATGGTCTTTTGACGGAATGTGTTTTTTCCACTGCCTTTTGACAAAATTTGCATTTGTTCCATGATTCTTTGACGAAATGTGCCTTTTTTTCTATGATCCTTTGATAAAACTGTTTTTTTTTCTGACATCCTTTGATAAAATTAGCGTTTTTTTCTGCAATCCATTGGCAAAATTCCCGTTTTTTTCTGCAACCTTTTGACGAAATTTGCGTGTTTTCCATGGTCTTTTGATGAAATGTGTTTTTTCCCACTCCCTTTTGACGAAATTTGCATTTGTTCCATGATTCTTTGACAAAATTTGCCTTTTTTTCTATGATCCTTTGATAAAACTGTTTTTTTTTCTGCCATCCTTTGATAAAATTATCGTTTTTTTCTGCAATCCATTGACAAAATTCACATTTTTTTTCCTGCAACCTTTTGACGAAATGTGCGTGTTTTCCATGGTCTTTTGACGAAATGTGTTTTTTCCACTGCCTTTTGACGAAATTTGCGTGTTTTCCATGGTCTTTTGACGGAATGTGTTTTTTCCACTGCCTTTTGACAAAATTTGCATTTGTTCCATGATTCTTTGACGAAATGTGCCTTTTTTTCTATGATCCTTTGATAAAACTGTTTTTTTTCTGACATCCTTTGATAAAATTAGCGTTTTTTTCTGCAATCCATTGGCAAAATTCCCGTTTTTTTTCTGCAACCTTTTGACGAAATTTGCGTGTTTTCCATGGTCTTTTGATGAAATGTGTTTTTTCCCACTCCCTTTTGACGAAATTTGCATTTGTTCCATGATTCTTTGACAAAATTTGCCTTTTTTTCTATGATCCTTTGATAAAACTGTTTTTTTTTTTCTGCCATCCTTTGATAAAATTATCGTTTTTTTCTGCAATCCATTGACAAAATTCACATTTTTTTTCCTGCAACCTTTTGACGAAATGTGCGTGTTTTCCATGGTCTTTTGACGAAATGTGTTTTTTCCACTGCCTTTTGACGAAATTTGCGTGTTTTCCATGGTCTTTTGACGGAATGTGTTTTTTCCACTGCCTTTTGACAAAATTTGCATTTGTTCCATGATTCTTTGACGAAATGTGCCTTTTTTTCTATGATCCTTTGATAAAACTGTTTTTTTTTCTGACATCCTTTGATAAAATTAGCGTTTTTTTCTGCAATCCATTGGCAAAATTCCCGTTTTTTTCTGCAACCTTTTGACGAAATTTGCGTGTTTTCCATGGTCTTTTGATGAAATGTGTTTTTTCCCACTCCCTTTTGACGAAATTTGCATTTGTTCCATGATTCTTTGACAAAATTTGCCTTTTTTTCTATGATCCTTTGATAAAACTGTTTTTTTTTCTGCCATCCTTTGATAAAATTATCGTTTTTTTCTGCAATCCATTGACAAAATTCACATTTTTTTTCCTGCAACCTTTTGACGAAATGTGCGTGTTTTCCTTGGTCTTTTGACGAAATGTGTTTTTTCCACTGCCTTTTGACGAAATTTGCGTGTTTTCCATGGTCTTTTGACGGAATGTGTTTTTTCCACTGCCTTTTGACAAAATTTGCATTTGTTCCATGATTCTTTGACGAAATGTGCCTTTTTTTCTATGATCCTTTGATAAAACTGTTTTTTTTCTGACATCCTTTGATAAAATTAGCGTTTTTTTCTGCAATCCATTGGCAAAATTCCCGTTTTTTTTCTGCAACCTTTTGACGAAATTTGCGTGTTTTCCATGGTCTTTTGATGAAATGTGTTTTTTCCCACTCCCTTTTGACGAAATTTGCATTTGTTCCATGATTCTTTGACAAAATTTGCCCTTTTTTCTATGATCCTTTGATAAAACTGTTTTTTTTTCTGCCATCCTTTGATAAAATTATCGTTTTTTTCTGCAATCCATTGACAAAATTCACATTTTTTTCCCTGCAACCTTTTGACGAAATGTGCGTGTTTTCCATGGTCTTTTGACGAAATGTGTTTTTTTCACTGCCTTTTGACGAAATTTGCGTGTTTTCCATGGTCTTTTGACGGAATGTGTTTTTTCCACTGCCTTTTGACAAAATTTGCATTTGTTCCATGATTCTTTGACGAAATGTGCCTTTTTTTCTATGATCCTTTGATAAAACTGTTTTTTTCTGACATCCTTTGATAAAATTAGCGTTTTTTTCTGCAATCCATTGGCAAAATTCCCGTTTTTTTTCTGCAACCTTTTGACGAAATTTGCGTGTTTTCCATGGTCTTTTGATGAAATGTGTTTTTTCCCACTCCCTTTTGACGAAATTTGCATTTGTTCCATGATTCTTTGACAAAATTTGCCTTTTTTTCTATGATCCTTTGATAAAACTGTTTTTTTTCTGCCATCCTTTGATAAAATTATCGTTTTTTTCTGCAATCCATTGACAAAATTCACATTTTTTTTCCTGCAACCTTTTGACGAAATGTGCGTGTTTTCCATGGTCTTTTGACGAAATGTGTTTTTTCCACTGCCTTTTGACGAAATTTGCGTGTTTTCCATGGTCTTTTGACGGAATGTGTTTTCTCCACTGCCTTTTGACAAAATTTGCATTTGTTCCATGATTCTTTGACGAAATGTGCCTTTTTTTCTATGATCCTTTGATAAAACTGTTTTTTTTCTGACATCCTTTGATAAAATTAGCGTTTTTTTCTGCAATCCATTGGCAAAATTCCCGTTTTTTTTTCTGCAACCTTTTGACGAAATTTGCGTGTTTTCCATGGTCTTTTGATGAAATGTGTTTTTTCCCACTCCCTTTTGACGAAATTTGCATTTGTTCCATGATTCTTTGACAAAATTTGCCTTTTTTTCTATGATCCTTTGATAAAACTGTTTTTTTTTCTGCCATCCTTTGATAAACTTATCGTTTTTTTCTGCAATCCATTGACAAAATTCACATTTTTTTTCCTGCAACCTTTTGACGAAATGTGCGTGTTTTCCATGGTCTTTTGACGAAATGTGTTTTTTCCACTGCCTTTTGACGAAATTTGCGTGTTTTCCATGGTCTTTTGACGGAATGTGTTTTTTCCACTGCCTTTTGACAAAATTTGCATTTGTTCCATGATTCTTTGACGAAATGTGCCTTTTTTTCTATGATCCTTTGATAAAACTGTTTTTTTTCTGACATCCTTTGATAAAATTAGCGTTTTTTTCTGCAATCCATTGGCAAAATTCCCGTTTTTTTTCTGCAACCTTTTGACGAAATTTGCGTGTTTTCCATGGTCTTTTGATGAAATGTGTTTTTTCCCACTCCCTTTTGACGAAATTTGCATTTGTTCCATGATTCTTTGACAAAATTTGCCTTTTTTTCTATGGTCCTTTGATAAAACTGTTTTTTTTTCTGCCATCCTTTGATAAAATTATCGTTTTTTTCTGCAATCCATTGACAAAATTCACATTTTTTTTCCTGCAACCTTTTGACGAAATGTGCGTGTTTTCCATGGTCTTTTGACGGAATGTGTTTTTTCCACTGCCTTTTGACAAAATTTGCATTTGTTCCATGATTCTTTGACGAAATGTGCCTTTTTTTCTATGATCCTTTGATAAAATTATCGTTTTTTCTGCAATCCATTGACAAAATTCCCGTTTTTTTTTTCTGCAACCTTTTGACGAAATGTGTTTTTTCTACTGCCTTTTGACGAAATTTGCCTTTTTTTCCATGATTCTTTGACGAAATTTGCCTTTTTTTCCCATGATTCTTTGATGAAATTTGCCTTTTTTTCAATGATTCTTTGACGAAATTTGCCTTTTTTTCTATGATCCTTTGATAAAATTTTCGTTTTTTCTGCAATCCATTGACAAAATTCACGTTTTTTTTCTGCAACCTTTTGACGAAATTTGTATGTTTTCTATGGTCTTTTGACGAAATGTTTTTTCCACTGCCTTTTGACGAAATTTGCATTTTTTTCATGATCTTTTGATGAAATTTGCGGTGTCCATGATCCTTCGACGAAATTTGTGCACTTTTTGGACAAAATTTGCGTTTTGTCTGGAATCCTTTGTCGAAATTCGCGTTTATTTCACGATCCCTTGATGAAATTCTCGGCAGAAATAAACTCAATTTGGCATTATTCTTACTTGTGTTTTTGTTCTATTTCATCTTCTGATGTGTTCACCCCCTCCCCCCCCCCCCCTACCTTCAATAAAAATGTCAGCAAATTTTAATGCAGATTTGAATCGATCATAGGGATGATAAAATTCAGTGCTGAAAAAACGGAATTCTGCGGAAAAGTAGCATGCCTGAATTTATAATGTAAATAATTGTAATAATAATTAAGTAATGTAAATAAATGTAAGTAATGTAAATAAATATAAGTAATGTAATGCAAATGATTGTAACAACGTAATATAATGTAAATATCATTGTACAGTTCAGCACTGGTCATCTCTACTGAAATTTTTTTATTTCTAAGCATCGTACATTTTTAATTTTTACACCTTCATTTATGGGCAGAAAAAGTAGTTTTAACTACAATTTGTTTGAAAACTTCATCACAATTTGAGTCATTACTTTTTTTTTTTATAGTTTTTAACCTCGTCTGTCCCTGGGTCCCCATATGGGAACTGCTGTTCTTTTCCTTATAAAAACTAAAATGTCCGATTTTTTTTACATTTTCACATCCCTTCTTAATAGCTGAATGTTTCTTGCATTCAAAGCAAACGAATCAATGACAGCATCTAAGCTGATTCCCACATAAAATAAATGTTATTTTCATGTGAGTTTGCAAAATGCCTAAAAATGCCCAAAAGACAGTATGACCAAGAAAGTGAGAGATTTTCATGTTTAACTTAAATCTTTTTCAATAAAAATTTTTGAGGATTTGTAGATTATTTACTTGTTTAAAGCTCATAAATTTGTGATTACATTAATTTAGGTTAATGGTTATTAAATTGATGTTTTAAGGGGGTTTGTAGTTTTAGATCCATATTTTTTAACCTAAATTACTAAGCGCCTAAAGGATAAATTTCAGAAGAAAAAAAAAAATTCTGTCATTTACGATGTTATTTTGTTTGGAAAAAACCCAATGAATAAGCATTTGTATTATTATTTTAGCTTCAGAACTGAAGAGGTTAATGTTTGTATAAGGAATACGTCCTTATTCGACACTGAAAAACTATAAAGACGCTGTGCTTTTGCAGTGAAATTGCAAAATAATGTAATGTACAAAGGGCATTCCATAAAGGCTGAGAGTTATTTTTTTACGTAGTGGCAATACCTCAAAAATAAAAAATAAAACTGCAGGTGATTTTTTTAAAAACTTAACTGTACATTTATAAATATTCTAAACAAAGCAGACAATTTTATTTTCCTAGTTTCGTGCTTGTTTAACCCTTACCCGGAAACGGGAAAATTCTGTACACAAACAGAACACTTAATTTACCAAATAGTGAATTTAAACATTTAATCTTTAATAGTAATGTATTAACAGGACCGATTTTTTATTATAACAGCATAAAAATAAGTTTGGATTGTCTGAGCAAGAAGTTTTGTTGCTGTAAAATAACTCTGTTTTTGTGGAACTCCTTTTATAAATTTGAATAATTACATTATAGCAATGCAATGTAAATAATTGTAATATAATAATAATTGTATAATATGTATTTTATTATTTATTAGATCCCAATGTGCTTTTCTATCAGGCAACTATTAAAGTGTTGTCACTAGAAAATAATGTTACATTACATAAGCCAGCCGTAAAATAAAGCAAATGTATCATTCTGCGGTTCAATACTGATCATCTCTACTGCAATTTTTTTTAACTCTTAAGCATCACACATTTTCAAATAAAAAAGAAAAGTGCCCAGCTAAACTGATGGCATTGAGCTCACAGGCTATTCACACTAATTGTATATTATACTCTTATTTTAAAGAATAATGCCCCTCAAAAAATAAGTGAAGGGGAATTAGCCCTCGTTTTCCCCTTTATACTTAACCAGTGAACCTCCAAATCTAATCAGGGAAGCTCCTTAACATAATAAACCGGTATACCAAATTCGGAGCAAATCGAATGATTCTGCATGAAAAACCCATTTATCTGAATTAAGGGGTTGGGCTAACCCCGTTTTTTCCCCCTTTTATCCTTAACCAATGAACTCCCAAAACTAATCAGGGAAGCGCCTTATCACAATGAACCTAGAAAAAAATTTTGAAGCAAATCGGATGTTTCTATCAAGAGTTATTGCGTTACGTACATACATACATACATACGTACATACATACATACAGAACGGGCGGGCACATTAGCTCTCAGGCTTTGATAGCCTGTGAGCTAAAAAGTACTTTTAACTGCAATTTGTTTGAAAACTGGATCTCAATTTATTTATGAGTCATTAATTTTTTGGTAGTTTTCAGTAGCGCCAACATTTGAAAAACATTGGGTGGGCTCAGAATGCGATGTCAAAATTGTGGCTTTTCTAAGTAAAATATAAAATTATTATAATTTAAGTAAATTATATTCTCATGAGTTCTTCCTTATATAACACATTAATATTTATTATAAATAGCATAAAAATTGCTAAATATTGAAAGTGCAAGAAACTAGATGTCAAGAAAAAAACTGCATTTTAGCCATCTAAGTGATTTATGGATTCAAGTCACTAAGAGATGGCGAAATACGCAGGAAATCTGTTTCTGAGAGAAATTTAATTGTCCATCTGCTAAGGGGGTTTTCAGTGGTCCTGGAAGTCTAAATGATATTCTTATTATTTTTCAAACAAAATTTTTTTGAGAAAATCAATAAAATAAAATTTTATTTTAGCGAATTAAATAAATAAATAAATGTATAACAAAATAAATTAATTGAAATTGGTTGGGCGGAGAGATCAAATTATTGGGGGGGCGCGCACCCCACGGGCCCATATAAGTTGGCGCCACTGGTAGTTTTAATGCCATTTCTATAGAAAGTAAAGGGAAAATAGTAGATTACTATATTGTTATTACAAATTACTTTGTATGAAAAGTGTAATCTACTTTTATTAGTAGACAAATTAAATAAATTTTACATTCAATTTTTTTAATGGTACTTGAAAGTACCGGCAGGATAAAAAAGGATTAACATTTTATTTCATAGAAACTTGATGAATTCCATCTGTTAATGTTTTTTCCCCCCCTTCATCCGGGGCGACACTAAATTCTGAAAAAGCAGAATTTCTGCTTGTATTTTAATTTTGTTTTGTAATCAATTGCACTCAATTTACATTGTGAAATTTACTCAGTGATACCATTATATTTACAATAAATGTTTTATTTTCCTGGCATAGTTGTTTGCTTTATTGAAATCATAAAATTAATTAACATGTAAGTAGTTCAAAATAAGTCTGGAGAATAAATCTCAATTGACATTAAGTTATTCTTATATGGACAAAACTACAGTGCGTTAAGAAATTATAAGACCACTTTGATTTTGAAAATTATGAAGTAAATAAAGGTTCTAATTTATAGTTTAAACACATGAGATATCAAAATACAACATATTTATTAAAATTAGTTTGTAATAATTTTGAATAATGCAATAAATAAGTATGTTAACAAAAATATAAGCACAAATTATGTGACCACTTGTCTATAAACAAAAGTATCTAAATTAATACGATATTGGCATTATTGTTTGATTTCGGACTTTTCTAAACTGATATGTGCGAGGTTCTTTTGCTGAAACGGTTCGAAATTTCCCGATTTGAAAGACCTTTTTGAGTTGTTAATCGAAATATTTGTCAATCATCCCACTTTTTCTTGCAGATCGTTTAATTTTATTTGAATCCCTTTTTCTAATTATTTCATTGTGAATGGCAGTTTAGAACTCTTCATCAACCGAGCTATTTCTCGTTCAGATTTACCAGCACCCTTATAAAACCAAATTTTTCTTTCTTCATCTCTTTACCCTGCGGCATCTTCAAATATATTGTAAATAACACTATCTAAACCTGCACTTTTGCTTCTCGGGAATACTTTCATGATAATCAAACACGTACGTTTTATAATGATTCCGATGTGACATATAATATGCTAATTTCCTCAGGTGGTCTTATAATTTCTTAAATCTCCTTATTTACATTTTTTTTAAATTAGAAGATTTTAATAAAATGTAGCAATTATAATCTTAAATTTTAATGTAGCAATTATAACAGAAAATTTTCTACGATCAATTTTAAATACACATGCTAAAGATTTGCATATTGTGTCTTCTTCAGAAGTGCACCAATTTGTTAGTAGTCTTACAATTTTTTAACGCACTCTATCAGTTATATTAAGAAATATATTCATTTTTATGAAGATTAGATCTGAATAAGGGTATCTAATATATTTATGCATATAGTAAAAAAAAATTAACAGATGTGTTAAAGCACTCTGATTTCAGAAGTCTTCATTTCTTTTTTTAGGTAGCTTTCATTACAAAAAGCTACCTATTGCAGCCGTTCGGAGGAAAGCGATTTCCAAAAATTTTGGTATATTTTCATCGATCATGACCCCCAGACCCCGAAACCACCCTTCGTTCAAAATTGATATATATATATATATATATATATATATATATGTATGTATCTGACCTATGTCACACTCTAACTCTCGTAATTATAAACCGATTTCGATGTAATTCGGTGTGTACATAGTACATACAGATTTCTCGACCGAGTTCGTTGGCCAGCTTCATCCGCCGTTTTGTTTCAAAATGGCGGCCATTTAAAATTTTTAAAAAAATTAAAAATTTGAAATGTGGTACCAAAAATTAAAAATGGAAAAACATTTTTTCTTATGTATTTGACCTTTATACAAAGATTCTGGAGCAGTTTTTGTTTCGTCTATATCTTAAAAAATGGCTGAGTTATAGCATTTTCAATTTCTAGCGTGGCTGGCATTTTGAAACGTCCTGAAATTTGTCACGCGATAAAAGGCGTATTTATGAACCGATTTCGATGTAATTCGGTGCGTACATAGTACATACCAATGTCTCTACCGAGTTCGTTGGCCAGCTTCATCCGCCATTTTGTTTCAAAATGGCAGCCATTTAAATTTTTTAAAAAAAATTAAAATTTCAAATGTGGTACCAAAAAATTGAAAATGGAGAAATATTTTTTTCTTATGTATTTGACCTTTATACAAAGATTTCGGAGGAGTTTTTGTTTCGTCTATATCTTAAAAAATGGCTGAGTTGCAGCATTTTGAATTTCTAGTGTGGCTGACATTTTGAAACGTCCTGAAATTTGTCACACGATAAAAGGCGTATTTATGAACCGATTTGGATGTAACTTGGTCTGTACATAGTACATACCAATGTCTCGACCTAGTTCGTTGGCCAGCTTCATCCGCCATCTTGTTTAAAAATGGCGGCCATTTAAATTTTTAAGAAAAATTTAAATTTGAAATGTGGTACCAAAAAATTGAAAATTGAAAAATTATTTTCTTCTTATGTGTTTGACCTTGATAAAAAGATTCGGGAGCAGTTTTTGTTTCGTCTATATCTTAAGAAATGGCTGAGGTATAGCATTTTCAATTTCTAGCGTGGCTGGCATTTTGAAACGTCCTGAATTTTGTCACGTAATAACAGGCGTGTTTATGAACCGATTTGGATGTACCTTGGTGTGAACATAGTACATACAAATATCTCGACCGAGTTCGTTGGCCAGCTTCATCCGCCATCTTGTTTCAAAATGGCGGCCATTTAAAAAAATTAAAAAAATTAAAGTGAGATACCAAAAAAATTGGAAAATGAAAAAGATTTTTTTTGTATGTGTTTGACCTTAATACAAAGATTCCGGAACAGTTTTTGTTTCGTCTATATCTAAAAAAATGGCTGAGTAATAGCATTTTGAATTTCTATTGTGGCTGACATTTTAAAACGACCTGATTTTTGTCACGCGATAACAGGCGTATTTATGAACCGATTTGGATGTAACTTGGTCTGTACATAGTACATACCAATGTCTCGACCGAGTTCGTTGGCCAGCTTCATTCGCCATCTTGTTTCAAAAGTGTTGCCATTTAAAAATAAATTTAATTTAAAATTTAAAATGAGGTATTAAAAAATTGGAAAATGAAAAAGATTTTTTTTATGTGTTTGACCTTGATACAAAGATTCCGGAGCAGTTTTTGTTTCTGAAAATTTCTTCTTTTGTTTATATCTTAAAAAATGTTTGAATTATAGCACTTTGAATTTCTAGCATGGCTAACATTTTGAAACGATCTTGTATTTGTCACGCGATAACACACGTATTCGCCTATTTCGATATAAGAAGGCATGTGGATAGTATACATCAATACCTCGACCAAGTTCGCTGGCCAGATTCATCAGCCATCTTGTTTTAAAATGGCGGCCATTAAATAAAAAAAATATATATATATTTAAAGTGAGGTGCAAAAAAATTAGAAATTGAAAAAGGTTTCTTTCTTAAGTATTTGACCTTTATATAAGGATTCAGGAGCATTTTTTGTTTGTCTTTACCTTAAAAAATGGCTCAGATATAGCAGTTTCAATTTCTATTGTGGGTGACATTTTGAAAAATCTGATTTTTTGCATGCGACAGCACTCGTAAAAATCAACCGATTCCGATGTGAGTGAGCATATGCACAGCAATTACTAAGATCTCGACCAAGTTCACTGGTTAGCCTCATCCACCATGTTGTCACACGGCAGACACTTTAAGAAATCGCCGAATTTGGCAGCCAAATATAAGTTACTTTAAAGAAAAGCAGCTTGGATAAAGCTGACTAATTTCGCGAAATTCTCATTCATTATATTGATAAAAATTAGTATTGAATCTCCTATATTCGGTTTCCACTAAATTGAGCTTTGTGTGTTTGAATGATATAAGTTGCCTTTTTTAAAATAAGGAATATGAAAGCTACCTCTTCCTCCCGGCACTGGCCGGAAGGACTTTTTTTAAGTCTTTTTGTTGCAATGGAATTTTCAGGTACTTATGTAAATTGCAAGAAAACAATGTCAGATTAATGGTTACTTTTGTTTTGGTGATACTAATGTATGGATTGTTTCATCTGTTTTTTGAATAACTGACAAGGCATCATCGGCACACCATTTCACGTTTTTTCAGAAAGGATTTTGTTGGAGTAAAATTTTAAGATTTACTTATTTAGGTGCATTTTTTACAAATAAAATGATGATAATAGTCAGGAAATTTTATATACAAGAAATTTATGTATATTGTGTATATCAACAATAATTTCACTTTCAAATAATAGTTAATTTCCTAGTGAAATTTAAAAAAGGAAACTAATAGACCAGGAAGACGGCTGCACAAACCATTCCCTTATAGAGTTGGTGGCTTAAATTCAAGGATTAATTAAAACTCGATTCGCATAATAAAATGTAACTGGTCTGCCAAGTCATATGTTGGTGGAAAACACCTTCAAACCCAATTTTAGTGGTTGACTCAGGGCCCGATCATGATTAATTGGGGCCCTGGGTAAAGATAAATTTGGGGGTGACATTCGAATCGTTGCAACATTATTCAAATAGAACTGATAATCAGCCATATGTGTAATGCATAAACAATATTTTCGCACCTTGAATTTTAAATACAAGAAAATTCTTAGTTCCTTCAATTCTAAATTAACTTAATTAAAAAACCCTCTTTTTTTCATAGTACAGAACTCTTAAAAAAACTTCAGCAACTTGTTATTAATTTAAGATGAATTTAATAACTTCAACTTATGGAAGAATGTCAAATACTCTAACATGTAAATATGAATTAATCAAGATACTTTCTTTTACATGTTTTTAAGTTGTACTACACGCAACACAATATCAAATCAAGTGTATACATAATATCAATAATAAAATCTGCAGGTGGTTTACACACATTTGACTTGGCAGACCAGTTGCATTTTAATCTTCTAATCAAGTTCTGTCTAATCCTGAAATTTCAGCCCTGAACTATCAGTATAGCCGCCTCCTAGTTTACTTACTAGAATTTCAGCAGGTAATTATATAATAAGGACGTGAACTCGTGTACATTTCAAAACTCGCCTAACTATTGCATGGAAGAAAGTTTCAGATGTACTAATAAATGTATTCTCTATGTATACTTCTAAGACAATGACGTTGAATCTTGATATGAATATCTAACATGGGTACAAGAAGTCCATCAAAGCTAAGACTGAAAATGTTTATGTATATTAGGTATATGTATGAAGGTCTCACACCCACATAAAAAAAAAAAAAAAATTCATGAATATGTTAAAGCACTCTGTGAATTTCAGAAGTCTTCCCCCCCCCCCCCCCACCCTTATTTTTGTTGCGAGTATTATTTTTGTTGCAATAAAATTTTGTGGTATACTTATTTTGATGTTAAGAAATTATCATTATGGGAAGTTGCAAAATATGGTTAAGGAAAAAAAAATGTTCTACCTTCTATAGCTTTTGAAAGAGCGCTAAAAATCCACTTACCAGTGGAACTATGTATTTCTCTAGCTATGTTTCTTCTAATTCTTTTGGCATCAACTTTCAGTTGTAATAGTACTTTTTTACAATGCATTTTATCAGATTTGAAGACATTGCAAATAAAATTAATATTTCTTATCGGCATAACATCTTTAATTATCTTTCAGATAAAATTATGAATTTAACATAGTCTGTAGCGAAATAAAAAGTCATGCTAAACAATAAATTTTTATAAAAAAATTTTGTTCTAATCATAAAAAATCAAAGGATAATACTCTTTGATTAACAAAATGCATGAGGCATCTTTTTTTTTTTAAGTCAGAAAAATATTTTTTAACTAATGTTTTGAAGATTTATCATTAACTTTCCATCATCTTTGATGGGGATTATATACTAGTGCGTTCATAAATGTAATTTTCGAGATTGATTACGTAACTGCAGATATTTTTTACGAGATGTTTTCACTTTTGAAACCGGTTCTGAAAATGAGTGTCCCCATGAAAAATATCTGTAAACAAAATCGAAAAAGTAAACAACCTTTGTACAGATAGATCTCAGCTGTCTAATGCATAAAAAATCATTTAAAAATATTGAAATGCAACTGAGATATCTTTATAAATTTCTTCCATAGGATTAGCATTAGCGAACGGGTCTTTTCACTTGACTGAAGTAACCTCTTAATGGGACATAAAATACACAAATAAGGAGTTTATAAGATACTTAGATTTTATATCCAGATAAATTTAGTTCTTTTTGTTTTATATAATATATAATTTAATACAGCCTGCTTTTTATTTGTAAATAAATTTTCATAAAGATAAAACAATGTTTATGAAGTGAAAATATTTATTAATACTATGAAATTACATAAATTTAATTAATGAGCAAGTTTAAAAAGGTTATTGCAAAATATAAAAGTAGTTGATTACATTAAAATTTACATAACAGTAAGACATGTATTTATTACAAGTAAAATAATAAGAATAAATAAAGTTAATGTGGGATAAATGTGTCAGCAATGGACAATCTTAAGGAATTGCTTTAAAAAAAATTTCAATTTCAGAGAAAGGATGTTAGACACAAAATCTCTTAAAAGCTGTGAATTTGAGAGTGGGAACTTTCACAATTCTTGCAAAACATACAAATTGCTGATCATTTTGCTACACATACACACTTTTAACATTATGTTCTATCCATTATGTCCAATCAGGATGAAATTCTTATCAAATCAGTTACAGTTAAACACAGATTGCTTCAATATATTTTATTACGAATAATAAATGTTCAGTAAATTAAGTTAATAAATGTTCACTTCTAAACAAAGATACGTAAGCAGACAAACATCTAATCAATCACAATATTCAGTATAAAGTTTCAGTGAAGCTTGAGTTGAAAATTTCTGAGCTATAAGGAAGGATTGAAAAGGGGTAGACAAAATTGTTTGTGCGACAGGTTGAAATACTCTTTAAGGTATTTATAAAGAGCAAAATTGGATTTTCAAGGTGCTGGAATTTGAAATACTTAGTTTTATAGTAAGAAACATTTTTTTCCCCTTGGAAGTTTCAAACTTATTCTCAGAATTTAAAAATTTCTGTGACTTTTCCAGGTGGCTAGATACCCTGAATGAGATATGGGGGGGGGGGGGGGTAAAAAAGTGTCTTGGAATATCACTATATGAGATCACATTTAAAATTAATTACATTTCCTAAAAAATACTTAATATATTACTTGTAGTAATTTTAAAATTTGGCAACATTGTTTATGTGTTACTTACCAATATAATTTGTAGTAATACAGTAGAGTCTCAAAAATCCACACAGCTTAGAGTCTGTGCGGATTTTAGAATTTTGTGGATTTTAAGAGTTTTGCAGATTCTGGATTAAATTATTTTTTTTAACTTTTACGTTTTGAAATGCAAGCGGATTTTTTTTAAAAAATCCCTTTTTTATAAAAATTATAGCATATTTTTAATGAATTAAAATTTGTAAAAATTCAATTATTTACATTCATTTATAAAAGTATTTTTCAGTGTTAAGAATTCAAATACACAATTTTTAAGCACACAAGCTTTAAAATTCATTCAAATTGTGAAAGTGGTGAGACAATTATAATGCAAGTGAAAAAAAAAAAACATGGTTAAAAACAAAAAGTAATAGTTTAAAAAAGTCAAACAAGATATATTACAGATGAACAGACATATTAGATATAGATGAACAGATATATTACAGACAGAAACAAATATTACAGATGATTAATTTCAAAAACATAGGGTAAACAATATTTAAAATATATGTTGTGTAATGCTGCAAATTGAGTTTTGATGAAATTCTTATCCCTTTGAACTATTAACAGAACATAAGTTTTGTCAAACAGTGCATAAATAATGAAGTAGCACTGATCAACATTTGTTATATGCATGCCACACTGTACTTGTCCATAATATTTATGTTTGTTTTTAAGCTTGTAACTTCCATCATCACTAATAAAAACATATTTCAAATTCTTCATAATTTCTGTCGCTGTAGTACTGGCGCCCTGGATTGGGCATTTTACCTCCAAGATTTTTAATTTACCATTCATGATGAATAACTCACCAGGGGTGTATCCTAGCCATGGAGCTTTGGGATGAATGAGTTGCCCTGTTGTAAAAATGTGCAGCCCTGTTTTCCTTTGTACAACATCAACAGCTTCATCCTCTTTTTCAATCCCGTACTCTGTAGCGAAGTTGCCAGCAAAAGAATCGCTAAAATAAGTAGTTATTTTTTTTCCAATTGGGATTTTTGTTTTTTGAATCTGTGAATAATTCATAGCAAGTGCTTGAAGTTATCCGCATTTTTCTTTGCTTGCACCAATCATTGGATTTTTGTTTGAATTTACTGATGTCCAGTGCTTTTTCTACAGAAACAGCAATGTTCTTCTCATAGAACTCCTAAAAAGAGAAAGAAGTAGAAATTAAATTTTATGACATATAAAATAAAATGGCACTTTTCAGTTAGCCGGGTGCCAGTGTTATATATACATGTATATATACACATATATTTACACATATATATACATATGTATGTAACCATTAATTAAACATAACCTACCACCGTCAATTATTATGAATTAAAGCTGTAAGTATAAAAAAAAATAATAACAATAATTTATTATAAGAATTATTATGGAAGAAAAAGAAAAAAGTGGACACCGACAAAAAATGGAAAAGCTTATATATTGAATTACGTTGTTAAGGGCACAGAATTCAATGATATAAGCAAAATGGTTGTTTTCTGTGAGAAAAATAAGCTAAAGCTAAAAATTATTTTCCCCTGTGCCCAAACAACCATTAAAATCAAGTGAATTGATTAAAAATGAAAACAGAATAGAAACAAATAATATGAAATGGAAGAATCAATAAAACGTATTTAAATATTTATAGGATATAAAATATAAATAATAAACACCATACCGATTAATATTTCAGTAATTTACAAATATCCACGCGCACATGTCTACCAGAATATCATAAAGATTAAGGTGAATAAAACAGTTAAGAAATCACAGTAATTGATACCAAAGGATGCAGTTAATACATTTTGAAATAAATTTTGAAATACCTTGTTAAATACATTTAATATAATATAAAATAAATAGATAGTAATTACATTATTTAAAATGCACTATTAAATTAATTAATAACTGTTTAACAATATCGTCAAAATTTAGCTAAAAATACCCCACATATGTATATATATATATATATGTGTGTGTGTGTGTGTGTGTATGTGCATATATATATATATGAATGTAAATGTAACACTGGCGCCTGGCTAACCGAAAAGTACCAATAAAACATAAATATAGGATAGAATAACCAGTAATTGGGACTTAAAAGGGACTTATAAAGGGTTCTCAGACCTGCCAGCTTTTGAAAAGGAGAAAGAGTGCCACACAAATTTCAAAGTAATCAGTAGGTTGATTGGTTGCTGCTTTTTACGCTGCAAATCGGGTTAACTCTAATTGTTTTCAGTTCGGACTGAGTTTACATTACTGAAGGTCGGGTTCAGGTTAACACGATTTTTCAAAAGTTAGTCCTGCATATTTTTTCAAATAATATATGTATTATACAAATAAACATGCTTGTGTGTGATGCTTACTGAAGAAAAGGCAAAGCTGCAAGATTTGGTTGGAAGGTAGCTCCATATTTGAAGTTGTGTACTTCGAAGTCAGTCGATTTGAAAATGTTCCATATTTGGAACCAAAGATAAACTATTTATAAAGCATTTTATTTAATTGTGACTGACTATTGGAACACTTACCCTATTTAATGCATAAAAATTTTTTATATTCTTGAATATGGATTTTTAAAATTCATTGTTACAGTTTTAAGGTTTATAAACCTAATAAATTATCTGGCCCAGAAACAAATAATAAAAAAAACTATATTAGATAATTTTTGTCAAAAGTATATTTGCATTAATATTGTTTTTTTTTATAAAGCAAATTTATCAACCGGTAGATATAACAAAATGATAATTACACTTATACTGCACAATTAGTCATTAATATTTTGATCTTTTTTTTCTATATATCGAAGCAAATAGTTTTCCACTGAATTCTCCGAAAAGCTAAGAATTTATTTATAACTCTATTAAAAGTATCAAATTAAATGACATCTTTAGAACAAAAGAATTATTTAATAAAATTAATTGCATAAAAGAAAAAAATCATGATATACTTACTTGTTGATCAAATGTGTTTCCAGGATTTATAACAAATGGAATCTCCTCTTGGAAGATACTTTTTATAAAATCGTTTATTTCTTCAGCATGGAATCTAAAACAAGAGAATTTTTATGTTGAAAAACATGATTCAATGTTACTTCAAAATGTTTAATTTTCATTTCATAAAAATAAAAAGATTCAAACACATGACAATTTTAGCTGACTGGCCTTACTGAAAAAACAAAATTACTAAATTACATTGGCTCTTAAAAAAAAAAAAAATCTTCCTGGCTCATATTTAGATTCTGAAAAAGATTTGGTACTTTTCAGTTAGCCGGGCGCCAGTGTTATATATACATATATCACAGTTCATTCTAGGCGTTTTTCGTGGGGCGGGCTGCCCTGCCTGCCCTTCTTTACAAAACGTCCCGATGCCCCCACTGTCCAAAATCCCCACCCTGCGAGCCCTATCACTCGGAAAATCGACCGAGGGAAAAACAGCGCCCTTTAAGTTAATTTCATCGCTTATTTCAAGCAAACTCTAAACTAGTCCAAATTTTCGGATTTATGACCGATTTTTTTCCCCTCGGAAAAAGAATCAACCCCTACACTGCAAAGTGTCATGAATGGGGTAAAGGGGTAGTAGCAAAGACTTTTTAGGGGTTGGGTTCAGAGGGGGAAGAGTTATTAGTTGATTATTTATCATTACAATATAAATGCATATATATGCAGAGTTTACCCCAGGTTTAAAAAAGGGCTTGCTTGTGGGAAAAGGGCACTTTTGGATTCCGAAGGGCATGTTTTGGATTCTTAAGGGCACTTCTTGAAATTTTTAAAGGCATTCATTTGATTTTTAAAACTACTTTTTAAAATTTATAGACAGAGCACTATTTTAAAGACAGCAATGAGTCAATTTTTACTATACAAGTAATTTTTTTAATAAACAAAGCAGTAAAGGCACTTTTTTCAGGTGGAGGCAACAAGGCAGCTAATTTTTTAAATGAGGGGCAAGAGGGGTGCTATTTTGTAAACATAAGGGCAGGCAGGGTGCAACACCCTCATCAAACTGTCTGGGGGAAACTCTGTATATATATATATATATATATATATATATATACACACACACATATATATATATATATATAGGTATATATAATACTGGCACCCGGCTAACTGAAAAGTTTTTAAAAATCATTCCCATGAATGATGCGAATTTAAGCAAGATATTGGAGAAAGATGTGTAAAAATAATTCATTGAAAATATTTTTTGAAAAATGATCAATTTTATTGAAATAATTTAAACTAAATGAAAATGTTATAAGATTTCTCAAGTAACAATATTCGGAACTTTTCAGTTAGCCGGGCGCCAGTGTTATATATATATATAAATATGTATTATACACATGTATGTATATATACAACATATGCATATAATATATATATACATATATGTATGTATATATAACACTGACGCCCGGCTAACCGAAAAGTACCCAATATTCATTTATATAAATTTCATTATGAACATTTCGATTGATATTAACATATATGAATTCACGTATAAATTTAGAAAGCAATTAAACTTTTATAAGAATGCAGCGGACAAAGTATTACATATCTTTTTAAAAAGTTGCAGGTTGTAGATTTATAAAAATGTCGATGAAATATGTCTTTAACCGTATAATGCATTAAAAAATTACATGACCAATAAAATAATCATTATATTATAAAATGCATAAAAAATAAAAAAATACTTTTTAGATGAACTGACTACAGTTGGAACTTGCTCACTGCATTTTTTTCTTTTTGGTGCTTTTGATAACGCTTGGGCCAGTATTGAGTTTGAGCAGGCTTTCAAAAGCTTCTCTAAGCTTTTTGATGTGTCAACTTTTCGCACATCTTCATCTTCTTCACAGTGAACATGACTAAAGTCCGAAATGGGAACTGGCATGTATAATTCATTGACAATTTTTTTTTTTTTTTTTTTTTTTTTTTTGCTGTCCCAGATGCACTTTACATCCGTAGATGACAGCATCTCAATTTCATTTAAATCATTCCTGGAATAAATAGAAATTTTAACAGAAAAAGTAATCATAAATAATTATGTTATTTTTCATTAATGTGTAGCCTAAAACTAAGCATTTTTACATTACAATATTACTATGATAAGCATGCAGGAGTGGTTCTAATCCTTTATTTAGAAGGGAGGTTTATTTATTTTTTTACGGAATTTACATTTCTTATGAACAATTTTTATATCTTAAAGTAGTCCACAACTCCCAAATGGCTGTTTTATGATACACTATCAAAGCAAATTTCATTTTTGAATGCATAAAATTTACAGATATATTTATAAATACAGTGAAACCCCGATTTAACGTAACCCGTATTTAACGATTTCCCACATATAACGTCATTTTTCACTAGTCCCAATTAATTTCCTATACTTGTAAATGTTAAAAAATCCCTGATTTAACGTTATCATTTTGAAATATTTCCCGCATTTAACGTTTTTTCAGCGGTAAAAATTTAATGAAATTTTCCCAAAATAGTCAAAAATTGTGATATATATATATATATATATATATATATATTTTTTTTTTTATCAATACATGCAAAATTTGGAACTTCTCTTCATTTTGTCTTTCTTACCAACTGCAGGTGCAATTTTTTTGAAAACCCTCCTCTCTTCCATCCGCAAAAATACTTCTTTAATTTATTCGATTATGCTTTTTGTGCTAGAACGGAACTGATAGATCGTTAGAAATTTTTTTATTAGCTTTAGATGATTAGATATGGCGGTAAAATATAGTGTATTCCTTCGAAATAGTGAAGACCAATAAAAAAGCTTACAAAAAAATTCCTGTAAGTTGTGAAAGCGATATGTGCTGTAGCTACTAGAAAAGTACGTAAAATAAAATAACCCAATTCTTTAAAACATAATTTAGAAAACTGATGTCTAAATCATTGTAAATCAAGAAGTGAAGCGTATCTTACCTAAATTAGCCTTTCTTTCACGCTCAGTGTTTTGTTTTCGTCTTGCCCCGATTTAATGTTTTCCCGCATTTAGCGTCATTTCTGTACGGTCCCTTGAATAACGCTAAATCGGGGTTTTCACTGTATATAATATATTGAATACAGCAGGTTTTCCCTTACCTTTTTAAAAATATACTTAATATGTATTTATATTAAAATATTAATTATTGTATAGAAACTTTCTTTGGTCAAATAAAACCGGATCATAACCCTCCTTCACATCCACCTCTGTAACCACGTGTATGTTACTAAATATTTTTTTATTGAAATTTCATCTGTTGTCTATACATAAACAAATGATTAAATATTTTCTTTACATTGTTTATCAATTATATAACGAAAGAAATGTGTGACCTAAATATGAACATTTTTAATGTTTAGAGATCTCGTGATTATTTGCCTTTTATTTCAGGTTTATCAATCCTATAGTAATTAATACTGTGAAGCACCAAAGTTTAAAAAAATAAATAGCGATGGCTCATTGTGGTCCAAATCCCAAACAAACCAAAAAAGAAATGTGTGATTATTATTTGGTCACCATTTATATTTTTAAGTTATGTAGGGAATATTTAAATAAATAAAGAAAAATATAGTTATATTAGACAAATTTATTGTGCATGCAAAAGGGAAACATGTTTCCTCTTTTACAAAAGTAATAAAAGTATCAACTGGCCTTTCATTTTCAACTGTTCTGTGGTTATCAACAAAAGGGGTATGGAAGGAGAATTATGAGAAAACAAACAAGCAAAACCTTTATATATCTACAAAAGGATGACATGTCAATGGTAAAAGCAGTTAATGATATTCTTAACCCTTTCTATTCGAGATGTGATTCTAATTCACCACAAGTGTTACTAGGTGACCTGTGTAAATCGGGGACACAAATGTGTTGGACACGACTCATTTCTTACAATATATTTTGTCCGTCTTTAATCACAGATAATTCTGCTATAAGATAAGGCGAATAAAATTGCTTTAAAATACTGGCGTACAGAGCATTTGTAATGTATTGAAGTACAAGTTTTAATTAAAAAAAATTTAAGTGCTTTTTATGGCTCACCCTCCCTTACACTATCCATTAAAAAAATGTAGTATGACTGCACCAGTAATTGACTGTTTAGTGGAAATTTCTTCCGAGTTTTTTTCCTCCTAATATAAATTATGATACATTTTTCTGGAAATATGTGTATATCTGTAAATAATGTATGAGAATTACTAATGCAAAAACAAAACTTGTTAGCTTTTGTACAATTTAAACTAAATTTTGATTGCGTTATTACATTCAAATTACTATTTAAAAATGTAAACAAAGCAATATATGCAAAATTCTAAAACTCGCACAACCTCTGGTCCCAAGCTGTGTGAATTTGAGGGAATCTACTGTATTAACTTGTTTAGTTTTATAAACACCAGTGTATTTGAAAAATTGAATTTAATCTGAATCGATTTTATTTTTATGATATAAAAAGCAGTGAATATTATGAAGGCTTATCTGGTCAATTACTGCTGCACTCAACCTATACACATTCTATCCATATAAAAAGTTTGTTAGTATTTGAATCCCAATGAAAAATGCGTGAGTAAGTTATTTAAAATTGAGACTTACCCTTCTTCAGGATACTTATCCATTTCGGTGTAAATCCACAATTTATTTGAATACAATATGCATTAGTTGACGATAGTTTAATTAGTTGAAGATTGTATCCTCTAATTGCTTTTCATGCCTCCCTCAAATAAAGAAATTGTAGACGATTTGTTATCTCAAATGAATAAGCAGTGGTAACACTTTAAGCTATTTAATTCACATTGTTTAAATTGTGAAAAAGAGAGAGCATTTTTCATCCCTCTTCTCTGGAATAACTACATTTTCAGAATGAAAAAATATTTACATTATAAGATAATAAATCAGTAATAATAATTGTAATAGCAATATCATAATAATAATAATAAATCAGTTTAATGTCTATGAGTCACTCAACAAGTCATTATCTTTATCAAGGTTTTCAAGGTTAAATACATCTTTCACATTTGAAAAGATTTATGGCTGAGTTGAAATGACGCATTATTTATGTAACTGAGAAAATTATCTTTATCACGGCTAATTAGCTTGATTTATATCCATCAACTCCTCCTTAATTTCTGAAGTTTCATTCTCACACAAATTTAAGTTCCTTCTATGGGTTTGAAAAACAGGTTTGGGAACTGGTTTCGTAAACAGGTCTGCTATCATCAATTTGGTTGGGCAGTACTTTAGGTTGATAGTCCCTTCTTGCTTTAGTTGTTTTATCAGGTGGAACCTAATTTCAATATGTTTAGTCTTGCTTGAGTGCTTTTCTAATTCTATCATCTTGATCGTGGACTGGTTGTCTTCATATAGGTCTATAGTAAGGTTTGCTTTAGGTTTAATTCTTCCAGTAGATTGACTAGCCACTTTATTTCAATTGCTGCAATTGCTGCTGACACATACTCGGCCTCTGCCGATGATAATGCAATGCAGGATTGTTTCTTGGTCGACCATTGTATTGGATTTCTTCCTAACATGTATAGGTTCCCACTCGTTGATTTTCGTGAATCTACATCTCCTCCCCAATCTGCATCCGCATAAACTTCAAGTATCGGTTTCTTTTCTCCGCTCAGAACTAGACTATAATTTTTTGTAGTCTTTAAATATCTTATCACTCTTTTTACTGCATTCCAGTCTTTCATTCTTGGTGATTCATTTCTTCTGCTAAAAATGTTTACTGCTGCACAGATGTCAGGTCTGCTTATAGTTGCTAGATATAGAAGTGCTCCTATGGCTTGTCTGTAATATGTGTTGTTTGGTAAAATGTTATCCTCATCATTAAAGCGTGTGTAATTTGTTTCCATGGGTGTGCTACACGGTTTTGCGTCTTGCAAATTAAATTTATTGATTAATTCTTCTATTTTCTGAGTTTGATTTATCATGTAGCTTTTATTTACTTTTTTAATGTTCATAGATAGGTAGTTACTGATGTCACCTAAATCTTTTAGCTCGTATTCTTTATTTAAGCTCGCGATTACTTCCTCTATTATTTCGTCTTTTCCAGCAATTAAAATGTCGTCTACGTATGTTATTATGTATGTTGTGTTATCGCCCCTTTTTCGCGTAAAAAGGCATGAGTCAAATTTGCTCTGACTGAAATTCATCTTTTTTAGTGTTTCTGTGATTTTATTATGCCACGCTCTCGCGGCTTGTTTAAGTCCGTATATGGCTTTGTTTAGCCTACATACTTTATTTTCCTCATTTGGTTTAGCGAAACCTTCTGGTTGTGACATATATATCTCCTCCTCAAGCTCTCCATGTAAGAACGCGGTGTTAATATCGATATGTTTTACATTTAAATTTTGATGCAATGCTGTTATTAATAATGCTCTTATTGTTGTATATGACACGACTGGTGCATAAGTTTCATCATAATCCTCCCCGAATTTTTGTGAATATCCTTTTGCAACTAAACGTGCTTTATATTTTTGGATTTTTCCTGTGTTGTCGCGTTTTAGTTTGTAGGTCCATTTGCAACCTATTATTCTCCTATTTGGTGGAGGTTCTACAATTGACCAAGTTTTGTTTTTCATAAGGGAGTTCATTTCGCTTTTCATTGCATCTATCCAATTTTGTTTATCCTTAAAATTTTCCATGTTTTCGATTTCCTCATAATTTTTTGGTTCAGTAGCGTTTTCGTTCTTAACCATGTATATTAACCTATCAGGAGGTACACCTTTATTAATTCTTTCTGATCGTCTAAGTTCTGCTATTGGTTGATTGGACGTGGATGGTGTCTCATTGCTATTTGAAATTTCTATTTCTACAAAATTTTCGTTAACCCGATTTTCATCTTGTTTTGGTTTGTTTTCTACTTTCTCGTTTCTATATTTAAATTTGTTTTCGAGAAATTTAACGGTTCTCGCGATCTTTATTTCATTTCCTCCTACATATATTCTATGTCCTTTGGATTCATTATCATATCCGACGAAAATTCCCTCTATAGCTTTATCGTCTAATTTTTGTCTTCTGGCTTTACTGATATATGCGAAGGCTTTGCAGCCAAATACCCTAACGTAACTTAAGTTTGGCTGTCTGTTTGTCCATAACTCGTATGGCGTCTTTTCATTTGCTTTTGTCGGTAGTCTGTTTTGCAAATGATTTGCTGTGCAAATTGCTTCCCCCCAGAACTTTAATGGTAAATTTGATTCACTTAACATTGTCCTTGCCATTTCAACTAACGATCTGTTTTTCCTCTCTGCCACACCGTTCTGGCTTGCGCAATATGGAACTGTCCCATTGTTATGTATGTCAGTATGTTTTATCCCATTAGCCCTGAGGTAATTTTCTATTTCATCTGATGTGAATTCCCCTCCGTTATCTGTTCTAATTACTTTCGGTTTTTCTCCAAATTTGTTGTTAATTAACGCGATGAATTCTTTAAATTTTTCGTAAACTTCACTTTTTCTAGACAATAGGTATATGATCGTAAATCGTGAGTAGTCATCAATAAAAGTCAAAAAGTATGATTTCCCCCCTATTGTCGGTGTTTGAAAAGATCCGCACACGTCGGAGTGAATGAGCTGGAGCCTTTTAGTTGCTCTATACTCTGCAATTTTTGGATAGGGTTCATCAGTTAATTTTGCCTTAATGCACGGTTCGCAATCTATGTTATGCTTACAGTTGTTTATTTGGATTCCTGTAGCTAATTCCTTTTGCGTAATTTCTTTAATTGATGTTAGATTTCTATGTCCTAACCTACGATGCCATAATTCTAGGCAATTTTTGTTGTTGCAGCTTTGTGCTACGTTTGCATAGTTTTGGAATGCCAACTGAACTTCGTATAGGTTATTTACTTTTCGCGCTTCTAAGCATATTTCTCCGTTAAGTTTGAACATACATTTGTCATTTCTGAATATAATTTTACATCCATTTTGCGTCGCTTTGCTAACCGATAATAAATTTGTTTCGATTTCAGGTACTAGTAATACATCTTTAAGTGTTATTTCATGAACTTTGTTGTCTGATGTTCTCGTGTTTATATTTACGTCACCTGACCCGTAACTGATAAGTTTTTTCCCGTTTGCGATGGTTACATTTCTTTTTTCGCGTGATCTTATTTCTGTAAACATTGATTCTGAACACACAATATGGCTTGAGCTGCCACTGTCTACTATAAATGTTATGTTTTGTATTCCTTGTGTTATAAAGGCGTAATTTTTATTTTCGCTCGCCCTCCATGTATTGTTTTCATTTTCAGAGGGACTGTACCTACGGTTTGATTCTGGTGTTTGTTCACTTCTAAAATTGTTTTCACTCTTTTGAAAAACTAGTGATGTAGAGTAATATTTTTTGTTTGGTCTAATGTGTTGATTTTGTGGTGTATTTTGTGTTTTGGCTTTATTATGCCAACATTCCTGGGTATAATGGTTTCTCATCCGACAATTGGAGCAGTATTTATTACTTGTTTTGTTGTTGTAATTTTTCTGTGCTTTAAATGCTCTGGCAGGATTTTCTTTTCTCTCATTATTATCATATCGTCGGTTATATTCGTCAATAAGTTTAGACTTAATAAATGATGGTGTGAGTTGATTTTCTTCTCTCGATTCAAGGGCAGTTATAAGAGTATCATAAGATTGGGGTAGGGAGCATAATAACAGTGCAGAAATGTGGTTATCATTTATAACTTCTCCTATGGCCGCTAATTTATCTACTAATTCCATTATTTTTGTAATATGATTAACAACGTTGCCACCTTCCGCTAATTTAATCCCGTAAAGTTTTCTTAAGAGATAAAGTTTGCTAGACAAATTATGTCGCTCATGGATTTCACGCAAAGCTTGCCAAGTTTGTCTGGCTGTCTGTAAATTTTTAACATGAGTAATCTGACTATCATCAATTGTTAGATTAATTAGAGCACGGGCTTTCTTATCACTTTTGGACCAAGCGTCCGTAATTGGATTAGGCGGTTCTTCCGTAATTACATGAAATAAGTCTTCTTTAGTTAACATCATTTCGGCCTTGAATTTCCAAATTGAGTTCGTAGCTGTAAGTTTTTCAATTGCTAAATTATCTTTAGAAGCTGCCATTTTCTTAACTTTTGATTACTTACGTGTTACCGTAAAAAGTTCTTCCAACTTTTCTGTTTGAAAGTTTAAAAGTTTATTTATCAAATATCTGATATTTCAGATTTCAGTGGAGGCTATTTAATTTATTTATTTTTATTCAGTGATCAGTAATCATAATCTTGTTAGTATTTGAATCCCAATGAAAAATGCGTGAGTAAGTTATATAAAATTGAGACTTACCCTTCTTCAGGATACTTATCCATTTCGGTGTAAATCCACAGTTTATTTGAATACAATATGCATTAGTTGACGATAGTTTAATTAGTTGAAGATTGTATCCTCTAATTGCTTTTCATGCCTCCCTCAAATAAAGAAATTGTAGACGATTTGTTATCTCAAATGAATAAGCAGTGGTAACACTTTAAGCTATTTAATTCACATTGTTTAAATTGTGAAAAAGAGAGAGCATTTTTCATCCCTCTTCTCTGGAATAACTACATTTTCAGAATGAAAAAATATTTACATTATAAGATAATAAATCAGTAATAATAATTGTAATAGCAATATCATAATAATAATAATAAATCAGTTTAATGTCTATGAGTCACTCAACAAGTCATTATCTTTATCAAGGTTTTCAAGGTTAAATACATCTTTCACATTTGAAAAGATTTATGGCTGAGTTGAAATGACGCATTATTTATGTAACTGAGGAAATTATCTTTATCACGGCTAATTAGCTTGATTTATATCCATCAAAGTTTACAATTAAAATTGCAACGAGTGAGGTTATTTAGGGAAATAGATTTGAAGAACAAAATATCTGATACCCATAAAAAAAGAGAGTAAGGGAATTCAATTATCATTCTGATTCTTCAGAAAATATTACATTGAAGTTTTACACATTACTGATTTAGTTTCTGTTAATAATAATAATGATGTGTATAACTAAGCAAACTAATAAATTACACTGATTAAAAAAATATATCACAGATGCAAAATATAGGACAATAATTCTGTAACAATATCTATTAAAACTGTTATGTAATCACAATTCACAGACAATTTAAATAATCGTAAAGTTATCAATAGTAAATGGATAAAAAATATTAACATTCACACAATTTGATGAATTCTAGTAAAAATGTTTCCGGTTACTTACCGATAACACAAAAGCAGTACTGCTGTCTTATGTTTACAAGCTGCAGCTCCAGCTTTGCACGAGCAATGAAAAGTACCTATTTCGTACTCCGAATCTGTTTTTAAAAGAGTACCATTAATGGTATGTGGGGATTCTTTCATTCCACTGGTCTTTAGACACATGGCTAAAATATGTAGTTCAGTTTCAGTTTTTTTAGTAGCCCCGAATGTTATTATAAAATCTGAATTTAGAAGCCTTTCGGCTTCTTTTAGATTTCTCGAATTGGGCGATATATTTGCATAATTAATAATTTTAAGCAAGTTTAAATTATTAGCCATAATTAAATAGTTAATAACCTTACAAAATAGTATAAAAATGCACACAATACAAGTAACTGTAGGATGGAGTTGGTTTGTTTTCCTGAAGTCAGAATTTTTACAGCGCCCCCTATATTTGGATTTATGTGCCAATTAATAAGGGCACTTTAAGCGCTGTGAAGTTCACTTCTGCTACACCGATTCAATCATCACGTGTAATACCCATCCCTCGTTATAACCCCAATTACACCTGTATCGTCTTCCTTCTATTCTCACCTCCGTATCTATCTGATCTGATCTGATCATCACCCTACCACATTCCAAATTGCAAACACAAAAAACATGTATTTTCAAAAGGCATTTGAAATACAAAATACACTTTCATATGAAAATAAGTAGTGTGTATCTTAAATAAGTGGAGGATCGAATATTGAATGGAAAGTTCAGGGGGTAGGATTAGCGAGACCCCTCCCCCAAAAACTGACGTTTCCACAAAATTTTGGATAGAAATCAAAAAAGCTAAATTTCACTGTATTTTGAATTACGTAATTTTAAATAATTATTTGTTATTGCACAGTAAATAACAATAATGAAAAAGTTACAGTGCCCAGTTATTGTAAATTATAACCCCCAACATAACTTCAATACTTTTTTTTAACCTTTGAAACAGATTTAGTCCCACAAACAGGTTTCTTGAACGCAGGGCCCTTCATGAGAATTAGTTATTTTGAATCATCCCGTATAACAAGTTTATTTTGAAAATTCTTCGGTTGAAATTACTTTCAGTTCCTCTATTTTTTTTTACGAATTCCTGTATATGATGTTATATTTTAGATATACGATACTGTGAAACGATCCCAGCGATGCACATAGTAGGTTGGCAGAAAAAAAATATCTGTGGAAAAGAACAAATATTATTTTTAGCAGATTTATAACTTTTCGCTCTTAAAAGTGACACGTGATATAGCTACATAAATACTCTGAGAGGAATATCAACTGTGAATTGCATAGCATCGAAATTTTTTTCAGTCGAGAAATCTTAACATAAATATTCGAAACTAAAACATTCACATAGCGTTGGTGATAAGACCAATATATACATAGAATAACAGTGGATAACACAAGATAAAATGTATAACTTGCACCATGGATAAACAAAATCTTCGGATAAACAAAAATTGAAAAAAAAAAAAAACAGGTGAAAGATGTATTGAATATAGATAATTAAAAAATGTACCAATGATATTAAGTACGCATGCATAATTTTACCTGTAGACTTAAAGAATAAAACAATTAGTCCATAAAAATCTATGACGCTACTAGATAAAAACCCTTCAAGTACAGTGTTAAAAATTTGCATATAAGTGTACAACACTGTTAAAAACTTGCAACCGTTTTTAAAGAAAACGGTTATATAACATTAATTTAATGCTATTCTGATCATATTGTTGCCCATATTATAGTCAGAATAGAGTTAAATTACGGTTAAGAAACCGTTATATATAAAAACGGTCAAATGAATGGACAGTTTGCTGCAATTTTTTAACAGTGAATAATTCGACCGATTTTACACATAATGGTTACTTAACCGTAATTTTAATCTATCTTCACCAACACTGTTAAAAATCTGCAGCAAACTATCCAGTCATTCGTCCATTTTTATAGAAAACGGTTAGATAACCGTAATTAAACTCTATTATGACCATAACACGGGCAATAATACGGTCAGAATACAGTTAAATTACGGTTACGTAACAGTTTTCAATAAAAACCGTCGAATGATTGGACAGTTTGTTGCAAATTTTTAACAGTGCAGTGAATGAGAACGCTTTATAATATGGTCAAGTAGCCGTATTTTTACAAAAACGGTTGTATAACTGGGCAGTTTGCTGCAGATTTTTAAAAGTGTATGGTCAGTAAGAAAAAATATTTATAAATGAAATAAAAACTTTTCCTCGGACTAAATTTTATTCGAGGATTAACTTATTCCTCGAATACGTCACATAATATAAGCAATGTGTTATTTGGTGCTAATATCATATGTAGTCACGATACAGAGTTGCTAAATATAATTCAAATATATTATCATCTATGACTAGTTATTGGATGAAATTATTTTCAGTCGTATTAAGCGTTTTTAAATTGAATATAATATTAACATATAAAAACTCCAAACTCACTTCCCAATTATCATTGCGATAAAAGTCGTTTTTGAGAACTCATTTGAGAATAGTGATTATAATATAGTTAAGTTACAGAGATTGTAATTTATTGTCAAGTGCAGAGGTTGCAATGTATTGCCAAGAACTTTGGTGAGAAACCTCGCGACATGCTTGGTGATTTGTTAACTTTGATGGCAAAACTAGGTGTCTAACATTTAATTAGAAAAATTAACAAATCATGCCTCTACTGCCCATAATAGTCCAAGAGCCGACAGCACAAAAACCTATGCTATCAAGCACAAGAAAAAAAACTTTTATTTTATGGAAGAGTAGAAGTAGGGGAATCTAATGATCCATGTCTACCGGAAGTGAAGTGGTGCATAAGCCAAAAATTAATATCGCTAGTGGTTGACTCGTAGGTTTATCATTGTGTTTGTCCTACAAACAAATGTATAAAAACACGGAGGATAGTTGTAGGACAAACAAAATGATAAACCTACGAGTCAACCATTGGTGGTATTCATTTTTGCCTTATGCATCACTTCACTTTCGGCAGACATGTATCATTAGATCCCCCTACTCCTACTCTCCTATAAAATAAAAGTTTTTTTCTAGTACTTGATAACATAGGATTTTGTGCTGTCGGCTCTTGGACTATAAGAGTAGAATTATCGATAATGTTTTAGATTATGTGTGATACGAAATATTTCTTGGTAAAGCAAGCGACAGCTAGCATGTGTATTTGCATTTTTCTTTTCGTGTTACCTAAATATATATATTTCACAATCATAAAAGAAACTTATAAATGGTATTGGAAAATGCTTCATAATTAATGCGTGAGGTATGAATTTTTTTTCTTGTCAAATTTTTCTGCATGTTAGCATGGGATTTTACGATAAGCGGGGACCACTGAAACGTAACAACATTTCCGAAATCCCACGGAAAAAACGTAACGTTGGTACACCTCTTAGTGATTTAAATCATTTTTTGGAGTAGATGAGCTATAAATTAATCGTTCGGCAAGAAATAAAAATAAATAATGCAATAGTTCCACGTCAATAATTCTAGGTTTTTTCTTTTTTAGTTAACATTAATAAAAAGGAATTGATTAAAAAAAATAACTAATACGTACACACACACAACGCTTCTCCAATGAACTGAAAAAAGTGGTGCAAAGTATAGCCCCAGGAACTTCATAGCATACTTAAACAAATCGAGTAACTGGGAAAAGAAAATAAGTTAAAACTGGTGTGAATGACTAAGAACAAACAATCTTCTTATATGTATTTTTCCCCCTCCCATTTTTTGCCCCTCCTATTTGTGTTCTTTTGTTTTGATTATTCTCTTCTGTGATAGGCTGTTGTCTTTTACTTTCCTATTGGCTGTTGATTTCTAACTTCCTATTGGCTGTTTCTTCAGCTTGTTTCCTTTCCCTTGTCTTTCATTTCAGTCTTGCCTCTGCTTTCATAGTAGAAGGACGTCTTTTTTGCGCCTGACGAAGAAAGACTCAGATCTTTCGAAAGGCCTAGCGCATTTTCAAATTTTTGATGGTGTTTCAAGAAGATTGTTTGTTCTTAACTGGGAAAAGTTACTCGAATTGAAATTGGATACTCAGTACGTTGGTATTTAAACTAATTTAGTTACTCAAAAGGAGGGTAGGAAAGTACACACGCACACATACACACAAATATACTGAAGTCCCCGACAATCAAAATTCCTGAAAAAGAGGCACATCAATAGCAGCTGTTTCTAATAGGTTTTCAATTGTTGACGCTCCATTAATGTCTTGAACGACTTCTCTTAGGATTCAAAACCAATAAGCTTACACATTGATCACATGGATAAGACAATTCAACCAATCCCTTTTACACATGCAAATCTACTCGCATCCAGATATTTCCGATGATAATTACTGCCCATCTTCTCACAAGTAAATTGCAATGTCAGTCCTTTTCGTGAAATTTTGAGTTCTGGCAGCATACGTTAATTTGATTAGCTATCGTAAAATATAAAAAAATCTGACTTTCGGAAAATTTATGAAAGAACTAGCAGGCTTCGCCCGCTACGCTAGTCGGTTTATCCAAACGAACCCTGAATAAAACGAACTATATCGGTGATCTTGACCTTGTATTTAAAAGCATTATGACCCTTTTCCTGGAATGTCCTTCTGTATTGCTGAAAAATGATGGGAACGCTATTATATTTTCTAATGTGTTCGACAAGATTTGGGGAGTTACAGATCAACACTTTTAGTTGATCATTTGTAGTAGGATCTGGTAAAGCATGATAGAACAATATGCAATATACTGAAACCATCCCTGAAAAATTATCTCTAACATAGCAAATCTAATCAAAATCTGCCCAGTAGTACATTTTAAAAAGGATAATCTTTCATAATGGCGCTTACTTGATAATAGAACTTTCCGCCATAATTCTATAACTAAGCAGCGTAGAATGATAAGTTATATACTACAACATTTCGCGAAAAGGTTATCTAACTAGCAGTGCGAGTTCCATCGAAATCCATTCAGTAGAATCTTAAAAAAAATATTTCATAATCGGGTTCATCTTTTTATAGAATTTCCCCCATCACTCTGTAACTAAACAACATACAAAGAAATATTATATACCGTAAAACGGGGTTAATCGGAACACTTTTCAACCTAAACGCCAAAAAAGGGCCACTACCGATCTTTTTATTCTTTTATTTTTTAACTAGAAACTTCGGTCTTGTTTTGTTCTTGAAATTTTAAGCGAAAACAAAACATTTTTTACAGTTTTTATGTATGATTTTTATTTTTTTAATGGTGTTCCGATTCACCCCGCAGGTAGGGGTGAATCGGAACAAATATTATAATCTTTATTTGTCCCGATTCAGACTTTAATAGGGTTAATAAAATTTGGTAATAATGATAAGGGATAAACAAGAGCACATCAAACAAATCCATTATTTTCTATACAAGTAAAGGTATGACTTTTCAGAAATTAGAAAACAACTTTGAACTCAAGAAAGATTAAAATTTGTTCTAAGAAAAAGTATTTGAATTGAGAAAGATGGGAATTTAATACAAATTCAATTCACTTATGTCGTTCACAAAAGTTATCATAACCTTGAAGCGAGCAGATGTTTGAATGTTGTTCTTTAGCTGAAGTTTCTTTATGACATCTTCTGGAAGAAATGCTGCCTCCTCTTCCACCGTTTCTTGAAATATCCAGATATGGGGGACCCTTTTGCAAAATTTCCCCATATAACCATCATCTTCTGGGTACAGGACTTTGATCACATAGAGTCTGTATGACTTTTTTTCATACACTTTAACGACAAGGAAGTCTCCTGGAGCAAATTTGTTCGAAAGTTGGGGATTTTCTAGGATTCCAAAATCTGGGTCTTCTTCTAAAGTAGTAGGCAATATGAACTCTTTATCACTGTCTTAAACAAAATAATTGGAATTAGAATCTTCAGTGATGTTCTTCTGGATAGTTTCTTTCGTTTTTTTTTTTTGTCTTTTTAAATCGCTGCGTGTTTTAATATGATCTACTAGTACGGCCTCTTCTTCCGCACTTAGTACTGTTTGCTCTTCTCTCTTTTTTAATTGGTTTCCCATTTTGAGATGTCTGTAATGTTGTGGTTGACAGAGAATATTTCTCCGCAACTTTTCTTAGGGATTTGAAGTTGTTTAATTCTTCTATTGCCTGTTCCATATCTCTTGGATTGGGGGTTGTCGTTTTTCGTTCAGCTAAGTAATTTCATGGCATCTTTAAACTCTTCAAGTAATTGGAACAAACAAAATATTGTTAAATACGATATGACATGAACATATTACTGTATGGAAGAGTAAACCATGACATCAAAAGTGTGTTCCGATTCACCCCGTAAATCTTAAACCTAGGATGTTATAAGAAATATTCCACTTTATCACTATGTAGTTTTGGAAATACATTAAATATAATACAAGCTATCGTTTATAGGTCTATCGCTAATAAAAAAATACACTACTCTTAGATTTGGAATACGAAAAAGTTTGTAGTTACATACAAAGTTTTGCAGATGTATAAAATAGGAGGTTTTCGTGGATCCACTTGAAATTTTTTTATATAACACAGTAGTGGTGCCAACATGACAAAACTGAATTTCCCAACACTTCATGATATTACCTTCTTTAAAGAAAAATTGGTAACTAAAAATATTCTCACGTATATTTATTTTGAATTTATTTGTATGGCCGGGAAGTTTCGTTCCTGTTCACCCCGCTGTTCCTATACACCCCGCTTTACGATACTAACACCTTCCCTGAAAAATGATCTAGTTAACAGTGCGAATCCCGTCAAAATCCATCCAGCAGAAATCAAGCTATAAGCAGCCGGAATGAAATTCCCATTTGTATAAAGTAGAACTACCTTCCCTGAAAGATTATTTAACCAACAGTGCAAGTCCCATCAAAATCCGTCAGTAGAAGTCAAGTTATAAGCAGCCAGAACGAAATCCCCATTTGTATCTACACTGGTGTCCAAAATTAAGGACCGATCACAAAATGCTAATTTTCAAGTACGCGAATACTCAAAAGGAAATAATATTATTCGAATAATTACTATCTCTACAGCACAGCTAGTCCATATAACATCTCATTCATGCCACAGAATGGTCACAAGTGTCACAGTCACTACGGTGAAGCAAAAAAATGGGAAATTCCATACATCTCATTACGAGTCTCAAATGATCACTATATGTGACTCCACTGAGACGCCACTGTGACTGCTGATTTGTGATGAGTCACCATGTGACTTTACAATGTAGTTACATTGTGACTCTCATGTGACTGTCATCTGCAGACTCAATTTCAAAGTCATCGTGAACGCTGCATTGTGATAAGTTACCAAATAATGTTACATTAAAGTCACATGATGACTTTCAGGTGACAGGGAGACTACTGTGAAGCCACCATTGTGTTCTTTTGTAAAAAGTCACCATGTGACTATAATGTGATATTATTTGGTGACTTATCATAATGCAACGTTCATGATGACTTTGAAATTGAGTCTAAAAATGATAGTCACAAGAGAGTCACAGTGTAACTACATTGTAAAGTCACCTGGTGACTCGTCACAAAGCAACAGTTACATTGATGTCTCGGTAGAGTCACATATAGTGATCTGAGACTCATAATGAGACGTGTGGAATTTCCTATTTTTTGCGTCACCGTAGTGACTGTGGCACTTGTGACCATGTGTGACGTGAATGAGATGCTATATGGACTAGCTGTGCTGCAGGGATTGTAATTTTTTGAATTAAATTGTTTCCTTTTGAGTATTCGCTTACTTAAAAATTAGCATTTTGTACTGGTTCTTAATTTTGGACACCAGTGTACGTTGGTTAGTTATAGAATCATTTCGGAAAGTTCTATGATCAGATGAACCCAATTATAAAATATGAACCTTTTAAAAAAGATTGAATCGTTTTTTATGAGACTTGCACTATTAGTTAGAGAATTTTTCAGGTCATTTAGTGTACTGCATATTGCTTGACGTTGCTTGTAGAATTACTGGAGAAATCTCTATAATCAGGTGAATCCGATTAGAAAATAATAGACTTTTCAAAAAGTTCTATAGAATATTATATTGAATTACATTATTATATAAATTGTATTTCTGTCTGTCTATTGTTCGACTATCACTCTACAATTGCAACATGGATTTCAATAAACTTTCCATAAAATAACTGTGTTAACTTTAAACGTAGACTATCTTTTGTGCGATTTGGTTAAAAGTTTAAGGTGATACAGTCCAAAAGAAAAAAAAAAAAAAAAAAAAAACGTTATTTTGTCACATTTTTTCCTACAAAGATTTCCGTCATTTCATAAGTTTTAATCTCGGAATAGGTAAAAAGCCAGTGAAAATTATGTCACTTTAATTAAATTGCAACAAAATATTTCAGTTTTGTGAATGTAAATGCTCATTTCTTTTACATGCGATGTAATTTTTATTGATAAAAAATATTTTTTCATAATATTGAAATAAAAGATTTTTTCGAGATCATAGATAATGAGTACCGTATTTTATGGAAGAAACGTCGTGGTGTTTACGAGTTTGAAAGCTAATTTTTTTGTCAAGTGCGGCGTTTACATCATGTGCAGTGTATACATTTTTTTTTTTTTTTCGTGCGCGTAAAATTGGGATAAAGTAAAAATTCCTTAAGACTGTTCTCAAGTTCCCTGCCCATTAACGCGAAACTTTCTTACTTGGCCGATAATGAAAATTGTGACATTTCCGATGATGATACCGAACCATACAGCGTGGACGAAGAATATTTACAACTCTTCCACTCAGATATTGACGACTCAGATTTTGAGGGCTTCGAATAAGAAACAAAAAAAGGACTAAAGTGAAAGCGACGTAAAAAGCGTCATGAAAGCGTGCTAAGACCAATTAAAAAAATGTGGAGCGCTTAAGGAGAGAGGTCCGCGTTCCGCGTTCTGGGTGGTTATGGCTATAATATCAATTGGCGTCTCTTTCATTTAAAAATGACAAAAAAAAAAAATATATATCTAAAATCTGATTTAAATACTTTAAATAAAATGTTAGAATCTTAAGTTATTAAAAATGAGGCATCTTACACTGTTAAGAAAACTTCCATTAAAGTTAGGTCAATGAGACACTGTCGACAAAAGTAGCGTTCCCACAGGTGCGGAGATTACGCTATTTTAAATCTTGTTCAGACCTATTTTGAGGAGCGCGGCGCTTACGACGGGTGCGGCGTTTCTTCCATAAAATACGGTAATCCTGTTTTTAAATTTCCTAACATACTTATATGAGATTTAAAAATTACTAAAACTTCCCCTTAACGGCTAGCCGACCTTTTGGAAGATTCAAAACCAATATGCCTTCACATTGATCAACTTAAGACGATTCAGCTTGATCTAATTCCTTTTGCACATCCAACTTTACCGATACTCAGGCATTTCCAATGACAATTACTGCTCGGCAGATGATGCAAATCCCAAGGAAAACCGACAATGCGTGACGCGCACTTGACAAATGTATTGCAGTAGAGGCAAAACTGATGAATTGCGACGTTCATCTTCTCCCAATTAAATTGCAATTTCAGAACTTTTCGTGAAATTTTGAGTTCCGATCACAGATGTTAGACTGGTAAGCTCTGATACAATATGAAAAAGAATTCGGAAAGTTTAAATGAATATAAAGATTCTTAAATTAATAACTTTTTTCATTGATATTGATTGATTTATGTTATTTCAACTGTTTATAATCAATTACTTGTTCAATAAAATTGATTATCATACCAAATCATACTATTATATAAAAAATGTATTTTTGATTGTCTACTTATTTGTTGTTAGACCATTACTTTACATTTACTGAATTTAATGGAACTTTTGTTATAATTAAGCTTGGTGTCCAATCCAACTTAAAATTGAATCGGAAATTTTAAATTTTGAATTGCGATGCTCATTTTTTAACCATTTGGAAAAATGGCTATTATCCTCATCAAGGTAGGAAATCAAAAGCATATCTGGAGTTTTTTATTGGTTGAATCCGCATTTTATTCGTTTTCTGATTGGTCTATACAGTAATTTGTATTTCCCTTTACTTTCAACAGAGATGGATACTCCTGTTGCCCCTATGACAAAAAAGTAATAAAAACTACAAAAAAAAATTAATAACTCAGAAATAAATTTAGATAGAGCTTTTAAACAAATTGCATTTAAAAGTACATTTTTTTTCTCTATACGATGATGTAAAAAGTAATATTGTGAGATGTTTAGAAGTTTAAGAATGAAATTTCATTTAAAATTGGCCGTCATCAGATTTCTTGGAAATCTGACGATGGAAAAGCCTTTTCCCGAACAGCCAATGAAATGCTTGGATAATACGTAGGTTTCAGGTGGATAATACGTAAGTTTCAGGAAATCTTGCAATTTTTACGTGTAATAACACTATTAATGTTTAATTCATGGCGTACGTAATGTATGATCAACTCCGTGCGATTTTTTATGTCTTAAATTTTAGTCTTTGAAAAAATCATTTTCCAAATGGTCGTTGTAATTTGTTAAATTGCTTTTTTTTTAAATTAAATTGCAATTTTAGAACTTTTATTAAATTTTCAGTACAGGCTGCACATATTAAATTAGTAAACTCTGATACAATATAAAAAAAAAACTTCAAAAATTTTAAATGATTGAATGTAAAGCTTCTAAAAATAACTATTTTCGGTACCGAAATTTATCGATTTATGTTATTTGACCTGTTTATATTCAACTACTTGCCCAATAAAATTGATTATCATATTAAATGATACTTTCAAATAAACTGAACTTCTGATTGTCTGCTTATCTGTTGTTCCACCACATGTTATATTTACCGAAAAAATTTTAAAGGGAGTTTTGTCTTAATGATGTTTGGTTCTCAATCAATTTAAAATATATTCAATCTTTTATGTGAATTGGTGCAGTATTTAAAGAGATGTAGTCGAAAAACTAAAGTTTTGACACATTTTTTCCTACGCAAATTTCCTTCCTTTCATAAATTTTAGGAACAGGCGAGGGTTAAAAATCAGTCAATATTACGGTATTTTGAACCAATTGTATCAAATTGCTTTATCTTTATTTATGAAAATGCATCTTTTTTTTTTATATATAAACGTGTTGTTGTTTTCGCTTGTAAAAACAATTGTTCAGGTGAAGTTTTCATTATTTCAATTGAAAAGTTAGAAAAAAATTAGTCATTTTAATGAACCTTATGCACGTGACGTCAGACGCCAGAGCAGGCGGTATGTTGATCTGCTATTCTAACCACTGTGCCGCCAAAATGCTAATATGCGCAGGCGCAAACACCGCCAGCAGACGACTTTTAGCCTCGACTCAGATTCAGTGCATACATTTTAACAGAAATTTTGCAAATTTAGTGAATGTTCTCGCATATAGAAGAACATTTTGAATTTATGTTATAATATATTAAGTATATACTGTTCTAACAAAGAATTTTTTGCGATATTTTTAACAAATAAGTGTATTAATAACTCATACGCCATGGACTGCTATGCTAATAGACCGGGAGCCGGCAGCACAGACAATCACCTCATCGAGTTTACAGCTGAAATTCCAGAATTAGTTAAAAATCGATTCGCATATTAAAATGCAATCGGTCTGCCAAGTCATATCTTGGTGGAGAAAGCTTGAAAACCCGATTTTAACGGTTGACTCGTATGTTTACTATTGTGTTTTCCTGCTCCCAGTCCTCCATGTTTTCCTGCCTTTGGGTGCAGGAAAATACAATGATAAACCTACGAGTGAACCAATAAAATCGGATTTTCAGGTGTTTTCCACCAAGATATGACTTGGCAGACCGATTGTGTTTTAATATGAGAATCGAGTTTTAACTAATTCTGGAATTTCAGCCGTGAACTCGATGAGGTGATTGTCTGTACTTCTCGCCTCCCGGTCTGTAATGTACAGCAGTAAATATCGCCCGCAGACGAATTTTAGCCTCGAACTCAGGCAGCGAGTACAAGATCCATTCCATCATTGCAACTGTCTATTTTTTAAGACCGGGACAATGGGCAACCCGCTAACCTCTTTTTTTTTTTTTAATTTTGTCAAAGATTTATTTACATAAGATTTAACGATTACCAAATAAATAAAGGAATGCTTTGGACGATCTCTTTCAGGATTGCATACCAAAATGCATCCACATTAATCGTCTGAATAAAACAATTTGGTCAATCCCTTTTCACACATGCAACTCTACCATAGTTTCCAGACATTTCCGATGACAATTACTACTCGGCAGATGATGGAAATCCTAGGTAATGCCGACAATGCATGACATGCACTTGACAAATGTATTGCTGTAAAGACAAGTTGATGAACTGCGAAGCTCATCTTCTCTTAATTAAAAATGTGATTTCAGAACTTTTCACGAAATGGCGAGTAATGTAACAGTTATGTTAAATTACTAGGCTATAACAAAATATGAAAAAAAAACTGATACTTCAGAATTTTTATAAAAGGATATGCGAATTTAAAATTAACAATTTCCATCATGGAATGTCAGTTATTTATGTTATTTCACCTGTTTATATTTAAATACTTGTACAATAAAATTGCATAATTTACAGAATCATACTATTATATGAATTGTATTTCTGTTTGTTCGACTATCACGATACTACAGCGTCTAGAATACCTAGTGTGGAAATATGCTACCCAAGCAATGCTAAAAATTTGTATCCCTTAAATGTGCGACGATACTGCTAAAATGCCAAGTGTCGATCGCAGCGACATCTGCGGGATTTTCGTATTACTAGTATTACATTGTATAGACTAGCAATACCATGAACATAGAATAGGGAAGGACTTCACACGAGCGTGTTAATATTGATGCGCGATTTTGGAATTAAATCACTTGATGGCAACAGCTGTGGAACAACCGTGCTAAACTAACGCCACCTATAAACAAACAATCCGAAACTTTTACCAAAGGCGTCTCGTTGTGTAGCGAATATTTCATAAATTAAATTTTTAAAAATACTTTTCGTAATACCATCAAGAAATTCTAAACGTTTAGAAAATAATAATTCGGAAAATTAAAGTAATTGGTTCGTTGCGGGTTCGAAAATTAAAATGATTTAATTTTTTTAAACTGATATTGAAATTCGTTATTTTCAATATGTTGAATCTACTTTAGATTATATATATATATATATATATATATATATATCTTTAAATCATAAATATTCTTCACGTTTATTATTAAGTGGTGCATATTTCCTTTCTTTTAAACGTTCTTCATTTTTATTTAATGATTATTATTAGACTTTCGCCTACAAATTCTTTTTCTAACAGCAACTAATTTTGAAAACATTTATGATTTTCTGTATCTTTGGTAGAGTTTACGTTTTTTTTTTTTCCTCTATTTTTATATTCTTGTACGTTTTTGATGTTTAAAATTGATTTCCTTTAATGGAACACAGAAAAATATCATGCCTTGTATTTGATAAATTGAAATTATTATGTATTATTGCATTCTCCAACCATGATCCTTACTTTTTAGTTTTTCATAATTTTAAATATTGACTTTTTCAAAATTATCTTCTCACATTACATTAGACGAAAAAATAAAATATTTACTTCGATGAAATTTATACACAACATTGAAGTGCAGTAGAAGATGGTTACTACAGAATATGTTATGTGTAGCACTTTCAGTACATATACACGGGAACTCAAAAGGATTCAGTTATATTATGATATGTGGAGAAAATTTTTTGTGGCGTATTTTAAATATGTTACTTCAATACAAACAAAACAAAACACATGAATTTCTGAGGTGGCATTAATACATACTTTATGTATGGCACATTCAGTGCCGCCCTGTCACATAAGGTGCTACAGCCCTTTTTCCCGAGTGGAAACCAGGGTGATTTCATTGCTGAATGGCATGGAGTGGTGCACAGCGGATCTTCATAAGATGATCATTATGAAGATTGGCTGTGGGTGGTGTTACTTGACAAGACAGCAAAACAGTAAACAAATAGGGCTGAGACGTTCATTGATTTTCTGAAATAAACATAGTGTTTTATTTACAATTTACACACCGGATTTAATGTTATGTGGCTAAATTCATGATTAAGATTATCACGATGGAGTTAGTATAGTGTTTTTTAAAATGAAATAATTAAAGGAAAGTGGATTGCCAAATTTATCAAGATAGGATTGCAAATTGCAGGAAATTATCATCTATGATGTTCCGTTGAGGAGTTTTGTGATTCATTGTTTTTACTTTGCACATTTGAGCATGCTGTTATTATCGAATTTCAAAAATGAAAATATTGTTGGTATTGCACTTGTGATTTTCATCTAGTACAGTCAGGATTTTTCTTATACCACAGATAAACTTGTCCCCTGCAGTATGATTTAATAGATGTTTTCTTTTAATTTGAAACTAAATCTACATCTGGGATGCTTTCTTAGCCATAACGTGACATTTGAAATAAGGATTTCTTTTTCAACTGAAATTCAACAACTTTTAGTAAATGCATCATGCATGTATTGCTGCAATAAATAATTTTTGTTTACATGCATCTTAAATTCATTTCATTATATCTGTTATTCATTGTGTATATTAAAGGACTAGTCTGTAATAATATATTTAAATAAAGAAATAAATATTCTTATCTATTAGTTATAACATTTAAAATATATCAAAACCTCAAACTTGAAAGGTCAGTAAAAAACAAACAACAAAAAAATATTTGCTTATTGCAGTTTTAATATCATTATATATATAATATCATATTCTGTCTTAGTCCTTGAACAATATCAGGACAATAAATAACATTGAATAATTGAAAATAAATCGTGTTTTTAATTGAGATATAATATCTTTGTTCCTATTTTTGATACATATATATGAAATAATTTTACAGTAAATTTTAAAATTACTATGTGTTCGCAAGACAGAAAATACACAATAGCAACATAAATAATTACTTCGATTCTTAGAAATTTCAACATTCAAATAAGAATTCATTAAAAAATTAATTTTGTTTATAATAAAAGGAGGGTTAAAAACACCATAACTTTGAAAGCTGTATAATAAAAAGTAGTTGTGAAAATATTTCTCTGTCATTTATTAAGACTTTCCTCAAATATAAAAGGGCTACTTTCTGAATTAATTTCTTTTCAGAAACACATAAGATTAGCAGGTGTTCTTATTCAGAAACTATGTAATTGAAGGGTGTTATTCATTTTTTGATAAAGGCAATGCATCTTTGAGAAAGTACTGGCAAAGTAAGTGCTTTAAATCAAATTTCCAGAAGCGATTTCTCATTAAAGGGGAAAACCTGCAGTCACATGACAAGAATCTTATACAGTAGACTCCCTCAAATCCACACAGCTTGGGACCAGAGGTTGTGCAAATTTTAGAATTTTGAGGATATCTGGTCATTGATTTGTTTACATTTTTGAAACATTAATTTGATTGGTCGTTAAGCAAGGGAAATTATAATGAATGCTTACAATAAAGTGAAACATTAAAATAAGTAAAATATTAAAATAATTTATTAGTTTAAAAGTAAGTAATTATTAAAATAATTATGTAAAATAAAAATTTAGAAAATATTAAATTATTATGAATGAAATCGATTCAATTCGATTCCAAAAGTCCTATGCTGCCATCTAGTGATAGCAAGGAGAACAGTGTTAATGCTATTATCAGTATATACAGCTTATTGCGCTCACTGTAACTTTTTTCATTGTTATTTAGAGTCTTGAATGCTTTGTATGTTTAGAAATAAATTTGTCTATAATTAAAAAAAAAAATTCCGCAAACAGTAATTTTAAAATAGCGTTCCGGTTCATGGATTTTTCCATTTCGAGCCCTGGAATTTTTTTTATATAGATATGCTAATTTATATCAAAATCAAATGTAATGTAAATTTATTATTATTTAGTAATAAATCAGCTGTAATAGCTAAAAGAGAATGATTAACAAAAAATTTAGTAAAAAAACATTGCAGTAGTCGCTGATTTCGGCACCATTTTGAATTTTGTTCCTGCAACTTAACTGTAAATTTCATTGTTTACATATAAAAAAATACGCAGATTTTAGGGAGTCTACTGTATCTTGATAAGTATTTTATTTATCAAAAATGGAAAATGCTATTCGGTTCCAAATCCCTTCAATAATCAGGCCTGTCAATTTTATACCTTTACAGTTAAAAATGTGTCAGAAAGCTTTGTGTTGTTGAGCAGCGAATTTGGGAGAAACCTTAAGGTGTATTTTCAAAGATTCTGTTAAGAGAAGTTCATTATCGCAATTCTTTTTTTTTTTTTTTTTTTTTTACAATACATGGTGCCCGCCCTGCACATCCTTTGAAAATGAAGTCCAGTTTCAGCCCGGCTCGACTATATAGAACAAAAAAATGAAAATCTGATATTTGCTTGGCACGAGTCTGCTGAAAAAATTAAGCTCGGCTTCAGACACCTTGTAATTGTCTGATGGCAATCTCTACGCTGGACATGTTACATTTCTGTATTGATGTTGTCAAACTAGAATCGGCTCATGACGCAAATCTATATTTATTCTCGTGAAAGTCATGTTCATTAAAAATGACCCATATTTTATCGACTTTGTTTAAATTTTTATATCGGGCTGATAGGCCCATTTAAATTTTTTATCGCCTGGCCCATTGAAAAGATTTCCTAATTCTGCTGGCATGACCTGTTTGAAAATTTGCCTTTATATTACCGGACCGGTTATGGGCCCGTGCAGACCTCTAATTTGCTCATCATTAAAACAGAGTCGTCATTGCCATTTCAAAACTTTCTTAATATCAAATGAATTTTCAAATATTTGATACATACATACGAGTGTGAGCCCTAAACCTGCCCGTAAAGACTTTCTAGCAAATTTTGACTTTTATTATTTGTTAATTATTTTAATTTAAAATTTTGGCATAAAAAGTACATCTACTTTTTCTGGGTTTTTTTTTCTTTCTTTTTTTTTTTTTTTTTTTTTTTTTTTTTAGAAAGCTTTACTAGCTATAATTAAAAAATATATTTATTTATTTTGCATCAAATTTTGTATTAGAATAAAACTTTTCTAAATACAAAAAAAAAAAAAAAAAAGATAATATAGAAATAGTCATGGTAGTAGTTAAATGAGAATCAAAAGTAAAATGAATGTGTATGTACAAAAAATGTATACAATAGACGCTCGATTTTACAAACTTCTTTTTTATGAATTATTCGTTTTTACGAACTGATGTACTGGTCCCGACCAGCATCCCATCGAACTAATGTTACTCCCATTTATGAACACATTATATGAGTCCCATCGAGTTCGTAAATCGAGCGTCTACTGTATTTGTAAGTGTATATGAAAAAAAAAAAGCTATGTTGTAACAATGGTTTAATAAAAATATCTAAACAGTGTGATAGTAAAAATAATTTTCTCCATGAAATTGTAGCTAAAAACATAACTAAGCAAGCAAGAATTTCAAAGTGCTGAGCTAAACGCAAGATTGTAAATAAATAAAAACAATGTTAGCGTTAGTTTAAATGCCTTTAGAACTTAATATAAGGTTTCTTGGTTTATCAATCAACAAAATAATTACAATCAACATGCTGTCTTCCAAGTATTACAAAAGCATGAGTATTTGCAAATGTGTTGTTATGGTTATGCAATTTCATTTGCATATAACTAAGATTACTGTTCAGACGTTCAGATAAGTTGATTATTATTAGATTCTGGTGTAAATCATCCTATAGGTGGCGCTGCTATACTGCATTTTACTGGATTTACACGATTTTAGCGATTGTCATATCTCAAGAACTAATGCACGTAATTTCATCGTTTTAGAATCCTTATGATGATTACAGATTGCCATTTAATTTTGACACAGTGATAACGAATTTTGAGATATTGACATGTATGAGATAGAAGAAAGTTTTGGGATTGATACATCCTACTAGTTTGATATAACACTATTTTCGAATCATAATCCTTATTTTATTTACTCGCAGAATCCTGCGATTAATTAACATAATAATTAGGCAAAGATTTCTGTTCGGAAGGAGTGATAACTAAAAAGTGGAATAACTGACAGCTAAGTATATGCAGAAATATTTAAAAATTTTATTTTGCTAAAGAAAAAAAAAATGCTTTAAATTTTGCAAATAACGTATTAAATATAAATATGCGAATTAGACCAATGTCAGACGGGCGTCTGTTTTGCTGCTTTTTTGCTTAAGTATTATCCATTCACAATGCTAGCAAAAAAGACGCCCGTCTGACATTGGTCTTAGAGGGACTGTGGAGAGGGGTGGGGGACGCTGTGGTTATTAGTATTAGGGCAAAATATTATGGCTCCGGTACTTTTTTTGTTAGAAATTAAGCCCTGGTCTGCAATTTCATGTAACAGTTAGTTGGGCAAAGGTCTATCTGTAATATAAACAATTTCGGTTTGTCTGTTACTTTTCTCATCCTAATTAGAAGCGCTTACTTGCAATCTCGGCCTCACCCGTCCGGTAGTGACACCACATTTTTGCGGTAATGTTTATCGCCAAAAGCCTTTGTTCACTTTCACGCAGTCACCAAATGTTTGTAAATTGGCGATTCTGTGAAACGCCAAGATTTCTAAACTCCTAGCGAAAACTTACACTCCTGTTTCAGCTTTTGAGATGTAAAGTTGTCTAAAAAGTAAAGGCGCTTTGGCGTCCCATGTATTATGGGGGTCTCTCTCTCCCATTTTTCTCTAACTGAACCACCTTTTAAAAGATGCTTTTAAATAAAGAGTAGTTCCAGTAAATTTATAGTTGGAGTTTTTTTTAGCATTTAGAACCCGGTCTTCAATCTATGCTATACGGCTGCCCCGAGATAAGCCGTGGGTAAAGGCACTGTTTCCTCATACCTGTCGCCGGTGAAGTGGTTAATTTGATCTGAGGGATATTTTCTAGAAATTTCAGGACTTCACTTACTTATTTTAATATCAGAGTTACCCAGAATTAATAATTCCAACCAACTTTTGTTACCACAGAAATATAGGTACTTTCTTCATATAGCAATTCCTAAGGGTGAATCGTCAAGTATAATGGCACATTGTTGAATTCAGGAGGTGGCCTCGGGGGCACTCCCACAAGAGCAATGAGATCCCCCCCTCCTCCGAAACTCTATAATACCCCCCCCTCCCTTTCACCCGGACCCATAGACATTCCTCTCAGAGAAAGTGTCTGAATTCAACACTGATGTGGCATATAACGCCGTATTTAGGAGATTGTCGAAACTTTAACTGTGACCTTGGCATAATTATAATAGTGGGGGCTGCTTTAACAAAATACCAAAATCTCTAACAAATGTATTTTAACGAAACATTAATAATGGGTATCTCTAATATGTTAAATAAGATACCTACTTTACATGCAAATTGTCTATGAACACTTATAATTAAAAAAAAAAAAAAAAAAGGAAAACTACTATCTTATTTAAATTATATTATTTTCGAGAAAAAGGAATTGACGCAGTTTTAAATAGTCAAGTATTATTACCACCATCATTATTCGTACTGCATTCATTTTAATTAAAATATAAACCTTTCTCTCATTTTATGTAAAACACACAACTTTTCTTTAAAATATATGCTTTCACTAACTTTATTTAAAATACAAGAAAGAAATAGCACCACAAATGAGACTATAACACCTTCACATATGAAAACTAAAAGCTACTACTATTGGCGAGAGAAAAGAACATGCTAATGGCAAGATTTGTACCCGGCTAACATAAAAGTACCAGATTTTTATACAAGCCAATGAAAGCGAGGTGTGAGCAGTGCCCACACCACCCTGAATCTGTGATATCGGATATCATTACCAAAGCTCTGAAGATCGATAAAAATGAAAAAAAATTGCAAAAGGCAATAAATAGTGTTGCTGCAGTTGTTATTATATGCTAGAAATATAAATGCTGTTTCTCACTCTTTTATTTTGCCTGATGATAAAAGATTGGTCTCCTTTTTATAAAACTTTGAAACAGCTGGACACACTAAATTTATTTGAGCTGCTTGGTCTTTTCATTATGTTGGTTTTCACAAGTCATGTATTTACGGAAATACGATTTTTAATCATGTAAAGCAATGACATTGTTCTTTAATGAGTAATAAGAGGGGCACAGCCAGTATCTTCACAACACATACATGTATTGGCATCCGGCTAACAAAAAAGTACCAAAAATTCTTTTAATTATGGGATTAACAAAAATAATAAATGTAAACACAAGATGATATCTTTACTAGAAATTCTATAACTCATGAGAACACCATCACATGTGAACAACTTTCTTCTTCTTCTGTTTTTTTTTTTTGAAAAAGTATATATTTATATTTTAAATGCATTGAATTTATGGGAACGTCCACTGTTACTCTTGTGACCATTCGTGCGGTTTTTTACAAATACTTGCAATTATTTTACTATAAAATATAATTAAGATAAAAAGTGATATAACCAGTAAAATACTATTGTGCTCCACTCATTTAATATATATCTAATTTGTAACAAAAAGCATTTCCCTTGCCTATATAATCAATCAAAATTTTGTTACTCTTGTGACCAGAGTGTCACAAGAGCCATTTAATATATACATAATTTTTTTTTTTTTTTTTTTTTTTTTATAAATTAGATATATGTTTGTGTGTGGAACAGAGTGGTATTTAGCTGGTTATATAAATTTTTATCTTACTTATATTTTGTAATAAAATAATTGGAATTATATATGAAAATTTGCTCTAATTATCACAAGAGTAACAAATGGATGTTCCCTTATCTTAAAGTAATGAAAGATTGAATAAATACAACTATACTTTGAATATATATGTAAACATAACTAATCAATATGCACTTATGTAGACAACATAAAATTTGAGCTAAGATTACTTACTTAAAACAAACTTTACTTTAAAAAAGTATATGAATAGTAAAAATTGAAGTATTTACTTCTTTAATATAAAATCAGTCTCAGAAGACTTAAAAAGGAAAAAAAATCTCAAAGATTTTAATATAAGGAGACTAGTTTGATGCATAAAATTTGCTATTTAGTGATACAGTGAGTTAGAAAAGATAAAACTACAAAAATACTTTCTTGTAATATGCACACATTGTACTTTATTTATTAAACAATGAAAATATTAAACTCATATGAATAACTTGAATTTAATTGCTACAAATAACTCTTACTAATTTTAGAATTCCTAACGAACAACACTTTTTGGATAAAGGTATAATCTAAAAATACACTAGATGAAAATTTTAAACTTTTTAATACAGTTGTTATTCAAAAAATGTACAAGAAAAATAATTTTGCAAATCCCAAATGAACTTAATAATATTAATTTATGGTGAATGTAGATCCATTGGTGGCACATAAAATGTGTAGGATAAATGAAACCAGGGAAACAGCAAGAGTGGTGTAGATGACATCTAGGCCAACAGCAAGCTCAAAATACTATATTGTTGGTTGGGAAGATCATATTATCTACAAAACTAGCAAGCTACACTCAAAGACAGAATATCGAAATAAACTCCTGCCTCCAAGTGTAGCCAGCTGTCATAAAAATTCTGCACTATATCTTTCTTCCATCCTTCATAATCAGTCCATTGTCTTCCAAAAGTCAACATATCTTCAGTGATAACTGTAGTATGTTATACATTTTAAATTAATATTTTGATATTGAAGTTCATTTGAGATTAGGAAAGTTATATTTACTGTACATTTTTAGATAACAACCATATTAAAACATTCTTTATTTTTCAGTAAATAATTTCATTTTATGCCAGTGTCTGAAAAGTTTCATCTATTAGAAACTCGTTAAGTATTCCAAAATAAAACAGAGTCATTGATAACTACTAATTTAAAATGTATTAGTAATCGTAATGAGTAGCATAATATTTCACTTATTAAAAAAAGTTATGAATAGCATTATGAATAATATTTATTTTTGCTGTAAAAACTCTTTTAGTTTCATATATACATTAAGAGCTACTTGCCTAGAAATACATTTTCAATATTATATCAGTGCTATTGATTTAAATCTGAGCTACATATTGAAATAACTTTGGTTCAATCTTAGTAAAGTGTTTATTCAACACAATTTATAATATTTCAGAAGAGATAAATTTATTACAAGAGAAGATAGATTTACATAAGATAAATACTTTGTTTGTAAATATGGAAAAGCAAACATAATAGGAAGCAAATTTTTTCTACTAATACAAAGATATATTTAATAGGATTATTCAAAATGCATACATAAAATTACTTCATTTATATATTAAAAAATAAACTAGCATAGAAATTTCAAAATAATAATAATAAAATACTTGTACTAGAATATAATATTGCTGAAACAATAATATAGTATTACATAAATATCTATTTCAAAAAGTAACATTTTTGTTAATAATAACATTAAAGATGATCGCTTAGTTGGAATTTTAATGTTTCACAAAAAGAAATTTTTCAAAAAAATATTACTAGGAAACACACTAGTATTAACTTTTCAGATTAACAGCTATCGCGTAAGCAAAACAAAACAAGTGTGAATTTTCATTTTGTGGACCATTAAATAATCTCTCAAATTATTTCGGATATTCTTGAGATTTTATGTTTCTCACTTATTAAAATTAAAGATAAGAAAAATGAATCATGAAATCGGATAATTCAAATGATGGAAATATATATAAAATGATTACATTACACAAAAAAAATCACATAATGCATTTTCACAATGTTCTTATCAGCACAGTTCGTAATTTTAATTTCCCCATGTTAATTATATGAATATAATAAAATTTTAAATCAAGGAAAATATATATTCTGGTATTAATTGTTAAAAAATAGAAGATTGAGAAAGATTTTATACACTTACGCTTGGCGGTGTAAACAATGAAATATTTCTTCCTTCAGTTTTAGCTTTTTTTTTTTTTTTTTTTTTTTGCCCCTACATCCTGGAATCTACAATATGTGTTTCCACCCATTTCTAGTAAAAAAAATATATATATACATATATTAATATTAAATTAAAATAACAATATAACAATAAAATTCGTATGATTATCTTCGAGATTGTCAGTGCAACTATCAAGCAGACGATTTAGAAGGAGCAGACGAACTGTACAACCGTTCTACATAGGCGCCACCTATTTGAAACATTTTCCGCGGAACGGTTTTCTTCTTCCAAAGGCTATTTCGTATGAAGTCCTTCCCTATTCTATGTTCATGAGCAATACCTTGCAGTTGTAGAAAATATCCTGCAGATGTCGCTGCGATCTGCATATTGCAGCAGCATCGTTGCATATTTAAGGGATACAATATTTTAGCACTTTTTTAAGTATTACAGAGATAGCCGATTTCACACTATGTATTCTAGACGCTATAACGATACCAGTGTTGAAGGAATTTTAATCGATGCCCACCTTAAAATATAGGTTATTTTTTATGCGATCGACCACATAATTTGAGGAGATAAAATGGGAAAAATCTGTAGTTTCAACTCATTGTTTCGCACATAAATTTCCTTTATTTAATAAATTTTATTTTCCGAACAAACGGGAGAAAACTGAATAATACGTCGTTTTGACCAAATTTAAACAAAATGTTTCAGGTTTAAAAATGAAAAGATCCGATTTTTAACACTTTCCAACAAAGTTGAAAAGTGTTTATGACTTCGGTTTGTCTGTCCATCTGGGAAAAAATTGTTTCAAATAATTTTTAATAGTGTTACACTCTTTCAAACATAGTAAAATTGATATTCATTTATGAAGTCCATTTAAATATGCATTCTGTTGTATATGCGGTGCAAAGAATAGTTATTGTTCATTTACAGGGCCACACAAAAGAATTCCGTTCATAATGGTATATGGAGAATTGTTTGCGGTGTATTTGAAAAGATTTCATATATTATATTGTATCCGAATTACTGTATATTAGTAATGATTGCTCGAAATGCATTTTTAATTATGATATGCGCTTTTTTCACTATATTTATGCATACTATAAAGTACGTATAAATGCTATAGTTCATATACAGAGCTACAGAAATGAATTCGTAAAGGTTTACTGAGTATGAGCATAAATTGCTTAAAGGTGGGTTTTAAAGGAGTTATGCATTTTTACGCTGTAGTTTACTAAGAAGTATTTGTAGAATATAGATAAAATGATATACAGGGTCACGCAAAGAGTTGGATACATGGCCGTCTATGGGGGATAATTTCTGGAAATGTAATTTCAGTAGTTTTAAGAGTGTTTTAATTTGAATTAAATTTTAGCTAAACAGTGGCATGTAATAAAGGTACTAGGTAAACAACAGGGCCGTACAAAAGTATTCAAGTATGTTTCCATCTATTAGTATAAATTGCTGAAAGAAGAATTTTAACCTGTTATGCATTTCCTTGCTAAACTAAATTTTCCCATTATATTGTATATATATCAACCTACAGATCAAATACAGGGCTTTTCAAAAGAATTGGAATACATATTTGGCTATGGACGGTAACTACTGAAATCAGTTTTTCAAATGTTTTATGCGTTTTCTAAAATGCTTACTTAGTTATCTTATTTACCTTATTTCCCTAAATAACGAAGCTTTGTTAAAGCATTCAGGAAGTGTTGGAACGTGTTTAATAATCTATGCTTAACGCATGATTTTTCTTTCTTGATTTAATATGATATAATTTTTTTTCATAAAAATATTTCTTCACATAAAAGTTTAATTTATTTTAATTGAAAAGTTAGAAAAAATTGCGTCATTTTGATTCAACCATAAGATTTTTTCCTTCGAGACAATCGGTAATGAGTTATCGTCTTTTTAAATTTTTTCACAGATTTACATGGAAATTAACAATTGCTAAAGTCTTCCCATTTTTAATGCTTCTTTGAACGACTTCTTTTATTATTCAAATCTAATATCGCTTCACACTGATAGTCTGAATAATTGAATGAATTGAAATTCTGCAATCTTTTTGCACATGCAACTCTACTGGTATCCAAATATTTCAGGGCCCCACCAGTGGCCGAGAGGTTCTGCTCTCGAAGCTGGTAGACGGGAGGTGCTGGGTTCGATCCCAATCGCGCCCGTCGGCCTAATCGTTCGGAGTTTTCGTGGTTTTCTTCGAGCCGTGGATCTTCCATGCGTTAATACGGATTAGGTTCCCTTAGAAAGACCCCCACGGAGGGCACTCCCCCCGGGCCTATATCCCTCGTGTAGATAATTGGCCGTCAAAAATCAACCCAACCCAACCCAATCCAAATATTTCAGATAACAATTATTTCTCGGCAGAAGATGAAAATTCCAGGTCGACGATGAATGATGCGTACTTGAGAAATGTATTGCAGTAGAGGCAAGTTAATGAACTGCAAAACTCATCTTCTACCACTTAAATTGCAATTTCAGAAATTTTGAGTTCTGGCCACATATGTCAAATTGTTATGCTTTAATTTCAATATAAAAAAATTGAAACTTTTAAATGATTGAATGTAAAGATTCCCAAATTAACAACTTTCATTACTGTGATTGAATGACCTATGTTATTTTAGGAGATTATATACAAGATGCCCATAATTAATCAACACTACTTTAACCCCTTAACGCTCGCATTAAATTACGGAAAATTTCAAATTGCTTATTGGCACTGCTTTTTTGAAAAAGAAATATTCACCTTATTTAATGGCAGGTAAAATGATACCATAATAAATCCAATTACACTATTTTATAAAACTGTTGGGAATAAAACAATCTGAATGAAAGACACAGCCCGTGAATATCATGGGAGCGGGAATTCAGAGGTAAGGGTGTATTCGAAAAAATATTTTTCCACCCTCAACAGCTCGAAATTTTCTGAGACATTTTCAAACTCATTTTTAAAAGTAAAAACATGAAACTTGCTGGGGTGATTTCTGAAGACATGTTTAACATGCCGTGTGATTTCATTTTCAGCTTAATTAATTAGAATTTGATTTTTAAACAATTATTTTCTCAGTATGGCCATTTTTTTTCATTCCCAGATCGCCCGCTTCGGAAAATTCGGTTCAAAACGCCAACTTTGACAGCGTTTTTTACAGTATTTTCTGCATTTATCAAAAAATTAAGAAGCACCGCACATTATATAGTTTCTAAATAAGAGAATTTCCAAGTTCGATGCGTTTGAGAGCAAAAATGAATTTTAAAATGAATCAGAAAATAAGCAGTTTGGATCGGAATACACCCTTAAACTTGTCTACAGATGAAACTGTTGTTCATAAAGTTGTGAAATTTTGTGGAAGACATAAAAAAGGGATGGAAATTGGTCTAAGCAAAAAAAAAAAAAAAGTTCAAAATTTTGGCGCCAGAGGAGGTTTTTTAATGAATTACAATTTTTTCAACAAAAATTTTTAGAAATTTTATTTATTAACTTTACGTGATCTTAAAGACAGCATTTCACGACATGTTCTTAGCATTTCCTACAACACACTGAGGTTAACTGTGAAACATGCTATCTTACGATTTCAGATGGCATCTAAAAATGATGACCGTCATATGGAACATGTGTGGTTGTAATAAAATTTGTAAACTATCGTAAATGTATGCTAACTGTGTACCACCCTCTGGCGGTAAAATTTTGAATTATTTTTTTTTCTCTCAAACGAATTCCCACACCTTTATTATGTCCTCCAAAAAATTTCACAACATTCTAAACAATAATTTCGTCTGAACACAACTTTGTACAATAATTTTGAAAAATAAATCTGGTTATCATATCTAATCATACTGATATAAATAAAACTATATTTCTGATTATCTGCTCATTTTTTGTTCGAGCATATACTTATATATACTAAAGGAACTTTAATGGAATTTTTGCCATAATAGAGCTTAGTGTCTAATCAAACTTAAAATGTAGTCTATCTTTTTGGGGATTTTGCGCAGAATTTGAGGAGATATACAGGCAAAAAAAAAAAATTATCACATATTTTCACAAGTCGGTCACAAATTTGTTCATTTTATGAATTTTAATCTTGACACCAGAACAAAGAAAATTAGAGAATTTTAATTCATCTGTAACAAAATGTTTCTGATTTAAGAATAAAAATGTACAGTCGTGGAAAAAAAAAAGTAAACACCCCTTACTAACTCCTCAACAAACTATCGTAGAAGAAAGTTACTGGTACCGAACGATTGGAAATAAAGCCAACTTTTAAATGATGTATATAAAATTTGATTAGGGGGCCACCTACATATTAAAACGAACCATAACTTTGTTTTTTTCAATAGCAGTACCCAATTCTGACAGCATAAATGAACTCTACACCCTTCAATTAGCCTAAAAACGAATTTTTATGCAATTCGTACCATAAGTTTCAGAGAAATTAATTATTTTAAAACGAGCGTATTTTAAGGGCTATATCCAAATTGAAGTCCCGTACTGGATTGTTAACCGAGAGAGCCGCTTCCTTGATCAAGGCACCTTAAGCGCCACTCAAGGAGCCAATGAAGCGTGTTAGATTACAGTACGGCAGAATAAATTTCAAAATGTCTACTCACTTCCATCGTAGACGGCCCCTTAAACCATCATTTTGCCGTTTTTTAAGCATAATTTGAAAACTACTTAGAAGAAAAATGTGAAATTTTTGAATTTCCATAAAGCAGGACTTAATAAATCTAAATCCATCAAAAAAATTGTATGTTGCAATTCATAATTTTTTCGAATATTAATTTCATAATTCATAATTCATATCATAAAATTATAAAAATTACAAATTCAGCTTATTTATGTTTGGGTATATTAGTATTATTACCACAAAAAAAATTAGCATATTAGGAACATAATTTCGGGACATATAAATAAAAATATGAAAATGTAATTTAACATTAGAAGCACTAAATTTTGAATGTTTATAATTAAAAAACTTATCATTCAAATGACTTGAAATTTGGTGTCTAGGCATAGTTTGAACCGAAGATTTGAAATATCTCGTTAAAATTGGGTATTGCCATTGAAAAAAATGAAGTTAGGATTCGTTTTAATATGTAGATGACCCCCTAAGAAAATTTTATATACATCATTTAAAAGTAGACTTTATTTCCAATCGTTCGGTACCAGTAACTTTCTTCTATGATGATTTGTTGAGGAGTTAGTAGGGGGTGTTTACTTTTTTTTTTCCCACGACTGTACGTTTCTTTTAACACGTTGAGTGCCACGGTGACTAACACTGAAGCTGAAAAATTTACAAGTATTTTAAGTAATTTTAAAGACAGTATAATCCTGTAATAAATAAAAGGTAAGTAAATTTTAAATAGATTGTCAGTAATTACTTAAAACAATATATATTTTTTTAGTTTTATATCATATTTTAGACCGTCAGTTATCGGTGAATGACGTGTTTTAAACAGAAAGTTCAGTGTCAGTCACCGGTGACCGACTTGGCGCTTAACGTGTTAAAAATATCATTTTCATCAACGAAAACATTTTTTACGTATAGCTCGTTTATTTCGATAGAAAAGTTAAAAAAATAAACATTTTGGTTGACATACAGTCGTACCGTTTAAACGAATATAGACGGTTCCAGAAATAATATTCGATTAAGCGTAGTATTTGATTAAACGGGGAATCATAACTGTAATATTTAATGCGTAATAAAAAGGTAAAAGAATTTCATTAGCAGCATAACAAATCGTTAATAGAATAACTTAAGGCTGTTCTCAACTGCTCTGCTCAACAAGCGTAAAACGTTTTGACACATTTAGAAATTCATTTTTTAACGGAAAAATATAAAATTGGAAAGCCTGCCCATGGAAGCGATTTGGAATCGAACTGTGCTTTCCATTTTTTGATCAATCAATTACCTGTTGAATTATAAGCGATTTTGATCAAGTGACACGACATTTTTCTCCCCTTACTGACTGGATTTTCTTCTTTCGTTCGGAAGTTCCGTTCAAAATGCCAACTTTGACAATATTTTCTGAAAGATCTATTGCGTTTATAAGAAAACGGAAAAACAGTTCGATGACATAGTTTCTGAATAACAACACCTTCTAGTTTCATGCGTTTCCGAATAAAAATGAATTAAAACTTATGTCAGAAAGTTGGCCCTTTGGATTTGAGAACAGCCTTAAACTAAAATAAATACGAATGCTAATATAAAGTAAATACGTATTAATTTAATGTCAGTACATACATTTATATGGTTTACATCACAATGCAGCTCATTTGAATTCGGTCAAAACTTTGATACTTCTAATTTACGTTACTTATACTCCCTTAAAAAAATCGTTTAAAGTGGTTTGTTTAAGTGGAATCTTAAAGGAGTAAAAATCGAGTTATTTTCCGAATGGGTGCAAAATATCACAATTACCATCTCGAATCTCAAAGTGAGGGGATCAAGGTGGGGAAATCATTTGACCTGTCCATTATACGCCTGCCGGCCGAAATCATTGTAGGAAGAACTGAAAATTTGTTTTCAGCGTAAAGGAACTAAAAATGACAAAAGGTGAAAAGAAATTCCACCTGAAACGTGCTTTCCGCGCCTATTTTCAAACATCGGTCATACAGGTGTTATTCGATTAAGCGTAGACGTCCGTAAAAGGTATCTGGTTTAAGCGGGGAAAAATAGCATAGAACCAATAGGAATAAATTCGGTTCCGGAGGATTCTATTCTAATAAACGGGATATTCGATTATCCGTGACCCGATTAAGTGGGGAGGACTGTACCACAGGGATAATGAATAACCTTGCATTTAAATTTCCTTATAGATTTACATGGGATTTAGCAACTGCTAAAGTGCTCCTTAAAGGCACTGGATTTAGGATTCAAAACCAATATGGCTTCACATTGATCGTCCGAATAAGACGATTCAGCTTAGTTCCTTTCGCACTTGCAATTCTACTGGTATTCAGATATTTCCGATGACAATTACTGCTCGGCAGATGATGAAAATCCCATGTAACGCCCACAATGCGTGACGAGCATTTGACAAATGTATTGAAGTAGAAGCAAGTTTATGAACTGCTTAGGTCATCGTTTACTAATTAAATTGCAATTTCAGAACTTTTCATAAAATCGTGGGTTGTGGACGGCATATTTTAAATTACTAGGCTGTCATAAAATATTTATCATCTGATATTTTGGAAATTTTTCGGAAGAATGTAAGAATTCAAATGTGAAAAGTTAACAGTTTCCTGTATTGTGGTTGAATTTTGTGTTACTTCATTCGCTTATATTTAATTGTCATTGCATAAAAATTAGGTATGATATATAAATTTATCTTACGTATAAAATATCATATACTTAAAAGTACGTAATGATTTTTGTAAAATTATTTTTAACATTTTACGAATTGCTTTAAATGGAGGTATTTAGAACGCTGGCATAAAGTGTATTATTACAGAAAGCTATAGTATGATTTCTAGTGAAGATAATATGATATATTTGTTTTATAAGACCAAAACGAAAGAATTTGGTTGCGTCATCGTGTATTTGCGGTAATTGTTTAAAATATGTGCTAATGACGTAATGCTATTTCAAATTTAATGACATGTTTATATGTCAGCGATATACAACACAATAATTTTCCAATTGAAAATGTTGCATGGGGCAGTTATAGTTTTTTTTTTTTTTTTTTTTTTTTTTTTTGGTAGGATTGTATAAAATAAACCGGAAGTACTAAATATTACTTTTAATTGTATTGTACGTTTTCAGAAATGTTAGCTTTCTACTTGAAAATTATATAATGCTTTTATTTGTCGTTCTGCCTGTCGTTATTCGGTTTTGTTTCAGAAAAATCTATTGTAAAGACAATAATTACCAAATGATCGCCAAGCTTAGCAATGTTTGGCAAAATATTGCCAAATTTGTCACCAAAAGGTAAGTCACCGTAAAGAAAAGTGTCATAAAATTTCTTTTAACCAATTCTGCTTGAATTGATATTAATTTTATGTTCAACATAAAACGAAAATCTGTCTTTTTATTGACAGATTTCACATTTTTACAAGAGCGCGGTTTCAATACATGTTGAAATGGATGCGATTCAAATGCATGAACAAAAAATAATAATAAACACAGTGACGACCCCGCATTCTGATCGATGTGCAGCATTTTTATCACCCGGTACGAAGAGCGGGTACATAATAATAATCAATAAAATAGCAACAGTTTTTTTGGCAGCCATCTAAAGCCGGCCTATACATTTCTGACGAAGATGGAAAAGTTCATAGTATAAGATAAAGTACTTTGTTGCTACAAAAGTCAACTTGACTGAAATTCACCAACTAAGCAATATTCCTGCTGACGTCCTGTGCTACCGTGTATACTAAGAACGACGAACCCACGTGCCAGAATACTAGTCGCCATCACTATTTCAGAAAAATATTCGTCGACTTATTTAATGAAAGAAATTCTGACTATATATCTATTCATCCATATTACATAGTTATTTCCATTTGAAACGATAAATGAATTTTTAAAAAAAATAATTTGAGTATACTCAAACCCGAAATTTAGCAAAAAAGCCTAGAGTGAGATGATCAAATATAAAAAAGAAATGTTCAATTTTAAAGCCTTCAAAACTTTAAAATGTTATCTTTGTAAGTTTTACCCTTTTTAGACTTAATAAATTTATTAATTTTTGAAATATAAGAAATTTTTTAATAAAAAAACTGAATAAATATATAACTGAAAAATATGAGAAAGGTATTCAAAACTGACGCTGATGTTCTAAACAGGAACAGCGTCTCCGAATTTCAGGAAAGTCGGTTACCTTAGGATAGAGTGAATTTGAACTTAAACTGGATGCTTAGTGTCTAACAACCAAATTTCTTAATTTTTTGCTTCATAATTATTGCCTTAGCACACGATTAGCATTGCTAGCATGCTTAGCATATATATAGGGTGAAACAAAGGTCTTGCTCTGATTATAAATATTTATTATTCTCAAACTATTATAATTAGACATATGTTTGTTTGGATACATTGTCAATACTGTTATAATTTTTTTTTTTTTAATAAGACCACGTACCTTAGTAAATTTCAATGTGTGCCCCCTTGGTAGCTTGGAGAATGTCTGAGCGGTATTCTAGTTCCCGCCAAGTGTTCTTTAATTTGTCTTCTGTTACAGTACACACAGCAGCTTGTATTCTAGTCTTCAGTTCTTCGACGTCAGCAATTTGTGTGGCAAAAAATATGGTCCTTGATACAGCCCCCAAAGAAAAAATCCAGAGGATTAATATCTGGAGAACGCGGAGACCGGGGTGCTGGTCCATCCCTTCCAATCCACCGATCTGGAAATGTTTCATTCTATTGCACAAAAAAAAAATGTACTAAAACTTAGCTATCCAGTGATACAACAAGTTACATTATTATACAAGCGGTTAATTTGTAATGAATTATTATAATCAGGGCAAGTTTTTTGCTTTACCCTGCATATAATAAGAAAATAAAATCCTTTTGAAATTCAAATTTGAAATTAAAATTAACCCTTTGTGACTCAACAATTCCGATTCGAAAAATATTTACTCAAATATTAGAATGCATCTTTTTAAACATGTAAAGAGAAATATTTTTTTAAACACAAAAATAAAAATATATTGACTAAAAGGTACTCTTTTAACATATGAAATAAACAGAAAATCCCATACTTCTCATAAATTGTGTCAATATGCCAATACAAAATTGTAAATTATACGAACTTACTTTTGAAAAAAAAAAATCTGTTTTTGAACGTCTCGAGCTTTTTTAATTTTACAAAATTTTCGAAGTTATTTTCAGCAATAAAATTTCTCAAATGATAAATAAAACTTTGATATGAAAAATCATCTCAATATCGCCGTCTTTTGAAAATTCTATGAACAATTTACATAAACTGATGCGTTGGAAGGTAGCAGCAATCAATAAAATCGTTTTTTAAAGCCCGCTGTACAAGTAACATTGACTTTTGTGTAATACAAAGAATTGAAATTTCAATTTCTCATTTTCTAACTTTAAATTTTGTATTCGAAAAACGTTTCTCTTGTTTCCCAGCACATCATTTATTATGTTCAACAGTAAAATCAGAGAGTAACGTTGAGACAAATAGCGCTGCTTTAGGGCAATTCTCATTTGTTTGTAGTTAAGGCTGTTCTTAACTGCTCTGCTCAACAAGCGCGAAACGTTTTGACACATTTACAAATTCATTTTTTAACGGAAAGATATAAATTTGGAAAGCCTGGCCATTGAAGCGATTTGGAATTGAACTGTGTTTTCCATTTTTTTATCAATAAATTACCTATTGAGATATAAGCGTTTTTGATCACGTGACAAACACGTTTTTCGTCCGCTCTTGACTGGTTATTCCACTTTCACGCGGAAATTCGGTTCAAAACGTCCACTTTAACACTATTTTCGGAAAGATCCATTGCGTTTGCAGAAAAATGGAAAAAACAGCTCGATAACATAATTTCTGAACGACAATACCAGCTAGTTTCATGCATTTTCGAACAAAAATAAATTAAAACTTATGTCAGAAATTTACCCTTTTGGATTTGAGGACACCCTGATACCCTGTTCACACTGCGTTATCGGAACTCTCTTAAACCTCCGAACTCTCTGAGGGAGTTTCACAAACTCTCTGAGAGAGTTTCAACTTTCTTCGGGCTAGAGACAGTCACGACCATTCACTCTCGCTGGCTGTAAAGCTTCGCATTAACTGATTGGGTGTTGTGGGCGGTTTTATCTTAAGCGCATGCGCAAACAACACAGTGACGTTCACTGAGTTATCTTAAGTGAGTTTTTCCATGTGAACAGGTTTCCAATTCCGGGAGGGTACCACCTCAAAATTAAGAGAGTTCGGCGGCCTAAGATATCTTAAGTATCGTAGTGTGAACATAGTATTAAGCCCTTGCGCGTCACAGACTCCCGGGATTGTACGGCTTTTTAATCACATATCAATCAAAAACTAATCATCCAATTAAATTAAAGTATCTTCCCATTTGACAACCTCGACCCCCATGCTGGAAAATATTACAAACGTCAAAATATTAGAAAGAACTTGCGCGGAAACCATCAGATTTTCCAGATTTGATAGATCTGCTAAACCCACGGCCATGTAGGTCTCCAAATTAACGTAAATGGCTCTTGGAACCTCCGATTGAATTCGCGAAGATTCCTGTACGACGAAACGGATAAGTAAACGAGTTCGATCCACCAAGAGATTCCCAAGTGAAATTATTTATCTTAAATTCATTAGATTCACCAATTCATTATACACACACATATAACATAATACATACATATGTGGTGCCCTGAATCATCGAAGAATCAAATGTGAGACAAAACCGTATCTCGTCGAATCCAAGCCAGACTGCGAATTAATGTAAGCGAAGCGTTTTTTTTTCTGTGAGCAGGCTGCAACCCGGATAATCGGGCAGAGGTTGTGAGGCATTGGTCAGTGGTCACAAAGAAGACGGCTTCGTGTGCCATCATTTTTTCTATTATAATTGCCGCATTGTCCCTTAATTACTAAAATAATAATATTAGGATGGATATAATTGTTGTATTTGATATTAATGTTTATTGAAATTTTATCATTTGTAAATACACTATGTGGCCAAAGGTGACCGGTCAATTGCGATTTTAGACATTTGTTAAATATTTAGAAAAATACATGAGGAATTAACATGAAACTGCAGGTGTGTAAACAGTATAGAATAGGTCATATATTTCCGCGAACATTTTTTCCCGAAACCCCATAGGGGACCTTCAACAAATTGAAAAAGAACGAATATCTTTTGGATAATTCTGCAAAAAGTAATGTAGCAAAAGTGTTCAAACTCGAGATCATTAATAAGTGGCTTATTGTAATATACTGTGTTCATTTTTATGAGGATAGCATGTATACTCGTAGAGAAAGTAAGTTTTTTTATAAAAACAGCCCCAAATTTCGCCAAGTTTTTTGCTTATAATTTGCAGAGTTCTTAATATAAAAAAAGTTCTTTTCAGAAAATATGACAAACAACATTATACACAATAGTCTGCAATCAGAATTAAAAATTAATAAAAATTGGATGAAAAATGAGCAGGTTTACTAAAAAATGTTTCACTGCGCATGCGCGTACTTATTATGTACGTACATGCGTACATAATAAGTACGCACATTCGGAACATAATAAGTACGTACGTATTATTGTACGTACTTATTATGTTCCGAATATTCGGATACAACCCCTCATCTTTTTGCTTCCTTTTGGGAACAACGGATTTCGAGCTTATTCTATCGACGATAATTTTTAGAATCTTCAAGATATGATTTTTAGACTTTCACAAAAGTTGCTCTACATAGTTAGCTAATACATTATGCACATTATATTTTGATTGCATTCGCGCATGCGCAGTGAAACAGATTTTAGTAACCATGTTCATTTTTCACCCAATTTTTATTATTTTTTAATTCTGATTGCATAGTATTGTGTACAATGTTGTTTGTCATATTTTATGAAAAGAACTTTTTTTTATATTAAGAACCCTGCAAATTATAAGCAAAAAACGTGGCGAAACTTGGGACTGTTTTTATAAAAACCTTAATTTCTCTACGAGTATACATGCTATCCTCATAAAAATGGACACAGTATATTACAATAAGCCACTTATTAATAATCTCGAGTTTGAACGCTTTTGCTTACATTAGTTTTTACAGGGTTATCCAAAAGTTATTCGTTCTTTTTCAATTTATTGACGGTCCCCTATGGGGTTTCGGGAAAAAACTTCTCGGAAATATATGACCTATACTATACTGTTTGCACATTTGCAGTTTCAGTTTAATTCCTGATGTATTTTTCTAGATATTTAACAAAACGTCTAAAATCGCAAGTGACCGGTCACATTTGGCCATATAGTGTATGTTCAAAATATCATGCCATAGTCCAGAACATTATATTAAATATTGTAAAGTTTAAAGTGAACTTTTATTTCTCCTTCGCCTTCGTACGAGAATTACCACACATATATATTAGAGATGAGTTTAGGTCTTTTTTTAGAGCCCGAGTTCAACGAGTTGAAAGCCAAGCAAAAACATTTTGTGACATCACAGCCCGAATCTAATACTAAAGTGCGCAGTAGAAATTTGCTAATATAATTTTTTAATTGGTCTAAGATTATTTTTCTCATTTAACCCCTTCGGGACGAGCGTCACGTATACGTGACGCATAAGGTGATCAGGTTCCTTGATTATTGCCACCAGTTATTTTTTATTGTAAATTTTGCCTTATTTAATCAGGGCATTTCTCTGATTCAATTAGGCAAAAGTTTCTGTTTTGAAAGACCGGTGATAAAAAATTAAAAATTTTGTAAAAGACGCTCGTCCCGAAGGGGTAAAAAATATCTTCTTGAATAGAAATATGGGTTAATCCCAAATTCTCTCCCATAACAACGTTTCGGGGATTTCATGTCCCAGAAAAACTCTTTAAAATAGAAAAATTTTTTATATACCCAACCACTGACAGAAATCTGCAAAGAACAAAGTTTATATTCTTTTAAAATATTATTGTGCAACTATAGCAGAAGGATACGAGTTCTGTTTTCCAGTCATTCTGGAAAAACACTTCAATGAATATCCCATGGATTGTTTATATTTCTAACACTGACCGCGCAAAACTTCGATATCAGATAAACTATTTTTTTTTATACCAAACCAATAACAATTCGATTGCTTTTAAACTTATTTTTAAAGAATTGTAAAAGACTAAGAAATTTAGAGTCACGTTATTGTTTCTCAAATAGCAAGTTTTACTGTTCCCTTTTTCTCAATATGTGACTAAATAAAATTTTGACATTGTGAGCCCGAGTCTGAAGACTGGTATAACAATTTAAACCTTTTAATAATAATAATAATAAAAATCAGGGCCCGACTTACGCTGGGGCATGCGGGGCAGTTGCCCCGGGGCCCCCCTTTTCAGGGCACCCCCCATGAGAGTAGTCAGGATTTTCATTAAAAAGTGCCAAATGTTTAAAATTAAACAAAAGTGATCAAAATTCATATGCTTTCAAACATTTAGGAAGGAAGTGCGGTTCCTCTTCCCCTCTCTTCTTCCAGTACCCTCTCCACCCATGCAAAAAAACAAACTATATCATTAGAAAACTAATGATTAATATTTTACTATGCCAACTTAGTATTCTATTGTTTTCAAAAGAAATTCTTTATTAACGTTTTTCTCGTAATGTGGCAAGTTAATACCATTAATGATGACCCATTTGGGGCATTTTCTTTTAGACATCTTATAACGTACGTAGATAAGCAAAATAAAAGCTTGCAAAGAAATACTCGTGTCAATCTATCATTTTTTTCTGCTATTATCCTACACGTATTTTTTCTTAAAGTTGTGACTACCTTTTTGTGACACACTGTATACAGATGTAAGCAGTACCGGGTACAAAACTTATGCATATAATAGAATATGTATGAAGTTTGGTACTAGCTACTTCCATATTATTTAAAAAAAAAGAATCTATAGATAGATAGAAGGGGGCCCCCCAGAATGATTCTTGCCCCGGGGCCCCCCGTAGCCTAAGTCGGACCCTGATAAAAATACTTCAATTACTTGATTTTATATTAAATTCAAAAATTTTCCAGGGATATTTGGTGCCTACCCTGTATTAGTGTACAAATCTCTCCACCGTAAAGATATATTTCTTGAAAGAAAGCGAGTGTGCCGCAGAAATCTTGGCAGAATTTAAACGCTTTACAATATTGAATTTTTTACTGATTGAGTAAGTCATAAAAGTTTTAAACGATTAAAACATTTCTTTTTGGTTTTACCTACAAAAAACCTTGAAACAAAACCGTATAAAATTGGGAGGAAAATCGCCGGGCAGCCACATTCTCGCCAAACAGATGGATAGCGCTACGTTACTCGATGAAAATTGTTGAAAATGAAATATGTGAACCCTTAAATGCCTGGTGTTGCTTTTCGGCAACATACCCAATTTAGGCTCTAAAATACTATTAAAATAATATTGAAGCTATAATGCCTAATGTTGCCAATAAAATACATTCTGAAGATATTATTAAATCGATTTTCAACATGTAGATGGCAACACTTGTGCTGCTTAAGAATAAAGATAGATTTATTTTTTCAATTGTTGCTACTTGTTCTTTTTGTTTTGTTTGGAAGCTTGCGAAATACCCTATTTTGACCTGCAGTGAGCAAGTAAAATTTATTTCTTATTATAGTTCCTAAAATTCTTGTGTGTTTAATATTATAGAATTTTATCAAGGGGATTATTTTTTTCAATTAAACACCAGTATTGCCGATTAGTAACAAACTGTTTTTTAGCCGTAAACTATACTTAAAACAAAATATGATTTTTTAAAGTATTTTTCCCGTGATTTATTTAAAAAATGAAAGCCGAAGAACATTATTACAATGATGTTTGAAAAATCAGGCATTTAAGGGTTAAAGATTATTTATCTTATTATTTATCTTTTTAACACTTTCCAACAAAGTTGAAAAATGTTTATGAATTCGTTTTGTCAGTCTGTCTGTCTGTCCGTACATTTGTCCGTGCCCTAACTCGCGTAAATATAGTCCAATTGCCACGAAATTGTTAGATGTTATTGGGTATCACTATGGTATGTTTGGTATTGTAAATGAAGATTATGGCATTTAGGGTTCATTTACAGAGACACTCAAAAGAATTCCGTTACATTACGATCTATGGGGGAAAATCGTTTGCGGTGTATTTTAATAATATCACACTATTTTAAACATACTGAAATTTATATACAGGGTGTTTATAAAGTCCCGGACCCATTTTGATGTTTAATAACTCATAAAACAATAAAGATAGATTAAAATTAATAACATAAATGGTTAGATAGACTCAAAAAGTTTCATGACCCTTGTCAATGAACTTCCACGTGTGCCCCCTTCGTCGTACGGAGAATATCAAGTCGATAGTCAATTTCACGCCAGGTAGCGTCAAGCATGTTGGCATCCACAGAGGCTATTGCGGTTGTAATTCTGGCTTTTAAGTCATCAATGTTCGACACTCTCCTCCTGTAAACATTGTCCTTTACAAATCCCTAAAGGAAAAATTCCAGCGGCGTTATATCAGGTGATCTGGGTGGCCAAGGAATTGGACCTCCACGCCCAATCCATCTTCCTGGAAAATGGTCATTCAAAGAAGTACGAACGATGGTACCCCAATGAGGTGGTACACCACCCAGATCACCTGATATAACGCCGCTTGACTTTTTCCTTTGGGGATTTGTAAAAGACAATGTTTACAGGAGGAGAGTGTCGAACATTGATGACTTAAAAGCCAGAATTACAACCGCAATAGCCACTGTGGATGCCGACATGCTTGCCGTTACCTGGTTGAAATTGACTATCGACTTGATATTCTCCGTGCGACGAAGGGGGCACACGTGGAAGTTCATTGACAAGGGTCATGCAACTTTTTGAGTCTATCTAACCATTTATGTTATTCATTTTAATCTATCTTTATTATTTTATGAGTTATTAAACATCAAAATGGGTCAGGGACTTTATAAACACCCTGTATATTACTGAGGTGTACTACGGCACTTACTGTAGAATATTGTATGCATAGAATATATCGTTCATTTACAGGGACACACAAAATAATTTGGCTAAAGAAGCTGGAAGGCCGTTTTCAGTTGTGGTACGTGTTTTTATTTTTTATTTTTTTATTTTACTTGGTGTGGATAAATTCTATAGATTATATACAAGGCTGCACAAAAATTCTCAAGTACATTTCCGTTTATTCAAGTGGAAATTTTCAACTGTGCTATGCGTTTCAATGAACTAACTTTTAGCATACTTTGTAGTATGCATACAAATCCATACATCATGTACAGGGCTGCACAAAAAAAAAAAAAACAAAAACAAAAAAAAACCGATGTCTTTCCTACTTGATTGTAATAGAAGAAATTGGGTTTTGAAATTGTTTATTTAGACATGATATTTAACCTTAATAAACTGTCAAATTTTTATTACAGTATATTGAATGTGTTGGAAAGTGTTACATAATCTATTCTGTACGCATGACTTTCGCTCTTGCTTTTTTTTTTTTTTTTTTTTTTTTTTTTTTAATTTCTAAAGAAGTACTAAACCAATTTTGATGAAATTTAAATGGGACTAATTCGAGAGAACGAGAGAATATGAAACCCCTTTTCGATTAAAAAAACACATGGATCGGTCGCGTATTTTCGAAGTAATCGCTGAACATTACATTAAAAAAAAAAAAAAAAAAGCATACGCGTCGAATTGCAAACGTCCTCTTTTTTTTGAAGTCAGTTAAAAATCGAGCCCGAGCTCTCAAGCTGAGTCCCCCTTATCTCTAATATACACATATACAGTTGACGCTCGTTATAACGTTCCTTTGCGTGCCAAAGATGAGGGTCGTTATAATGGAAGGTCGCTATAATGAAAAAAAAAACCCCTCTTATCTTGTGCATGAAAATTAAGGTTTCAAAGGAAATTTTATAATACAACTTTATTACTAAATTTCGTTTACTTTCTTATCAAACAAACATTGACAATGAATAATTATAAAAATCAATTTAAGAGAATGATTACGTATTTCTAAAATAAAATGTAAAGTAAATGTTAAATCACGCACAAAAAAGAAAAAAAAAGTTTTTTAAGTATTGACATTTATTTTCAACAAAAATAACTCGAAATAGTTGCTTATTTTTTGTGCATTTGATATTTTATTTAAAGAAAAATTTTAATCTCAGTTAGAGATGATAATTTTATGCGTTTTCTTGATTTTAAAAATGTTTTTTAAAAGTAAAGTGTCATTTTAAGACATTTTACAAAAGGCATCAACACGCAGTTGAGCAATGAGTTCTTGGGAAAAGAAAATGGTAATCTTTTTTTTTTGAGGAGGGGGGGGGGGATAAATCTAGAGGAAAGGTCGATTCGGTCGTTGTATTGGGAAAGAAACTGCTGGCCGGACGTTATATTGGATGTAAAAATATCATATAAAGGGGATATATTTCGGGACATTTTACATCGGTCGTTATAATGGAACGGTCGTAATAATGAGCGGTCGTTATAACGAACGTCGACTTTATTGATAGTTAGCTCAATATATATTGATTGTTAACTAAAAATACTATATCCAGACATCACACCTTCATAACATACTGTGCACATGTGTCCACTCTTCCAAACCCCATGGCTGCGGGCTTGCGATAAGCGCCGATGCGGTGAGGGGGATGCGATGACAGAACCGCAATAAAAGGGTTTATCGGAGAAAACTCGCAAACCTGCCGGACTCACAAATTCCTCGCCAACCCTCCAATAAATAACTCTATTCCCCGCGCTTAGTTATCAGCTGGGAACAGCCGACACCCGAATGAAAGATACTCTCTTTTCGGCTCTACTTCTTCTTTTCTTAGAAGGGATTCGTTTCTTCTTTGAACTCCCTTTTTTTTTTGCGGAATGAAAAATCTTCTCCTTTTTTTTTTATCCTAACTTTTCTTTTCTTTTCTTTTTTTTTCAGCTTGGCAAAGTCTTTGATTTACTGCAGCTGGATCTAGATTAAAGAAGAGTTAATATTATATTGTACATATTTTTTAAATACTTGTCAAGGAAACAGAGAAGTGTTTTAAAAAAGGCCGCAGAGCCTTTTTTCTTTTTCAAGCATATACAATGTGCCACATTTTCATCTTTTAAAATACAGTACAATAGATAAATAAATAAATAAATAAATAAATAAATAAAAACCTAAGTCAATAAAAAAAAAAAAAAGAGTTGGATTCATCAATGGACAATACAAGAAAATAATAGAAAATACAAGAAAGAAAGAAAAATCATGCGTCAAGCATAGATTATGAACCACTTTCCAACACTTCCAGAATTCTTTACCGAAACTTCCCTTTTTAATAAGGTATAAAGTTTCTGTTTAATAAGTAAATATTTTAGAAAACTCATAACACGTTTGAAAATCAGATTTTAGAAATTTACCGCCCATAGCTGGAAAAGTAGTTCAATTATTTTGTATAGCCCTGTATTTATTCTACAATTTGTACATATTTTACGCAAAAAGTTAAAATTTAGTTTAGTAAAATAATGCATAATAGGTTGAAAATTCATCTTCACCATTTTCTATCAATATACTGAAACATTACTTAAATTCTTTTGCACAGCCCTGTATATTACTAATAAACTTTTATATGCGCCAGACATTAAATTAAAATAGAATTCACGCTAAAAAATTGTTTAAAACTACAAAAATCACACTTCCAGATATTATTATCCTTAGGAGGTCATGTATCCAGTTCTTTGTGTGTCTCTGTTTACGATTTTATTTATATTATACAAATATCTCGTAATATAATAACTATAATTCAACTTGACAGTGCTTATGTCACTTAAAACCACCTCTAAGTCATTTACTCTGATAATTCGTAATGTGTAAGAATTATTTTGTGTACCCCTGTATATAATCTATAGCATTTATACAAACCACATAGTAAATAAAAATTTAGTTAAACTTAAACATATACATAGTAAACGAAATCATATTTCCAGAACTTATAGCTAATAGAGAGTACTTCAGGTACAGTGCTGTATCCGAATCTTTTGCATGTCACTGTAAATGAACGAAAAATGCTATGTATATCATATTATACAACTTGTATCTTGTAGTAAGCCCCAGTAGTAAATATCAATTTCGTTATATTTAAAATAGAGTAACAGAATTAAAAAACGCTGCAAACAATTTTCCAGCATAGACCATTATGTTAAGGAATTATTTTGTGTTGCCCTGTAAATGAATGCATCCCATATTCTGAAGAGTGCATCATTCAGTGCACTACATAAATGCATATCAATTTCATAAGGTTTGAAATTCTCTAACTTCGTTAAAATGAACTTGAAACGAGTTTTTCCCATTGTCAATAATGTAACGGAAAACTTTTGACCGTCCCTGTTTTTTAAATGCATTATAAACTTGAAACGAGTTTTCCCCATTGACAATAATGTAACGGAAAACTTTTCACCGACCCTGTTTTTTAAATGCATTATAAACGCTACACATTTCCTTTTCAATACGTATTGTGCTATAGTAATGTCCGACAACTATCTGACATATCTTTGTTATTGATGGTTATTAATTGATGTTTGGCGTGAAAGTATTAATTTCCCCCTTTGAGAACACATTGCGATTATGGCCCAGGTGAGTCGGAACTCACTGAATCTAAGTTAGTGCAAAGAATGTGAAATAATCACTATGTTGTGAAAGTTAAAACATTTATTAAACATTATACTTTGATCAACATTAAGTAGTTGTGACATTTAGAAATTTCGCCTACATTAAATTATTAATCATTCACTAAATAAGACAATTTATAACCTGTCACGTAAAATATTACATCAGTATTCCTAACGAGACATTCCCTTTAAAAGAGATAATTACTTAATGTAATATTTTACGTGACAGGTTATAAATTGTCTTATTTAGTGAATGATTAATAATTTAATGTAGGCGAAATTTCTAAATGTCACAACTACTTAATGTTGATCAAAGTATAATGTTTAATAAATGTTTTAACTTTCACAACATAGTGATTATTTCACATTCTTTGCACTAACTTAGATTCAGTGAGTTCCGACTCACCTGGGCCATAATCGCAATGTGTTCTCAAAGGGGGAAATTAATACTTTCACGCCAAACATCAATTAATAACCATCAATAACAAAGATATGTCAGATAGTTGTCGGACAATGTATTTTTTTCTATTCGCCTAAGCTCCCCTTTCCTTTCTATTCCTAAATTTCTTCATTTAATTATTTTCTCCGCCTTGAGAGGGGCGCATACATTTACGCACCTGTGAATTTTCTTTTCCCGCCTAAATTCCTGAAGACTAACCCATACACATCTGGGCATATCCATATGCATTATGCCCATTTTCTTTTTCTAAAAACGTTAACATCTCTGCTGACCGCTATATAGATATCAGAACAGTTGCAATTTATTGCGTGCGTATTCTGCTTTTCCCGTTCTCCCTTTTATCTTATTCCTATAAATTTGGACTACTATAACGCCCGTTCGTTACTTATATCTTATAGAAATGCATCTCTTTCTGTGACTTTCCTGTGATTTCTCTAAAGCACGCAGGTGTCGCGTTGTACATTTCTGAAAGCGTGGAATTTCAAGGAGTGTGTGCCTACCACCTCACCGATACTACCTTTGTAACTATTATTCCTTCTATTCCTTTTTCTTTTCCTCTCTTTCAAAAATTCCTTATCATGTATATATTGAGCCCTAGAAAAAAAACTTAGCTCGGCTCTTCGACAGTAAGCCTAAATAACATACAAAAAATTCAGGGCAATCGAAGTATATTTACGAGAGTTAAAGCTTGGCCAGATGGATAGACAAATCGAAGTCATAAACACGTTTCAACTGTGTTCGAAAGTGTTAAAAATGAACGTGGATTATAACTAACAAGTAAAGGTACTATAGTCTGTGGCGGCGAATTTCGATTTGTATAGCTCATTCGATTCGCCTCATCAAGTTAAGTAATTTGCTACCTCGGATATCGGTTGAGTTTTAATAATGACAGGGGTTCGGATCAAATGAAAGTTTAAAAATTTGCATAATGCGAGCTGAATATAAATATATGCGAGCTAAAATAAAACAGTAGCAGAAAATTCATCCGCATGCTACCGTACGCAGACGTTCCGCGAATTACGAAGTGACTGAAAAACTGACAAAAGAGCCGACAATGTGTGGTTGAAAGAGTTTTGCTGGTAATTCGGGAAAAAGTATTGACAGGATGAACAAAACTAGACCAGTGTTGACAGTGGACTACTTTTTAAAAAAATCAGTTTCTTGATTGGCATCACTTTCTTGAAATAGTAAAATTTGCCTCATTTAATGACATATTAAATGGGCCCACCGTGGCTGAGTGGTCAAGGCATCGCACCGCTAATCGCTTGCGAGTGTAGGTGGGTGCGGGTTCGAATCCCGCTGGCTCCGCTGCACACTCTTTGTGGAGTTCCCGGCTGTATTTCTCTGTGTTGTAAATTTCCTTGTGTGTGCTATCTCGTCCTTGTATACATTGACGATCACCATGGAGCTATTTCTCATTGACGATGACTTATAAGCGGGGCTTGACGCCAAGCACACAGGTCAGATGTATGTTAATAAAATGTAAAAAAAAATATATATATATATATATTAATTAAGGAGAAAACAAGGGGAATTTTACCATTTCAGAAAAGTGGTGCCAATCTAGAAATCTAAATTTTAAAAAAGCAGCCCACTGGAAATACTGAACTAGACGAGAACATGACATAACTTGCGAAAACCTGCTTGTCAAGTAGCATACGAATATTTTATCTGCAATTACAAATTCTTCTAATAACAGCAATAATATAATCTTATAGTATTTATGGCACTGTGAAACCAATTATTAAACTTAAATCACGCTTATTTCATTGAAGGCATCTATTTTTCAGTGAATAAAATTTTGAACTTTGACCTCGCTCCTATCATTATAAAAACCCAATAGCCGAAATGTGAGGTGTAAAATTACTAAGCTCGACAAGACGAATTGAATGAGCTATATAAATCGAAATTCACCGCCACAGACTATAGTACTTTTACTTGTAAGGATTGACCTAAAAAGGTTTTTAAGGCGGAAACCGAAATCAAATTTCGCTGATCTTCCTATTTTAGGCCAAAAACGAAAATGACAGGAAGACAGAAGAAATGTCGAAAAGGAAAATGGTGTAAATGTTCGTAAGAATTATTAAAATGGAATGAATTCGAAGATGAAATTTTAAGTTATCAGTAGTGGATTAAAAAAAATAGTGAAGTAAACATTAAGGGAACGCTGAAACTTATAAAAAGAATGGTAGTGATTAAGTGCAATCTTCGAAAAATCAATTGGCATCTATTTTTTAAGATCAGTTGACAATAAAAATTTGTTTTCGGTGCTTAATTTAGTTGTAATATTGAGTCAGGCTTGAGCTCATTCAATTTTTTTTTTAACCTTTGATAGCAATTTTTTCTCTCTTAAATTCATTTTAGTTTATTTTCTAGTAAGCTTTTTTCATATCATTTATTTCGATGTTCATGGATTTTGAATATTAAAAGTTTATTACTTTTCAAAATGTTTTTCTGTGTTATTATATCTTTAAACAGTTCTTTGAATCCTAAGCAAGCAACTGCAGTTAACATAAATTTCATTAATGAACAAAACTTGATATTCAAATCACGTCTGTGGACCTTTATATTTTTAAAAATTATTTAAAATCGAAATTGAAATGTATGATTTTGACTACTAAACTAGGATTATTTGTAAATGTAAGGGTTACCACACAAAGTGATATAAAAATTTCCGAGAAACTTTCAAAATTAAAATAGATGATGACCAAATTGTACATTTTTTTTATAATGATCCTTATAGGATTGAGGAACAGTATCAAAATTTAAATTTCGTAATTTTTTAAGAAATGTTTTTATTAACTGAAATTGCTTTTAAAATACTTCTTTACCTCACTTAAAATATTTTTGTAATTGGAACTATATGTCTATGTATAACGGTTTAGGAATTAGCTATTGGACACCGTTGGGAGTGGACACCCTGTATATATATGTACATTTGTTTGCTTTTATAGACAAGTTTATTTCAAAATCCTGAAACAAAATTTTCTACTACTAAAATCCATCATTACCCTATTGCACGATGTTCAGTTCAGGCACAAAAAAGTGAACTTTTGAAATCGGTCGCATGAAACAATGTGAGCTAGCAGTTGAGAAATTTTATTCTGAAAGTATTTCGCGTTCACTTTACTATAAATTATCAAATAAAAGTCAAACTGGATCATTTTCAAATGAACTGACCGTTTAATGTTTCAATCTATATTTCACTTAAAAAAATACTGGTAAAACATATGCCAGTACATTACCTGATAGTTAATGAAATGTACTTATTAAAATGCTTATTGTTTTTTTAATATTTGAGCATTGCATTAGTGTAGTTATTAAAGTACAGAATTTTTTTTACAAGCAGAGTTTCTTTTTCCTTCTTACGGCAGGCATTTGGCAACTAGGCCATTCGCCACAACATGGCTGGAAGTGATGGCCATTTGTTTAGAGCGGCCATCGCTACTCGAGTTGATATCGTAATTTTGAACCTTGATCAGGTGACGAGATTTCCACATGACTGAGGACCTCCAGAGATATCATTAATAGTTAACCTGGAGGACTTTGCCAACACCTACTTCATATTGTGTCAAGTAGGTGTTGACTTTGCACCGTGTCTGATTTACATGTACCAGGCGTCATTAGCATGCATGACGGATTTTAGCTGTCTGCGGGCCTCGAACCTCCGACATTTCGGCTACGAGTCTAAGCAGAGTTAAAACTATGAAATATGTAAACCGAAACTGTCGGAAAATTTTAGCGTCTTTTTAAGGGTTTTAAATGTCTTTTATATTTGTATTTCCCATTGTACACTGCTTTAGCATATCTATTGTATGTATTTCAGAATTTCAACTCTATGCTTATATATTATTCACAGTGTCCAGTGGTCCACTCTCAAAATCTTTTATACTGAAATTTATGTATCCCGAATCAAAATATCTAATTTAACACAGTATTATTTGTCATCTTTATATTCGGCTCTTTACACTGATATGTTTAAAAAATATCTTAGATGGGTTTTTTGACAAAAGGTTTTTAGCTTAGCTCATTCAAAGTTTATATTCTTCATTTTAAAAAAATGGTCTAGGTTCGCAACGTCTGTTCGAAAATCTTGCCCCTCTCTGGATTTCACGCTACCATCGACGATGCACAGAACAATTTGAAGAATTTATTTAAAGAATTCAATGTCAGAATAACATTAATAAATGAAAAATAGATTTTTAAATCCATTGTACCTTTAATATTTGTTTTAAATTTGTAACTAGTTCACGTGATCTAAACTAGTTTGAAAAACTCTGTCAAAGGAAAAGTGGGTGGCTAAAAGTATCTGCAACCGGCAGCTGTCCGGCTAGATAAGTGCTCTCTGTTTCGTTCTGATAACCGTTTAGTAACCCAGCAAACTTACGAGACTTTGTCCGGCTGGTCCGGTAAATAACTCGGAGAAATTCCCTCGGCGCTGACAGCCAAGACATTTTCACTGCATCACACGAGAGTTAGTGGGGAAAAAAAAGGGATTTTTCTTTCTTAACCTATAAGTTTCCCGTGTTAGATAGTTTCATTGCAATATTATCTCTTCAGTATTTTTTTTTCAACGGAAAAACACATTTACAACAATTACAAGAGAAATCTACAACAAATAATCTAATATATAAAAATGAAAATTTGTCTGTCTGTCTGTAATGCTATACAAATCCACAGTTTGGAAGCGAGAGTTGTGAAATGTTAAGTACATGTGTATTAAAACACGGCCGAGGCAACTAAAGTAATCCGGAATCGAAATAACTTATAGTTCATTTTTAATTAATAAAAAAAACACAAATTTAACAGCAATTTCCAATCAAATTTAACCCTTTTTCGTTACAGCAGTTGCCAAAAATTAAAAATCCATAATAAAATTCTTACCACAAATATTACTTTTCTATTGCAAGATGCATTGCATATTACGTACGCCATGCTTCACTAAAAAGCTGTAGCGGGTATAACGATAATTCTTTTACCTCACATGCAAATAATTAGAGATATACATATTACGTACTGCACGCTGCAATAATAAAAAGCTTTAGCGGGTATTACGATAATTCTTTTACCACACATGCAAATAATTAGAGATTATTTAATTGCACTTAATTATTACAAATTTTTAAAAATAAAGAAACACACTTTATCACAAACATCAACAAAACTTTTTATTCTACTTATTCCCTTATTTCAAAGATATCGTTTTATCGTCTGCTACCATAGTAACACTATAAATTAAATTTCATAAAAAAAGGCACAGTAGTAGAAAAATATTTTACTAAATCGAATAGTATATTTTTAATTTTGGTTTTCGAATTAAATTCATGAACTCCCGTGCGTAGAACGGGTTAAACAGCTAGTATCTAATAAATAAAAATGAAAATTTGTCTGTCTGTCTGTAATTCTATACAAATCCACAGTTTGGAAGCCAGAATTGTGAAATGTTACGCACATGTGTATTAAAACACGGCTGAGGCAACTAAAGTAATCCGGAATCGAAATAATTGATAGTTAACTTTTAATTAATAAAAAACCACCCATTTAACAGCAATTTACAATCAAATTAAAACATTTTTCGTTATAGTAGTTGCCAAGAATTAAAAATTCACAATAAAATTCTTACCACAACAAATACTTTTCCATTGCAAGATTTCCACGTGAAAAATGAAAATGAAATAAATAGTTTGACGAATTTAAAAAAAAGTTACTATTACGTCATGACATTTTTATTGCAAGATTTCCACGTGAAAAAATGAAAATGAAATAAATAGTTTGACGAATTTAAAAAAAAGTTAATATTACGTCATGACATTTTTATTGTAAGATTTCCACGTGAAAAATGAAAATGAAATAAATAGTTTGACGAATTTAAAAAAAAGTTAATATTACGTCATGTTGGAAATATAATGGTAGTCCAGTCAAATAAGGTGGGGAAAAGGGCAAACCAAAGACAGCAAGCTGAAAATTTGCAAACAGCTTTGTTATGACATTCTAAAAGTTAGCTGAAAAGTATCATAAAATCTCGTGTCGGCGCCACTGGATATTCAAGGTCAAAGGTCACGAAAATCAGTTTTTTGCTTGTATCTCGAAAACAGTGCATTTTATAGAAAAAATCCAATAACAAAATTAAAGTAGACACAATTTCCTATAAAATACATATATTAGCTTTAACTTTCTGACAAATGGTTTTGGCGCTGGAGTACGCTGAAGAAAGGCAACTTTTTGACCTTCTGGCCAAAACGGGAGAAAAACCCTCGCCCATTCTCGATTTCTCAGAAACTAATGGATTTTATCAAAAAAAAAAAAAAAACCAGTTACAAAATTCAAGTAGACTATTTTCTACAAAATTCATAAAATAATGTAATTTTTTTGACAAAAAGTTTAGGAGCTAGATCACGCTGAAAAAAAGGCAATTTTTTTACATGTGAGCCAAAACGAGAGAAAAGCCCTTTACTCGATATTTTAAAACTATGCGTTTTATCGAAGCACCCTAATTACAAAATTAAAGCGGACTTTATTTTCTAAATAATGCAAAAATAACTTTAATTTTCTGACAAAAGGTTCAGGCGGTAGAGAGCACTAAAAAAGGGCGAGTTTTTGGCCCTCTGTCGAACCAGAAAAACTACTTAGTATGACCTTCTGCAATTCTAAAAAAAGGCTGTGGCGCGAACTGTGGATGTCGAAAAGTAGGATTGCAAAGCTCCTCAGTTTGTAGCCAGTGTAATGGACAAGCATGCCACAACGCCTGATAATATACGAAGGATCTTAATGAAGAAAGTGAATATGAACCAGAGATTCTTCAGGCTTTAGAATCAAATGTGACGGACAACGAGGATGATGATGATAACGATCTGAAAATTCAATGTGAACGACCCGAAGAAGGAGGCAATGACGAACAAGAAGAATATTAAGCTGTAATATATAACGTCATATGAGTTAACCTTTTGAGGTTCTCTGAATTTCTTTTCGCCATTTTTAAATCTATTCCATATATACAGTGTGTCCACGTATAACCTAACCGACCTATATTTTCGCAACCGTTGGTCCTAGATGCATACTTCCAGTTACAAAAATGGTTTAAATAAGGTAAAGAATTATTTTTAAAGCGATTTGGGTCAAGAAAACCATTTATTAAAAAATTACGAAATTTAAATTTTTACACAGTCCTCCAGTCCTATAAGTGATATTTAGTAAAAATTTACTGTGGCACTAACAAGTAAGACAGAAAAAGTCCCATTCATTTAACATTAAAATTGACCGAGTTATGGTCAATAATAGTATATGACTTATACCACTTTTTTGCATATCAAAACACATGGTTTCGACCATGCTTTCAGAGGTCGTATATAAAGTACTCAAACTTATTTCAAGGTATCTGCGGTTTGAAAGGAATTGTACAACTAGTACGACTGTGTTAACTTTATTAGTTAAGTTTCAGATTAGTTAAAATAATTGTATTTTAACATATGTTGTATTTTGTAAGGATTTGAGGCTATGATTTCTTTATATGAAATTAAGTTATTTTCATAAGGTTTTATTTGACTTGCAACGATCGTCTTTCCAGTTTAAAATTCGTACTCGAACTTTAACTGACTTTCAAATGTCCGATCGAAATTAAAATTTTACATACTGACTTAAATCCGATTACAATGTAATATTATGATTTTCGTCGCTTACCATCTTATCTTATGCATACTTATATTAGAGGATAACACAGAAAAAATTCGGATAGATTACCGTCAACAAGTTCAAGAAATGGTTTTAGATCAGATAACATAAACCTGCCACGGTTGTGTTTTTTAACTTTTATAATTACGTTTTATGTATTTTTTAACGTTAAATAAAAAAATTACCTTCACTTTTAACCATCATGTGAGGATTTTTCGCAAATCGTAAATTTCAAGGTTAAAAAATAGCGAAAAATATGATACTATAAAATAGGTGTCAGACTTTTTTATTCAGTTTAATTTTATTTAATTCAATAATTTATTCAATTTTGTAGCTTATACTGGGTTTCTTACAGCTAAACAGCTCACGGGTTCGATGAGGTTGGGAGGGGAAGGGGGATCAATTTTAACTTTGAGCTTTTTAACTTTGAAATTGAGAAAAATCCTGACGTGATGGTTTAAAATGAAGGTCATTTTCGGATTCAGCGCTAAAAAATACATGTGAAGCAATTTTCAAAAGCTAAAAAACATGGCACAACCGAAAATTTGAAAGACGGTGTAATCTAACAGCATTTTAAAATATGTATAATTTTTGTAAAGAATTGAGGTTTTTTGTTTTTTATCCTTTTATTTAACAAAAATTCTGTTATTTTTATCCTCTTATATGTTCGGTACAAATTGCATATTTTGCAGTAACATGTCAGAAGGATTAATAATTTCAAATTTATATTGCAATGCTAATTTTACTCTCAACCATTTCTTTAATATATCTGACGAAATTATATTTCTACTAAATTTGTGAATGACCCCTAATTTGCAGCAAAAAATATGCTCCAACTTTAAACAGCTATTATTCGGTTAATTTTAATCGTAGAATAACAGGACTTTTTTTGCCTTACTTGTCAATGTAACAGGGAAATTTTGCTAAATATAACTTATAGGACCGGGGGACCGTATAAAAATTTTGATTCTGTAATTCGTCGGTAAATTGTTTTTTCGCTTCAAGCTTTTTTTTTAATCTTAACTCTGCACCTAATTTTGACCACTTTTGTAATTGGAAGTATGCATCTAGGACCAACGGTTACGAAAATAAAGGTCGGTCAGGTTATACGTGGACACACTGTATACGTGTGTGTATGCATGTATATTAGAATTTAAACAAAATTTTAGGTCCCTAGAGCTCATTCTTAGTAAAGAACTGAAATAAAGAAGGCTTTATTTCTTTCTTTAGTTGTTTTTTTATACTGTAAGTTTAATTTTGAAATTAAGTTTTCAAATCAAACATTCTTAAAATTTCGGGCAACGCCGGGTGCTGAAGTGCTAGTATTTTATAAAATAGTGTAATAATTTAATAATAAAGGATATAAAAATAGTCACCGGTGGATTCTACTTACCCTTGTACGTAAATTGTCTGCTAAGTATTAGTATTATATTACATATTCGTGTGAGATTAAAAATTTTCCATTATGATTCCTGAAAATTTTTTAATCAGTCTTGTCAGGACGGGATTGATCACAATTAATATTTCATACTTTTATTGTTATAAGAAGTCAAAAGCAAACAATACAGGCTGTTCATAAAAGAATGTCTCGGTTATAAATTTTAATAGTATCAACTGTAAGCGTTGTAGAGTGTTGGTTCAAGGTCACAAATAAAGAGTGACTCAAACAGTTTTAGATAAGCGCATGCGCGAGTACTGCTTTGTTATTGAAACGCTTGCAGCACCATATAAGCAAAATGGCGATTGAAAAACTGATTGAAGTTTGGTCGTGGGTTAGGAAACCAGTAACTAATTAGGATTATTGCCTATTTTTACCCGACTGCCAAGAAGGGTTATGTGTTTCACGCGTATCTGGGTATGTGGATTTCTTTATACCTTCGAAACATACCAACGGCTGGATGGATTTTAATGAATGAGGTCTCCATCGATTCGTCTTAACCGTCCGATGGTTATAGGCTAGGTATTGTTTTTATAAATTCAAAATGGTTGCCGTAAAATACAAAATGGCAGTAGAGACGAAAAAAAATAAAACGCACCCTATTGAGGGGCATATTATTGGATAGGTCTTTCAAAATGAAGACGATGTTTCCTTGACTATTTTACAGTCAGAAGCTCCGTTTAAATATTACACAATCTGGAAGTTGTGTAGGTAGGATCTCTAGCCTTACTGCATCTCTAACCATCATAGACATCTATAGGCCTCATCAAAACAGTTTTCAGATAGGAACTAACAATTAAACACAACATAAAAGTCATCAATACAAGCAAATAATAAAAAAAATATGTGAGTAATATAAAAAATAGTTTCACATTGAGGAGAAATAGTTAATTGAATTTATTTGTTTGTGTTTTATAAGAACAGGCTGTCCATAAAAAAATACCCTAGTTATAAATTTTATTAGTATAAACTGTAAGCACTGTAGAGTGCTGGTTCAATGTCACAAATAAAGTGTAAATAAAACAGTTTAAGACAAGCGCATGCGCGACTACTACTTTGTTATTGACTGGCTTGCAGTGACCCATAAGCAAAATGGTGATTTCTGAGCGTTAAGCTTTATTGCTAGGCTGAACATTTAAAAGCCGTTAGAGTGATGCGAGTTTTTTCTTTGGGGCCTTATAAAATATCGTGTCTACGCTCCGCCGCTACCTAATGATTTACCAGAGTTGAGATAATAAACTGAAGAGGCTATTGCTTCCATTACACCGGACTTATTAATCAAAATGTTGGAAGAAGTGGACTTTAGGTTGGATGGTGCCGTATAACTAAAGGTGTACATATTGAACATTCGTAAGGAAAACTAGGTTAGTTTACCTTTAATACATAAGACAAAACTTTTAAGAACGTTTTAACGCGCAAATACATACAAACATGACACAAAAAATCACATACAGCTGTTTCGAGGATTCCTTGATCCCCTTCCTCAGTGCGAAAAAAAAAAGTCCTTCCGGCCAGTGCCGGGAGGAAGAGGTAGCTTTCATATTCCTTATTTTAAAAAAGCCAACTTACATCATTCAAACACACGAAGCTCAATTTAATGGAAACCGAATATAGGAGATTCAATACTAATGTTTATCAATATAATGAATGAGAATTTCGCGAAATTAGTCAGCTTTATCCAAGCTGCTTTTCTTTACAATAACTTATATTTGGCTGCCAAATTCGGCAATTTCTTAAAGTGCCTGCCATTTTAAGACAACATGGTGGATGAGGCTAAGCAGTGAACTTGGTCGAGACCTTAGTAATTGCTGTGCACATGCTCACTCACTTCGGAATCGGTTGATATATACGAGTGCTGTCGCATGTAAAAAATCAGATTTTTCAAAATGTCACCCACAATAGAAATTGAAACTGCTATATCTGAGCCATTTTTTAAGGTAAAGACAAACAAAAATGCTCCTGAATCCTTATATCAAGGTCAAATACTTAAGAAAGAAACCTTTTTCAATTTCTAATTTTTTTGCACCTCACTTTAAATATATATATATATTTTTAATTTAAAGGCCGCCATTTTGAAACAAGATGGCTGATGAATCTGGCCAGCGAACTTGGTCGAGGTGTTGATGCATGCCTATCCACATGCCTTCTTACATCGAAATAGGCGAATACGTGTGTTATTGCGTGACAAATACAAGATCGTTTCAAAATGTTAGCCATGCTAGAAATTCAAAGTGCTATAAATCAACCATTTTTTAAGATATAAACAAAATAACAAATTTTCAGAAACAAAAACTGCTCCGGAATCTTTGTATCAAGGCCAAACACATAAAAAAAACCTTTTTCATTTTCCAATTTTTTAATACCTCATTTAAAATTTTAAATTAAATTTTTTTTTAAATGGCAACCCTTTTGAAACAAGATGGCGAATGAAGCTGGCCAACGCACTCGGTCGAGACATTGGTATGTACTATGTACAGACCAAGTTACATCCAAATCGGTTCATAAATACGCCTGTTATCGCTTGACAAAAATCAGGTCGTTTTAAAATGTCAGCCACAATAGAAATTCAAAATGCTATTACTCACCCATTTTTTTAGATATAGACGAAACAAAAACTGTTCCGGAATCTTTGTATTAAGGTCAAGCACAAGCAAAAAGAATCTTTTTCATTTTCCAATTATTTGGTATCTCATTTAAATTGTTTTATTTTTTAATTTTTTTAAATCTCCGCCATTTTGAAACAAGATGGCGGATGAAGCTGGTCAACGAACTCGGTCGAGATATTTGTATGTACTATGTACACACCAAGGTACATCTAAATCGGTTCATAAATACGCCTGTTATTACGTGAGAAAAATCAGGACGTTTCAAAATGTCAGCCACGCTAGAAATTCAAAATGTTATAACTCAGCCATTTCTTAAGATACAGACGAAACAAAAACTGCTCCCGAATCTTTTTATCAAGGTCAAACACATAAGAAGAAAATTTTTTTCAATTTTCAATTTTTTGCTACCACATTTCAAATTAAAATTTTTCTTAAAAATTTAAATGGCCGCCATTTTTAAACAAGATGACAGATGAAGCTGGCCAACGAACCCGGTCGATACATTGGTATGTACTATGTATAAACGAAGTTACATCCAAATCGGTTCATAAATACGCCTTTTATCGCGTGACAAAATTCAGGACGTTTCAAAATGTCAGCCACGCTAGAAATTCAAAATGCTATAACTCAGCCATGTTTTAAGATATAGACGAAACAAAAACTGCTCCGAAATCTTTGTATAAAGGTCAAATACATAAGAAAAAATATTTTTCCATTTTCAATTTTTTGATACCACATTTCAAATTTTAAATTAAAAAAAAAATTTTAAATGGCCGCCATTTTGAAACAAAATGGCGGATGAAGCTGGCCAACGAACTCGGTCGAGACATTGGTATGTACTATATACACACCGAATTACATCGAAATCGGTTCATAAATACGCTTTTTATCGCGTGACAAAATTCAGGACGTTTCAAAATGTCAGCCACGCTAGAAATTCAAAATGCTATAACTCAGCCATTTTTTAAGATGTAGACGAAACAAAAACTGCTCCGGAATCTTTGTTTAAAGCTCAATTACATAAATAAAAAATATTTTTCCATTTTTAATTTTGTGGCACCACATTTCAAATTTTAAATTTTTTCTAAATTTTTAAATGGCCGCCATTTTGAAACAAAACGGCGGATGAAGCTGGCCAACGAACTCGGTCGAGACATTGGTATGAACTATGTACACACCGAATTACATCGAAATCGGTTCATAATTACGAGAGTTACAGCGTGACATAGGTCAGATATATATATATATATATATATATATATATATATATATATATATATCAATTTTGAACAGAGGGTGGTTTCGGGGTCTGGGGGTCATGATCGATGAAAATATACCAAAATTTTTTGAAATCGCTTTCCTCCGAACGGCTGCAATAGGTAGCTTTTTGTAATGAAAGCTACCTAAAAAATCAAAATGGGTTCCATGAGACCCTCGCTATAGCCCCGAGTACTGGCTAATGAATTGATCGAAAAAGGGAAAGAAATAATTATTTATCAAAGAGAAATGACGTAAATGACCAGAAAACATTGAAAACAATGAGTTGCTTTGTTTCGATTTTGTATTCCAAACTTCTTTATAATTTTTTTCTGAAGCTGTAAAAACAGTGCCACCAACATCACTGAGTCATCAAATACCGTTTTAAAGTATAGTAAATGTAACTACTAACTGCATCTTTGAACGTTGCATGCTTCATATCTATTTCATCTTCTTCATCCGATCCACTACTACTGTTATTTATAACCTCACTGTTCATTAACTGTAATGTTCATTTTCGCATGTATATATTTCTACGTCGCAACATATATGTTCAGAAAATCAACAATCGGGGACATGGAAAGTTTTTAATAAACATTAAAAAAAATCTTCATTTTTTTTTTATTTTTATGACATCGAAAGTTATTCGTTAAATCAGGATTATAAATTCGTTAAATCGAAGTATTTTTGTCCCATTTTCGTCGGGATCATAAAAAAATTAGCTAAATCGAGAAATTCGTTCAATCGCGAATCGCTAAATTGCGGCTCCATTGCAATAGTTATAAACTAATGTCTAATTCAGGTGGAAGACTAAATGCCTTTATTTATTTAGCAGTAAACCTTCCCTTGCATAATCGCAGAAATCTGTGATTAAATAAGGTAATGACTACTATTAAAAAATAGTGGTATTCAGCGTCCGCAAAGTTTGAATGTTTATAAATGAGTGCTTTTTTTTAAAGAAACTACTTTTACTTTTATACTAATTTCCAAACCCAACATTTACCAGGGATACTTCCTTGTGGGACACTTTGTATGATATATTCAAAGAATATCCCTTTTGAAACTAGTTGGATGTGCCAATCCGAAAATTTTTTCCTATGTCATGTATATTAATATTTCAAAATGTTGTTACAAATACCAATAATTCATTTTTATTAGTTTATTAGTATTTTTATTAGAATTATGGGTAACTTCATATAATTTTCGATGGTACAATATGGAAAATTGCACAAAAATCGCCATTACAGCGCCCCCTTCCGGTGGAATTTTTCAATATTCAAGGTGAACCTTCTTGCCATGGTCAAAAGCATACACACAAAATTTGGTTCAATTATGTGTATAACTTCATACACTTTTCGATGGTACAATATTGAAAATGACACAAAAATCGCTTTTACAGTGCCCCCTTCCGGTGGAATTTTTCAATATTCAGGGTGAACCTTCTTGCCATGGTCAAAAGCATACACAAAAAATTTGGTTCAATTCTGTGCATAACTTCATACACTTTTCGATGGTACAATATTGAAAATGACACAAAAATCGCTTTTACAGCGCCCCCTACCGGCGGAATTTTTCCAAATTCATGGGGGACCTTCTTGCCATGGCCAAAAACATACACAAAAAATTTGGTTCAATTCTATGCATAACTTCATACACGTTTCGATGGTACAATATTCAAAATGCACAAAAATCGCTATTACAGCTCCCACTACTGGCGGATTTTTTTCCAAATTAATGGAGGACATGCTTGCCATAGCCAAAAACTTAAAAAAAAAAATTGGTTCAATTCTATGCATAACTTAGTACAATTTTTGATGGTACAATGGGGACATACGGACACACGGACAGATAGACATTTTCTATAAACATGTTTTTTAGGATTTCTGACCCCTAAAACGTGTAAATCCGTCGAAAAAAATTTCGATTACAATACCTTCTATTGAAGATAGAAGAAAGTAAAAAACAACAGCCATTAAAAGTTTATAATCTTCTTATATTTAAAATTTTTCCGATTTATTCATTACTCCATTTCCGACTATAAAGTGGATTTCGTGAACTTCTTATAATTGCTTAAATTTTTTCATGTACAGTTGACAATTGAAATGGATGCTAGCTATTGAAATTAGATGCGGTTTCAGATTGCGATATGTCTAAGTAAGTTTTATCTCAAAGGCATTTTACATAACAAGTGTTTGAAATTGGCAAATATTCAGTTTCAATATTCAAAACAAACTGATGTAAAAAAGGAAAACATAACTAAAAAATGACTTTTACGGGAGGGGGGGGGGGGATTCAAATGGAAGCCTGAATACTATTATTTATTTAGTAGTAAATCTTCATCTCGAATAATTGCAGATATCTGTGATTAAATAAGGTGGAGTCTACTAGTAAAAAATAATGATATTTAGCGTCCGTCAACTTTTATATCTGACGATTAATAGACAATTATCGTGTTAAAACAAAATTAAGTTTATATATAACGAGTTGGAACCCGTCGAAATTCGACGTAGTAAAATGTTTGAAAGGAACTGTCAGATCGAATTTATAATAAACCTACAAAAATAATTACAATAAGAAAATCATCTTACATTGGTTGTCCAACTCTTAAAACAAATAATATTTTTTACCTAAAATTACCAAAATATTATTTCTTCAAATTTCAACTGCTTAAATTATTGAAAAATTAAACTATATTAGATTACGTAATCAAGATCAGTAATTATGATGAAGTTATCGATGGAGCTCTTATGTTTGTTTTTACGGGATGAAAAATCAGTAAAAAGGATTTCGCTTTGTCACATCATAAAATTTCCCCCCATAAAATCTGAACTGTACGTTATTTTCACATTCTCATAATTTACATACGCACCACTCAAATTCACAATTTGAAAGTATTTTAACGCGCAACAGATTATTAATGAATGTATTTCCAAACTTAAAGTCACGACGTCCGATGCAACTTTTCATGAGAACATTCGCACAAACTTTAAGTTCTAATCTTAGTACCCGCGAAAAAAAAAAATTCAGAAATTTGCCTTTAGTTGTCATAGTATTGGCTATTTATAGTATTGGTCAAATATTTAGTTTTATCAAAAAAATGATCGTTTTGTTTTAAATATATCATTTTTACTCACTGAATCATTTTGCCGAGCGCATCAAACTCATTTATCAGCGTAATCTAAAAATATTAAAATGTAGCTGATTTATGAAGAAGAATGCGTGTTTTTTTTAAATGTCTGACATCATTTTCTGTTCAAAAATTATAAAAAAGTTACTTTTATTTGTAATGTGAAAATGGCATCAATAAGGATATAATGAATAAAAATAATAAACCATGAATATTTTCCCTTTACTTTCAATATAAATGGAGTACTTCAGTTACCACGATTACAAAATTTGTATTAAAAACTACAAAAAAAAAATTAATATCTCAAAAACAAATTAAGATACAGATTTCAAACAAATTGCATTTAAAAGCACATTTTTTTCTCTGAACGAAGGTGTAAAAATTGAAAATGTACGATGTTTAGAAGTTTAAAAATTTGCAGTTGAGAAAATTGCAAAACCGAAATTTCATTTCAAATTTCAAAGTGCTGCCATTCGCAAAATGACGTATGCGTTACGCACAGATATGTCTGTCCTTTATAATATAGATAGTCATAGATCTAATGTCTAATTCAGGTAGATTGAATACCATTATTTATTTAGTATTAAAACGTCACCTTGCATTATTCCAGAAATCTGTGACTAAATAAGGCGAAGACTACTATTAAAAAATAGTGGTATTCAGCGTCCGTAAACATTGAATGTTTATAAATGAACGTTTTTAAAAAACTATTTTTTTAAACTTATTTCTAAAACCAACAATTACCTGGAATACTTTCTCATAAGACACTTTATATAAAATTTTCAAAGAATATTCCTTTTTGGAAAAAACTACAGGCATAAAAGAGTTTATAATATTCATTTTTTAAAATTTCCCGATTTATACATTTCATTACTCCATTTCCAATCCCTATTTCAGAACATAAAGTGGATTTCGTGACCTCCTTATAATTACTTATCTTTTTCCATGTGCAGTTGACAGTTGAAATGGATGCTAGATATCGAAGCTAGACGTGGCTTCAAATTGTAATACGTCTATGCATTCTTTATCCGAAATGCATTTTACATAACAGGTGTTTGTCATTGGCAAATATTCATTTTCAATATTACTGCAGATATGCAAATAAAGGGTGATCCTGTTTTGTTTTAAAATACAAGCTTCAAAACTTTCGAGAATAAAAGAAATTTATTTTTAAGAAAACTACAGAAATAAAAGTTTATAATCTTCATGTATTTAAAATTTCCCGATTTATTCATTTCATTACTCCATTTCCAATCTCCATTTCAGAACATAAAGTGGATTTCGTGAACTTCTTATAATTACTTATATTTTTGCATGTGCAGTTGACAGTTGAAATGGACGCAAGATATCGAAGCTAGATGCGACTTCAGATTGTGATACGTCTATGCATTCTTTATCTGAAATGCATTTTACATAACAGGTGTTTGTCATTGGCAAATATTCATTTTCAATATTACTGCAGATATGTAAATAAAGGGTAAGGGTGATCCTGTTTTGTTTTAAAAAATAAGCTTCAAAACTTTCGAGAATAAAAGAAATTTCTTTTTAAGAAAACTACAGACATAAAAGTTTATAATCTTCATATTTTTAAAATTTCCCGATTTATACATTTCATTACTCCTTTTCTAATCCCCATTTCAGAACATGAAGTGAATTTCATGACCTCCTTATAATTACTTATATTTTCCCATGTGCAGTTGACAGTTGAAATGGATGCGAGATATCAAAGGTAGATGCGGCTTTAGATTGTAATACGTCTATGCATTCTTTATCTGAAATGCATTTTACATAACAGGTGTTTGTCATTGGCAAATATTAATTTTCAATATTACTGCAGATATGTAAATAAAGGGTAAGGGTGATCCTGTTTTGTTTTAAAAAACAAGCTTCAAAACTTTCGAGAATAAAAGAAATTTCTTTTTAAGAAAACTACAGACATAAAAGTTTATAATCTTCATATTTTTAAAATTTTCCGATTTATTCATTCCATTACTCCATTTCCAATCCCCATTTCAGAACATAAAGTGGATTTCGTGACTTCCTTATAATTACTTATATTTTTCCATGTGAAGTTGACAGTTGAAATGGATGCGAGATATCGAAGCTAGATGCGGTTTCAGATTGTGATACGTCTATGCATTCTTTATCGAAATGCATTTTACATAACAGGTGTTTGTCATTGGCAAATGTTCATTTTCATTATTACTGCAGATATGTAAATAAAGGTTGATTTTGTTTTGTTTAACTCTCAAAATTTTCGAGAATAAATGAAAAGGATTAATCACAACCATTTTTTTAAATAAAATTTTTCTTCGTTTTGTAATAAACACACATGATAAGGTTTATTATGTAAGAAGTAAAGTTCGAAGTAGACGGGGAAGATTTACTATTAAGTAAATAGTGTTATTCAGGCCTCCAAATGAATCCTCTTCCTCCCCAAAGAAAAATTCGTTTTTCAGTTATGTTTTTCTCTTTACTTTCCTTTGTTTTAAATTTATCTTAAACAGGAGGATCACAGGGTAAGAGTTCTAAAAAAATGAGTTTTCGATTTTCAAGAGATTTCGAATTGCATTTTCCAGCCGCTTTTATTCACATTTTCCGAACTTTTATATCTGGGTCAATATCTGAAAATTGGACAATTTTCGTCCACTGCCAATAATATTTCATTAATTATACTAAAACCAGTAACTGAAAAATGCAATACATTGTAACATTTGTTATAACAATTGCCAATGATAAATGAATGCATAATGACGTATAAATAATTAATTTTAAGCTTTAAACAAACGAAATCATCATTTCAGTCCCCGTCCCCAGGTACAAATATCCAATATTAAATGTATACTGTAAAAATTTCTATAAATATTATTAACTTTTGCTATTATATATTTATACCTATATATACAGTATGTGAAGATATAATTCTCCTTTATTAGTATAGATTGTATAGTAAAATATTGTAGTAAATATATTTGTCCCTGAGCTTGACCGTCATCTCAGTCCCTCTAAACACACATTTAGATTAACAAATATTAGGTGGTACTGGCAGAATTATTTCCATTGCAACAGCAATTAAAGTTCAACTAGCTACCATGAATGAAGGTAAGTTGTTCTTCTCTTTGTTTCATATTTAGAAATATTTAGTTTTTGTTCTGAATAGGGATGAGTATTTTTTTATAGCATCATTAATGTCTCCATATTTAACTTTTTATTTATAAAAAAAAAGCTTTTTGCAGCTTTATTTATGTAACATACAAATGTCACATGCCATATTTAATAATTTACATGAGTGCAAAATAATTCAACAAAATGGATGTGCAGGCAAAAACATCACCTCAGTCCCCATCATCTCAGTCCCAATTATTAGACACTAATTATGATATTAACCCACACTTTCTTCCATAAAAGATTATCCTTCGCATAAAATATGCATCCTTGATCTCAAAACACTGCAGCATTTAAATGAAAAAACATGTATTATAGTATATAATTGTATGTGTTAATTGGTACATTAATTTTAAAAAATAAAAATTTTGGAATGAAATTGTTCGGTTTTCAGATATTGACCCACCTAGAAGTATCGCAGTATTTCTTTTTTGGCGAATAGCAACAGCGCTATGCGCACTTATACACAAAGCCTATCCTATTTCCGAATTTCAAAAACCAGTGTATTTATACATAGGTCATACAATGAGTGCTATATATTGATCTTTATGAACAATACCGTCAGGAAGCATGATCAGGAATCGTGCTTATGAAGTTCAATTTATGAAAACGATTATGATAAATAAAATTATGTAAATTTGTATTTAGAAATATGTAGCAAAGCATTGGATGAGTGAAAGAGTCAAAATGTCACCTTTCACCCGGTTCAAGTTCTGCAGCAGTTCTCAGTCAGTGCTAATCATATTCGCATGCAAAGTATTCGAATAAATCATTCGATTCAGAAGAGTTCTCGAAAAACGAGGCTTCGATTCTCAAAAAATTTCGAATTTCATTTTTCAGCCGGTCTTTTTCACATTTTACGAACTTTCATATCTAAAAATATCGTAGTATGCATTTTTGGTGAAGAGCAACAGCGCTATGCACATTTTGACGCATCTATCCCGCTTTAAAATTTCGATAAAAAGTTTATTTACGCGTAAGCGGTATAATGAGTGTCACAGGTTCATCTTCATGGAGAATAACATGATGTAGCCTACCATCAAAAATTGCTACCATACAGGAAGTCAGTGATTGAGATAAAAACTTCAAGTTCCATGGATGCTCTCTGGTTATCGAGATTTTGGGGATTGTTAGCATACGCAACAAAATTTACCAACAGAGCCATTGCGGTATTCGTAGATGCATCTAGAATTTCAGTGGATGCTTCCAAGTCACCCAGACTTAAGGAATTGTATGAATTAGCTGCAAAATTTGCCAACAAAGCTATCGGGGTATTCGTGGATACGTCGAGAATTTCAGTGGATGCTTCCAGGTCATCCAAACTTAAGGCATTGTATGAATTAGCTGCAAAATTTGCCAACAAAGCGATCGGGGTATTCGTGGATACGTCGAGAATTTTAGTGGATGCTTCCAGGTCACCCAGACATAAGGAATTGTATGAATTAGCTGCAAAAATTGTCAGCAAAGTCATCATGGTATTCGTCGATACGTCGAGAATTTCAGTGGATGCTTCCAGATCACCCAGACTTAAGGAACTGTATGAATTAAGTGCAAAAATTGTCAACAAAGTCCTCGTGGTATTCGTCGATATGTCGAGAATTTCAGTGGATGCTTCCAGATCACCCAGACTTAAGGAATTGTATGAATTAGCTGCAAAAATTGTCAGCAAAGTAATCGTGGTATTCGTCGATACGTCGAGAATTTCAGTGGATGCTTCCAGATCACCCAGACTTAAGGAATTGTATGAATTAGCTGCAAAAATTGTCAACAAAGCCATCGTGGTATTTGTGGATACATCGAGAATTTCAGTGGATGCTTCCAGGTCACCCAGACTTAAGGCTGTTTTCAAATCAAAAAGAACAATTTCCTGACATAAGTTTTAATTTATTTTTGCTCGAAAATGCATGAAACAGGATGGTGTTGTTGTTCAGAAATTATGTCATTTAGCTGTTTTTTCCATTTTTTTTGCAAACCCAATAGATCTTTCAAAAAATAATGTCAAAGTGGACGTTTTGAACCGAATTTCTGCGCGAAAGTAGAAAAATCACTCAAGAGCGGGTTTATCACGTGATCGATATCGCTTATAGCTCAATGGGTAATTGAATGATCAAAAAATGGAAAAAACAGTTCAATTCCAAATCGCTTCCATGACCAGACTTTCCAATTTTATATCTTTCCGTTAAAAAATGAATTTGTAAATGTGTCAGAACGTTTTGCGCTTGTTGAGCAGTGCAGTTATGAACAGCCTTAAGGAATTGTATGAATTAGTTGCAAAATTCGCCAACAAAGTCATCGCGGTATTCATGGATACGTCGAGAATTTCAGCGGATGCTTTCAGGTCACCCAGACTTGTGGGATTGTTAGCATAAGCTGCAAAATTTCCAAACATGGGCATCTTGGTATTAGTGGATGTGGCGAAAAATTCCGTGGATTCTTCCATGGTAACCCAGACTTAGGGTATTGTTTGAATAAGGTGCACAATTTGCCGCCACAGATGTTAGGATATCTGTGAATGGGTCAATAACGTCAAATTCTAGTCTAAGTAAAGTTGCGAATTTAGAGCTTTTTTGAATACCATTATTTTTTAATGGTATACTCTTTCCTTTTGTTTAATCACAGAACGTCTGTTATTAAATAATACGAATATTCTATTCTGAAATAATGGCAATTAAAAATATACTAAATTGGGAACACTGCATGGATGCTTGACCATCCCGAATTTGGGGATCCCTGGTATGCAATCTTTGACCTTATTGCAATTTCAGAGGAACAATTCTCTGAGATCAAAGAGAGGAAGGTATTCGCTAGTTTCTTAGCAGAAGAATGTTCATTATTTCAAATTACATGATGCCATACACTCACTGAGACGCAAATGCTCTGAACAGGGGGAAATATCACTCATTAGGCTTTCCTTCACTATGCAATTGCTGGTCCATATCTGTTGTGATATAGGAAATATCTATTTTGTTAAATTTCCTTTTTAGGTGCGTTCATAATTATATAAATACGTAGCACCTATAGTCGTCCTTCAGTCCGTCCGTCTGTGTGTCTGTGTGTCCGCCTGTCCGTCTGCATATAACAGAGCAAAAACAACCCAACCGAATGGTCTGAAATTTTAATTGTATAATTGTTGCAAAATTTTGTCGAGTAATTTCAAATTTTATGAAAATCGGATGTATAGTTTAATGACAGGGACAGTCGAAAGTTTTCCGTTACATGACGGCAATGGGAAAAAATTATTGCAAGTGCATTTTAATGACGTTACAGCCTTCCGAAGGGTTTGAAATTTTAAATATATAATTGTTGCAAAATTTTGTCGACTCATTTCAAATTTTATGAAAATCGGATGTATAGTTTAATTACAGGGGCAGTCAAAATTTTCCGTTATATTAAGGCCAATGGAAGTAATTATTTCAAGTGCATTGATGTTACAGCCTTTCGAACAGAATGAAATGGATATGCACTTATGAAGTGCACTAAAATATACATTCAGTACAATATGCGATGAAAAAAATACGAATGCACCTCATTTGCCACGTTTGACGAGCAATTTCCAACTTGTCTAATCTTTGTCTTTAATGCAATTCCTGAGGAACAGGTTGCTGAGATCGTGTGAGGAAGGTGACTGATCCATTATTATCTAAAGAACATCCATTGTTTCAAGCTATATGGTGCCATACACTCACTGTTTCACAAATGTTTCGAACGTGCGAAAAACAAAATTCTTCTTTAAGTTTTCCTACACAATGCAATTTATAGCCTATATCTGTTTTCAGATATGAAATTAAAAGAAAAACTAAACATTTAGCTTTACGATCCATTAAAGATCAGGGCTTACAGTGTTTTTTTTATACTTGACCCCGAGGTGCGAGGTGAAAGGTTGAGTGAATTTTGCCCATCCCGGAGTCGAACTCTGAACCTGGTGCGTGGTAGCCAGACACTCTAACCACTACGCCACTGTGATTCAAGATATGAAATAATATATTTTTTCTTTAAATATCTTTTATTGAACACTCTGTTTGTATAAAATGTTTAAACCAGGTGGAATTATTAACCTTGTATGTGACCATGAAAATTTTATTTAATAACCATGATGGAAATATATAATAAAAAAATTAATATTTTAATCAAATAAAACTATGTGTTCTGTTTTAAATAATCTGTTTATTAAAAATATGGTAGATTTAGAAAACACACTGTAAAAAAAAGACAAATGCTTCTTATTGTACGAAAATATAACCGCGAAAGAAAATATAATATAACCAATTCCGAGTTGCCCACGATTCTGAAACGCATTCTTTTAGCTATAGTAACATCAAAAACTAAAAGGTTTTTGAGATTTAAAGAAGCATTTATAAAAACAAAGATTATTTTTCTGCCCGAAATGTTTCTGATTAACTTTTACAATCCATTAATAATTTTTCTGAACCCGGAATATCGATTTTTTTCGTATGCTATCAATTCTCAAGTAAACGTTTTAGCTGCATAACTGAATTCATTACATGCAAAAGCAACAAAACGATATAATTTTAAATTTAATGTTAATGATAATTCTGTTAATTTAGAATGATTGTTTATTAAATATATATATATATATTTGAAAATGAAAATGTTTACTTCAGAATTGATAATATTCGAAAAAATTATATTGCAGAGAGACAAAACTGATTATATTAGATGTAAATTTCCAACAGGGCGAAAAATATCCGAACCAGGATTCGAACCAGGGATCTCCTGGATGAAGCCGCCAGTGCTCTGCCATCTGAGCTATCCCGGACGAATCTGGTCGAACTTTTTCACCCAGATAACCTTAATGATTATAGCATCTGGTCTGAAACCTGGTTCAGCCTTCGCCCAGTTAGAAATTTACATCTAATATGATTTATTTACCAATTAGAATAATTGTGTTAAAATTAATCTAGTGTAAAACTGATTATATTGTAAAAAGTACTTCGTAACGTAATGATAATTCTGTTTATTCTGTTAATTCTGTTAATTCTGTAATGTTAATTCTATAATGATAATTCTGTTAATTTAGAATGTTTGTTTATTAAATATTTTTTTTTTTTGAAAATTAAAATGTTTACTTGAGAATTGATAGTATTCGAAAAACAGATATTCCAGGGTGAGAAAACTGATTATACTGTAAAAAGTACTTCGAAACATAATGATAATTCTATTAATTTTGTAAAGATAATTCTGTTAATTCTGTAATAATAATTCTGTTAAATTAGAATGTTTGTTTGTTAAATATTTTTTTGAAAATTAAAATGTTTACTTGAGAATTGATAGTATTCGAAAAACTGATATTCCAGGGTGAGAAAACTGATTATAGTGTAAAAAGTACTTCGAAACATAATAATTCTATTAAGTCTATAATGATAATTCTATTAATTCTGTAATAATAATTCTGTTAATTTAGAATGTTTGTTTATTAAATATTTTTTTTGAAAATTAAAATGTTTACTTGAGAATTGATAGTATTCGAAAAACATATTCTAGGGTGAGAAAACTGATTATACTGTAAAAAGTACTTAGAAACGTAATGATAATTCTATTAATTCTGTAATGATAATTCTGTTAATTCTGTAATGATAATTCTGTTAATGTAGGATGTTTGTTTATTAAATATTTCTTTTGAAAATTAAAATGTTTACCTGAGAATTGATAGTATTCGAAAACTGATATTCCAGGGTGAGAAAACTGATTATACTGTAAAAAGTACTTCGAAACACAATGATAATTCTATTAATTCTGTAATGATAATTCTGTTAATTCCGTAATGATAATTCTGTTAATTTAGAATGTTTGCTTATTAAATATTGTTTTTTGAAAATTAAAATGTTTACTTGAGAATTGATAGTATTCGAAAAACTGATATTCCAGGGTGAGAAAACTGATTATAGTGTAAAAAGTACTTCGAAACATAATAATTCTATTAAGTCTGTAATGATAATTCTGTTAATTCTGTAATGATAATTCTCTTAATGTAGAATGTTTGTTTATTAAATATTTCTTTTGAAAATTAAAATGTTTACTTGAAAATTGATAGTATTCAAAAAACTGATATTCCAGGGTGAGAAAACTGATTATATTGTAAAAAGTACTTCGAAACGTAATGATAATTCTATTAATTCTGTAATGATAATTCTGTTAATTCTGTAATAATAATTCTGTTAATTTAGAATGTTTGCTTATTAAATATTTTTTTGAAAATTAAAATGTTTACTTGAGAATTGATAGTATTCGAAAAACTGATATTTCAGTGTGAGAAAACTGATTATACTGTAAAAAGTACTTCGAAACGTAATCATAATTCTATTAATTCGGTAATGATAATTCTGTAATGATAATTCTGTTAATTTAGAATGTTTGTTAATTAAATATATATATTTTTTTGAAAATGAAAATGTTTACCTGAGAATCGATAGTATTCGGAAAGCTTATATTCCAGGGTGAGAAAACTGATTATAGTGTAAAAAGTACTTCGAAACGTAATGATAATTCTATTAATTCTGTAATGATAATTCTGTTAATTCTGTAATAATAATTCTGTTAATTTAGAATGTTTGTTTATTAAATATTTCTTTTGAAAATTAAAATGTTTACCTGAGAATTGATAGTATTCGAAAACTGATATTCCAGGGTGAGAAAACTGATTATACTGTAAAAAGTACTTCGAAACACAATGATAATTCTATTAATTCTGTAATGATAATTCTGTTAATTCCGTAATGATAATTCTGTTAATTTAGAATGTTTGCTTATTAAATATTGTTTTTTGAAAATTAAAATGTTTACTTGAGAATTGATAGTATTCGAAAAACTGATATTCCAGGGTGAGAAAACTGATTATAGTGTAAAAAGTACTTCGAAACATAATAATTCTATTAAGTCTGTAATGATAATTCTGTTAATTCTGTAATGATAATTCTCTTAATGTAGAATGTTTGTTTATTAAATATTTCTTTTGAAAATTAAAATGTTTACTTGAAAATTGATAGTATTCAAAAAACTGATATTCCAGGGTGAGAAAACTGATTATATTGTAAAAAGTACTTCGAAACGTAATGATAATTCTATTAATTCTGTAATGATAATTCTGTTAATTCTGTAATAATAATTCTGTTAATTTAGAATGTTTGCTTATTAAATATTTTTTTGAAAATTAAAATGTTTACTTGAGAATTGATAGTATTCGAAAAACTGATATTTCAGTGTGAGAAAACTGATTATACTGTAAAAAGTACTTCGAAACGTAATCATAATTCTATTAATTCGGTAATGATAATTCTGTAATGATAATTCTGTTAATTTAGAATGTTTGTTAATTAAATATATATATTTTTTTGAAAATGAAAATGTTTCCTTGAGAATCGATAGTATTCGGAAAGCTTATATTCCAGGGTGAGAAAACTGATTATAGTGTAAAAAGTACTTCGAAACATAATAATTCTATTAAGTCTGTAATGATAATTCTGTTAATTCTGTAATGATAATTCTGTTAATTTAGAATATTTGTTTATTAAATATTTCTTTTGAAAATTAAAATGTTTACTTGAAAATTGATAGTATTAAAAAAACTGATATTCCAGGGTGAGAAAACAGATTATATTGTTAAAAGTACTTCGAAACGTAATGATAATTCTATTAATTCTGTAATGATAATTCTGTTAATTTAGAATGTTTGCTTATTAAATATTTTTTTGAAAATTAAAATGTTTACTTGAGAATTGATAGTATTCGAAAAACTGATATACCAGTGTGAGAAAACTGATTATACTGTAAAAAGTACTTCGAAACGTAATCATAATTCTATTAATTCGGTAATGATAATTCTGTTAATTCTGTAATGATAATTCTGTTAATTTAGAATGTTTGTTAATTAAATATATATATATATTTTAAAATGAAAATGTTTACTTGAGAATCGATAGTATTCGGAAAGCTTATATTCCAGGGTGAGAAAACTGATTATACTGTAAAAAGTACTTCGAAACGCTTCCGAAAATTGCGTGCGGCAAATTAACCCCTTGAAGGGCACCGGTATATATTATATACAACTTAATTTTAATTCCCAAATGCCACATTCACACCAGAATTTAGGAATTAAATTTTGTTTCATATAATGTACGCGAAGAAAAGCTTATACTTAGCTTCATATAAAGTTGTTGATATATACCGGTGTCAATCAATCATTTTAAAATTTTAGCAACAGAGGTGCTTTGCCCCTGAAAGGGTTAAACTGTGTTTTTATAACTGCTTCTTTTTATATCGAAAATCTGGTTTCTGAGGTTTCTAAAGATAAAGATAGCTTTTCACAATCGTGCATAAATGGGAAGAGGTTAGGATAGGGAGTACACAGTGAGACAGCAGCCACTTTGACATATAATTCTAACTTTTTCTTCAAGCTGGCATACACACATAACGACCTCATCTTATGCAACACGTGGGTGTAGTTTCGGCACTTCAGTTACTCGTCCGACAAAATAGTAAATAATTCCTTATTTTATAGTGGTTAAAGTTACATAAACGTCTATTTTAGAGTTTATTTCCTTCAATATGACATATATTTACATAACCAAACGTAGCTATATCTAATAACAGACTATTGCAACAAAACGACATAAACTTTTTAAAGCGATGAAATTGATGTAACAGATGTAGCATGCATTTTGTTGCAACGTAACGAAAGTACACAGTGAGACACACAGTTGTGGTACACAGTGAGACGTGTCTTATTGTGTACCTACTATGTAGTTCTGATGTTAAAAAAGTTATTTATTAATAAAAGAAGGTTTTTTTTTTCCTCGCTCTTTTTCTCTCTGTGTGTGTGGGCTTGCGACGGCTAGGGAAATTTACTAAACGTACGAGGCTGAAAATTTGCATGAAGGTAGCCCAAGGTCTGCCATTGTCCACCCGAGGCTCATATTTTTTATATTTTGAAAATCTAGAAATATTAATTAGAAATCATAAACTGCAGAAAATTATTGATAGAGTGTAAAAATGTATGATTTATGAAAATATACACATTGTCTCACTGTGTACTACTTGTGGTACACAGTGAGACAATTTTCGATACTTCTTTATGCTGCTTCTGTGATTTTATAAATAACTTTTTTAAAACCATTTATACATTAATGTGTAGCGCATTTGTGTAGCTTAAAAAGTTTGCAAATTTTTTTCAAAAGAATAAAAATCGTCGCCATTTGTTAAATAATAATAATTTTCGTCTCACTGTGTACTACTCTTACTCTCCCCTATATTATGTTTTCATTCATGACTATATTATTATTATTTTAGTATTGCGCGGCAGCGCAATACATATTTATTTCCAGTGTCACTTCTCAATGTTAATTTAACATAGAAAAGCCTATGGAGCTCATAACTTTTTATTTTTTTTCTTCCCACCTTATTGTGCCTGATGCCACAATTTTTTATTCTTCACTAATTCTAATGATATTATAAATTGAAAGCGTAAAAATGTTTGCCTGGCGTCAGGGCCAAAACGGATGATAAAATGTCTTTCCATATGGGCGAATTATAACCCAGAGAGTAATGGGCTAATTTTTATTTACATTATTCAAATATTTTTGTTAATAATTCCAAATTTCACTTTTTTCATTGAGAATCAACGGACATTTTTCCTATAACATGTAAAAATTTTTCTTCATTGTTACAAATAATTCAAAAGCCGTAATAATAATTTATCTCTTTTTAGTTGAAAGATTTCCACATAAAAATTTAAACTGAAATAGTTTTTTTTTTTTTAAAGAATTAAAAAGATGAACATAGCGTCATAGTGGAAATAAAAAGGACATTTTCAGAATAAGTTTTTGCTTTGGTCAAGTTTATGTTTTAGTAAAAAGTTTCAAAAAGATAGCTATTTTTACACAGGTAGCGAACTTAGTAAGGAATTACATAACTTAAATTTTAAAATGTATTTTTTCTTCCAAGATGGGAACTATTTATATCCGAAGTTAAACTTAGGTAATAATTTTCTCTTGTGTTTACATCATCCCTTGGGAGGGAATAAGGTAACAAAATTTAAGTAAAACTTTTTCTTTTAATATTTTATTGTTTAACAGCTATAATATTGTTAAATATTAGCAGTAAGGATTCAACACAATTTATTTTTGCATTCATAGCGTTCCTGAGTGAGAAACAGGGTATCTAAATTTAGGCGAAATTAATTTTTTATGTTTTGATTATAGATTTTTTACGTTCAGATTGGAAGTTTTTGTCCAAACTACAGCAACCTGCATTACTGCAGTGGTGAAATATTTTGAATTATACATTGGTGAACTGAATCACACATTGTGATACAATACCGCATACATCAAAGCCTTATGATGATACCCTCCATTAATTTTTAAATGAATTTCGCGTGAATGCAAGTTATTAAAAAACTTGACATATTAAACAAAAACATAATTTGAAGAGCAAATTAAATATATATATATATATATATATATATATATATATATTTCTTACACTGTTTAAACCCGAGAAGGGACAGATATTAAGATATTTCATTCAATTAGTTCTACATTTAATGTTAAATTTTTGTAACAAATAAGTTAAGCTAATTATAGATTAAAAAATAAAAATAAAATTCATACAATATGATACTTAAAACACCCTAAAAAATTAGATTCCGTTCAAACGAAATCGAAATAAATCTTAGACTTTTTTTAAAGTTTTGTATTTTGCATGCATCTTATCATTTTATGTACAATCAGCATAACATAAAACAAAATCTGCAATACAAATATTTTCAATTAAAAATGGAAGAAATCTAAGATTTATTTTGATTTCATTTCAACGGAATCTAATTTTTTAGGGTGTGTTAAGCATCATATTGTATGAATTTCATTTTTACTTTTTAATCTATAATTAGCTTAACTTATTTGTTACAAAATTTTAACATTAAATGTAGAACTAATTGAATGAAATATCTTCATATCTGTCCCTTCTAGGGCTTAAACAATGTAAGAAATATATATATATATATTTATTTGTTCTTCAAATTATGTTTTCGTTCATGATTTTTATAGAATAAGAAACATTTGCCTTTTTAACACTTTCCAACATAGTGGAAAATTGTTTATGAATTCCGTTTGTCTATCCGTCTGTCTGTCCACGCCCTAACCCACATAAATATATAGTAGAACCTCTATTATCCGAAGTAATTGGGACCGACTCTCTTTCGGAAAATCGAATTTTTCGGATAATCGAGAATGCTTTAATTTTAAGATTAAGGAGAAATATATGCAATATTTATTATTATGGTAACAAGTGCTTAATAAAAATAAAGCACTAGCAAAATAGAAACAAGAATAAATTACCTGAATTTTAATTTTGAAATTAAGTACCTTTTACGTATATCACAAGGGTTTGAAAAAATGTTTTGACTGTCGCAGTTTCGATTGCCTTTGCTTTGAAGCTCTATCACGGAGTATTTTAATATTGTTACTTCACCAGTATCATAATCTTTCTGCTACTCTAGCCATGCCAAACCTTTTCCAAAACATTCAAAAGCTTCAGAATTGCTAATTTTTTCGTTTTCTTCATTCCACTCCGCAGCTCACGGGAGCTCAAGTTAAATTCAAAGGAACTCTAAGAAAGGGTATCGGAAATATTTATATGTACTAGTAGTTCGGAAAGGACCGCTTTGTATTAGTTTTTAAAAAAAGAAAGAAAAACTTTCAAAATGGATTTGCACACAAGGAATGTGATAGTAGAAAAAAAAGCACTGAAAAAATGGATTTCGGTTAACCGAGAGTTTCGGTTAAAAGAGTTTAGGGTAAAAGAGGTTCTACTGTACTCGGATTTTAATGTAATTAATATATGAAGTGTGTAGCATTAACGGTGAGTTTTTTAGTACTATTACAGTTGCACTCAAACAATTCCTTTACATTATGGCCAATGGGAAAAAAAAAGTTTACGGTATATTTTAATGACATTAGGCTATTTCAAATGCATTGAAATTGATATAAATTACTGAATTTCACTAAAAGATGATTAATATAGAATAGGGCATTCATAGCATTTATCATTCACTTACAGAGACACACAAAAGAAAACGGTTACAGTACAGTCTTTGAGTCATAAATGCTGGAAATGCGTTTTCAATTTCGCTGTGCCTGCCTACGTACGGAGCAATTTTTTTCAAAAAAGCTATTTAATTATTTTTTAAACTTATTTTTACTAAGATTATGACTAGAAAATGTGAAAAAAATTAAAAAATATTTCATTTATTGAAAAAAGTTTGGTAAATGGAGGAATTTATAGTAAAATTTAGTGAAATTTGGCCCGAAACGCAAAACGCTCTAAAGGAAATTCTACTGTATGTATCTTAATTTCCTTTTTACACTTCATATTTATGACACTGGTGAAGGCAATGAACTAAAATCTAAGAGATTCTTTAAGTATTTCAAAACTTATAGCATATCGCACCTGTTTACATGTTAATTTTCATAAAATTCATCGATGTCATTCCAGAAAAACATCCATAAAACAAAAAATATTTATTCTAAATTTAAATCTTTAGTTCATTGCCTTCACAATAGTGTAAATAACATATATTTTAAATTTCACAGTGATATTCCAATAACTTTTTGAGAAATCATGTTTTGCGTATGGAATTTTCGCCGAAAATTACATTTTCCAAAAAATGCATTTAAAGTTTAGATTTATGTTTTACTACAAGAATTTACAGTAATATACATCTAAATTTCTTGGAGCATATTATTTACATTTCTTATTATTAAACAAATGCATCCAAAATCGCGAAATTTCTCCAAACATACGACCCTTTAAAAGCAATTTAAAAATTTAAAAATTTAAAATTTTAAAGCCCTTTAAACAGCATTTTCGGTTTGAGTGACAGCTGTTGAGTAGTTTTAAAACCGCTATAACTCCGGATCTATTTATCGTACAATAAAAACAAATACAGTTTTAGAAAGGTAAATAGTTGGTCTTTAATAAAATATAAAATAAAATAAATTTAACAATTTTGGTCAAAAATTGCATTTTTAACGTAGTCAGATACCTTAAATTGAACTAATGTTTTAAATCTTACTTGTTGTGTATACATTCTATACCTCTTATACAGGGCTGCGAAAAAGAATTCACGTACCATTCTCCTTAGCGGTTATTTCTGAAGGGGGAGTTTTCAACTGTGACTTATATTTCTTAAATAAATAAAATTTTTCATGCGTCTAGTTTATAGATACAAGTCTTATCCTATAACATAGGTGCTCAAAGAATTCAGATAATTTTCGACTGTAGATAGGAATTGCTGAAATTGGGTTTTCAAATATGTTAATGCGTTTCCAAATGCTTGAATTAGACATCTTATTTCAACTTATTTAACGGTGAAGTTTTGTTACATTATTCTGAATGCGTTGGAAAGTGTTTCATAATCTATGCTGGGCGCATGATTTTTTTCTTTCTTGTTTTAGAGCGAAGATAGGGTCCTTTTAAAATTATGATTCTTCAAATTCGGCTTTTTCATAATAATAGTAAAACACCGAAAGATTTTCACTGATTTACAAATATTTAAAATATTTTGCTTTATCCATTTCATTCTTTCTTTACTATTCTTCATTTTAGAACAGAAAGTAGGTTGCGTGACTTGCATGTAATTACTTGAATTTTTCCATGTGCGGATGGCAGCTGAAATGGATGCGAGATATTGAAGCCAGATGATGATTTCTGCTATGATACGTTTGCGCAGTTCTTTATCTGAAATACATTTTATATAACAGGTGTGTGTTATTGGAAAATATTCCTTCTCAATGTCAAATATGTATGTAACTCAAGAAAAATTATTTTCCGTTTTAAAAATTTTCCCAGAACTTTCCGGAGAACATGAACGAAATTAATCGCAGCTTTTGCTTTACCAGTATAATATATTTTTATGTTACATAAATAGTTATTTCAGAGATTTTTTTGTTATGTTTTATTTGACAAATTTCATAAAGCGTTTTTACAGACAATAATTATTACTTGTTAATTTAAATTTTTTTTCCATATCTAATCTTTCATATTTTTAGTTATAAATGTCAAAAATACTGTTTTTTTATATATTACTTGTCTATTAGAAATGATGTAAAATAAATAAAAGATTAAAAAAAAAAAAAAAATCCAAAAAATTATGAATTTTGTCGATTTAATTTTTTATTTTTTTTCTAGGAAAAACATTTTAAAACAAGTATTTCTTATTAGCTAATAATTAATATGGTTATTTTTTGTCAATTTTAAAGTATTGATGCAAGGTTTCAATTCGTCTAAATAAGGAAATAAAGATAGAAATAATGAAACAATTGGACAAATATATAACTCAAGGTAAAACAAACTGTAGCATTCTAAGCTTATATCTATTTTTTATACTTCAGAATTGTTTTTAAAAACGACCTATTTGTAGACTTCCTATTCTTAGAGATGAATCAATTAATTTATATACCGGGTGTCCCAAAAAGGACTGACTGATTTTAAAATTCAATAACTTCCAAACGGTGACAGATATTTAAAAAATCTTGTAGGAGGGTTGTGCATAAAGTTAAAAGTTTTATTACAGTGATTTTCGATTTTAGTTCGAATTACAAACAATAGATGGCGCTGTAAGCAATACTCGCTAAATACAGGCTCCATTTTTGGTCCTTTCTTTTGTTCCATGCAGAAAAAGGAGATGGAAATGTATTATCCGGGCCACGAAGTACCAAAAATCGAGCCTGAATTTAGCGACTATTGATCGCAGCGCCATCTATTGTTTGTAATTCGAACTAAAATCGAAAATCACTGTAAAAAAAACTTTTGACTTTATGCATAACCTTCCTGCAAGAATTTTTTTAATATTTGTCACCGTTTGGAAGTTATTGAATTTTAAAATCAGTCAGTCCTTTTTGGGACACCCGGTATATATATCAATTATGTATTATATCATATTATATACATAAGGAAGAGTAGCACACAGTGAGACATCGTACACAGTGAGACAGCAGCCACTTTGAGATATAGTTGTAGCTTTTTCTTCAAGCTGGCACACACACATAACGACCTCATCTTATGCAACGCGTGGACGTAGTTTCGGCACTTCAGTTACTCGTCCGACAAAATAGTAAACAATTCTTTATTTTATAGTGTTTAAAGTTACAAAAACGTCTATTTTAGAGTTTATTTCCTTCAATATGACATATATTTACATAACCAAAGGTAGCTATATCTAATAACAGACTACTGCGACAAAACGAAATAAACTTTTTAAAGCGATGAAATTGATGTAACAGATGTAGCATGCATTTTGTTGCAACGTAACGAAAGTACACAGTGAGACACACAGTTATGGTACACAGTGAGACGTGCCTCATCGTGTACCTACTATATGGTTCTGATGTAAAAAAAAGTTACTTATTAATAAAAGAAGATTTCTCTCTCCCTCTCTCTTTCTGTGTGTATGTGTGTGGGCGTGCGATGGCTAGTGAAATCTACTACACGTAAGAGGCTGAAAATTTGCATGAAAGTAGCCCAAGGTCTGCCATTGTCCACCCGAGGCTCATATTTTTAAAATTTTTAAAATCTAGAAATATTAATTAGAAATCATAAACTGCAGAAAATTATTGATAGAGTGTAAAAATGTATGATTTATGAAAATATATACATTGTCTCACTGTGTACCACTTGTGGTACACAGTGAGACAATTTTCGATGCTTCTGTGCTTTTATAAATAACTTTTTAAAAACTATTTATACATTAATGTGTAGCGCATTTGTGTAGCTTAAAGATGTAGCAATTTTTTTTTTCAAAAGAATAAAAATCGTCGCCATTCTTTAAGTGATAATAATTTTCGTCTCACTGTGTACTACCCTCCCCTATGTATTTTGTATGTACTATTTTTTGAAGTAAAAAAGTTTCATATGCATATTAACGTCTTCAGAAACTTAAATAATTCAATCATCATAAAGCACCATAGCTGCCAACTCTTGCGTTTTTTTGTACCACAAAAATTTAATTGAAAATGTTAACTGTTTTAATCACCGTAATCTGCCGATTAAATAAGGTAAAAAATATCTGTTAAATTTTTGTGGTACAAAAAAAAGTAAGAGTTGGCAGCTATGAAGCACTGATTCATTTGATAACTGATTTTTTGATTTTTACTAACCTTGAACTTCCATGTTTTTCAGCCCCACCAGTGGCCGAGAGGTTCTGCTCTCGAAGCTGGTAGACGGGAGGTGCTGGGTTCAATCCCAATCGCGCCCGTCGGCCTAATCGTTCGGAGTCTTCGTGGTTTTCTTCGAACCTTGGTTCTCCAAGCGTTAATACGGGTTAGGTTCCCTTAGAAAGACCTCCACGAAAGGCACTCCCCCCTTTAGGGCCTATATCCCACGTACTGATAATTGGCCGACATAAATACAACCAACCAACCAACCATGCTTTTCGTATGAAAAATCTCAAAAACAGATAGAATTGTTCTAAAATTTCTATAAATTAACTTTTGCATACTTAAAATTATGCACTGAAAGATTTTCTCGGATTTTCAGGTATTTAAAATTATCTGGCAGTTTTTATCTTTCTTCCCCATTTTTCATTTTAGGACAGGAAGTACAATTCGTGACTTGCATGTAATTACTTAAAATTTTCCATGTTCGGAAGGCAGCTGAAATGGATGCGAGATATTGAAGCTAGATTATGCTTTTGGCTATGATACGCATGCAGTTCTTTATCTGAAATAAATTTCAGATAACAGGTGTTTGTTATTGGAAAATATTCATTCTCAATATCAAATATGTATGCAAATAAAACATTCCCAGAAATCTTCGGTGAAATGAAGGAAATTAATTCGATCTTTCGCTTTATCAGTAGAATATATATTTTTTTGTTACATAAATAGTTATTTTTACAAATAATATTTCTACTCTAGATTTAAGTGTGCATAATTTTTCTTTACTTTTCACATTATCAACAAGATGAAATAAAACAGGAAAAGATATTTCTTACCTGTACTCAGTAGCGCTGTTTAGACCCCAATCCCGTTTTCTTTAGATCAGAAAGATATCTGCAATTGCACCGTTGTTTCATATTTCACTGTGCTTATCTAGAGTGTAAAATAGAAATGATATTATTTATAATTTGTATTATTATAATTTTCGTGTCATGGATGGTTGAAGTGATGACTTTTATATTCACTCAATATCTTTAATGAAAATCTTCTTGGTTATTATATAATATCATACAGGAGATGCACCGAGAGAATAAAATTCTTAAAATATCAAGCCTATTAAACACGACATCACACTAACACAGCAAAGGGAGTTCTAAAAAAAATAGGTCATAGTCTAGTCGTAGATGAAGTCCGCACAATAATTACATATACAGTGTAGAAGTAGAAGATGGGAGAGGCAAAACCGCAAATATGCAATCTTCTCGAAGCTAGGAAAGTGAAAGTTAAAAGTCTTGAAATTAGATCACAAAAAGGTCTTTAGGTTTTTCTGTCAGGGGTTACACACTTTAACAGTTATTTTCAATGTTCTTATAATTTTTTATGTTACAAAATTCATGGAGCTTTTTACCAACAATAATTATTATTATTTTTTTTAAATTTAATCTGTCATAATTTTGGCTGTTCTAAATGTCAAAGATCCAGTTTTTATATATTACTTCTTTATTAGACTTGGTGTGAAATAAATAGAAGATAAATAAAGATAATTACTTAAAAAATGAATAAATGCAGAAAGTTTATGCATATTATCTATTTAATTATTAAATTTTCTTTTCTAGGAAAAGCACTTAAAAAAAAGTATTACCCATCGGTTAATAAGTAATATAGTTATTTTTTGTTAATTTTAAAATATTCAGGTAGGGAGTCAATTAATCTAAATAGGGAAATAGAGATGTAAACAATGAAACGATAAGACAAATAAATAACTCAAGTTATAGCATTATAAACTTATTATAAATATTATATCATTATAAAATTATATCTTTTTTTAATATTTCAGAATTATTTTAAAAAGATCTGTTTGCTAACTTTTGATCCTTAGAGGTTAATAAACCAATTTATATATATACAACTATATATACTATTATTTATAGTAAAAGGTATTAACATAAATTTGTTACATATTCAGAAATATTAAATATATTTAATCATCATAAATATATTTAATCATCACTCATTCATTGGATAATTGATTTTTAATTTTTAATAGTCTTGAATATTCACATTTTTTGTAATGAGAATTTGAAAAACAAGATAGAATTGTTCTAAAAATGTCTGTAACTCAACTTTTAGATACTATCAAAGATGCACTGAAAGATTTTTTTCGATTTTCAGAAATTTAAAATTATCTGATAGATTTTTTTTTCTTTCTCATTCTTCATTTTAGATCAGAAAGTAGATTGTGTGACTTGCATGTAATTACTTGCATTTTTCCATGTGCAAATGGCAGCTGAAATGGATGCGAGACATTGAAGCCAGATGATGATTTCGGCTATGATACATTTGCGCAGTTCTTTATCTGAAATACATTTTATATAACAGGTGTGTCATTGGAAAATATTCATTCTCAATACCAAATATGTATGTAAATCAAGAAAATTCATTTCTGTTTTAACCCTTAAATGCCGTGTGTTGCCTTTCGGCAACATACCCAATTTAGGCTTCTAAAATACTATTAGAATAATATTGAAGCTATAATGCCTAATGTTGCCAATAAAATACATTATGAAAATATTATTAAATCGATTCTGAACATGTAGATGGCAATACTTGTGCCGTTTAAGAATAAAGATAGATTTATTTTTTCAATTGTTGCTAAATGTTCTTTTTGTTTTATTTTGAAGCTTGCGAAATACCCTATTTTGTTCTGCAGTGAGCAAATAAAATTTATTTCTTATCATAGTTCTTAATTTTCTTGTGTGTTTAATGTTATACAATTTTATCAAAGAAAATTATTTTTTCAATGAAACACCAGTATTGCCGATTAGTAACAAACTGTTTTTTAGCCGTAAACCATACTTAAAACAAAATAGGATTTTTTAAAGTATTTTTCCCATGATTTATTTAAAAAATGAAAGCCGAAAATCATTTTTAAAATTATTTTTGAAAAATCAGGCATTTAAGGGTTAAAACATTCCCAGAACTTTTCAGCGAACAGGAAGGAAATTAATCACATATTTTGCTTTACCAGTACAATATATTTTTATGTTACATAAATAGTTATTGTCAATGTTTTTATTATTTTTTATTTAACAAAATTAATGGAGCCTTTCTACGGACAATAATATATATTTTTTCAATGTTTTTTTTTTTTTTTTTTTTTTTTTTTTTTTTTTTTTTTTTTGTCTCTAATCTGTTATATAAATGTGCAAGATTCAGTTATCTTATATTACTTGTATATTAGACATGGTGTGAAATAAATAGAAGATAAATAAAGTTAATTATTTAAAAATAAATGCAGAAAGTTTATGCTTTTTGTCGATTTAATTATTTAATTTTTTTTCTAGGAAAAGCATTTTAAAAGAAACATTACTTCTCGGTTGATAAGTAATATGTTTATTTTTTGTTAATTGCTAAATATGCATGTAGGACGCAAACTCGCTTAAATAAGGAAATAAATAGGAAAATAATGAAACATTGATACAAATAAATAATTCAAGGTATAAATAATTGTAGCATTATAAACTTATAAATATTACATCATTATAAAATTAGAACACTTTTTAAATGTTTCAGAAATGTTTAAAAACGATCTGTTTGCCAACTTTCTATCGTTAGAGATTAATAAACCAATTTTTATTGTATATGTGTGCATATACTATTGTTTATAGTAAAAAGTGTTAACTTAAATTTATTACTTATTCAAAAAGATTAAATATATTTAGTCATCATAAAGCACTCATTCATTGGATAATTGATTTTTAATTTTTAATAGTCTTGATTATTCATATTTTTTGTATGAGAATTTGAAAAACAAGATAGAATTGTTCTAAAATTTCTATATCTCAACTTTTATATACTGACAAAGATGCACTGAAAGATTTCCTGGGATTTTCAGAAATTTAAAATAATCTGATAGTTTTATTTCATTCCTATCCTTTCTTCATTTTAGACCAGAAAGCAGATTGCGTGACTTGCATGTAATTACTTGCATTTTTCCATGTGCGGATGGCAGCTGAAATGGATGCGAGATATTGAAGCCAGATGAAGCTTTCGGCTATCATACGTCTATGCGGTTCTTTATCTGAAATACATTTTATATAACAGGTGTGTGTTATAGGAAAATGTGAATTCCCAATGTCAATATATGTATGCAAAAATAAGAAAAATACCTTTTCTGTTTTAAAACAGTTCGTAGAACTATTCCCAGTAAATATGGAGAAAATTAACCCTTTATCGGGTAATGGGAATATACTTCCAACTTAATTTTTATTGAAAACTGATCGATTTGCATGTGATGAAAAAGGCCGCTTTTTATTTCCAAATCAGTTTATTTGTGGATTCTGGTGGCAGTGAATCTTTTCAACATTTCAGCCAAAGAAAAAGGTTATGAAAAAGTTTGGAGAAAAAGGTTTGCCCGATAAAAGGTTAATCTGAACTTCTGCGTTATTGTTAGAATCTAGTTATTTATTAACACTAAACGTACCAATATTTTTTTTTATACCTATTCCTACCAAAAGTGGTCAAATGACCCCTATATATAAAGCTATCTATTTTATGATGTTTTGCGTAAAATATACCAGTTGATACGCTTTGGTGTATGAATAAAATATTTTTATAATTATTACAAATTGTTTATTTATTAAAGTAAAAAAAAATTATAATTACGCAAAAAAATTAAGAAAACAATTTATTATTTCAAGAAATTCGAAAATTTAATAAACAAACATTGAGCAAAATTTGGTTTATGTTCACCACATATTTTTAAGATTATTTCGTTCTCGAGATAACCTGAATTTTTCAAACTAGAATTTCACCCGGAATAAAGTCAATTTCTAATTGCACCATCCCACATTAACCTTTCAGGGGCGGTGTTATGTTTATGAAGCCACTTAATTTTAATTCCCAAACGCCACGATGGCGCCAGAATTTTGGTAAAATATTTTCCATTTAATATGTATGTGAAACATAGCCTTTTTCATATTTACAAATAAATATGTTGGTCGATTCCGGTGCCAATTATTTACTTCAATACTTTAGCATTGAAAATGCTTTGCCCTTGAAAGGATTAACAAATATGATGTAATGCAGTAGAATAAATGATGTAATAGTAAAAATACGAAAGTTACTGATGTTCTTAGAAAATAAAACATATATACCTTTGTGATTTAACATAAATTTAATCAGGGGTCAAATGACTCCTTGTTGTAGTTAAGCCTAAAATATTTTTTTCTAGGCAAAAAAAGTAGTTCGGAGATGAGACATTTTAAGGAATAATATGGTCATATATTTTAATAAAAGTCGTGAAATATAAAGAAATTTCGTAATGTTTTAGTTTGAGAAATTTCAAAAAGAAATTAAATAAAAAAGAAAAGTGCCCAGCAAAACTGATGGCATTGAGCTCACAAGCTATTCACACTAATTGTATATCATACTCTTATTTTAAAGAATAATGCCCCTCAAAAAAATAAGTGAAGGGGAATTAGCCCCCGTTTCCCCCTTTATACTTAACCAGTAAACCTCCAAATCTAATCAGGGAAGCTCCTTATCATAATAAACCGGTATACCAAATTTGGAGCAAATCAAATAATCCTGCAAAAAAACCATTTATCTAAATTAAGGGGGTGGACTAGCCCCCCTTTATCCTTAACCAATGAATCCCCAAAACGAATCAGGGAAGCTCCTTAACATAATAAACCGGTATACCAAATTTGGAGCAAAGCGAATAATTCTGCATGAAAAACCCATTTATCTGAATTAAGGGGCTGGACTAACCCCGTTTTTCCCCCTTTATCCTTAACCAATGAACTCCCAAAACTAATCAGGGAAGTTCCTTAACATAATAAACCGGTATACCAACTTCGGAGCAAATCGAATCATTCTGCATAAAAAACCCATTTATCTAATTTAAGAGTGGCGGGCTAACCTCCCTTTTCCCCCTTTATCCTTAACCAATGAACCCTCAAAACTAATCAGGGAAGTTCCTTAACATAATAAACCGGCATACCAAATTCGGAGCAAATCGAAGGATTCTGCATGAAAAACCCATTTATCTGAATTAAGGGGGTGGACTAACCCCCTTTTCCCCCTTTATCCTTAACCAATGAACCCCCAAAACTAATCAGGGAAGTTCCTTAACATAATAAACCGGTATTCCAAATATGGAGCAAATCGAATGATTCTGCATGAAAAACCCATTTATCTGAATTAAGGGGGTGGACTAACCCCACTTTTCCCCCTTTATCCTTAACCAATGAACTCCCAAAACTAATCAGGGAAGCGCCTTATCACAATGAACCTAGAAAATTTTTTTGAAGCAAATTGGATGTTTCTATCAAGAGTTAGCGCGTTACGTACATACATACATACATACATACGTACATACATACAGAACGGGCGGGCACATTAGCTCTCAGGCTTTGATAGCCTGTGAGCTAAAAAGGGTCATTTGACCCCTCGCGGTAGGCTGTCTGTTTGTATTTCACAACTACTTCTACTACTACTTCTACACAACTACTACTTCTACTCTCAGCAGCGCAACGAAATCAACAGCAGTCGTCCGTGTGGATTCGAGAATGTATAATATAAGCTCTCAGAATTTTAAAATTTGAACTGGTTTTTAAGATGTTGGCTTTTTTAGTCTTTTAACAAATCTTCCTGAAGTTGGCATCTAAATTACTCCATTTTAGTGAAAACAAGAACGAAAAATCATGCGTCCAGCATAGATTCTGAAACACTTTCCAATACATTCAGACTACTGTAATAAAACTTTACAATTTATTAACCCTTTTTGGGCCAAGCATAGAAATTTTATAAAATGTGATATTATTTTCATTGAAATATGCTTAAATTGCATTCATTAAAATAAAAACAAAAACAAAACAAAAAAAATTCCTGCATGAAAAATAATATTTTATTTGAGAAATAAAATGCATTCGGTCAATGGTGCGCTAACGCATTATTAAATTTAAAATTAATAGACCCCATTTTAAAAACTCAAAATTTGAAGACTTTCAGAATTTTGCTTTTTATAAACAGAAAACGCCTTTGAAACTGATTTTTTTTTTCTAAACAGGTGTACGACATGCCAAGGTACCTTGCTGTCACTTTTTATTTTATTAATATTGAAAATTGTATGATCTAGATTGAAAACAAAAGTGGTAGCCGGTATTTGGACCTTTTCCTCTATTAAAAAAAGTAGTTAAATTTTAAAACACGTATTAGAAATGAAAACGCGTTTCCAACAACTATTCATTATAGGCAGTGCTGTAGCAAAATACTTTAGTGTGTCCCTGTAAATGAACGATAAATTATATGCACATCAGATTCTACTGTAAGCATTTTGTAGTACATCTCAGTGATACATACAAATTTCAATATATTTAAAATGGTGTGATATCATTAAAATACACCGCAAACGATTTTTACCCATAGGCCGTAATGTAACGGAATTCTTTTGAGTATCTCTGTAAATGAACCGTAAATGCTACACATTCCATTTTAAATAACGAACATGCCACTGTAAGCACCAATGACATACATTAATTTCATGTCAATCTGATCATATTTATGCGAGTTAGAGAACGGACGGACAGACAGACAGATAGACAAACCGAATTCATGAACACTTTTCAACTATGTCAAAGTGTTAAAAAGGAAAAATTAAAGTAAATAATGGGATACCGTCTGCTATCGGAAATGTTGAACAAACATCATTAAATTCAGACAATTTAATAAAATACACAATAAAATCACATTAAAAAACATTTAAAAGCCTGTAGACATTTCCGACAAGTATTAATTCCTCATCAGTCCTATAAAAAAAGTTGGAGCCATGAAAAATGAAATTGATTTTCTTTACCATACGGATAAAAGATATTAATTTCATCTTTCATAACTTGAATGTTTTTTACAGTACTGGTGAGGGACTAATGTTTGTTCGGAACGTCTACCGGCTTTTAAATATTTTTTATTATGTATTTTATTAAATTGTCTGAATTTAAAGTGTTAATTTTCATATAATTAATTTGATCAGACGTGTAGTATGTTCACTTATATTAAAATATTTTTAGTTTTGTTTCATTTCGATTTAATTAATTTTAGTTAATACCTTCTTTTTAAAAGAAAGATAATGTAAAGATTATTCATGTGACTTATTTCTACATTAACTAAAAATATTATTTAAAAAAATGAAAATTTTTAATATTATTGATCCGGACGAAATAATACTTTGAAATTTGTTTAAAATGTAAATGAAAGGACGGAGATAGAACATGAACATAGAATCTGAACACAATTACAGGGCATAAAAGCCTGTAGATATTTCCAACAAAAACTATACCCCTCATGTGTATAGTAAAAAAAAGTTGAAGTTATGAAAGATGAAACTGATTTTCTTTACCATGCGGATAACTGGTATTAATTTCATCTTTCATGACTTGAATAATTTTACTGTACTGATGAATGTACTGTACTGTACTAATGCTTGTTCACTTATATTAATTTCTTGAAAATGAACATAGAATCTGAAAATAATTATAGACAGGGCCCGATTAATTTCTGAAGCTATGGGAAGCACAGTGTCATTTCGGGCACTTTTTCATTCGAGAAGGGAAATTCGACATACCCTGAAACTCACCAATGCTGCAAATATAATTCAAATTACTACAAATATTATATCGTTAGATTTTCTGTATTTTGATAGGTTGTACGATAATACTGCCTGATAAATTATCTTTGGTTGGTCAGACAAACTGAGGAATTGGGATCATTTGTTTGAAACTGATCTTCTGTATGAAAAATTGATGTATTATAAAAGGTATTTTTATGAAACACTTTAAAAAAATATATATATAAATGTGTTTGATTTTGAAAAGGAATTAGAATTTTGAAATAGAATTAATTCAATATAAAATTTGGGGTCCCCTGTTCTCTCAATTTCGGGCCCCTTCAAAATTTTCTAAGGGAAGCATGTGCTTCTCGTGCCTATTTGGTAATCAGGACCTGAATAGTGGGCATAAAACCCTGTACACGTTTCCGACAAACATTAGTCCCTCATCAGTACAGTAAAAAAAGTTGAAGTCATGAAAGATGAAATTGATTTTCTTTACCATGCGGATAACTGGTATTAATTCCATCTTTCATGACTCGAATGTTTTTTACTATACTGATGGACTAATGTTTGTTCACTTATATTAAATTTCTTGAGCATGAACACAGAGCCTGAACACAAGTATAGAGCATAAGCTCAAATTAAACGTTTTTTTTTTTTTTTCAAACCAGATGACCATACTGCAGAACTTGATGGTACTCGACTGAACGAATTTGCTTATGCGAGTGTTAGACGCGTAAACAAACATTATCTTGGAAAAAATGGCAAGCTCTCCAAACATTTTTTCCAAAATCCTCTCAACCAATGGAATTTTATTGTCCGTATGTCATAAAGTCATTCTGCTATAACTACATGAAAATCACCTAACTTGCAAAACGTAATTTTCGTAATTTTCATTTAATTTACATTATAAATATAATTTCTTGCTGAAAATAAGAAATTTAATAATGCAGAATTAAATTAGACCCCCCTCCCCCTAAATCAAAAGATCTCATGTAATGCAAATGCATCACATCGGGTTTTTACGTAAGCTAGTATATATTTTTTGTGTAAGTTGTTGTTTTCGAAGATTTTCTTCTTTAAATACGATGAAATTCACGTTTTCTTAAAAAATCATATGTTTTGGGATCTCCTGAACAGGATTTGTAAATGGAAAATATTTGACAATCTGTTAGTTTGTTAGTCTGCGTGCGCTGTGACACAATTTTTATGACTGTTCTGCTTCAGGAAAAAACAGGCAGTGCTGCTGTGCTGCATTTTTGACGATTTCCGTAAAAATTATATCTCAAGAACTAATGAACTGACTTTCAGAAAACTGCATTCTTTTAGACCTTGACATGAATAAATACTAATTAGGATTTGGTGTATATCTCCCAACAGGTGGCGCGGTTATGCTGTGTTTTGCACGCTTTCCGCCTGAACTATGTATCGGCATCAGTGGGATACAATTTCATTACCCTTCATATTCAGTTAGACCAGGGGTTGATCCAGGCAAAATTTGGGGCCTATTTAGGGCCCTTTCACAAAAATCAATTTAATAAAACAGGCCCCTTCACAAAAATCAATGTAACGAAATGGGCCTCTTCACAAAAATGAATTTAATAGAACAGGCCCCTTCACAAAATTCCTTTGCATAAAAACTTATTACTTCTATTTATTATTTTTATTTTGTTAGGTTTTAAAATGTGTGATTTGTAAATAAAACCAGTTCACCAGAAACAAAAACTTTAGCAAAAGGATTTAAAGAAATTTTGTTAATAAATGCTTAGTTCGAATTTGAGTAACTCGATTTCAACTTTCATTACAAAATGTTATTTTTCACAAAAATATAATAAAATTCACTAATAACTTTTACTTTTCACAAAATGGGCCCCAAGAAAAAAAAGCCCTGCATCGACCCCTGTGTTAGACTTTCACATAAGCAGATACTGATTACGTTTCGATATATATATTACAACAGGTGTTCGCTGCTGTGTTTTATTTTGCATGATTTTCATGATAGTTGTATCTTAGCATCTATGGGGTAGAATTTCATCATACTTGGTATTCAATTAGACCTTGATATAAATTGGTACTGATTTTGTTTGGACTATCTTGCTGAGCAGGGAGCGCTTCAGTACTACTTTTCTAACATTTTCGTGGTAGCTTTCTATATGTCAGATTCTATGCGTTGAAATTTTTTTTAATTTAACATGTAAGACATTTATCAAAAATTATTTTGTGGCAGCTCTATCTCAAAAAATAATGCATCGAATTTCAGCAAGCTTCAGCTTCAGTTGGACTTTATTAAATGATAAAAAAATTATTTGATGATCAAATTCTAAATTTTAATACCCAACAGGGGCATACTTATAGCTGAACAGTTTGCATAATTATAGCTGAACACTTGCGATCACACGACAAATCATAAAAATTTCAAAAAGTCTTATATTTACTTCACTGGTCTCTAACTTGTGTATTGTAAGCATTTTTTCTAACTCAGCCCCCTAATTAAGTTGAAGGCTTGAAATTTTGCATACTTATAGCTGAACACTTGCGATCACACAGCAAATCATAAAAATTTCAAAAAATCTTATAGTTACCTCTCCGGTATCTAACTTGTGTATTTTAAGCAATTTTTCTAACTCAGCCCCTAATTAAGTTGGAGACATGAAATTTTGCAAACTTATCTCAGAACACATTCAATCACACGAAAAATCATAAAATTTTCAAAAAGTCTTATATTATTTACCCCTCCGTGCTCTAATTTGTGTATTTTAAGCAATTTTTCTAACTTCTCCCCTTTTCAATAGGGGGACACTTTTCTAACTTTTGCCGACACCGCTTTAACCACTCTTTCATATTATGTACCATAGCCTTACATACTTTAGTTCCACTTTTTACCTCCAGGGGGCGCCTGCCTATCTCGGGGCCCGATCCCCTCCACTAATATATCTACGGATAGGCTGTTAAACGGAGTTCCGTTCGGATAGAGGTTTGTTTAGAATAGAGTGCACCCCCTGGTTGCGAAATGTAGAACTAACAGATTTTGCAAAAGGATAAAGTGTTTTGAAAGGAATATTAAACGAAACCCTTTGTGCGATCTGCGATCACACTTACCCACTTGTTTCTGTACTTAAATTTCGTTCCGGTTATTCCAATATAGAAATTCTTTGATCCAATATAGAAATTCTTTTAATAAAGGGTATTTCATATAGGCCTGAATAATTCTCAAAATTAATTGGATCAATTTTAGTACAAATGGTATTCTTTAATTTCGGAGGTAGTTTGGCTACTAAGCAGATATTGAATCGCTTAAGACTGTATTTTAATTTCTGAAAAAAGCTTGGAATATATTAAATAGAATAAAGTTTGTACTTTTGCGAATCAAATTTATGTTCATGCTTCTTATTATTGGCAATATACCCGATTAATTTATTAATATGTTGAACTTTAAAACCATTATTATAAGCAATTCTAGAAATATTATCTAATTCATCATTCAAATTATTTTCAGCACAGCCTGTCTTATGAAAAATCTGTACGTGGAAATTTTATAGGTAAATGGTGAACATGCATTATTTCGTATGCACTAAAAAAAAAAAAAAAAAAAAAAAAAATCTGTAAAGTTACTAAAGTTTTTCTAGGAAACTGGGATTCCTGGAACTTTTTATGTAACGGCAACAACAAAAATTCATGTAACAGACAGACTTTTGCACCGAAAATCAAAAAATCTGTAAGGTTACTAAGAATTTTTTAGGAAACTGGGATGCCTAGAACACAAGCGTCTAGCGATCACACTTTTTCATTTTGATCCTGTGATCCTGCAGGATCAGCGTGTTCCGCGCAGGACGTAGCGATGTTTGTGTAAAATAACATTCTAAGCAAAATTCTTTTAGGAACTTTATGGAACTTTATTTTATTTTGATTCAAATTAATTAAACTCTAAAATTATTTTAAAAGGACGAAAAAATTATTAAATTATAATCTAAAAAACAGAAATTATTAAATTCAAAATTTTGAAAAAAACAATTTAAACATTGTGAAAAAATATTAAATTTAAATTATTAAACATAAAATTACTAGAAACATATAAAAATTTATTACATTCAGAATTTAAAGTGTCTTTAAATGATAAAAAATATTAAATTACTAAATCATTATAAAATTTATTATATTCAGAATTTAAAGTGCCTTTAAATGATAAAAAAAAAAAATTAAATTACTAAATCATTATAAAATTTAAAATTATGAAAAAAATAGTAACAGTTATTATTTATTAAAAATTAAAAGTTCTTTTAAAATGATGATAAAAATTAAGATTATTAAATTTAAAATTATGATAAAATATTTAATTATTATTAAATTTAAAACTTTTTTACGATTTACTTATCTTTACACCACTAGATGGCGATACAATAGACATTAAATCTGTTAAAACTACGATCACCATATCAAATATCTGGAAAATTCACAATAAAAAAAATTGTTAATAGTGTACAAATATTGAAAAATATAAATTTTCAATTTTTATCTTCAAAAAAACTTAGTTTTTTAAAGCAATCTTGACGTTCTTTTTCATTCAGCTCCCTAAGGAATCGAACCCATGCCATCTAATCTGAGGGTGAACGTCATACCACTACACCATAAAGTTCCTTAAAGAAATGCGCTTAGAATATTATTTTACACAAACATCGCTACGTCATGCGTGGAACGATATGCGCGGAGCAAGCTGATCCCGCAGGATCACAGGATCAAAATGAAAAAGTGTGATCGCTAGACGCTTCATGCCTAGAACTTTTCATGTAACTGCAACCAGGGTTACAGATAAAATTTTAGTAAGATTACTGTAATTTTAGCAGATTCATTTGTAAAGTTACAGATTTTTGTAGGTTTACAAAATCTAGTTTTGTAGATTTGCAGCTTTTTTTGTACAGTTACAGATGAAAGTTTAGTAAGCATGTAACTTTACTTCTGTAGAACTACAGATTTTTTTTTACAGTGTGGTAGCCTAGATAGCCGTCATGCTTTTTAAAGTTTTCTTTTTAGTCGACCATATTTTAAAAAAATATATACAGGGTGTTCTGATATTCATTCGACAAATTCAGAGGATTGTTAGGGGGCATCAAGATAAACAAAAATAGCAATACACTGTAAAAAAAAATTTGTAAAGTTACTAAAGTTTTTCTAGGAAACTGGGATTCCAGGAACTTTTTATGTAACGGCAACAACAAAAATTCCTGCAACAGACGCTGTTACAGGAATTTTTCTTGTTGCCGTTACATAAAAAGTTCCTGGAATCCCAGTTTCCTAGAAAAACTTTAGTAACTTCACAGATTTTTTTTTTACAGTGTAGGACATGGTATCGCAAACGACCTTTTTAAAAAAAAATATAGCGTCCTATCCTAACTTAACTTGAGATAAGTTTCAGAAAACTGATATACAGGGTGTATCTGAAATGCTTCAACAACTTAGGGGATGAGAGTACTCATGAAGATGAACAAAAAATGCAATGAAACATGGGGTCGCAAATGACGTTTAATGGGTGAAAATTGCAAAATCAATAAAAATATCGAATTCTCGCATGCTGCTTTTCTGAAGAACTGGCTGTAGCACGAAGCTGATTTTCCTTTCACTTTGTGCATATCCGGTCAGAAAGAGATAACAAAAACTTGGAAGAAAGCCAAACAAATCTGTGAGCTGGAATCCACGTATGCAAATTTTCCATCTTCTTAGAAACAGAGCAATAAACGCAACTTTGCCGCAAGCATGCGTTGTAAGTACATGAACAGCCAACGACGATAGGTAGTATCATTGCGATATTGTGAAAACATTTTGTTGGTGCTTTTAGTAGGAATGGCTACCTATTCCAATAACGAAATGTCTGATATGCATATGGTGCATGGCGAAACTGCAGGAAATGGCCACTTATCGCAGATTCCAGATCGCCATTTCCAGACGCATTTTCTCGATTTTCATTCTTAAAACGTCATTTGCGACTCCATGTTCCATTGCATTTTTTGTTCATCTTCATGAGTACTTTATCATCCCTCTAAGTTTGTTGAAGCATTTCAGATACACCCTGCACTCTCAGAAATAAAACTCTCAAGTTTGTCGATTCAGCAATCCTCGAGCTGTATTTCGTCGTTTTTGACGATCATTTCCTATCAACGTCACGTGACTTTTAACGAAGCGTAAACTCTCAAATATTTGACGAAAGTTTTGCCTCAATCACGGTCAGACTCAATGCATTTTAAGAAAACAGTTGCTGTACCTCCTCAAATCCTGCGATTTTAGCAAGCAGATATTTGCTTGTTTATGTTAGTTCTGTAATAATTTATTTTAAAACAGCACTTTTTAGTGCTTTTCAGAAAATACTGAAATATAGGTAGTTATTGTTTCTTCAATAGTTATTTTTCTAGCTGTTAGAATTTTTAGGAATGCTTATTATTATTTTTATTTATTTATTTATATGTTGTTGTTCGTTATGTTTTATTTCGAAAAGAATAAATTTCCTGTGTTCTTCAAAACCATTCAAAAAGAGAAGAAAATTTGGTCAATAAAATTTCAAACTTCCAGGATATCTTTTTTTTTCTTAAAAAAAAAAAAATTATTTTTAAGAAGTATATTCTGTTTTCAATCAAATTAAAGATAAACATAATTGATCCCTCTACACTTTATAAACACTAAAGTGTTAAAATCTTATCCACCTACTGAAAGTGATAGAATCTCACGCAATATGCGCTTCAAAATTCGTTATTTGCGAGCAACAAATTAACCAGACCATATTCTAATCATTCATACATCAAAGAAAATTTCACTAGTAAATTATTTAATCAAGCCATATTATAATTATTCATTGATATGAGAAAACCATAATAATAAATTAGCCTTACTTAAAACTTTCAGAAATTATGGTAGCACCGATAAAATTACAATCTACCTTATAAAAATATAAACACGCGGTAGAATTCATTACACCGATCTAAAAGCACATCTTTACAAGTCTCCAGTAGCGAGGTTGGAAGAGCAACGGTCTCCCACGCCAAAGGCCGCGGGTTCGAATCACGCCGAGGAAAACGAAAAGTGATTTTTTTCTTCCCCCTGTCAATAAATACTGGAGCTTCCAAACTGTTCGACAGATGGCACCACCAGCCCTCTTTTGACGAAACTATTGACGAAATTTATATCGTCAAGCAAGTGAAGAAAGTAATTTCATCAATTTGACGAAATGTTCGCTTGGAGCATTTCCCAGGAAACCGTTTCGTCAAAAACAAAGAAAATTTCGTGAAATCTGAGTATTCATTTCTGAGAGTGTGTATATTATAAGGAAACTTTTAATAGACATGCTCACCTTTGCCGTAAATGTGATAGCATAAAAAAAGTGGTAGAAGTTTCCGTTATACATGCCAGTAATATGCACTTGAAGCTTCATATTTTGGACTGCGATTATCCGTTCATATGGTATCATCGATTGCGTAAGAGCACCCTGTTTTCCCAGCACATTTCGTGATGTTATCACATTTATTACAAAACAAGGTATATAATGTTACATTTTCATTCCAATATTTTTATTTTCTTCAATATTATTACAGTCAACACGAGTTCAGTTACGGTGAAAAACACTGTATTTGTGACTAAATAAGTGGTTTGCGACCCCATTTTCCATTAGAATTTTGGTACTCCCTACCCTAACAACCCCCTGAGTTTGTCGGATTCTATAATAACAGGGTTTTCAAGCCATCTGAATCTCGCTAAAGTAATTGTTCCTCGTGAACATTTAAGCCTTTGAAACAATTAACTGTCTGACTTGTTACGATAACAATGGAGCTTTTACGGACGAACAGCTTTGTGATTGGCTCTTTCAGAACTCTGCTAAGAGTTTAAATCTTGTATCAGCTTAGAATTTACTCCGGGCTTTAGAGAATATCTGTTAATAATGTTAAATTTATAGTTAAAGGGAAATTGTTGTAAATTCATGTTTTATATTACGTCTAAATAATTTTTTTCAGAATATAAAATTAGCATGAATAGAGCATATTTAATCCTTTGCACTCCATTGTCGCCACTGCGGTGACATGGTAAGGTAAGTTGAAAACTCCGTTTTCGCCGCTGCGGCGACATCATCTTTCCTTGCAAAATTTGTTTTTGGCACTAGTAATAAAGGAAAATAAAATTTGCCTAATTTAATCAGAGCATTTTTGAAATTGTGTATTTGAAGGAAAATTTCTTTTAAAAAAGTGGTGCCGACCGAATAAAATATTCGTGTAATGACGCGGAGTTGCTTTCTTTTTCTTTCTTTCTAACCGATGACCAGGCCCCTACCTGCCGGGTTGCCCCAGCTTAACGGGTTTAGTCCCTGGCATCGGGGCGAAAGACCGTCTAATCGCCGCGAAGCGGCAATAAACCTGACATCATTGACTCGATCGTCATCCTATCTGCAGTGCCTACTGTTCGTTTGTGTATACTTTGTTCTGCCGGTTACTTAACGTTATAACCTGTTGTTTGGCACCTTCTCATTGCTACTCATGTTGGTCTCATAATTTAGAACCTTGACCACCTGGCAAGGCACCTCCAGAGGTATAATTCACAAAGTTCGCGGAGTTGCTGGTAGCCCACAGTCAAAATCACGCGGAGTTGTTGGTAGCCCATACTCAAAATGCCGCGGAGTGCAAAGGGTTAAAAAAACAGGGTGTTCAGACAACATCCGACAAATTTAGAGAGTTTTTAACCCTTTAAACGTCCTAACTGTGTTTTTCCATCATGTAATCTTTGAATTCAAGGGTATGTAATATGTATGATCAATAAGTATGGAAAGTAATCATAAACAATTTTTCATACAAATACTTTTCATAACTATTATTTTATGAACCATTAAACATACATGAAAAATTCTGCAGGACGTTTAAAGGGCAAAAATAGTAATGCGACATGGTGTCGCAAGCGATCTTTTTAATAAAAAATACAGGGTGTTCTATCCTAACTTAAGGCTGTTGTAAAATCCAAAAGGGCAACTTTATTAAATAAGTTTTAATTTATTTTTGTTCAGAAATGCATGAAACTAGGAGGTGTTGTTGTTCAGAAACTATGTCATCGAGCTGTTTTTTCCCTTTTTTGCAAACGCAATATAGATCTTTCAGAAGATAGTGTCATAGTGGGCGTTTTGAACCGAATTTCTGCGCGACAGGAGAAAATTCGCTCCAGAAAGGGTTGAAAAACATATTTGTCACGTGATCGAAATCGCTTATAACTCAATAGGTAATTGATTGATCAAAAAATGGAAAAAACAGTTCAATTTCAAGTCGTTTCCATGGCCAGGCTTTCCAATTTTATACCTTTCCGTTAAAAAATGAATTTGTAAATGTGTCATAACCTTTTGCGCTTGTTGAGCAGAGCAGTTAAGAACAGCCTTAAAGAAGAATCTATAAAAATAAATTTTTATTAGTTGTCTATCATTTTCGAAAACGTTTCCGAGTAGCTTTTACAATGCATTAATCAGTTCTCTATACCTACAAAACCAGCTTTTCGGATGCTATCAGGTCTCAAGTAAATATTTTCATTTTCAACGAATATGTTTAATTGAAAAAGCATATAGAATTAACAGCATTAACATTAACATTAAAATTAAGATTTTTCTGTAACAATTGCATGCACAATTTCAGTTATGCAGCTGAAAATGTTTAGCTGTTGTCTGATAGCATCCGAAAAACCTATTTTCTGGGTAGAGAGAACTGATTAATGCATTGTAAAAGCTACTAAACGTTTCCGAAAATTACGGGCAGCACATAAAAATTAATTTTTATAAATTATTCTTTAAATTTCGAAAATAAATTGTTTTCTGAGGTTTCTAAAGATAAAGGAAAGCTTTTCAGAATATTGGGTGACTTGGAACTGGTTATCGGATATTCTCGTTCTTGATTATAATAAATTTTAGAGTTTAATAAACGTCTGATTTTTTACAGTGCAGAACTTTTCGTGATGTTACAGCGTATTATACAAAACAAGGTGTACATACTTACATTTTCATTGCAATATTTTTATTTTTCCATATTATTACAGTTAACACGTATTCAGTTAGGTGAAACACCCTGTATTTGTGACTAAATAGGTGGTTTACGACCCCATGTTCCATTAGAATTTTGGTTACCCCCTACACTAACAACCCTCTGAGTTTGTCGGATTCTATAATGACAGGGTTTTCAATCCATCTGAATCTCGCTAAAATAATTGTTAATCGTGAACATTTAAGCCTTTGAAACAATTAACTGTCTGGCTTGTTACGATAACGATGGAGCTTTTACGGACGAACAGCTTTGTGATTGGCTCTTTCAGAACTCTGCTAAGAGTTTAAATCTTGTATCAGTTTAGAATTTACTCCGGGCTTTAGAGAATATCTGCTAATAATACGAAATGTACAGTTAAAGACAAATTGCACGATAAAATTCATGTTTTATATTATATTTAAATAAATTTGTCAGAATATAAAATTAGCACGATTAGAGCATATTTAAAAAATATATACAGTGTGTTCAAATATTCATCCGACAAATTCAGAGGTTGTTAGGGGGTATGATGACGAACAAAAATACCAGTAGGGTATAGTGTCGCAAAATATATTTTAAATATAAAAATATAGGGTGTTCTACCTCAACTCAGCCCCACCAGTGGTTGAGAGGTTCTGATCTCAAAGCTGGTGGACGGGAGGTGCTAGGTTCAAACTCAATCGCGCCCGTCGCCCTAATCGTTCGGAGTTTTTCGTGGTTTTCTTCGAAACTTGGATTTTCTTGCGTAAATACGGATTAGGTTACCTTAGAAAGACCCCCACGGAAGCCTCTCCCTCCCCCCCTTCGGGCCCATATCCCTCGTGCAGATAACTGGCCGTCATAAACAACACCAACACCATCTACCCTAACTCAACTTGGGTTGACGATAATAAGTTTCATACAAGTATATTACAAGGAAACTTTTAAGCCTTTATCTACTGACAGTACTTATAAGTACCATTAAAATAACTTGTTATAAAATTAATTTAATATTTCGATTAGCTGTAAAACAGTTTAGAATGAGTTATAGATACATTACTTTATCTTGTTTTAAAAGCATTATTGGTTACACAAAATAAAAATATTTTTAAAAGGATGATTTCTTTTGCTTTTTCATCTTTTCAGATTTCTTGACGGTGGGGAAGGGGGGGGGGGGGGGAGGTTTCTATTCGGAACTATTTCTATAATTCTATTGTAAGAACATTATATTTGTGCATTTCTTAATTCTACAAAATGGTAAGAAAAATATTTAAAATGAAAGATCTGAGTGGCGTTATAAACATTGCACAAAATCCCTATAAATTCAAATTTAATAAATCCTTCAATCCTTCTAAAATTTATTAAATGATTATGCAAATCTTCTAATGTAGTTTCAAAAATTCACGAAAAATATTTTAGAAGATAAAACTTTCATGAATTCATAATTTAATAGATAAAGGGTTGATAGACATGCTGGACTTTAACGTAAATGTAATACATCATAGAAAAAGTGGTAGAAATTCCCATTATACGTGCCAGTAATATGCACTTGAAGCTTTATATTTTGAACTGCGATTGCCAGTTCATATTGGCATCATCGATTGCGTGAGAACCCTGTTTTTCCGGAACTTTTCGGGATGTTATCACATTTCACACAAAATAAGGTACAGTAAAACCTCCATAAAGCGACCACGTTCCGTTCCAATAAAAATTGGTCGCTCCGAGAGGTGGTCTCTTAAGGGAGGTCATGTTTAAATCTAGATTTCAATTGTGGAAAAAAGGGAACAAATAATGTTACTAAAATTTATTTTTCACATTGAGAAAAATATGAAAATGTAAGTATCAAAACAAAAGTTAATTAAGTAAATTACTATAGCGTTTCAAAAATGAATAAATTGACGCTTGCTTTGAATTTACGGTTTTATCTTTCATAACTTTTATTTTTAAGTCATGTCGAAGTTCAGTATATAAATGTAATTTTTTTTGGACGAGAACAAATAGTGACGACTTCATTGATTTATCTATTTCTTTGAGAGTTTCCTGACAGATAAAGGCAGGGGAGTTTATCGACCGTCATTCGTAATTTGTCATCAGAGTTAAATTCATTGCCTAAAAAGGCACAAAGGGGTTTAAACACATAAAAGTTACCGGAATAAAAAAAATTCTAAACTTAGTTTAGAAGTTTGATGAATAATGCGTTCTCCGGAATTATTTTTTCTAATAAAACCATCTTCAATCGACCAGGAAAAAACGGAAGTTTCATTTTCTTCAAAGATATTAGTCGCTCATGGAAGGAGTTCAACTGGGATGGTCTTTGAATGGGGGTAAAGTTAGTATTGAGCCTATGGGAATAAATATCGTTCTATGAAAAAATGGTCGTTCAGGGAAGTGATCGCTTAATGGAGGAGTCCAACTGGGAGGTTTCACTGTATATATCTTTACGTTTTCATTGCAATTTTTTTTTCAAAATTATTACAGTCAACCCGAGTTCAATTTGGGTAAAAACAATTCGTGAATAAACAAATGGTTTCTGACCAAATGTTCCATTGCAGTTTTTGTGCCTCCTAAAACCCTCCGAGTTTGTCGGATTCTATATTAACAGGGTTTTCTATCCATCTGAATCTCGCTAAAATAATTATTCCTCGTGAACATTTAAGGCATTAAAACAATTAACTGTCTGACTTGTTACGATAACGATGGAGCTTTTACGGACGAACAGCTTTGTGATTGGCTCTTTCAGAACTCTGCTAAGTGTTTAAATCTTGTATCAGTTTAGAATTTGCTGCAGGATTTACAGAATATCTGTTAATAATGTTAAATGTATAGTTAAAGGAAAATTCTATGTTTAACCCTTACCGGCGCGGAGTAATTCTGCTTATAAACTGATGACATAATGGATTGACACCAGAATTTATAAACAAATTTATTAGAAAATAAGAATTTGCTTATTTTCACGGACATTATAAAAGGAAACTTTTACTTATATATTCTTGGTGCCGTTTGTCAGTTTTGGAATTAAAATTAGTTGCCCTTTTTTAAGGACACCGCCCTCGAAAGGGTTAAATTCATGTTTTATATTATATTTAAATTTAAATAAATTTGGCCAGAATATAAAATTAGCATGATTATAGCACATTAAAAGAAATATTTACAATTAATTGTATTTTGCGAATAATATGAACGATCTTACTGTTAAATACTAGTTAAATCTCAAATTGTTTGTATTAAGGTATGTGTATTCCTTCGGAACAAATTTTTCAAATATTTGTAAATTTTAAGTTTATTATTATTAGTTAGTTATTATTAGTTATTATTAGTTTATTATTATTAGTTAGTTAATTATTATTAAAAATTTAAAAACTTAAAATTACACATAATGTGCTTTATTACTTAAAAGATTCTAAAAATTTTATCATCCTTTGCTTATTCTTAAAAATGTTATAAAAATGTGACATAAGCATACAAATAAGTGATTTATCTATTTTTTTAATTTTTTATTTAAAAAAAACAGTATAAAATGGACCGAAAAATTGCTATTTTCTTAAAATTATTTAAATTAAAATTTATTAAATATAAATATATTTTATGAATTTATAATAAATATAATAATGTTATAGAAGAATTAGACTATTTTTATGACAATAACAGGAATAATTTAAAAGTGATTGCCATAAAAAGACAAACAACGCTGAAAATTCCTGAAACAAATTAGTAATTTATAAATTAAAACTGTGTAACTCATAAACTTTTCGATAAATCAACATGAGAATAGCCTACTTCTTCTGAATATGTATTAAAAACATAATTTAAAAATTTTCTGAAAATTGAACTATTATTTATTGAGTTACGACAAATTTTCCAACGTAATTTTACAAAGACATCATTTTTGAGAAACTTTCAATTTAGTTTTTTAAAGTTTCTAAAGAATATAAAGAATATAAGATATGTTTAAAAAGCTCGAAAATAGAAAAGAAAAATATTGAAATTTTGGAATTGTCGTTTTAAAGGCATACAGTAACATTAAAGGTGTAGTTCCAAATACACAAATATTTCAAATGCCATCACATTAAATTTCCACTGTCGTCAAAATAAATAAATCAATAAATATATAAGTATAACCATTAAATAAACATTACCAACCGCCAACAAAAACTGTGAGAGCATGAATAAAATGACATTAACAAATTGAAAAAAACACAGTTCTCTCAACCCACTTAACATAGAATCCAAAAACATAGTAAAAAACAGTAGAAAATGAATAATAAAAATGGAATAATGGATATTTGTAGAACTTAGACAGAATCTTCCGGTCCCAAATGCCTAAAGTTCCACAAATAAAATGTGTGGTTTCATCTTCATATTAGCCATAAATTAGCTACAGAATATGAACTAATGTAATTATGAACTAAGTCATTTCTGATGTTTTTATATTATGATATCTTTTCATTTTGAATGTCAACAATTCATTTTGAACTATTTTTCTTATTAATAATGGTATCTTATATATTTTTTAAACATATAACCACGGTAGCTAGATGTTTTTAGCAATCTTTTAAATAAATATCATTAGTCTTCAATTTGTTTTTCATCTTGTAGATTATGTACCATTATTGCTCTCTCATTCACTCGAAATCCAAATGTATTTAACATTAATCTTTCAGTTCACAATAATTAAATGTTTGTTTATTGTCCCTTCCATCTAAAATTATTATCACTCCTTTTTTTTTTTTTAACTATTGTTTATTTCAAATTTAGCCTTTTATTTACGTTTTTCTTTCTTATTTACATAATACAAGGCTAAATTTTACTATCTCAAATATTTCTCATCTTTTTAAATGTTATTTATATTCTCATTTTTTTATATTACAATTTTTTGTCTTTAAAACGCTAATTTAATCAATTGCCCTTTTATTTATTTTTATATAATTCTTTATTTATTTATTTATTTGTATTAATTTATTCCTTTTCTTTATTTTATCTTGTATTCACTCAGTACTTAAGGTACTGTGCTCTAATAATTTTTAATATCCTGTATGAGGTGTATCTTTCTTTGGATCTCTTAGCTTTTTATTATCTATTTTCTGTAATGTTTGCGTTATAAGGAGCTAAATTTTGTCATTTTAGGCTTAATGCCGACAAAATTGGATGGAATAACGCATCTTCTATGAATGAACTCACAAGCTCCTCTGATAATTCTGTGAGTCATTCATAGTTTCTTATTTTACATACTGGTTTCATATGTTCATTTCTAAATCATCTTTAGAACTTTATCAATTTCTTTATATATTTGTGATTTCAAATTTATTATGTATATATATATATATTTTTTTTTTTGAAAATAAATAAATAAATAAATCTATACTAATAAAAAAAAGTTTCGCTCTGTCTGTGTGCGATAGCTAGCAAAATCTACCGAACGTACGAGGCTGAGCCCAAAGTGTCTCCTGATGCACCTGGGACTCAGAATTTTAAATTTCTAATAATTAGTTGAGTTATTAAACATTGCATATCTCTCTCTCTCATCAAAAAGTCATTTGCGCATGCGCATAAACCCATTTACGCATCGGGAGATAACGAAGAAACGTTTTTATCGGGTGTCCCAAAAATGACTGATGGATTTTAAAATTCCATAACTTGCAAATGGTGACAGATATTTAAAAAAATTCTTGCAGGAGTGTTATGTCAGATGGCAGGAGTTTTTATGCTGCGATTCTCAGCTTTAGTTACAAATAGCATCGATAGATGGCGCTGCAAGCAATAACCGCTAAATCCAGGCTCGACTTTTTGGCCTCTCTCTTCTTCTATGCAAAAAAAAAAAAAAAAAAAAAAAAAAAAAAAAAAAAAAAGGAGATTAAAATGTATTAAATGGATCTCGAAGTACCAAAAGTTGGGTCTGGACTGAGCGCTTATTGCTCTCAGCACCATCTATTGTTTGGAATTCGAACTAAAATCAAGAATCACAATACAAAAACTCCTGACATCATACATAACCCTCCTGCAAGAATTTTTTTAATATCTGTCACCGTTTGGAAGTTATTGAATTTTAAAATCCATCAGTCATTTTTGGGACATCCGGTAGGTAGATTTCGTAAAAAAATACTATTACATTATCTCCTATGTTGGAATTTCTGAAAAATGTTTTCAGATCTATGTCGACCATGATCCCTAGAACCGAAAACCACTCCCCAGTTCAAAACATTATCTATCTATCTACCTATATCACTTTTTTATGGACACGATAACCATAAATCTGCACAAATCTCTTTCAAACTAATACATAAAATCCAGGAGCAGAAAATCTTGGTCACGTTCGTTAATGGGCAAAATCGGACCAACGGGGTGGAAATAGAGAGAGGTTTTGTGAAAACAGAGGAAACCTCATAACTTCTTAATTATAATACATATCAAATCAGTTTAAAGTTATTATTACTTCTAGGAAAAGAGCCAAAAATTTAGAAATCACAGATTTTTGATAAAATTAAAAATGATCTCAAGAGGCGAAAAAAAATTCATATCTTCGCCAATTCTCAAGATATCAAATTCAATTAAACTTATTATAAACCTTCTTAATATTATCTGCAACTTTTATATTAACAAGTTTTTGTAGGACCAACTCATACTGAAAAAAAAAATAATAATTAAAACCGAAAAAAAGGGGGAGGGTTGAGGAAGAAAAAAATTCATAACTTCGTCAATTCACAAGACATCCAATTCGCTTAAATTTATTATAAATCTTCTTAATATTATCTACAACCTGTATATTGACAAGTTTTTGAACCGCTCTTACAGCAAAAACAAATTAATCAAAAATAGGGGTTGAAGCCATTTCTGTAGTCTTGATTTAGTTTTTGTTGGTGAAATTAGTACTTAACTTCGAAATACACCCCCGCCTGTAAGCGGAGCCGGCGGAGATTTTTCGACTTTATTTCTGTTTTTTGATTTGTTTTAATCCAAATTGACACCAAATCATTCGCTACAGTTAAAATTGAAAGACATATTCCGAAATACGTCTCAAATGCCGCAATTAATTCGAAAAAATTGCGCAGTTAACCCTTTGGAAATATATTTTCAAAAAGTGTTCTTTTTTTTTTCCCAAAACGTTTTTCCCCTTATTGAAACACCCTTCCAGTACGCAATTTCAGAGGTACTGACAAACCCAATATATTCTCTTAAGGTTGAAATCTTTTTCTAATCGATAGTTTAATTGGTTTTTAAAAATATGAACTTTAACCCTTTCAAATACATCGGCGAACGCAGGTTACTTCGCGCCTCACGGAGACGAGATTTTTCCCTACGCTAAAAGTAACTAAACAGCCGCATTTTAACACAATCTTTTTAGAGCATCTCAATAAACCAGAGTTACATCTCCTACAAAAATTTCGATACGTTCGGAAGAATAGAAATATTTTTTACAAAATAAAATGTACGAAAATTTCTACCAAATCAGTAAAACTCTGTGTATTCCGTCGCGGTTTCACCCCTCTAGCACGCAATTTTAGAGGTATCGACAAACCAAAAATATCGTCGTAAAGCTGAAACCTCCTTCTGATCGATGGTGCAATCAATTTTTTAAAATATGAATTTTAACTTTTTCAAATACACTGGAAAACGCAAGTCACTTTGTGTCTTACGGAGACGATATTTTTTCTACGCTAAAAGTAACTAAACGTCCTTATTTAAACACAATCATTTTAGAGCATCTAAGTAGATCAGATTTACACCAACTTCAAAAAGTCCTTCCGGCCAGTGCCGGTAGGAAGAGGTAGCTTTCATATTCCTTATTTTAAAAAAGCCAACTTATATTATTCAAACACACGAAGCTCAATTAAGTGGAAACCGAATGTAGGAGATTCAATACTAATTTTTATCAATACTAAATCATTATGAATGAGAATTTCGCGAAATTAGTCAGCTTTATCCAAGCTGCTTTTATTTAAAGTAACTTATATTTGGCTGCCAAATTCGGCGATTTCTTAAAGTGCCTGCCATTTTAAGACAACATGGTGGATGAGGCTAACCAGTGGACTTGGTCGAGACCTTAGTAATTGCTGTGCACATGCTCACTCACATCGGAATCGGTTGATATATACGAGTGCTGTCGCAGGCAAAAAATCAGATTTTTCAAAATGTCACCCACGTTAGAAATTGAAACTGCTATATCTGAGCCATTTTTTAAGATAAAGACAAACAAAAAATGCTACTGAATTCTTATAGCAAGGTCAAATACTTAAGAAAGAAACCTTTTTCAATTTCTAATTTTTTTGCACCTCACTTTAAATATATATATTTTTTAATATATATATTAAAAAATTTATATTTCCGCCATTTTGAAACAAGATGGCTGATGAAGCTGGCCAGCGAACTTGGCCGAGATATTGATGTATACTATCCACATGCCTTCTTACATCGAAATAGGCGAATACGTGTGGTATCGCGAGACAAATACAAGATCGTTTCAAAGTGTTAGCCATGATAGAAATTCAAAGTGCTATAATTCAACCACTTTTTAAGATATAAACAAAAGAACAAATTTTCAGAAACAAAAACTGCTCCAGAATCTTTGTATCAAGGCCAAACACGTAAAAAAACCTTTTTCATTTTCCAATTTTTTAATACCTCATTTTAAATTTTAAATTACATTTTTTTTTAAATGGCAATCCTTTTGAAAAAAGATGGCGAATGAAGCTGGCCAACGAACTCGGTCGAGACATTGGTATGTACTATGTACAGACCAAGTCACATTCAAATCGGTTCATAAATACGCCTGTTATCGCGTGACAAAAATCAGGTCGTTTTAAAATGTCAGCCACAATAGAAATTCAAAATGTCATAACTCAGCCATTTTTTTAGATATAGACGAAACAAAACCTGTTCCGGAATCTTTGTATTAAGGTCAAACACATACGAAAAAACTTTTTTTTCAATTTTCAATTTTTTGGTACCACATTTTAAATTTATTTTTTTTTAATTTATTTAAATGGCCGCCATTTTGAAACAAGATGGCGGATGAAGCTGGCCAACGAACTCGGTTGAGTTATTTGTATGTACTATGTACACACCAAGGTAAATCCATATCGGTTCATAAATACGTCTGTTATCACGTGGCAAAAATCAGGGCGTTTCAAAATGTCAGCCACACTAGAAATTCAAAATGCTATAACTCAGCCATTTTTTAAGATATAGACAAAACAAAAACTGCTCCCGAATCTTTTTATCGAGGTCAAACACATAAGAAAAAAATATTTTTTCAATTTTCAATTTTTTGGTACCACATTTCAAATTTAAATTTTTCTTAAAATTTTAAATGGCCGCCGTTTTTAAACAAAATGGTGGATGAAGCTGGCCAACGAACTCGGTCGAGATATTGGTCTGTACTATGTATAAACGAAGTTGCATTCAAATCGGTTCATAAATACGCCTTTTATCGCGTGACAAAATTCAGGACGTTTCAAAATGTCAGCTTCGCTAGAAATTCAAAATGCTATAACTCAGCCATTTTTTAAGATATAGACAAAACAAAAACTGCTACGGAGTCTTTGTATAAAGGTCAAATACATAAGAAAAAAATATTTTTCCATTTTCAATTTTTTGGTACCACATTTCAAATTAAAAATTTTTTAAAATTTTTAAATGGCCACCATTTTGAAACAAAATGGCGGATGAAGCCGGCCAACGAACGCGGTCGAGACATTGGTATGTACTATGTACACACCGAATTACATCCAAATCGGTTCATAAACACGAGAGTTACAGTGTGACATAGGTCAGATATATATATATATATATGTGTATATATATATATATCAATTTTGAACGGAGGGTGGTTTCGGGGTCTGGGGGTCATGATCGATGAAAATATACCAAAATTTTTTGAAATCGCTTTCCTCCGAACGGCTGCAATAGGTAGCTTTTTGTAAAGAAAGCTACCTAAAATTTTGAAACGTTCGGACGGGTAGAAATATTTTTTACAAAATAAAATGTGCGAAAATTTCGCCGAAATCGGTAAAAAACTGAGTATTTCGTCGCGGTTTCGCTCGCTTCTGGGTCTTATAAGTTATATTTAGAAAAATGCTCTAACAAGTAAAACAAAACAATTTCATTTTTGCACTACCAAAACTTACTGACAAGGAAGGTCTCCTTACTGGGCCTACTCAGAATATTTTGAAAAAAAAGTACTAATTAAACTACTTATGTATGTAATAAAGGATCAGTCAAATTTAGCGGCGGAATTACAGTAGAAAGTCTGCAAAAAAATAAAATACTTTCAAATATTTGGCATAAAAAGATGAAAGCATCACACGATTTGGCGAGCAGAACTTTTCCTCGCCAAAAGCAAACGATTTTAATGTAACTGAAAATTGTTTCTTAATAGATTTTTAGAAGGCGTGTAAATGGTACTTAATGAATTTAAACTTAAACAATGAGAGAGTTTAATATGTATATACATATATATGTCGCTTGTTACTGCAGTCATTTAATTTATCACTGAAAAAATATTTTCATATATATTAAAAAAAAATCCTACTGAAAAATTATTTTCATACATTTAAGCATATTAAAAAATAACAGCCAAATGAAGAATGCTGCAGTTCTACATTTCAATATCTAAGAAGTTGTTTTCATAGCAACAAAATTGAATCGACAATGCTGTGGGACTTAATTTTCAGCTTGAAACCATTTTAATTAATTTAAATTTTGAATTTCGTTTAAAATCGTAATTTTTGATAGTTACATTTCAATATAAATACATATCGCTATGGCAAAATTATAGTTAAAATAAACTAAAACTGACAAAACTAAAGTTATTTAAAATAAATTTATTTAAACAAGTTCAATATAAAAAAAATTATCTTTAAAGAGCGTTTGACATAAAAAAGTATTTTTTGAAATTTTATTCCATCGCCAACCGGTGATAAATCGCCAAATATCGAATTTTTTTTTTTTTTTTTTTTTTTTTTTTACGGACGCTCTATCGAGTTTCCGCCGAAATTTTTTTATAAACATATCTATCCTCATGAGTAGAACATTCTATAATTTTTTTCAGATTTTTTGGAGTATGCCGTATGAAGACCTCCTTTGTGAGTTACAATACATTCAATTTTATGAATTTTTACAGAGAATGCGTTTTTCTATTTTTAGTAATTTTAACAAGAAAGGAATTAGGAAATTGGTTCAAAAGTTGTGACTTTATTAAAGATGAAAATTTAATTTGTGTAATTAGGATGACATTTTCTCGAATACTGAAAGAAAAGACCTAATTTGATTTATAACACTAGTCTGCATGATATCAGATGATTAAAAACCAATGACTGCCCTTAATGTATTTTTTTTATGCTGATTACATAACTGTTCTTAGTTTTCTTCTATCACGTATAGTTTGTTTGCAATCGATCCGAGTTGATTTTGAAGATTCATCGCTGAGAACAAGCATTATGTGGTAGTCACACATAACGTAAATTTCCCTTCATCACACACGAAAAATCAAAAGCTGGAATTTTCGTTGGTCCTCAAATCAAAATCTGATGAAGGACAAGGATTTTGAAAAAACGATGATGAGACAGAAAAAGACGCATGGACCGCTTTTAAATTTGTTATCGGAAACTTTCTAGAGAATAAGAAAGATCCAAATTACAGGAATATTGTTGAAACAATGCTGGAAATTTTCAAGAAGTTGGGCTGTAATATGAGTATAAAAATGCATTTCTGCATTCCCATATCGACTACATCGACTACTTTCCAGAAAATCTGGGACATTTCATTGAAGAGCATATGGGAAGATGGAATGTAAATATGATGGCAGACTATTGTTGGATGTTGAAGAGGGACATAAACGATGAAGGAGGATCTGCAAGAAAGTTAAAAAGAAGAAAGTTTGTTTAATTGAAAACTGTTAGCTTTTCGTTTTATTAAAGAAATTTCATGAACTTATAAGGACGTTTTTTACAGCATTTTTAACGTGTTTAATGAAATACTTTGTATGAAATTGTGACAAATTTTTGATTCCATTAATTAAAATATTGAAAACACAACTTCTCATTTTTTGTAAAATCCTGACGTGATAGACAAAAATGGAGGTTATCTCCGGAATCAGCATCAAAAATTGATTCAGAAAAACTTGTTCATAAGAAATCATCTGACAAAAAGTTTAAAAATGCAGGCTAGTGTAATCAGACTTTACTGCTTTAAATTAAATTAACTCGCAGAAACCCATTTAAAGTTTTGTCAAATCATATTGTTTTTAACAGTTTCCTACATAATTTAAAAAGTGTTCATGAAATTTGTCTATGGATTTGACGTCTGTCTATCTGTCGGTGTTACTCGCGTAAATATACTCGGATTACTATGCAATTGATATATGTGAATGAGGTTTACTGTAGCATTTTCGATATTGAAAATGAAATGTGTAGTATTTATTGTTCAATTACAGGGACACTCAAAATAATTCCGTTACATTACGGTCTATGGGAAAAAATCTTTTGCGGTGTATTTTAAAGATGTTACATTGTTTCAAACATGTAAAAGCTATATATATTACTGAGGTGCACTACAATAAGCTTACTATAGAATAAAGTGTGGATAGTATTCATCGCAATTTACTGGGAAACACAAAAGTATTCAATTGCAGTACTGTCTATTAAGGGTGTTCTCAAATCCAAAAGGGCAACTTTCTGACATAAGTTTTAATTCAATTTCGTTCAAAAATGCATGAAACTAGCTGGTGTTGTTGTTCAGAAACTGTGTAATTGAGCTGTTTTTTCCATTTTTTTTGCAAACGCTATAGATCTTTCAGAAAATAGAGTCAAAGTGGGTGTTTCGAATCGAATTTCCACGCGAAGGGAGAAAGAGCACTCAAAAGCGGCGGAAAACGTGTTTGTCACATGATCAAATTCGCTTAAATCTCAATAGTTAATTGATTGATCAAAAAATGGAAAAAACAGTTCAATTCCAAATCGCTTCCATGGCCAGGCTTTCCAATTTTATATCTTTCCGTTCAAAAATGAATTTGTAAATATGTCAAAATGTTTTGCGCTTTTTGAGCAGAGCAGTTAAGAACAGCCTTGTGGTACGCGATTTTAAATTAACTAATTTTTTGCCTGTTACTTTCTGTGTATAAATTTTATCAATCATATACAGGGCAGCACAAAAGATCTCTAATACATTTCTGTTTATTGGCGATTATTACAACTGTGCTATGTGCTTCCTATATAACTGATCTAAATTTAACATACTATGTTGTATAGTATGTACAAATATATAAATCCTGTATACAAACGAATTTGTATATTTTCCTACTATTGATAATTATTCTTGAAATTAGGTTTTCAAATGTGTTATGCGTTTCCTGAATTGTTTATAGTTACACACCATCTTTCACCTTATTAAAAGGTGAAATTTTGTTAAAAAATACTGGAAGCCAAGGCTTAATTTCAAACAAAACAAGTCGGAAATTCTACGTCAAACGTGGTAAATGAGGTGCGTTCGTACTATAACTCGTTTTATAAACATTCAGATCTTGGTGCAATAACTGTTGCTTTCTTGTGTAAAAAAATCATGCATACAAGATTTATTACGGTTATATAGATCAAATTCAGTAAAACGGAAATTATATGACTTCTTAAATAAGACGCTGTCGGCGATAGTTCTAAAATGGACTGTAGAAAGTAGTTAAAAATGCTAAATGAAGTGTGTTGTATACTCGAGGGATTGTCCACATTTACAACACATAACAAAAACATTTATTATTTACAAAAAATATTCAAAAGGGACTGGCAGTGGTTGGTACACTGCGCTTACGTCTTAAGAACACATCTTACTCAACTTCATCTACTCATCTGGCGGGGAAATTTCGCCCGCGCTCTTTTCAGTCCAGAGCGCTTGCAGCGCCCTCTCACTATCAATTATGATGCACGGAGGAAACAGACGCCATCACCATGGCAACCTAGAATCGTTACCTATCATGGGATATCATTGAATTAATTACGTACGATAGGATTTAATAGAATGAAGAAAACTTTTATGAATATTTTTTTAAGTTTTAATTCGATTTTCATAAAGTTTGAAATGACTCTACAAAAGTCTGCAATGATTATCTGTATTAAATTTCAAACCATTCGGTTGGGTTGGGTTTGCGCTGTTATATGCGGACAGACGGATGGACAGATAGACGGACAGACCAAACGACGACTATAAGTGCTACGTATTTATATAATTACAAACGCACCTATAACTTTTCGGATCTTTAATATTCTTCAGTATTAACAAACGTACTGTATTTCACGGTAACCTGACCCCGCATATTTATATTTCATACATTATTAAAAAAAATTAAAGCAATTTTGTTTTCAGCAAAATAAGTTTTTTTAATGTATTTTGACTATGTGCAAGCATTTTTCTATAATAAAATCTGATAAATGTACAAAGAAAAAAAAAATAAAATCGTTGGGTAGGGTTGGGGGGGGGGGGGATTTTCAGAAAATCCTGTTCGCCGAGGATTTCTTTCTTGCAACAAAAAGAGTTGTTCCGGTGGGCTCCGGAGTGAAGTATTTATGAGCTCCGGTGAATTCCAACTAGAGTCCAGCACCGGGTCGGGTTACCTGCTTTTACTCGCACCCGGGGCTGGTGCTAAATTTTCTCGATGCGGTTCGGGTTCGGGTCGGATTGACTTTTACTTTTTTGCTTCGTATCTGCTTCGGGTCGGTTGACTTTCATTGCTTCGTTTTCGGGTTGGGTTTTGATTCTTGCGGGTCGGGTTCGAGTTGATCCGATTTTTCAAAAGAATGTCCAAAACATTTTTTTTAGGTTAAAAATCTATATACAACAAGACCTCCATAATGAACATTCCCGAAAAGTGAATACCTCTATATTTAGCGAACACTTTTTCATTTTTTAACACTTAAAGATTTGTACGCTTGCCTCTGAATAGCGAACAACTACCATTCTGCTCACGTAGCCTGTGTGTGTATGCATAATTTTTCACAAATACGATACAGGTGTTTTTGTGTGTTTCAAAAAACAAAATGTTGGTAATATTTTTCCTATTCCGACAGAAGAAAAAATGGTTCCTGTTTGTGCTGTAAAGAAAGAATAATATATCATATTTCGGCACAGATGTCATATATGCCCCATATTGGCGCGATTTTTTTCCGATGCCAATTTGGCGAAAATATCAACAGCATAAACAGCAACATCCGGGTTACCATATCAAGCAAAATAACGACACTTTGGCGCCAGTTAAATACCCGTTGCGTATATGACATTGGCGTCAGAAAAAAATCGCGCCAATATGACATCTGTACCCATATTTCTTATATACAATTTTATTTCTCATGGAGTAAATTGAATATATACACATTACTATTCAAATACGTATTTATTTTCATTTGAAACATAGTTCTGTTCAAACCTTTTGTGAAAATCGCAACAACCCGACTTGCAAAAATCTAAATATGACCAACACGAATTTTCTAGAGCGAATTCGACCCGCAGAAAGAAGTTAGAGTAAACCCGACCCGAAAAAAGAAAATTAGGAGCAGCCTATACTATATTTATTTTACTATATCTGAATACTAAAGAATATAGAATAATAAAGAATAATAAAGAATATTAAAGAGAATGTCCATTTTTCTTCATAAAACATAAAATTGGTATTAGAGGTATAATTGTAGATTACTTTTCATAATTGCAATAAAACATAATTTACTTTCATTTCATTTCGTCTTCTTGTTGGGTTGCGGGTTGAAGTATGTTGGGTTCGGGTCGCTGAAAATTATTTTGTCTGGTTTGGGTGGGGTTGCGGATCGAGGAATTTTTTCTTATCTGGTTCGGGTCGGGTTGCGCTTTGACTTCAGATGGAATTTTCGGGGGGTACAATACGACCCGCGCAGAACTCTAATTCCGACTAACATTTAAATATTCACTAAAATCAACAAACCTAAAGGACCCTACATATTTTGGACCCTATCACCGGAGCTGAGTTGCGGTGAGCTCCGGCGCAAATTAACCCTTCATGTACTGAATTATGAATTCATGAAAATTTTATCTTCTAAAGCATTTTTCGTGAATTGTTTAAACTACATTAGAAGATTTACATAATCATTTAATACATTTTAGAAGGATTTCAGAAGGATTGGAGGATTTAGAAGAATTAATTGAATTTGAATTTATAGGTATTTTGTGCAATATTTATAACCCCACTGGAATCTTTTATTTTAAATATTTTTCTTAGCATTTTGCAGAATTAGGAAACGTACAAATATAATGTTCTAACAATAGAAACATAGAAATATTTCCGAATTAAAAAAATGCCCTCCCCTCTTTCCCAACGCCAGGAAAGTTGAAAAGATGCAAAGGCAAAAGAAATCATCCTTTTAAAAATATAGTTTTCTTTTGTGTAATTCATAATGCTTTTGGAGCAAGATAAAGTAATGTATCTATAACTCATTCTAAACTGTATTACAACTAATCGAAGCATTAAGGGTGTATTCGAAAAAATATTTTTCCACCCTCAACAGCTCGAAATTTTCTGAGACATTTTCAGACTCATTTTTAAAAGTAAAAACATGAAACTTGCTGGGGTGATTTCTGAAGACATGTTTAACATGCCGTGAGATTTCATTTTCAGCTCAATTAATTAGAATTTGATTTTTAAACAACTGTTTTCTCAGTATGACCATTTTTTTCATTCCCAGATCGCCCGCTTCGGAAAATTCGGTTCAAACTGCCAACTTTGACAGCGTTTTTTACAGTATTTTCTGCATTTATCAAAAAATTAAGAAGCACCGCACATTATATAGTTTCTAAATAAGAGAATTTCCAAGTTTGATGCGTTTGAGAGCAAAAATGAATTTTAAAATGAATCAGAAAATAAGCAGTTTGGATCGGAATACACCCTTAAATGAATTTTATAGCAAGTTATTTTAATGGTACTTATAAGTACCGTCAGTAGATAAAGGGTTAAGCACCGACTGGAAGTGTTGGAAAGTGTTTCATAATCTATGCTTGACGCATGCGTTTTCGTTCTTGTTTCTATTTCTTAAATATATATATATATATATCACGTGTCCTATATCTTTGAACTTCTCTCTCCGAGTAAGTCTAAAATAAGTATATTCTTTTAAAATGATTGAGAGATCACATGAATTCTGTCGATCGGTTCCCACGGACACACGCAGGTGGCTGTTTCTTAAATTTAAGCGTTCCTTTTTCTTTTTGATGATGTCCTTATATCTTTTTTGGCATAAAGTTTTAAGCGTCTATGTCTTTGAGATTTGACGAAGTATGTAAACATTTCACGCAATAAATTTTCTCCTTTTTTGATAAATATGTTCTTTCTGCGTCTAAATCTTCGGCATCTTACATTAATGAGACAGATTAAACTTGAAAATCATTTTTGTAGTTTTGTACAGATATAAAATTAAATTTAAAAAAATAAAAAAACCCGACTTCGTAAAAAGCGAACTAATTAATTATTTCTCATGAATGTGAAAATATTACTTACCTATTTTTTTATTTACTGGTATGGATGACTTTTAAGTTGTATTTAATTGTTAGTTAATATCTATATACATTGTTTTGATAAGACCTATAGATGTCTATGATGGTTAGAGTTGCAGTAAAACTACAGATCCTACCTGTTAGATTAAAAAAATGAGACTGAAGGTAAATAACAATATTCACATTCAATCACAAAATAAAGATAAGGTAAAGCTCCTTACCTTTTAATTGTAGATCGTCCACTTCGAAGCAGGTAAGTTTCTTCAACATATCCAATGAAAAGAAGTTGATTAAATCCAAGATAAAACTGAAATATTCAGCGATGTGTCACCTATAAGAACTGGTGAATTTATTTTATTAAAAGATTGTGTATCCTTTTTGTGTGATATATATATTTCAGGAACATTGTGAAGATTCTGGTTTTAAACTATATTTTATCTACGCTTATAAATACAAACTGGAGCATACATATTTGCTCCCTTCTCATTACATTCCAGAAAACACACTAATGAAAAAAATATATATCTTACAAAAAAAATTATTGATAAATGATTAAAATAACAAATAAAATGAATCTTAATTATAGATATGAATAAAATACTTAAAGTCATAAATTAAGAAAATAGTTCTTTCATGTGTCACAATAATAGTCATTTAATTTGAATGTTTTGTTTCTTATCCACATATTCACAAACAGGAAGTAATCTTAGTTTTTGTTTATGATAGCTAAAGTGTTTTTTGAATGACAGGAAAAAACAGTTTATCTTGATTAATGATGAGTTTATATAATTTTGAAAGAGATTAGCTTGTCTAACATGATTGATAGTGTTTATTTAATTCTGAAAGAGATTAGTTTTTCTAACACTACCTACATAACTTCAAGGTTGCATAATATCTAATCTATCTTTTGACTGTAAAATAGTCAATGAAACATCGTCTTCATTTTAAAAGACCTATCAAATGATATGCCACTCATTAGGGTGCGTAAATTTTTTCCTCTCTGCCGCCATTTTGAATTTATAAAAACAAAACCTAGCTTATAACCATCGGACGGTTAAGACGAATCGATAGAGACCTCATTCATTAAAATCCATCCAGCCGTTGGGATGTTTCGAGGGTATAAAGAAATCTACATACCCAGATACGGGTGAAACAAATAATCCTTCTTGGTAGTCGGGTAATAAGAGCGAAATATGCGTCCAGCATTAGATTATGAAAAACTTTCCAACACAATCAGAATATTGTATAACAAAACTTCACAGTTTATTAAGGTGAAAGATTACGTCTAAATAAACTAGGTGAGGATGCCCACCTAAGGGCTACACTGTAAGAAAAAAATCTGTTAAATAAACGGAAAAACTGTTACTTTTAGCGCCAGTGGAAAACCGTTTAATTTATTGAAAGTATGTGTAATCTTTTCATTAAAACAATTTTTCTGAAAAAAAAAAAAAAAAAAAAAAAAAAAAAAAAAAAAAAAAGCTTTTTTCTGTAAAAATTACAAAATCCATATATATTTTTTATTGTTTTTAAGAAAAAACAGTGTTTTTCTGAAAAGAAAACATTGGATTTTGTAATTTTTACAGAAATAATCTATATTTTTTACAGAAAAAACTGTTTTAATGAACAGATTACAAATAATTTCTGTAAATTAAACGGTTTTCTACTGGCGCCAAAATTTATAGTTTTTTTTCCGTTTATTTGACAAATTTATTTTTACGGTGTTTTAAGTGCAAATGAGTTATATCCCGTAATCCGACTGCACGCGATGGAGACAGATTAAAAAAAAAAAAAAAAAATCATGCATGAAAAATATTTTTAAAACCATTAAAAATCAGTAAATTAAGATACACACTGTAAAAAAAAAAAAAGATATTAAAATCGGAGATTCTACTAACAATCTAGACGTTGGTACTATTACCGTTTTTTTACGGAAATTTTCCCCCATAAATTACAGAAAATTTTCCGTTTTTAATCAGAAAAACGGAAATTGTTCTGTAATTTATGGGGAAAATTTTCCGTAAAAAAATGGTAACCCCATCTAGTAACGCACATTAGACATGTCTCAAATTATATCCCGGTAAAGTTTTACTAATTTTTTGGTCTGTACAGATAGTTATTTTCTTCGTAAGAGAATAAATTCTTAGTCTGTGGAGGTTGTAATGAAAAATTAACAAATTAATAAAACTATTAGAAGACTTAGTCAATGAGCGGCAAGATATTTTGAAATATATATTGATTATACTCAATGAGTCGAACATAATCTATTACTTTTTTGGAGTAGGTTTGGCTTCTATATCACTAAGGAAAACCACGATGATAGTGGTGTTGATTGCTGCTTTTTTAGTTGAAAATGTGAGATTAATGTACAAGGCTGTACATAAAAAATTCGGATATTTTTTCAACTATTGATGGTAACTGCAGAAATTGTTTTTTCAAATGAATTGTGCGTTTTCCAAATCGTTTGACAGTACACAATACCAGTTATAGATGTTAGGTGTTTTCTATATCCATCATCATATCTTCAGAAACAGCTAGAAATAACTCCACTTCAAAACTGGGCATAAAAATATAACTATGCCCAAACGGGGGGGGGGGGGGGGGGCTATACATGTAGCCTCTTCCCAACAGTGTCTAATCAGTTATTACTACACCATAGAAATCTCTGCATTAGCAATAAATCACGGGCCTTTCCCGTACATAGATTAACGTTCAAGATGGGACATTTCCATAGAGCGTAATGGTAATGATGAATATGCGCTTTCTTAAACTATATCTTTAATGTTTCAAATTGAAAGAATAAACATGAACTGAAAATACTGAATAAAAAATCTCTGTTTCAAAATAGAAACAATAATCGAAGAGTCGATATTTTAAAATATTTCTTGTGTTATGAAAATTAATTACAGATCTACTATAATCGACGATTAAATTTCAGGAAATTTTAATTTCAAATCCTTCTGGTTCTCATAAGTCCTTGTGTTACTTTTGTTTGTTTCCGTGCCTTGATTTAGTTTTATTAGATATTTTATAATCACCCTATACATGCAGTTATAAATAAGAATTACGTCTTTCATTAAATTCATTAAAAATATGCTTTTCCTTCCAATATTTTTATCCCCAACAAAAGAAACTTCAGTTCGTCTAAAATATTTTTTCAAAAGAGATTCAGAGATCACATAAATTTTGTCGATTATTTCTCGCGGACTCAAGCAGGTGGCTGTTTCCTTAAATTTAAGAGTTCTTTTCCTTATTTTGATGATGTCTTTATATTGTTTGTGACATAAAACTTTAAATGTCTTCGTTTAGATGTGTAATTTTAATGTAATAGTTTTTATACAATAAAAATCATCCTGCATACACAACTTTAAATAAAAATTTTGTCTTTTATGAATCATTAAAAATATGCTTTTCCTTTCGATATTTTCACCTACCATCTGAAGAAACCCGAGTTCCTCTAAAACATTTTTCCAAAAGAGATTGAGAAGATCACATGGATTTTGTCGATTGCTTCCCATGGACTCAAGCAGGTGGCTGTTCCTTAAATTTAAGCGTTCGTTTCCTTATTTTGGTGATGTCTTTATATTGTTTGTGACATAAAACTTTAAATGTCTTCGTGTTTGAGATTTGACGGAGAATGAAAACAGCCCACGAAATAAATTTTATCTTACTGATTAATAAGATCTTTCATCAACTAAATCCCCAATGTTTCAAATTAATAGACAGAATATGCTTGAACTGCTAGTACGGAAATTGAATTCCTTGTTTCAATAAAGACATAATAATCGAAGAACCGGACATTTTAAAATATTTCTTGAGATTATACAGGTTGTTTGAAAATTATAGGTTTAGTTGTGTAATTTTTATGCAATAGTTTTCATACAAAAATAATCAACCTGTATACACAACTTTAAATAACAATTTTGTGTTTTATGAATTCCTTAAAGATATGCTTTTCTTTCCAATATTTCTTGATACCATCTAAAGAAACCCGAGTTCATCTAAAATATTTTTTCGGAAGAGATTAAGAGATCACATGAATTTTGTCGATTGTTTCTCACGAACTCAAGCAGGTGGCTGTTTCCTTAAATTTAAACGTTCTTTTTCTTATTTTGATGATGTCTTATATCTTTTGCGGCGTAAAACTTTAAATGTCTTCGTGTTTGAGATTTGACGGAGAATGAAAACAGCCCACGAAATAAATTTTATCTTTATTATGAATATGTCGTGTTGCCAATTAAATCTTTAATATTTCAAAATAATATACGAATAAGCTTGTACTAAGATTACTGAAATAAAAATACCTGTTTCAAGAAAGAAACAATAATCAAAAAGTCGATATTTTTAAATATTTCTTAAGGTATGAAAAATTAATTACAGATCTACTGTAATCCACGAATAAATTTCAAGCAATTTTAATTTAAAACTCCTCTGACCACTGTAAGTTCTTGTGTTATATTTCTTTGTTTCAGTGCACTTGATTTAATTTTACTATATATTTTATAATCACCCTGTACATGCAGTTATAAATAAGCATTCCGTCTTTTATGAACTTTACTAAAAATATGCTTTTTCTTTCAATATTTTCAGCTACCATCTAAAGAAACCCGAGTTCGTCTAAAATATTTTTCGAAAACAGATCGTGATAACACATGAATTTTGTCGATTGTTTCCTACGGGCTCAAGCAGGTGTCTGTTTCCTTAAATTTGAGCGCTTTTTTCCTTATTTTAATGATGTATTTATAACTTCTGTGACATAAAACTTTAAATGACTTCGTGTTTCAGATTTGACAGAGAATGAAAACAGTCCACGAAATAAATTTTATCTTACTGATTAATAAACTCTTTCTTCAACTAAATCCCCAATGTTTCAAATTAATAGATAGAATACACTTGCACTGTTAGTACTGAAATTGAACCCCTTGTTTTTTTTTATAAAGACATAATATTCAAAGAATCGGATATTTTAAAATATTTTTTGAGATTATACAGGTTGGTTGAAAGTTATTCGCAGAAAGGTTTAGTTGTGTAATTTTTATGCAATAGTTTTCATACAATAATAATCACCCTGTATACACAGCTTTAAATAAGAGTTTTGTCTTTTATGAATTCATTAAAAATATGCTTTTCTTTCCAATATTTCTTGATCTCATCTAAAGAAGCCCGAGTTCATGTAAAATGTTTTTCTAAAAGAGATTGTGAGATCACGTGAATTTTGTCGATTGTTTCGCACGGATTCAAGCAGGTGGCTGTTTCCTTAAATTTAAGCGTTCTTTTTCTTATTTTGATGATGTTTTTATATCTTTTGTGACATAAAACTTTAAATGTCTTCCTGTTTGAGATTTGACGGAGAATGAACACAGCCCACGAAAAATTTTTTTATCTTGCTGATTAATACGCTCGTTCTTCAACTAAATCCCCAATGTTTCAAATTAATTATATACACTGTTAAAAATTTGCAGCATTCTGGCAGGTCATTTGACCGTTTTTTCTGAAAACAGTTACACAACCGTAATTTTAACACTATTCTGACCATATTATTGACCATTTTATGGTCAGAATATAGTAAAATGATAGTTAAATGATGGTTATGAAACCGTTTTTTCAAAAAACGGTCGAATGACCTGCCAGAATGCTGCAAAATTTTTAACAGTGTATAGAATAAGCTTGAACTGAAAATACTGAATTGAATTCTCCGTTTCAATAAAGAAATATTAATAGAAGAAATGGACATTTTAAATATTTCTTGAAATATACTGGTTTTAGCAATATTTCGTGCTACCATCTAAAGAAACCCGAGTTCATCTAAAATATTTTTCCAAAAGAGATTCAGATGATCACATGAATTTTTTCGATTGTTTCCCACGAACTTAGGCAGGTGGCTCTTTCCTTAAATTTAAGCGTTCTTTTCCTTATTTTGATGATATCTTTATATCTTTTGTGATATAAAACTTTAAATGCCTTCTTGTTTCAAATTTGACGGAGAATGAAAACGGTCCACGAAATAAATTTTATTTTTTTGATTAATAAGCTCTTTCTTCAACTAAATCCCCAATGTTTCAAATTAATACATAGAATACGACTGAACTGTTAGTACTGAAATTGAATTCCTTGTTTCAATAAAGACATGATAATCTAAGAACCAGACATTTTTAAATATTTCTTGAGATTATACAGGTTGTTTAAAAGTTATTCGCAGAAAGGTTTAGATGTGTAATTTATATGCGATAGTTTTCATATAATAATAATCACCCTATATACACAACTTTAAATAAAATATTTTTGTCTTTTATGAATTCATTAAAAATATGCTTTTCTTTCCAATATTTCTTGTTCTCATCTAAAGAAGCCCGAGATCATGTAAAATGTTTTTCCAAAAGAGATTGGGAGATCACATGAATTTTGTCGGTTATTTCCCACGTGCTTAGGCAGGTGGCTGTTTCCTTAAACTTAAGCGTTGTCATTACATCTTTTGTGACATAAAACTTTAAATGTCTTCGTGTTTGAGATTTGATGGAGAATGAAAACAGCCAACGAAGTAAATTTTATCTAGCTGATTAATACGTTCTTTTTTAAACTAAATCCCCAATGTTTCACATAATTAGATAGAATACGCTTGAACTGCTGGTACTGAAATTGAATTCCTTGTTTCAATAAGGACATAATAATCGAAGAACCGGACATTTTAAAACATTTCTTAAGATTATACAGGTTGTTTGAAAATTATGTATTTAGATGTGTAATTTTTATGCAATAGTTTTTATACAATAATAATCACCCTGTATACACAACTTTAAATAGGAATTTTGTCCTTTATGAATTCATTAAAAATATGCTTTTTTTCCAATATTTCTTTCTCCCATCTAAAGAAACCGGAGTTCATTTAAAATGTTTTTCCAAAAGAGATTGTTAGATCACATGAATTTTGTAGATTTTTTCTCACGGACTCAAGCAAGTGGCTGTTTCCTTAAATTTAAGCGTTATTTTCCTTATTTTGATGATGTCTTTATATCTTTTATGACATAAAACTTTAAATGTTTTCACGTTTGAGATTTAACGTAGAATGAAAACAGTCCACTAAATAAATTTTTATCTTGCTGATTAATACACTCTTTCTTCGACTAAACCCCAAGTGTTTCAAAGTAATACATAGAATAAGCTTGAATTGTTTGTATTGAAATTGAATTCTTCGTTTCAATAAAGAAATAATAATGGGAGAGCCGGACATTTTAAAATATTTCTTAAGATTATACCGGTTTTTTGAAAATTATTTGTTGAAAGGTTTAGTTATGTAATTTTTATGTAGTAGTTTTTATAGAATAATAATCACCAGGTATACACAACTTTAAATAAGAATTTTGTCTTTTATGGATTCCTTAAAAATATGACTTTTCCTTCCAATATTTTCAGCTACTATCTAAAGAAAACTGCGTTCGTCTAAAATATTTTTGCAAAAGAGATTGAGAGATTCTGTGATTTCTGCCAATTGCTTCCACCGGACTCAGTAAGGTGGCTGGTTCCTTAAATTTAAATGTTATCTTTCTTATTTTGAGGATGTCTTTATATCTTTTGTGACATATAACTTTAAATGTTTTCGTGTTTGAGATTTGACGAAAAAGGAAAACAGACGACGAAGTAAATTTTATCTTACTGATGAATAAGTTCTTTTGTTGACTAAATCCCAAATGTTTCAAATTAATAGACAGAATAAGCTTGAACTGAAAGTACTGAAATAAAAATTCCTGTTTCACGAAAGAAACAATAACAGAAGAGTCGATATTTTAAATTTTTTCTTCGGAAATGATAAATTAATTACAGATTTACTACAATTCATGATAAAATTTCAGGCAGTTTTTGTTTCAAATCCTTCTGATTCTCTTAAGTCCTTATGTTAGGTTTGTATGTTCGGTGCCATTCATCTAGTTTTACCAGATATTTTAAAATCACCATATATATGCAGTTATAAATAACAATTACGTCTTTTATTAAATTAATTAAAAATATGCTTTTCTTTCCAGTATTTTTATCTGCATCAAAAGAAACCTGAGTTCGTCTAAAATATTTTTTCAAAAGAAATTGAGAGATCACATGAATTTTGTCGAATGTTTCCCACGGATTGAAGCATGTGGCTGTTTCCTTAAATTTAAGAGTTCTTTTCTTTATTTTGATGATGTCTTTATATCTTTTGTGACATAAAACTTTAAATGTCTTCGTGCTTGAGATTTGACGAAGAATGAAAACAGCCCACGAAATCAATTGTATTTTACTCATTAATTAATAAGCTCCTTCTTCAACTAAATCCAAAATGTTTCAAATTAATAGATAAAATACGTTTGAACTGTTTGTACGAAATTGAATTCTTTGTTTCAATAAAGAAATAATAATCGAAGAACCGGACATTTTTAAATATTTCCTAAGATTATTGGTTGTTGGTTGTTTGAAAATTATTGAAAGAAAGGTTTAGATTTGTAATTTTTATGAAATAGTTTTCATACAATAATATAATCACCCTGTATACAAAACTTTAAATAAGAATTTTGTCTTTGGTGAATTCATTAAAAATTTGCTTTTCCTTCCAATATTTCGTGCTACCACCTAAATAAACCCGAGTTCATCTAAAATATTTTTCCAAAAGAGATTGTGAAATCACACGAATTTTGTCGATTCTTTCTCACGGACCCAGGCATGTGGCTGTTTCCTTAAATTTCAGTCTTCTTTTCCTTATTTTGATGATGTCTTATATCTTTTGTGGCATAAAACTTTAAATGTCTTCGTGTTTGAGATTTGACGGAGAATGAAAACAGCTCACGAAATAAGTTTTATCTTACTGATGAATATGCCGTTTTGCCAATTAAATCTGTAATATTTCAAATTAATATACGAATAAGCTTGAACTGAGATTACTGAAATAAAAATACCTGTTTCAAGAAAGAAACAATAATCAAAAAGTCGATATTTTTAAATATTTCTTGAGATATGAAAAATTAATTATAGATCTATTGTAATCCACGAATAAATTTCAAGTAATTTTAATTTAAAACTCCTCTGATATCACTGTAAGTTCTTGTGTTACTTTTGTTTGTTTCTTGCACTTGATTTAATTTTAGTATATATTTTATATTCACCCTGCACATGCAATTATAAATAAGCATTACGTCTTTTGTGAACTTCATTAAAAATATGCTTTTTCTTTCAATATTTTCAGCTACCTTCTAAAGAAACCCGAGTTCGTCTAAAATATTTTTCGAAAGAAATTGAGAAGATCACATGAATTTTGTCGATTTTTCCCCACGGACTTAGGTAGGTGGTTGTTTCCTTAAATTTAAACGTTCTTTTTCTTATTCCGATGAATTTCATTATATCTTTTGTGACAAAAACCTTTAAATGTCTTCGTGTTTAAGATTTGACGGAGAATGAAAAAAGTCCACGAAATAAATTTTATCTTACTGATTAATAAGCTCTTTCTTCAACTAAATCCCCAATTTTTCAAATTAATAGATAGAATACACTTGCATTGTTAGTACAGAAATTGAACTCCTTCTTTTTTATAAAGACAAAATAATCGAAGACCCAGATATTTTTAAATATTTCTTGAGATTATACAGGTTGTTTGAAAGTTATTCGCAGAAAGGTTTAGTTGTGTAATTTTTATGCAATAGTTTTTAAACAATAATAATCACCCTGTATACACAAATTTAAATAAGAATTTTGTCTTTTATGAATTCATTAAAAGTATGCTTTTTTTTCCAATATTTCTTGCTCTCATCTAAAGAAGACAGAGATCATGTAAAATGTTTTTCCAAAAGAGATTGTGAGATCACATGAATTTTGTCGATTGTTTCTCACGAATTCTAGCAGTTGGCTGTTTCCTTAAAATTTAAGCGTCCTTTTCCTTATTTTGGTAATGTCTTTATATCTTTTATGACATAAAACTTTAAATGTTTTCGTGTTTGAGTTTTGACGGAGAATGAAAACAGTCCACTACATAAATTTTTATATTGCTGATTAATACGCTCTTTCTTCGACTAAATCCCAAGTGTTTCAAATTAATAGATAGAATAAGCTTGAATTTTTTGTACTGAAATTGAATTCTTCGTTTCAATAAAAAAATAATAATCGGAGAACCGGACATTTTTAAATATTTCTTAAGATTATACAAGTTTTTTGAAAATTATTTGTTGAAAGGTTTAGTTGTATAATTTTTATGCAATATGTTTTATACAATAATAATCACCCTGTATACACAACTTGTCTTTTATAAATTCCTTAAAAATATGCTTTTTCCTTCCACTATTTTCAGCTACTATCTAAAGAAAACTGAGTTCGTCTAAAATCTTTTTGCAAAAGAGATGGAGATATCACGTGAATTCTCTCAATTGTTTCCCACGAGCTTAGGCAGGTGGCTGGTTCCTTAAATTTAAACGTTATCTTTCTTATTTTGAAGATGTCTTTATATCTTTTGTGACATAAAACTTTAAATGTCTTCGTGTTTGAGATTTGACGGAGAATGAAAACAGTCCACGAAATTAATTTTATTTTACTGATTAATTAATAAGCTCCTTCTTCAACTAAATCCCCAATGTTTCAAATTAATAGATAGAATACGCTTGAACTGCTAGTACTGAAATTGAATTCCTTGTTTCAATAAAGACAATCAAAGAACCGGACATTTTTAAGTATTTCTTAATATTATACAGGTTGTTTGAAAATTATTGGTAGAAAGGTTTAGATGTGTAATTTTTATGCAATAGTTTTTATAAAATAATATATAATCACCCTGTATACACAACTTTAAATAAGAATTTTGTCTTTTATGAATTCCTTAAAAATATGCCTTTCTTTCAATATTTTGTGCTATCATCTACAGAACCCCGAGTTCATCTAAAATATTTTTCCAAAAGAGATTGTGAGATCACATGAATTTTGTCGATTGTTTCCCACGGACTCAGCCAGGTGTCTGTTTCCTTAAATTTAAGTCTTCTTTTCCTTATTTTGATGATGTCTTATATCTTTTGTGGCATAAAACTTTAAATGTCTTCGTGTTTGAGATTTAACGGAGAATGAAAACAGCCCACGAAATAAATTTTATCTTACTGATGAATATGTCGTCTTGCCAATTAAATCTTTAATATTTCAAATTAATATACGAATAAGCTTGAACTGAGATTACTCATATAATAATAACTGTTTCAAGAAAGAAACAATAATCAAAAAGTCGATATTTTTAAATATTTCTTGAGATATGAAAAATTAATTATAGATCTATTGTAATCCACGAATAAATTTCAAGTAATTTTAATTTAAAACTCCTCTGATATCACTGTAAGTTCTTGTGTTACTTTTGTTTGTTTCATGCACTTGATTTAATTTTAGTATATATTTTATATTCACCCTGCACATGCAATTATAAATAAGCATTACGTCTTTTGTGAACTTCATTAAAAATATGCTTTTTCTTTCAATATTTTCAGCTACCTTCTAAAGAAACCCGAGTTCGTCTAAAATATTTTTCGAAAGAAATTGAGAAGATCACATGAATTTTGTTGATTTTTCCCCACGGACTTAGGTAGGTGGTTGTTTCCTTAAATTTAAACGTTCTTTTTCTTATTCCGATGAATTTCATTATATCTTTTGTGACAAAAACCTTTAAATGTCTTCGTGTTTAAGATTTGACGGAGAATGAAAAAAGTCCACGAAATAAATTTTATCTTACTGATTAATAAGCTCTTTCTTCAACTAAATCCCCAATTTTTCAAATTAATAGATAGAATACACTTGCATTGTTAGTACTGAAATTGAACTCCTTCTTTTTTATAAAGACAAAATAATCGAAGACCCAGATATTTTTAAATATTTCTTGAGATTATACAGGTTGTTTGAAAGTTATTCGCAGAAAGGTTTAGTTGTGTAATTTTTATGCAATAGTTTTTAAACAATAATAATCACCCTGTATACACAAATTTAAATAAGAATTTTGTCTTTTATGAATTCATTAAAAGTATGCTTTTTTTCCCAATATTTCTTGCTCTCATCTAAAGAAGACAGAGATCATGTAAAATGTTTTTCCAAAAGAGATTGTGAGATCACATGAATTTTATCGATTGTTTCTCACGAATTCTAGCAGTTGGCTGTTTCCTTAAGATTTAAGCGTCCTTTTCTTTATTTTGGTAATGTCTTTATATCTTTTATGACATAAAACTTTAAATGTTTTCGTGTTTGAGTTTTGACGGAGAATGAAAACAGTCCACTACATAAATTTTTATATTGCTGATTAATACGCTCTTTCTTCGACTAAATCCCAAGTGTTTCAAATTAATAGATAGAATAAGCTTGAATTTTTTGTACTGAAATTGAATTCTTCGTTTCAATAAAAAAATAATAATCGGAGAACCGGACATTTTTAAATATTTCTTAAGATTATACAAGTTTTTTGAAAATTATTTGTTGAAAGGTTTAGTTGTATAATTTTTATGCAATATGTTTTATACAATAATAATCACCCTGTATACACAACTTGTCTTTTATAAATTCCTTAAAAATATGCTTTTTCCTTCCACTATTTTCAGCTACTATCTAAAGAAAACTGAGTTCGTCTAAAATCTTTTTGCAAAAGAGATGGAGATATCACGTGAATTCTCTCAATTGTTTCCCACGAGCTTAGGCAGGTGGCTGGTTCCTTAAATTTAAACGTTATCTTTCTTATTTTGAAGATGTCTTTATATCTTTTGTGACATAAAACTTTAAATGTCTTCGTGTTTGAGATTTGACGGAGAATGAAAACAGTCCACGAAATTAATTTTATTTTACTGATTAATTAATAAGCTCCTTCTTCAACTAAATCCCCAATGTTTCAAATTAATAGATAGAATACGCTTGAACTGCTAGTACTGAAATTGAATTCCTTGTTTCAATAAAGACAATCAAAGAACCGGACATTTTTAAGTATTTCTTAATATTATACAGGTTGTTTGAAAATTATTGGTAGAAAGGTTTAGATGTGTAATTTTTATGCAATAGTTTTTATACAATAATATATAATCACCCTGTATACACAACTTTAAATAAGAATTTTGTCTTTTATGAATTCCTTAAAAATATGCCTTTCTTTCAATATTTTGTGCTACCATCTACAGAACCCCGAGTTCATCTAAAATATTTTTCCAAAAGAGATTGTGAGATCACATGAATTTTGTCGATTGTTTCCCACGGACTCAGCCAGGTGTCTGTTTCCTTAAATTTAAGTCTTCTTTTCCTTATTTTGATGATGTCTTATATCTTTTGTGGCATAAAACTTTAAATGTCTTCGTGTTTGAGATTTAACGGAGAATGAAAACAGCCCACGAAATAAATTTTATCTTACTGATGAATATGTCGTCTTGCCAATTAAATCTTTAATATTTCAAATTAATATACGAATAAGCTTGAACTGAGATTACTCATATAATAATAACTGTTTCAAGAAAGAAACAATACTCAAAAAGTCGATATTTTAAAATACATCTTGAGGTATGAAAAATTAATTACAGATCTACTGTAATCCACAAATAAATTTCAAGCAATTTTAATTTAAAACTTCTCTGATTACTGTAAGTTCTTGTGTTATTTTTGTTTGTTTCCGCGCATTTGATTTAATTTTAGTATATATTTTATAATCACCCTGCAAATGCAGTTATAAATAAGCATTACATCTTTTATGAATTCATTAAAAATATGCTTTTCCTTTCGATATTTTCAGCTACCATCTAAAGAAACCCGAGTTCGTCTAAAATATTTTTCCAAAAGAGATTGAGAAGATCACATGGATTTTGTCTGTTGTTTTGGCTGTTTCCTTAAATTTAAACTTTCTTTTCTCTATTTTGATGATGCCTTTATATCTTTTGTGACATAAAACTTTAAATGTCTTCATGTTTCAGATTTGACGGAGAATGAAAACAGTCTACGAAATAAATTTTATCTTACTGATTAATAAACTCTTTCTTCAACAAAATCCCCAATGTTTTAAATTAATTATATATAAGATAAGCTTGAACTGTTAATACTGAAATTGAATTCCTTGTTTCAATAAAGACAAAATAATCGAAGAACCGGACATTTTTAAATATTTCTTGAGATTATACAGGTTGTTTGAAAGTTATTCGCAGAAAGGTTTAGAGGTGTAATTTTTATGCAATAGTTTTTATACAATAAAAATCATCCTGCATACACAACTTTAAATAAAAATTTTGTCTTTTATGAATTCATTAAAAATATGCTTTTCCTTTCGATATTTTCACCTACCATCTGAAGAAACCCGAGTTCCTCTAAAATATTTTTCCAAAAGAGATTCAGAAGATCACATGGATTTTGTCGATTGTTTCCCCCGGATTCAGGCAGGTGGCTGTTTCCTTACATTTAAACGTTCTTTTTCTTATTTTGATGATGTCTTTATATCTTTTGTGACATAAAACTTTAAATGTCTTCGTGTTTGAGATTTGACGGAGAATGAAAACAGGCCATGAAATAAATTTTATCTTACTGATTAATAAGCTCTTTCTTCAACTAAATCCCGAATGTTTCAAATTAATAGATAGAATACGCTTGAACTGTTAGTACTGAAATTGAATTCCTTGTATCAGTAAAGATATAATAATCGAAGAACTGGATATTTTTAAGTATTTCTTGAGATTATACAGGTTTTTTGAAAGTTATTCGCAGAAAGGTTTATGATATGTAATTTTTATGCAATAGTTTTTATACATTAATAATCACCCTGTATACACAACTTTAAATAAGAATTTTGTCTTTTATGAATTCATCAAAAATATGCTTGTCCTTCCAATATTTTCGATTACCATCTAAAGAAACCCGAGTTCGTCTAAAATGTTTTTCCAAAAGAGATTGAGAGATCACATGAATTTTGTCGATTGTTTTCCACGGACTCAAGCAAGTGGCTGTTTCTTTAAATTTAATCGTTCTTTCCCTTATTTTGATGACGTCTATATATCTTCTGTGACATAAAACTTTAAATGTCCTCGTGTTTCAGATTTGACGGAGAATGCAAACAGCCCACGAAATAAATTTGAATTTACTGATTAATAAGCTCTTTCTTTAACTAAATCCCGAATGTTTCAAATTAATTATATATAGAATAAGCTTGAACTGCTAGTACTGAAATTGTATCTTTTGAAATTTAAATATTTCTTGAGATTATACAAGTTGTTAGAAAATTATTGGTAGGAAGGTTAACGATGTGTAATTTTTATGCAATAGTTTTTATACAATATTTTTTGTGAATGTGGATCGTCGTTTCTTTTGTTCACTGAAAAATACTGGATTTCTCGTTCCCTGTCGAGATTATATTTCCATCCGTAATTTTACCAGTAATGAATATAATGTTACAATATTTTCAACTGAATTACTTACTTTCTGTCAAATGCTATGACAACGTGAGAGACAGCAGGTTAAATGCTTCGTAATTCATAGTGATACTGTCACTGACCAAATTATAGTGTACTTCAAACACATTTCGTGATATCACGAGTTTTCACACAAAGTAAAATAAAAGTGTTGAAACTTTCATGAAATGTTTTCATTATCGCAAAAATTACGTACGAAAATTTGAGTGCGATTTGGCAGGAGACACTGTGGTTGTTTTTGACTGAATAAGCTCATTGCGGCTATAGTTTTCTGTACAAATTGTTGTCTCGCATGTATTATCAGACGTAAAGAGTGACAGTGCCACCGATCGAATTACCGTACATTTCCAGTGCATTCCGTGACATACGAGATTTTACGCACCGCAGAATAAAACTGTGGAATTTTTTGTTAAGTATTTTCATCATCATAAGAATTATGAATGAAAACTTGAATTTTATTTTGAGTGAGACACTGCGTGTGTTTTTGGAGGAATAAGTGCATTGCGACTGCATGCATTATCAGACGTAAAGGATTTTACTATTTTGAAACACCCTGTATATAGCAACCTAATAAAGAATTTCGTATTTTATGAAATTCATTAAAAATATGCTTTTCATTCCTACATTTTGTGCTACCATGTACCAGAACCTCTTCGTATACACCCAAGGGGTACGCTTATCACAATTTGGGGACCCCTGGTCTAAACTGTTCTTTTAAAAGTGATTGAGAGACCACATGAATTTTGTGAATTGTTTCCCAGGGACACAGACAGGGGGCTAGTTCCTTAAATTTAAGCGCTCTCCCCCCTTTTTTTATGATGCCTTTATATCTCTTTGCTTAAGTAAAGCTTTAAATGTCAGTGTCACCATGTTTCAGATTTGACGAAGAATGCGTAAAGTTCACGGAATAAATTTTATCTTTCTGATGAATATGTTTTTTCTTCAACTAAATATGCCATATTTCAAATTAATATGATGAAATAAACTTGAAAAACTCTGTTTCAATATTGATGAGTATGACATTTTTCAGTTTTTTTGAATATGCAACATAGATATTCTTCCTTAAAATGAATAGTACTGCATAATAAATAATAATAATAATAATAATAATAATAACAATAACAATAATAATATAATGTAAACAAGTCGGAAATTCTACGCCAAACGTGGCAAATGAGAAGCGTTCATACTATAACTAGTTTCGTAATTATTCAGATCTTGGTGCAATAGCTGTTGAACTCTTATTCAAAAATTCAAAAATGCATGAATACAAAATTTATTACGATTATATATATTTAATTCAGTAATACGGAAATAATAGTACGTCATCACCATGGCAACTTAGAATTATTACCTATCATGGGATATCATTGATTTAATTACGCATGATAGGATTTAATAGAACGAAGATAACTTTTAATAATATCCTTTTAAGTTTTGATTCGGTTTTCATAAAATTTGAAATGACTCGACAAAATTCTGCAACGATTATACATATTTTCAAACCATTTGGTTGGGCAGTTTTTGCGTTGTCATAGGCGGACAGATGGACAGACAGACGGACGAACCAGACGGCGACTACAGGTGCTATGTATTTATATAATTACGAAGGCACCTAAAAATATGTAATATAAAAATAACTAAATATGATAATACGATATCTTAATATTAATAAATAATTATTTAATTAAATAGTACAGTCGTGGAAAAAAAAAAAGTAAACAACCCCCACTAACTTCTCAACAAATTATCGTAGAAGAAAGTTACTGGTACCGAACGATTGGAAATAAAGTCTACTTTTAAATGACATAGATAAAATTTGCTTAGGGAGCCATCTACATATTAAAACGAACCATAACTTTGTTTTTTTCAATAGCAGTACACAATTCTGACATCATAAATGAACTCAACATCCTCCAATTAGCCTAAAAACGAATTTTTATGCAATTCGTACCATAAGTTTCCGAGAAATTAATTATTTTAAAACGAGCGTATTTTAAGGGCTGTATCCAAATTGAAGTTCGGAAATCGATTATTAATCGAGAGAGCCCTCATCTTGATCAAGGCACCTTAAGAAGTCAATGAAGCCTGCTAGATTACAATACAGCAGGAGAAATTTCAAAATATCTAGTCACTTCTATTATAAACGGCCCCTTAAACCATCATTTTGCCGTTTTTTAAGCATAATTTGAAAACTACTTGGAAGAAAAATGTGAAATTTTGAATTTCCATGAAGCAGGACTTAATAAATCTAAATCCATCAAGAAAATTGTAGGTTGCAATTCTTAATTTTTTCGAATATTAATTTCATAATTCATATCATAAATTTATAAAAATTGCAAATTCAGCGTATTTATGTTTGGGTATATTAGTATTATTGCTGCAAAAAAAATTAGCACATTAGGAGCATAATTTCTGGAGATATTAATAAAAATATGAAAATGTAATTTAACTTTAGAAGCACTCAATTTTGAATGTTTATAATTCAAAAACTTATCATTCTAATGACTTGAAATTCGGTGTCTAGGCATAATTTGAACCGAAGATTTGAAATGTCTTGTTAAAATTGGGTATTGTCATTGAAAAAAAATGAGTTTCGTTTTAATATGTAGATGGCCCCCTAAGCAAATTTTATATACATTATTTAAAAGTAGACTTTATTTCCAATCGTTCGGTACCAGTAACTTTCTTCTACGATAATTCGTTGAGGAGTTAGTAGGGGGTGTTTACTTTTTTTTTCCACGACTGTACATTGGGATAGTAATATTAATTAATTGTATATTATATTGTGACTTATATTATAATAGTAATATTAATTAATTGTACTAGCAATTTTTCAACGTTAGGTACTATTAACAAAAACTGAAAGTACCACGAAAAAAATTAATTTTTCCGATAAATATATTCATTCTTCAACTAAATTTTTGTTTTAAATTAATAAGATAGAATAAACTTGAAAAAACTCTGTGTCACAGCATTAAATAAGATGATATTTTTAAATATTTTTTGAGAGGCAATATTTATATTTTCTATTAAGTAATAATGGTATACACTGTTAAAAAAAAATCTGTAAAGTTACTAAAATTTTTCTAGGAAACTGGGATTCCTGAACTTTTTATGTAACGGCAACAACAAGAATTCATGTAACATATATACTTTTGAACTGTACATCAAAAAATCTGTAACGTTACTAAGAATTTTTTAGGAAACTGGGATGCCTTGAACTTTTTATGTAACTGCAACCCCGGTTACACATAAAATTTTAGTAAGATTATTGGAAATTTAGTAGATTCTTTTATAAAGCTATAGATTTCTGTAGCTTTACAAAAACTAGCTTTGTAGATATAAATCTTTTTTTGTACAGTACACAGATAAAGTTTTAGTAAGCATACAGATTTCTGTCACTTTACATCTGTAGAATTACAGATTTTTTTTTTTTTTTTTTTTTTTTTTTTTTACAGTGTACTCTAGTATAAGTTATTAGTAATATATTTTAAAGAGTTGTACGAAGACTAGTGCATAAAAATTTTCAACATTAGGTATTATTGACGTAACATGTAACCAGCTTATGAAATAAATGTTACCTCTCGCATGAATATGTTTTTTCTCAACCAATTCTTTGATTTTTATGGTAGAATAAAATTGAAAAACACTATCTATCTATATTATAAAGGACAAACATATCTGTGCGTAACGCATACGTCATTCTGCGAATGGCAACACTTTGAAATTTGAAATGAGGACAAACATATCTGTGCGTAACGCATACGTCATTCTGCGAATGGCAACACTTTGAAATTTGAAATGAAATTTTGGTTTTGCAATTTTCGCTACTGCAAATTTTTAAACTTCTAAACATCCCACATTTTAAAGGTTTACACCTTCGTATGCAGAAAAAAATGCACTTTTAAACGCAATTTGTTTGAAAGCTGCATCTTAATTTATTTTTGAGATATTAATTTTTTAATAGTTTTTAATACCAATTTTCTAATCGTGGCAACTGAAATACTTCATTTCTTTTAAAAGTGGTTTAGTTATCGGGTAGCGGTCGTTGCAGCAACTGGGAACCTGAAAATTTGAGCATGCGCATCAGCTCTGGATTTTTGCCTGAGTGAAGAACCAGATCGAAAATAAACACCGTTTTTTTTTTTTAAAAAGGAAATCTAGCTATACAATAATGAATGTTTTAGTAGTTGACTCCACTGAAGAAGGATAACAACAGATTAAAGACCATGAAAATGAAACATTTTCTAAATTCTAAAGTTGTGACAACTTATGCAGTTTTATATTTATATTAAACAAAAATAATAAAAAATTAGACTCATTCATAGATTTTTTTCTTCATAAAAACAACAATAGAAAGAGATATGATTATTTTACAAAAAAACATTACTGGATACACGAAACTCGCTGTGCAGTAATCTCAAAAATCGTCAATGCCACGGTCAGTAACGCGCGTATGAAACCGAAAAAACATCGCTGGACACTCGAAACTCGCTGTGCAGCAATCACCAAAATGCACGAAACTCGTCAATGCCGCGGTCAGTAATGCGCGTATGAGCGCTCCGCGCCCATAAACCGAAAAAAACATCATTGGACACACGAAACTCGCTATACAGCAATCTCTAAAATGCACGAAACTCGTCAATGCCGCGGTCAGTAACGCGCGTATGAGCGCTCTGCGCCCATAAACCGAAAAAAAACATCATTGGACACACGAAACTCGCTATACAGCAATCTCTAAAATGCACGAAACTCGTCAATGCCGCGGTCAGTAACGCGCGTATGAGCGCTACGTGCCGATGAAACCGAAAAAAAAAACATCATTGGACACACGAAACTCACTGTGCAGCAATCTCTAAAATGCTCGAAACTCGCCAATGCCGCGGTCAGTAACGCGTGTATGAGCGCTTCGCGCCCATGAAACCGAAAAAAACATCACTGGACACACGAAACTCGCTATGAAGCAATCTCTAAAATGGACAAACCTAGAGTTGCAAAAAACCTGCAGTTTTTGAGGGGCGGGAATAAACCCGGGAATTTTGGGGAATAAACCCGGGAATTTTGGGGAATAAACCCGGAATTTTGGGGAATATTGGAAATTTTGAAGGAGTTTTGAAGATAAACAAAATCCGTTATCTTCCAATTTGAAATTTTTATTTTAAAGATATTTCAGGGAAGAACGCTCCAAAAAGATAGATTTTACTTTATGAATTCACAAAACTTATGATTTTACAGTTTAAGTCTTAATAATTTATTATATTTACAACAATGGCAGCTGTAAATAGGTGAGGATTTGAATGTTTCTTTAAAAAAATAATTTTTTTTATCAGTTTCTGTTGGTTCGCACATCTCATTTTCAGGCACACTTTATATTAATTTTCTAACGAGTTGCTTTGTATTTTTGCACTGATTTCTTTTAATTTTGTTCATTTTCATTTTTTGTTTACGTTCGTTGATTCGAAGAACAGAGGGGAAGTTTGTATTCATGTCAGGGAAGATGAATGTCTCATTTGCCTCTTTCACTTTTTACTTATCGACGATTAAAATAACAACTTTTTTAATTTCTCTTACTTAATATTTCTGCATCTTAAGCCTGTATTTCGTTATTTTTCATGTAAACAGTGCTATTTTTTTTATATTTTACGTTATTAGTTTTGTTTACATTGTCAAAAATAGGAATCATTAAAAATAATAAATTGAAAAAATTTCATGCTTAAAACTTTCTGAAAACTCCTGGAAATTTTAAAAATTTCCTTCCCAAAAAACCCAGTTTATTCCCGGGAATAAACCCGGTTTTTTCCACCCTTTGCAACTCTAGACAAACCTCGTCAAAGCCACGATCTGGTAACAACAAACTGGTAATAACAAAAATCTATTTATCGTCTAGCCAAATCGTTATATCATTTTAGTAGTTGACTCCTGACTTTGCAAAAATTGCCAATTCAATCAGCAGACATAATATGTCTGCAGATTGAATTGGCAATTTTTTTCAAAACGCGCCAAAATGCCATTTTTGTAAATGATTGCCAATCTGAAACTACGAGATAAACAAGCCAGTGTGGCGGTTACTTTAAAAAATAAAGTGATTTTTATCAGCGTTTTAAAAAAGAAAATTCAAGAAATATTAAAAATTACAAAAATATAAACTACAAAAATGAAGTGCTTAAAATAACTTCTTTTACCATTATGTTAAAGTTCTGATAACTTATGTAATTTTATATTTTTGTTAAATAAAAACAATAAAAAGTAAGACTTATTTGTAGATATTATTGTGGCACAAATGCCATATACGCACTACGATGGCGCGATTTTTTTCTAAATCCAATTTGGCGAAAACCTCGTTTTCGAATACCAGTTACATATATATTTTTAAAAAGAGAATAACAATAAATAAAAGAATGTTTAATTAATAACTATAGAACAAAACAATTTATATAATTTTAAAAAGAAAATAAAAGTAAATAAACAATTTATCAATAAATAAACAACAACCGGTTACCATATCAAGCAAAATAACGGCATTTTGGCGCCAGTTAAGTACCCCGGTGCGTATATGACATTGGCGTCAGAAAAAAATCTCGCCAACGAAGTGCGTATATGACATCTTTTCCGTTATTTTTTCTTAAAAACAACAGCAAAAAGATATATGATTATTTTACATAAGAATTAAGTGAAAACACGAAGCAAAATTCGGTATTTTTCGAGAATATGAGCCTTGTCACTTTTTTTAGGCTTCAGAAAGAGAGATTTTCTGCCAACTGATGTAAACAACCATGAAAACAAACCTGATAAGATTTTTTGCTTATTTATTAATTATAAGAGTACTCTTAAATTTATCAAATGACTTTGTTTAGTCGTTATTATTATTACTAATAAAAAAATACCTAACTTAAATCAATAATTAAAAAATACGTATATCTTTTTTAAAACTGTGTTTATTTTCGATCTGGCTCTTCACTCAGGCAAAAATCCAGAGCTGATGCGCATGCTCAAATTTTCAGGTTCCCAGTTGCTGCAACGACCGCTACCCTTAGTTATCTTTATTGATTATATTCTTACTCATGCCATTTTCTCATTACAATTAAAAATATCTTTTTTTTTTTTTAAATTTGTACAGAAAATGACGTTACACTTTAAAAAAGACGCAATTTCCCTGATGATGCTGTTATATTTCACTATTTTTTCATTTAGCTGATATTGAGTTTTAAACAATAGGTTAAATATTTCAGAGACTGAAAATGACGTCATATTTAAAAGAAAACGATAATTTTATTTGCTAAAATGAGATATTTCCCCTTAAATACGTCTAAAAGTTATAAATTTCTGGAATTTTTACGCGCAGGTACAGAGAGTATACTAAGACCTCAAATCACGAGTGGGAATTTTAACATGGAAAGTTGTAATAGTTGACAAACGTGACTTCAAGCTTGAAAATATATTTATTAATAACCTATTGCGCGTTAAAATGTTTTTAAATGGTTTATTTGGATGTGAAAGGTGGAAAATGAGTTGATTCGGTTTAGATTTAAAGGGGAAAAATTCTATGATTATGTCAAGGTGAAATCATTTGGCACAGATGTCATATTCGCCCCATATTGGCGCGATTTTTTTCCGATGCCGATTTGGCGAAAACATCAACAGCATAAACAACAACATCCGGGTTACCATATCAAGCAAAATAACGACACTTTGGGGCCGCTTAAGTATCCATTGCGTATATGACATTGGCGTCAGAAAAAAATTGCGCCAATATGGGGCGAATATGACATCTGTGACAATCATTTTTGCTGATTTTTCATTCCGTAATACCAAGCATCAATTGATAACTTAATCAAAATTACTTATCTTGATTATATGTTACTTACTGATTACGTATGTGAATAAAGTTTAATTTTTCAATAATTTTAACAGTTGAAGTTTATGTAAAAAAGTATTTTGTTAATCTTAGGTTAAAATATGTCTTTAGAGAGTTAAATTAACAAGTGTAAGATGGATATTTTATTGTAATTATTGTTCTCGATGTATTATAAATTTGATGCTTGTAAAATTTTCTTTCGTCGAAATTCGACGGGTTTCACCTTGTTCCAATAATGAAACAATATAGAAATGTTATAAGGATTTTTTAATATTTCTTGCAATATACAGGGTGTACACTGTACGTAAATGAATATCCCATCTTTACAGGGCTATTAAAACAAAACAAAAGAAATACAGTAGAATTTCGATTATCCGCCATTCGATAAACCGCCACACTCTGTTAACCGCTACCCCCCCTTTCCTTTTTTTTTTTTTTTTTTTTTCAGAAACGAACAACAAAAATTCATATGAAAAATGAACCCGAGTGAGACGGCGCTATTTTGCAAGAAAAAGCAGATGCAATCCAAGAACTTTTATTACGTAAAATTAATAATCTTGCTGCAGTAAAAGGACAAGCAAAACTCAAACAAAAATGTATAACGGATTATTTTGCATGAAAACAGGTACTTTATACTTATTCTGTAAAATTTTAAATATGTCTCATAAATTTATTTTTTATTATTAATTGTGCTTTTTATTCACGAAATACACAGCGAATAGAAAAAGGCGTTTAAATATTGTTATTTATAAACCAACAAATGAGATTTTATTAAGGGTCTTGTATTGTCTTTCGATTATTCGTCTATTTCGATTATCCGCCACTCCGTCGGTCCCGTGATTGACGGATAATCGGAAGTTTACTGTACAACCTTGGTGTTCATCGGAAATCAAAAATAACAGGTGAAAGTTTAAATTCAACACTGTTTATAAGTGTTCAATGTGTGCCTATCCAGAAACACGAACGATATCAAGGCGGTACTATAACTTATCTCACACTTTTTTAGCATGTCCCGTGTGACTCTTTGAATGAATACAGATATTTGTGTTCTCAGTTTGTCCACGTCACTTGATAGCGGTGCACCGCCCCCTGAATACTAGGCCTTTTTTATTGACACCAGTATTTTATAAAAGATTTCTTTGACTTGTTTAAACTCAGAAAAATTAAGTGGAACAAACCTTTAAAAATCACTGGTACCAAAATTTAAGGGACCGTACACGCGCTGAAAAAAATTCGCCTTAGGCAGCCGCCATTTTTGTGTTGCACTTAGGCCTAGTATTCAGAGGTCGGTGAGCAGTGGAACAAACACGTGATCTTTGATGAGCGCCCCCCCCCCTTCGCACACACACACACAAAAAAATCATGCTGAGAAAAAGTGTGGTATGATTTATCGTATAAAGTGTATTTGATGCATATTCTAGAAAAGTAAACATGGGCGTACGCAGGATTTTTATTAGGAAAGGGCATGGAACCTAGTTGGTACATTTTCTTACCATAAGCACAGGTAGAGGGGGAGGGGGCATTGCCCATTTTGAAATATAATTGAATACGTTTTCTTTATTTCATTATTTAAAAAAAAAAATGATAAAATTTATTCTTCCCGATTGACTTTAGAATAATTAAACACTAAGAGAAATAAAATTGAGGGGGGGGGGGTATTCTTTTTCCCTGAATCCCACTCCTCCTGCAAGACAAATTTTAATTTTGTTTTCCTTTTAACGTTCATGCTTTTTAAAATTATCTTAAGCGGGGGGCGGGAGGGGGGTTCAGGCCAGGAAAGCACTCCTGATGGTAACTGTTTCAATTCTCCATTTCTTCGTAGAAATTTACTTAATATTAAAGCTTTTTATGCTGATATGTTTAAAATTTGTCTTACACGTAGAGTTGTGACAAAAAAAATCTTAGTTTAGTTTATTTCATGTTTATATTTAGCATTTTTAAAAAGCAGACTAGGCTGTGGGATTATAAGCACATGTGTTTCAAAATTTTGCTCCGCCCCACAGTGGGACGTTTTACAGTGTTGCCAGAGTGGGGACTTTTTTGACTCCAGATTGTTGATTGTCACCGCTTTGTTGAAATAGAAATATTTGACCTATTTAAAAATAGATTAAAAATTCTGAAAAATAAGCGAATTATACTATTTTTAAAAAGTGGTGACAGTCGAAAAATCTGAATTAAAAAAATCTCCAATCTGGCAACACTGTGTTTTGACGATCTAGGTGAACAAAATTATTTCGTGGAAGTTTAATTAGTTTTTTGCGGGTTTTTTTTTCTTAATGCAGCACTAAAAAAATACTCAAACAGTGATAAATATTTGGTTATTTAACAACAATGTCTTAAAATAAAAATACAGGGTGCCCACTAAAGTCCATTCCCACCCTCTTTACTGCCGAACGACTTCATCTATATTGATAAACATGGTGTCTAGGTATAGTAAAGTGGCTATGCGCTACTAGATGAGACCGCTTACAGCGCCACCTGATACAAAATGGCGTTATTAGCGTTCCTATCGCGAAAACGGTTCGAAAGATGGGATAAAAATGCATGACGATATTGAGGTGGTACTGGAAGCAGTCTCACCTGGTAGCGCATAGCCCCTTTACTATACCTAGACACCACTTTTATGACTATAGCTGCAATCATTCGGCAATGAAGAGCGTGAGAAGAACTTTGGTGGGCACCCTGTATAATGCATTACAAATAATGCGTTAAACATACCTATTTTACAATTAAGTAAAAAAAAAAAAAAAAAAAAATTAATGCTCACATGTAAGTTCACATTCATTTTGTTTTTGTATTTTTGTCTATTCAGAATTGATTGAGAAATTTGTGTAGTCATCCTGAAAAATAAAAATTTTTAAATAAAATCATATTAAGAAAAGCTTTAATGTTTTGTGGTACCCTGTATAGCATATAAATGCTACAAAAATTATTTTCGGTTGAAAAAATGCTGTTGTGTGAATAAATAACCTATATAAATTTTATTCAATTTGAGATAAATTTTCTGCATATAGACGGTAATGTATCCGATATTTTTATGTGTCCCTGTAAAAGAAATACAACTACTACGCACTTTGTTTTCAGTTTAAAAAATGCTATTGTGTATCTTAATAACCTATAGTAATTTTGTTGAAATTTAATTAAAATTCCTGCTTTTTACCAACAATCTTTCCGCGATATTTTGTTTGGCCCTGTAAATAATGCATAATTTCTACGTTTGTCAAATTAAAATTTAATAAAATTGTCATCGGAAAAACACATGTATGCAAAACTTCAGCTCAATCAGATACTTGAAAGTGGTTTAAAATTATCTTGCAAGATTTGAACTAATATTTTATGTGGGTATGTAAAGAAAGCGTAACTGCTACTTTCCATAAATTATAATAATATTGCATCGTCATCAGAACTGCATATCCTGAGCAAAGTTTCAGCTCAATCAGATTCTTGAAATTGGTTTAAAATTAACTAGCAAGTTTTAATCTAAATTTTTGTGAAGCCCTGTAGAAACAGCATTCTAAAGAAACTTCTACGTTCTATGAATTATAATGATATTGTATTGTCATTCAAATTACACATATTTTCATTGTTTCGGCTCAATTGGATAATTAAAAGTGGTTTAAATTTGACTAGCAAGATTTGAACTAAACATACATACATGCACTGCAAGTTATTATGAAGCTTGTTTATTAATAAAAACTTAATGATCTGCTGACATCTGCAGGTGTTTTTTTAATTTTTCAATACTTTAGGAATGACACTTTGATTTAAAAAAATGCTTATTGCTGAATAATATGTTAAAAGTCAATATGAAATTTGTAAACAATATCGAGGATCATCCAAAATTACAACCTTTGAAAAAAGCAGTTAAGTGGATTTAATATCGCTTATTTTCAAACAAAAATGGGTTAAATCTGACCTTCACAAACCTGTGACATATGTTCAGCGAACTCGTGCTTTCAAATAAAACAGAACAGTCACGACGTGCTTTTAAACTTAGAGGAAGCTAGTCCAACTTTTGAAACTTCTTCAAACCAACTGCGCAAATGGCTTCTTTACGGTCATAATTAATCGACACCTCTGATTTTTTTCGACAAAACTCCTACGGATCTCGAAAATACAGACATTCAGCTACCAGTACACGCGGTTCTGTCAAATTCCGAGATTTTTGTCCACCTAGATCATCAAAACGTCCCACTGTGCGCCCTATAGATTTCTATCTGCCGCTTTAATCATAAATATTCTGAGGGGAGGGGGTATCGGGTATGGTTCCTTCCGGGCCTCACTCTCTGAATTTATCACTCCGTACTGCTGAATTGTCTCCACGGGGAGCTGAATTTAACACTGTCGGAGAGGGTTGGATTTTGATATTCTGTGATGAACATCCCCGGGATTTCTTGTGATTTCATCATTAAATTTCAGGTTAATTTTTTAGGCTGTTTCGGAAAAAAAAAAAATGTTTAGCTCATATGGTTCCAATATGGTACGACTGCTAGTAAATACAAACGTAATCAGTCGTATATCCAGATTATATTTTATGACTATTACAAGAATACATTCAATTTCAATAGCATTGGATTTTCTAAAAATAAACAAATTTTCTCCGCGTTCAGCAGGTATTTTGAAACAACATTGTAAAAACAAAACCTAAAGATTGAGTAATGTATTTCGACGATCAACGACAGATGGCACTGTTTTCACTCTCAGAATACCATTTTGAAACATCTTAATTCCTAGACGAGACGATAGCAGAAGGAAAAGGAAAAGAAGGAATTTGAAAATTATTCATAGGTTACTGTCATCTGCAGACGATTCCGAATGGCAATATCTCCTCTGCTTTTCCCTCCGCTCTTTTATTTGCGACAGTTACAGTTGCGAATGCTTATCCTGTGTCCTGTAATTAAACTTCTAAGCAGTTAGCCTCTTTTCATTTCTGACAGTTGATATGTATCTTTGGGAATTTGATAGCTTGGTGGAGACGAAAATTTATTTATATGTTTATTTCGAAATTCGTTGTGTGTTTTTTGTTTAAAGAAGGATGAGGTATTTGATATTACTAATCAATTTCGTTTTGAAATACGATTTTGACACCAACTTTAAGTAAACAAACTACAAGAAAACATTTAATTTATAGGAAGAGAATAAATTTGGAAAACAAAGTTTCCCTTTAACATTTAGAAGATTTTAATTACGCTTTACAAAGTACTTTGAATATATGATGAAAATTCTAATTACTATTTTGATACTATTTCTACCGGTGTCAAATTATATTTTTAAAAAGATCTCGAATTATGGTTAGTTGTAATTTTTAGACTAAAACTATCACAAATAATTTTTAATGTATTGAAGTCTTATTTTTATACTTATTAGTTTTAAAAACTACAAGTAAAATATACATAAATGAAAGAAAATAAAGATATCAATTGACAGCAGTAAAAATAATGATAAATTCACTTTAAATCTCCAAAAGCATGTACGAGGGCAAGTCAGTTAGTATGTTACATGAGCCAAGAAAACTTGTCGGATGTATCAATCCCAAAATTTTCTTCTATCTCATACATGTCAATACTTCAAAATTCGTTATTACTGTGCCAAAATTAAACGGCAATCTACTCTCAGCATGAGGATTCTAAAAAGATGAAATTCCGTGCATTAGTTCTTGAGGTATGACTATCGCTGAAATCGTGTAAATCTAGCAAAATGCAGCACAGCAGCACCACCTATAGGGTGATTTACACCAGAACTAATCATCATCAACTTATGTCAACGTCTAATTGAATATAAAGTTTGGGGAAAATTCGTGCATTAGTTCTTAGGATAGACCTATTGCGCAAATCATGGCAAAATCTGCATAGCAGCGCCACCTGTTGTGCGATTTACACCAGCGCATAATCAGCAGCAATATTAATCAAGGTATACTTGAATCTGAAGTTTGATGAAAATTCGTGCATTAGTTCTTGAGGAAATCGTACAAAATGCAGCACAGCAGTGGCACCTATTGGGTGATTTACACCAACACGTAGTCAGCATCATTTCATATCAAGGATTAACTGAATCTGAAATTTTATAAAAATCCGTGCATTAGTTCTTGAGTCTATTGCGGAAATCCTGCAAACTGCAGCATAGCAGTGCCACTTGTTGGGCGATTTACACCAAAAACTAATCAGCACCAATTTATATCAAGGACTACCTAAATATAAATTTTTATTAAATTCCGTGCATTAGTTCTTGAGATAGAGCGCCCACAAAATTTGTGTCACATACAGACGGACAAACAGACACAGACATTTTGTAAAAACATGTTTTTTGGGATCTCTGACCCCTAAAACGTGTAAATCCGTCGAAAACCGGAAGTAGAAAATTTTCACGAATCCAATACTTTCTTATTGTAAAGGTAGAAGAAAGTAAAAAGGGAAACCAAGATACATACTTGAAAAGCATGTTTATTTCTCTATATAATCGTCATTTACATTGATACATTTGTCCCATCTCTTTATGAGTTTTCCAATACCTGCTGTCTAATACCTGTCTAATACCTTCCAATACCTGTCTTAGGACTGCTGTCTCAGCCATCTGTGTTTGTGTACCTTATATTCAACGCTGCATCGGTCGGCTGTTAGTTAAATCATGTGAACACCCTATTGCAGTCACTATGCTGTCTATTGTTTTTCGCCTGTCAGCTCGAACCATTTCCTCAACCTTTTGAACTGTTTCTTCAGTCACAATCTCAACAGGACGATCACTTCGTTCTTCGTCAACAACTTTTGAACGCCCCTGCTCATCTTCTACAACTGTTGTCTCATAAATTCGAAATTAACATCTTACAGTTGGATAGTGCTGCTACCTATTGGCATATTTGGAAATAATTTACCACTAATTTTCAATTTCTCATATCGTATCTCATTTGTAACCTACTTACTGACTACCAAACTGGCAACTTTTTGACACATTCGTACCGTCACTTTCATTCGTAAATGCATGCACTTTGCTGGTATATCAATGAACTGAGTCGCATTTCTCTTTTCCGATCACAGAAAAACACTTTTCAGAGAAATTTTATTAAAGTTAGCGTTTTAAGCAGATTTATAAGACGACAATCAAATAAAGATCTTCATCGGGGTGCAATTGATTATACGAGGGCGTATCAATAAGTTTTTGTCCTCACATAGAAATAATAGAGTGAAATTTATGAAATTGCTACATTGTATTAGTCCTTTTCTATATAGTCACCGTGCACAGCAACGCATTTCTGCAAACGGTATTTCAAAGAGAGGGGGGGGGGGGCATGTATTCCTGGAGGCACGATAGTAGAACCAAAGGGGGTCATTTTTCTAACTTTTGCCGACCCCCCACATGTGACATGTTGTTGGAAAGGCCTGTGACCACTTATTCATGCTATGCACCTCCCGAGACCCTCCCCCAAAATTCCCCCCGCCGCTTGGGGGCATGAATGATGTCCGAAAATTTTTGAAAAATGCCCCTCCGGAGGGCAAATTTCTGGGGTAGGCAAAACTGCATATAAATAAAATATTAGCATAAATTTTCTAAACACAATGCATTTCAATGGCGCGGTTATGAATGTTATTCCTAAGCAGACGAATTTTTATAGCCTCGGACCCAAGAGATAATTATTGTCTATTCTTTGGCACTTCTATAGCAATGGTTGCAAATTTCATGCTTTTTCGTCACATGATGCATCCCCCTACTGTAAGTCTCCTGTATTATAGGAGCCCTACCCTACGGTGTTCTGTTTGCGATAGTTACAGATTTAACATAAAGATTGAACGATGTATCGTGACGATCAGCCACAGATGGTGTTGTTTCCACTCTCAGATTACCATTTTGAAATGTCTTAATTCCTAGACGAGACGTAAACAGGCAGAAAAATAAAAATAAATAAAAGAATCGAAAATTAGTCATAGATTACTGTCATCTGCAAACGATTCTGAACAGCAATATCGGCATGATTTTCCCTTCCAATGTTCTGTTTGCGACAGTTACAGTTGCGACTTGCGAAACACTGTAATTAAACTTTTAAGCAGTTGGCCTCGATTCATTTCTAACCAATGATATGCATCTTTGGGAATTTTATATCCTGGTGGAGACAGAAAGATTATTTATATGCTTATTTCGAAATTCGTTGAACACGTTTTGTTTAAGAATCAATTTCATTTTGAGTTAGATATTGTTTATAACTGCAAGTAATCGAACTATCCAAAAATGTTTATCTTATAGAAAGATAATATAGTTGTAGACGAAGTTTTCCTTTTACAATTTTAGGATTTTAATTAAAACTTGCTGAGTATTTTGTAAATACGATAAAAAGTCTTGATTTAAATTTCAGATTTAAGTTTTCCGATAACTTATGATCTTAAGGGGCTACTTCACCCGACTTCACTCATGCGAAAACACCCTCTCGCTAAGGTTAATCCTATGGGAGAAATTTTTACAAATATCTCGTTTGCATTTCCATATTTTTAAATATTTTTTTGTATTGGATAGCTGAGCCATATACAAAGGCCGGATTTTACTTTTTCGATTTTGTGTCACATTTATTTATTTATTTATTTATTTTTAATGAGGTTACTTTTATCTTCGAAATCGGTAACGAAAATGAAAGTATCCAAATAAAAAAAAGGCCTGTAAACAAAATCCAAGAAGTAAAAAACGTCCTTTGTCTCAGATATGCAATGTAAAAAAATCATTTTAAAATAATAAAATGCAAACGAGATATTAAAAAAAAATTCTCCCACAGGATTAACATTATCGAGCAGACGTTTTTGCCTGAGTGAAGTAGTCTCTCAAGGCTGCATTCATATTTAAAATCAGGGCCGTGTGATGAAAAAGCTGCGCCCGGGGCAAAGTTTCAATTTGACGCACCCCCCCCCCCCACCCCCCCACCCCATTACTTTCTCTTTTTGACAAGTGCCACAAAATTGATAAAGTGCAGAAACAAAAATAAAGTCTATTGAATAAATTTTTGCGTTTATTTTGGAACTTTAAAACGTGTAATACTATAGTAATTCAGAAATACCAAGCAACTAAATAACATAAGAGAAAATTGCAGTTAGTTGTTAGAGAACTTGCGATGTTTTGGACAGATTTTTCTCAACCTTTCTCTCTTTTTTTCCAGCCATTTTCAACTGCTGTTTGTATTTGAGTTGGAGAAAAGGGGAAAATTGGCAAGGTAAAAATAGCTAACAACCAGGTTAGAAAGAAGTGGTACTCAGAGAGAAAAAAAAAATCCTCCAAAAATGATTGACTGCAAAAAAAGACTTTGGTAGTATACATTTGGCGCCCCCCCCCCACCCCCTTTCGCATGGGGCTATTTAAAATGTCAACTTTCTTACACATTCCCAATTAGTAATTCCAATCTTTTTCATTAGTAAACGAAAAAATTTTGGGGTTATCCTTGATCAGATACCTGAAAGTTTAAAAACGCTTTTATTGTTCGATAAAGGCGAGACACATCAATTAGAAAAACGTCTTCAACGGACAAATCGACTTTAATTGAGATGTAACACGTTTACATAAAAATGCTGTTTGATTCCTTAGCACTTCTATGCTAAATGCTGCAAACGTCATGCATTTACTTTACATTGTTCTTACGGTGTTCTATTTCCGAAATTTATAGTTTTAATTTAAATATTATCTGGAAATCTGGGAATGGAAACGACGACAGATGGCGCTATTTCCATACTCTGATTTCCATTCTGAAATGTCTCCTAGACGAGACGTAAACAAATAGAAAAAGGAAAAAGAAGGGATTCGGAAATTATTCATAGGTGACTGTCATCTGCAGACGATTCTGACACAGCAATATCTCCTCTTTTTCCCTATCCAATGATCTGCTTGCGACAGTTACAGTTGCGACTTAGACTCAGTAATTACACTTCTAAGCACTTGGCTTCTTTTCATTTCAAATAATTGATATGCATATTTAGGAATTTGATATCGTGGTGCAGACAGAAACTTTATTGTTTATTTCGAAATTGGTTGAATACTTTTTCTTTAAGAATCTATTTCATTTTCAGTTATGATATTGGCAATAACTTTAAGTAATTAAACTCACGGAGAAAGAGATAGATGAAGATGCAATTATAAATGGTTTGCAATATGAAGACGGTTATCGCTCAAATTTCAATGTCTTCATTCGGCCCAAGCAAGACAAGCACGTGGAACAGTGAACAGGTATTGCATCCTATAACTACACAGCATATTCTCATTTTTAATCGAAATTTTTATCATACCTACGGTCAACACGCAGATAATGAATAACAATTTGTAACAGTAAAGCAAAGAAATACAGGTTTGAATTCACAGGCGCGTCAAAGCACATGCCTACATGACAATTTAAGTTTGCAGAAAATTTGCAGCAGTCTTGCTTTGCAAACCTGCAAAGTTGCAGAAAGTTCAGCATGACAAGACTGAAAACTCATAACAAGACTATACCAAGATAACGCAAGCGCCGAAGTCACCACACTTTGAACTTGCAGCTAACTTGTCGTGCAAGTTAAATTCATGCTGTATCAAATTTCTCGCAAATTAACGGCAAGCAAGTAGAAAATTTAGTTCTGACATGACTAAAGTACTGCAAATTCTTTGCAAGCCAGTAGAAAATTTAGCTTTGTCTTGAGAAAAATATTGCAAACTTATTGCAAAGTAATAAACTTGTCATGCCACACTATCTGTTTACAACTGTTACACTATAGTGTAACAGACCTGAAGGGTTTAATCTTTTATATAAGTTTAACACCCTCAGGCATCGTTTTTATCACCATTAACAAATAAAAGTATTATTTGTACTATTAAAGTCTATTCTTTTTTGGTATTTCATAAGTATAGCGTTTAAAAAAAGTAACTACATGATGGTACCTATCGAATAAAGTTTGTGTAATAGAGGCAGTCCCGAATGGGTTAAAAATCATAGACTCGAATAGGGTTAAAGGCAAAAATAAATAAATAAATATCATTTAAAACGATATTTTAGAAAAATCCAATAACATTGAGAAAAATTCATTTAAAAATTAAAATTTTTAATATTAACTTAAAATGGCCGAAGACGGAAACATAGGTTAGTAAATTAACATAAATTTTAAACTGTAAGAATTTTTATATGAAATAAGTTGTAGATTATAGATAAAATGTTACTTTATAAAAATTAACCGCATTTCAAGAGTTAAAATATTAAATACCTTTTCTGGGTTCCTTAACTTAACCAATCAATGAAAATGAGATTCTATTAGAGTAACAATGATGTGTGTGTGTCTCGCCTTTGAGTAACACCCAATTTCTGCACATGTGCTGCTTGTCTATTTTCTGAACAGAGGGATTTTTTGCTTTCGCCACTTTCTTGAATTAAAGACAGTCTTGCAACAGTATCACAACAAACTACTCATGCAAGTCAGTGATGGTATACCTTGCGGGAGATTTGCTGCGAATTTGTCATGAAAATTTATCACGACAAGATATATCAGAAAAAAATTAAACTTGCTGCTAATGTGCATGCTATCTAGGTAGTTGTGTTTGGGCCGAAAGTAATGGATTTTACAGTTGTATTTTCGGCGTCACGCCCAGCCACCACACTTCATCTCCATCAATCTCTTTCCTCCGTGAATTAAACTAAAATATTTATTTTATAGAAATAAAGTATAGTTATAGTTAGCAGATAATGTTTTCCTTTTACAATTTTAGAATTTTAATTAAAAATTTCTGAGTATTTTGTAAATACAGTAAAAATCCTTGATTAGGATTTTAGATTTAAGTTCAGAGGTTATTAGATTTAAGCGAAGATTAAGCAATGCTTATCGATGATCAGCGACAGGTGGTGCTGTTTACACTTTCTGATTTCCATGACGTAAACAGAGGGCAAAGGAAAAAAGAAGGTACTATTCGAAAAATATTCATCGGTAACTGTCATCTGAAGACGATTCTGAATAGCAGTCTCACTTCTTCTTTTTCCCTCCAAGGTTCTGTTTGCGACAGTTACAGTTGCGACTTGCGAGACTCAGTAATTACACTTCTAAGCAGTTGGCCTCTTTTCATTTCAGATAGTTGACATGCATATTTAGGAATTTGATATCGTGGTGTAAACAGAAATATTATTTATATGTTTATTTCAAAATTCGTTGAATACTTTTTCTTTAAGCATTTATTTCACTTTATTGGTGCTGTTTCCACTTTCAGATTTCCATTTTGAAATGACTTTATTCTTTGGTGAGACGTAAACTGACGGAAAAGGAAAAAAGAAGATACTATTCGAAAATAATTCATAGGTGACTCATCTGCAGACAGGCCCCGATCATGACTAATTGAGGCCCTGGGCAAAGCTAAATTAGGGGGCCCCATTCGAATGCTTGCAACATTATTCAAATAGAACTCATGGTGAGCCACATGTGTAATGCATAAACAATATTTTCGCAACTTGGATTTTTAAATAGAAGAAAATTCTTAGATCTGTGAATTCTAAATTGAGTACCTTAATTAATAAAAATACCCTTTTTTTTTCTTAGTACAGAATGAAAATCTTTTATATAAATTTAGCAACTTGTTATATTACTTTAAAATGAATTTAGAAACTTCAACTTATGGAAGAGTGTCAAATACTCTAACATATAAATATGAGTTAATCAAGTTATTTCCTTTTACATCTTTTTAAGCTGTACTACAACATAATATCAAATCAAATACATTCTACTTCACAAATAGAAATTGTTTTTTCAATAAGGCTAAAAAAATGGCATTTTTTTGGGGGGGGGGGGAGGAGGTTAATATTTAGGTTCATTGCTAATACAATCTATTAAAATCAAAATATTATTTCTTACTTAATAATGGTTGAGGTTAGTTTTGCGGAAGTACTGAGTTTTGTGAGTTCTAAATGAAATTTGTTTTTCAGAAAGTTTAATAGAATCTTTAAAAAATGAAATTTGTATTTTGTATTGAAAAATTTTCAGAATTGACATTGGGAAAAAAGTAAATATTTTATCAATTAGTATATGGATTTGGGGGCCCCTTGAAGTCGGGGGCCCATGGGCAAAGTCCCAATTTGCCCATGCGATAATAAGGGCCTGTCTGCAGACGATTCCGAACATCAATATCTCCTCTTTTTTTCGCATTCACTGTTCTGTTTGCGACAATTATAATTGAGACTTGCGAAACTCAATAATTACACAAGCAGTTGGCTTCTTTTCATTTCAGGTAGTTATGCATATTAAGGAAATTGATATCGTGGTGGGGACTGAAAGATTATTCATATGTTTATTTCGAAATGCGTTGAAATCTTTTTGTTTAAGCATCTATTTCATTTTGAGCTATGATATTGGCAATAACTTTAAATAATTAAACTCATGGAGGAAAGAGATAGATGGAGATGCAGTATGCCGTAAATACGGTTTGCAATATGATGCGCGTTATCGCTCAAATTTAAATGCCCTCATTCGGCCCAAACAAAACAAGCACGTGGAACAGCGACCGAATTTTTTGACATTACCGGTGCATTTTTTCTCTAAATGAAAAGGATCTGCTTATATTTAAGCATTCTAAAGTAGTATTTCATTGTATTATGAATTAAAAACTGTATTATTAAAAGTTTTCTTCTTACTTTGCGAAAGCACGTGGTTGTGTTTGGGCCGAACGTAGCGGGTTTTAGGGTTACATTTTTGGCGTCATTACCAGCCACCACACTTCATCTCTATTCTTTCTCTTTACTCTATGAATTAAACTATCCGAAAATATTTATCTTTATAGAAATAAAATATAGTTACAGTTAATAGACAATGTTTTTCTTTTACAATTTTAGAATTTTAATTAAAAATTTCTGAGTATTTTGTAAATACAATAAAAATTCTTGATTAAGATTTTAGATTTAAGTCTAGACGGTATTAGATTTAAGCGAAAATTGAGCAACGTTTATTGATGATCAGCGACAGATGGCGCTGTTTCCACTTTCAGATTCCCATTTTGAAATGTCTTAATTCCTAGGCGAGACGTAAACAGATGGAAAAGGAAAAAAGAAGGTATATTCGAAATTTATTCATAGGTGATTGTCATCTGCAGACAATTCCGAATAGCAATCTCTCCTCTGCTTTTGCACCCCAGTGTTCTGTTTGTGACATTTACAATTGCGACTTGCCCTGTAATTAAACTTCTAAGCAGTTGGCTTCTGTTTATGTCTGGATAAAAAAACCTTTTTGAATATTTGATATCGTAGTGGAGACATTATAATGGCAACAACTTTAAATACTAAAACTATAATAGAATGTTTAATTTATAGAAATATAATATAGTTTGTAAACAAAGTTTTCCTTTTACAATTTTAGAATTTTATTTAAAAATCGCTGAGTATTTTGTAAATTTGATAAAAATTTTTGAATTAAGATTTTAGATTTAAGTTTTCCGGTAACTTAGGAATTTAAGACTTAGCTCATCTTCAAAGTGGATACTTTCTTACACATTCATGACGTCTTTTCATTCGTAAACCCATAAAATTTGGTGATATTTCTTGATCACATACAATTTAATAGTGTTTCTTAATATCCGATAAAAGCGAACTACATCAATGAGGAAAAGGTCTGCAAAGAACCAATCGATTATAATTAAGATGTACCACATTTACAGAAAAATGCTGTTTGAGCCTTTGGAATTTGTATAGTAATGGCGAAAATTTTCAGGTTTTTACATTACCTGTTGCATTCCTTCAGCGACAGAGACTGTAGCAACTTTCGCAAAAGAAAGTGCACTATTAACTTTCCTAGCTGGGGGACTTTTCCTCTGATTTTGTTTGTTATCTAAGGAATTAGCATTTTTTTTTGTGTGATCATCCGGGAATTTGGGGCACAGACGGTAGTTTGCAGGATGGTCGGAGCCACAATTTTCGCATTTACAGGGTTCTTCAAACAGTGTCGTGCAGTCAATAACAAAGTGCTCGCCGGAGCACTTAACACACTGCATTTTGAGGAAACTTTAGGGTGTTCTGATTGAGCAATTTTTCTTGATGATCAGCAACAGATTGCGCTGTTTCCACTGTCAGATTTCCATTTTGAAATGTCTTAATTCCTAGGCGAGACGTAAAGAGACAGAGAAGGAAACAAGTGGATATGTATGGTCGAAGATCGGTCAAAGCGTTACGTGGAATAGTCTTTTCAAAATACTTTATCCCTTAACTAATAAAGCCAAATTATTAATTTATAATCATTAAATCTCTATCGTTTATCTTTAAAAACATAGATGGCAATATGCCATAAAATTTAATATTAAAATGATTACAAGAGGAAGCTATTTTTTTTTAATAGGATTAAAAATATTCAATAATTGCTTTTCAGGCAATTGTAACAGTATATGTTTGTATATCTCAAAAGTATATTTAATTACATGATTTAATTTTAGCTAAAAAAAGAAACCCTTAAAATGTCGAAAAAATATGAAAGTTCTTTTAATTAAATCCATCGGAAATTGAATTGTAGTCCGAGGGAAAAAAAATTGAAAATTGCAACTTCCGTCGTCGAGAATAAAACCCGGAACTAAGGTTGCCAGTTTGGCCTCCATTTTTATTCAGAAAATCGGAATTCGTGTCGGAAATTAAAAATGGTATTTTTTGCTTAGTTTAATGACAGAAATTTTGTGATTACATAAAGTTAAGATTCTTCATTAAAATTTCCCGGTATGAATTTGAAATTTCGAAATAAAAATGGAGGCCAAACTGGTAACCCTGCCCGGGACCTTTGGGTTAGAACGAAGGCAAACGTGCTACTACTGTGTCACCGAGACTTTGACAAAAACTCTGAAATTATGGTTATCTTCTAAAATCTAAATTTCGAATAATAAGAATCACGGTCGGATGTCATCAATTTAATTCATTTAATAAAAATACATAAGATTTCTTAAAAATTGAATGATCTGGCTTATGGTCGGAGGTATTCAGCTATAAGCATGCAAAATTTCAAGTCTCTAACTTTTACACTTTCCAAGAATGAGCTCAGCGACGGACAGACAGACAGAGGAGTGAGACTAAAAGGGTTTTGTCAGATGAACGAAACTCTAAAAAATGGATCTTAATAATAATAAAAAAATAAAATAAAATAAATATAGCAATTAACATAGCCATTTGCAAAAAAAGGGAAGCACTTGGACCTGAAAGTAAAAGTAAATATTTATTGGCCTGTTGAAAAAAGTCGGCCAGTATATTACATTAAATGAAAACAAACAAAACCGAATCCACTATCTGAAAAAATATCAAAACCCTGCAGACGTATAATAATTATATTAATTATATAAAAAAATAAAATGAATTACACTAGTAAATTTAAAAGAAAACTTAGGTAACAATTAAATAATGATATTAAAATTAACGATCTGTATGATTTTGTGTGAACACATGGTAAAAAATCTTAATTTATGTAATTCTGAAACTATTATACTAGAAAAAAGAATGAACAATAAAATGTTCTTTATTGCTCTTAAGATTTTCTTAAACAATCACACATCGGTCAAGCGATAAAAAAAATCATCATTAAAACAATAAATTCTGAAAGGGAAAACAAAATATTAGTTTTTCTGTTGAAAAATGTTTTGTCAAAAATATATAAAATACATAAAAATAAAAATCGAGAACCTTTTCAGTTTCAGCGAACTTTCTAGCTTTCGAGTCGAACTTCCGGACACAGAACGGATGTAAAATAAAATATTTAGTTGTTATTGTTATTGAACTACTATTAGAATTGAAAAAATATTCAATATCAAAATTTTATTCAACATCAGACAGTGATACTATAGCGCTTATAATTTCTAGTGTGGAAATCGGCAAGCGAAAACGCATATAAAGCATTTCTTTATATAATTTAAATTTTGAATGATAAAACAAAAATTACTTCAATAGAAAGAAGTTTAATAAATTAAAATTGAGGTGGTAGACTAGTAATTAACGAGAATTAATGATTTTAAAAGGAAACTTAATATTTAAAAATGAGAGCTGTTTAAAAACAAAAAAAAATTAAATTATTTGGGTAAAATACAAAATTCTGAAATTTTTTAAATAAAAAAAATAGCGCAAGTTTAAATAAAATTTAAAATTTCTAAAATGAAAAAATTGTTTAAACGAAATCTAAAATGCCGAATTTTCTCAAAAATAAAATGGAAGTTCAAGCAAAATTTAAAATTTCGAATTTTTTCAAAACAAAACAGTTTAACCCTATTTTAAAGTTCCAAAATTTGAAAATTTATGGAAAATTTAAAAAAAAAATTTAAATTTTGCAATTTCTCAAAAAATAATTGATAAAATATTTTTCAACAACTTTTGGCCTTAAAATTGTTAAAAAATTGTGTATAATTGGATCTATTAGATAACGAAATGTATTCCTTTAACAAGTTTTAAACTCCTACCCCCAGCTTCGAACCAGTAACCTTTTGATCAGGAGGAAAATGTAGTACCGCTGAGCCATCTACTATATTCGAAAAAGTCTGAAATTAAGGTTCTGTTTTAAAATCTAAATCGCAGAAATGATCGGATGTCATTAAATTAATTCATTTCATTGAAGTAATATAAGACTTTTTCAAGATTTTATGGTTTGTCGTATGATTCGAGGTATTCAGCTATAAGTATACAAAATTTCAAGTCTCTAGCTTATACAGTTTCCGAGAACGAACTCTGTGACAGACAGACAGAGGAGGCAGACGACTAGGGTTTCGTCAGATGAACGAAATCCTAAAAAATAGAAGGTATTCGAAATCATTTTCCCACAAGCTTTTAAAGTTTTCCTATACACTGTTTAAAATTCTGGGGCATTTGCTGCATCGTCACTCCATCGCTTTTATAGAAAACTGTAACTTGACTATATTATGGGGCATTCTCATTGGTCAGAACAGAAGCATTCTATAAAAGTGGTGGAGTGAGTATGCTGCAATTGCTGCATATTTTTAACAGTACAGGCAACATGGAATTTTGCAATCGTGTGGAGTTTCAGTGAAGCGGCCCCTTAGAGTGGAATTATATTTCCCTCCTTTTATCAAAGGGGAAAATCCCCAAGTGGGCAACACTGAGGTGGTGTATTAATACTTCAAACTTTTACGTTCTGAATATTTATTAGGAAAAATACTCAAAAGGGTTTCTGTCTTTCAACACGATTTTAATCTGGTCTTAACTGAAAAATATCATGTAAAGCTATTTTCATACTGAAAACTATATATCTAAAAAAAAAAAAAAAAAAAAAAAAAAAAAAAAAAAGAAGAAAAAAAAAACAAACACCACTAAACGTTCTTATACAGTGAGCTCCCCAATTCCCTTCGCTAATATTAAACCCATGGTCGTCGGATGTAGTCGCATATTTAAAATATCTCCTCAGGAAATTAATATTTTCAACTTCTGTTTTCTGTCTATTTTTCTTAAAATATGTCTTTTTTTTTTTTTTTCTTAGTTATCAAAATATTTCAATAATATATGCTCAATTTTATGTGAAATGTTAAAATCTCACTCGCAACTCGTCAGATTTTAACGTATAAAATATAAAATTAAGCACATGTTTTAGAAATATTTTGACAACCAAGAATAAACGGCCAAGTGCGAGTATTATTCAAGCTCAGAGGATTCCGTACAAAAAATATATAAATTATTAACTGTATTATTAAAAAAATCGTTGCTAAAAGAATAATAAGACTTCGCAAAAAACTATACAACGTTAGGGTTGGGTATAGCTGTATATACTAGAAAAGTATGAATGGGTATACCATAAAAGTTCAAAGAGATATGGAGCCTAAATAATATCAAATATTGCTATTCTGTATAACTCTTTTTGTTTTATCTTATTCCAATCTGCCTATGATAAACTTAATTCGGTACTGACAATAAATGTAGTTCATATCTAACTCCTTGCGCTCTGGCGCTGTTAGCGGATGTATGTCGCTAGCCACCAGTGTTGCCGCATCTGGCAGTTTTTTCTTTCCTTTTTAGAAATTTTGAATTCACACCACAAAAATTTAATTGATAATTTTCTTTAACTTTTATTTAGGTATAAACAATCATCTTCCCAGCGTATGTGTAAGCACCAGCTAGATTGTTCCTCTCTGTGATTTTGTTTCTGATGATGTCTCAGGCCCAAGGGTCTGACACTACTGCCTCTGGCGGCAGTGATGGTAAGATTGAGTTGCACATCATCTATATCTTCTGTTTCTTCTACTTATAAAGTAACTACTAACCCTGCGACTATGGCTAGAATCCTTAGTATATATTCTCTTGAATTTAAAGGTCCCAATGAAATTAACTTTAATGGTCAAACTTATAAATTAACTGCTAATGAAAAAGTTAATACTATGAATATTTTAAGGGAACGCAAAGCCAATAATATGTTGGATGCTATCCAACTTGTAATAAATTCTAAAATGCAAGATGGCAGTGTAAAATTAATGGACATTGACCGGTGCTTTACTCTTGTTAAAAGTAAAAAACGTAAAAATAATTTGCAACATAAAGCTGCTGCGAAAAAAAAAACCTTATGTTGAAACCCTTAATGATAACGATGATGATAGCATTGCTGAGAGTGAGATTAGTGAAGTAGCAACTGATGATGAAATACCTACGGAGGTGAAAACTAAGAAAATACCAAAACCCATCATGGTTACTGAAATTCCTAACATCATAGAATTTTTAAATGAACTTTCTTCCTGTAACAAATTCAATTATGTAGCAAAGTTAGGCGGAGAATTCATTAGAATCTCCCCTGCAAACTTCCGCGACAAAATGTCGCTTCATGAGCATTTCAAGCAAAATGCTATTCAGCACTACATTATCCCTGATCGTGACATACCATTAAAAGTGATAATTAGAGGTCTCCCTAAGACTGTCGACATAGAAACTGTTAAAGAAACTTTCACATATAGAGGTTTCACCATACTTAAGATGACTCAATTGAAAAGTCGTAGAGATAGGAAACTCCTCCCTCCCTACCTACTGGAACTTCCTAAAAATGTTACGTCATATGAAATCTTCAAAGTTAAGTCTATCTACAGTCTACAGGTGGAAGTTGAAAAATGTCGCCCAGCAAAGAAAGCTGCATAATGCTATCGTTGTCAGAAATTTTTTCACGTAAGTGCTAACTGCCACTTAAACCCTAAATGTGTGGGATGTGGTAGCCCTCACGTATCCTCAGAATGGCAAGTAAAAAAAGAAACTGCAAGAAACTGCAAAAACATTAACTGCAAAAGAAACCTCTACTGAGGTCCCTAAACCGCCTCCTAAAAGCGCAAACTGCTCCTTAGAACACTCTTCTTCATATAAGGGTTGCTCGCAATTTCCCCTCAAACTACAATTTAAAAAATGCCAAAGCCGCAGCTGCGACTAAAAATATAAAATCTACTAAACCCCCCCCAGAATAAATCTGACGGCAACGTTACCATTCCTCCCACCAATACGAATCCTTCTGTACCCAAGGCTCCGCCTCCCACTCAGCAGCTATATGAATTGCAGGAATTCTCAGGTTCTATCCCATCGATAGCTGAGATATTACTTAAAATAAAAGACGAACTCAATATAAGTTCATTTAATGAAATCGCCAGTAAGCTCAACAGTGTCCTAGAACAAATTCAATTAAAAAAATATCGTATTTCTAAACTTCTCGCCTTCAGCGAGATGCTAGCTGGAAACATTAAACTTTCTAGTAGCGAGTCATAAGTTCGCTTATGGCTCCTACCCTTATGAAATTTTTGGTAAGGAAATGGGCTTTTCCGGCTATTCTGAACTTTGAACAATTTTTCCTATACTATCCTTCTATTTTCTGCTGCGGACTTCACGTCGCAGTGAAGCCACGCCTCCTTATTTCGGATTGGCTGTAGCCTTTCCTATCTCTTTTTTTTCCACCTTTATACTAACACTTACGTAGTTGCCTTGCACTACAATTATACATATTGTACTTCTTTTCTCCATGATATGCTATACATTTACTCATCTCAAGGCGTGGACTTGCACTGCAAATGGGTAGCCACTTGAACTTTCTGCTGTTCACTGTTCAATCATCTTTCAAAGCAAAAATAACGGTTAAAACTTTCTGGTGAGAATTCGGAATGTCTAATTAAAAAACCAGCCATATATCATATTGTCGGAAATTGCTAATATAGCATGACGTACGCTGAGTACGTCATAGAGCGCAAGAGGTTAAACTTCATTTGGCATTTCATAAAACTAAATTCAGCGTAGCAATAATATTTTCTTTTTACAGTGTAGCTAAAACAAAACCCTTGTTCAAAGTTTAAACTTGGCATTGTACTAAGTGCGCTTCGAAATGAGGTCCCAAAGTTTCAACGCCGCCTTGGTCCGTGCTGCATTTTTCCAGATAGGTTTTTAATTAACTTTTAAAGACACGGGAGGCACATTGAGAGATCCACTCAATGCAATCTAGCCTCGAATCCCATAGTATTTATGTGATTAATTCTAAGTAAATTAGTCTGTTTTAAACAATTTGACGTTTAATGCTTTTATACTGCTACTGGACATTCCATTACACAAATATATCATTAAAAGTTGCTATCTGGGCTTTAAAAGCCGATGATATATAGCATACGCCGCCCCTGTCATTATGTATGTTCAAACAGTCCGTGTATTTAAAGACTAATATCTCGACTAATTACCGACAATTGTTTTCGAAAATGATTATCAACAATGCTTTTATACTTCTGCTACGATAGGTACCTCAAGCGCTCCGCAACACCTTTGCTGAATGCCTCCAAATCGAAATTTGTATTTAACGGAAAAATGCGTTTTTCGCAAAAACTATGTGACCTAGGGTAATCGCTATAATTTCCATGGAAGGTTTAACTTAACGTCTACTACCTCTAATTTTTTCATAATTTTAGTTTCAGTAGATTCGGAAACAGATAGGGGGGGACACATTTTTGCACTACATTTTCGACTATATCTCTGAAAATATATTACCTAAAATTAAAAGAAATGTATTTTTGAGTTCAGCATTACGAAAGCTTTTATACAATACCCCACACGATATACGAAGAAAAGATTGTTTTTTTCAAGTAACTTAATTAGCCCTTCTAAATTTTTCCTGGATATTTTTGTGTATGTTTAATAATCTGTAAATAAGTGGGTCAATAGTCTTTATTCTTTCCCCCTAATTTAAACTTTCCACGTTCCATATTTTACAAGTAAAATGTCTGTGATAGACGGACAGACACAGGAGTGATCTGATAATGGTTCTGTTTTTACTTTTTAAGTGCGGAACCCTTAACAAAAAAAAAAAAAAAAAAAAAAAAAAAAAAAAGAGACATCCTTTAAGAAGATTACATAGAAAAAAGAAATTACAAATACTAATTTCCTGAGGAAATATTTTATATATACATACCTATGGGCATCTTATGCCCATAGGTTAAACATTGGCAATCTCAGTGACTAACAGCCTTAAAACATCAAAACTTAGAACGAGAACCAACACCACCAGCCAAACGAGAAAAAAGTTGACAGAATGGACGCTTCGCCGGGTAAGACTAAGCCGCCGACTGCGATAAGAACAAAAAACACTGGTGTTATACAGTTGGAAAGTGATGCAAAGTTTACAGCATGTCCATCTTTTGTTTTTAACACTTTCCAACAAAGTTGAAAAGTGTTTATGACTTCGGTTTGTCTGTCCGTCTGATCGACTGTCCGCGCTCTAACTCCCGTAAATATACTCGGATTGCCCTGAAATTTTTGAATGTTATTAATGTTTGCCATAGCACGTTCCCTATTTCAAATGAAGTTTCTAGCATGCTTAGTTCATTTACAGGGACAGTCAAAAGTTTTCCGTTACATTACGGCCTATGGCAAAAAATAGTTTAAAATGATTTTTAATCATGTTACATGCTTTCAAACATAATAAAATTGATATGCATTTATCAAGTGCACTAAAATATGCATTCTGTAGAATATGCAGTACAAAGAATAGCTATTATTAATTCACAGGGTCACACAAAAGAATTCCGTTACATAATGATATAGGGGTGGAGGGAATTGTTTGCGGCGTGTTTTAATTATGTTAAATTATTTCATGTATAATGAAATTGATATACCTAGCTAAGGTTTACTATAACTTACTTCATGTATAATACGAAGTGCATACCTTTACAGGGGCACACAACAGATTTCAGATACTATATTGTATCCGAAGTACTGTACAGTAGCGATGATTGTTGGATATGTAATTTTAATTATGTTATGTGCTTTTATGTTTCACTATATTTATGCATAGTATATGGTGTGTATAAATGCTGCAATTCATATACAGGGATACACAAAATAATTCGTAATGGTTACTGAGTATGATTGCAAATTGCTTAAACATGGTTTTTAAATGAGTTATGCATTTTTACACTGAACTGCATTTAGTTTACTAAGAAATGTTTGTAGAACATAGATAAAATTATATACAGGGTCACGCAAAGATGGGACACATGGCCGTCTATAAATGATAATTTCTGGAAATGTGATTTCAGCAGTTTTAAGAGTGTTTTACTTTGAATTAAACTTTAGCTAAATAGTGGCGTGTAATAAATGTACTAGGTTAACTACAGGATTGTACAACACTATACAAGTATGTTTCTATCTATTATAAATTGCTGAAAGAGAATTTTCAACCTGTTATGCGTTTTCTTGCTAAACTAAATCTCCCCATTTTACAGTATATATATCAACCTACAGATCAAATACAGGGCCGTTCAAAAGAATTGTAATACATATTTGCTATGGACAGTAACTGCTGAAATCGATTTTTCAAATGTTTTATGCGTTTTCTAAAATGTTTACTTAGTTCTCTTATATAGCTTATTTCCCTAAATAACGAAGTTTTGTTAAAGCATTCAGGAAGTGTTGGAAAGTGTTTCTTAATCTATGCTTGGCGCATGATTTTTATTTCTTGTTTAAAAGTTTAAGCGGGTTCTAAAATCCAAACGGGCAAGTTTATGACACAAGTTTTAATTCATTTTTGTTCGGAAACGAGTGAAATTGGCAAGTGTTTCTATTCCGAAACTATGTGATCGACAGACTTATTCCATTTTTTGGTAAAAGCAAAAGAACTTTCAGAAAATACTGTTAAAGTGGACGTTTTGAATCGAATTTCCGGACAAAAGGAGAAATATCAGTAACGGGAGGGAGAAAAACTGGCTGTCACGCGACCCAAAATTGCTTATAACTCGATAAATAATTTATAAAAAAAAAAAAAAAATAGAAAAAGGTCTTTCGATAGCAAATTGCTTCAACAGTTGGTAGAGCCAATTTTGTGCCTTTATGTTTAAAAATGGATCAGCAAATGTGTCAGAAAGTTTTGGGCTTGTTAAGCAGTATACTTGAGAACAGACTTAAAGTACAATTGGCCCTCCCAGCCCATACATGTATTATATCTTCATAAAAATTGATATCCTGCAATCAGATGATGTAGTTATGTGGATAATACCACGTTTAGTATAATTCGGTGCATAAACAATTACGTTATTAACAAAATAGACATGTCGGCGGTTAATACTAAGCCGCCGACGGCGATAAGAACATAAAACTATAGTTGGATGTGCAAATCCCAAAACTTTCTTCTATCTCATATATTTTAATATTTCAAAACGTTGTTACAAATGTCAATATTTCATTTTTATTAGTTCAATACTATATCAACTTCGAAAGGAAATTACACAAAAATTGCTATTATAGTGTCCTCTTTCGGCGGAATATTTCTAAATTCAGGGAGGACATTCTTGCTATGGCCAAAAACATATGCAAAAATATTGGTTCAATTCTATGCATAACTTCATACACTTTTCGATGGTACAATATTCAAAATGCCATAAAAACGCACAAAGATCGCTATTGCAGCACCCCTCTTGGCCAATTATTTCGAAATTAAGGGAGGACCTGCTTGCCATAGCCAAAATCTTATTAAAAAATTTGGTTCAATTCTATGCATAACTTCATACACTTTTCGATGGTACAATATTAAAAATGCCACAAAAATCGCACAAAAATCGCTATTGCAGCGCCCCCTGCCAGCGGATTTTTTTCCAAATTAATGGAGGACCTGCTCGCAATAGTCACAAACTTTTAAAAAATTTTGGTTCAATTCTATGCATAACTTCATACATTTTTCAATGGAACAATGGCGGCATACGAACATACGGACACATGGCCTGACAGACACTTTCTATAAACATGTTTTTTGGGATCTCTGATCCCTAAAACGTGTAAATTCGTCGAAAGCCGGAAGTTGAAAAAAATTTCGATTACAATACTTTCTTCTGATGAAGATAGGAGAAAGTAAAAACCTTGTTATTTAGTTCGGCAGCGAAGCAAAGTTTACAGTATGTCCATCTTTTGTTTTTATAAAAGGTTAAAGTACAATTGGGAATATAGGAATACGTTAATAAGAAGACAAAATATTAATATAAAAAAGCAATAAGGAGGTCAACAACATGTTTGTGTAGACAAAAAAATATATATTTGTTCATCAAGTTGCTCAAGAACTATTTATAAATATAGCCTTCAGTGCAGTGTCCATCGCGAGGTGAAATCCGCTTAAAGGTGTTTTTTTTTTCTATAGCTATTAATAATACACTAATCCTGTGAATAATCCCTTTCAAATCCGGTGTGCAGTCTAATGAACGTCTCTGACTGCAATATTCGACTAATAGAAATTATTTTTTAAAGCTTGTATATATCATAGAATAATTTGAAATATAGAGTATGTATGAAAAATAACATGCAAATTTTTACTTTCTTCTGTCTTCAATAGAAGAAAGGATTGTAACCGAAATTTTTTTCGACTTCCGGTTAATGACAAATTTACATGTTTTAGGGGTCAGAGATCCCAAAAAACTTGTTTTTATACAAAATGTCTGTCTGTCTTCCGCGTGTCACCATTGTACCATCGAAAAGTGTATGAAGTTATGCATAGAATTGGACCAAATTTTTTGTGTATGTTTTCGCCTATGGCAAGCAGGTCCCCCTTCAATTTAAAAATATTCTGGCGAAAGGGGGCGCTGTAATAGCGATTTTTGTGCTATTTTCATTATTGTACCATCGAAAAGTGTATAAAGTTACGTATAGAATAGAAGCACACTTTTCTTTCATCTATCACTACAAGAAGAAAGTGTTGGATTCGTGAAAATTTTCGACTTTTTGAGACATAAATTGTTACAGATTAGGTTTTGATGTAAATCACACAAGTAACGCTGCTATGTTGCATTTTGTAGGATTTACACGATTTTAGTGATAGTCACATCTCAAGAAATAATCCACGGAATTTCCTATCGTTAGAATCCTCATGATGGGCATAGATTGCCATTTAATTTTGGCACTGTGATAGCAAATTTTGAAGTATTAACATGTATGAGATAGAAGGAAATTTTGGGATTGGCATATCCGACTAATTTCATACTTAATGTGTATAATTATTTTTAATTTAAAAAAATATTCTATCCTTTAGAATATTTTAAATATTTATTTTATGCGTTTAAGATTTCTTTCAGGATCTTCACATCTATACATTCCCCGACAATTATGTCGGCTTTGGTTGTAAGAAATAAAGTTTATAAGGTAAAGTACCCAGTAGTTGACACCTTAAGGAATTTTTCGGCGTTCGTCGCCTTTGGTTCGTGCAGTTTTCAATTAAGGGAAACAGTTTGATCATTACTAGGGGGTTTGAACATTTTTCCACAAAACCATAACGTTTAATATCCCGAAATGAATAGATTTTGTAAAAATTACTAAGGGATATGAAAACATGATTTTTGTCCAGAAGTTGACACATCGTGAACGTGAGAGTTTAGTAGTTGATACCTTCGTGAACTCGTAATTGACACTGACTGCGGCGGGGCCTAAATTAATAATAATAAATACTCTTTATTATTATATTAATATATTAATTGCCCCATATGAAGACATAATGATAAGAACTGTTAATTAGCAAAATTTTTTAAAGAAATCAGAAGTTTTAATGAAAATAAAAAAAGTCCCATAGGTCTGAAATTATAACATAAAACCACTTACTTAATTAATCTCAAATAACAAAAATGAAAGATCGAGTGCAAAATCAAGCACTAACGGCCGATATTTTACCTTTTCATTGGGGTTTTCCCCTCAACTTTGTATTTCAGACTTATTCTAGGCACGTTAAATTTTTTAACCGCTGTTTTGTACCCAGCTTTGTTGACTTTAACGTATTCTACGGCAGCTCTCATGCTCTCTTCCGTGTAATTCCTAAAATTTCCCTTCGTAAGTGGCATCTAAAAAAATAAATAATTAATTTTAGTAGTTGACACTCCCTAATTTCAATAATTGACACCCTGTGTCATCTATTGTTTTAAATGCATTTTTAGTTTTTCAAAGGTCAGTCATGAATTTATCTGGTAGATTCCAGCTTATTTTCATTGCACTGAATTAGATTAACAAAACCCCAACATGAGCGAGTAGTTGACACTGGGTGTCAACTTTTGAAAATCTGTTTCTTTTCATATTGTATAGTTGACACTCACACTCACTCCCGCTATTTTGCACAAAATGCATCAATTTTATTCCAATACAATTCTTGGACATCGAAACAGTCAATATCAATTAAAACATAACCAGAAATTAAGAGAAATTACGGGTTTTAATACTTGCTGTAACGTGCGATCCTTATCACTTTTCTTAAGATAAATTCGAAAAATTCAACTTTGCACACATGCTTCTTTGTTGTCTTCCGCCATATTGGAATTGGGCTCGACTGTTTATAGTTTTAGTGCTCAGTTTTGCCGCAAGATGATAGATTTTAAAAATTCTGTGTCTCTCATGTTCCTACCTGTGACGTTTTCTTGTTACACTACTGTTTCTACAAAAGTGTCAACCATTGGTCCAGTGTCAACTACAGGGTACTTTACCTTACTAACTTCTTTTTTCCGCGAAAAAATATTTGAAGACAAATTTAGAACAATAATATCATCATTTTACATAGGATAACTTTATTCCGAATTGTATAGAGAGGCTCGAGACTCCTAACAAGACTTCAACTGGCGCGGGACCCTGGACAGCGAACCCGACTGTTGCGCTGGCCCTGTGAACATACTATATATTCTCTAATTTATAAGCATACTACAAATCTCGAATCAAGAGGAGAAATTGAAATAATTCGAAGAGGTAAATATTTTTTCCCGCTAGGGGGCTTTTAAATCGATTTTCGGAGGCTGTGCGACTGGCGGCGGGAGGAGAGGAGGTACCTGCGTGATGCGGCGGCGGTGCGGCACCGCAGCACCGCCTCCTGATCCAGAAGACCCCTTTTCCTACTACTTATAGTTGTAAACGTTAAAATACATAATCTTGTTTAATGATACACATAAACAAGAACTTTTAATATGAACTTATACAAATAAAGTTAATGATAAAGCACAATATCTACGTTCCGGACTGCTTCTGCAGTCGTCTTCAGGATAAATAGGATGTAGAAATGCTTAAAAGTCTAGAGATAATAGCTTCTTGCCGAGTCTTGATCAATTATATGAATGGAAAACTGCAGTCTGTACATCAGAAAATTTAAAAATGAAATAAGTTGAGATGAATCGAAAGTTCACTTGAAGGCCATTGAGTGTCATCAGCTATGAAAAGGAACGGATTACATTCAAACAAGGTCATGGTAAAAGAGTTAAAATTTAAATATTACAAACAGGTAAATAATTAAGATCTTTTTTATGATATTAAGACCGATTTTTGGTATTTTACCTCTTTTACCATGACCTTGTTTGAATGTAATACGTTCCCCTTCATACCTGGTGACACTGAATGGCCTTCAAGTGAACTTTCGATTCCTCTCAACTTATTTCATTTTTAAATTTTCCGATGTACTCACTGCAGTTTTCCGTTCATATAATTGTTCAAGACAAGACTCGATAGGAAGCTTTCATCTCTAGACTTCAACGTCATTTCAACATCATATTTTTCCTGAAGATGACTAAAGAAGCAGTTCGAAACGTCGATATTATGCTTTATCGTTAATTTTATTTGTACAAGTTCATATAAAGGTCCTTATTTACGTGTACCATTGAACAAGTTTGTGTGTTTTAACGTATAAATCTTATTTAATATGCTAATCTTTTCAGCAACAGATCGATCAAGTTATGTCCAAACTGTATTCATTTTGACCCTAACATGAATTTAATCGAATAAAAAGTATATTCCTACAGTTATGAAACACCATGTACATAATGAATATATATGTATTTATTATTGGCAGATATTATACAAAATTGCACAAAATGTAGGCTTTTATGAAATGTTACAGAATTTTTATCTCAAAATGTATATTCTAAAGTATTTATTCAATAAATCACTTGCAGTTATTCTTAGTTCTATAATTTTCTCGAAATTTCCCCTATATGTCGAACAGTTTCTGTCTTTAGCCAAGTCTGATAATTCCAGGGGAACTAACTATACTAATCTTTCGCGCAACAGATCGATCAAGTTATGTCCACTATTTATTCATTTTGACCCTAACACGAATTTCATCGAATTAAAAATATACTCCTGTAGTTATGAAACACCATGTATATAATGAATATACATGTATTTATAATTGGTAGATATGTAACAAATACTGAATAAAGTTCATTAAAAACAATTAAACAATTTTACTTAAATTATACTACACGCATCCAAAGTCAATGGGCATTTAAGAACAATATGCATTCCAAAACATTAATTAAACTGAAATGCGGTTAGTAATATGTGTATTTTGTGAACTCATTGCATAAAATGCACTCTTTCATGAAATGTTGCAGAATTTTTATGTCAAAATGTATATTCCAAAGTATTCATTCAATAAATCGCTTGCAGTAATTCTTAGTTCTACAATTTTATCGAAATTTCCCCTTTATGTCCAACGGTTTCTGTCTTTAGCCAAGTCTGATAATTCCAGGTGAACTATGCTAATCTTTTCCTCAACAGATCGATCAAGTTATGTCCACTATTTATTCCTTTTGACCCTAACATGAATTTCATCGAATTAGCATTCCTACCAATCCATAAAAGTGAGAATATGTCCCTCCAAACCATATATCGTCGACTTAAGCATTTCCAATGCAACTGTCAGAATAGTACGATAAGCAAAGTTCTAAAAGGTGAGAAGGAGGGGAGTTAGAAGAGTTCCAAATTAATGGACACTGGGCACCCCGGAATGGGTCACTGATGATGGATTCGCAAACGTCTCCAACTCGGCGAAAATCTCCGAATCGTTCGCAGGCCACCGGTCTTGTAATGTCCTGATAGTCACGGTTGAAAATAATGAATTGACGGATTATTTTAATATCTGTCACATCGTCTGATGGGAAAGTAATGGTATTATTGAGGGTGTTAATTGGGATAATAGGATTTTGCCAGAACTCTATGAAGTTTTATTTGTTTAGCCTTTCTGGTTTTGTTTTTACATGATAAGTGGAAACCTTAGATAGTGAAGGATGAAAAATAGAATTCAAGGCAAGAGGTACAGGGTCGTTACCAGATAGGGACAGAGTGGGCTGAGTTCCCCATCCCTTAGCAACTTCTGGAGCCCCTCTAAACTGCTCAGTCCTTTAATAATAACACCATCTATATTACATTTAAAAATTTTAAAACTTTATGATCAACAGTTTCAGAAAAGTTTTAATCTTTATAATTAACAGTAGGGGGGAATTACCCTCTACTTTGGTCTATATTTATTTATCATTAAAGTAAAAGAAAAAATATTAGCTATGTATTAAAACCACAAAAAATTTTCAAAGCCCCATCTGATTCTTACTGCTGGTTACGGATCTGAGAGGAGAACTCATTGGGGAGAGGTCTGACTCCCCCATGAGCCAGGGAAAACTGCATAAAGGAAATAAGCATATCTTATAGAGTAAATACACATAATTCACTAATACATGTGAAACCTCTCAAAAGAAAAATAATGCGTAAAGCATAGGTTAGCATAGCACTTTCCTTCATTTCGAAAATAAAATTACGTAATTTTAATCATCTAGTGCAGTGACACAGAAAATCTGTTAAAATTACCCATATTCACTTTATTCAGTGAATATTAGATAATCACGATGCACTAATTACATGTGGAAATTACGGAATTCCTGTAATAAGGTTAAATAAAAGGATGAATAAAAAATGCAGAGATTCAAAGCTAAGAGTACAAGGAGTCACAGAAGACTAATATCGTATCAAACGGGTTACCGCCAACCGCCTAACTCTCTCACTCACTGTCGGGCAATAGTATTTATATATTTCCTTTGTCGAGGAAAATCTTGTGAGTGCATCAGTGATAACTATATTTTGATAGCTATGTTAGGTAATGAGCGATCACGTATCTAATTTTTCCCATAGGGCTAATTCCATGAAATCTTGTCATGTCTGTCACATACTACGATTTTTGGGTACCAGTATTTTATAACGATAAAATGTGACTTATTTTATCGGAGATATCATCAATTGAATAACGCGAAGCAAACTTTTCGAAAATAACAGTGGCCAACAAGTATAGCGATTCTCAGCTGTGTGACAGACATGAGAAGTTTTCATGGAATTAGCCATAGGTTAATATGGGATTTCGCATCCAGAGAGTTTCAGTGAAGCAGCGCTTTAACTTATTTGTATTAAAAAAAGAAAAAAGATGAAAACCCCCCAGAAAATTGTTGTTATTTATTAATTGCTATTATATTATATTTGTCTTTCTGTTTCTACATTAAAATGGGGAACATAACACAAGATCTATATTAAAAAAAGAAGAACTACGTCTTAAAATTGATTGTGGAAAATAATTATGGTCTTGATGGACACCCTGTATATTTAACTATGCTAGCAGAACAGGAGAATGCATCTTCATATCCTAATAGCAAGCATGGTGGAAGTGGCGTCAGTGTGATGTCATTGCTAATCTCAATGGTCACGTCACATCTGAGACTGGAATGCAACCACACAATGACGTCACATTGTGACTAAAATGTGAATTTCTTCGAAAACTTAAAAAAAAGGAAAAATTACAAGGCTACTTCAAAACATGTATGTTCTGCACCGAGGTATCGATACTCTGAGTAAAAACCAATGATTTTACTATGCTGGGACGTAATTCTCATCCGGCAGATTAACTTCTTTGATTTAAAGAGAAAAAAGGGAAAATGTGGTTATCTTTAAATAGATACTATACCATATTTCCCATTTTCTTTTTACACTTGAATAGTCAGGTTTATTTAAATAAGGAACATAGAATTTATACTAAAAGGGGGAAAAAATTAAAAATGATGTTATGAAACTGAATGTGTGAAATTAATTTAAAGCAATGATTATCTTAATCTACATAGTTCATCTTGCAATTTTTCAAAACACTACCTTTAATTGTTATCTCAAGTTTTAACACCTTCTTTCAACACTTTCTCCATGATACGTAAAAATTCAATCAACAAATTATTAAATAAGTATTCAGAAAAAAAGCTCTAATTAGTTTCATAGTTAATTAATTTTTTCTCAAATTAACCGCCAGATGTTTTTGAGGATAAACTTTACCTAGTATTTAGCTACTTCCAGGCTATTTAATAATATAATGTTAATCTTAACTAGCTATTTTCTAAAGTAAAATGGAGTTACAGAGTTTAATATAGAAAATCAGGGGTTTACTGCTCAATCCCGATGCCATTTTTCAAGAAAAGTTTTGACTCTCCCCCTCTTTTCCTTGAATCCCCCCCACCCTCATCTTGGAAGGAGAGGGGTGTATAAGCGGAGAAGAGGAGTGAAGAAAAAATTTGAATTACGAGTTTTCAAAGCAGGGTAGCCGTTGAATCGTGACACAGCGTCTGTGGCCGGGCGATAATACCTGGTTAGAGGGTGCTGCCGTGCGATAAGCGGTGTTGATCGAGAAAATCCAAAACGGCCAGACTCCGGGATCACGTGGCCAACCGGTCCAATAAAATATGGTTCTTCCACGTTAAAACCCAGGTATAGATAAAAGTATATCAGGGATTGCCAGACGGGCAAACTGATAGAGAAAAGTAAATTTTTCAAAAAAAGGCTTCAGTAAAGGATAATTACCGGATTCTTTTTTTATGATTATTATTATTAAATTTTATTAAAGAGAAATTTTAAAATTAGTGTTCTGTTAATTATAAAAGTTACTCATGTAAGGCAGCAACTACATTACTTCTTTCCGTATAAATTACTATTTAATAAAACTTGTAAAAATGGGATCTGCCTAAAATATAAAACCCGTCTTAAACGGAAAATTTCATAGTCCTTCCGAAATTAATAAAATAAAATTGCATAGCTTCCAGCGTTTACGCTTTTCTGTTACCAGAAATTTTTGTTAGTAACTTTTGCCTTATTTAATCGAAATTTAACGATTCAATAAGAAAAAAATTTCTGTGAAAATTTAGTCTTAACAAAAGATCTTAAAAGTTGAAAGCTATGAAATTATAACCGGCGTTGTTAAGAGTGAAAACGTCCTAAAATGTAACTTTTTTCAGGACCCTTCTATTGTATTAATAAATGTATGTTTTAGTTCCCTTCAACAAGATATAATTTTTTTTTTCCTTAGGCCGGATATTCTCGTAAAAACTAGAGCGACTGCTGTCATACAGATAATTTATAGTAGGGCAATTCACAGAATTTTATGCAAGACAAGAACCACATTATTTCTTTCCGTATAAATTACTGTTTTTTTTTTTTTTTTTTTTTTTTTTTTTTTTTTTTTTTTTTTTAGACTTGCAAAAATGGAACCTGCCTAAAATAGAAAACCTGTATTAAGCGGAAATTTTAATATACCTGGCGAAAATACAATCCAATTCCAAAGTTTACACATTTTTTGTTTCCAGAAATTTTTTATAGCAATTTTTGCCTTACTTAATAAAACGAATTTTTACGATCCAATAAGGAAAAAATTTCTATGAAAAATTAGTTTTAAGAAAAGAGCTTAAAAGTTGAAAGCTATGCAGTTATAACCGGTGTATTTGGTAAGACGGAAAACTTTCTTAAGGGTGTAGAATACCTTTGAACGCGTCGAAAAAGTAAAAAATATCACTATGTTCCAAGCTTCAAAACTTGTGAAATAAGTCAAAAATAAAAATCAAACTTCATTTAAATATAAAGCTCCTATTTAAATTTATATTAAAAAATATATATATACTTGTAAATTCATAAATAAATATTTAAATGATAAGTTTAAAAATATACGATAATAAGAGAAAAGAATCTTGCGCACATGATAAAATCTGAAAATATGCATATAAAGAGGAAATTTTGGTGAAAATGAATGCATAATAGCGTTACCTTTATACTAAAACCAGAATATTTGACAAAAATATTGACTAAAATAAAAAAGTCCTTCCGGCCACTGCCGGTGGAAGAGGTAGCTTTCATATTCCTTATTTTTTTTAAAGCCAGCTTATATTATTCAAACACACGGAGCTCAAATTAGTGGAACCCGATTATAGAAGATTAAATACTAATTTTTGTCAATATTGAATATGAATGAAAATTTCGCGAAATTAGTCAGCGTTATCAAAGCGGGTTTTATTAAAATGATTTCTATTTTGTCGCCAAATTCGGTGATATCCCGAATTATATTAATAATTATATTAACAGGAATTATCGGTGATAGCCCGCCATTTTAAAACAACATAATGGGTGCAACAAAGCTCACCAATGAACTTGGTCGAGACCTTAGTAATTCCTATGCACATGCTCACTCATATCTAAATCGGTTGATATATACGAGTGCTGTTGCAAGCAAAATATCAGATTTTTTAAAATGTCACAAACATTCGAAATTCAAACTGCTATATCTCGGCTTTTTTTTTAGATAAAGGCAAAACAAAAAATAAACCGGAATCTATGTAACAAGCTGAAACACATAAGAAAAAAATCTTTTTCAATTTCTAATTTTTTTGTACCTCATTTTATTTTTTATTTTTTTTAATTTTTTAATGGCCGCCATTTTGAAACAAGATGACGGATGAAGTTAGCAACCGAACTCGGCCGAGAGATTACTATGTACTATGCACATGCCTTGTCACATCCTAATCGGTTCATAAATACGCGTGTTATCGCGTGACAAAAATCAGATTGTTTCAAAATTTCAAAATGTCAGCCATGCTAGAAATTCAAAGTAATATAACTCAGCCATTTTTTAAGATATAGACGAAAAGAAAAATGCTCCGAGGTCATACACATAAGAAAATAATCTTTTCAATTTCTAATTTTTTTGTACCTCAATTTAAATTATAAAAAAAAAAAAAATTAATGGCCGCCATTTTGAAACAAGATGGCAGATGATGTTGGCCAACGTACTCGGTCGAGACATTGGTATTTACTATGTACACACCAAGTTATATCCAAATCCGTTCATAAAAACGCGTGTTATCGCGTGACAAAAATCAGATAATTTCAAAATGTCAGCCACACTAGAATTTCAAAGTGCTATAACTCAACTTTTTTTTAAGATATAGACGAAACAAAAGATGCTCCGGAATCTTCGTATCAAGCTCAAACACATAAGAAGAAAATCTTTTTCGATTTATAATTTTTTTGTACTTCATTTTAAATTTAAATTTTTTTAAAATTTTAAATGGCCGACATTTTGAAACAAGATGGCGTATGAAGCTGGCCAACGAACTCGGTCGAGACATTGCTATGAACTATGCACATACCTTGTCACATCCAAATCGGTTCATAAAAACGCATATTATCGCGTGACAAAAATCAGATCGTTTAAAAATGTCAGCCATGCTAGAAACTCAAAGTGAGCCATTTTTTAAGACATAGACGAAACAAAAAATGCTCCGGGATCTTTGTATCAAGCTGAAACACATAAGGAAAAAACACTTTTCAATTTCTAATTATTTAGCACCTCACTTTTAATTTAAATTTTTTTTTTGATTTTTAAATGGCCGCCATTTTGAAACAAGATGGCGGATGAGGCTGGCCAACGAACTCGGTCGAGACATTGCTATGTACTATGCACATTCCTTGTCACATCCAAATCAGTTCATAAATACGTGTATTATCGCGTGACAAAAATCAGATCGTTTCAAAATGTCAGCCATGCTAGAAATTCAAAGTGCTATAACTGTGCCATTTTTTAAGCTATAGACGAAACTAGAAATGCTCCAGAATCTTTGTATCAAGCCCAAACACATAAGAAAAAATATTTTTCAATGTCTAATTTTTTTGTGCCTCATTTTAAATTTTAAAAATTTAAAAAAAATTTAAATGGCCGCCATTTTGAAACAAGATGGCGGATGAGGCTGGCCAACGAACTCGATCGAGACATTGCTATGTACTATGCACATTCCTTGTCAAATCCAAATCGGTTCATAAATATGTGTATTATCGCGTGACAAAAATCAGATCGTTTCAAAATATCAGCCATGCTAGAAATTCAAAGTGCTCTAACTCAGCCATTTTTTAAGATATAGACAAAACTAAAAATGCTCCAGAATCTTTGTATAAAGCCCAAACACATAAGAAAGAAATATTTTTCAATGTCTAATTTTTTGTGCCTCATTTTAAATTTAAAATTTTTTTAAATGGCCGCCATTTTGAAACAAGATGGCGGATGAAGCTGGCCAACGAACTCTGTCGAGACATTGGTATGTACTATGTACACACGAAATTTTATCCAAATCGGTTCATAAATACGAGAGCTACAGTATGACAAAGATCAGCTATATATATATATATATATATCAATTTTGAACGGAGGGTGGTTTCGGGGTCTAGGGATCATGATCGGTGAAAGTATACCAAAATTTTTTCGGAATCGTTTTCCTCCGAACGGCTGCAATAGGTAGCTTTTTGTAATGAAAGCTACCTAAAATTAACAGAAAAAAAGTCCTTCCGGCCAGTGCCGGGAGGAAGAGGTAGCTTTCAAATACCCTATTTTAAAAAAGCCAACTTATATTATTCAAGCACACGAAGCTCAATTTAGTGGAAACCGAATATAGGAGATTCAATACTAATTTTTATCAATACTAAATCATTATGAATGAGAATTTCACGAAATTAGTCAGCTTTATCCAAGCTGCTTTTATTTAAAGTAACGTATATTTGGCTGAGATGTTGATGTATACTATCCACATGCTTTCTCACATGGAAATAGGCGAATACGTGTGTTATCGCGTGACAAATACAAGATCGTTTCAAAATGTTAGTCATACTAGAAATTCAAAGTGCTATAATTCAACCATTTTTTAAGATATAAACAAAAGAACAAATTTTCAGAAACAAAATCTGCTCCAGAATCTTTGTATCAAGGTCAAACACATAAAAAAATCTTTCTCATTTTCCAATTTTTAATACCTCATTTTAATTTTAAATTTAATTTTTTTTTAAATGGCAACCCTTTTGAAACAAGATGGCGAATGAAGCTGGCCAACGAACTCGGTCGAGACATTGGTATGTACTATGTACAGACCAAGTAACATCCAAATCGGTTCATAAATACGCCTGTTATCGCGTGACAAAAATCAGGTCGTTTTAAAATGTCAGACACAATAGAAATTCAAAACGCTATAACTCAGCCATTTTTTTAGATATAGACGAAACAAAAACTGTTCCGGGATCTTTGTATTAAGGTCAAACACATACAAAAAAATATTTTTCATTTTCCAATATTTTGGAATCTCATTTTAAATTTTAAATTTAAAATTTTTTTTAAATGGCCGCCATTTTGAAACAAGATGGCGAATGAAGCTGGCCAACGAACTCGGTCGAGATATTTGTATGTACTATGTACACACCAAAGTACATCCAAATCGGTTCATAAATACGCCTGTTATCACGTGACAAATATCAGGACGTTTCAAAATGTCAGCCACGCTAGAAATTCAAAATGCTATAACTCAGCCATTTTTTGAGATATAGACGAAACAAAAACTGTTCCCTAATCTTTGTATCAAGGTCAAATACATAAGAAAAAAATATTTTTTCAGTTTTTAGGTACCACATTTCAAATTTAAATTTTTCTTAAAAATTTAAATGGCTGCCATTTTTAAACAAGATGGCGGATGAAGCTGGCCAACGAACTCGGTCGAGACATTGGTATGTACTATGTACAAACGAAGTTACATCCAAATCGGTTCATAAATACGCCTTTTATCGCGTGACAAAATTCAGGACGTTTCAAAATGTCAGCCACGCTATAAATTCAAAATGCTATAACTCAGCCATTTTTTAAGATATAGACGAAACAAAAACTGCTCCGGAATCTTTGTATAAAGGTCAAATACATAAGAAAAAAATATTTTTCCATTTTCAATTCTTTGGTACCACATTTCAAATTTAAAATTTTTAAGAAAATTTTAAATGGCCGCCATTTTGAAACAAAATGGCGGATGAAGCTGGCCAACGAACTCGGTCGAGACATTGGTATGTACGATGTACATACCGAATTACATCCAAATCGGTTCATAAATTCGAGAGTTACAGTATGACAAAGGTCAGATATATATATATATCAACTTTTGAACGGAGGGTGGTTTCGGGGTCTGGGGTCATGATCGATGAAAATATACCAAAATTTTTTGAAATCGCTTTCCTCCGAACGGCTGCAATAGGTAGCTTTTTGTAATGAAAGCTACCTAAAAAATATTATCATTTTCTGGTTGTAAGTTGTAGATAATACAGAAATAAATATGTTTTGATAATTTCTTTTCATTGCCATTCATAGTTTTTTAGTAACACTGCGCGCAGTATGAAAATTCATCGTTTTGAATAAACTCAACGCAAAATTTAAATATAATCCTATGTAGTCTTAATATAAAGTCTTAATAAAACTGCCATGATTAGTAAACTAATGGCAATTTTTTAATGCGGTTTTTTGCGTATTGTTCAGAAATGATTATGAAATAAAAATATGGATTAAAAAAAATCGAAAATATTGTAGGTTTAAAGGTGTCCTAAGTGGGACTTTTTTCCGGACCCTATTTTATCTAAGCAGGTTTTGTAGTATTAATAAATATGTTCTATAGTTCCCTTCAACAACATATACATTTATATTTTCGTAGGCCAGATATTGTCGTAAAAACTAGAGCGATTGCTGATAGACCGACAAATTATAGTAGGGTAATTCCACAGAATTTCGGGAAATTTTATTTATTTATTTTTTTTTCTTTTTCATTTTTTATTGCTGCACTATTTTCGATTTTCGATAACTGTATTTGAGGATCCCAGAAGCCAAGGGATACAAGTGACAAAATTTAGGTTTGGAGTAAATTGAGTTCAAAGTTGGAACATCAATAGTAATTAACTGAATTAAAATATGAAACTGTTGCTTATTTCACAGAGGTCTTTGAACTTTTATTTCAATAATTGTTAAAGAAAAGTGAAGTACAATATTTTTTTAAGTAGTTTAAAGAGCTTAAGTAGCTGACCTCTAGAACGCAACACCAGGACCGAAATTAGCCTTTTTTTTTTTTTAAACTCGGGGCAAACATAGATTTTGCCCCCCTCCCCCTCCCCATCCATCTACCACGGTTAATGCAAGAGCGTTTTACAAAGAGTATTTTTTGTAAGCTTGTTCCAAAAACTGAATCAAACACTGATAAAATTTGCAGCGGCTTCGCGGGCCAAACGTGACCCATGGGCCATGTGTTTGACATACCTGACTTAAAATAAATCATTGAATTCATTTTGAAAAATTCAGGTGAAAGTAGGGTAATGACGCTCAGAAGGGTAATCCCGCTCACCCAATATCTCTAAACAGAATAGAATTGAAAACGTGTGACGTACCGGCACCTAGCGAACTTCATCCTAAGTTCCCAGTAAGGATTTAGTGCCCGTCGGGAGGAAAGTATTTTTGTGTCCTCACGTTATTAGTTTGAAGTTGCTTTATTATAAAATTCTACAACATCTAACTTGAAGATAAGTGTACACTCTTATTTTCAAATATTAATTTACTCATTATGTCTACAAAATAGATACATTTATCTATACTTTCATTCTTTTATTTATTAGGTAGATTTCATTACAAAAAGCTACCTATTGCAGCCGTTCGGAGGAAAGTGATTTCAAAAAATTTTGGTATATTTTCATCGATCATGACCCCCAGACCCCGAAACCACCCTCCGTTCAAAATTGATATATATATATATATATATATATATACATATATATATATGACCTTTGTCATACTGTAACTCTCGAATTTATGAACCGATTTGGATGTAATTCGGTATGTACATAGTACATACCAATGTCTCGACCGAGTTCGTTGGCCAACTTCATCCGCCATTTTGTTTCAAAATGGCGGCCATTTAAAAAATTAAAAAAAAATTTAAATTTGAAATGTGGTACCAAAAAATTGAAAATGGAAAAATATTTTTTTCTTATGTATTTGACCTTTATACAAAGATTCCGGTGCAGATTTTGTTTATTCTATATCTTAAAAAATGGCTGAGTTATAGCATTTTGAATTTCTAGCGTGGTTGACATTTTGAAACGTCCTGATATTTGTCACGTGATAACAGGCGTATTTATGAACCGATTTGGATGTACCTTGGTGTGTACATAGTATATACAAATATCTCAACCGAGTTCGTTGGCCAGCTTCATCCGCCATCTTGTTTCAAAATGGCGGCCATTTAAAAAAATTTAAAAATTTAAAAATTTAAAATGAGATACCAAAAAATTGGAAAATGAAAAAGATTTTTTTCGTATGTGTTTGACCTTAATACAAAGATTCTGGAACAGTTTTTGTTTTGTTTCGTCTATATCTAAAAAAAATGGCTGAGTTATAGCATTTTGAATTTTTATTGTAGCTGACATTTTAAAAAGACCTGATTTTTGTCACGCGATAACAGGCGTATTTATGAACCGATTTGGATGTTACTTGGTCTGTAGATAGTACATATCAATGTCTCGACCGAGTTCGTTGGCCAGCTTCATTCGCCATCTTGTTTCAAAAGGGTTGCCATTAAAAAAAATTAAATTTAAAATGTAAAATGAGGTATTAAAAAATTGGAAAATGAAAAAGATTTTTTTATATGTTTGCCCTTGATACAAAGAATCCGGAGCAGATTTTGTTTCTGAAAATTTGTTCTTTTGTTTATATCTTAAAAAATGGTTGAATTATAGCACTTTGAATTTCTAGTATGGCTAACATTTTGAAACGATCTTGTATTTGTCACGCGATAACACGCGTATTCGCCTATTTCCATGTAAGAAGGCATGTGGATAGTATACATCAACATCTCAGCCAAATATAAGTTACTTTAAATAAAAGCAGCTTGGATAAAGATGACTAATTTCGCGAAATTCTCATTCATAATGATTTAGTATTGATAAAAATTAGTATTGAATCTCCTATATTCGGTTTCCACTAAATTGAGCTTCGTGTGTTTGAATAATATAAGTTGGCTTTTTTAAAATAAGGAATTTGAAAGCTACCTCTTCCTCCCGGCACTAGCCGGAAGGACTTTTTTTGGTAGTGCGTTGTTACGCCAATTATAATGCAATAAAACCCAACATGGCGATAACGGTAATGACGCTCGCGTGGAATTCCAGAAGAAGTGTTGCCAGTGGGCAACTTTTTCTAAGTTCAAATTTGTTGATTGCCACCACTTTTTTGAAATGGTAAAATTTCCCTGTTTTCGCCTTTATTAATATGTCATTAAACAAGGAGAATTTTACGATTTCAAAAAAGTAGTGAAAATCAAAAAACCTAAATATAAAAAAAGTAGCCCAATATATGTCTAACGCAATATGTGTGCGCAATATGTATAAAGTGGTTGCAAAAAGTCTGCGGTGGTGTGAACAGCCCACACAACTACATATATGACTTTTGTTTTACTTAAATGTTGTATTCAAACTCTGAGCGCAATTACCCTACCGTGTCGGGCATTACCGCTCAATCGATGGTCATTTAAATAAAACGATAAAAAAAAATTCCTAAAACTTTTATGCAAATTAGTTGATTGCAAACTGTTCCTTATGCTTTGGAGTTATACTTCGCTAATAGAATATTGATTTTTTTTTTTGTCTAAATTTGACTAGCTATTCATGTTTTCCCTTAAGTGAGCGTCATTCCCCTACTTTCCCCTAATTAACGCTGGATCACTAAGTCTTTTTAGAAATGATGTCGTTACTAACTCGTCGTAAATTTGACGACATGCCAAAGGTTGAGAGTTCATTAAAGCAAGTTTTTTGTCCAAAGAATGGTGTAAAAAAATACATTCCAGTTATGTAATACATTTATTGTATTTAAAATGGAATATTAGTACTTTCAAGTTTAAGCATTATTTTTACTAATTAGCGGGACTTCTATAACACCAGCAAAAACAGTATGTTTGTAATTCTTAAAAAAAAAAAAAAAAAAGCTTGTTTTTGCATATTTGTAGGCATATGTTGATATGAGCACAATGATGCAACGATTTTTCCTCTAAATATGTTATTAAGGATATCACGAAGTATAATATACAGAAAAATCAAAGTTTTTGAAACATTGCATTCTTTAGGAAAATACCATATAAACAAGTTGTAACTTCTTTATTAGAAAAATCAATCTGCGCATCGTTGTTGTCCATTCCGATTCAAATGTAGTTCAAGTATGTGTGTCTTTAATAATTTTTGGCAAATGATTGCATTAACCCTTTATCTACTGGCGGTACTTATAAGTACCATTAAAATAACTTGTTGCAAAATTCATTTAATACATCGAATATTGTAATACTGTTTAGAATGAGTTATAGATACATTACTTTATCTTGTTACAGAAGCATTATTGGTTACACAAACAAAACTATTTTTAAAATTCATGATTTCTTTTGCCTTTGCATCTTTTCAGCTTTCTTGGAGGGTGGGGTAATTTTCCAATTCGGAAATATTTCTATTGTAAGAACATTATATTTGTACATTTCCTAATTCTACAAAATGCTAAGAAAAACATTTAAAATAAAAGATTTGAGCGGGGTTATAAATATTGCACAAAATCTCTATAAATTCAAATTTAACTAATCCTTCTAAATACTTCAATCCTTCTAAAATCCTTCTAAAATTTATTAAATTATTATGCAAATCTTCTAATATAGTTTCAAAAAATTACGAAAAATGCTTTAGAAGATAAAATTTTCATGAATTCATAATTCAGTACATAAAGAGTTAAAGTATTTAAAAAAGTTATAATTTATTTTAAATCTTCAAGAACTATATATAAATTGTCTACGTCGAATTATATTTATATTTGTGTTTTGTCATATAAACTTCGACTACATACAGACTTAACCTTAACTTTTAACACATAGCTTATTTTACACCTTTGATAATTACATGTTTCAATGCTCTTTTATCAAATTTTTTGAATTCATGAGCATCAAACAAAGGAGGTAAAATACGTACTTTCAATTGACATAAAGCACTATTAATCCAAATATTCCATAGTAAAAAATTACGAGGGGCTGTGAACTACGGTTAATAATATTTGCATCCATTAAAAAAATATAAATAGATATAGATACTTATAAAAAGGTTTTAAAAATAAATTCAATCAATTTTAGGAGTAATAAAAATCATTAATAAAATAAACTAATAAACTTAATCGTTACATTTTAACTCTAATAAATTGGTTACCAATATTAATTTGACAAATATAAATTTAGAATTAAAAAAATATATAATCGACAAAACGTGCCCAGTTGTAATAGCACAAAAATCACATCTAAAAAAAATTTTTTTTCTTCTTAACGATTGATATTTAAAAAATAAAACATTATAAGACAAAATGCGCAAAAAATAAAATCTTTAAATACAAAGTGCCATCAAAAGATTAAATGTGCTTGAAATTTTTACTTGTTGAAAGTAAGTACACAGAAAAAAAATGGGTACTCAAAACTGAGTAAAAAGTACTCAATTTTAAATACGTCACATACTCAAAATAGCTCCAATCCAAATGTACTCAAAATTGAGAAACACATGTACTCATTTTTGATTCCATGGTTGTGTTTAAATATGAATCGTTATGTACTGCCCCCTGAACCTACAAATTAAAAGTAAAAATGTACTGACATTTATTTCCCGTTCACAATTATTAACAAGAAATGTTTAATTGATTATTTATAAAGAAAAATAGCAAAATTATTAGCAAGATATCCAAATCGAATAGTTTTATGACAACAGCATTATTTGCATTTGCAAGCACTTTTAAATTATTTTAAAATACTGTGCATAATTTAATATTTACATTAACTTCTTCGGTCCCTGGGTCCACATACGGGAACCTCTGTTCTTTTCCTTATAAAAACTAAAATGACGGATTTTTTTACATTTTCATATAATTTCTTAATAGCTGAATGTTTTTTGCGTTCAAAGCAAACGAATAAATGGCAGCATCTAATCTGATTCCCACATAAAATAAATGTTATTTTCATCTGATTTTGCAAACTGCCTAAAAATGGCCAAAAGACAGTTTGACCAAGAAAGTGAGAAATTTTCATATTTAACTTAAATCTTTTTCAATAAAAATTTTTGAGGATTTGTAAATTACTTACTTTTGTAAAGCTCTGAAATTTGTGATTGCATTAATTTAGCTTAATGGTTATTAAATTGATGTTTTAAGGGGGTTTGTAGTTTTAGATCCAAATTTTTTAACCTAAATTACTAAGCGCCTAAAGGATCAATTTCAGGAAAGATATTTTTTCAGTCACTTACGATGTCATTTTGTTTGGAAAAAACCAATGAATAAGCATTTGTATTATTATTTTAGCTTCGGAACAGAAGAGGTTAAGAAACTTCTTTTATGCCGCCATAAATGAAATAAACTATTACAGGGTACACAATTATAGTTTTTTTGGGGTTTTATAACATGTGATGGATCAAAATTAAGAAAGTATAGGTTCATTTTTGATCCAAAAATACTCAATTCGATATGAGTACATCGATTTACTCATTTTTTTCAGTGCACACTGAAAAAAATTCTGCCACTGGCATCTAGAAAATAAATTGTGTCTCTAGAAAAAATAGTTCCGTGTCATCCTTATAAATTCGCCTAGTTCCCTTTGCTAGAGAGTTCTAGCTATCCCTATTAAAATTCAAGTGCATTTTCTTATATTATCGTGGTCAAATTTATTTAAAATTCTATGCAAATAAGTGCTAACACAAGTAGTGAGTTTTAGTAACTATAATTCTAGTGTATGAATTAATTCTAGAAATCAAGTGATAATTTCTCTCAATTCAAACGAATAGTAATATAATGTATCGTTTAATCACCTAGAAAACTATAGACTAGAAATTCCCGATCATTTCGTCTATTCGGTTTATTTGTTTACCTTATTCGCATAGTTCGGAAATCTATGTTTCTAGTTTAAGGATTTAGAAAATGATAACTATTCGTTCTAAATGAAGGCGGTATATGTTTTCTTTCAGTGTAGGCAAAGTTATTTTCAAAAGTGTTCAAAATAAGGTAGGGAAGAAGATAATGAAATAGTCTTACCATTAACTTACAAAACTGTCACGCTTTTTAAATTTTATGTGATACCTTCTAAACAAAATTAATCTATTGAAAAATCTTTTCTTGAGCTGCAATACCCGACCTGCGGTTCGGGTCGGGTTAACGGTAATTTTTTTCATTACAGGTCGGGTTCGGTTCGAGTGAACTTTAAGTGTTTCGAATGGAGTTTCGATTCCTTTATGTTAGGTTTGAGTTGACGCTATTTTTCAAAAGAAAGTCCAAAATATTTGTCAATAGAAAAAATCTATATATTTGAATATTTATTAGTGCATAAAACGGGTGCTTTTAAAATTCAATAACTTGCAAATGGTGAGAGTTATTAAAAAAAAATCTTCCAGAAGAGTTATGTAAGATGTCAGGATTTCGTTTTTACTGCGATTCTCGATTTTAGTTTAAATTAGTAGCGATAGGTGTCACTGCAAGCAATAGGCATTTTTGAGCTCTCTTCTCTCGGTATTGAAGCGAAAGAAGGGGTTTAAATATATGGAGTGGGCTCCTAAGAACAAAATTACATTGGCGATTGAGAACCACTCCATACATTTAACCTCCTTCTTTCGACTCAATATTGGGAGAAGAGAGAGGACAAAAATCGGGTCCCTATTTAGCACTTATGACTTGCAGCGCCATCTATCGCTGTTAATTTAAACTAAAATCGAGAATCGTAGTAAAACAAAAATCCTGACATCTTACATAACCCTCCTGGAAGAATTTTTTTTTATAGCTGTCACCATTTACAAGTTCTTGATTTTTAAAATCGTTCTGTCCATTTTAGAAAACCCGGTATGATAATTTTAATGTAAGAAAGATAACATTGATATTAGAGATATAATTGTAGACTATTTTTCCATAATTGTAATACAGTCGAACCTCTATTTAACGATGTCGCTAAATCCCGGAAAAAAGTTCGTTATATGGAAAATTCGTTAAATAGAGATTCACCTTTTAAAATACTTTAAACTACATAAAACAGATTTTAAATTCATAAACACTAAATATTTTTACTAAAAGTAATAATTCACATTTTTAAAAATAAATTATATCGATTTGTTTTATTTATTTTACCCACCAATATCCATCATCAATTCATTTTTTCTGTTTAAATCTTTGAAATTTGCAAGGAAAACAAAACATTGTCCGGGAATAAACTGTATTTTCTGTTTAAAGTAAATAGTTTTACGTTAAAATTAACGAATTTTAAAGACATTATCGTATTTATTATTATTATAACAAATTATTTTAACCATACATTAACATATGCGTCCTTAAATTTAATTTCTGAAAAACTCTGCTAATTTTGCCTGAGGTTTTATTTAAAAAAGTGCTTTCTTGCATAATACGTCTCGCATCTATGCAATGCACTAAAAACCCCTGCATGCGTATATTTTCTTCTAACTATAATTTGCGTCGGATTGTTTCAAATGATTTTAGCATTTCATCATACGAAGTTTAGTTAATTCCTGCATAATGATAATTCCCATCATCATCATATTCGTCTTCATCGCAATTCATTGCTGTATTGTTTTTATTTTTCACACTGTCGAAAATATCCAATTCGGATAGTGTTTCCGAGGTCTCAATTTCAGAATTAAGTGAAATATAATCATCAATCAGCACATGGTTAATTTCTTCTTTTTTTCTCACTGTATCCACATTTTTTTTTAAGTTACTCTAAGGGATTATCGTCTTCGTCCTTCGTACTTACCGAATTCTCACTGCTGACAAAGAAGGCGCCTGATAAAACCAGTTCAAGGCCATTGAACATCATAAAATGTGTTTAAAGAAAGAATAAGTTTGAAATGTCCAGAAATATTTTGAGAAATGGAGAGAAAAAAAAAATTGATCATAAGAAAAAGTTCGTTAAATAGAGAATGCACTTCGCTATTTGGAAGTTTTTTTACAAAGAAATTCGCAAAATGTTTTTGGTTCCAAGGAAATGTTCGCAAAATAGAGGTTCGTTAAATAGAGGTCCGATTGTATAATATAGAATCATTTACTTTCACTTCAGATTCGGATTTGAATTTGTCGGGTTCGGTTCGATTTCGGGTTCACCAAATATTTTTTTTCGGGCTCAGATAGGGTTTCGGATTGACGAAATTTTGTTTGTCGGGCTCAGGTAGGGTTTCGGGTTTATTTGAAGGAGAATTTCAGGCAGGACTCTAATCTGTATCTACGGATCTGGTTTAGATAATCTGTATCCATTTATCTAGATATAGATGATCTCATATGTATCCGTATCCGCCAGTCCCGTTTATTTTTTATGTAACATATTTACATATAGATAATCTGTATATATATCCATATATTCAGATCTAAATACAGATACACAGATAATCTTTACCTAGGGATCTAGAAATGGATAATCTGTACCCGTATCCGCATCTACGGACAAAGGTAAAAATTGTCTGTATCTATACCCGTATCCTCGGAGTTCCTAGGATAATATTAAACTTCCGTTTTTTTAAAAACGTAAAAGTGAAGTATTAGTAATATATACTTCAATTCCTTTACTTTTTTTTTTTTTTTTTTTTTTTTGAGCAAGCGTTTTAGATAAAACTTTTACTTTTATTCTATAGAAAAAACAAAAGAAATAGAATAAAAATGAAAAAGGTTATTTTCGGAAAACACATGATCAAAGACAAAGACATTTGGATTCTTCATCCGGCAGCTTAGACAGCTGTTGGTCACCCACGGGAATGGATCGACGGGGTATCACGTGACAACTCCTCTCCCAAAAGTATCAAAAATATTTCCTTTTTTTTTTTACCCTCTCTACCACCGAATTTCCCCTCTCTCTTTCTTATGTTTCAGTGTGTCTATCGGAAGCTTTAGTGTCTTCTTTATTTTCCGAGATAACTGTGGCATCAAATAACGAAAAAAGTAAACTAAATAAAAATAAAGTTTTATATTTCTAAAATAAACCTTGAGCTTATCACACGAATTAAGGGGAAGTTGTTTTTTGTTTTAAAGGGAGAGTGGGAAGAGAAGAAAAACTTACACAAAGTTTCAGTTATAAGTAGATAAAATAATCCTTGTCGTGGAGTAAAAGAGCAAAGTTAAAGGTTTGCGTATTATTAAGAATTGGGAATTTTAGTCTTTTACGGATAAAATTTAAATATAAATATACAGAGATTCCCAAAAATATTTAAACGAGCTACAACTATTACCTGTAAGGAATTAGTGGGCAAAGTGGGTTGTAAAATTGTTAAAAAACAGATAGGAAATAAAATTATAATAACTAGAAAACAGGAATTCTACTTTTTCAGAATTTAGTGTCGCCCCCGATGAAAAAAATATATGTATATATAAATAGTGCAAAACATATTTCAATTTTAAGACTTAAAGCACAAACTTTTATTTTATGTAAAATGACGTCATTCGCATCCGCTTAAGAATTCCACATTTACGATCCACTCTTAAACATCTACAGTAAAGAATGCATAGGATGTCACATCTCAAAATAATACACAAATGCAGCAAAAAGACGCCATCATTAAAGAAACTGGACAAAAAAAAAACGGCTATCTAATGATTCATAGGCATTCATTTGTTTGTAACATTAATATAGACTATTTCAGTCATGACGTTTTCCTTGGAAACTGATTCCAAACAAACGGTAGCTATGTTGTATTTTCTATTTTGTATTACATTTTCTTTCGGTTGTTATGAGAAAATGGCAACAAAAAGATATAATTGCTATTTTTCAACTATTTTCCTTTTACTTTCTACATAAATGGAGTACTTGAGTTGCCAAAATTAAACAAATGGTGCTAAAAACTACAAAAAAATTAATATTTCAAAAATAAATGGAGATACGCAGTTTTCAAACAAATTGCATTTAAAAGTATTTTTTTTCCCCAATACGACGGCATAAACATTGAAAATGTGCGATGCTTAGAAATTAAAAAAATTGCTATAGAGCATTTAATTGTGCAATGATACATCTGCTTTGTTTATTGCTAGCGTTTGTAAGGTAACGTTATTTTTTGGAGACGAAATAAGCTGGGAGAAAGAAATAGCATACCGTTCCGGGGGCTAATAAATATATATTTTTTAAAGGTTAAACTTTGAAAAATATAAATAAAAAATTATGCGACCGCTCTAGACAAAATCGGTCAATGAGAAAATGTTTACTTTTCTGCTACAAAATCATTTAAAAAAAATACTTTTATCTTTAAAACTGAATGATGCTGAATTAAAAATTGGCATGGGCACCACATATCAAACTAGTAGACCGCTCAGAGTTTCCCGCATTAACAAAGGGGCCTTCCTGATAAAATAAGAAAAGATTTAATATTCTAAAAATAACGGGCTAATATCATATTATCGGTATAATATCATAATAAAGGAGGTAATATCACACACAATAATAGAGAACCGTGCATTCGCACCCATAAATAGTTAAACTTCAATGGAAAAATGACACTACTCTCACGCAATCACCATAAAATAACTCAACTTTGCAATGAGAATGCACGTTTTCTATGGCGCGTGTAACAGAAAAATGTACGATTTAAAAAATGCATTTAAGAGATGGCGTATTTATGAAATTCTATGTAGTATGGCTTGAAAATAAACCTTTTCTTAAAAATATGTTGTGGACGTTAATTTCAGAAGAGCAAAATGTCTCTGTTGATCACAAAACATAATTTTTAAATAGAAACTTATATTTCCATTTATAAATATTAAATCTAGAATAATTACATGAAAATAACGTCATTTGTTTTTTACATTTCTAGTTAGTCCTAATTTGAATATGCATTACGTTTCCTCCATCCAATGTCAGGTCATATTTAGGCGATTATTATTATTTTTGGCACCTAAAATTGAAATGTATGCATTATAGCAGATGTTTTAGTTACAAATAGATTTAAATCGCTGTACTACGTCAGTTTAGCGCCGTTATAGTAAACATTTTAAACTTTATATGTAAAAAAATACGTATTATATGCTCAGACAGACGACAATTTCGAAAAAAATAGCTAGTGAATAATTTTACTCATAAAAATATTGTCCATATGTAGTTTCTCCTTATGGCAAATTGAAAGTAAAACGTTTGTAAATGAACTACGTTTTATAAAGATAAATGGTGTTGAAAAAGAGGGTAAACAGTAGTCGACGAAATTTGGATAGGAGCATATAATTTTTACACGTGTTCTAAAACGGTTATCAACGTTTATCAAGCTGTATCAAGTTTCGTGCAAATTGGTCAAAATTTTTAGATTTGTATAAGGATCATATGCAGATTTTTATATATAAATTAGAATTGTAAATCTAGGAGATGTTGGAAAAAAAAAAAAAAAAAAAAAAGAAAAAAAAAGGAAACAGGACAATAACGTAAATGCAGTTGATCTTACAAGGAGAGGGCCAACCTTGTTAATCAAAGATTTTGATTATTTTAATATATGTTGTAAGGTAGAGACCCCTTAGTGTCAGATTCAACGGATTTTATCCAACGCTCCTTAGATCTTGATAAACCGGAAGGTCTGATATTAGTACACAACTTAAATACTTACTTTGCAACTAAAGTGCTGAGTTAGTCGTAGTTCAGTTGGTATGGCGTTTGCCGGCTGGTCCGTGGGCCCGGATTCGATACCTGAATGCGCTACATTTGTTTTTCTCATTTTTTGTTTTATAAATATACTTGTAAGTATAACTTAATAATCTTATTGTCAATTAAAATTTTTAATATTGTATATCAATTATAATTTTAACCTATTTAATTTTTTACTTTTAACTAATTAGTTGTAATAAAATATCATAAAAATGTTAATTTTTTTAAAATCACTTTTAAAATGTATTTCATATATTCTTTATCGATGGAATGATGTTGAGCAATTGTGTCAATTCGTGATTTTAAAGAAACATCATTTACGCATTGCTTTAACAAAGGAAGTCAATGCGATAATACTAATATTCTGTTTTTAAAGTAACAAGCATAATTATATTAAAAATTAGCATCAGAATTTAATTACAATCGATTTTTTGCATATTAAAGGTTTTTAAATTTGTAATAAGTATGCTTGCGCTTTCAATTATTTTGCTTTCCCCTTTATCATCTTTCTGCTTTTATTTTTATTTTATTTGAATATTCTTTTATTTTATCAAAACTAGATGGCGACACAACAGATTTTGTCACGATTTTGGAATTTTTATCATTCAATAATAGATCTAATTTTTTTTAAACCGCTTTAAAGCATGAGAAATAATAGTTTACAAATAAGAAATGATAAATTTAAGTTTTCATACGAATTGAATATTTCCAACTGAGCGAAAAAATGCCCAGGCCGGGAATCGAACCCAGATCCTTGGCTTACAAGGCCAATGCTTTTCCATTTAAGCTAACTGGGCCGACAACCAGCCAGCATATTTCGCTCCATATAAATCATGGAGTTCCTTTACCTGCGGTTTATTCTGTTGAGCTGTCTACATGACAGACCAGATGTTACTACCAATAAGGTTATCTGAGCGAAATATGCTGGCTGGTTGTCGGCCCAGTTAGCTTAAATGGAAAAGCATTGGCCTTGTAAGCCAAGGATCTGGGTTCGATTCCCGGCCTGGGCATTTTTTCGCTCAGTTGGAAATATTCAATTCGTATGATAACTTTACCAATCAGTTTGATTGTGTTAAAATTAATAAATTTAAGTTTGTTAACATTATAATTAATGTATGATATTAAAATTTTTAATTGAAATTATTAAATTATAATTACAAATATATTTATAAAACAAAAATTGAGAAAAAAATATGCAGCGCATTCAGGTATCGAACCTGGGCTCGCGTATCAGCCGGCAAACGCCATACCAACTGAGCTACGACTAACCTACAATTTAGGTTGCAAAGTAAGTATTTAAGTTGTGTATTAGACCCCCGGTTTCTCAAGAACTAAGGAGCGTTGGATAAAATCCGTTGAACATGACACTAAGGGGTCTCTACTCTACAACATATATTAAAATAATCAAAATCTGTGATTAACAAGGTTGGCCCTCTCCTTGTTAAACAAAAGATAACTGATATGCTTTCAGCTACATTAGCGACGAAAAACGTTCACAAGCATTATTAGAAGAACTCAGCTAGGAATTGAAGATGAGATAAAACGTTTTGAAAATGTTTTCAGCTACTGCCTTTTAATTATGTTCCTAAGGCTTTAAAACTAAATTTGTCTCTGCCTTTGTGATGCTTTATTTAGATATATTAGCTATGCAATTTTTCCACTCTTGTTAATATACTTTTCATCTTAAGAACGCCACACCAACATCAGTTTCGGAATGTCACCTATTTTTGCTGATTAAAAATCCTTTTAAATAGTACCGAAAACGGGTATAGTCAGCTTTTTTACTTTCTTCTATCTTTACAAGAAGGAAGTATTGGATTCATGAAAAATTTCGATTTCCGATTTTCGATGCATTTTTGCGTTCTAGAAGGTCCTGAATACGAGTTAACGGTTTTTAGAAAGTGAATGTCTGTCACTCTGTCTGTATGTGACAAAAATTTTGTGAACGCTCTATCTCAAGAACTAATGAATGGGATTTCACAAAACTTTAGATTCAGTTAGCCCTTGATATATTCTGGCACTGACTACTTTTTTTGTGAAAATCGTCGCTACTATGCTGCATTATTCACGATTATCGCAATAGTTCAATCTCAAGAACTAACGCACGAATTTTCATCAAACATGAGATTCAGTTAGCCCCTGGTATAAATTGGTTCTAATTAGTTTTTGGAGTAAATTGCCCAATAGGGGGCACTGCTATACAGAATTTTTTACGATTTCTGCAATAGCTCTATCTCAAAAACTAATGCACGCATTTTCATCAAACTCCAGATTCAGTTAGAAGTTGACATAAGTTGTTGATGATTAGTTGTTGATGATAAGTTGTTGATGGTCATTGATTTAAATCACCTAACCGATGGCGCTGATATGCTGCAATTTTCAGGAAGTATTCACATGTATGAGATAAAAGAAAGTTTTGCGATTGCCACATCCGACTAGTTTCTTATGTCATTATACTCTTCTGCTTAGATCTATGCAATATGGATATGAGTACTGAATATTTATTATATCCCTTAGTTATGATTATAGATTACTTGTCACTAGATTCACGGATATAGGCAGTAGACTGAATATTTAATTCTAGATCCACTTATACGAATACAAATTATCCATAGATCCGTGGTCACAGATACAGATTACCAGTATCTAGATCCATGGCTACAGGCAATAAATATCTCTGTCTCGATTCAGATTTTTAGCGATACTTTCAATTAAGTTATTATTTTAGTTTTGTCACGAATTTCCGTAAGGAATTCTTCAAAACATATTTTAAAGAAAAATGAAACTATATAATAATAATCAGTGGATCGGTGCGAAATTTTCCCAGTGAAAACTTTGAGATTATTTACTGATATTTTTTTCATTGACTTTTAATGAATAGAAATTTTTAATTAAACAATGCTTTTTAACGAAATTCAAATGTACTAACAAGGAAGGTCTCCTTACTGGGCATACTCAGAATATTTTGAAAAAAAAAATACCAATTAAACTACTTATGTGTGTAATAAAGGATCAGTCAAATTTAGCGGCGGAATTACAGTAGAAAGTCTGTAAAAAAATAAAATACTTTCGAGTATTTTGCGCGAAAAGACGAAAGCTTCACGCGATTTGGTGAGCAGTACTTTTCCTCGCCAAAAGCAAACGATTTTAATGCACCTGAAAATTGTTTGTTAATTGGTTTTTAGAATGCGTGTAAAAAGTATTTAATGTATTTAAACATAAACAATGATAGAGTTTAATAAATAGATTTTTTCGTATTACATATTTATGTTGCTTGTTATTTAATTTTATTACTTTAAAAACATTTTCTTATATAAAAATTACTTCCATATATTTAAGCGTATTCCAAAATAAAGGCAAGATTCATTTACCAGTTATTCATTTCAATATCAAAGGATTCGTCGTTTCCATAGCAACAAAATTGAATCAGCAGTGCTCAAATTGACTTTATTTTGAGATATTGAAACAATTTTAATTTATTTTAATTATGTTTTAATTCATAAAATTTGATATTTAACTTTCATTATAAATATATACATATGACAAAACTGCAGTTAAATCACACTAAAACTGAAAAAACTAAAGTTATTTACATTAAATTTATTTAAAAAATTCAATATGAAACATTTTTATTTTAAAGAGTAATCGACATAAAAAAGCATTTTTCGAAATTTCATTTCATCGCCAAATAAACGAAATTTTCATTATATTTTTACGACCGTTGTATCGAAGTTCCGCCAAATTTTTTTTTATAAACATATATATCCACATGAGAAGAACACTCTGTAATTTTTTCAGATTTTTCTGAATATGCCCGTATGGAGACCTTCCTTGTAAGTCAAAAACCTGTTCAAAACCCTATCGTATAATGTCTCGTTCATCGTTGTGCCTTTTTTATATGCATGGAAAAAGATATGTTGACATCAGAAATAATATATATGCTTATAGCTTTTTCTATCGTCCAGTGGTATGGTCGGTAGTGATAGCTGCTGCCACGGCGGAGATCCAGGTTCGAATCCTCGGGTAAGACATGGATGTAATTGTGAATGTCCATCTGTAGTTATATAAATGTGTAATGGAAAGAAGAAATAAAAATTGTTGTGATTTGTTTTTGTGTATAATAAGGATCATTCAAGGCAAAAGCAATAGTTGCTATAGGCCTCAAAGCAATCTTAATGTCCAATATCCAATAGCTTTTTTATTAGAAATAATGCTTAAGTACTTTAAACTTAATTTAAAGAACATAAACAAATAACTATCGGAAACAACATAAATGCTGGCCTGAAATATAATATTTGAAATTTATTGAAGCAAAATTAAAAAAATATATATCTTTTAGACAAATGCTACTTAAATTCTAAGTAAGAATAAGCTTACATTTTGCAAAATGGTTTCCTTACATGTATTTGTTACATTCGATGTATTGTTTCAATTTATATGATGGGGAATTTTTCAGTCTTTTTAATTTTTTTTCCCCTGTTATATATGTTGTAATGTTTCTACTTCCTAAGTTTTTCTCTCTTCAAACTTTTACCGCAAAATTATCTTCATTTCCTTAAAGAGAATAATGCTTCCATTTTTTTTTTAAGAAAGAAAATAAAGAATAAAAAAGAGAAAACAAAGATTTTTAAATACGCTTAAAGTAAACTTCTTAAATACTGTAAAATGCCGATTTATACTTATAATAAAAAGAAAAGCACCCAGTTAAACTAATGGCATTGAGCTCACAGCCTATTCACACTAATTGTATATTATGCTCTTACTTAAAAGAATAATGCCACTCGAAAAAAAAAAAAAAATCGACAAAAGAAAAACATTTAGCTAAATTAAGGAGAGCATTAGCTTCCCCATTCCCCCTCTTTATACTTAACCAATGAACCTCCAAATCTAATCAGGCAAGCGCAAAATAACCCGGTATACCAAATTCGAAGCAAAACGCATAATTCAGCATGAAAAACCCATTTATCTAAATTAAGGGGGGGGGGATAGCCCTCTTTATCCCATTTTATACTTAACCAATGAACCCCCAAAAACTAATCGGGGAAGCGCCTTATCAGAATGAACCTATATCCAAAATTTTAAAAAAGAATTTTAAAGACATCCCTTTTACACGTCTTTATTTATGGCATAATCTAAAAACACAAAATTTTGTAATAAATAAATAAATAAATAAATAACTAGAATATTGAAATCGAACAAAAAGAAAGAGATTTAAACAGGCAAGAAGTAAATGAAATATTGTATTTTCTAAAAATTTTTATTAGAAAAGAGAAAAAGAAAAGAAAAGAATCAATCCAAGTCCTTTTTTAAAATCCTTTTAAAAAGGGCGAACTCTTTCTAAACTTTTATTAAAACTCTTTAAAAATGAATTCCTAAGACATTTTTTTACACAATTCTTTAGTTATCACATACTTAACAAAAACAAAACAAAATAAATAAATAACCATAATTTCAAAATTGAACAAAAAACAACAACAAAAGAAAATGAAATTTATAGAGGTAAAAAAAAATAATTAAATGTTTTTTTTATTATTATTTATATTTTAGAAAAGAAAGAAAACTGGAAACTAATCTCCTCTTAAGCAATGGAGGTGTCTTGATCAAATATAATTTTCAAGTTTATCCATTTATTCTTTTAAATTTCTGTGCTCGGTATTGTAGGGTGATACTATTTTTGTTCTTTGTTATTACCCATATTTAACATAATTGAAAAAAGTTTAAAATGTACTTAATGAATATAAGATTTAAATGTTTAATAAATAACTCTATTAAATGTTACTGAATTTGATATTTTATTTTAAAAAAAAGAAAAATAAAGAGGAAAAAGTTAGCTTTTTATATCAAATCATGTTCTTTTTAAAGCATAATTTCATTAAAGAACATAAATTTTCTTTAAAATAATAACAATAATTAAGGATCACATGAAAGAGGTTTTTAACACCGAAACTGAAACCGAAACCGAATTTCGGTAATCTTCCTATTTTCGGCTGAAAACGAAAACGCAAATGAAAATGTCCAATTTTTTAAAAAAGTTATTAATACATACATAAATATATACAATTTTTAATTAATTATAAGTGTATAGAGACACATTTCTCACAACAAACAAACAAACAAACATACATACATATATAGTATATCTGTGTGTATGTCTAAAAAAAAAAACTAACTTTTATATTTTATTACTTTATGACAACCAATAATCATAAGCATTTATCAATAATTAATTAAGTAGTTAAATAATAGAGAACAAATTCAATAATTATTTATGATTATTATTAGTTTAGTAGAGATTTAAATATATCATAGATAAGATATGTACATACATACACAATGGTACTACAATCCATGCAGGATTTTGACATCCCTCAATATACTTCTCCAGATCTTCCAATTTCTGGCCTTTACTTTATAATTTATAATTTGATTTTGTGCAAGATCTTTCTCTACCTCTTCTATCCATCTCTTCTTGGGTCTACCAATATTTATTTTCCCTATTAAATTATCATTATAAATCTTAGATAACATATGTGCTTAAATAAATATTTGCCTACTCCCACCCAAAAATCCCCCCCCCCCTTCCCTAAGAAAGTTTTGAAATACGTGGGTGGTTCAATAATTATTGTCCCTAATGTATATAAAATATTTGTACTGCGATGGTTGATGTGGAATATCGAAGCCTAATCTCTTAAATGCGTATATGCTCAATTTCAGAACCGTAGCTGCTATATTAACATAGTTTTGGAGGGAGGGGTGAAGTTTTAAAAACCTATTTTTTAGGGGGGGAGGCTAAGAAGGGGGAGTGAGGGTGAAATGCTGGTTCGGAGCTTATGAGGCTACATTTGGACAGTGAATGAGATGTGGTTACATCACTACGATCCCGAGCGTAAACGACAGTAGTTACGTCTCATCCACTGTCACAAATCTAGCCCCATAAACTAAAAATCAGCCTTTCACCCCACTCCCCCCCTTTCACTCCTTCCTCCAAAACTATGTGAATATAGCAGCTACGGTTCTGAAATTGAGTAGGCATCTAAGACATTAGGCTTCGATATTCACAACAACCATCGCAGTACAAATATTTTATATACACTAGGGACAATAATTATTGAACCACCCTCGTAGCAGCCCTATTTGAAAATTTTATCTCCGGGGCCCATGTTGTCTCTCTATGCGTCAAATTTCATGTTTATTTATTAATTAATTCTTCAACGATGCAGAATGGTCTTCTAATTATACGAATTTCATCTAATTAAAAAATGTTTTAGGTATACATACCTCGACTTATCTTTTATAATGATTTTTGTAAAGGATCATCTGTTATACAAGAACTTTCTCAATGAGCATTCTAAACAGTTCTGCAGTTTCAAACTAAAAATATTCTATTACTGGAGCTTTTAATAAGCACGTGAAAAGCATCTTCAAAGTTTAGTCATATATGCACTGCTTTCTTTATAATTTGCAATCCGTTTTGAGTCAGTCATGAGTGATAATTATAAACAGTGACGTTCACAGCAATAAATAAAGAGTGTCTCATTTGAGCCGATACAGCTCAAATCAATGAGTAATCTTGAAAATTTGCGAAGGAAGAAACGAGATTTTTGAAATACAGATAGTTTCGGTCCGGCTAAATTATCGGCAGTATTTTCGCCGAAAACGAAAACCAAACCAAATTTTCGATCGATCTCTAACAATAATATTAATGAGACTTAAACAAGCATGAAATGAAATTAAGGCTGTTCTTAACTGCTCTGATCAACAAGTGCAAAATCCATTTTTTAACGGAAAAGTATGAAATTGGAAAGCCTGGCCACGGAAGCGATTTGGAATTGAACTGTTTTTTTCCATTTTTTGAGCCATCAACTACCTATTGAGTTATAAGGAAATTTGATCACGTGACAAACACGTTTTTCGCCCGCTCTTGAGTCTCTTTCTTCCTTCGCTCGGAAATTCGGTTCAAACGCCCACTTTGGCATTATTTTCTGAAAGATCTATTGCGTTTGCAAAATAAGGAAAAAAACCCCAGCTTAATTACATAGTTTCTGAACAACAACACCAGCTAGTTTCATGCATTTTCGAACAAAAATAAATTAAAACTTATGTCAGAAAGTCGCCCCTTTGGATTTGAGGTATTCCCTTAAGGTATTGCCTACGTTCGGAGCCGCCCCCCCTTTTTTAATGTAGAATATTGAATAAATACTAATATTTTTAGTTCAATTGTAATACAGAACGATGAAAAAAAAGTAAAATTCTAGCAATATCTTCATGACATTTTAAAAAACTGGGGTTTTTGCCATTTTTTTTAGCAAAATTTCATGTTCACGTCAGACAGCGTATACACCCAATTCAACTAAATGTATTACAATATCCTTTGTACTACATACTACAATTACACTTACCTGTGTTCTGAATAGAAGTTTTTAGAATATCTTCAAAAATAGTTGAAATATTTCAAAATATGTCAAAAAATACATATTTTTTAATTAAAAATTACAATTTTTTAAAATCTTCGAGTACCTATAAAATAACTACATTATCACATAAAGGTTAGATTATACTTCGGAAAATAGTGAGTAATATGGAAAACATTCTTACAAATTTTCACCAAAATATGTTATCGTCCATGGAAATAACGAAAAAAACTGATTTTCCAGAAATCGCATTTGAAGATTTGTCATCAATATTATTTGTTATCTATAAAATTAATCTAGAAGTGTAAAGGTTTATTAGTGTTTGTATGTAAAAAAGTAAGAAAATCATGCATAGAAATATTATTAATGACTCCTGGCTTTCCTGCTTACTTTCGGCCATTTTGACTTACCATTTTTGTGCCACGCTATCCAAAATTATAAGTAAAATTTATGTAAATGGTTTATTTGTGTCATTGTATCCAAACTGAGTGAAATATATGCTAATGGATAGTATGGCGCTAAGAAATCATTTACATAAATATTACTTACAATTTTGGATCGTGTGTCACAAAAGATAAATCAATTTATTGAAATAAATTAATTTTCCAGTACGCTGTTAAATATGTCACTTTTACTGAACCTATATTATGCATTGAAATGTATTGTATTGGTTTGAATTGAATTGTATTGGTGGTATATTTTTTAAATTGCCATTTTTTTATATTCGAGTACCTATAAAATAATTAAATTATCACATATAGATTAGATTCTACTTCAGAACATAGTGACTCATATGGAAAGCATTTTGACAAAATTTTCACTTAAATAGGTTTAAAATATTTTATCTAGTGAAGCTTATCGTACTTGAGAATAATGGAAAAGTTGATTTTCCAGAAAGCGCATTTAAAGATTTCTGATCTATATTAGTTGTTATCTATCAAAGTAATCTAGAAGTGTCAATTAAGGTTTATTAGTGTTTTTATGTAAAAAAGTAAGACAATCATGTATAGAAACATTGTTTACATTTCTACTGGCCTTCCTGCTCACTTCGGGTATTTGACTCATTACTTCCCGTTCATCAAATTGGCCATAATTCCTCTTCTAGTAATCGTAAAAATAAAATTTGGAATGACAGATTTGGAATCTTAAAAGATAGTTCTTCCAAAAAAGAAAAAAAAAATTACCAAACAAAGAAGTAATGTAAAAATTTTGTTTTTAAAGTCAATTTCTACTTAGGTCATCAAAGAAAAATTTAATATAATCCCTTAAGCTAATATTAGTTTTTGTTGCATTAAAATATCTCAATTTGTTGATTTTCTATAAGCAAGTAGGTTTACAATGGAACTCTATGGGAATTTGGCGAAATATTAGAGATATCGCCAAGTTGGCGACTTATTTTGGCCGCCAAATTTGGCGATATAACGCCAAGTTGGCGACAAACTTGTCGGTATTTGGCGACAGAACAGGGTCCTCCCTATGGTAACCCCTTATTGAAAATACTTTCATTGATCTTCAATAACCAATGGCCGCCATTTTGTTTCCCATGCAAAACTAAAATTAATTAATTAAAATTTAACTAATTAATTAATAGTTGAAAAAACTGTATTAACATCAATTGTCATCCAGTACAAGTTTTAAAAAAATTATTTCAACTTGATAGGATGAATAATGAGTATTTTATTAACGATTGAAAATTTGAACAAGATAAATATATAAATAAATATAGGAAGAGTGTGAACTAATAGTAGGAATTGAATAAATGATGTTGCGGATGTTGAATTTTTATTTTGAAAAGGGAAAAGTTCTACCGAATCTATACAAGCACTTTTTTAAGCATCGCTTTTTTAAATAATTCAAAAATTATTAAAATATTAATAACATTAATAATAATAACGTGATTTAAATATATTAGTGTATTAGACCTTAAATACTGTAGAATTTCAATTTTTATTTAAGAAAGAGCAAAAAGGTAGGGAAAAAAAAAAAAAGCTTCCTGAATCAATGCAATAATTTTCTTAAACGCCATGCTATTAAAGAACATTTCATTACAGAAATATTTTATTAAATGAATAGATGAATAAATTAGCAATGATAATTACGAGATTTAAAGATTTAAATGTGTAATAAATAAACTTTAAAAATGTAAAATTATGATTTTGAATTTGAAAAAGAGAAAAAAGACGAGAAAAAGGGAAAATCTTTTTGAACCAATGCAAGCATTTTGATTCATATTTCAAATATAATTTTTAAGTTTATCCTTTTGTTGTCTGTAAATTCACTTTCATCTTTAGAAAAACGCTATCATTCGAAAACACACGTTAGAGCACTCCACCTTTTTCGATCTGTGTTTGTGTGATTACTATTTTCGTTCTTTGATACTAAGCTCTTTGAAAATGATTGAAAACATTTTATAAACATCTTTTGCTATTTTTTTGTATGTCTGTTCAATCGGACTTTAATTTTTTAAGAAACTATTGGCCCATGACGAAAGTTTAATGCGTGATTAAGCCGGAATATTCTATCTAATATAGTCGCTATATCAGAAATGGTAGTAAATTTTTCATCTTGTGGTTTATAAGTGGTCCATTTTCATAATTAATTTTTGCATGGCAATATTTTTTAGAGAAATCTTATTTTCTTATGATTATTTTTATTTTCGTGTTCAATTAATGATATTATTAATATAATTCAAATTGCTATTCTTAATGATACTAGAATAAGCATAAATTCGGCTTAGATTACAAAAATAAAAAAGCTACTACACCGTTTCTTAAAAAATATATTAAAGTTTTTAGTTAAAGCATTTTGAAAAAGCCCAAGGAGCTTTATAATAAATAAACATAATATAAAATAAAACTAAAAAAAGAAAAAGAAAAAAAGAGATTTAAATAGGTGGAAAATAAAACTATAAAATATTGTTATTTTTTACAAAAAAAAAAAAAAAAAAAAAAAAAAAAAAAAAGACAGATAAGAAACTCTTTTTGAATCGATGCAAAACTTTGATCGTCATTACAGGCAAAATTCTTATTCGTTTTTTTATTCAATGATGTCTTTAAATCTACTTTTACTTTTAGGAGAAGGATTTGAACTGCAGAATTAGAACTTTCGTTTGAAATAGAAATACAGAAAGTCCTTTATTAAGAATAATTTCATGAAAGAATATAAAATATTTCATTAAATAGTAACAATAATATTGATTAAGAGACTTAAATGTGCGTGAAATGAATTTAATAAATATTGTAGAAGTTCAATTTTTATTTTAAAAAGGGAAAAGCCTTTTCGAATCCATACAAGTACTTTTTCAAGCGTTGTTTCGTTAAATAACACAAAAATTATTAAAATAATAATAAAATTAATAATAATAACGTGATTTAAGTATGTTAGAAATAATCTTAAATAATGTAGAATTTCAATTTTTATTTAAGAAAGAGAAAAAAGATGGAAAAAAATAAAATGAAAACCGCCTGAATTAATGCAAGCATTTTTTTAAATGCCATGTTATTACAGAACAATAATATTTCATTAAATAAATAAATAATTTAATAATGACAATTACGAGATTTAAATATTTAAATGTGTAATAAATAAACTTGAAAAATGTAAAAATTTTATTTTAACTTGCAGGAGAGAAAAAAGGGAAGAAAAGAGGGAAAATCTCTTTAAACTATTGCAAGCATTTTGATCCACATTTCAAACATAATTTTTAAGTTTATCCTTTTGTTGTCTATAAATTCACTTTCATCTTTAGAAAAATGCTATCATTCTAAAACAAACGTTAGTGCGCTCCACCTTTTTCGATCTGTGTTTGTGTGATTACTATTTGCGTTCTTTGATATTAAGCTCTTTCAAAATGCTTGAAAACATTTTATAAATATCTTTTGCTATTTTTTTGTATGTCTGTTCAATCGGATTTTAATTTTTAAAGAAACTATTGGCCCATGACGAAAGTTTAATGCGTGATTAAGACGAAATAGTCTATCTAATATAGTCGCTATATCAGAAATGGTAGTAAATTTTTCATCTTGTGGTTTATAAGTTGTCCATTTTCATAATTTATTTTATTGGTATAATTTTTGCATGGCAATATTTTTTAGAGAAATCTTATTTTCTTATGACTATTTTTATTTTCGTATTCAATTAATGATATTGTTAATATAATTCAAATTGCTATTCTTAATGATATTAGAATAAACATAAATTCGGTGTAGATTACAAAAATAAAAAAGCTACTACACTGTTTCTTAAAAAGTATATTAAAGTTTTTTAGTTATAGCATTTTGAAAAAACCGAAGAAGCTTTATAATAAATAAATAAATAAACATAATATAAAATAAAACTAAAAAAAGGAAAAAAAGAGATTTAAATAGGTGTGAAATAAAATTATAAAATATTGCTATTTTTTAATGATATTATTAATATAATTTTCATTGCTATTCTTATTATTGCTAAAATCAGTATAAAATAGGTGCAGATTACGAAAATAAAAAAAAAGGTACGCTGTTTCTAAAAAAATATATTAAACTTTTTAGTTAAGGCATATTAAAAAAACCCCAAGAAGTTTCATAATAAATAAATAAATAAATAAACATAATATAAAATAAAACAAAAAAAAAACATTTAAATAGGTATGAAATAAAATTAAAAAACATTGTTATTTTTTACTAAAAAAATAAAAGAAAGAAAAGAAGGGAAAATAAATTATTTTTGAATCGATGTAAAACATTCAACGTCAATATAAGCAAAATTCTTATTTTATTTACTCATTCTATGATGTTTTTAATTCTTCTTTTACTTTTAGGATAAAGAAGAATATGAACTGCAGAATTCGAACTTTTATTTGAAATAGAGACAGACAAAGTCCTTTATTAAGAATAATTTTATAAATGAATGTAAAATATTTCGTTAAAATAACAATAATAATAATAATTAAGAGATTTAAATGTGCATTAAATGAATTTAATAAATATTGTTGTTTTTTTATTTTAAGAAGGAAAAAGTGCTTTCGAATCTATACAAGTAGTTTTTTAAGCGTTGTTTCGTTAAATAACTCAAAAATTATTAAAATAATAATATAGTTAATAGTGATAACGGGATTTACGTATGTTAGAAATAACCTTAAATACTGTAGAATTAAAATTTTTATTTATTTATTTATTTATTTTTAAGATAGAAAAAAGAAAAAAAACCCGCTTGAATTGATGCAAACATTATCTTAAATGAATAAATAAATAAATAAATAATTTAATAATGATTACTAGCAGAATTAAATGTGTAATAAATAAACTTTAAAATTGTAAAATTTTATTTTTTAACTTGTAAAAGAGAAGAAAAAATTGCAGAAAAGGGAGAAAATCTCTTTAACGCATTAAAGACCGACTTTGCGTTTTCGCAACATTACATTTGTGATTTTTAATTTTACTAGTAAAACAGAAAAGTAAAATTTGCCTTATTTAATTAGCACATTTCAGCGATTCATATAGTAAAAGTAAGTGTTTAACAAAAAATGGTGTGAACTGAATAAAATTCCTAGAAAACATGCTGGTCCTTAATGGGTTAAATCAATGCAAGCATTTTGATCTACATTTCAAACATAATTTTTAAGTTTATCCTTTTGTTGTCTGCAAATTAACTTTCATCTTTAGAAAAACGCTATCATTCGAAAACACACATTAGAGCGCTCCACCTTTTCGATCTGTGTTTGTATGATTAATATTTTCGTTCTTTGATACTAAGCTCGTTTAAAATACTTGAAAACAGTTTATATACACCTTTTGCTATTTTTTGTATTTCTGTTCGATCAGGCTTTAATTTTTAAAGAACTACCGGTCCACGACGAAAGTTTAATGCCTGATTAAGTCGAAATATTCTATCTAATATAGTCTCTATAACAGAAATGGTACAATGTTTTCATCTTGTGGTATATAAATTGTCCCTTTTCATAATTTATTTTGTTCGTATAATTTGTGTATGGCAGTATATTTTCGGAGATATCTTATTATGACTGTTTGTATTTTAGTGTTCAATTAATGGTATTATTAATATAATTCTAATTGCTATTCTTATTATTATTAGAATCAGTACAAAATCAGTGTAAAATACGCAAATAAAACATCTACACTTTCTTAAAAACATATATTATATTTTAGTTATGGCATATTAAAAAAACAACTATCTTCATAATAAATAAATAAACAGAATATAAAATCGAACAAATAACAGGATTTAAATAATTCTGAAATAAAATTATAAAATATTGTAATTTTTTACTATTAAAAAACAGAAAAGAAGGGAAAGGGAAGCCTTTTTGAATCAATGCAAATACTTTGATGAACATTTCAAGAATAGTTCTTATTTCTTTTATTTGTTCTATGTTGAATGTAAATTTACTTTTACCTTTAGTATTAAAAACGAAGTGTGTAGCATTTTTAGTTACTTTACATGGTCAAAGAATTCCTGACATTACGGTCTATGGGGAAAATCGTTTGCGGTGTATTTTAATGATATTACACTATTTGAAATATATTGAAATTGATGTATGTCACTGAGGTGCCTTACAAAAGGCTCACTATAGAATAGGGCATGCATAGCATTAATCCTTCATTTATATAGACACATACAACAATTAAGTTCAATACTATCTATTAACAATAATTGCTGGAAGTGCGTTTTAAGTTGTGGTACGTGTTTTTAAATTAAACTAATTTTCTACCAGTTACTTTGTGTAAATAATTTCTGTAGATCATATCACATTATGTAATATCATTCAAATGTAAGTATAAATAAGAGTAATAAGTATTAACTACATCTACTAATAACCATATCACAATAATATACCGGGTGTCCCAAAAAGGACTGATTGATTTTAAAATTCAATAACTTCCAAACGGTGACAGATATTTAAAAAATTCTTGCAGGAGGGTTATGCATAAAGTCAAAAGTTTTATTACAGTGATTTTCGATTTTAGTTCAAATTACAAACAATAGATGGCGCTGTAAGCAATAGTCGCTAAATACAGACTCGATTCTTGGTCCTTTCTGTTGTTCCATGCAGAAAAAGGAGATGGAAATGTATTATCCGGGCCACGAAGTACCAAAAAACGAGCCTGAATTTAGCCTCTATTGATCGCAGCGCCATCTATTGCTTGTAATTCGAACTAAAATCGAAAATCACTGTAAAAAAACTTTTGACTTTATGCATAACCCTCCTGCAAGAATTTTTTTAATATCTGTCACCGTTTGGAAGTTATTGAATTTAAAAATCAGTCAGTCCTTTTTGGGACACCCGGTATATTGCAAACGGAAAAGTCAAAAACATATATTTAAAATATTTATTTGCTTAAAAGACGTTACTTTACTGAAAACACATTTTCGATGCCTGCCTACGTACGGAGCAATTCTTTCCAAAAAAGCTATTTAATTATTTTTTAAACTTATTACTTTCTTCTATCTTAACAAGAAGAAAGTATTGGATTCATGAAAATTTTCGAATTCCGGTTTTCGACGGATTTACACGTTTTAGGGGCCAGAGATTCCAAAAAACATGTTTTTACAAAATGTCTGTCTGTGACTCTGTGAGTCTGTCTGTCTGTCTGTCTGTCTGTGTGTATGTGACACAAATTTTGTGGGCGCTCTATCTCAAGAACTAATGCACGGAATTTAATAAAAATTGATATTCAGTTAGTGCCTAATACAAATTGATGCTGATTAGTTTTTGGTGTAAATCGCTCAACAGGTGGCGCTGCAGTGCTGCATTTTTCACGATTTTCGCAATAGCTCTATGTCAAGAACTAATGCACGGATTTTGATCAAACTTCAGATTTAGTTAGTCCTTGATATGAATTGATGATGATTACGTTTTGGTGTAAATCGCCCAACAGGTGGCGCTGTTATGATGAATTTTGCAGGATTTACACGATTTCCCCAATAGCTCTATCTTAAGAACTAACGCACGGATTTTCATCAAACTTCAGATTCAGTTAGTCCTTGATATGACTTGCTACTGATTATGTGTTGGTGTAAATCGCCCAGCAGGTGGCGCTTCTGTGCTGCCTTTTTCACGATTGCCTCAATAGCTCTATCTATAGAACTAATGGACGAATTTTCATCTAACTTCAGATTTATTTGTATGTTGACACAAGTTGTTGTTAATTAGGTTTTGGTGTTAATCACCCAATAGGTGGCGCTGCTATGCAGAAATTTTCACGATTTTCGCTATTGCTCTATCTCAAAAACTAATGCACGGATTTTCTCCAAACTTCAGATTCAGTCAGACGCTGACATAAATTGTTGCTGATTAGGATTTGGTATAAATCATCTAATAGATGGCGCTGCTAGGCAGCATTTTGCTGGATTTAGACGATTTCAGCGATAGTCATATCTCAAGAACTAATGCACGGAATTTCATATCGTTAGAATCCTCATGAGATGAATAGATTGCCATTTAATTTTGGCAGTGTGATAGCGAATTTTGAAGTATTAACTTGTATGAGATAGAAGAAAGTTTTGGGATTGGTACATCCGACTAGTTTTTACTAAGATTAGGACTAGAAAATGTGAAAAAAAGTAAAAAATATTTCATTCATTGATAAAATTTTGGTAAATGGAGGAATTTATAGTAAAATTTAGTGAAATTTGACCCGAAACGCAAAACGCTCTAAAGGAAATTCTACTGTATGTATCTTAATTTCCTTTTTACACTTCTTATTTATGACATCGGTGAAGGCAATGAACTAAAATCTAAGAGATTCTTTAAGTATTTTAAAACTTATAGCATATCGCACCTGTTTACATGTTAATTTTCATAAAATTCATCGATGTCATTCCACAAAAACATCCATAAAACAAAAAATATTTATTCTAAATTTAAATCTTTAGTTCATTGCCTTCACAATAGTGTAAATAACATATATTTTAAATTTCATAGTGATATTCCAATAACTTTTTGAGAAATCATGTTTTGCGTATGGAATTTTCACCGAAAATTACATTTTCCAAAAAATGCATTTAAAGTTTAGATTTATGTTTTACTACAAGAATTTGCTGTAATATACATCTAAATTTCATGGAGCATATTATTTACATTTCTTATTATTAAACAAATGCATCCGAAATCGCGAAATTTCTCCAAACATACGACCCTTTAAAAGCAATTTAAAAATTTAAAAATTTTAAATTTTAAAGCCCTTTAAACAGCACTTCCGGTTTGAGTAACAGATGTTGAGTAGTTTTAAAACCGCTATAACTCCGGATCTATTGATCGTACAATAAAAACAAATACAGTTTTGGAAAGGTAAAAAGTTGGTCTTTAATAAAATAAAATAAAATAAATTTGACAATTTTGTTCGAAAATTGCATTTTTAACGTAGCTTACCTTAAAACATACCTTAAAAATATATTATAAACCTATATTGACACATTTCAACTCCTTCATAGAGTAGTCATGAGAATGTATAACAGAATTGCAAACACAATACAAATGAAAACCGGAAAAAAAGTAAAGGGGTTATTATTTAAGGGGTTCGGGGGTTTGTAACGATACACTATCTTTTCGCATCCCGAATATGTGGATTGAGTGGTTGGACAACTTGAGGAATCGCGACATAGAAGTGCCACGTGCGATATCGAAAATGTAGGGGGCGTTATGTGCTAACTTGTATTCGATGATTTTTTTCCGGTTTTCATGTGCCTTGAGTTTGTAATTGTGTTATACATTTTGATGATGACTCAATGAAGTAGTTGAAACATGTCAATAAAGATTTTTAATATATTTTTAATGCGTTTTTAGTGAAGTAACGTCTTTTAAGCAAATAAATATTTGTAATATATGTTTTTTACTTTTCCGTTTGGAATATATATTATTGTGATATAATATCCTTCATCAGCACAAAAGATGTCGAGTACATTTCCGTTTATTGACGGAAATTGCTGCAGAGGAATCGGATATAAATTTTAGCATACGATGTAGTATACTATATAAAAATCTATGTATCATATCCTCTTGAGACCCCGCATCCATTAAAATGGATGTTTTGTTTTAACCTACTAATCACATCAAATATTTCTTTGCAAGCAAGTCCTGATACTTCAATACAATATACGCTTCAAAGATTACTTTTAAGTTTTTAGAATCTGGCAACCGCTCTTCGTTTGTTTGTAATATGGCGAAGTGGGTAAGTCAACGTGGTATTCGACCAGATGTTAGTAAGTTCCAATTTTTCTTTACTCATTTTATTTTTTAAGCACATTTTAGAGTGTATATGTTAATTTGAATGTTTTTGCAGTACCCTAGCTAATTTTAAACTGTAATTTGGATACATTTATTGCTTTGAAGCTCAATTTAGAAGCATCCATTAAAATGGATGTTGGGTCTTACTTGAGTAAAGTTACATAGTTAGTTTTAACATTAGTTTTGGTTTTCACCATGTGCAATATTTCCAAGTTTTTGATGTTTATTTAATCTCTCTGTAATGTTTTAATTACTTTTTATAAAAAGACATAATTATGTAATATGTTTATAAAACATTATATATTTTTGTATTTTATTTTAGTAAAAAGATTAATAACATTAGAAGCATTAGAAATAATAGCAAATGCGAATGACTCTGATCTTGATTTTAGTGATTCTAGTGATGAATATTTTAATATTAATAAAATTTATGAAGATTCTTCTGAAGCTGAAAATGAGGCTACTAAAGAATCCGTCGATAATTTTGCTGATGGCTCAGTTAGCCAAACTAACGGAAGTGAAATAGTGAAATATCAAAAGCCCAATTTGATTTGGAAGATATCTTTCCAGTAAGTTCAAGTTAAGATTTATGTACAGATAAAACATTTTTAATAGGTAAATTAAGACAATTATTTCGACTAATTTTTCTTTTGTTAGAAATTCAAAAATATAAAGAAAAAAAATTGAATCAATACGATAAAGAATATTTTTCACAGGCATCATGAAATCTGATTTTAATTATGTTTCCTTTTAGGTTTGCTCAAGTATTTCATATCCTCCTAATATTTCACAACAGCTAGAACAAGAAGCAGAAGTGCACATAAAATTTAAAGCACATCATTATTTTAGACATTACATGGATAATAATCTGTATTTAAAAGAAAATTAAGCATAGATGGCCAAGTCGCAATATGTGTTTGTGCATTACCAGTGAAAAAATTGTTTCAAAGATTTATATTTGGCTTAAATATGTGTAAAATAATTCGGTGTTGTTCATTAAATTAATAATAAATATATATATGTTTCAATTTATTATTAATTTAGTGCTTTTCAGTATCACTTTACATGTGAAAAGTTGAAATGAACTGTGTTTACAGGTCATCCTATTTAAGACCTGAACATCCATTAAAACGTTCTTACCAAATTAAAAAAAAAAAAAAAAAAAAAAAAAAAACTTTAAAATTACTATTTTTTTACCCTTTTGATGAAAATAAAGTAGAAAAGACAAAGATAAAGTGTTTCAAATTTTCTTGGGTTTCAGGAGGATATACAAATGGATTCGAATATTTTCCGACTATGCATGGTAATACCTGAAATTAGGTTTTAAATATGTTATACATTTTCCAAATAGTTTACTTACATTTCATCTTTAACCTAATTCAGATATGAACATTTTAAAAAGCATTCTTGAAGTTTTGGAAAATGTTTATTAATGCATGCATGAAACATGATTTTTCGTTCTTGTTTAGGCATAATTTCATTAAAGAAATAAAGTTGTATTTAAATAACTAACAATAATATTAATTAATATAAATAACTGTGCATGAAATGAACTTAAGGCTGTTCTCAAATCCAAAGGGTTAACTTTCTGACATAAGTTTTAATTCATTTTGTTCGAAAACGCATGAAACTAGAAGGTGTTGTTATTCAGAAACTATGTCATCGAACTGTTTTTTCCGTTTTCTTGTAAACGCAATAGATCTTTAAGAAAATATTGTCAAAGTTGGCATTTTGAACCAAACTTCCGAACGAAAGAAGAAAATCCAGTCAGTAAGGGGAGAAAAATGCTTTGTCACGTGATCAAAATAGCTTATAATTCAACAGATAATTGATTGATCAAAAAATGGAAAACACAGTTCGATTCCAAATCGCTTCCATGATCAGGCCTTCCATTTTTATATCTTTCCGTTAAAAAATGAATTTGTAAATGTGTCAAAACATTTTGCGCTTGTTGAGCAGAGCAGTTGATAACAGCTTTAACAAACATTTCAAAAGTAGAATTTTATCTAAAAAAAATGTAAGGGAAAACCTCTTTTGAATCAACGCACCATTGATCAACATTTGAAGCATAATTCCTTATTCGTTTATTCGCCCTATGTTGACTGTAAATCTACTTTTACCTTTAGGAGAATGCTATTAATCGGAAACAAACGTGAGAGAGGTCTATTTTCTGCGTTCAGTGTTCTATCATGACCATTTCCAATTTTTGATTTACCCATATTTGACATAGGTTTGAAAATAGTTTACAACACATTACGAAATTTAAATGTGTAAAAAATAAATCAATTAAATATTGCAAAATTTGAACTTTTATTTAAAAAACAGAACAAGCAACAATAAAAGAAACAGATAGTATTTTAAATCAATACAAGTCATTTTTAAAGCATAATTTCATTAAAGAACATAAAGTTTTATTTAAATAAATAACAATAATATTAATTATGAGGATTAAATGCGTATTATATGAACTTAATATACATTTAAAAAGTTGAATTTTCATTAAAAAAAAAAATAAGTAAAGAGTACTCCATTCGAATCAACGTAAATACATACTTTGATCAACATTTTAAGCATAATTCTTATTTCGTTTATTCACCTTATGTTGACTGTAAATCTACTTTTAACTTCGAGATAATGCTATTAATCGGAAATAAACGTGAGGGAGATCTACTTTCTGCATTTAGTGTTAGCATTTTTTTTATGCGATTCGTACGATAAGTTTCCGAGAAATTAATTATTTTAAAACAAGCGTATTTTAGGGGCTGTATCCAAATTGAAGTTCCGTACTCGATTGTTGACCGAGAGAGCCACCTTTTTGATCAAAGCATCTTAAGCGCTATTCAAGCAGTCATTGAAGACTACTAGATTATAGGATAGCATAAGAAATTTCAAAATATCTTGTCACTTCTATCACAGACGGCCGCCTAAACCATTATTTTGCCTCTTTTTAAGCATAATTGGAAAACTACTTGGAAGAAAAATATGAAATTTTGGATTCCCATAAAGCAGGACTTAATAAATCTAAATCCATCAAAAAATTGTATGTTGCAATTTATAATTTTTTCGAATATTAAGTTCATAATTCATATCATAAAATTATAAAAATTGCAAATTCAACCTATTTATGTTTGAACATTTTAGTATTATTGCTACACAAAAAATTAGCACATTAGGAGTATAATTTCAGGAGATATTAATAAAAATATGAAAATGAAATTTAACATTAGAAGCACTAAATTTTGAATGTTTATAATTAAAAAACTTATCACTCAAATGACTTGAAATTTCGTGTCTAGGCATAGTTTGAACCAAAGATTTGAAATATCTTGTTAAAATTGGGTACTGCCATTGAAAAAAAATGAAGTTTGGGTTCGTTTTAATATGTAGATGGTCTACTAAGCAAATTTTATACATATCATTTAAAAGTAGACTTTATTTCCAATCGTTCGATACCAGTAACTTTCTTCTACGGTAATTTGTTGAGGCGTTAGTGGGGATTGTTTACTTTTTTTCTCCCACGACTGTAAATAAAGTTTTATTTAAATAAATAACAATAATATTAATCAAGGGGATTAAATGTGCATGATATGAACTTAATATATATTTCAAAAGTAAAATTTTTATTTTAAAAAGGAAAATATATAAAGGAAACTCCATTCGAATCAACGTAAATACATACTTTGATCAACATTTCGAGCATAATTCTTTTTTCGTTTACCCGCCTTATGTTGACTGTAAATCTACTTTTACCTTCAGTATAATGCTATTAACTGGAAACAAACGTGAGAAAGATCTATTTTCTGCTTTCAGTGTACGATGGTACTATTTCCATTCTTTGATATTAACCATGTTTGGCATAGTGGAAAATAATTTACAACACATTATAAAACTTAAATTTGTAAAAAATAAATATATTAAACATTTCTAAATTTGAACTTTTATTTAGAAAAGAGAACAATCAAGAATAAAAGAAAGAGATTGTTTTTTCAATCATCGCAAGTCATTTTTAAAGCATAATTTAATTCAAGAACATAAAATTTTATTTAAATAAATAACAACAATATTAATAAAGAGAATTAAATGTGCAGGATATGAACTTAAAAAATATTTCAAAAGTAGAATTTTTTTTTTTAAGAATCTAAAAAAGTAAGGAAAAACTTTTTTTGAATCAACCCACCATTGATTAATATTTCAAACATAATCTTTATTTCGTTTATTCGTCCTATGTTGCCTGTAAATCTACTTTTACCTTTAAGACAATGCTACCAATCGGAAACAAACGTTAGATAGATCTACTTTCTGCGTTCACTGTTTGGTGTTCAATCATACTATATTTTAAGGATCGACCGAAAGAGGTTTTAAGGCCGAAACGAAACCCGAAATCGAATTTCGGTGATCTTCTTATTTTCAGCCGAAAACGAAAATGTCCAAAAATTTTTTAAGTAATCAAATTGTACGTATTAAAGTAATTAATACATACATAAATATACGTAATTATTAATTAATTATACGTATTTATTAAATATGCATAATTATTAATTAATTATACGTATTTATTAAATATGCATAATTATTAATTAATTATGCATATTTTTAAAATATGCATAATTATTAATTAATTATACGTGTGGCCTAGATTGGCACTCTCTGTGCCTTAGACCCAAACCTTTTTATTTTCATATAAAATAAAACATAATTAATTCATCAACGACACAGAAATATTTTCTAATTATACAAATTTTATTTAATTAAAATTTTTTTTAGTTTTATGTATACACACCTCGATTTATCTTTTATAATGATTTTTGTAAATGATCATCTGTTATACTACTAGAACATTCTCAAAGAGTATTCGAAAGGCTTCTGCGGTTTCAAACTGAAAATTTTCTATTACTGTTATGTCTGCAGCTTTTAATGAGCACGTGAAAAAGTTTACTTATATATGTATTGCTTGCTTTATAATTTGCATTCACGTCTTGAGTCAGTCATGACTGATAATTATAAGCAATGAAGTTTGCAGCAATAAATAGTCTCATTTGAGCCGATACAGCTCAAATCGATGAGTAATATTGAAAATTTCCGAAGGAAGAAACGAGATTTTTGGAATACTGATAGTTCCGGTAGTATTTCGGTCCGGCAGTATTTTCAGCCGCATTTTCGCCGAAAGCGAATTTTCGGCGAAACTCGGATTTTGGGCCGAAAACGAAAACGAAACCGAATTTTCAGTCTATCTCTACTATTTTCATTCTTGGGTTTTAAACATTTTTGACATAATCGAAAACAGTTTACAACACATTGTGAAATGTAAATGTCTAAAAAATAAATCTATTAAATATTGCAGAATTTGAACTTTTATTTAAAAAGATGACTAAAAAGTGAAGACGAGATTCTTTTAAATCAATGCAAGTCCTTTTTAAGCATAATTTAATCAGAGAACATAACTTTATATTAACCCTTTCGTGGGCGGCGGGATATATATTTCCCACTTAATTTAAATTGCCAAATGCAACAATTGCACCTGAAATTTTAAACAGAATTTTACATTTGTAATGTATTAAGAAAAAAAAAAAGCTTTTACTTATTATGAAATAAAGTAGTTCGTAAAACCTGGTGTCATTTAATCATTTGAACATTTTATCCGTGAAAGGGTTTATTAAAAGTCCTAAGGGGTCTTGTACCTTTTAAATGCGTCGTAAATTAACGAAAAACTTCAAAGTTTGAATTAGTCTATCTTCAAAAGCTTTTTATGTATAAACATGAAATTCTCGATATTGATTAAACAGATTGTGCTTTGTAATATGCTATCATTAGAAATTTATTAGCCTTTTAAAGAATTTGTATGTTTTTGAAATAAAAATAGCTCTTTTTTTAACTCCAGAAGTCATTGCGCGCATCATATCTTGAGAAAGTACGTATGCATTGTCATGAAATTTGGTAAAGATACTAAACAAATATGTGTGTTTAAAATGAACTACTTTTAAGTATTTTCAATGGTAATATTTTTAGTTATGACTATTTTTATTCATTAAAAATAATCTTTTTTATATAGTTAATGAAATAATTTTGGCCTAAGAGTGGTTCATTTTAAACACACATATATGTTTAGTATCGTTACTAAATTTCATGACAATCCATACATACTTTCTCAAGATATCATGCGCGCAATAACTTATAGAGTAAAAAAAGAGCTATTTTGACTTCAACAATACACAAATTCTGTAAAAGGCTAATAAATTTCTAATAACAGCATATTACAAAATACAATCTGCTTAATCAGTATCCAAAATTTCATGTTTATACGTAAAATGTTTTGAAGATAGACTAAATCAAACTTTGAATTTATTTTTTTCTATATATTTCGTCGCGTTTAAAAGGTACAAGACCCCTTAAATGTCCATTAAATGAACTTAATAAATGTTTGAAAAGTTAATTTTTAACTGCAAAGTGGAATAAGTAAGAAGTTCTTTTGAACCAACGTAAGCATTCTTAAGCACCATTTTAATGAAAAATACAAAACTCCATTAAAATATTCATAGTGAGATTTAAATGTGATAGAAATAAAGTTAAGTATTGTAGATTTTCGATTTTTATTTAGAAAAGAGAAAAGAGGAAGAAAAATTAATATATGAATCCTCCTGAACCACCGCAAGCGTTTTATTAAACGTAATTTCATGAAAGAGAATTAAAGGTCATTAAATAAATAAATAAATAAATAAGCGATGTTTAGACATTTAAATGTGTAAGAAATAAATTTTAAATATGTAGAATTTCGATTTTTACTTTAAAAAGATAAAAAAGAAAGAAAAAGAAAGAAAGAAAGAAAAGAAAAGGAAAATTTCCTTTTGAATCAATGCATACCATTTGATCCATATTTCAAGCAATTTTTTGAAGTTTATCCCACTTTTTCCTTGTAAATCTACTTTTTAGCTTGAACATACCGCTATTATTTAGAAACAAGCACGAAAGCTGTACTTTCTGTGCTATGTCATATAGTATTATGCTTATTTTCGTTTTTTCATATTAAACATTTTAAAAACAATATAAAATCATTTACAAGCCTTCCCGTTCTTTTTAGCTCACAGGCTATCAAAGCCTGAGAGCTAATGTGCCCGCCCGTTCTGTATGTATGTATGTATGTATGTATGTATGTATGTATGTATGTATGTATGTATGTACGTACGTACGTATGTACGTAACGCGATAACTCTTGATAGAAACATCCGATTTGCTTCAAAATTTTTTTCTAGGTTCATTGTGATAAGGCGCTTCCCTGATTAGTTTTGGGAGTTCATTGGTTAAGGATAAAGGGGGGAAAACGGGGTTAGTCCATCCCCCCCCCTTAATTCAGAAAAATGGGTTTTTCATGCAAAATCATTCGATTTGCTCCGAATTAGGTATACCGGTTTATTATGCTAAGGAACATCCCTGATTAGTTTTGGGGGTTCATTGGTTAAGGATAAAGGGGGGAAAACGGGGTTAGTCCACCCCCCCCCCCTTAATTCAGAAAAATGGGTTTTTCATGCAGAATCATTCGATTTGCTCCGAATTTGGTATACCGGTTTATTATGTTAAGGAACATCGTGATTAGTTTTGGGGGTTCGTTGGTTAAGGATAAAGGGGGAAAAGGGGGGTTAGTCCCCCCCCCCCCTTAATTCAGAAAAATGGGTTTTTCATGCAGAATCATTTAATTTGCTCCGAATTTGGTATACCGGTTTATTATGTTAAGGAACATCCCTGATTAGTTTTGGGGGTTCATTGGTTAAGGATAAAGGGGGGAAAACGGGGTTAGTCCACACCCCCCTTAATTCAGAAAAATGGGTTTTTCATGCAGAATCATTCGATTTGCTCCGAATTTGGTATACCGGTTTATTATGTTAAGGAACATCCCTGATTAGTTTTGGGGGTTCATTGGTTAAGGATAAAGGGGGGAAACCGGGGTTAGCCCACCCCCCTTAATTCAGAAAATTGGGTTTTTCTTGCAGAATCATTCGATTTGCTCCGAATTAGGTATACCGGTTTATTATGTTAAGGAACATCCCTGATTAGTTTTGGGGGTTCATTGGTTATAAGGATAAAGGGGGAAAAACGGGGTTAGTCCACCCCCCTTAATTCAGAAAAATGGGTTTTTCATGCAGAATCATTCGATTTGCTCCGAATTTTGTACACAGGTTTATTATGTTAAGGAACATCCTGATTAGTTTTGGGGGTTGATTGGTTAAGGATAAAGGGGGAAAAGGGGGGTTAGTCCCCCTCTTAATTCAGAAAAATGGGTTTTTCATGCAGAATCATTTAATTTGCTCCAAATTTGGTATACCGGTTTATTATGTTAAGGAACATCCCTGATTAGTTTTGGGAGTTCATTGGTTAAGGATAAAGGGGGAAAAACGGGGTTAGTCCACCCCGCCCCCTTAATTCAGAAAAATGGGTTTTTCATGCAGAATCATTCGATTTGCTCCGAATTTGGTATACCGGTTTATTATGTTAAGGAACATCCCTGATTAGTTTTGGGGGTTCATTGGTTATAAGGATAAAGGGGGAAAAACGGGGTTAGTCCACCCCCCTTAATTCAGAAAAATGGGTTTTTCATGCAGAATCATTCGATTTGCTCCGAATTTGGTACACAGGTTTATTATGTTAAGGAACATCCCTGATTAGTTTTGGGGGTTGATTGGTTAAGGATAAAGGGGGAAAAGGTGGGTTAGTCCCCCTCTTAATTCAGAAAAATGGGTTTTTCATGCAGAATCATTTAATTTGCTCCAAATTTGGTATACCGGTTTATTATGTTAAGGAACATCCCTGATTAGTTTTGGGAGTTCATTGGTTAAGGATAAAGGGGGAAAAGGGGGTTTAGTCCCCCCCCCTTAATTCAGAAAAATGGGTTTTTCATGCAGAATCATTCGATTTGCTCCGAATTTGGTATACAGGTTTATTATGTTAAGGAACATCCCTGATTAGTTTTGGAGGTTCATTAGTTAAGAATAAAGGGGGAAAAGGGGGATAGTGCACCCCTTTTAATCCAGATAAATGGGTATTTCATGCAGAATGATTCGAATTGCTCCGAATTTGGTATACCGGTTTATTATGCTAAGGAACTTCCCTGATTAATTTTGGGGGTTCATTGGTTAAGAATAAAGGGGGAAAAGGGGGGCTAGTCCACCTCCTTAATTCAGATAATTGGGTTTTTCATGCAGAATGATTCGATTTGCTCCGAAGTTGGTATACCGGTTTATTATGTTAAGGGACTTCCTTGATTAGTTTTGGGGGTTTATTGTTTAAAGATAAAGGGGGAAGGGGGGCTAGGCCACCCCCCTTAATTTATATAAACGGGTTTTTCATGCAGAATTATTCGCTTTGCTCCAAATTTGGTATACCGGTTTATTATGTTAAGGAGCTTCCCTGATTCGTTTTGGCGATTCATTGGTTAAAGATAAAGGGGGGCTAGTCCACCCCCTTAATTTAGATAAATGTTCTTTTTGCAGGATTATTCGATTTGCTCCAAATTTGGTATACCGGTTTATTATGATAAGGGGCTTCCCTGATTAGATTTGGAGGTTCACTGGTTAAGTATAAAGGGGGAAACGGGGGCTAATTCCCTTCACTTAGTTTTTTGAGGGCATTATTCTTTAAAATAAGTGTATAATATACAATTAGTGTGAATAGCCTGTGAGCTCAATGCCATCAGTTTAGCTGGGCACTTTTCTTTTTTATTATATATCTTATTATCATTACCATTACCGTTTGTACATTCATTTGGATTCGAAAAAAGACAATTGATTCACTGTGAAAATTTCTTGTGAGATTATGGTTGAATAAGCTATCTTATATCTATATATTTAAAACGCTAAGCGTTTTCTCTCGACAGTCCGTGAGAAGAAACTACTACATCAAATTACACCAATCTTTTTTTTAAATGAAAGATATTTGGCCATAGACTTGTTATCGTACATTCGTTTGTTCAAATATTTTATTAATTAGCCATAATTTTTTAATTAAAATTCTACAGTTGCGCATGCGCAGTATATAAATACAAGTCTGCCTTTGGAGGAAAACATGCTCGTTCAGTTGAACTATGACATCACAGGTAGAAGTTGTTTTAAGTTCGTCTGCTATTCGATTTTACTATAAACAAGCTTTGCTTTCTTTCACGAAGTTATATTATTTGGCTCTTTCAGCATTATTAACAGTTCAAAAATTTATTGTGCCTATATTAAGAGCTGGATACGGTTTATTTCAGGGAAGTCATATTATTTTGGTCATATGGCACACAGAAGATAAACACAATGATTTGAAACTAAAAGTTACAGCTGGTGATCCGTCTTATGAAAGAATCCGTCTTATGCCAATAGTTACACACGAAGATTCGGAAACTTGCATGTTACGTTGTAGCTACTTCTTTGAAAAAAAAAAATGGTATCATAAATATTAAAACTCAAAATTATTGCTGTAAGATCAGAACTCAAATTCGAGATAATTGTGTATGAGTCAACTGTTTTTCGAACCTCTTCAATTTAGAAGGAAGAAAAACGGGTTCCTGATAACGTAGGGGTTTGAAGCTCTGAATTTTTGTAGAGGACGCAGGTTCGAGCACAAGTCTGGCAAAATGTGCAATATTTTTGTCGATAATCCATTTCAATAATGACATATTTTATCAGAAAGAGAAGTTATAGGATTCTTATGTTATTATTATTATACTTTGAATGCTTTATAATTAAATAAAATTCGATACTCAATAATATTTTGAAAAAATAATGGTTTTGCATTTAAAATATTTAAGCTAAAATAATTTGTATGTAAATTATTAATTAAATAAATTGAGCGGATCTACAATTTTTGTTATATTTTCTAATCATTATCAAGAATTTATATGTGTGTGCGTCAGAATGAAAAGTTTGTCATTCATTTGCGTAAAAGATAAAACGGAAAGAAAGAAAAATATTCATATAAGAGCTATAAAGGAAATTACCTTGATATGCAGCTTTAATATTTTAAAAATGTATAAAAATGTAAAATAAAATTCAAGTAATAAAAAATATGTATTATAAATCGTTAGCTGCATCAAGTTTCAAATTTAAGTTTTTAGAGAATGAGACAGATAAAAATAAAATTCATGGCAGCTTTTAATGGTCGTGTATTTTAAAAAACAAACAAATGAATAAATGCAAATAAATTTTGTTATTTTTCAAAAAAAAAAAAAAAAAAAAAGCATAATTGGTTGTAAATTATAAACTTAAAATTTTTTCACTTCATTGAATAGGTTAGATTGACAACTCCACCTATCCATCTAGAAATAGGAATCACTTATGCAATATAGAAATTGATCACGTAATTCGTCATTCAATAATTAATTTGAAAGCAGCTATTTAAAAATTCAAGAGTTTTTCTAATGAAACACTCAAGTTATTAACCGTCAAATCTTGACGGGCACTATGTGGTTACCTTTAAAACAGTAAATCTGCCAAAGACGTAATTGTTAGGGTCACAAAGAAAATAAATACCATTATAGACAGGTTTCCACTTTAACAGGTATACTTCTAAGAACACTGTAAAAAAAATTCCGCAACGTTCCTGGGAAAAAATGGGCAGCTGAGTTGCCCATTATTTCCAAGAAACATTTCTTGAAAATGACTGGAACTTTACTGTATATGTTAAAAACTTTCTACAGAAATGCCAGTAAGTTTTCTGCGAAATACCAGGAATATTTCTGTTGACATCAAAACATTACTGACATTTCACAGCATGCGGGATCCGCAGACGATTTTTACATTTCCAGTTGACAATTTTCGCTTTATTATCATTATTTGTTAGAATGAAAAAATATTTTGAAATTGACATCAAAATTATTATTTATAATTTACACGAAAAAATAAATTTTCAGTTAAAATTCAATAAAGTAAATATATATATGATATATTGTTTCTGAACTTTGCTTAAAATATAAAAATGTAAATAATAATTAGAAAAAAAAATCTAGACATAAAATATTTTAGATTTTCGTCAGTAATTATGTTAGTTTACAAGTTAGATAAAATACATATAAATTTTCATGGAAAAAAAACAAACCTAAACGTAATTGTATATTTTTTCCGAAAATAAAAAAAAACAAATTTGCAGCAATTCAAAGTGTCAAATATATATCAAATTTAAATCAAATTGTAATAAAGTGTTAAAATATAAAATTAATTTAAAAAGAAAAAAAAAAGTCCAGAGGTAGCATCGAACTCGGGCCGTACGGGTGGCGTGCGAGCTTTCTGCGTCCACACCACGAAAGACACGTTGAGAGCTGCAAACTAACGGGTATTTGAAACGTATGCTAAACCTCGGCATTTAATTTCTGAAAATCTAAGTCCCATTTGAAGAAATCCTTTCACAAGAATAATTAGAGATAAGAACTCTAAAACATACTTTAAAGTAATCAAAATCGGTGAGAATCATGTTTGATGGTCCCCTGGTTAATGGAGATCCAAATAATAGGTGTATTTTTTTTTTTTTACACGGTCTGCTCCTTAAACATTCCACAGACAAGTACGAGAGATAATCTCTTAGCGATGTCACGGAGGTATTGTATTTTCATCTGAATTGTCTTGACAATAGAGACGAAAGGATTATGTCGTCTATTGATTTATTTGCATTCCATATCGATTTTTTTACATTCATTTAAGGAATTCTTTTTCGACACTCGCGCGCGAGCAACGGATTATAGCAAAATAATAATAAATGGCGGCCGCAGCGTTTTGCTGTTTCCAACTTTTGTGTCAGGAACGTTTCAGATAAGAAAACCAGAATTTCACAGGAAAGAGCTAAATTATTCTGAAAACCGGAGAAAAGGCGAAACGTTCCTGGATTTTACATGGAACGTTACCATTTTTTTTTTTACAGTGAAATTTGTATTCCTTCCGTTTTTACCATAAAATATTTCGATTTAAGACAGGATTCCGTTGTAGGTTAGATTTTTACAGATTTTATTATAGTAGTTTTTTATTTGTTGTATAAAAAATTATCCTATCTTTAAATCATTTTGCTTTGGTGATTTTATTATGAAAATTATTTTTTAAAAATATTCTAACGTTTATATATATATTTTAAATTAATGATATGACTGATGTAATTCTTATTGTTACTATTATTAATTTTATTAATGCTATTATTATTATTTATTATTTATTAATTATTATTATTATTATTATTATTATTATTATTACTATTATTATTATTATTATTATACAGGAATATAAAGTGGGTGTAGATTATGAAAACAAAAACAATTTGTTTTTCAAAAATGTATTAATTTTTTTTAGTTATTGCATATTTAAAAAAGTCCTTCCGGCCAGTGCCGGGAGGAAGAGGTAGCTTTCATATTCCTTATTCTTAAAAAGCCAACTTATATTATTCAAACACACGAAGCTCAATTAAGTGGAAACCGAATGTAGGAGATTCAATACTAATTTTTATCAATACTAAATCATTATGAATGAGAATTTCGCGAAATTAGTCAGCTTTATCCAAGCTGCTTTTATTTAAAGTCGCTTATATTTGGCTGCCAAATTCGGCGATTTCTTAAAGTGCCTGCCATTTTAAGACAACAAGGTAGATGAGGCTAACCAGTGAACTTGGTCGAGACCTTAGTAATTGCTGTGCACATGCTCACTCATATCGGAATCGGTTGATATATACGAGTGCTATCGCAGGCAAAAAATCAGATTTTTCAAAATGTCACCCACTTTAGAAATTGAAACTGCTATATCTGAGCCATTTTTTAAGATAAAAACAAACAAAAAATGCTCCTGAATCCTTATATCAAGGTCAAATACTTAATGAAGAAACCTTTTTCAATTTCAAATTTTTTTGCACCGCACTTTAAATATAATTTTGTTTTAATTTAATGGCCGCCATTTTGAAACAAGATGGCTGATGAAGCTGGCCAGCGAACTTGGTCGAGATATTGATGTATACTATCCACATGCCTTCTTCCATCGAAATAGGCGAATAAGTGTGGTATCGCGTGACAAATACAAGATCGTTTCAAAGTGTTAGCCATGATAGAAATTCAAAGTGCTATAATTCAACCACTCTTTAAGATATAAACAAAAGAACAAATTTTCAGAAACAAAAACTGCTCCAGAATCTTTGTATCAAGGCCAAACACATAAAAAAAATCTTTTTCATTTTCCAATTTTTTAATACCTCATTTTAAATTTTAAATTACATTTTTTTTAAAAAATGGCAACCCTTTTGAAACAATATGGCGAATGAAGCTGGCCAACGAACTCGGTCGAGACATTGGTATGTACTATGTACAGACCAAGTTACATTCAAATCGGTTCATAAATACGTCTGTTATCACGTGGCAAAAATCAGGACGTTTCAAAATGTCAGCCACGCTAGAAATTCAAAATGCTATAACTGAGCCATTTTTTAAGATATAGACGAAACAAAAACTGCTCCCGAATCTTTTTATCAAGGTCAAACACATAAGAAAAAAATATTTTTTCAATTTTCAATTTTTTGGTATCTCATTTTAAATTAATTTTTTTTTTTAATTTTTTTAAATGGCCACCATTTTGAAACAAGATGGCGAATGAAGCTGGTCAACGAACTCGGTTGAGTTATTTGTATGTACTATGCACACACCAAGGTACATCCAAATCGGTTCATAAATACGTCTGTTATCACGTGGCAAAAATCAGGACGTTTCAAAATGTCAGCCACGCTAGAAATTCAAAATGCTATAACTGAGCCATTTTTTAAGATATAGACGAAACAAAAACTGCTCCCGAATCTTTTTATCAAGGTCAAACACATAAGAAAAAAATATTTTTTCAATTTTCAATTTTTTGCTACCACATTTCAAATTTAAATTTTTCTTAAAATTTTAAATGGCCGCCATTTTTAAACAAGATGGCGGATGAAGCTGGCCAACGAACTCGTTGGAGACATTGGTCTGTACTATGTATAAACGAAGTTACATCCAAATCGGTTCACAAATACGCCTTTTATCGCGTGACAAAATTCAGGACGTTTCAAAATGTCAGCTTCGCTAGAAATTCAAAATGCTATAACTCAGCCATTTTTTAAGATATAGACAAAACAAAAACTGCTACGGAGTCTTTGTATAAAGGTCAAATACATAAGAAAAAAATATTTTTCCATTTTCAATTTTTTGGTACCACATTTCAAATTTTAAATTTTTTTAAAAATTTTAAATGGCCGCCATTTTGAAACAAAATGGCGGATGAAGCTGGCCAACGAACTCGGTCGAGACATTGGTATGTACTATGTACACACCGAATTACATCCAAATCGGTTCATAAATACGAGAGTTACAGTGTGACATAGGTCAGATATATATATATATATATATATATATATATATATTGATATATATATATATATATATATATATCAATTTTGAACGGAGGGTGGTTTCGGGGTCTGGGGGTCATGATCGATGAAAATATACCAAAATTGTTTGAAATTGCTTTCCTCCGAACGGCTGCAATAGGTAGCTTTTTGTAAAGAAAGCTACCTAAAACTCAAAGCTTCACAATAAATACATAAATAAACAAAATATTAAAATGGAATTTTTCTTTAACAGGTAAGAAGTAAAATTATCAAATATTCTAATTTTTTTAAATCTATATTTAAAATGAGATAAAAAGGAAAGGGAAAACTTGTTTGTATCAATGACAAGTACTTTGAACAACATTTCAAATATAATTCTTACTTGGTCTATCCAATCGTTGCTCGTAAATCCCCTTTTATCTTTAGAATAAAGCTATCATTCGGAAACACACATTGGAGTGCTCCATTTTCTGTGCTTTGTATTGTAGGATAACAGTATTTTCGATCTTTGATACTAATAATTTAACTTTGATACTGTACATTTAATGTACTTAAAAACAGTTTACAACATATTGCGGGATCTTAATGCGTTAGAAATAAACTTATTAGATATTGTATAATTTGAAGTTTTATTTAAAACGGAGATTTAAAAAAAAAAAAAAAAAAAAAAAAAAAAAAAAAAAAAAAGCAATTTAACAAATTACAACGACTATTTGAAAAATGATTTTTTTCGAAGACTGAAATTTAAGACATAAAAAATCGCACGGGGTTTATCATACATTACGTACGCCATGAATTAAACATTAGTATTCCTGGACCCATGATGAACAAATTTTAAAAGAAATTTCAGTTTTACAATTTTCGGTACTGTAAATTTTAAAACTTCTACGGAGCTGGTCATACATTACATACGCCATGGATTAAACATTAATATTCCTGGACCAATTTTAAATGAAATTTCATTCTTAAACTTCTAAACATCCCACAACATTACTTTTTACACCATCGTATAGAGAAAAAAATGTACTTTTAAATGCAATTTGTTTGAAAGCTCTATCTCAATTTGTTTCTGAGTTATTAATTTTTTTGTAGTTTTTATTACTTTTTTGTCATGGTGGCAACAGAAGTATCCATCTCTGTTGAAAGAAAAGGGAAAATACAGATTACTGTATAGACCAATCAGAAAACGAATAAAATGCGGATTCAACCAATAAAATGCCTCAGATATGTTTTTGATTTCCTACCCTGACAGAGGACAATAACTATTTTTACAAATATTTTAAAAAAAGAGAGAGAGAGAGAGAGAGAGAGAGAAATTCTTTTGAATTAAGTCAAATCCTTTTTAACCCTTTATATGTCAAATTATGAATTCATGAACATTTCGTCTTCTAAAGCATTTTTCGTGAATTTTTGATACTATGATTTACACAATCATTAACAAAATTTTAGAAGGATTTTGCCAATTAAAATAAATTAATTAAATTTGTATTTATAGGGATTTTGTGCAATATTTATAACTATTCTCAAATATCTTATTTAAAATATTTTATAAAATTAAGAAATGTACAAACATAATGCTCTTACAATATAAATATAGATAAATTTACGAGCTGAAATTTTCCTCCCACAATCTTTAAATGTCAAGAAAACTGAAAAGATGTAAATGAAAAAGAAATAATCTTTTTAAAAATATTTTTGTCTTGTGCTACCAATAAAGCTTTCGGAACAAGATAAAGTAAAGTATCTATAAGTCATTCTAAATTGTATTACTACTAATCGATGTATTAAATTAATTTTATAACAAGTTATTTTAATGGTACTTTAAAGTATCGTCGGAGCATAAAGAGTTAAGAGGCTGCTTCACTCATGCGAAAACACCCGCTAGGTAATGATAATTCTATGGAATAATTTTTTTAAACATCTCGTTTGTGTTTCAATATTTTTAAATGATTTTTTTCTTTTTTGCATTGGATAGCTGAGGTTTATCTCTATAAAAACCGTTATTTGCTTGATTTATTTTGTTTGCAAGTTTTTTTTATTAGGATACTTTCACTTTCGGAACCGGTTTCGGAAATAAAAGTATCCTAATAAAAACAACCTTCATACAATATAAAAAAAGTAAAAAATGACCTTTGTAGGGATCTTCCTCAGCTATTCCATGAAAAAAAAAATCAATGAAATAAAAATAATGAAATACATACGAGGTATTTTTTAAAAAAATCTCCCATAATATTAACATGAGCGAACAGGCTTTTCTAGTGGGTGAAGTAGTCTCTTAAGAACAATTTCATGATTGAATACAAAGTTTCATTAAAATAATAACAATAATATTAATTAAGACAGGGTTCGTACGCATCAAGGGATTCAGGGGATTTTAGGTGTTTTAGTACCAGAAATTTCGTAAAGTACTAGTCGCTATATCTGAAGATAGATTTTTTTTTCATTAAATAAGGCAAATATTACTTTACAAAAGTTCTAAAAAAAGGTCCTTGAAAGTCCTTGAAACGTACGAACCCTGTAAGCGACTTAAATGACTAAAATCTTGCTAAAAAGGGACTTAACCGAAACTGTGCGTCGAGTCGGGTCGGATCGGCTCTAATTTTTTTCCTTTCTGGTTGTCTCTAATTCTTTCAGGTTTCCGTTAACTGGATTTTTTGAAACATAATCCAAAAAATTGTTTATGATAGAAAAAAAAACATATATTTCTATATAAATCGGTACATATTTTTCAACATAAAAGATAAATTCATATTACAGGTATAACTGTTAGGGTCTGATTACCAACGGGGAAAATTTCCATCATTAAAACGGAGTAGAAAAATTTCAGTTATTTATGACAGTCAATTTGCGTTTAAATAAGCCGAAATTTTTAATTAAAATTTATTGGTGGAAGTTTGCTCCCTTTTAGTTAGGCCCTGATAATTGTAGAATATTTTCTGTTAATTGCATTATAAAATATGGATTTATTTTACTTCATTTTGAGATTTGAATCGGTATCGTTGGCTTTCGGGTCCAATTTTTATTTAAAAAAATACTAAATGAATTTAATAAAGATTGCAGAAGTTGTTGTTGTTGTTTTTTAGGGGGGGGGGGGGTAATAAGAATAGGGTAAAGTCATTCCGATCGTAAAAATCGTAGAATTAAAATTTTTATTTAAAAAAAGAGATAAAAGAATGAAAATGAAAATAAACAAGTCGGAAATTGTACGTCAAACGTGGCAAATCACGTTCGTGCTATAACTAGTTTTATAACTATTCAGATCTTGGTGCACAATAGCTGTTGCACTCTTATGCAAAAATGCATTACTACAATATGTATTATGGTTATATACAGGGTGCAATATGTTATCTATCGCCGACCTTTAATATCTCAACCGTTAGTCGCAGACATATAGTTCCAATTACAAAAACGTTTCAAATGAGATAAATATTCATATTGTGGCATTATTTAAAGTAAAAAATATATTTTATAAAAATTACGAAATCTAACTTTTCATACGGTCCCCCAGTCCCTGTAGTTATATTTAGTAAAAGTTTACACATATCATAACAGATATAACACAAAAAGTTTGACATCTGTTCTACAAAAATTGACAGAGTTATTCAATTTCAAAGTTTGAGATTTTTGCACATAATTTTGTCTTTCATTAAGGGATCAGTTAAAAGATGAATTAAAGTAATTCGAGATCAAAATCAGGGGGCAATTCCGCTGCCATTTATCTAGTCCTTAGTGAGTATGTTTTATTTTCCGATTGTCGATTCTACCTACTTTGGCGTTTGAATATTGTTCGACGGATAAAAAGCTGAAATTTTTAGATGAAATAACCCTCTTTGGTGATACCCCGATTTGCGATACCGGCTAAAGGTGGTTTCGCCGTAAAAAGGACATTGAACCCTGACTTTGATCTTGAATTACTTTAATTTATCTTTTAACTGATCCCTCAGTGAACAACAAAATCATGTGCAAAAATCTCAAACTTTCAAATTGAATAACCGTGTCAATTTTTGCAGTACAGATGTCAAACTTTTTGTGTTATATCTGTTACGATATGTGTAAACTTTTACTAAATATAATTCTAGGGACTAGGGGGGGGGGGGGGGGGGGGGCGTATAAAAAGTTAGATTTCGTAATTTTTAGAAAATTGATCTAGTGCTTTAAATAATGCCACAACATGAATATTTAGCTCATTTGAAACGTTTTTGTAATTGGAACTATATGTCTACAGCCAACGGTTGAGAAATTAAAGGTCGGCGATAGATAACATATTGCACCCTGTATATTAAATTAAGTAATATTGAAACAATAGGTCTCCACAACCTAGACTCATTACCTATCAGGGGATATCATTTAATTAATGACGTATGATAGGATTTAATAGAATAATCACCATGGCAACCTAGAATCATTACCTATTATGGGATATCATTTAATTAACTACGCATGATATGATATATTAGAATGAAGAAAACTTTTATTAATATCCTTTTAAGTTTTGTTTCGATTTTCATAAAATTTTAAATAACTTGGCAAAATTCTGCAATGATGATACATAATAAATTTCAAGTCATTCGGTTGGGTAGTTTTTGCGCTGTTATATGCGGACAGACGGACGGATAAGAGGACGACTACAGGTGCTACGTATTTACATAATTACGAACGCATCTAAAAAACTTCTGAATCAATGCAAGCAATTTTTTTAATTCATTTCATCCATTTTTATAAAATTTCATTAAACAGATAAATACATACTTAAATAAATAATGATAATTGCGAGATATAGCTATTTAAATGTGTAATAAATGATTTTATTTCGATTTTTGCTAAAAAAAAAGAGAAAAATAACGAAAGGAAAGGGGAAAATATCTTTAAAATAATGAAAGTAATTTCCCAAATTTGTATTAATTAAAAAAATAATAACGAACTTATAATAATTTTTTAAATATGTAGATGTTTTACTTTAAAAGCAAAAAAAAAAAAAAAAAAAAGTCTTTGAATAAATGCAAGCAATAAACTCATTCATCCGTTATCATAAAACTTCATTAAATAGATAAATACATACGTAAATAAATAATGATAATTGCAAGATATAGATATTTAAATGTGTAATAAATGATTTTACTTCGATTTTTGCTTGAAAAATGAAAAATAAGGAAAGGAAAGGGGGAAATATCTCTAAAATGATGAAGGTACTTCGCTAAATTTGTATTATAAAAAGAAATAATAATAAAAATAATAACGAACTTACAATATCTTTTAAAATATGTAGATTTTTACTTAAAAAGAAAAAAAAAAGAATGTCTTTGAATCAATGCAAGCAATTTTTTTAAAACTCATTTCATCCATTATCATAAAACTTCTTTAAACAGATAAATACATACTTAAATAAATAATGATAATTGCGAGATATAGCTATTTAAATGTGTAATAAATGATTTTATTTCGATTTTTGCTTAAAAAAAAAGAGAAAAATAACGAAAGAAAAGGGGAAAATATCTTTAAAATGATGAAAGTACTTTCCCAAATTTGTATTAATTAAAAAAATAATAACGAACTTATAATATTTTTTTAAATATGTAGATGTTTTACTTTAAAAGCAAAAAAAAAAAAAAAAAAAAAAGAAAAAGAAAAAAAAATGTCTTTGAATACATGCAAGCAATAAACTCATTCATCCATTATCATAAAACTTCCTTAAATAGATAAATACATACGTAAATAAATAATGATAATTGCAAGATATAGATATTTAAATGTGTAATAAATGATTTTACTTCGATTTTTTGCTTGAAAAATGAAAAATAAGGAAAGAAAAGGGGGAAATATCTCTAAAATGATGAAGGTACTTCGCTAAATTTGTATTATAAAAAGAAATAATAATAAAAATAATAACGAACTTACAATATCTTTTAAAATATGTAGATTTTTACTTAAAAAGAAAAAAAAAGAATGTCTTTGAATCAATGCAAGCAATTTTTTAAAAACTCATTTCATCCATTATCATAAAACTTCATTAAACAGATAAATACATACTTAAATAAATAATGATAATTGCGAAATATAGCTATTTAAATGTGTAATAAATGATTTTATTTCGATTTTTGCTTAAAAAAAAGAAGAAAAATAACGAAAGGAAAGGGGAAAATATCTTTAAAATGATGAAAGTACTTTCCCAAATTTGTATTAATTAAAAAAATAATAACGAACTTATAATAACTTTTTAAATATGTAGATGTTTTACTTTAAAAGCAAAAAAAAAAAAAAAAAAAAAAAAAAAAAAAAAGAAAAGAAATGTCTTTGAATACATGCAAGCAATAAACTCATTCATCCATTATCATAAAACTTCATTAAATAGATAAATACATAAATAAATAATGATAATTGCAAGATATAGATATTTAAATGTGTAATAAATGATTTTACTTAGATTTTTTGCTTGAAAAATGAAAAATAAGGAAAGGAAAGGGGGAAATATCTCTAAAATGATGAAGGTACTTCGCTAAATTTGTAATATAAAAAGAAATAATAATAAAAATAATAACGAACTTACAATATCTTTTTAAATATGTAGATTTTTACTTAAAAAGGAAAAAAAAGAATGTCTTTAAATCAATGCAAGCAATTTTTTTAAAACTCATTTCATCCATTATCATAAAACTTCATTAAACAGATAAATACATACTTAAATAAATAATGATAATTGCGAGATATAGCTATTTAAATGTGTGATAAATGATTTTATTTCGATTTTTGCTTGAAAAATAAAAAATGAGGAAAGAAAGGAAAAAAAAAAATATCTTAAAAACGACGAAACTTTGCTGAATTTGTATTAATTAAAATAAAAGAAATAATAATAAAAATAATAACGAACTAATAATAAATTTTTAAATATGTAATTTTTTATTTCAAAAGAAACAAAATTAAGAAAAGAAAAAGAATGTCTTAGAATCGATGCAAGCACTTTGCTGCATTGGGTTTTATTAAAAAAAGAGAAAAATTAACTGTGACGAAATTGAAATTTGTAAGAAACAAACTTCTTAAATACTTAAATTTTCAAGAGTAAGTTGAAAAAGTGAAAAAACAAATAAAAAATAAAAAATAAAATAAAGAATTTTGAATCAATGAATTTTCAATATTCGGCTTTAGACAGTAATAATTATAATTACGAGGTTTACATGTTTAAGAAATAAACCTTTTAAATATGTATATTATAATTTTTATTTGAAAAAGAAAAAAATATGAAGAAAAAAATGTAGTCGAATCAATGCAAGCAGTTTTCTATATTGAGCTTCTTAAAATAATGATTATAAAAATATATATAATAACGGGATTTACACGTGTAAAAAATAAATCTTTTAAATATATAGAATTCTTATATTAAAAAGAGAAAAACAACGAAGGAAAAAAAAAAGTATATTCGAATCAAGAATTTGCCCGTACCGCTGCCGTATCAAGAAATCCCGTAACAACTTTGCTACATTAAACTTCATTAATATAACAATCATACTTATTTTATTGACGAGATTTAAATGCGTAAGGCATAAACTGTTTAAATATGGAGAATTAAATTTTTTATTTCATAAAGAGAAAAAATGAATAATAATAATAATGACGGTATTTAAATATGTAAGAAATAAACCTTTTAAATATATATAAAATTTCGATTTTTATTTGAAAAATAGGAATAAAATGAAAGAGAGGGTAAATAAAAATATTTTTTGAATCAATGAAAGCAGTTTCATTCACATTCCAAGCATATATTTACGTTTATCCACTCCTTCCCTGTAAATCCACTTTTACCTTTAAGATAACGCTATCATTCGGAAACAGACATTAGAGAGCTTCTCTTTCGACGCTGTGTGTTATAGAATAGTATTATTTTCGCTCTTTGATATTAAACGTTTCTAACATAATAGAAAAATAATTTTGAATTACCTCTTCACTAATTTTTATGCGTCCGTTCTTTCTTTCGGACTTTATATTTTGAATCCCCTCGACAATCAATTCACAACAAAAGTTTCATGTGGGATTAATCTAATGTCAGACGAACGACTATTTTCACGCTTTTTGTTTCAAGGGGCTATGCAAATATAATTTTAACATTTTAGGGGGGAAGGGGGGTCTTGCACATGATATCGTAAGATCTCTTTAGGCAGAAGGGAGATATGTCTTTTGATATCGTTATCATTTTTTTTTCCAACAAAATTTTTTCTTTTCATTTGTAACTTGGTCTTTACATCAAAAGAGTGTGTTCTTTATTTTTTATGAAAATACAAAGTTATTATTAAAATCATTAATTCATTATAAAATTATTTAATTCCAGAATAGGGACTACCCCAACTGTTGGCATTCCTATTCTTCTGTCATACGTGTATGCATATATAATCAGCTGTTCGACAAACAAGAGAAGTATGAATGAAATGATACTTGTGTTTATGTTGTCCATTTGCTTTTTTTATAAGAAGTTCTGTCTGCCTCACCCCGTGGGTGGGCAAGTGCAAGAAGACATTATTACTGTTGAATGCATTGTAACGAAAAGCTATTACTAAAAACTTTTAAACAGTAATTATTTCTTTTAAGTGTTATTTGATTTAAAACTATTTTATATATAAAGTGATATTTTATTGACTTCTCTTCATTTGAATCAATAAAGTATGCGAAAAATAAATGTAACCCTATTTGTATATCATTCCAAACAAAAGAAAAAAACATTGATAAAGGTGTTATTAAAGAGGGGAGAGGTTCGAGGGATGATAACGTACGATGTTGTAAGGGTTGGGAGGGGGTTCAAAATTACCAAAATGTTGATAATGTTATATATATACAGCCCTCAACATGAAAAAGAAACACTTTCGCTAGCAGGTGTTTCTTTTCATGTTGAAACGAAAAGCGTGCAAATAGTTGTTCGTCTGACAGTAGCCTTACGGCGGAATTTTCCATCAAATATTGTCTCTACAACAGTAATGCAGTAAATACCTGTACCGTAAAAATATTTTGCTATAGACAGGTTTCCGTTTTAGGAGATATAATTGAATTGTTTTAACTTAGTCGGGATAATGAAATATTTCTGTTTATGAAAAGTTTCTTTTACAAAAACTTTTTTTTCGCACATTTTATTGTAGCATATATTTCACTTTTTAGTTTGCAGAAAGTGGAACCTAAATACTTGGCAATAATTTATCTATTTCCAGGTGTTTAGGTACATCACTTATTTTTTTTTTAAATTTATTTTTATACTGTTTAAACTCTGTTCTTATTATCGTGTTCAGATAATGATACTATTAATAGAATTAATACTGCTATTTTCTTATTCGAATAAAAAGAAATAAATCGGGGTAGAATATAAATATCAAAACAAAAAATGCTATGTGGCTTTTAATATTTATTTATTTATTTAGTAGTTATGTCATCGTCAAAAAATATAAAGCTTCATAATAATTAAATTAATAAACAGAATATTAAAATCGAACAAAAAAATATGTTATTTAAACAGGTTAAACAACAGGTAACAAGTGAAATTTAAACATTGCAGTTTATTTTTTAATAATAATAAATTAAAAAAAAAAAAAAAAAACAGAAAAAGAAACGAAGCAAAAGGAGAAAAAAAACCTCTGCATCAATGCAAATATCCTGGTTTACGATTCAAGAAGGATTTTTAAGGTTATCCATACCTGTAAATCCACTTTTACCTAAAAGACAACACTGTCATTCGGAAACACGCATTAGAGAAATGGACTTTCTGCTTTCTGTGTTATACGTTGATCATTTTTAGCATTCTTGAAAATTCATTCGTTACCTGTAAATCCACTTTTACCTATAGGATATGGCTATTAATCGGAAACACACATTAGAGAATTCGACTTTCTGTTCTCTGTGTATACGATGAGACTACTTTTAGCATAACTGAAAATACGTTCGTTACGTGTAAATCCTCTTTTGCCTACAGGATAACGTTATCATTCAGAAACACACATTAGAGAGCTCGACTTTCTGCTATTTGTGTTATACAATTAGACTATTTTTAGCATGCTTGAAAATCCATTCGTTATCTGTAAATTCTCTTTTATCTGTAGGATATGGTTATTAATCGGAAACACACATTAGATAGCTCTACTTTCGGCTTTCTGTGTATTTGGTACGACTACTTTTAGTATTCTTGAAAATCTATTCGTTACCTGCAAATTCACTTTTACCTTCAGGATAAAGTTATCATTCAGAAACACACATTAGAGAGCTGGTTTTTCTCTCTGTTCTTTGTTTTTTTTTCAATTAGACTATTTTGAGAATACTTGAAAACAGTTTCAAACCACTCTCTTTTCTTTTAGTATATGCTTATTCAAGTTGTTTACTTCGAATACTTTGCGATCGAATTTGGTTAGCACTGACTGATAACTACTCGAAGCTTTGAACCAGATGAGTGGTGACCATTTGTCTTTTTCATTCATCAAATTTTTATTCCGAGTAAACTTAAATACAAATGTACATAATTTTATTTAATTTAATCGTTTTCTTAAATTTAACTTCAGATGCTCGAGTTGGATAAAAGAAAAATTCTGTTACCTTAGCTGGGCTTGCAGTAAGCTGAATTTAAATATGAATATGTACATTTTTTTCAACGTAGAAGATAAATTGATATTAAGAGAGATAACTGTAGGGTAAAAAGCATGACGAAAATTATTTTGGCAAGATTTGGGTCAACATAAAAAAAAAAGTCAGGTTTCGGTTTGATATCAAATAGAATTTTTTAGGTTAAATCATCAGCTTCTGTGATGTATTTTATTTTGATTGATATTTTTTATTGGGATCACTTATTATTTTTTTAAATCTCATTCTATTCATAAATATTCTATTTTCTTGTTCAGTTAGTGATATTATTGACAGCACTATTATTGCCATTGTTCTTGGCAGAAGTTTAAAAAAAAAGCCATGAAGTTGTTGCAGAACATGAAAACAAAAATCGCAAAATTACTTAAAAATTCTTTATTGCATATATCTAAATTTCTTTAATTATTTTGAACCATCTATTCCTAACTTTATCAATCAAAATTACATCAGAGCTATTTCTTAATTAATTTTTACGTGCCACATTTTAATAACATTTCCGAACTACTGTAAGTAAATGAAAAGCTAGCAGGGCAAAACTTAAAATCATCAGAAATTCCTGTTACAGGCCGACATTCACAGCACATTTTAAGCACATGACTCCATTATTTCATACATTCCATGAGATTACAATATAGTTCTTTTACATTTCAGAGTATAAAACTTTACACGGATTATTTAGAAACGTATAGCTACTCCAAAAATGCATATTATGTCAAATCAATGCATTGCTTGGCAAGGCCAAAACTATGATTTTTTTCCCCACCAGAGTAAAGCGCGAATTTTCTCGTCCGCAAATCCCTCCTTTTCAAAATAAATTTATGAAGATACGTTTTCAATCCTTCTCTTAATTTCAATTTTAAATATGAAGTAATTGTTTAGAAGAATATTAATCTTAAGGTTGTTAGATTGAAATCCTTAGAAATCAACCTACAGCAATCCCTTCGTTTATATATATATATATATATATATATATATATATATATATATATATGTTTTATCTATCTTATATGTATCTACTGATGAAAATCTTATCATCATGATAATGTTCGACATACGGAATCAATTCGAACCTAATTGGGATAGTGTATTGATCTTACTAGTATCTTGGGTGAGTTCGTTAATCAAATATGTAGATTTCATACTTTTTTTACAGGGACACACAAAAGCAAAACATCTTGATGTAATGTGAAAAGCAAGTTTAGCAAAAACACGAAATGGTCTCAATTTCCTATCACAGACCACCACATTTTTCTATACGTTACCTAAAGTATAATATAGTTCGGACCTCCTTTACATTTAAGAGGATAACTGCTATTAAAACACTACCTGGATTAGTCAGGAACGTTTAAGTGCTCCTAAAACGCTCGATTGAATCAAATCAATGCAGTAGTCCAAGATACCGTTTGAATTGACGTCATTCTGTTCTGAAAACAGTCTCGCCAGTATAAAATTCATCAAATACGCAAAATATATCCCAGCTGAAAATAATATTACATATCATTAAGTAAGCAGTAGTATTGCTAAACAATCTATTCTCATAAATTAAAATAATCTAACGATATAAAGTTTTCCGTTTTAATTTAGAGCTGTGCCAAACGAAATTTCATCCAAATTATTTCTCAATGAATTTTGACATGTCACATTTTAACATCGCTGTCGATACAAGACAGTAATATGAAAAGCAAGCTGAGGAGAAACATAAAATGATCCCAATTTCTGTCACAGACCGACGTTAACAGCTCATTTGGAGCACATGACCACATTTTCTATACATTACCGAAAGTATAATATAGCTCGGACCTCCTTTACATTTAAGAGGATAACTGCTACTAAAACACTGTCCGGATTAGTCAGGAACATTCTCTAAAAACAGACGATTGTATCAAATCAATGCTGTAGTCGAAGATGCCGTTTGCATAGAGCTCTTTTTGTTCTGAAAACAGTCTCGACACTATAAAATTAATCAAATACGCAAAATATGTATTATTTGATATTTTCAATTACGTTCCATCTGCAAATAGTACAATATCATTAACTGGACAGTAATATTTCTGAGCGATGTATTCTTATAAATTAAAATAATCTAATGATACAAAATTTTCAGTTTTAATTTAGAACTTTGCCAATCAAAATTTCATCAAAATTATTTCTTAATGAATTCCTGCATGTCACATTTTAATATCGCTGTCGATCCAAGACAGTAATGTGAAAAGCAAGCAGAGCAAAAACATGAAATGGTCGCAATTTTGCTGTCACAGGCCGACGTTGACAGCTCATTTGGAGCACACGTCGTCCCCCTTTTCCAAACAATCCTCCACGTGATCGCACACCTTGCAATGAAAGCCAGACGTAATTAAAATTTGGACGCTGCAAACAAATCGCAAATTTCCCCAGATGAAAATGTTCACTTCGTTTATTTCAAACTATTTCGTTTCTCGTCTTTCTTGAATTATGGTTGCTGCATTTTTAGGTGATGCCAAATGATCGCGCCAACCATTTGGAATCTGTTTATTAATTTATCTAAAAAGAAAGATGGCTATAAAAAGTATTGATTTTTTAACCTCTGATAGGGTCTGTTTTTTCTTTTCTTCTAATATGTTTTTATTATTTATATATAATTTATCAGCCCCTGATTTGATATTTCTTTAAGGATGTTCTCAAATCCAAAAGGGCAACTTTCTGACATAAGTTTTAATTTATTTTTGTTCGAAAATGCGTGAAACTAGCTGGTGTTGTTGTTCACAAACTATGTAATCGAGCTGTTTTTTCCCTTTTTTTGCAAACGCAATAGATCTTTCAGAAAATAGTGTCAAAATGGGTGTTTTGAACTGAATTTCCGCGCGAAGGAACAAAGAGCATTCAAGAACGGTCGAAAAATGTGTTTGTCACGTGATCGAAAATGCTTATAACTCAATAGGTAATTGATTGATCAAAAAATGAAAAAAAAAAAAAAAAAAAAAAAACCAGTTCAATTCCCAATCGCTCCCATGGCCAGGCTTTCCAATTTTATATCTTTCCGTTAAAAAATGAATTTGTAAATGTGTCAAAACGTTTTGCGCTTGTTAAGCAGAGCAGTTAAAAACAGCCTTAACACAATATATCTCACGAAATATCTCACACGATATTTCTAAGATATGATATTTATTTCAATATTAAAGCTGATCTTAAGACAACAATTAAAGTGTCGTAACTAAAAAATAATGTTACACCTAACCATAAGCCACACGTAAAACGAAGCAGGTTTATCATTGTTCGGTTAAATACTGATGATCTACTGCAATTTTTTAAATTTCTAAACATCGCACAGTTTCAATTTTTACACCGTCGTATTGAGGAAAAAAGTACTTTTAAATGCAATTTGTTTGAAAAATGCATCTCAATTTATTTTTGAGATATTATTTTTTTTTGTAGTTTTTAATGCCATTTCTGTAATGGTGGCAACTGAAGTACTTCATTGCTGTAGAAAGTAAAGGGAAAATAGTAGATTACTATATCTTTTTGCCTCCATTTTCTTATAACAACCGAAAAAAAATGTAATTAAAATACGTGCTATGCAAAGAATATTGTCTGCTATAAAAAATGTATTTTAAAGAATATTTGTGTGACTTATTTTCTCCGCATTTACTTAATTCCTATCAAAAAGATGAAATAATGCAATTTTATTAATCCGTACATTTTTCGAATTTTGAAAAAATATAAATGAATGATTTCTGATCAAACTTGGAGCTATTATAAACTATATTTAATTTTCAGTATCCGTATTAATATTACAAACAAATGAAGTCATATGTTTCATTAGATATTCGATTTTTTTTGTCGAGTTTCTTGAATGACGAGATCGTATTTTGCTGGTTTTGTATATTATTCCGCGATAGTGACGTCCCATGTATACTTTTCTATAGATGTTGTTTAAGACTGGATCGTAAATGTGGATTTCTTCAGTGGATGCAAATGACGTCATTTTACATAAAATAAAAGCGAATGAAATAATATATCCATTAATTAGTGCCAATATAGCATACACAATATTGCACGTACTAGTGTATTTGGATACAGCCCCTCAACTTTTTGCTTCATTTTGGGAACAACGGATTTCGAGCTTATTCTATCAACGATAATTTTCAGAATTTTCAAGCTATGTTTTTGAGACTTTCACAAAAGTGTCTCTATACACTTATCTAATACATTATGCACATCATATTTTGATTGCATTCGCGCATGCGCAGTGAAACATGTTTTAGTAAACCTGCTCATTTTTCATGCAATTTTTATTACTTTTTTATTTTGATTACAGGGTATTGTGTACAATGTTATTTGTCATATTTTCTAAAAAGTACTTTTTTATATTAAGAACTCTACAAATTATAAGCAAAAAAACTTGGCAGGATTCGGGACTTTTTTTTATAAAAACTTTAATTTCTCTACAAATATACATGTTATTCTCATAAAAATGATCACAGTTTATTGCAATAAGACATTTAATCATAATCTACTGTGTTGAAGGCTTTTGCTACTTTAGTTTTTACAGAGTTATTCAAAAGATATTCGTTCTTTTTCAATTTGTTGACGGTCTCCTATGGGGTTTCTGGAAAAAAATCTTCGCGGAAATATATGACCTGTACTATTCTGTTTACATACCTGGAGTTTCAAGATAATTCCTCATGTATTTTTTCTCGATATTTAAGAAAACGTCTAAAATCGCAAGTGACCAGTCACCTTTGGCCATATAGTGTACACACACAAAAATATCCCTGTAAAATTATGGGCAGAGGCCGGCAGCAGAGATTCCAGTCATACCCCGTAAAAAAAATTCCATATCTAATTACCAATCCGTATTTTGGCTAACAGATGGGCTAGAAGTGTAAAAATATGTGAAATGCCCTTAATTTTCTAAGTATTTAAGGGATAAGGAATCTTATTTAATGGATCAGACCGTTTATCAAATAAGGATTTTGCCCGTGAAAATTGAAGGGCAAACGCTCATAAATTTACAGTTTTTTCTGAGAATGTATGCTATCATTAGAAAATAAAATTTTTGAATAATTTATAAAAGGTTATACGATTTCGTCTTTTATAGTCAAGTTCCCGCTCTATCGCTCAATATCATTGTTACTTCTTCTGTAGGCATTTGAGGAGTAAAAAACATTACGGTTAGCCGCATCTAGGTGTATCCTTGGCAGTCAGCAGTGTTTGATTTAATGAAAGTTTACCTAAAAAGTACACCAGCCTCATTTTTTGAAAAAAAAGAGGTACTTTTTGTTTTAAAAAAACTAAAATTTGAGATTTTTAAATGTATGTATAAAATTAACATTTTGTATAAAATTAACTAAAATTATTATGGGAAATTATGAACCTACTCGATAAACGCTGAAAACCGTTTTGTCAATGTCTACAAAAAAATAATAACAAAAAAAAAAGCAACTTCGTCATAGTCTACAGCTGTTTGGATGAGTGCGTCGGACTCGGGTTGTGTTTCGGGTTGATTTCAAATAAAATTTTTAGGTGCAGCTTTCTAATGATGATAACAATAATAAAGGGTTGCTACAAAAACAGGAAAGTAAGAAATAATCCCTTTAAGGCACCTGTACCCGTCAGGCGAAGGCACTCGCGAGCTAATTATAAACCTGTGGATAGGTTATTTGCTAATATTTCGTTTGCATTTCGACATTTTTAAATATTTTTTTTTCATTGTATTATATAGCTGAGGTCCATTTCTACATCGCCCCTTTTTTACTTTTTCCATTTTGGTTGCAGATATTTTTTATAAAGTTACTTTCCCTTTCGAAACCGGTTCCGAAAAGAAAAGTGTCATTATAAAAAAATATCTGCAACCAAAATCGAAAAAGTAAAAAAGGGGCGATGTAGTTATATAGCTCAGCTATACAATGCAAAAAAAAAAGAAAAAAATGTCGTAACAAAACGAGATATTAGCAAATAACCTCCCCATATGTTTAGCATTAGCTCGCGAGTGCCTTCGCCTGACGGGTACAGGTGCCTTAAAGGGACTGGATTGTCAATAGTGATGCCAGGTGTCCCGCGTAAATCGGATCTCCAAATGCTCTGGACACCGCAGTATTTTAACCTCTTCGGTCCCTGGGTCCTCTGGGGGACCCATTCCTTATAAAAACTAAAATGTCCGAATTTTTAACATTTTCACATCACTTCTTAATAGCTGAATGTTTTTTGTGTTCAAAGCAAACGAATAAATGGCAGCATCTAAGCTTTTATTCCCACATACAGTAAATGTTATTTTCATCTGAGTTTGCAAAATACCTAAAAATGACCAAAAGACAGTATGACCAAGAAAGTGAGAAATTTTCATAAGTATTTAACTTAAATCTTTTTCAATAAACAATTTTGAGAATTTGTAGATTATTTACTTGTTTAAAACTCTTAAATTTGTGATTGCGTTAATTTAGGTTAACCTTTAACTGATGTCACGCGGTCTCACAGACCCTGCGACTCCCAGCTGTAAACACTTCCACCCCTTAAAAGTGCAAATATTACTCCCCCGTACCAGTACCTTCTTCTACCAGCTTTCCAAGTTCATACACAAAGCGATAATTCTGTGAGTTGATTTTAAACGTGTTATTCGTTACGCTGGGGTCTGTCAGACCGCATCACATCAGTTGTGTGATTATTTGAAACTGTAGTACAATACACGAGATTAGTTGTACTTTTTTTTATATATATTTCTTTGGTGTCTTTTTTTGTGATATGATGTCGTCGCAACCTATAAAACATTCTATTTTCCTCAGTCAGAAGGAAATAGAGGATATTATGAACAACTGGTCAGATCAAGAATTTTCCGATATTGAAAGTTCTGACAATGAAGATTTTACTGACGGAAGAGAATACGATACGAATTCTGAACTTTCCGATGGTGAAGATGCAAATATTTCTGGTGGAGTTAAATATAATTTTTATTACCGAAAGGATAGTTTACAGAAAAACATCTTATAAGTAAGTGCCTTTTATGCCAAAAGTCAGTATACATTGAATGAGAATGAAAAATATGTATTGACTGCAATAATGTTGTACTTTGACTCATGCATATTCCTAGGGTAAATATTATTATTTTTTTTAAATAAACACTGCATTTCAATTTTCATACTTTGTTGCAACGATAATTTGTAAAAAAATTTGTACACGATTAATTTTTATATTTAATTAGCAAAATTAACAATTTTGAAAAAAAAAAGTAATTTTTTCTTTACTGAAGTTAAATAATATGAATAAAATACTTTTTTCATGCAATTTAATTCACATGCTCCTAAGAAAAGCACAACGATATTGTTAGGACAAAATGTAAGTAAATTCAACCATTTAAGTTATTTTTTTTAATCATTTTATTCAAGGGGTCTGAGAGACCGCATCACATCAGTTGTGTGACAAATTTTAGTAACATCAGTTAAAGGTTAATGGTTATTAAATTGATGAGGATGTTCGTAGTTTTAGACTAATATTTTTGAACCTAAATTACTAAGCGCCTAAAGGATCAATTTCAGAAAAGATATTTTTTCTGTCATTTACGATGTCATTTTGTTTGGAAAAAACCAATGAATAAGCATTTGCATTATTATTTTAGCTTCGGAGCTGAAGAGGTTACAGTAATTTTTTTCGCCTTATCTAATGGCAGAATTATCTGCTATTAAAGATGATGAAATAAAGTGTAAGAAATTAGTTGTGTCCAAAGCATTTGGAGTCTCAATTTGCGTGGGACACCTTGACACTAGCTGTCAAACACCTTTAAAAAATCGATTTTTCAAATTGTGTCTTAAAAAATAGAGCAGGTTCTGCAGCTTACAAATACATATAGTTTATCTACCTTTCATCACTCTAACACTGATTATTAATAGCTTAAGGGGTTCCAGGACTCTTAATTTCAAAATTCAAAAATTTAAAATTTTCGAAAATTAAATTATTTTTATATTAAACGTCTATTTTTTTTTAACATTTTTATATAATTACTTACTTAAAATTCCCATTAGAACAGAAGTTATGGCCTTTAGAATTATACCCGCTCAATAGCTGAAGCGCGTTTTCGAAACTTTGAAGTCATTTTTCTCCAAATGACGTTTTTGGGCATAACGCGCACGATATCTCCAAAACTTCAGAATATTTTTTCACGAAATTTTCAAAACACATGTTTCATGTTAGTCTGTGTAAACTGAACCTAAAATTTCCTTTTTATTGTTAAAAAAATATATTTTTTTTTAGGTGATTATACTGTTGAAATTTTCAAGATTTTGCATTAGCGAAATACAACTTTATATTAAAAATATAAAAATGCTTTAAATACCAATTTATTTAGGTTCAGGGTCATTATTGTAATCTGAAATATAATTAGGCACAAAAAAGTTCATTCTAATTACAAAATTTATTCTGTAATGCTGCGCGCAAGCTGTTATACCAATTTTCTGTTCGACAAATACCTGACAGTTTGGAGCACTCTATAAATACTAATTATGTATCTTGCAATATTTTAAATACATGAGAGGAAAGAACATACTTATATCTTTTAATCCCAATAAAAATTGTGTTTTTAAATCGTATATATTTTAAGATATTAAATGTTGAAAATGGTCTTTTTTCCCCCTTTTTTTCCAATTTTAAGAGTCACCTCTTAAAAAAGCATTAAAAAATCCCGTTTAAAGGGAAAAGTGTTTTTTCCATTTTTTTTTTTTAAATGTGATTTTTTTTCATGTAATGGTATAGTTTGTGCAAAATCTTCTGCAAGTACATCTCTCTAATTTAAAAATATGATAGAGTAAGAGTTACTGCATCTTCTGAACCTCTTTTTCATTAATTTTTAAACCTCAAGATTTTTTTGTAACTGGGAAATATGCATGATAAAAAATATCAGCTATCTCATAAGTGAAATTTATTGGGGTTTTTTTCAGAGTATATAATCTTATACTATAACTAGGGGGCTCTGCCCCCTGCAAGCTACGCTCGCCAACCCCCGTTCAGACACCGCAGAATCTAAAAATCTAATGGGTTTTAAAAATATTAGAGAAGATTAAATTATACTGAAAAAGCTGTGCAGATCTCCCTGTAAACGGGTTTCCATTCAATTCTCTTTGATTGCAAAAATTTAACGGAGAATCAGTTGCTGTTAAGACATCCAATGGTTGTTTTCGTTTTTGTTAAAGAGGATCAGTTAAACATTTGAAAAGAAGCTAAAATAAAATGAATTAAGTATTCAGAGTCTTTGTCAACCGATATTTTAAAACAATCTCTATAACAATAGCCTAAATCATGTGACTATCATCAACAGTTCCGGGCGGAACACTTTGCTTTTCATACTCTAGGTGCCATTTTGATACTTTAATGTTAACCAGGCACAGGTGATAAGTCGCCAAATATTATTCTATACCTATCATTTCATCTATATTATAATAGTTCAAGTCATCAAATGCCATAAACAGATACGATCTGATCCCTTCGCCTTTCATATGAAGGTTTGGAACAAATGTCATATACGCCCCATACTGGCGCGATTTTTTTCCAACGCCAATTTGGGGAACGCATCAACAGCATAAACAACAACATCCAGCTTACCATATCAAGCAAAATAACGATACTTTGGCGCCAGTTAAGTACCCGTTGCGTATATGATATTGGCGTCAGAAAAAAATCGCGCCAATATGGGGCCGTATATGGCATCTGTGCCGAAAGAAAAAAAAGCCGGGTGCAAATCTCGCCAATATCTTTTTTTCAACTCGCCAGTTAGCACTTTTTTTTATTGTTCGAGTGGTAAATTAAAATATTGATTTGAAGTTGAAATTAAATGTCAATGTTTGTTACATAATTTAATATTTCGCCAGATGTCATATACGGCATGTTTGGCATAATTTTTTTTTTTACGAAAATTTGGCGAAAACCTCGTTTTCGAACACCAGTTACATATGTATTTTTGGTAGTACTTAGTTATCCTGTCGACAAAAAATCTATCGCGAACTATAAGATTAAATGTCAATAATGGTTCGTCGTAAATGTCACATTCACTTGACTTTTAGCAAGTTACACGTGTTTATGTCATCAAGTGATTTTTATTTCGACGTTTTATTTTTATATTTATTAATGTTATACTAATTTATTTGTTCTTTCGTTATTTAAAATAAAAATTTTGTTGGCGAGTGGTTTGGCGATTTATATAATTTGCGAAATTGGGTGACGGAATAACTACTACATTGTACCGTATTTTTTAATTATTTTGTATTATTTTCAAAAGGAAATAGCAAAAAAATAATTAATTACTATAGAACAAAATAATTCATATAAATTTAAAAAAGAAATAAAAGTAAATATACATTTATTATTAAATAAACAACAATAGCCGGGTTACCATGTCTATCAAAATAATGCCATTTGTGCGCCAATTAGGTACCCCGGTGCGTATATGACATCTGTGCCTAATATTTTTTTTTTTTTTTTTTTTTTTTTTTTTTTTTTTTTTTTTTAAGAAGTGAAAGCCATTAATTTAAATGTTTCATTTTTAAATGAAAGTTTCGTATTTAATAAAATGATAACGAAATACAAAAAAAGCATTGTTCTTAGCATAGATTTAAAGGAGGCCAAACTGTCGCCAAATTAATTTAAAATAGTAACCTTTTCTGAATAATGAAAAAAAAATTTCTGTTATGATTAAAATTTGAGTTGCCATCATTAGAAAAAATGTATTTAAAATTAGAAAAAATTAATATTTCGAAAACTAATTCGAATTTAAAAATTCTAATATCAGTTTTGAGATCTGTGGATCAACACGGATTTTTGGTGTTAATTTCATCGCAAAGTATTCCATATTTTAGGAGAAATCGCCGTGAAACAAAATCAGTTGTTGAATCAATCGATTCACAGAATCGATACATTTCAGGCGTTTCATATATTCGTTTCATAAATTCGTTTCATTAGGATTTTATATATACGAGTTGGAACCCGTCGATATTCGACGAACTAAAATGTTAGAAAGGAACTGTCAGATCGAATTTATAATAAACCTACAAAAATAATTACAATAAAAAAATCATCTAACATTGGTTGTCTCACTCTTAAAACAAATAATATTTTAACCTAAAATTACCAAAATATTATTTCCACAAACTTCAACTGCTTAAATTATTGAAAAATTAAACTCTATTAAAATACGTAATCAAGATGAGTAATTATGATGAATTTATCGATTGAGGCTTTTATGTTTGTTTTTATGGGAGGAAAAATCAGTAAAAAGGATTTCGCTTTGTCACATCATAAAATTTCCTCCCATGAAATCTAAATTGTACGTTATTTTCACATTCCCATAATTTACATACGTACCACTCAAATTCACAATTTGAAAGTATTTTAACGCGTAATAGATTATTAATGAATGTATTTCCAAACTTAAAGTCACGTTTGTCCGATACAACTTTTCATGTGAACATTCGCACAAATTTTAATGTAATCTCAATACCTGCGAAAAGAAAATTCAGAAATTTGCCTTTAGTTCGATTGTATATCATAGTATTGGCCATTTAGTATTGGTCAAATATTTAGTTTTATCAAAATAAATGATCGTTTTGTTTTAAATATGACATAATTTTTACTCACTGATAATTTTGCCTAGCGTCTCAAACTCAGTATCAGCGTAATGTAAAAATATTGAAATGTAACTGATTTACGAAGAAGAATGCGTGCTTTTTTTTTTTTTTTTTTTTTTTTTTTTTTTTTTTTTTTTTAATGTATGACATTATTTTCTGTTCAAATATTATAAAAAAGCTACTTTTATTTGTAATGTGAAAATGGCATCAATAAGGATATAATCAATATATATCAAATAATAAACCATGACTATTTTCCCTCTTTGCTTTTTCAATATAAATGGAGTACTTCAGTTGCCACGATTAAAAAATTTGTATTAAAAACTACAAAAAAATTAATATCTCAAAAATAAATTGAGATACAGCTTTCAAACTAATTGCATTTAAAAGAGCATTTTTTTTCCTTATACGACGGTGTTAAAATTTAAAATGTGCGATGTTTAGAAGTTTAAAAATTTGCCGTAGATATAATTGCAAAACCAAAATTTTATTTCAAATTTCAAAGTGTTGCCATTCGCAAAATGACGTATGCGTTACGCACAGATATGTTTGTCCTTTATAATATAGATAGGGTAGATGTGAGCAAAAATTGTGCGTGTGTGTGTGTATGTAAATTTTATCCTGAAAACGGCTCTAACGATTTTGATTAAATTTTGCACCCTACCGTTTGCGGTAACCAAAAGACCATTGGGATGGATCTCGTGTTCGAGAAAATTCGATTAGTGGGTCATTTTGGGTCATAATGGGTCAGGAGAAGCTAATTATATCTAAAGAACGGCTCAATCGATTTTGACTAAATTTTTTATTTAACCATTTTCGGGTACGAAAAGACCATTGGAATGGCTCATGTGCTCGATAAAATTCGATTAGTATGTCATTTTTGGGTCACTGTGGGTCAAGCTATTTTTATCTAAAAAACGGCTCGAACGATTTTCACTAAACTCTATATTCTATAGTTTTGGATTACGAGAAGACCATTGGGCTAAGTCACATGTTCGAGAAAATTCGATTAGTGGGTCATTTTTAGGTCACCGTGGGTCAAGCTCAGTTTATCTAGATAACGGCTCTAACGATTTTGACGAAATTTTGCACCCTACTGTTTTCGGGCACGAAAGGACGATTGGGATAGCTCTCGTGTTCAAGAAAATTCGATTAGTGGGTCAGTTTGGGTCATAATGGATCAGGGTCAAGCTAATTATACCTAGAGAACGGCTCAATCGATTTTGACTAAATTTTGTATCTAACCATTTTCGGGCACGAAAAGACCATTAGGAGGGGTCACGTGTTCGAGAAAATTCGATTAGTGGGACATTTTTGGGTCACTGTGGGTCAAGCTATTTTTATCTAACAAACGGCTCGAACGATTTTCACTAAACTCTATATTCTAGAGTTTTGCATTACGAGAAGACCATTGGGCTAAGTCACATGTTAGAGAAAATTCGGAAAGTGGGTCATTTTTGGGTCACCGTGGGTCAAGCAAAGTTTATCTAGATAACAGCTCTAACGATTTCGACGAAATTTTGCACCCTATTGTTTTCGGGCACGAAAAGACCATTGAGATGGGTCTAGTGTTCGAAAAAACTCGATTAGTGGGTCATTTTGGGTCACCGTGGGTACAGCTAAGTTTATCTAGATAACGGCTCTACGATTTTCACGAAATTCTGTAATCTGTCGTTTTCGGGCACGAAAAGACCATTGGGATGGGTCGCGTGTTCGAGAAAATTCTATTCGTGGGTCATTATGGGGCATTATGGGTCAGGGTCAAGCTAATTATATCTAAAAAACGGCTCAAGACATTTTTACAAGATTTTTTAATGTACGGCCGTTTCTCGTCATGAGAGGACCATTGGGTTAAGTCACATGTTCGAGAAAATTCTATTAGTGTGTCATTTTGGGTCCCAATCGGCCACAGTCAAGCTAATTGAATCTAAAAAAATGCTCAAAACATGTTGACCAAATTTTATATTATACCGTTTCTGGGAATGAGTAGAGAATTGGGCTAAGTCACATGTTCGAGAAAATTCGATTAGTGGGTCATTTTGGGTCCAATAGGTCAGGGTCCAGCTAATTGTATCTAAAAAATGGCTCAAACGATTTTGACTAAATTTTCTATTCTATCGTTTTCGGACTCGAGAAGACCATTGGGCTAGGTCGCATGTTCAAGAAAATTCTATTAGTGGGTCATTTTGGGACACAATGGGTCAGGGTCAAACTAATTGTATTTAAAGAGCGCTTCAAAACTTTTTGACAAAATTTTGTATAATACCGTTTCCGGGCATGATAAGACCATTGGGCAGGGTCACATGTTCAAGAAAATTCAATTAATGGGTTATTTTGGGTCCTAATGAATCAGGATCAAGCTAACTGTATCTAAAAAAACGGCTCAAAAGATTTTAACAAAACTCTGTACTACACCGTTTCTAGACAAGATAAAACCATTGGGCTGGGTCGCATGCTCAAGAAAATTCTATTAGCAGGTCATTTTGGTGATAACGGGTCGGGGTCAAGCTAACGGCATGTCAAAAAGGTTCAAGCAATTTTGACAATTTTTTTTTTATACCGTTTCACAGTACAAAAAGACCATTGAAATAGCTCACATGTTCGATAAATTTCGGTTAGTGGGTTTTTGAATCAACGTGGGTCAAGCTTATTTTATCTAGAATACGACTAACGTTTTCCACTAAATTTCGTATTCCATCGTTTTCATGCTCGAGAAGAGCATTGTGTTAGGTCGCATGTTCGAAAAAATTCGATTAGTGGGTCATTTTGGGTCACAATGTCTCAGGGTCAGGCTAATTGCATCTAAAACAGCAAGAATGATTCAGTGGGAATAATATATCGAGATAAACACGAAGCTAATTTTAACCGAACTTAGCTCGGTCATTCCTGCTAGTAAAGATTAAAATAGGTTCAGTGTATAAAATAAAGTATTTTTTATCGTCACACAAAATTTCAAAGTAAGATTTTCATTTTCATTTTTTTTAAGTGTACCAGAGTGAATACCTCAAAACTTTCACGGTGAAAACGATGTTTATTGACATCGTTATTTTAAATTTATCTTTAAATCCAAATAGTATTTTTGTTTGTATTAAAATGCTTATAAGGATATAACTAAACTAGGATAAAAAAAATCATAACGATGCATACATATTTAAATGAGATATGGCTTTTAAAAAACTAGCTTTAATTTCCAACTTCTTAGTTACCGCGACGTCTAAGTCCCCTTAAGGGGTCATGTTCCTTTTAAAATTTCTAAAAATCACTTTAAAAACATCTTATATTAATATTTGATTCTTTAGGTACATTTTAAAAGAAACACCATGTAAAATTTTGCTTTTGAAATTAAGTTATGTACAAAATGGTTAGAGCACCTTTTTTTATGATTAAGGGGGTAGTTTGATCTTTAAAATCAATTTTATAACAACGGTGTCTTTGGTCATTGCGCGCATGATTTTAAAGAAATGACTTGATAGAATTTCATAGAATTTTGATTGAAGGAATAAACCTTATAGTTTCACAAAATGACATACTATGCTCATGAAATAAGAAAATAAAAACTTATGGATATTATTATTTTTTTAAACAAAATTTTGACTCGAGGAATAAACTTTTTAGATTCACAAAATAACCTACTATGCTCATCAAATAAGAAATTAAAAAAGAGTGGCTATTATTTTTAATCAAAATTTTGACTGGACGAATAAACCTTTTAGATTCACAAAATGACCTACTATGCTCATCAAATAAGAGATTTAGAAATTTTGGCTATTTTTAGTTATTTTTTAATCAAAATTTTGACTTAAGGAATAAACCTTATAGATTCACAAAATGACCTACTACGCTCATCAAGTAAGAAATTAAAAAATTATAACTATTTTTAATGTTTGCTTTTTTTTTTTTTTCTAAATTTCGACTGGAGGAATAAACCTTGTAGATTCACAAAATTACCTACAACGCTCATCAAATAAGCAATTAAAAAAGTATGGCTATTTTTAATATATTTTTTAAATCTAACTTTTGACTGGTAGAATAAACCTTATAGTTTCACAAAATGACATACTATGCTTATGAAATAAGAAAATTAAAAAAGTGTGGCTATTATTTTTAATCAAAATTTTGACTGGACGAATAAACCTCCTAGATTCACAAAATGACAAACTATGCTCATCAAATAAGAAATTTAGAAATTTTGCCCTTTTTTTAGTTGTTTTTTAATCAAAGTTTGACTTAATGAAAAAGCCTTATAGATTCACAAAATGATCTACTACACTCATCAGATAAGAAATTAAAAATTATGGCTATTTTTAATATTTGTTAATCTAAATTTTGACTGGAGAAATAAACCTATCACAAAAGGACCTACTATGCTCATGAAATAAGAAAATTAAAAAGTCCTTCCGGCCAGTGCCGGGAGGAAGAGGTAGCTTTCATATTCCTTATTTTAAAAAAGCCAACTTATATTATTCAAACACAGGAAGCTCAATTAAGTGGAAACCGAATGTAGGAGATTCAATACTAATTTTTATCAATACTAAATCATTATGAATGAGAATTTCGCGAAATTAGTCAGCTTTATCCAAGCTGCTTTTATTTAAAGTAACTTATATTTGGCTGCCAAATTTGGCGATTTCTTAAAGTGCCTGCCATTTTAAGACAACATGGTGGATGAGGCTAACCAGTGAACTTGGTCGAGACCTTAGTAATTGCTGTGCACATGCTCACTCACATCGGAATCGATTGATATATACGAGTGCTTTCGCAGGCAAAAAATCAGATTTTTCAAAATGTCACCCACGTTAGAAATTGAAACTGCTATATCTGAGCCATTTTTTAAGATAAAGACAAACAAAAAATGCTCCTGAATCCTTATATCAAGGTCAAATACTTAAGAAAGAAACCTTTTTCAATTTCTAATTTTTTTGCACCTCACTTTAAATATAATTTTTTTTAATTTAATGGCCGCCATTTTGAAACAAGATGGCTGATGAAGCTGGCCAGCGAACTTGGTCGATATATTGATGTATACTATCCACATGCCTTCTTCCATCGAAATAGGCGAATACGTGTGGTATCGCGTGACAAATACAAGATCGTTTCTAAGTGTTAGCCATGATAGAAATTCAAAGTGCTATAATTCAACCACTTTTTAAGATATAAACAAAAGAACAAATTTTCAGAAACAAAAACTGCTCCGGAATCTTTGTATCAAGGCCAAACACATAAAAAAAATCTTTTTCATTTTCCAATTTTTTAATACCTCATTTTAAATTTTAAGTTAAATTTTTTTTTTAAATGGCAACCCTTTTGAAACAAGATGGCGAATGAAGCTGGCCAACGAACTCGGTCGAGACATTGGTATGTACTATGTACAGACCAAGTTACATTCAAATCGGTTCATAAATACGCCTGTTATCGCGTGACAAAAATCAGGTCGTTTTAAAATGTCAGCCACAATAGAAATTCAAAATGTTATAACTCAGCCATTTTTGTAGATATAGACGAAATAAAACCTGTTCCGGAATCTTTGTATTAAGGTCAAACACATACGAAAAAAACCTTTTTCATTTTCCAATTTTTTGGTATCTCATTTTAAATTAAATTTTTTTTTAAATGGCCGCCATTTTGAAACAAGATGGCGGATGAAGCTGGCCAACGAACTCAGTTGAGTTATTTGTATGTACTATGTACACACCAAGGTACATCCAAATCGGTTCATAAATACGTCTGTTATCACGTGGCAAAAATCAGGGCGTTTCAAAATGCCAGCCACGCTAGAAATTCAAAATGTTATAACTCAGCCATTTTTTAAGATATAGACGAAACAAAAACTGCTCCCGAATCTTTTTATCAAGGTCAAACACATAAGAAAAAAATATTTTTTCAATTTTCAATTTTTTGGTACCACATTTCAAATTTAAATTTTTCTTAAAATTTTAAATGGCCGCCATTTTTAAATAAAATGGCGGATGAAGCTGGCCAACGAACTCGGTCGAGACATTGGTCTGTACTATGTATAAACGAAGTTACATCCAAATCGGTTCATAAATACGCCTTTTATCACGTGACAAATTTCAGGACGTTTCAAAATGTCAGCTTCGCTAGAAATTCAAAATGCTATAACTCAGCCATTTTTTAAGATATAGACGAAACAATAACTGCTACGGAGTCTTTGTATAAAGGTAAAATACATAAGAAAAAAATATTTTTCCATTTTCAATTTTTTGGTACCACATTTCAAATTTTAAATTTTTTTAAAAATTTTAAATGGCCGCCATTTTGAAACAAAATGGCGGATGAAACTGGCCAACGAACTCGGTCGAGACATTGGTATGTACTATGTACACACCGAATTACATCCAAATCGGTTCATAAATACGAGAGTTACAGTGTGACATAGGTCAGATATATATATATATATATATATATATATATATATATATATATATATATATATATATATATATTGATATATATATATATCAATTTTGAACGGAGGGTGGTTTCGGGGTCTGGGGGTCATGATCGATGAAAATATACCAAAATTTTTTGATATCGCTTTCCTCCGAACAGCTGCAATAGGTAGCTTTTTGTAAAGAAAGCTACCTAAAAATATGGATATTATTATTTTCTTAATCAAAGTTTTTACTGGAGGAATAAACTTTATAGATTCACAAAATGACGTGCTATGTTCATCAAATAAGAAATTTAGACATTTTGGCTATTTTTAGTTATTTTTTAATCAAAATGTTGATTTGAGGAATAAGCCTTATAGATTCACAAAATGACCTACAATGAGTCACACAATTTTGCGCTCATCAAATAAGAAATGAAAAAATTATGGCTAATTTTAATATTGTTTTAATCGAAATTGTGACTCGAGGAATAAACCTTATAATATCACAAAGTGACCTACTATGCTCATGAAATAAGAAAATAAAAAATTACGGCTATTATTATTTTTAATCAAAATTTTGACTGGGGAAATAAATTTTACAGATTTACAAAATGACCTACCATGCTCATCAAATAAAAAATTTAAAAATTATGGCTATTATTTTCAATCAAAAATTTGACTGGACGAATAGACCTTCTAAATTCACAAAATGACCTATTATGCTCATCAAATAAGAAATTTAGAAATTATGGCTATTTTTAGTTATTTTTTAATCAAAATTTTGATTTGAGGAATAAAAATTATACATTCACAGAATAACCTACTATGCTCGTTAAATAAGTAATTAGAAAATGATGGCTATTTTTTTTAAATCAAAATTTTGACTGGAGGAATAATTTTTATAGATTCACAAATTAACCTGCTATGCTCTTGAAATAAGAAATTTAAAAAATGTGGTTGATTTTTCTCAATAAAAATTTTGACTGAAAGAATAAACCGTATAGATTCACAAAATGACCTACTAAAGCTCATCAAATAAGAAATTAAAAAATTATGATTATTATTATCATTTTATCAAAATTTTGACTACAGGAAAGAACTTTATAGATTCACAAAATGACTTACTAATGCTCATCAAATAAGAAATTAAAAAATTATGATTTTTTATTATTTTTTAATCAAAATTTTGAGGGTAGGAACCTTATAGATTCACAAAATGACATACTATGCTCATCTAAGAAATTTAAAAATTATGGCTATTTTTTTTAAATCAAAATTTGACTACAGGAATAAATCTTATATTCACAAAATGACCTACTACACTCATCAAATAAGAAATTTAAACATTATAGCTATTATTATTCTTTAATCAAAATTTTGACTGGAGGAATAAACCTTATAGATTCATAAAATGACATACTATGTTCATCAAATAAGAAATTCAAAAATTATGGCTATTTTCTTTTAATCAAAATTTTGACTGGAGGAATAAACCTTATAGATTTACAAAAGGCTGTACTATGCTCCTCAAATAAGAAATTAAAAAAAAACTTATTATATTCACAAAATAGATTCACATAATGACATACTATGCTCATCTAAGAAATTTTAAAATTATGGCTATTTTTTTTTTTAAATCAAAATTTGACTAGAGGAATAAATCTTATATTCACAAAATGACCTACTACACTCATCAAATAAGAAATTTAAACATTATAGCTATTATTATTCTTTAATCAAAATTTTGACTGGAGGAATAAACCTTATAGATTCATAAAATGACATACTATGTTCATCAAATAAGAAATTCAAAAATTATGGCTATTTTCTTTTAATCAAAATTTTGACTGGAGGAATAAACCTTATAGATTTACAAAAGGCTATACTATGCTCCTCAAATAAGAAATTAAAAAAAACTTATGGCTATTTTTTTTAATCAAAATTTTGACTGGAGGAATAGACCTTATACAAAATGGCATACTATGTTCATGAAATAAGAAATTAAAAAATTATGGCTATTTCTTTTAGTCAAAATTTAGACTGGAGGAGTAAACGTTATAGATTTACAAAATGATATACAATGCTGCTCAAATAAGAAATTTAAAAATTACGGCTATTTTTTAAATCAAAATTTTGACTAGGGGAATGAACCTTATAGATTCACAAAATGACATACTATGCTCATAAAATAAGATTTTTAAACATTGTGGCTACTTTTTGTTTCTTTTTTAATCAAAATTTTTACCAGAGGAATAAACTTTACAGATTCACAAAAGGACGTACTATGCTCATCAAATAAAACTTTAAAAAATTATGGCTATTATCATTTTTTTAAACAAAATTTTAAGATTTTCTTTTTACATTTTTTTTTTTTTTTAAGAACCATAATATGTTTTCCGGTGTAATTTAATTTTAAACGCATATTATATCTCAACTTAATAAATAAATATGGCCCATTGTGACAGTTCAATTACGAGAAATCCTGCGCGCAACGCATATAAGATGAATTAATTTATTGAAAAAGCCTTGAATTTCAGATTAGATTTTTAAAAAATTATATACAGTGTGTCCACGTATAACCTGACCGACCTTTGTTTTCGCAACCGTTGGTCCTAGATGCATACTTCCAATTCCAATTACAAAAATGGTTTAAATAAGGTAAAGAATTATTTTTAAAGCGATTTGGGTCAAGAAAAACATTTATTAAAAAAATTACGAAATTTAAATTTTTATACGGTCCCCCGGTCCTATAATTGATATTTACTAAAAATTTACTGTGACACTAACAAGACAAAAAAAGTCCCATTCATCTAACATTAAAATTGACCGAGTTATGAAACTTTGAAATGCATGACTTATGCCAGTTTTTCGCATATCAAAACAGATGATTTCAACCATGCTTTCAGGGGTCGTGTATAAAGCACTTAAACTTGTTTCAAGGTATCTGCGCTTTGAAAGAAATCGTAAAAATATTGCGATTAACTTTTATTAAGTTTCAGATTAGTTAAAATAATTGTATTTTAACATATATTTTATTTTGTAAAGATTTGAGGCTATGATTTCTTTTAACTAAAATTATGTTATTTTCATAAGGTTTTATTTAATTTGCAATGATCGCCTTTCCAGTTTAAAATCTGTACTCGAACTTTAACTTACTTTCAAATGTCCGATCGAAGTTAAATTTTACATACTGATTTAAATCCGACAATGCAATATTATTATGATTTTCAACTCTTACCATCTTATACATACTTATATTAGAGAATAATACAAAAAAGTTCGGACAGATTACCATCAAGAAGTTTAAGAAAGAGTTTTAGATTACATAACATAAACCCGCGATGGTTGTGTTTTTTAACATTTATAATTACATTTTATGTATTTTTTAACGCTGAATCAAAAAATTACCTTCACTTTTAACCATCAGTGCAAGATTTTTCGCAAATCGTAAATTGCAACGTTAAAAAATAGCGAAAAATCTGACACTACAAAATAGAAGTATTTTTTATTCAGTTTAATTTTATTTAATTCAATAATTTATTAGATTTTTTGGCTTATACTGGGTTTCTTACAGCTAAACAGCTCGGGGGTCCGATGAGGTTGGGAGGGGAGGGGGATCAATTTTAACGTTTATCTTTTTAACTTTGAAATTTGCGATTTGAGAAAAATTCCTGACGTGATGGTTTAAATGAAGGTCATTTTCGGATTCAGTGCTAAAAAATTCATAAGAATCAATTTTCAAAAGCTGAAAAACATGTCACAACCCGAAATTTGAAAGACAGTGTAATCTAACATCATTTAAAAATATGTATTATTTTATAAAGAATTGGGGTTGTTGTTTTTCATCTTTTTATTTAACAAGAAATCTGTTATTTTTATCCTTTTATAATGTTCAGTACAAATTGTACATTTTGCAGTAATATGTCAGAATGATTAAAGATTTCAAATTTATATTGCAATGCTAATTTTACTCTTAACCATTTGTTTAATATATCTGACGAAATTATATTTCAACTAAATTTGTGAATGATCCCTAATATGCAGCAAAAAATATACTGCAACTTTAAACAGCTATTACTCGGTCAATTTTAATCGTAGAATAACGGGACTTTTTTTGCCTTACTTGCCAGTGTAACAAGGAAATTTTACTAAATATAACTTATAGGACAGGGGGACCGTATAAAAATTTAGATTCTGTAATTCTTCACTAAATTGTTTTTTCGCTTAAATCTTTTTTCATCTTAACCCTGCACCTAATTTTGACTATTTTTGAAATTGGAAGTATGCATCTAGGACCAACGGTTGCGAAAATAAAGGTCGGTCAGGTTGTACGTGGACACACTGTATATCTAGCTAGACTTTTTTTCCGAACAGTAGCTGTTAGCATATACCTATTTTAATGTTTCTTTAAAATTTCATATTTAAAACTTAATTGGATGTGGAGTTATTGCAATCCATATATCAGGTTCACTTTTACATCTAATTTGTCTGTTTCAAAGGTAACCCCTTAAAGGGCCGCAGGACTCTTAAAACAAAAAGAAAAATTAGACCATTTTTTACATTTAATATCTTAACATGTATATTACTTAAAACACAATTTTTGTTGAGACGAAAGATATAAGTATGTTCTTTCATTTCATGTATTTAAAAAATTGCAAGATGTAGATTTAGTATTATTAGGAGCTTCCAAACTTTCAGATATTCGTCGAGCAGAAAATTGGCATAACAGGTTACGCACAGGATTACAAAATAAATTTTGCAACTAGAATGAAATGTTTAGTGCTTAATTATACTTTAGCTAATAATAATTACCCTGAACCTAAATAAATTTGTATTTAAAGCAATTTTATATTTTTAATACAAAGTTGTATTTAGCTCATACAAAATTTTGAAATTTTCAACAGTATAATCACCTAAAAAATATTTTATTGAACAGTAAAAATAAAATTTTAGGTTCAGTTTATACAGACTAACATGAAACAAAAATTTTGGAAATTTCATGAAAAAATAATAGATACCCTGCGCGTTATGCCAAAAAACGTCTTTTGGAGAAAAATGACTTCAAAGTTTCGGAAAAGCCGCTTCAGCTACTGAGTGGGTATAATTGTAAAAGTCATAACTTCTGTTCTAATAAGAATTTCAAGGAAGCAATTATATGAAAATATTCAGAAAATACAGGAGTTTAACTTCTAAAAAAATTAAAATTTTGAAGCTTTAAGAGTCCTGAGACTCCTTAAAGTGGATTTCCCCCCTAAAAAATTACTTGTTTAAACCCCGTTAAAGAAAAAACAAGCAGAGTATTTGAAACAAATAAATTTATAAAATAGATGAAAAAATAGCTATCGACATAACATTACACATATTGCAGCATAAAATAGTTTTAGAAGTTAGAGGAAAGAGGCGTAAACGTATTTCCCCGCTGGAGCATGTAGGTACAAATTTCCCATTAAATATCGAAATCTGTAAGCGACAGAAAATGTCGAAATAATTGCCTCCGTCTGTTTACGTCTGGTCTCGAAATTAATATAACCGGAATGGCATCACTACAGAGAAGAAAAAATAAAAAAAATAAAAAAGAACGCCATCTGTCGGCGTTAATAATCTAAAGATTTAAAGTCAAATGCCCGCCTTCTGGGATTCAAGTTTTAATTTCTCATTTAGCATGCAGTTTTTCCAAGGGGGAAAAATCGAATTCCAATATATCTGCAATAGCAGTGTGGGAGTTTGAATTAATATTTTAATTTGATTTCTTTTCGTTTCGATTTGTCTAAGATAGTTTTGATTTATGTTTGATATTTTTAAGTATTCCAAAACAATTTATTTGTGTTGGAAAAGCCATTGTTTGTGATTAGAAATTGATTTAAACAAAAAACAAAAGCAAAATAAGCAATATGTTTTGCTTGTTTTGAGGCAACTTTTAGATGACAAAACTAGGTTGAAGACAATATATGGATGGCTCTTTTTAATATATATGTGTGTTTCAGTTCAAATATATCGATATACAAGTATCGATATTAATTACTAGTACTTATAAATAGATCGATAATTTACGTGCTTCTATTTAATGTAAAAACAACCCGTTATATGCATATATTGGTCTATCCTTATGCAATAAAATTAGTATATTTTTTAGAACACTAATGACTGTGATAAAAAGACCACGATCTAAACAATGTATAGGTGTTTAGGAAATATTGATTTTTCTCAATACATACTATATCGATAGATCGTTACTTAAATCGTTACTTAAATATAAATCTTTATTTTACGCATTTCTCTATTTTACGATTAAACAATCTTTCACATGAATACATAAGACCTACATTTTACAAATCCAACTAAAACAAACTCAATTCACATAAGAAGAGTATTTAATAATAAACAAGTGGGTAAATGTGATCAAAGGTCGCTCAAAGGTCTATAACTCATTCTAAAATGTATTACTACTAATCGATGTATTAAATGAATTTTATAGCAAGTTATTTAAATGGTACTTTAAAGTAACTTCGGGCATAAAGAGTTAAAGGGTTGTTGTTATTGTTGTTATTGTTGTTTTATGACCATCTTTCCCGCTGTATCGTATGCACATTCGATTAAAAAAACTAACTTTGACTGCATTATCTGGAAGCTTCGTTGCGTTTATCAAAGAATGGAAAACGTAATCGATTTCATTAATTTTTAATAAGAGAATATTACAGTTTTACGTGTCTGAGACTTAACGGCGTCCGGGACACAAAAATCTTCAAATTTTGCAAAAACATTTTATGTCATAAAAAAATTCTCTGTTTTTTTCCTGCAGAAAATGACATTTAAATCATGTTTCTATCTGAATTAGAGAAAAAAACATTATTTTTTTTCGTTTTGGTTTGTTTTCAAAATCTTGCTTTCAAGCAATGGCTGTCATGGAAACGACTTCTTGTAAAAATGCGTTTTTCTTCATGATAGGTTTTTTCACCATTTCTCATATTTAAATTCTTATAACTCGAGAACTGTTAAAGATACAGGGTTCGAACATCGGACATATCTTTTTCAATTATTTTAGTTTAATTTTGATTCAGCATATTTGAAAAAAATATTCACTTTTGAAAATAGGATTTTTTAAAAAAAAGTTGTACCACTTTTTTTGAAATTTTTGTTAAATATTTTTAATTTTTCTATAAATTAATATTTTTAAAAATACTGAATCAAAATTAAAACTTATATATGTCTGTTTATTTAAATAAAAGAAAATTGAAATTCTATAAATAATATTTCCAGTTATAACGATTTTAAATTACCCCACTTTTTGAATAAATTTTAAATTTAAATTTTTTTTAAAAATTTCTGAGAAGTTTTATCATGTGATTTTGTTTACAAATGATAAGGTTAACCATCACAAAAAAAAATTCAGAATTTTAACTCAATAAATAAAAATTATTTTAAAATGTGTCCCGGACCCCCTTAAATTGACTTCTTGAGTGATTCCTTAAAAAATTATTAAATTCAACTTTTTAAAAAGGGCGCCAAATTTCAAGATTTCTAGCGGCATTCCTCGCCAGTCTCATCTCCATGCATTTTCCCATCGGCAACCCCTGCACTACCGAAAAAGCTACACCATGGGCGTTGACAGATGTAAATGAATGTATCCATCACTGACAAACATTCGTCCCCACCCCCGTTAATGGCCCCTGCTCCTCTCACTCCCAGGGAAACGAAGCACCTGGCTAATATCCGAGAATGTTATCCAGGGCCGCCCTGATTTCTCCGGGCTCCAATTTCTTCTCTGGAAGAATTGCGCCACGATGAAGTAACAGAACGACTCTCTCACGTGAAATGTATAGTTTTAATTACAGAATACGACGTTTATACGAATCACTGGCTGATCGAATCAACCAGTTTTATTAATTATATTGTTGGGATGTTGGAAACACAAAAGAGCTCATGCTTTTTTTTTTTTTTTTTTGGTATATTGGGGTAGTTTGTTTAAAAGGACAAACTCCATACTATAGAAACAAAAAAATGAATTAAAAATACAGTTTGGTAACTTTCCAAACTGAAACATGCATTAAAATAATGTATACTCTATGTGTGAACATTTGCATGTGTGTAAACTGCTACCAGTTGAAAGTGGGGATATTCCGCTGGAAGATGACGCTGTGATAGAGGCCTGCACGGGCCGAAATTTCCAGCCCGGGTCCGGCCCTATGCAAAAATTAAAAGTTCGGCCAGAGCCTAACCCGGCTCGTAGAAAGAAAATATTGGCCCGGCAAGGTAAAAAAAAAGTTAAAAGTTCGGCCTTATCCCGGCCCGACCCGTAGAAAAAAATTATTGGCCCGCCCCGGCACGGTATAACTGCTACAAGTTCGGCCCGAAACAGGCCCGTCCCGAAAAAAAGTTAAAATCTCGTCACGAACCCAGCTCAGCCCGAGTGAATTCTACAAAACATTGATTTTTACGTCGATTTGGTTAAAAATTTGTCTCGTACGAGGAGTTCTGACCAAAAAATACTTAACTTTTTTTTCATGTATATAATCTTCATTTTTATAGAAGTAACGCAGGCTGCGATATTTATTTTTTTAATGAATATATATTTCTGGTATGTAAGTAAAAATGCGTTATAGACAAGTTCTCTTCTTAGCAAGTTGTAAATGTATTATATATTCTTTTCTTATGTATTAGTATATTAATTTTGCATGGCTCAACACGTTTTTCAGTTTAAAACAGGATTCCGTCATCGCCAGGTTCTTTTTCACACGTTTTACTATATTTTAATAAACATAGAAATCTACTATTCTGTAAAAAGAATAAATTTTAATGTTTAATTGTAGAATAATGGCGATTTAAAAAATGTATGCATTTTTTGCAAAATTTTTTGGGCGAGATCTAATTTTACTGACCTTTGAACGGACCAGGCCACGCCGAGATAATGATTTTCATACGTGCTCGGTCAAAACTAGGACTGAAAATTTTGGGCCGTGAAGACTAGGAATGAAACCAGTCCCGCCTCTGAACAGAAAAAATAAGTTAGGCCTTCAGAAAAAGTATAACCCGGGCCCGTCCCGAGTGCCATGAATGAAAATAGGCCTTCGGACCGCAGGCCGGCCAGTGCAGATCATGTAATAACAATTTTTGTGCTATTTCCGTTATCGTCTCATTGGAAAGTGTACAAAGTCATGCATAGAGTTGAACCAAACTTCATGCATATGTTTTTTGTTATGGTCGTCATCTCCCAGTTGAAACTGCGCATATTCCCCCGGAAGGAGGTGCTGTGATAGCGATTTTTTGGCATTATCGGAAAGTGTATGAAGTTATGGATAAAACTGAACCAAACTTCATATGTATGTTTTGATTATGGACGCCTGGCCACAGTTGAAAATCGGGTGTTATCCCTGAAGGGTAATGTGATAGCGATTTTTGTGAGATTTTCTCGATTTTTTTGTAATTTAAGCGAAGAATTTATATTTTTCGACGAAATTTTATATTTATATTTAATGTAATAGGCCGAGGTTTGTAAAATTATTTTCGAAAAAATTAGCTTGAAGGTGGCACTGTGACAGCAAAATTTGTTCGACCCCCCCCCCCCCCCCACACACACACACCATGGTTTTGAAACACTCATTGACAAAAAACTTAAAGTGTAGTTAAAAAAATATGCTTTTCGAAGTATTGATGTGTATGAGACAGAAGAAAGTTTTGGGACTGACACACATTGACTAGTTTAGAAATAATATTTTGATATAATTTTATTAAAATTATATTTACAAATTTCAATTGAGTACATAGTCAAAACTAATATTTCAAATAAATCTGCAAAAAATATTATTTTCCAATAGAAAATTAAAATTATTGTCAGATTGCTTCTACAAGTGTTGCTATTTATGTATCCGGAATTGGCATCAGTAGTGTTGCTAGGCGACATCTGATATATGCATCGTAAAGTTTGAAATTTTTGAATACATACTTTCTCATAAAGTTTTGTCATACAAAAGTTATTAGTGTTGTTTAGTAACTTGAAAATTTTATCTCAATCAAAATATGAAATTAACCCGTGAGAATTTCTGTGCGATAAATTGCTACGATATTCGACGTGCATTATCTCTACAACAGTGCATCGATCAACTCAATTAGATTTTTGTCGATGAAGCACCATCTAATACCATTGTGTGTCACTGGTTTAGTTAATTCATTGGTGGCCGTCGTGTCTTCAAGGACGAATTTAAAGAAAGCCGTCCAAAATTGGTTGTTGCGTCAGAAACCATCGATTATGTGCTCGAACTAATAAAGCGATATCGTCATGTGACATACCGTAAGATGAAGCTATCCCTTGGCAATAGTATGACAAGCATACACAAGATTTTAGATGGAAATTTAGGCGTGTAAAAGCTTTGTGCGTGTTGGATTCTGCATAAATTGACAATCACTCAAAAAAAAAAAAAAAAAAAAGTTCGTCTCGATTGGTGTAAAGAAATACTCAAAAACACGATCTTGGTGTGTCATGTGGCGTGTATAACATATACACAGGTGGTGAATCTTAGATCTATTCGTATGAACACATAATAGTAATTGACTGTATAGGTTTTAAGTCAAACTTAACAAAAGTTGTTCGTGCAAGAAACATTTGGAAGCAAATGGCCTGTTTTTTTTTTTTTTTTTTTTTTTTTTGGGGGGGGGGGGGAGCGGGGTGCATGTGGTTACAGTGCCTCTAGTTAATTGTAGAATAGTCAATTCTGAATGGTGGCCTGCCATTTGTTTGCCAGAAGTCTTTGAAGAAATAGGGGAAAACAACCAGCGATGTAGGATCATTCTTTACCACGACAACGCGAGCTCTTGCACATCGGCCCAAACAATTCAATATTTGACCAGTCAAAACATCGAATGGATGGGTAATCCGCAGTACAGTCTTGATTTGGCACCCAAAGTTTTCTTTTTTTTTTCCTTCCGTGAAGAATAAACTACGTAATCAACGAATTTCGACGCCAGAAGAAGCGGTTGAAGCGTTCAAAATGCATGATTTGAAGATACCTTAATCGGAATGGGAAAAAATTGGTTCAAACATAAGCAAAAGTGTATCGATCATCAAGTAAACAATAAAGCCATTTTCAATGATAAATACTTATTTTTATTCATTATTTCGGATACATAAATAGCAGCCCTCGTAAAAGGAGCCAGTATGAAAATTTAATTTAATATTATTTATTTTTTCGATCTATTGCTTGATGATTTGAAGAAAAAGTGTTAAAAAGGAAATTTTTTTAAAGTTATAATTGTTTTTGAATGTTCTTAGTACATTGAAATGAAAAGTTCATTTGCATGAAAAATGCTAATTTCTTTCTCATTTTCAAATACAACTAAAAAATTCTTTTTATTCATTTATTAACTTATTTATATATTTAATTTATAATAATATGAATTTGAATTTAATTTTAATAAAATTATAGGAATAGAATTCAAGTGAAAAGAGAATCTCATAAGATTTTAAATAATATTATTGAAATATCATTTTGTAGAAAATAAATAAATAAACAATTTTCTGATGGACCATAAAAATTCTTAATATTATCATTTAATTTAAAATTAAATTATTAATGACAAAACACAGCACAATATTGTAATTTTAAGAAAGATTATAAAAATATAATCTTTTGACATGTAATTGATTTCGAGCATATGTGGTATATCGAAGGTAAAAGTAGATTTACAGGGAAATCCCAAATTGTTTTAATTCAGAGCCCTCTTTTTATGTAATTGTTACTTTGATATAATTGTACCAAATATGCAATTACAAATATAAACAAACTCCTTTAATCTGATATGTTATTTATATATATATATATATATATATATATATATATATATAAAACTAAAGCGTCCAGCACGGTCTGAAAAGAATATTTCTTTAAAATACTGCTTTATAGACCTAAAATTTTAAATTATACGAAAAATAAAAATACCTATTAGCATTATTAAAATAACTACTTCTTTTTAATGAAGCAACTATTATAAATTCTTTATAGGTGCTCTTTATCTATTCAGAAATTTTTAACTTTAAGATATTATCATGTTTTTAATTAATTCATTTTTCATTTATACGACTAATAAAATTTTTATTTTATTTCTACATGTTTTTATGAGAACTGATTATTTGAAATTGATTTTGTAGAAAATAAATAATTTTCTGATGGGCCATAAAAATTTTTTAATGTTATCATTTAATTTTAAATTAAATTATTAATGGTAAAATATGCAACAATATTGAGATTTTAAGAACGAAAATAAAAATATAATTTTTTGACTTGTATTTGATTTCGAGCATGTATATCGGAAGTAAAAATAGATTTACAGGGAAATCCCAAATTTGATATAGTTGTACCAAATATATAATTACAAATATAAAGAAAATTAATTTGATTATTTTTTTCTGGCTTAAAACTAATTTTTATAATAATAAAATAACCATTCTCGTAAATGTCCACGTACTATTCTTTGCATACATATTTTTTTAATTTTTTCTAATTGTTAGACCTAGGATGGATATTTATTGAAAAAATAAATCTAATTTTGCAAAATATGCTAAGATAAGGCGGAAATTTTATATATAATAACTTTATCGAAAGATCATTTATATTTAAATTATTTTTTAATTCTTTCAGAAATTATTTTGATCGTATTAATAAAAAAAGAATTATCAAAATTAAAATATATTATTATAATTTTCTCTATCATACTCTATTAAACAATTAATTTCATACTCATACAGTATATTTATATATTATTTTGTGCTTTGTTTTAGGATAAAATTTCACTACTTATACTAAATTAAACTTAAATTATATTTTATAATGTTTGAACACATAACATAAAAATTATGATGGCAATTTAAGCGTATTATGAAAGAAAATTTTATTATTATTATTATTTTTAATATCGTACTATACATATCTTTTTCATTACTTCTAAAAGATAAAATCAATTAAAAAAATCACTAAAAATCTTGAATAATAAACGAACGATGACTTAATAAATATATTTTCACTCTGCATGCTAATGAAAAAGATAGCGTTGTAAAAGTTTCATTGTAATAATTTTTTACGATATGCATTTTCTTGCATTATTTCTAGAGCAGCATCTATTTCTCTTTTAGTTAGATTTTACAAAGAAAATTATAATTTATTATAAGAAAATTATATTTAGAACATTTTTTAAAATATTTTCTGCAAATTATTTTTTTCAAAAATTAACAAGCATAATTTTTATAAAATCCATTATATTTAATGAACGAAAAATACTATGAAAAAAATTATGAATATGCGACAGTAAGAAAATTAATCACGTGACAATAAACGCTTGGAATGACCTTGAATTGACCAAGGTTTGATTGTGGATAAGGAATAAATCTGTAATTATTTTAGACAATTACTTTTTTTTCGATTATTTATTTGTTTTATAGAAATTATTATTATTATTATTTTAATTGTAAAGTAAAATAACAAAAGTTTTAATATTCTATAACAAACTTAATGTTGAAAAACTATTTTTGTCTCGATTTTGCGGTCCAGGCTATATATTTTCGAGATATTATTTCTTCTTTACGTCACATTACGGCTTTACTATTACGTTGTCACTTGATTACACATGAACAAGACAAAACAAAACAAAAAGGTGTATTTATTGTTTCTATAAAATATACATTAAAAAATACAAAGGAACTCATATACTAAAATAAGTATAGGTGTCCTAATTCAAACACTAACTTCAATGAATTTTCTTCATTTGTAAACTTTCTGGTTCATTTAAATAACATTTTATTTTGAGCGAAAAGAAAAAAAGAGTATATTATCGTTTTTACAAAACATACCGTAAAGTAACAAAAATAAACCCCCTTTCGAATATAAGCCTCCCACCCCCCCCCCCCCCTCCCAATATATGTGGATTTTTCTTTTTTGAAAAAGTGCCATTTATAAGCTCTCCCCTTCAAGTTTTATTTTCTGACGCTTTCAATCCTTCTGTTTGTTTTTTTTTTCAGAAAATTTCTTGTTTTTCTTCTTTATTTCATATCGCGTAAATGAATATATCTTACGCAGTTTATTTTTATCTAATCAGTCTGCACATCACTGTATTAGGATGGGACATGTTCTCTATATTATAGTATTATTGTTTTTCTTGATTTTTATACAATAAGATTTAATAGATATTTATATTGAGCTTGTTTTATAATTTTTTGTTCATATTTCTTTCATATCCAAATGAATAATTTTACGTAATTTTTTTTTTCACTAATTCATTATTTTTATTAATGAAAACTACTTAGCTTTTCATGAAAGATAATTTTAAAACTAAAAAGTGTTAATTTGATATATTTTATTTTGCAAATTGTATAAATCATGTGAAATTTAATAAATTCCAAATATACCAACCGTCGCCACCTTCCCAATTTTCCTATCTTTTTCACAAAAGTTCCACTTATAAGCCTCCCTTAAAATCATTACAATTTCCTGTCTGCTAAAGGGGGGCTTACTTTCGGTACTTTACGGTAATTAAATAAATGTGAATGAAAATAATAATCTAATTACAGCCTTCCTAATCCAGGCCAAGCGTCAGTCAGTTTTCGTCATTTCAAATCTTTCTGATCCCTTTAAGTAACATTTGTTTTTTGAGATTAAAAAAAAAAAAATAGTGTAATTTATTTCTATAAAACATAAATAAATAAATGCAAGGAGAAGTAAGAGTAAATTAATTACAGGCTTCCTAATCCATGATCAAACTGAAATCAATTTTCGGCAAATATTTCTGATCCCCTCATGTAACATTAGTTTTAGAGAGAAAAAGAAATCTATAAAACACAAATAAATAAATGCAAGAAAAAGTAATAGTTTATATTAATTACGGACTTTCTAATTTATGCTCAAATTTTCAACTTTCTAATTTTTTTCAAACTTTTCTGATTCCTTTAAGTAACTTTTGTTTTTGGAGAGAACAAAATTGTATTTTTATTTCGATAAAACATAAATAAATGCAAGAATAAGTAAGAGTCTAATTTTAATTACAGGCTTCCAAATCCATCCCCAAATTTAAGTCGATTCTCGTCATTTCAAACATTTCTGGTCCTTTTAAGTAGCATTTGTTTTTGACAAAAATGAAAAAAAGAAAAATTATTTTATTTCTATAAAACATAAATAAATAAATGCAAGAAGAAGAAAGAGTCTAAATTAATTACAGGCTTTCTAATCCACGTCCAAACGCCAGTCAATTTTCGTAATTTCAAACCTTTCGGATCCCTTTAAAAAACATTATTTTTTCAGGGAAAAAAAATCTGTAAAGCATAAATAAATAAATGCAAGAAGTCTAAATTAATTACAGGCTACCTGATCCATGCATAAACTTGTCAATTTTGACATTTTTTTCGAACTTTTCTGTTCCTCTTCAGTAACATTTATTTTTGAGTAATTTATTTTTTATTTTTTTATTTCGATAAAACATAAATAAATGAAAGAAGAAGTAAGAATCTAAATTAATTACACACTTCCTAAACCATGCTCAAACTTAAGTCAATTTTCGTCATTTCAAACCTTTCTGGTTCCTTTAGATAACATTCGTCTCGTCTTGGGGCAAAACAAATAGTGTATTTTTTATTACTATAAAACATAAATAAATAAATAAATGCAAGAAGAAATAATAATCTAACTTAATTACAGGATTCCTAATCCCTACCGAAACTTCTCAATTTTGTCTTTTTTTTTTAAATTTTTTTTATTTCTTTAAGTAACATTTGTTTTTGAGAAAAATAAAATTGCATTTTTTATTTCAATAAAACATAAATAAATGGAAAAAGAAGTAATAGTCTAAATTAATTACAGGCTTTATGATCCCTGCCCAAACTTAAGTCAATTTTCGTCATTTCAAACCTTTCCGGTTCGTAATTTTTTGAGCCCCCCCCCCCCAAAAAAAAAAAAAATAAAAAATATTTTTTAGCTCTATAAAACATAAATAAATGCAAGAAAATGTAAGAGTTTAAATTAATTATAGGCTTCCTAATCCATGCACCAACATCAATCAATTTTCATCATTTCAAACCTTTCTGGTCTTCTTAAGTAACATTCATTTTGGAGCAAAACAAATTGTGAAATTTTTATTACTATAAAACATAAATAAATGCAAGAAGAAATAATAATCTAAATTAATTACATGATTTCTAATCCCTGCCCAAACTGGCCCCACCAGTGACCGAGATGTTCTGCTCTCGAAGCTGGTAGACGGGAGGTGCTGGGTTCGAACTCAATCGTGCCCGTCGGCCTAATCGTTCGGAGTTTTCTTGGGTTTCTTCGAACCATGGATGTACATGCGTAAATACGGGTTAGTTTCCCTTAGAAAGACCCCCCACGAAGGGCAACCCCCCCCCGGGCCTATATCCCTCGAGTACATAACTGGCCGTCAAAAATCAACCCAACCCAACCCTGCCCAAATTTCTCAATTTTGTCTTATTTTTTTCCTTACTTTTCTGATCCCCTTAAGTAACATTTGTTGTTGAGAAAAATAAAATTGTATTTTTTATTTCAATAAAACATAAATAAATGGAAGAAGAAGTAAGAATCTAAATTAATTACAGGTTTTCTACTGCATGCCCAAACTTATGTCAATTTTCGTCATTGCAAACCTTTCTGGTCCTCTTAAGTAATTTTTTGAGCCCCCCCCAAAAAGTATTTTTTAGTTCTATAAAACATAAATAAATAAATGCAAGAAGTAAGAGTTTAAATTAATTATATAGGCTTCCTAATCCATATACAAACATCAATCAATTTTCGTCATTTCAAACCTTTCTGGTCCCCTTAAGTAACATTCGTTATGGGGCAAAACAAATAGTGTATTTTTTATTTCTATAAAACATAAACAAATAAATGCAAGAAGAAGTAATATTCTAAATTAATTACAAGTTTTCTACTCCATGCCCAAACTTAAGTCAATTTTCGTAATTTGAAACTTTTCTGGTCCTCTTAAGTAATTTTTTGAGCCCCCCAAAAAGTAATTTTTAGTTCTATAAAACATAAATAAATAAATGCAAGAAGTAAGAGTTTAAATTAATTATATAGGCTTCCTAATCCATATACAAACATCAATCAATTTTCGTCATTTCAAACCTTTCTGGTCCCCTTAAGTAACATTCGTTATGGGGCAAAACAAATAGTGTATTTTTTATTTCTATAAAACATAAACAAATAAATGCAAGAAGAAGTAATATTCTAAATTAATTACAAGTTTTCTACTCCATGCCCAAACTTAAGTCAATTTTCGTAATTTGAAACTTTTCTGGTCCTCTTAAGTAATTATTTTTTGAGCCCCCAAAAAAGTATTTTTTAGTTCTATAAAACATAAATAAATAAATGCAAGAAGAAGTAACAGTTTAAATTAATTATAGGCTTCCTAATCCATGCACAAACATCAATCAATTTTCGTCCTTTTAAACCTTTCTGGTTCCCTTAAGTAACATTCGTTTTGAAGCAGAACGAATAGTGTGTTTTTTTTATTTCTATAAAATAAATAAATAAATTGAAGAAGAAATAACAGTGTAAATTAACTACAGGATTTCTAATCCCTGCACAAACTTGTGGATTCTGTCTTTTTTTTTTTTTCAAACATTTTAATTTTTTTAAGTAAAATTCGTTTTGAGAAAAAGAAAATTATATTTTTTATTTCAATAAAACATAAATAAATGGAAGAAGAAGTAAGAGTCTAAATTAATTACATGCTTCCTAATCCTTGATAAAACTTGAGTCAATTTTCGTCATTTCAAACCCTTCTGATCACCTTAAGCAACATTAATTCTTGAGAGGGAGAAACATCTAAAATACATAAATAAATTAATGCAAGAAGAAATAATAGTCTAAAATTACTACAGGCCTTCCAATCCCTGCCCAAACTTATCAATTTGACATTTTTTTAAAAAACCTTTCTTGAACCGTTGTTTTTGAGAAAAAAGAAAAGTGTACTATTTATTTCGATAAAATATAAATACATGCAAGAATAAGCAAGATTCTAAATTAATTACAGGCTTCCTAATCCATGCCCAAACTGAAGTTAATTTTCGTCAATTCAAACCTTTCAGGCTCTCTTAAGTAGCATTTATTTTTGAGGAAAAAAAATTACTATTTATATAAAACATAAGTAACTAAATGCAAGAAGAAGTAAGAGTCTAAATTAATTATAAGCTTCGTAATCCATGCCCAAACTTCAATCAATGTTCATTATTTCAAACGTCTCTGGTCCTCTTGAGTAACATTCGTTTTTTAGAATAAATAAATAAATAAATAAAAATAAATAAATAAATAGAATAAAATAAAAGGTTGATGTTTTATATCTATAAAACATAAATAAATAAATGCAACAAGAATTAAGAGTCTAAATTAGCTACGGCTTTCTAATCCATGGCGAAACGCCAGTCAATTATCGTCAGTACAAACAACACAAATAAAAAAGAAGTAATAGTCTAAATTAATTACAGGATTTCTAATCCATGTCTTCAGTCAATTTTCTTCCTTTCAAATCTTTCTGGTCCTCTTAAGTGACATTTGTTTTTGAAGGAAAAAAGTACTTTTCTTTCTATAAAACATAAATAAATAAATGCAAGAAGAAGTAAGAGTCTAAATTAATTATAGGCTTCCTAATCCATGCCGTAACTTCAGTCAATTTTCAGTATTTCAAAACTTTTTGGGCCCTTTACGTAACATTCGTTTTAGAGGAAAAAAAGAATATTTTTTATTTCTGTAAAATACAAATAAATAAATGCAAGAAGAAGTAAGAGTCTAAATTAAGTGCAGTCTTTCTAATCCACGGCTAAACGTTAATCAATTTTCGTCATTTCAAGCCTTCTGATTCCTTTAAGGGGACCGGAAAAGCAAAATTCAACCAAAAAATCGATTTTTACTTTTTTTATATCATTAAATAGTTTAAACATTTATCTTTCCAACGGTGTGACACATATGTTTACATAAAAAAAATAAGTGTTGAAATTATTTATTCTTTCTAAGAGTACTTCACAGCTTAGTGGCCATTTAAATCTTTAACTGACTTTTTCTCAAAACTTGCATTTTTCATGTATATGTTCCTTTTTTTCAATATCTATTAAACTTAAAAACTCAGATTTTTTAATACTTATATTATGTTATATTGTATATTTTAACACAGGGATTTAATGATTTGTTGAAAATTATTTATTTTAGGCAGTGAAATCTTACCAATAATGCTAATTTAAAAATGACTTTCAATAAATAATTAATAAATAATTTTGAGTTTCAATTAGAAAGAAAATGGTGTGTTGAAATACGTAAATCATGTTATTCTAATTACTCTAAAAAATCTAGACCTCTATCTTTCACCATTTCTGGGAAAAAGGTGCATAAAATTGGTGAATTTAACATGGCGGAGATAGAGCTTTCTTGGTCCCCTTAACTAACATTAGTTTTTGAGGGGAAAAAATCTATAAAACATAAGTAAATATATACAAGAAGAAGTAATAGTCTAAATTAGTTACAGGCTTTCTAATCCACGAACAAACGTCAGTCATTTTTCGACATTTCAAAATTTATTGGTGCCCTTAAGACATTTGCTTTCTAGCATTTATAGAACGATCAAGGTGAAACTAGTTTTACAGGAAAACTAGGAACTATTAGAATACGATTTCTGCATTCTCCGCTCCTTCACTATTTCATCCATCATACTTCACATAAGATAACATTGAACGTAATTTACTTTATTTTAATTGTTTATTGAATTGTAACGAGTATTTTTCTATCCTTAAGTAACATTAGTTTTTGAGGGAAAAAAATCTATAAAACATAAGTAAATATATACAAGAAGTAATAGTCTGAATTAATTACAGGCTTTCTAATCCACGAACAAACGTCATTCAATTTAAGACATTTCAAACTTTACTGGTGACCTTAAGACATTTGCTTTCTAGCATTTATAGAACGATCAAGGTGAAACTAGTTTTACAGGAAAACTAGGAACTATTAGAATACGATTTCTGCATTCCCCGTCCTTCATTATTTCATCCATCATACTTCACATAAGATAACATTGAACGTAATTTACTTTATTTTAATTATTTATTGAATTGTAACGAGTATTTTTCTATCCTTAAGTAACATTAGTTTTTGAGGGGAAAAAATCTATAAAACATAAGTAAATATATACAAGAAGTAATAGTCTGAATTAGTTACAGGCTTTCTAATCCACGAACAAACGTCATTCAATTTAAGACATTTCAAACTTTACTGGTGACCTTAAGACATTTGCTTTCTACCATTTATAGAACGATCAAGGTGAAACTAGTTTTACAGGAAAACTAGGAACTATTAGAATACGATTTCTGCATTCCCCGCTCCTTCATTATTTCATCCATCATACTTCACATAAGATAACATTGAACGTAATTTACTTTATTTTAATTATTTATTGAATTGTAACGAGTATTTTTCTATCCTTAAGTAACATTAGTTTTTGAGGGGGAAAAAATCTATAAAACATAAGTAAATATATACAAGAAGTAATAGTCTGAATTAGTTACAGGCTTTCTAATCCACGAACAAACGTCATTCAATTTAAGACATTTCAAACTTTACTGGTGACCTTAAGACATTTTCTTTCTAGCATTTATAGAACGATCAAGGTGAAACTAGTTTTACAGGGAAACTAGGAACTATTAGAATACGATTTCTGCATTCCCCGCTCCTTCATTATTTCATCCATCATACTTCACATAAGATAACATTGAATGTAATTTACTTTATTTTAATTATTTATTGAATTGTAACGAGTATTTTTCTATCCTTAAGTAACACTAGTTTTGGAGGGGAAAAAAATCTATAAAACATAAGTAAATATATACAAGAAGCAATGGTCTGAAATAATTACAGGCTTTCTAATCCACGAACAAACGTCATTCAATTTAAGACATTTCAAACTTTACTGGTGACCTTAAGACATTTGCTTTCTACCATTTATAGAACGATCAAGGTGATACTAGTTTTACAGGAAAACTAGGAACTATTAGAATACGATTTCTGCATTCCCCGCTCCTTCATTATTTCATCCATCATACTTCACATAAGATAACATTGAAAGTAATTTACTTTATTTTAATTATTTATTGAATTGTAACGAGTATTTTTCTATCCTTAAGTAACATTAGTTTTTGAGGGGAAAAAACCCTATAAAACATAAGTAAATATATACAAGAAGTAATAGTCTGAATTAATTGCAGGCTTTTTAATCCACGAACAAATGTCATTCAATTTTCAACATTTCAAACTTTAATGGTGACCTTAATACATTTGCTTTCGAGCATTTTTAGAATGGTCAAGGTGAAACTAGTTTTACAGGAAAACTAGGAACTATTAGAATTCGATTTCTGCATTCCTCGCTCCTACATTATTACATCCATCATACTTCGTATAAAATAACATGAAAAGTAATTTATTTTATTTTAATTATTTATTGAATTGTAACGAGTATTTTTCTATCCTTAAGTAACATTAGTTTTTGAGGGGGAAAAAATCTATAAAACATAAGTAAATATATACAAGAAGTAATAGTCTGAATTAATTACAGGCTTTCTAATCCACGAACAAACGTCATTCAATTTAAGACATTTCAAACCTTACTGGTGACCTTAAGACATTTGCTTTCTAGCATTTATAGAACGAACAAGGTGAAACTAGTTTTACAGGAAAACTAGGAACTATTAGAATACGATTTCTGCATTCCCCGCTCCTTCATTATTTCATCCATTAAATTCACATAAGATAACATTGAACGTAATTTACTTTATTTTAATTATTTATTGAATTGTAACGAGTATTTTTCTATCCTTAAGTAACATTAGTTTTTGAGGGGAATAAAATCTATAAAATATAAGTAAATATATACAAGAAGTAATAGTCTGAATTAATTGCAGGTTTTTTAATCCACGAACAAATGTCATTCAATTTTCAACATTTCAAACTTTAATGGTGACCTTAATACATTTGCTTTCGAGCATTTATAGAATGGTCAAGGTGAAACTAGTTTTACAGGAAAACTAGGAACTATTAGAATTCGATTTCTGCATTCCTTGCTCCTACACTATAACATCCATCATACTTCGCATAAAATAACATGGAAAGTAATTTACTTTATTTTAATTATTTTTTGAATTGCAACGAGTATTTTTCTATCCTTAAGTAACATTAGTTTTTGAGGGAAAAATGTATAAAACATAAGTAAATATATACAAGAAGTAATAGTCTGAATTAATTACAGGCTTTCTAATCCACGAACAAACGTCATTCAATTTAAGACATTTCAAACTTTACTGGTGACCTTAAGACATTTGCTTTTTAGCATTTATTGAACGGTCAAGGTGAAACTAGTTTTACAGGAAAACTAGGAACTATTAGAATACGATTTCTGCATTCCCCGCTTCTTCATTATTTCATCCATCATACTTCACATAAGATAACATTGAACGTAATTTACTTTATTTTAATTATTTATTGAATTGTAACGAGTATTTTTCTATCCTTAAGTAACATTAGTTTTTGAGGGGGAAAAATCTACTAAACATAAGTAAATATATACAAGAAGTAATAATCTGAATTAATTGCAGGCTTTTTAATCCACGAACAAATGTCATTCAATTTTCGACATTTCAAACTTTAATGGTGACCTTAATACATTTGCTTTCGAACATTTATAGAATGGTCAAGGTCAAACTAGTTTTACAGGAAAACTAGGAACTATTAGAATACGATTTCTGCATTCCCCGCTTCTTCATTATTTCATCCATCATACTTCACATAAGATAACATTGAACGTAATTTACTTTATTTTAATTACTTATTGAATTGTAACGAGTATTTTTCTATCCTTAAGTAACATTAGTTTTTGAGGGAAAAAAATCTGTAAAACATAAGTAAATATATACAAGCAGTAACAGTCAGAATTAATTACAGGCTTTCTAATCCACGAACAAACGTCATTCAATTTTCGACATTTCAAACTTTACTGGTGACCTTAAGACATTTGCTTTCGAGCATTTATAGAGCAGTGAAGGTGAAACTAGTTTTACAGGAAACTAAGTACTATTAGAATACGGTTTCTGCATTCCCCGCTCCTTCATTATTTTATCCATCATACTTCACATAAGGTAACATGGAACGTAATTTACTTTATTTCAATTATTTATTGAATTGTAACGAGTATTTTTCTTTTTTTTTTTTTAAATTATATCTATGATTTTCTTAGTATGATGTAATGACTTGATATAATAATATTTCTGTTGGTCCAACTAAATAACTTCTTTCGTTTTAAAAATGCGAATTGTGTGAAAGTTAACAGGGAAAATTTACTTGAGAATATATTTAAAGCTTTTGTAACCAAAATAATGGGTATTTCTTTCCTTGTCAATTCATTTCAGCACAACTATCTGGGATTGGTCGAAAAATTTCTTGGGGTGCCGAGAAAGAATTTGTTCATACGTTAAATCTCTCACAGGGTTAAATCTTTCTGATATATTAGATTACTCCAGTTGGCTACTTAGTAATATTTGAAAGGGAAACGGACATGTTCGAAAGTATGAATTAAGAAGTAGAAAGAATAATTGGTAAAGAATATTTTAGCGAGAAAGTAGCCATTATTTTCGCTTGTTTAAAAAATATCTTTACTAAAAAGTATAGGACAATCTGAAAAAAAAGAATATAAAAAATATCAATTGTTCTCTGCACAGTAGTAATTATACGAAAACATATTAAAATATAGCTGTAATATTTTTTTCTGAAATAATAAGTAAAAAATCTGAAAGCCTATAACAAAGGTAGCGAATATATTCTTCCACTGTCAATTCTTTTTAGCGTAATTTTGTGGCATTGCACAAAATATTTTCCAGCGTGCCGGAGAAAAATTTGTTCATACGTTAAACCTGTTACAGGTGGTGCCGTATTTCATTACTCCGGTTGGCCAGTTAGTAACGTTTGAGAGGAGAACGGGCATGTTCGAAGGTATGAATTAAGAAGTAGAAACATTAACCGATAAAGAATATTTTAGCGAGAAAGTACAAATTATGTTCCTTGGTTCAGAAAGTATTTTTTCTAAAAAAATTATAGGGAATTCTGAACATCAGAATATAAAAAAACATGCATTGCACTCTGCATATTAATATTTACATTAAAAAAATATATAAAATTCCAATTATATTTTAAATTGCATACTAATATTTATATTAAAAATACATATATATAATGAGAAATATAATAATTTTAATAATTATAATAATAAAAATCTTAAATCTTCTAACTAAATGTAGTATAACGTAGTATAACGTAATGAATAATACTTTGAAGAAAATTTGACCGTTCGAAGACAGGAATTAAGAAGTTAGAAAAATTTATTTGTAGGGAATATTTTTTATAATAGTTTATTTGTAGTGGCATTATTTTGGCATTAATTTGGTTAGGCATTATTTTTGTTGGTTTAAAAGAATTTTTACAAAAAAATATAGGGCATTGTTATCATTAAAGGTTACTCTATTTAAATCTATATTTATTATGTTTCAGTATAATTTTTCATCTTTCTTAAAATACAAATTAATCTATGAGTAATGAATTGATATTTTTAATGAATGTGTTTTTTGTTTAGATATACCGTCGAGAACTTGACACTTCACAGAAATAAAAAATCATATCGATTTAAGCTGATATCTACATAATTTCATTATTAAAAATTAATTTTGAGGATCATTTATGTACTACGATTTTAAAATAATAAAATCTGTATATTAAGTAAAGATGCACAGTTAAATATGCATTAAATATTAGAGATGTTAACTGTTGAATGCCTCCATACAATAACCGTATTTAATTTATTACTAAAAATTTAGTTATTAATTAAATTTAAAAAATCAAAAAACCCGACTGCGTAAAAAGTGAACTAATTGATTATTTCCCATCAATGTGAAACTTTTTTTAATATTACCTATTTTTTTATTTACTTGTATTGATGACTTTTAAGTTGTGTTTAATTGTTAGTTCCAATCTATAAACACTGTTTTGATGAGGACTATAGATGTCTATGATGGTTAGAGTTGCAGTGAAGCTGGAGATCCTACCTACACAATTTACAGGTTGTATAATATTTAAACGGAGCTTTTGACTGTAAAATAGTCAATGAAACATCGTCTTCATTTTGAAAGACCTATCAAATGATATGCCACTCAATAGGGTGAGTAATTTTTTTTTGTCTCTACCGCCATTTTATATTTTACAGCCGCCATTTTGAATTTATAAAACAAAACCTAGCCTATAACCATCGGACGGTTGAGACAAATCGATAGAGACCTCATTCAATAAAATCCATCAAGCCGTTGGGATGTTTCGAGGGTATAAAGAAATCCACATACCCAGATACGCATTAAACACTTTACCCTTCTTGGCAGTCGGGTAAAAACAGTGTTAAAATTTTAAGGCTTTTGAACGCAATAAAAGTGATTGAATAAAATGGAAAAGGAAGTTGGATTATAGAAAGAAATAAGAAATTTTAATTAGAAAGTTCTAATAAATGAAGGAGAAAATTTTGAAGATTAGTTGTAATATAATAGTTCAAGTTGTAGTCGAGTTAACCCAGTTTTTATCAAATGTGTCTAGTTAGCAAGTTTCCACATAATTTCATACTTAAAATATTATTTTAAGGATCGTTTATGTACTATGTATTTAAAGTCACAAAATCTGTATATTAAGTAAGGATGTGCAATTAAATATGTATTGAATATTAGAACTATTGCACAGTTGAACGCCTCTAACAAATTAACTTATTTCCATTTATTTCTAAAGTGGAGTTATAAAAACTGTTTATGTAAGTATCGTTTGCTGCATGTTCCTTGGTTTCGTGTGCTCCGAATCCATGTAAGTTTCTTGTTCTTTTTTTTCCGCATGTGGCAGCACTCTGTTTTTATTTCTGTTTTGATTCTTGTTGTTGTGGAATGTGAAAAATGATTGAATGTAGTAAGCCGTCTGTTAGCTCGCATATATTTAGTGTTAAAATAAATTCGTGTTTGCAGTCCGCTTTGGTGTGTTTATGTGAACGAACCAGTTGTGTAAGTAATTGGTTAAAGACGCAAAAACATTTGTTTATACAAGTCTAGCCGGAGCGATAGTGAAAAATAAAAGAGTACAATCGAACATTTTATGAACTGCCGAGTGATATCGTCTGTGATGAAAAATTACCTCAGGTTGTGAGGTAAGTTAACTTTGAACATTCTATTTCATGTCTAAAAAGAATTTGTGTTTAAAAGTGTCGAATTATTTTGAAAGTATACAGTTTAGATATTTTAGATCTAGTTTTGGGCTTGATTTAAGCAAAAATGAGTGAACTGGTATCTTTAAAAACAAAAAGAACTGCTCTACGGAGAAGTGTAACAAATTACATTAAGAAAATCGAAAGTATAATCGCAAGTGATGACATTAATGTAATAGAATTAGAAGAAAATATTGAATCGTTAAAACAGAAGGAAACGGATCTAAAAAAACTTGATAGGGAAATTGAAGTTTTAATTACGGAACCTAAACAATTAGAAAGTGAGATAGATAGCGCACAGAAAATCTCAGATAAAACTGATTTGTGAAAATTTAAGGGTGAAAAAATGTTGAATATACAAAATGCTGAGTTAAATAAGAGTGAAATTAAATCTGATAGTGTAATTTCAGAAAACGTGTTTGAGAATATTAAATTACCTAGGTTATCATTACCTACTTTTGGAGGTAATATAACAGAATTTATAGCGTTTAAGGATCTTTTTAATGCATGCGTAAACAGCAATACAAGTATATCTAATGCTCAAAAATTACAGTATTTGAAGGTTTCGTTGAAAGGTGAAGCGTATCGCGTCATTTAGTCTATTCAAATTTCGAATTCTAATTTTGAGATTGCGTGGAATCTATTAGACGAAAGATATTCAAATAAGCGAGAACAAATATTTGCATATATTAAACGATTTTTAAGTTTACCAACTATTCAAACAGAATCAGCTATTGCTATTTTAAATCTAGTTGACAACATTAATGAATTCATTTGCTCATTAGAAGTATTGAACCAAACCATTGACAAATTTGGTGATACATTAATGACTTATTTAATTTTGCAAAAATTAGATCCTTCTACAAAATTGTGGTGGGAACGTCAGCTTAAAAGCGGGGAAATTCCGAAACTTAAAAACTTAATCGAATTTCTTAAGAATTACGCAAGAACTCTTCAAAATAGCACGCTAGTGGTAAATAAGGTACCTAAATCTGTAGTTCCGAATAAGAGTAATGCTTTTGTAGCTACGTTAGGTTGTGGTTATTGTAAGGAAGACCATAGTTTAGCTAAGTGCTCGAAGTTTCTTAATTTACCTGTTCAACAACGAATAGATTTCGTAAAACGTAATCATTATTGTTTCAATTACTTATCTAATATGCATTTCAACAATAAATGTAAGAGTCTAAATACGTGCCACCATTGCTTTAAGAAACATCATAGTACTTTGCACATGGTAAATTACTCAAGGAATAAGAATCAGTCAAATAATATGCCTCCACACGCACAAGAATTTATCCCTAAAAATGTTGAGTCAGCAAGGGAAAATGTTTCGTCTACAGCCTGCGCCTCTCATTATGAGTCAAACGAAAATTGTAATCAAAAGAGCCATATTTTGTTGTGTACCGCATTAGTAAAAGTTCAAAATTCTAAACAAGAGTTTGTAAAATGCGCAGATGTTTATGTGATACTGGCTCTCAGAGGTCATTTATTTCACAAGAATGTGTAAATAAATTAGGATTAAAGATCAAAGATAGTTCTATCTCTGTGTCATGTTTGGGAGCATTTAATACTGTGAGTAATGGGGAAGTTGATTTATTATTCACTTCTCACTTCAAAAGTGATCTTAGAGTATCAACATCAGCATTCGCGATGGATAAGGTGACAGATAATATCCCCTATGTGTCTTTGCCTTCAATCATTTGCAATAATTTCAATGATTTAAGGTTAGCTGATCCATTTATTTTCAAATCGCAAAAAAATTGACATTCTATTTGGTGTAAATGTATTTATGCATTTAATGACTAGAGAAATTGTCAAACGTGAACCTAACCTTCCATTTGCATTAAATTCGAGACTTGGGTGGATAATTTCGGGTACTACAAATTTTGAAACGCTGGCAACTGATCCAGTATGTGTAAATCATTTAAGAACAAAAATTTACGAGTTAGTAAATTCATTCTTGGAATTAGAAAAAATTCCAAATGTGCAACCTTTAACAGTTGAAGAAAAACTTTGTGAAAGGCATTTTGAAAGTTCTCATTTCAGAGAAAAAACAGGCCGCTACTCAGTCGCGTTACCGTTTAAACAGGATCGAGATAATTTAGGTGATTCTCGCCAAATGGCACACAGAAGATTTCTTTATCTTGAGAAAAGATTAATATCCATGCCAGAAATTTACAACCAATATATTCAATTTATGAAAGAATATTTATCTGTGGGCCACATGGACCTTGTTTCAAATACAGATCGTGAATTAGAGAATAAACATTATTACATCCCACATCACTTCGTCTTGAATAGTTCTAGTTTAACCACCAAATTAAGAGTAGGTTTTGATGGGAGTGCTAAAACAACAACAGGTGTATCTTTAAACGACACTCTAATGGTAGGTCCCAAAACACAAGATGATTTAATTTGCAATTTATTAAGGTTTAGATTTCATAATATTGCAATCACAGCTGATATAAGAATGATGTATAGGCAGGTAAAAATTTATGACAAAGATAAGGATTTTCAGAGAATATTATGGAGAGATAGTCAAGATAAACAAATACAAGTTTTTCGCTTAAACACTGTCACGTATGGAACTGCTGCTGCTCCATATCTTGCAACTAAAGCTTTGAGTCAGTTAGCAATTTATGAAGGTCTTAATTTCCCAAAAGCAAAGACTATAGTTTTAAGAGATTTTTATGTTGATGATGTTTTAAATGGTGTTGAGAATAGTCAGGAAGGTACTGAATTGATATATGAATTGCAGAAAATGCAAAAAAAAGGTGGGTTTGAGTTACATAAATGGCCCACAAATGAACCATCACTGTTGAAAAATGCTGGGTTCGCAAACACAATTAATGATAATATACATAGTGTAGTGGGCAATAAAGCCATAAAAGTTCTAGGAGTGGAATGGCATCCTGATAATGATATGTTCAAATGTAATTTCAGTGATATAGATTATCAAAGTGTCCCTATTAAAATAATTATTCTGTCATTTGTATCAACGCTTTTTGATCCATTGGGATGGATTGCACCTTTTGTAATTCTAACTAAAATGATCCTTCAAGAACTGTGGAAATTACAATTATCATGGGATGACCCTGTGCCAGAAAATATTGATCAAAAGTGGAAAATGTTTTGCCAAGAAGTCAAACTCTTAAATTCCATATATATACCTAGTAAAGTCATCTTGCCCAATTATTCTCGATGTGAACTTCACGGATTTTGTGATGCTTCAGAAAAGGGTTATTCAGCTGTTATTGACGTTAAAACTTGTGATAACTCTAACACTGATGTGAAACTTTTAAGAGCTAAAACTCGCGTAGCACCACTAAAACCTGTCATGATTCCAAGACTGGAATTATGTGCTGCAGTATTGCTGGCACACTTAATACAGGCTGTTAGAAATGCATTACATATAAAACCTGATTCTGTGCACGCATGGAGTGATTCACAAATAGTATTGTCATGGCTAAGATCAAATCCTAAAAGATGGCAAGTTTTTGTAGCCAAAAGAGCATCTGAAATCCAATCCATTTTACCAGCTGAGAATTGGGACCATGTGAACGGAAAAGAAAATCCTGCTGATTGTGCATCATGTGGGTTACTTCCTGCAGAACTACTGTCCCATGACTTGTGGTGGAACGGCCCACTGTGGTTAAGAAGCAATGAGGTTCCCGTGCATGAACCTATTACCATAAATGAAGAAGAATTACCAGAAGCACGTAAAACCTTATCATTTGTAGTTTCTGAAAATGTAAAAGAACTTGATATTATATCAAAAATATCTTCGTTTTCCAAGTTGCAACGCATATTTGCTTGGCTATTGAGATTCATCTCCAATTCAAAGGTAACACGTGTAGAAAGAAATACATCCTTTTTATCAAGCAATGAAATTCAAGCCGCAACACGCTGCATTATTCGAATAGTTCAACAAGTGAACTTCAGTAAAGAAATTCAGTGTTTAGAAGCTGGAAAAGAGCCACCTACAAATAGCAGTATCGTTTGTTTGTGTCCAATTTTAGATGATAACAAAATATTAAGAGTAGGGGGAAGATTGAAAAACGCACAGCTGTCAGAGAATGAAAAGCACCCAATCTTATTACCATCAAAGCACCATGTAACTAAGATCATAATTAAACATTTTCATGAAAAATATTTCCATGCAGCTCCAGAGCTTCTTCTTTCTTTAATTAGACAGAAATTTTGGATCATTACTGCTAGGTATATTATTCGGAAAATAGCAAGAACTTGTGTTACATGTTGCAGATATAGAGCTCAAACTGCAAAACAAATAATGGCTAATCTTCCAGCATCTAGAGTAACACAATCACGACCATTTCATCGAGTTGGAACAGATTTTTTAGGACCATTCATGATTAAATATCGTTCAGGACGCGGACTAAAATCATTTAAATCATATGTGTGTGTATTTGTCTGCTTCGTCATCAAAGCAGTCCATCTTGAAGTTGTAGAAGATCTTTCAACAAAGGCATTCTTAAGTGCATTAAAACGATTTATCGCAAGAAGAGGGAAACCTTTTGAGATTTTAAGTGATTGTGGAAACAACTTCAAAGGTGCAGAAAAAGAAATCAACAATTATCTTTTGCAGTGCAAGCAGAATGAAGAAATAAACAAATTTTTGTCGTCAGAGGAAATACGCTGGACTTTTAATCTGCCTTCTGCTCCACACTTTGGTGGACTTTGGGAATCTGCAGTAAAATCAATGAAATCGCATCTGAAGAGAACCGTTAGTGACACTGTCTTAACCTATCCTGAGTTCCAAACCTTGATTACGAAAGTTGAAGCTTGTCTCAACTCTAGGCCACTGTGTCCCATATCATCTGACCCAACAGACTTAACTGCTGTAACGCCAGGTCCCTTCCTAGTTGGAACTTCAATAAAACTGCCATACCTGAACAAGATCTAAGTAACATTCCTTTGAGTCATCTTGATAGATGGCATGTGAGACAGTTTATTCTTCAGCAATTTTGGAAAAGATGGAGCCGGGAATACCTGTCTCAACTTCAGCAAAGACATAAATGGCAAAAAAGTCAACGAGATTTAGAAGTCAATGACTTAGTCCTCATCAAAGATGACAACCTTCCACCACTTAAGTGGAAATTAGGACGAATAATAACTGTTCATCCAGGTTCAAACAATAAGGTCAGAGTTGTTACGATCAAGACTAGTAGTTGTGTCATCGATCGTCCAATAGTGAAACTGTGTCCTCTTCCTGTAGAAACTAAAAACTGTGAACTCAGAGCTGTCTAATATTTTTCTATTTTTTGTAGTAATTTGTTTGTGTTATTAATTGTTCTTTCATTATAGTTATAAATTGTAAGCAGCTAACTACTTGTTGAAATCCCAGGGGATATCAACGGGAGCCAGAATACCCGTGAAACACATGACCCTTCTTGGCAGTCGGGTAAAAACAGTGTTAAAATTTTAATGTTTTTGAACGCAATAAAAGTGATTGAATAAAATAGGAAAGCAAGTTGGATTATAGAAAGAAATAAGAAATTTTAATTAGAAAGTACTAATAAATGAAGGAGAAAATTTTAAAGATTAGTTATAATATAATAGTTCAAGTTGTAGTCGAGTTAACCCAGTTTTTATCAAATGTGTCTAGTTAGCAAGTTTCCACATAATTTCATACTTAAAATACTATTTTAAGGATAGTTTATGTACTATGTATTTAAAGTCACAAAATCTGTATATTAAGTAAGGATGTGCAATTAAATATGTATTGAATATTAGAACTATTGCACAGTTGAACGCCTCTAACAAATTAACTTATTTCCATTTATTTCTAGAATGGAGTTATAAAAACAATGTTAATATTTCGGTGTTTTTCGAACACAACAAGAGTGATTGAGTAAAATAGGAAGTTGTGTTGGATTATACAAAATAAACGACTAAGTGCATGCTTGGACTAGTCGCGCTCAGGGGGTTCCGTACAATAAATATATGAATTATTAACTGTATTATTTTAAAAAAATCATTGCTAAAAGAATAATAAGACTTCGTAAAAACTATACAACATAGGGTTGGGCATATCTGTATATACTACAAAAGTATGAATGGGTATACCATAAAAGTTCAAAGATATTTGAATTGCTGAATAATATAAATATTGCTATTCTGTATAACTCATTTTTAATCACATCCGAATCTGTTTATGATAAACTTGTGTTGATAAAAGTAGTGCATATTTAAGATTCATTTGGCAATTCATAAAACTAAATTCAGCGCAGTAATAATATTTTCTTGTTACAGTGTAGCTAAAACAAAACAGTTGTTCAAAGTTTAAACTTGGCATCGTGCTAAGCGCCTTCGAAAGGAAGTCACAAGGTTGCAATGCCGCCTTACTCCGTGCCGCGTTTTTTCAGATAGGTTTTTAATGAACTTTTAAAGACACGGGAGGCGTACTGAGAGATCCATTCAATGCAAACTAGTCTCGAATCCCATAGTATTTATGTGAATAATTGTAATTAAATTTGTCTGTTTTTAACAATTTGACGTTTATTGCTTTTATACTGCTACTGGGCATTGAATTACACAAATATATCACTAAAAGTTGTTATCTGGGCTTTAAAAGCTGATGTTATATAGAGTACACCGCCCCTGTCATTATGTATGTTCAAACTGTCCATGTCTTTAAGGGTTAATATCTCGCCTAATTACTGACGATTTTTTTTCAAAAATCATTAACAACAATGCTTTTATACTTCCGCTACGATAGGTACCTCCAGCGCTCCTCAACACCTTTGCTGAATGCCTGCAAATCGAAATTTGTGTGTAACGGAAAAATGCGCTTTTCTCAAAAACTATGTGACCTAGAGTAATCGCTATAGTTTTCCTGCAAGGTTTAAATTAACGTCTACTACTTCTAATTTTTTTTTATAATTTTAGTTACAGTAGATTCAGAAATAGAGGGGGGAGTGTGGGGGACATATTTTTGCACTACATTTTCGACAACATCCCTGAAAATACAACACTTAAAATTTAAAAAAATGCATTTTTGAGTTCAGCGTTACGAAAGCTTTCACACGATACCCCACACGATATACAAAGAAAATATTTTTTTTTCAAGTAACTTAATTAGCCCATCTACATTTGTTCTAAATATATTTGTGAATATTTAATACTCTGTAAATATGTGGGTTAATAGTCGTTATTATTTCCTCCAATATGAACTTTCAATTTCATAGTTTACGAGTAAAATGGCTGTGACAGACATACAGACACAGGAGTGATCTTATAATGGTTCCGTTTTTACTTTTTTAAGTATGGAACCCTAAAAATAAAGTATTTTAATTAGAAAGTACTGAAAAATGAAGGAGAAAATTCGAAAGATTAACTGTAATATGAAGGACTCACAACCATAGTAGATCAAGTCCATTTTGAAAAAAAAAATAAGATAGTGCATTTAGAAAGTGGATAAAATTCGTTTTATCCACTCTCGCAGTAATCCAAGTCTGTAAACAGATGACATATATGAAAATGTATGAGAAAACAGACTTGGATCACTATGGGAGTAAATAAATAGATTTTATGCACCGTCTAAATAAACTATCTTTTTTTTTTTTTTTTTTTTTTTTTTTTTCCAAAATGGACTTAGTTTCTTAGGTTGTGAGCCCCTCATATAATATTTGAAGTTGTAGTTGAAGTAAGCGGGTTTCTGATTAAATGAGCTAAGTTAGCAAGTTTCCTCCTCATTAAAGTTAGTATTATACCTATAATTTGAATAATAAAAGTCAATTTTATCAGGATTTTCATATTATCGTGTTTCCATTGATTCATATCTTTCTGGTAATTACATAAGAATTTTTCATTTTTTTCATTTTAAGATATATTTTGCATGCTATTTTAGCGGATATAAAGTAACTCCAATTATGAAAAAAGTACATCCGCTACGATTATGGAAAGAGCAAGAGAAAAAAGTCCTGAAATATTAAAAAGATACTGTCGATTGAAAATATTTTTTAAAAATCTATCTCAATTGCAAATTTATCTTAAAAAAGAAAACAAAATGTTTTCGTTAATCCTAGCTAATTGTGGCGCTTAAGAAAACCGGAAAGGTTCTGAAATAGAGACAATTGACTGATGTTTGACCATCGATGAGGAAGCCTGTTACTAATTTAGGCTATTACTTCCAGGAGTCGATGCAGGTTTTTATTCGTGGGGACCGTTTTGTGAAAATAAGTTATTTTTGTGAATTTTATTATATTTATGTGAAAAGTAACATTTTGTAACGAAAGTTGAAATCCAGTTGCTCAAATTCGAACCAAGAATTTAGTAACAAAAACTTCTTTAAATCCCCTTGCTAAAGTTTGTTTTTCATGACCTGCTTTTATTTACAAATTTCACATTTTAAGACAGATTTTATGAAATAGAATGTTACGAAGAGGGCCTATTTTACTAAAAGGAATTTTGTAAAGGGGCCCATTTTATTAAATTTATTTTTGTGAAGGGACCCATTCTATTAAATTTATTTTTTTGAAGGGGCCAATTTTATTAAATTTATTTTTGTGAAGGGGCCTATTTTATTAAATAGATTTTTGTGAAAGAGCCCTAAATGGGCCCAAATTTTGCCTGGATCGACCCCTGACTTCATTTTGTAATTATTTATTTATGTTTTTGTAGAAATAATAATAATAATAAATTGTTAAATTGTTAAAAACTAATAAGAAAAGTTTTATTATTCAGGGTTCGTACGCTTCAAGGACCTTTCATCAGCATTCTTGTGAAGTAATATTTGCCTTATTTAATGAAAATAAATTCTATCTGCAGATATAGGGACTATTACTTTAAGAAATTTCTGGTACTAATCCACCTAAAATCCCTTGATGCGTACGAACCCTGTTATTGGACGACAAATTTCAATCTTCCAAAGCACGTTTTGCCATGACTTTGAATTCCAGGTTACATATTTTGAAATTGTCATTTTTCCTTTATAATGATAATTACATTGTCTCTGGAGTCCTGATTATTCATCAAATAAAAAAGGAAATGGTAAAAAATATAATAAAAAATTAAAAAAACGACAAAAAAGTATCCCATTTTTTGTTATAACTTCAAAAAACTATTTTGTTTGTTTTCAGATATAGTTTGTATAGATAATTTATTTTCTTTTATTTAAAAAAAATAGACGGACCTAAGAATAATAATGTACAATATGGCCAAGCATATTCCTTAATATATGTGACTAGCGCCCTCTATAGATAATTTTAAAATGAATTCCACCATGTATTTCCAATGAATCAGTGAAGTGCTGCAAACTTATATGATAATAAAATAATAATAAAAAATATGTTAATAAATTTATACCATTATATTAGAAAAATAACTAAATAATATATTAAATAAAATTAATTGGTAATATTGATTCATTAATCAATGTTTCATATAAATCAATGTGCCTAGCTATAACATATCCCTATTTAAATTCCTTTGACTACAATGCAACAACACTTAAATATATAATAAATTATAAATAAATAAATTATTAAAATTATGATGCTAAGGAATTAGTATTAATAATAGTAATAATAATGATTAAATTTGTAATTAATTAGTATCATTTAATGTGCCTACAAACTTTCTTAAAAAATAAATAAACCATATTAAGAGGAGAAAGTAGAACAAACAATAAAATTTATAATTATAACGTGTATTTTATTCTCATTTAATATAATATACTACGTATTAGAAATTAATATGATAATGTCCTCATTGGCCTAATAATTTAAATACAAGTTAAATGTTAACTTTATAAATTAATGATTAATGAATATAAATAAATTTAATTTGAATTGATAAATATATAAATATAACTACACAAATATACATTAGGGTGGAGCGAAAAAAAATTAATTTTTTAAAAATCAAAATCGGGTTGGAACCGAAAGTTGCCTTTATACTAGTACATCATCTACGTGCAATATTACCGCTGAAAAAAAAAATGGCTTGAGTCTGCGCTTTGGTCCAAATGTCGAAATTTTGGGTAAAATTTGACATTTTTTCAAAAAAATAAAAAAATTTCTATAGAGATGGTTATTATTTAACAGTGTTATTTAAACTTTTATTATTAATGACTTAACATATTTAAACGATAAAACGATATCTTTGTTCTGTATAACTAGAGCAAAACTGATAACTTTTGGCGAAAAAAGGCGTTGCCACTCTGTTGTGTCATACAACTAATTGTTGTTTAGAATATAACTCTTACCTAGTTGCTTCCATAAACTACCCAGGTGGTACCACGTGGAGGTGACTGCATTTCATGTCACAACAGTGCAACCCTACCATCAGAATACAATGTTTTATTTATACATTGAATTGTGATTTTTTTTTATTATCAAAGACTGGCATAAGTTTTCCTTGTATTCCTCTCTTTTTTGTATCCACAGACTTTGGATGCTGCTGCTGTGATCTCCTTCCTGTATTTTTCTACTGCTTGCATAAGAGAAGGTAAACAGTGTAATGCAGTGCGGATGATATTAATATAATCTATTCAGCCATCTATTATCGTCACCAAGATTGCACCCGATAAATGCATATTGATTAGTGGTTCTCTTACCACAACATTTTTCCAATGAATTAGATTTATATAACTAGTCGATATTTCAGATTTGTGTATACCATCATTTACTCTCATCTTTCAACTATTATGTGCTGAACAGCTAGGTGTTTAATGTGATGGCGATCGTCAGAGAGCATTGAAATCAGAATTTCCTCTGCGTATGCAAAGCAACTATTGTCCTAAATAACCTTTTTTTAGTATTTGTTTTATTCCGTTTTGTGTGTTGTTTAATAGCCGAGTAATTTCCCATGAGCTTTTAGATCCCTTCTTTAGCTGTGGATGACATTTGATTGTAAACTATCCTGGGGCCAAACTTGGATTACATAGTACTTTTTGAGGGAACGTAGAGACTCTAATGGGCAGTGAGTGATCATTTAAAGGCGGATAATTCTGATCGTCGTTGTCATCCATTCTGCGAGGTACATATTTAGAATGAACCATTACAATTGATCATATGCCATCTCGAAGTCCAGTGAATTCCTTTTGCATCATTTATCAGACAAGATCGTTGGCAAAAATTAAATTCTAACCCACAGGGATTCGCCGAACCAATAGGAAAATCTTTCTCCAAGTGCCATTCTTTTCTTATTTCAATTTTTGAAGCCATAGAGGGTAATTTTCAAACATTATTTCCTGAAATCGAGAAAAGGGTACTTAGCACATACCAAAAATACCTGCTAGACATTTGCAAAGTTATTTCATCAAGATATTGCTCAGAAGAATTAGCAAATATGAACCAAAGAAGCTTATCTTACGCAAAATGGCTCACAAAGGCGAATAATTTTTTTTGTTTTTATATAAGCACTGATTGACCATCAAAGTCTGTAGGTTCACTCACAAAGTATGTAATCCAAGTTTATGCCTCAAGATGGTTTACTCCAAATTTAATCCACATCTAAAAAATTGATCTAAAAACTTATGTGAAACTACTCGGCTACTAAGCATCACAGAAAATGGCAAAAAACAAATAAAAAAAAATTATTTAGGACAATGGTTGCTTTCCACATCGGTAGCAAATTCTTATTGCAATGCTCTCTGACAATCGCTATCACATTAAACAACAAGCTTATTAGCATATAAAAAATGCAAGAGGTAGAGTAAATGATGGCATACTCAAACATGAAATACCTAAATGTTGAAGAATGTTGTAGGAACAGAACTCCCAATCACTATGCAGTAACTGGGTGCAATTTTGGTGAAGATACTAGACGGCTGAATAGATTCCAATAATTCCACTGCATTACTCTGCTTACCTTATCATATAATATGATAAGGAGTGTGTCACAGCAGCATCACCCAACGTCTGTGGATACAAAGTATGGACTAGGTTGATACATCGAAAACTTATGCCAGTCTTTGATAAAAAACCACAATTCAATGTATAAATAAAACATTGTGCTCAGATGGAAGGGTGGCCGAGATATGCACTGCTGTGTCATGAAATGCAGCCAACTCCACGTGGTACCTCCTGGGTAGTTTTGAAAGCAACTACATAAGAGCTGTATTCTAAACAACAATTAGTTATATGACACAACAGAGCGGCGGCAGTGTCTTTTTTTTTTACCAAAGTTGTCAATTTTGCTCCATATATACAGAACAAAGATATCGTTTTATCGTTTAAATAAGTTAAGTCATTAATAGTAAAGGCTTAAATAATACTTTTAAATAATAACCATCTCTATAGAAATTTTTTAATTTTTTTGAAAAAATGTCAAATTTTACCCAAAATTTCGACTTTTGGACCAAAAGCGCAGACTCAAGCCATTTTTTTTTCAGCGGTAATATTGCACGCAGATGATGTACTAATATAAAGGCAACTTTTGGCACCTACCCGTTTTTTATTTTAAAAAATTAATTTTTTTCGCTCCACCCTAATATACATATAGTAGTATCGAATCTACATTATAAACTGTATTAAATCAACGTATTTATAAATCAGATGCTCACTTCCTTTTTCGCCCAAATTAACCATTGCGTATTATCCAGACAACTCCATCCTCCTCCGTACTCCCACCCACCTATCCGTCCTATAATAATTTTTTATTATTATTTTGAATTTTGAATTTTGAAATTTTAATTTTTTTATTAATATTTTATTATTTTATATATATATATATGTATATTTTTTTAAGTATGTTAATTTGGTTTTTAACATCATGTATGTACTAATTGTATATTAGAGAATACATGAATTTTTTAGGAAAACCATGATTTAATGCATCATAAATTAGTTTTTTAGTATTGTTCTTAATTAGCTGAGAAAAACATGAAAACTTTATTCTATACAAATGATTAAGGAGTATATTACGATATACAGAATTACAAAGACAAGATTTAAAATTAGTAAATGTATTAACTTTGAATTTAAATTCTTTATGTTTGTCATATAGATCAGTTATTGTTTTGTTGTCTTTTAGTGTAATTTTAAAGTTAATTGTATTGTTAAATAAGAGGTTTTCCGTTAATTCTAAGTTAGTAGGATAATCGACTGAAATTGAGAAATATTAGTATGATAAGTAGCTATTAAAATTATGTCATCAATATAACGATATAAATGTATAATACTATTAATAAAAGTACGTTCATAGTGATATAAGCCTGATAATAAACTGGAAGTACATCCACCTTGTGGTTACACTGACTGTCTGTAGATATAATGTGTTATTTTGCAAAATAAAATTATTATAGCTATGGAATTTGTTAGAGTTTTAAAATAATCTGTATCTATACTCAATGGTAAATTTAATTTATGATGATACTTTTTAAATAATGCATTTATTATATTATGTAGATCTAATAAATCTACATTATTAAAAAAGATCTTTGAAATCATATGTCGTTACACTGTTTACACATTTAAGACTTTTCATAATATTGACCAGTTGATAGCTACTTTTATACAATGTGTATTATCAGTGGATGTTGTAATTGTATATTTAATCTTAATCTAGGCTGAAAAAGTGAAAGTACATCTCCTTTAAATAATCGTTAAAAAATCGTAAAACCACAAAAATCTTTAACCCTTTAAGGTCTCATGTACTATTAATAAATAGTACATATCTTTTCATCATTATTTTGTGTTAACAATTACTTTTGTTACTATCTACATATAGAAATGATAGTATATGACTATGCATTTCTTATTATGACTTCATTTATGTTTGATATTTAGTAATAACAATAATAATAAAAGTTTGCTTAATTCTCTTTGCACCGTTGCCGATTCCTTTATTTTATACATATCTATTTCACTCTTTAAAATATAGGTTACTTTTCTGAACGAATTATGTGATAAAACGCAAAAAAAAAACATTAGAAATTTGTAATATCTACTAAACACAGTTGTAATACGGCATTTTCCAAACGTCTCCAAAAACTCTTCCTTAACCTGTTATCATATAAATATGAATTGAATAGTACACAAAATAGGCACATTCGTTAGATTTTAGACAATGCGATAATCTTTAAGCGTCAGTAAATCTATTTAGATTGCTACGATTAACATTATTAATGTAAAAGTACTTTTGTTCTCAAAATTAAAAAAAAAAAAAAAAAAAAAAACGGACCCGAAAGGGTTAAAAATCGTAATATATGTTTCATTTTTATGGATAAAATTGCCGATATGCTTTTAAATATGTCAAACTCATCGATGGAAGCGCAATGTCATTTTATTTTTAGGGTTGTTGAGTAATTTTTTCCCTTCACTCAAAGCAATTTTTTTATAATGTTAGTTTATTATAACAAAAGGAAATTCCCAAAATTTAAACTACCTAATTTTAATGGTTTAAAATATTTTTAATGCAATATACACATATTCCCTTATGCATTTAAATGAAGAAAAAAATTCAGTGATCATTATCTCTATAATAATTTCTTTTGTAATATTAAGTCAAAATCTTAAACTTTGTTATTAACCCAACAGATACTTCTTTCATTGTATGCTCTTTCACCTGAAGCGATTGCCGTTGCCAATTCCTTTCAGCAAAACTTTTGTCACATTACTAGGAATATTCCTCGGCGTGTCTGTGGAAAACTTATCCATGCGACAAACCCTTCACAGGTGGCGCCCTATTCCATTATTTCGGTTGACCAGTTAGTAATATTTGAGAGGTATGTGGGCTTGTTTGAAGAAAAGCATTAATAAGAAGAAAATTAATATGTTAAGGAAGTACTTTTATGTTTTACTATATATTTAGAATATGTAATTTAGTTTATTAAACAATTGTATAGTCGCAATTAACACGTTCAGAACAAGTCTTCCATACAGGGCTACTTATTTTTGAGTACCACTATTTCCAAATAGTAGTGTCCTCTTTATTCAATCTTAGAAATTCTGCAATTAAGTAAGGCGAATATTACTATTCGGAAACAGTGGTACTCGAAAACAAGGACCCCATGAATACTGTACAGTCCATTTACGAGAAGCTAGTCCCGGAGCGATTAGTGTTAGCATAAACATTAGATACAAGGACCGCGAAATCCCATGTTAACCTATGGGAAAGCTTAAATACATAATTACTTATTATCTAATATAATTATCCAAATACGGTTTTCACCATCAGAAAGTAGAAGTTAGACTTTGACGAAGTGCTTTCTAAAAAATGACTCTAAATTTTTAGTATTGAAAAAAACACTATAAACTTTGAAATGTCCACTTGAAGAAATTTCATCATCTTCTTTAAAATATTTAAAATTTAAGAAGAAAGTTTTTAGAAACGCATTTCGTTAGCATCTGAAATCTATTTTCTCATGGTGAAAACTGTATTTCGATAATTATATTAGGCAAGGAAAAATCACGTATTTAAATTTTTACATAGTTTAACATAGGATTTCGCGATTGAGGCATTTCAATGAAGTGGTCCCTTAACCTCCAGCCTACCATAAGGGTCCAATGAACCGGACAGGTACATTCAAAATTATTTTCCTCATGAAAGAAAAAAAAAAGACTGAAAATGCGGTAAATATGTGACTTTTTGGGGGGATGTTCTGCTCTTTTTATATAAAAATAGTAAAACATTGCTGGAAAAGTCACATAATACCCGAATTTTAATTTTTTTTTCTCCAGGAGGAAAATCATTTTGAGCATTCCTGTCGGGTCCATTGGGCATGGACCCGTCTGGTATGCGGAGGGTTAATGCTGTTCACCAACTAGTCGGAAGTGGCAACCCAAATTTTCTTCTATCTCATGCATGTTAATACTTAAAAATTCGCTATCATAGTGCCGAAACTAGATGACAATCTATGCCCATTATGAGGATTCTAAAGGTATGAAATTCCGTGTATTATAGTTCTTGAGATATGACTATCACTAAAATTGTGTAAATCCTGCAAAATGCAGCATAGCAGCACCACCTATTGGGAGATTAACACCGAAACGTAATCAGCAACAACTTGTGTCACCGTCTAATTGAATCCCAAGTTAGGTGAAAATTTGTTCATTAGTTCTTGAGATAGAGCGCTTCTTTATGTTGCGGAAATCCTAAAAAATGCAACATAGCAGCACTATATGTTTGGTGATTTACTCCAAAAACTAATCAGCACCAATTCATACCAGCTACTAACTGAAAATAAATTTTTATTAAATTCCGTGCATTAGTTCTTGAGATAGAGCGCCCACAAAATTTGTGTCACATACAGACGGACAGAGTCACAGACTGACATACAGACATTTTGTATTAACATGTTTTTCGAGACCTCTGACCCCTAAAACGTATAAATCCATCGAAAACCGGAAATCGAACATTTTCATGAAACCAATACTTTCTTCTTGTTGTAAAGATAGAAGAAAGTAATAAAAATTGGCTACTTTCTGGAACGTTTTTAAGTTATTTTTGTTCTGAAAAGTATCATATTGGCAGGTGCTCTTATTAAGAAACTATGTAATTTAACATTTTTTTTCCATTTTTCGGTAAAGGCAAAATAATTTTCAGAAAATGCTGTTAAAGTTGACGTTTTGAATCGAACATCCTCACGCGACACTGTATAAGAAAGGGGGGGAAAACTGCCGTCTCCTGATACAAGAATTGCTTATAACTCAAGATTGATTAAGGGGAAATTTTCTATTACAAAATATGTAATAAAACTATACGCACTCCGATTATTATTATTATTATTATTATTTTAAACTCAATTAATAATAATCCCAAATATTTTTTGAAAGTTGTCTATAATTGAAACTAGTTGGATGTGTCAATCCCAAAATTTTCTTCTATCTCATACAACTTAATATTTCAAAAAATTGTTACAAATATTAATACTTCAATATTATTAGTTCAATACCGTAACAACTTCGATTTTCATCTCAAATTTCTGCTTCAGCCAATTAATTGTAGTAAAAACGAGTTAATCTCGATCATCACATTTATAATACGTTTATCATTATTCTGTTGTACATCAGCTGTTTGCGAATAGCCGGCTTAGCAAGATGCGAAGTTCCCGTCGCTGCACAAGCCGCCGATGGACAATAGAGCTATTTGAATTTCTGCAAAAAACGCTATTACTGTGCCCCCCATGCGGCGGAATATTTCCAAATTCAAGGAAGACCTGCTTATCATAATCAAAAACATATATAAAAATTTGGTTCAATTCTTGCTTTAACTGCATGCACTTTTCGATCAACACAATCAACAGCCTTATACTCTTCTGTGATTGGCTATTATCTTCTGCTTTCCTATTGGCTGTTGATTTCTATTTTCCTATTGGCTGTTTCTTTAGCTTGTCTCCTGTCCCTTACCTCTCATTGCAGTCTTGCTACTGCTTTCATAGTAGAAGCACGTCTTCTTTGTTCCTGACAAAGAAAGACTCAGATCTTTCGAAAGGCCTAGCGCATTTAAATGTTTTTGATAGCGTTTTAAGAAGAACTTTTAGTTATTATAAAAAGTTTAGTTCAATTCTGTGCATAACTTCATACACTTTTTGATGGTACAATACTAAATAAAAAAATCCCTGCTGGCCCGGCCTACAGGCGGTGGTAGATTTCGAAGTTAAGTATATTAATTGCTCCAACAAAAACTAAATCATGATTAGATAAAAATCCACTTTAGCAGTTTTATCTGGCCGCTTTTGACGAGTTTTTATTTCATTTTTATATAATAGCTGGTTTTATCAGAATCATGTTAAGGCGGTATTAAAAAAAATACTTTTCCATGCTCAACAACTCGAAATTTTCTGGCACATTTTCAGATTCATTTTTAATAGAAAAAATACGAAACTTGCTGACGTGATTTTTGAAAAGATTTATAAGCGGCATGTGTTCTTGTTTTTCTTTCAATTAATTGAAACTTGATTAATAAACAATTATTTTCTCAGTAGGGCAATATTTTTCCTTTCTAACACAATCGCTTCGGGAATTTCTGTTCAAAAAGTCCACTTTGACATCATTTTTTGAAATATATTCTGCCTCTATAAAAAAAAATCGATCATTACGGTACATTATATAGATTCTGAAGAAGAGAATCTATCAATTGGATGCGTCTGAGAGCAAAAATGAATTTAAAAATGAGTCAGAAAATAAGCAGTTTGGATTTGAATGCACCCTTAATAAGATGATTTTTTTCTTCAACCGCTATGTATTTTTAATTTGTTTCTGCTGTAAGAATTGGTCCTAGCAAAATCTTATCTATATAAATGTTGATGAAAATATTAAGAAGATATATGATAAATTTATGCGGATTTTATATCTTGTGAATTGACGGTGTTATGGAAATTTTTCTTCTTCACTCACCTTTTTTTGTGTTCGTTTTTAATTTTATTATTATTATTATTTTTTTTTTTTTTTTGCGTTACGAATTTGTTCTATCAAAAACTTGTGAATATAAAAGTTGTAGATAATATTAAGGAGATGTATAACAAAATTAATTAAATTTGATATCTTGAGAATTGACGAAGTTGCGAATTTTTTTCTCCCAAAAACTCTATTTTTTGCGCGTCTTGAGCCGATTTTTAATTTTATCAAAAATCTGTGATGCATAAATTTTTGGCCCTATTTTAGGAGTAATAAAAACTTTAAACTGATTTAATATGTACAAAATTTAAGAAGTTATGGGGTTTTTTTCTATTTTCACAAAACCCCTTCCTATTTCCAGCCCCTTGGCTCGATTTTGCCCATTGACGAACTTGATCGAGATTTTATGCCTCTTGATTTTATGTATCAGTTTGGAAAAGATTTGCGCAGAATTGTGGAAGTTATAGTGTCCAGAAGAAAGTGATATATATATAGATAGATACATAGATAGATAGATAGATATAAAGTTTTTTACTGAGGGTGGTTTTGGGTTCTAGAGGTCATGATCAGTGTAGATCTGCAAAAATGTTTCAGAAATTCCAACATTGGAACGACGCCAATAGGTAGTATTTCATAAGAAATCTACCTAAAATGGCACAAAATTCACTATTACGCGCCTTCTTTCAGCGGATTTTTTACAAATACAGGGAGGACTTGCTTGCGATAGGCGAAATCATACATAAAAAGTTTGGTTCAATTCTGTGCATAACTTCATACACTTTTCGATGGCGACACACAGGCGGACAGACAGACATTTTGTATAAACATGTTTTTTGAGGTCTCTGAGCCCGAAAACGTCTTAACTCGTCGAAAACAATTTCCATTACAATACTTTCTTCTATTGAAGATGGAAGAAAGTAAAAATTGAACCAGCATAGTTTTGCTTAATGGACATCTTAATATTAAATTTGCTGCAATTCTACCTCATAGATGCCGTGATTTTATTTAATTAGACATACATCAGACTTGAGTTACCGAGATACAGCTACCGACAAAGAGTGAAAAACATGACATAGTAGCGCCATCTGCTGAGTGATATACACCGAAATAAAATCAACATCAATTTATGTCAAGGTTTAATTAAAAATGAAGTTTCATGGAATTCCTAGCAGTAGTTATTGAGTTAAAGTGGATGTAAAAATTATATAACATTATAGGCAAAATCAGGATAAATAACGATATACACGTTTTGGTACGGTTGGATAGAATAAGTACAACAAGTCGGAAATTATATGTCAAACGTGGCAAATGAGGTGCGTTCATAATATAACAAGTTTTATAATTGTTGAGATCTTGGTGCAATAGCTGTTGCACTGTTAGGCGAAAAGGCAGGAATACAAAATTTATTACGCTTCCATATATTAAATTCAGTAATACGGAATAGTAGGACTCCGTCTTAAGAGGCTACTTCAGTCAAACGAAAAGACGCGTTCGCTAATACTAATCCTATGGAAGAAATTGATAACGATATCTCAGTCGCATTTTAATATTTTTAAATGATTTTGTTTTCGTTGGATAACTGAGATCAATCTGTATGCAGGCCGTTCTTTACTTTTTCGATTTTGATTGCATTTTTTTTTTAATGAAGATGCTTTTACTTTCGAAACCGGTTCCGAAAATGAAAGTGTCCTCATTAAAAATACCTGTAAAAAAATCGAAAAAGTAAACAACGGCCGTTATGCAGATCGATCTCAACTATTCAATGCAAAAAGAAAAAAAAATCCTTTAAAAATATTTAAATTCAAACGAGATATCTTTATAAATGTCTTCCATAGGATTAGCATTAGCAAACGGGTCTTTTATTTTGACTGAAGTAGCCTCTTAAATAGGACGTCATCACCATGGAAACCTAGAATCATTACCTATCATGGGCATACCATTGAATGAATTACGTATGATAGGACTTAATAGAATAAAGAAAACTTATATTAATATCCTTTTAAGTTTTTATTCGATTTTTATAAAATGTAAAATGACTTGACAAAATTCAGCAAGGATTATATATATTAAATTTCCTATTCGGTTAGGTAGTTTTGCACTGTTATATGCTAACAGACGGACAGACAGGTGGACGACGATTATGGATGCTGCGTATTTATAATATATAGTTACGAACGCCTCAAAAACGTTTAAATCTATCAAACACTTGAAGTTGAAGATTTAACAAAAATCAATACTTTCTTCTAATTAATATAAAAAAAAGGACAAGGATTCGATCAAAATCAGACGCAGATTAAAAAAGAGAGAAAAATATTCTCAAGAGTGTAGAGCTGACACAGATTTACCATACCGATGCAAGACTCAAAATTGAATTCTGAGTGATGTATGGTTACATTCAATAATTCAATATTGAATTAGATCTTTCAACCGCCCCCCCCCCCCTCCCTCTTTCTCTCTTTCTCTCGACGGAGGATTTCTGCAGTTCCGAGGGTTCATTGAGAAATTCTAGGATATTTTATTTTACTGATTTTTTTAAAATCATTTTTCACATTAAAATATGCGAAAATTTACATTAATAAGCAGATTTATCGAAATCTTCTGGGGGGTGATTTTTTAATGCTCCGGGGAGAGGGGGTCAACTTTCTTCCCGTTAATCTTCCTGAATTCATCACTGGTCGTGTTTGAGTAGCAGTCAGGGCCTAATTTCTAACGAAAAAAAAGTACCGGAGTCCTAATATTCTGCAGCACAAACAAACATACAAACTCCTTCCCCACTGTTACTCCAATCTGCATATTTATTTTCATACATTATTTGCAAAATTTAAAGCACTTTCATTTCTTTAGCAAAATAAAAATTCTACATCTATCAGCATATACTTAGCTGTCAGCTATTCTCCTTTTTAGTTATCACTCATTCCAAATATAAATCGTTGCCTAATTTTAATGTTAATTAATTGCAGAATTCTGCGAATAAATATGGTAAGGATTATGATTCGGAAATAGTGTTAACACAAAAAAGAAATAGGTTGCAGCTATGCATTTTTATGAAAAAATGAATTAAATTTGCAGAAATTAATATTTATATGCTCAAGAATGGAACAACGTTTTTCAAATTCCTATAAAAAATGCATATTTTAAACTATAATCAATTCCTTCTATACATGAATAAATAAAATTTTGAATGTTGGACAGATTGATCTTAAGCCAGCCGAAGACCAGAAACTGTTATAAAAATTGAGTCCGTTTCATCTTCATCTTCTACGTGTGCGACACATTACGTCACATATAAGTGTTTTGATAATAAAGAATGCAAAAGCTTGGAAATGGGAAGGAAAGGTAAGAGCAATTTAGGCTTCGGTTTTTCGGAACTGCTCCTGCACCTATATATGCACTGGTCTTATTCCAACCAATATTTTAATATGTTCTAAAAATAGAGAAGTGCCGGTGCTGAGCTCCGGTGGGCTCTGCCACAAATTAAGCCCTGATAGTAGTATATATATATACATATGTATATATAAAAAAGATGTTTCCAATTTAATTGTTGTTATTATTATTATTTACTATAACAATTATGTAAAATATAGATGCTTGATAAGATTTTGTTAAAAGAACTTGTTTGTTATATTTTGTTTTGATTTCAAAAATATTGTATATATAAAAATATTAAGTATTATAGATATTATTTATGTAATAAGTATTACATATACTATGTGTGTGTGTGTGTATATATATTATACTTTTGAAATTAAAAAACAACTTACAAGTTCGTGTAACAAAAATGACCGAATCTTTTATTTAAAGATATATGTAAATGAACATAATAGTAGTGTGTTAAAAATATATATACATATATATCAAAAATTTTTCTGTAGTATCTAAATTGTTGGCGAAGTTTGGGGCAACAAAATTAATTTACAAATTACTATTTCCAAGTTTAGTTTCGGAATCCTCAAAATTGGCGCCAAATTCTCGCACTTGTGCTGCTCTTCTTGCAACCCTGCGACCCGCTACACCTCCAGCTGTCGCGTCAAGCCGAAGTATAGAAGGCCCAGTGTTGGCAACAGCTGTCTTCCTTCCCCGCACTCTCTGCCAGAGCGGGTAATGGGCCTAAGCGGCGGAATAATGATGGAGGAGAGGCAAGGTTTCTTGGGGCACACTCAGGTGGAACACACGAGAGTTAATGAAATGGGCACACGCGCCACTTAAAGTTGCATTCCCTTACCGGCGCTGAAAATACTTATTGCAAATTCCGTGTTCGTTATGTGTCCAGTAAATAAAGGCAAAATCTTGCATTTAACTTTAAGAAAATGTGTGATAAACCGCAAAATCTTGTTGGGAAGGATCGTTTGCGGTTTATTACAGATTTGAAGAATAAATTAAGGTGTCATTATGTAAGGAAATGAGTCGTCAGTATAAAGAAGATCTCTGATCAGGAGATGGGCATTTTTTCGGGCGAAATTTGGTTGGTTAAGATTGAATTTAATTTTTGATTTAATGCTGATTGAGATAACATATAATATATTTAGATAGAGATTTGGATCAGTTATGTTTATTACATTTCTATTATTGGTGATGAAAATACATATTGCAAATCCCGTGTTCATAATATGTCCAGTAAATAAAGGCAAAATCTAACAGTTAGCTTTAAGAAAATGTGTGGTAAGCTGCAATTATCTTGTTGGAAATATCATTTGTGGTTAATTACAGGTATGAAAAATAAATTAAGGTGTTATTATGTAAGGAAATGCTTCATCAGTAGAAAGACATTTTTCTGGCAAAATTAAGATTGAATTTAATTTTTGATTTGATATTGTTAATTGAGATAAAGACGCGCGAATTTATACATACATATTTTTAGAGATTTAGATGAATTATAGACAAAGTAATAAACTGATTTTGAGGGTGTAATCATTTAAAATTAAAATTCTTAATATTGGTGCTGAAAATACCTATTGCAAATTTCATGTCGTTATGAGTCCAGTAAACAAAGTGAAAATCTTACAATTAGCTTTATGAAAATGTGTGATAATATTTTCTTGGAAAGGATCGTTTGCGGTTTATTACAGATTGAAAAAATAAATTAAGGTGTCATTATGTAAGGAAATGCAAAATTGAGTTCGAATTTAATTTTTATTTCATACTGCTAATTGAGATAACAACATGGGAATTTTTACATACATATTTTTAGAGATTTAGATGAATTATAGATAAAGTAATAAACTATTTTCGAGGGTACAGCCTTTAAAATCGCATTCCTATTATTGGTGTTGAAAATGCCTGTTGAAATTTTCGTCTCATTATGTGTCCATTAAATAAAGGCGAAGTCTCACAGTTAACTTTAAGAAAATGTTTGATAAACCGCAAAATATTATTGAAAAGGGTAGTTTGTGGTTTATTACAAGTTTAATAATTTAATTAAGGTGTCATAATGAAAGGAAATGCGTCATAGTAGAAAGACATTTTTCCGGACAAAATTTAGTCTGTTAAGATTGAATTTAATTTTTTATTTAATATCATTAATTGCGATAACAACATGCGAATTTATACATACATATTTTAGAGATTTGGATAAGTTATAGATTAAGTATTACACTGTTTTTGAGGGTGTAGTCTTTTAAAATTGCATTCCTATTTTTGGTGCTGAAAATACCAATTGCAAATTTCGGGTCTTTATGTGTCCAGTAAGTAAAAGCAAACGTTTGTTTTTAGAAATGTGTGATAAACCGCAAAATCTTGTTGGAAAGAATGGTTTGCGGTTTATTACAGATTTAAAAAATAAAGTTTTATTATGTGAGGGACTCACAACCATAGTAGACCAAGTTCATTTTGAAAAAACAAATGAGATAATCCATTTAGAAAGTGTATAAAATCTGTTTTATTGACTCCCACATTGAACCAAGTCTGTAAACAGATGAAAAATATAAGAAAGTATGTGAAAACAGACTTGGTTCAGAGTTGGAGTAGATAAAACAGATTTTATGTACATTCTAAATGGACTATCTCATTTTTTCTTAAAATGGACTTCGTCTACTATGGTTGTGAACCTCTGATGTAATAGTCCGGGAGCCGATGACGTCAAAAGCCCCGTGATTGCGGAATTGAATAATTTTTATGTAAATCGATAGTAAATGATGGAAATCGTCTCAGCTCGTTAGTGTTTCATGCCAAACATCCCCTCGCGTGTAACATGACAATTTACCTGTGGCATTAAGCAACATAACTGTCTATTTGTGACACTCTATTTGTTTGTGAGATATGCTAAAAGATGTCGACACTTCCTGAGCAACATTTCGTAAGATTGAAGCACTGGACATTTAAATACCGTTTTGTAAATGCTGCAACAGATGGCAGCACTACATATGTTTCCCAGCAATCTTGAGTTTTAATTAAGACTGAACTGTGTTCGGACAGAAGAGAAAGAGAATCGCTTATTAAGCAATTTTACCTTTGTGCTGGACTATTGACTTTGCTGTAACTTTCTAGGGCCCCAGTTTTTTCTTCTCTTGAAGGGCTGACTGTGGTCAAGCCAGGGTGTACAAATTTTGTGTGCGCAATCTATTGTTTAAACGAAATGTTACTTCGCCTACGTGGATTTCATACCCTACATTATCTTTTACTAATCTTATTCTATTTACAGTGTATCCAGCTTATAATCCAGATGTTTGTGAATATTAAAGTTTTCTTTTTCAATCCCGACTCCTGGCTCAAGCTACATCCCTCATTTGATTACAACTTATGTTCAAATAAAGTTAAATTAATTTTTAAGTGAATCACGTAAGAAGAAAAAAATTCTCCGTTTGCTTGCCAGAAAGGTAAGAAAATACTTTTTATATTCCATTATTGTTATTTAGCAATTTAATACGATAACTTAATATTTAAACTGGGTTCTCAGCTCACGCTATCTCGAACTCACCCCTTTCCAACATATTTTATCAGTAAAAAGGTCATACAAACAAAATGAGTTGGTATGACTAGGTTTGACAAGCAGAAAATATGTTTAATTAAATTAATTATTATTAAAAAACTACAATGATTTACTGTTATTGCGAAAAGTCGATACTTAGCCAGCATCTAGACACAAAATATATGATTGTAAAATTTTATCACCGGCCGTTTTCCTAAAATCCGGCAGATTAAACTTTGTCATACAGGGTTTTTCTGAAAGAGCACAAAATTTTCTCAAGCAGAACTATTTGCCATTAGCAAAGCTTTGGATTGGACTTTTAATGTTCCTTCCAAAAATTGATTAAAGTTAATAGATAGTCTTTCCAGTTTGCAGGCAATTAGTGCGTCTTAATCAACAAATCCACAATTTTTGGAAATTAAAATACAGCTAAAACATCTTTTATATAAGTCCTCACTAGATCATGTCTCAGTACACAAGGGGATCTTTGGAAATGAATATGCAGATACACTTGCTAGAAATGCTGTGGAAACTTAGCCTTTTCGAAATTTCCACATACAAAAACCCTCATAAATGCTACAGAATCACGGCCTATGGAAACTCCATGTATTCGGGAGTGACACTAGAAAATTCGTCTAAGTCTCAGAGTTTGCCGGTAACATAAAAGTAAATAACTTCAGTGCGATCGATCTTACGAAGATGACACTTTGGAACATAGTATATAAAAGGAGGATCACCTGGTTCCCACTTTGTAACACCGAAATATGCCGGTAAGTGCTTCTTGACATTGCATACTTTGACAGGAGAGTTTCGTGTGCAAAAAGGGGGAAGGGCCCCCGACCAGCCACTAGAAGGTCGGCTGTCAAAAGGATCTTGACGGGCGAACCAATGACAGCGGATGTTGGAAACTAGCATTGTTTTCCGAGAGAGAAATGAAGGATATATACGAGATCTCTGAGGAGATCAGGAGGATTAGATGACTTTTAGAAGAGTTTAGCAGAAGCTAAACGGGAAAAGAGGTTCTTCAACCTGAAGGAGAGAAAAGTTTCTCTCCAGGCTTTTCACGGGATTGTCTTTCGGAGGTCGCTCCGAGAAGAGAGGAGACTTGTTTCTCTAAATGGCAACAATAGCCAATCAGCTGAGCTACAGCTGGGAGCATCAGCTGTAAGAAGTGGGGGGAAAAGCTGAACGCACGGACGACTGTTAGTTCGCACCTTTAACGGACATTTATTTACTTAGAAGGGACCACAGTGTTTCCCAGAGACTCTTGAATATAACTAATCTGGACTCTGATTTGTTATCCGGTCAAGGACTTTTATTAGATATTCCTACCTTACAAAACTTTATTTCGTCAAATGAATTTCCTAAGTATTTGTTGTGTCAGTGTTGACATTGTATTTAGCCAAGATTTCTTGCTGTTTTTACGAGAATAAAACCTTCAATTTTTCATCTTACTAAAACCTTTGTCATCACGCCTCTGAGGAGATCACGCCACGCTACCGCCCTCATCTGAGGCCCCACAATGTAATCAACTTTCCGAAGCTGATGTCTACTCTCTGCCAGCCCTGCACGCATATGTTAAGAAAATTTCGCACTCAAAATTGTTGGAGCAAGTGGCAGGATGACTGTGATTGTTCGGAAAAGGGAAGATACACATATGATCTGGTTCCAAAGGTCTTGTAGAGCTTTCTCCTCTCTCTCCTGCCGTTACCGTATTCCTTACATAGAACATGGCTCACTTAGGGAATGCCTCCATAAATCCCATTGCTCAGGCTCCTTGCATGCGAATGTGGCGATTTAGCAAGTGCCTCTCACAGGGCTGTCACAGGCGACTATTTTTATATTCTGTTCGCACCACTATTTACATTTTCTAGTATACATTTACTAGTTTACATTTTTTAAGTAATACATTTTGTAGTAATACATTTACAGTTTTACATTCTAGTATACATTTAATGCATTTTCTAGTATATTTCTCGCACAATTGTTGTCAAAGCGTATGTAAAACATTTTTGTTTTGAAAAAGTGGTGCGAAATAGAATTAAAAAATAGTCGCTGGTGGCAGTCCTACTCTCATTGCTACAACTATTGCCCACTTAACTTATACTGGCATATTCGGCGCCCCTTATCAATCCCTATAAATTGGCTTAGTAACATTTTATCCCGTCCAGCACTTCGTTCAAAATTAAAACAAACTTTTAGTTTTCTTATGGACCTAATATCTAACAATTAGTTCTATACTTGGTACATAAAGGAATATTGTCTTTTTCTTCCTATTATTTTAGATTGTGGTCTCTTACCTTAAACAGTTGTCCATAAAGTCACCCATTGCGTGCGTTTTCTTTTTTGGCGGCTTGAGTCTGTGGATTCATTGATGAAACACTTCTTTTTTAAAGATTTTAATAAAGGTGACCGGAGGGGAGACATCTATGCTCTACAGACATAGCTAGGCATTGAAATATAAAATGCTCTAAGAGTGAACAATATCCGAGATAACGGTAAAACATTATAGAACTTTAATAATAATCAATTTAATTAAACATATTTTCAGTTTGTCAAAATAAGTCATATCTAACTCACTTTGTTCGTATGACTTTTTACTATCGTACGTCGTCATTTTTGTTTCGGTTAAAATTTGGTCAGTTAAGATTGAATTTAATTTTGGATTTGGTATTGTGGATTGAGATAACAACATGCGAATTTATACATACATATTTTTAGAGATTCGGATCAGTTACAGGTAAAGTAATGAATGCTTTTTGATGGTATAACCTTTTAAAATTGCATTCCAATATCGGTGCTGAAAGTCCTTTTTGCAAATTTCATGTTCGTTATGTGTCCAATAAATAAAGAAAAACATCGTGTTAGTTTTTAGAAATGCGTGATAAACAGTTAAATCTTCCTGGGAAGATGTGGTTTATTACATAGTTGAAAAGACAAATTGAGTTGTTATTATATCAGAAAATACCTCATCAGAAGTGCAGTATTTTTTCGTTTTGACTGAAATTTGGGTGTTCAAGATAGAACATGTTTTGATTTAATATTGTTGATTGGTAGAGTAACGTGCGAATTTTTCTTCCGGAAGATTTTTGGTAGAAATGAAAAGCTTTGATGGTTTCCCCTAATTAATGGGATCATATTTGATAGAAAAAATATATTAACCCCTTAACAGTGACATTTGTTTTCTTACAAAAAAAATTAAAAATGGGGCTGGACACCACTTTTTCCATACTAAAATATTTACCTTACTTAATCAAAAAATATCTGACAATCAATAAAGATAAATTTACAGTTACAAATTAGTAGTATCAAAATGCTTTTAATAACGAAGCAAGCAAAGTGTTCTTGCCCGAATCCAATTCGGGACACACTGTTAAGGGGTTAAAACTAGAAAACAGGCATTCTGCTTTTTCAGAATTTAGTGTCGCCCCCGATGAAAAAAAAAATGTATATATAAATAGTACAAAACATATTCCAATTTTAAGACTTACAGCAGACGCTTTTACTTTATGTAAAATGACGTCATTTGCATCTGCTTAAGAATTCCATATTTACGAACCACTCTTAAACATCTACAGTAAAGTATGCATAGGACGTCACTAGGACGCGAAATAATACACAAATGCAACAAAAAGATGCCATCATTAAAGGAACTCGACAAAAGAAAAAAAAAAAAAAACACCCGGCTGTCTAATGATTCATAGGCCTTCATTTGTTTGTAACATTAATATAGACACTTAAAATTAAATGTAGTTTGTAATAGCTCCATGTTTTATCAGAAATCATTCGTTTATATTTTTTCAAAATAGCACGTATTTTTTTCTTTCGGTTATTATGAAAAAATGACAACGAAAATATATATATAATATTTTACAACTATTTTTCTTTTACTTTCTACAAAAATGGAGTACTCCCGTTGCCAATATTAAGCAAATGGCTCCAAAAACTACCAAAAAATTTATGTTTCAAAAATAAATGGAGATGCAGTTAAAAAAAAAAAAAATGCATTTAAAAGTACTTATTTTTCCCAATACGACGGTATAAAAATTGAAAATGTGCGCTGCTTAGAAGTTTGAAAAATTGCTATTGAGTATTTAATCCAGTGGTTCCCAACGTGGGGCGTACGCCCCACAGGGGGCATTATGACTTTTGAGGGCGGCAATTTGAGATTTCTTATTAACAAATTTTCTGTCATTTTTTTTTCCTTATAAGGGTAGTGTCGTAATCTAAAAATAGAAATAATAGATGACAAAATTAAAAAATAACTGAATAAGAATTAATTTTCGATAGAAAATTTCCATTTCAAAGTAATTATCTGAATTTCTTTTAGATATTTTTCTTATATATTAAAATTCGTGTTAATTTTTCCGGTTTTAATATTATTTTAGCAAAAGATATTTCATTTTTGTACTACTTATTAAAAAAAAAAAAAAAAAAAAAAAAAACTTCTGTTCATAGTGCAATATGTCTCATGAAGGAGCTTTTACATATGAAATTTTGTAGGATATCTAAAATTGTCTATTTTGACATGGTTAATCTAAAAAATGTTTTGAATTATTTAAATGAGGTACTAATTTTATGAAATTATTAAATATCCGTACGCATCGCAGAAGGAAATGGGTAGAAAGTAAACTTCTTAAGGCTCTTCTGTAGACTATAAAAATGGTGGCCAAATAACAATGGGAAAAAGAAAGTCCGCTATCAAAGAAGTATGTGATGAGGAGAAAGAAAAATAATTACTTAAAATGGATAAAAGCGCGAATACAGAAATGTGAATTGTGTTATCCATACAGTCTCGGTGATAAACAAAAATCACTTGTTCTTAAGGAAGTACAGTCGTGGAAAAAAAAAAAGTAAACACCCCCTACTAACTCCTCAACAAATTATCGTAGAAGAAAGTAACTGGTACCGAACGATTGGAAATAAAGTCTACTTTTAAATGATGTATATAAAATTTGCTTAGAGGGCCATCTACATATTAAAACGAACCATAATTTTGTTTTTTTCAATAGCAGTATAACCCAATTCTGACAGCATAAATGAACTCTACACACTTCAATTAGCCTAAAAACGAATTTTTATGCAATTCGTAACCATAAGTTTCCGAGAAATTAATTATTTTAAAACGAGAATATTTTAAGGGCTGTATCCAAATTGAAATTCCGTACTGGATTGTTTACCGAGAGAGCCCCTTCCTTGATCAAGGCACCTTAAGCGCAACTCAAGGAGCCAATGAAGTGTGTTAGATTACAGTACAGCAGAATAAATTTCAAAATGTCTGCTCACTTCCATCATAGACGGCCCCTTAAACCATCATTTTGCCGTTTTTTAAGCATAATTTGAAAACTACTTGGAAGAAAAATGTGAAATTTTTGAATTTCTATAAAGCAGGACTTAATAAATCTAAATCCATCAAAAAAATTGTAGGTTGCAATTCATAATTTTTTCGAATATTAATTTCATAATTCATAATTCATAGCATAAAATTATAAAAATTGAAAATTCAGCTTATTTATGTTTGGGTATATTAGTATTATTACTACAAAAAAAAAAAAAAAAAAAAAAAAAAAAATTAGCACATTAGGAGCATAATTTCCGGAGATATAAATAAAAATATGAAAATCTAATTTAACATTAGAAGCACTAAATTTTGAATGTTTATAATTCAAAAACTTATCATTCAAATAACTTGAAATTTGGTTTCTAGGCATAGTTTGAACCCAAGATTTGAAATATCTCGTTAAAATTGGGTATTGCTATTGAAAAAAATGAAGTTTGGATTCGTTTTAATATGTAGATGGCCCCCTAAGAAAATTTTATATACATCATTTAAAAGTAGACTTTATTTCCAATCGTTCGGTACCAGTAACTTCCTTCTACGATGATTTGTTGAGGAGTTAGTAGGGGGTGTTTACTTTTTTTTTTTCCACGACTGTATATACTAAAATCCATCATAAAATGCATCAATTGTATCAGATGTAATACAAAATGTGAGAGAGATCTCAAGAAATTTTACGACCATATAAATGTAGGCTATTTATCACTTTTAAATCTGAGGTAAGTTGCCCAGAAGCAATAAAACTTTTGTAGATGTAAATGCGAACATCCATGGCCTCATTCCATTCATAAAGTTATGTTAAAAAGTAAAAACATACTTGTAATAAAAAAATTATTTTTGATAAAGGATGTCAAATAACTTATTCAAGTTGATGCTATTTTCGTATCCTTCCGGGAAAATAGAAGTTTATATTTTGAGTAATAAGATTTATATGATACAGAAGGCAAGGGGGGACATCAGGATTTTAGAGAAGCTTTGGTGGGACGCGGCCAAAAAAAGGTTGGGAACCACTGATTAATCATACTGCTTTGTTTTACGGCTGGCTTCTGTAAGGTAACATTATTTTTTTTAGGCGACACAAAATAATTTGGGAGAAAGAAATAGCATACCGTACCGGGGGATTAAAAAAATATCCGATCTCAGGCTTTGCCAAGGGACGATCTGTGCATTTCTGTGGGTGTAGAAAGGCTCGACTTTACATCGCACAAAAAGAGGAAAACGTTTTTTACTTTTTCTTTAGGATCACCTACACAACCGTGTAGGTCACGTTAACACTTGTTAGCCACCGGTATGGTGTTTCTTTCTCCCAGCATATAAAATGTCGTCTCCAAAAAATAACGTCCCGGTGTATAACTCAGCGGTAAAACAAAAGCAAATGTATCATTGCACGGAATAATCTCTACTGCAATTTTTTTAACTTCTAAGCATCGCACATTTTCAATTTTTATACCGTCGTATTGGGGAAAAAGTACTTTTAAATGTAATTTGTTTGAAAACTGTATCTCCATTTATTTTTGCGATATTAATTTTTTTTGTAGTTTTTAGCGTCATTTGTTGAATTTTGGCAACTAAAATACTCCAATGCTGTAGAAAGCAAAGCAAAAATAAGTTGGAAAATAGCAATTATATCCTTTTGTTGCCATTTTCCCATAACAATTGAAAAAAAAATGTACTTAAAATGTGTGCTATTTTGAAAAAATATAAATGAGTAATTTCTGATAAAACATGGAGCTATTATAAACTACATTTAATTTTAAGTATCTAAGGTTAGTTGGGGTAACTGGACCCACGAGGTAACTGGGCCATAGGCTATTTTATAAAAAACTGTTGGTGTTTTTTATGTTTTAGCTTTTGTGAACAATGCACCTTAATCTCTACTTCCTAAAACAACGTGTGTCAACTCAATCATAACTCTCACTTTGCTATGATAGGTTGTCAAAAATTTACGTTTCTTTTTTAAAAGACAACGTCCATATGGTTGAACTTCCTCGGCTTTTTACTAAAATACTGTAAGTAATTTTATTAAACAATCTTTTTTTTTAAAGACTAGGCATATAACTACATTAATATTATTAGGTATCTATACATATTTACTCCATGTTTCAAATGTAAGCCCGGTGTCCCAGTTACCCCATAAATTTTTCAAGAATGGGGTAACTGGGACATGTATCCGGGGTAACTGGACCATGCTGGATCCAGTTACCGCAATAGTTATAAATAATTTTTTTGAGTTTCTCTTACTACGAGAAGTAAATTTCTCCATTGTTTTTTGCTCACCATAAAGAAAATTATAGAATACCTTATTAAAATACGTAAAATAGATTCTCTTGTAAATATTGGTGTCATTAAATTATTTCAACATTTTACGAATGCAAGTACCTTGCCCCTGAAAGCGAGACAGCCATACCTTGAAACTGTACGATACAATACAGATAAAGCACTTTCCTTAAAATACCCATGTGACTTTTATACTTATTACCTATATACCTTATTACCTATATCAATCTTTGAAATTTAATAACTATGTTAATTTTTGTAATACAGAGTCAAACTTTTTGTGTTATATCAGTATGATATGTGCAAACTTTTACTAAATATAACTATAGGAACTGGGGGACCGTATAAAAAGTTAGCTTACGTAATTTTTATAAAATTAATTTTTTACTTTAAATAATGCCACAACATGAATATTTACCTCATTTGAAATGTTTTTGTAATTGGAACTGTATGTATAATTTGGTAGTAATACTAAAGTACATAAGTTCTTACTTAATTTTTATGTTTTTGGTATAAATTTATCTAACATTTTACTTTTATTGCTTTTTTTTGACACGTTGACAGTAAAGGCTTACAACGCTCTTTATTGACATATAATTTACATGATCTGCCTGGTTTAAATTTTTTTAAGTTGTTTACACTTTTTCAAACAGGACCTGATATCCGGTATGAAAAAAAATAAACGCGTGTGGAACATAGACCCCCCTGGTCCGCTTACCCCATTTTTATGGGGCAACTGGACCCATGAGGAAAGAAAGAAGAAATATGCTTATTTTTATATTTTTAAATATTAAAATGTAATTTTGAGCATTTCTGTCTGATAGAGAGAACCGAACTGAATTCATTTACAGAAGTTCAGACTTTAATTCAAATGAACATTAGCTTTTTGAAGCCGAATTGTCAGAAGCTCATGAGTCACATTGTAAAATCATGGCCCAGTTCCCCAACTAACCTTATATTATATTACAAACAAATTAAGGCATAAAAATCATTAGATAGCCGATGTTGTTTTTTTTTTCTTTGGTCTAGTTTCTTGAATGGCGATATCTTTTTTTTTTTTTTTTTTTTTCTTTTTTGAACTTGTGTATTATTCAGCGATAGTGACGTCCTATGCGTACTTTACTTGTAGATGTTTAATACTGGATCGCAAATGAGGAATTCTTCAGCGGATGCGGATGACGTCATTTTATATACAATAAAAGAGTGTGGTTTAAGTCTTAAAATTGAAATATGTTTTGTACTATCTATCTATATATATATATATATATATATACATTTTTTTTTTTTTTTTCATCGGGGGCGACACCAAATTCTGAAAAAGCAGAATTCTTGGTTTTTAGTTTATGACTTCGGTTTATCTGTCTGTCTGTCCGAGTTCTAACTTTCATACTCGGATCCCCCTGAATTTTTGTATGTTATTGACGCTTACTATAGCCCGATCTGTGTTGAAAATGAACTGTGCAGCATTTATAGATCATTTACAGGGACGGTCAAAAATATTTCGTTACATTACGGTCAATGGGAAAAATCATTCCAAGTTCATTTAAATGGTGTTAGGGTATTTCAAACATAATGAAATTGATACGCATTTATGAAGTGCATTCTGTAGAATAAGGAGTACAAAGCATTTGTTATTCATTTGCAGAGCCACACAAAAGAATCTATATATATATTACGCTAACGTACACAGAAAACGGCACAGAAATCGCGATTATTTGTTATTGTTTAATGGCAACGCCCGAGAAGCGCATCTCATTGGTTATTGTGAAAAGTCCTTTGGCAGGATTTAGGGCGATCAGGTTTGTTTACGTTTCGCTTTTTTCGGTGCAATATCCTTCGCTGCAATTATGTAGCTCCAAAATATCATTTGAAATGCAAGTAAAAAATCTCGGCGAGTGCTTGAAAGTGAAGAAGCCGAAATCGAGTCGAATCGAAATAGATTCAAAATCCAAATAGAATTGATCAAGAACGTTGTTAAGTGATCGGCAAAATAGGCTTAATAACTGCAGCATGCATGCGTTGCTTCTGAAATCCAAATTACTGATTTAAACGTTAACTGTGGGTGAAACGTGCAATTTCTGCAAAGCATTGTATTGGAAATGCGAATTAAACAGCAGCAAGAAGTTTACAAAATGTTGTCATGACGTAAAAAGTAATTTTGTACGGACAGGTAGTTTTGACTGTACGGACCTGCGATATGAATTTCAGGTTCATTTAAGAATATTATTACGGGCCCCCCAGAAGTAACATACAATAAAACCTGTTTAGACGGAAACGAAAACGACGAGTTATAAATTCTGTTTTATACAGGTTATTTAAACTGAACAAAGAATAATAGCATTAATTGGGAAAGGGAGAGCTAGAACTTTTTTTCCCGATTATTGCAAGATTCCGTTATAAACAGGCTTTACTTTATTATAAAATAAATTTGCTGGATGGTACTTTTTTAAAAATCTATATAGTAATATTTTCTTACAATTTTATTATTTCTTTTTCAGTATTACACTTTATGTTGCATCTGTAATTGCTTTTTCATATGAATATTTTAAATAAAAAATTAAATTATTGAAAATATAATTACATTTTAATTAAATTCATCAGTTAATTTGGAATAAAAAAAAGTTTAAAGTATGAGACATATAAAAATTAAAAAACTTAACATTTGACTTTACACAACTGTGGAACTGAACAAGAGTTGGGCCCTGGTAATTTGCACCGTCTCCACTCGCCTAAAAATTTCAGATTCATTTAAGAATATTATTACGGGCCCGGGCAACGCCGGGCGGGCCAGCTAGTTCTTTACATAATGGTCTATACGGGGAAACACTGTTTGCAGCGTATTTCAGTTCTGTTACACTATTTCAAATAGAATGACATTGATATACATTATTGAGGCTTACTACAAGATACTTGCTGTATAATATCGCTCACCCGCAATAAAAGTGACACATCTCAACAAAAGTAAGTTTCACAGGAGAGGCAAAAGAAAATTTTCAGGATTTTAGTGTAACATGAAGTTACAGCATTTTGCACATCACGCAGGAGTAAAAACGTGCATAAAAGCGTAAACCCTTCAGAATGAAGACGCGGGATGGGGTTTGGAGGGTTGGTTAATTTTACCTCCCCACACAATCCAGCCCTCTGATATGGACACAAATAGACATATAGCGTAATAAAGTGATTTTCCGCATATAACTACACTTATGAAACTGTTTATGTAGTAAGATACACCTATGACAGACTTATTTGTGAAATAAAACGCAAAATGAATTTTTGAGATGTGTTACTTTTCTTGCGGGTGAGCGATATGATGTGTATAGCTTTTATCGTTCATTTACAGCAGGCGTGTCAAACTCGTCTACCGCCGCGGACCAAATTAAGCATTGCATACAAAGACGCGGACTACATCAAACAAAGTAGATAATATTATTATAATTACACACGGCAATATTTGTTACGTACGAAACATAGCCATATTAAACAAATATTCAAGTAAAGTTCCAAAGTTATTATTATAATTCATAGTTTATTTTATCATATTTTTCAAAAAAATACTTGACATTACTTTTTATCAACCAAATCTACAAAGTTTAATCGTATTTTCTAAATTGCATTACCTTAAAAAAATTATTTTACACAAGCTATGTTAATCTAGCAAAGATATATCTTTTAATCTTCGAGATTTTTTTTCAAGTAAAAACTTAAAAAACAAACAACAACAACAAAAAAAAAAACATATGTTGAAAAAATAATTTGTTTAATAAATTATGTCTTGTATTTATGCGCTACGTATTTAATTTCATTTATGAAACACATTTTCTCTTTCAAATTATGCTACTTTTACGAGAAAATTTTTTCTATCGAACATAGTTAATATATACTTAATTGCTCACTTTGCCTCATTGCCAACTTTTTCACTCAGTTGGAAAATTGCAACTCGTAACTGAATCATACAAGGACAAACTGCCAAAGGATTGGCGGGCCACAAAGAAGTTGCCAACGGGCCAGTTGTGGCCCGCGGGCCTCGTGTTTGACATGCCTGATTTACAGGGACACAGAAAAGATTCACATACAGTACAGTATCTGAAGTACTGTCTATTAACGATAATTGGTGGGTACGAATTCATTTATGCGTGTTTAACTAAATTTTTGCTTTCTTACGTGGTGTGTATAAATGGCTATAGATGATATACATGGCTACACAAAATAATTCGTAAGCACTGCGGAGTATCAGCGTGAATGGGTTAAAAACGGCTTTTAATTGAGTTATGAACTTTCCAGTTGAACTATATTTAGTAAATTAAGAGAATTTGTATAACATAAATAAAATCATATACAGGGCTATGCGAAGAACTAGATACCATAGTCTCCTACGGATGATAATGTCTCAAGTGTGATTTCAAACAATTGTAGACAGTAGCTTTTCAGAACATCAATTAAATTGTAGTTTAATATGTGCCGTATATACAAATCTGTTGGTAGTATACAAGGCTGTACAAAAGAATTCAAAGTATCTTTCTCTACATTGGTAGAAATTGCTGAAGGTGAATTTTCAACCTATTATGCATTTTCTAACTAAGTTTTAGCATACTATGTAGAATATATACAAATCCGCAGATTAAATACAGGGCTCCACAAAAAAATAAAACTACTCATCCGGCTATGGACGGTAACTGCTGAAATCTGGTTTTCAAATGTGTTATGCCTTTTCTAAAATGTTTACTTACAAGGAAGGTCTCCTTACAGAGATACTCCAAATATATTTTTAAAAAGTGCTAGTGAAACTACTCATGTGTGTAACAAAAGAATCATCAAATATAGCGGCGGAATTCCAGTAGAAACTCTGTAACAAAATAAAATACTTTCGAATGCTTGGCGCAAAAATACGAAAGTGGCACGCGATTTGGCGAGCAGGATTTTTCTTCACCAAAAACAAACGATTTTAATGCATCTAAAAATTGCTTGTTAATTGTATTTTAGAATGCTCGGTGTTGAGTGAATTTAAATTTAATCAATGAAAGAGTTTAAAATAGTATATATATTTTTTTTTGTATTCCATATACATGTTGCTTGTTGCTATAGTTATTTAATTTTATCACTGGAAAAATATTTTCTATGTTTTGCAGGTTACAAATATCTATTTTAAGTTATAGCCAGTAACGTTTTATTTTTAATTATTTAATTTGTTTCTTTTATATTTTTCAAATTGCAATTCTTTACTTATGTGAATTATTAAATTTGAAGCAATAGTAATTTAAAATGTTCTATAAAATAATAAATAATTCACCCTTTTTTTTTTTTTTTTTTTTTTTATAACCGACTTGAAGGAAATTTTGCCATTGCTTTATCCTCCAATTCAAGATTTTTAAAAATTGAAACGACGACTATTCAAAAACAAAGTCCACATGAAGAATTCTGCCGCTGTACATTTCCATATCGAAGAAGTCGTTGTTTCCATAGCAACAAAATCAAATCGACAGTGCTCAATCGGACTTATTTTTGAGCTTGAAACAATTTAAATCAATTTAAATTTTGCTTCAAATCGTGAAATATAATAGTAAATTTCATTATAAATACATATAAATGTATATGACAAAACTATAGTTAAAACAAACTAAAACTGACAAAACTATAGTGAAAACAAAGTAAAAAGGACAAAACTACAGTTATTTAAATTAAATTTATTTAAACATATTCAACATACAAAGTTTTTTCAAAGTATTGAAAGTTTTCAAAGTATTCAACATACAAAGTATTAGACATAAAAGGGTACTGAAAGCGATGAAATTCTATTTCATCGCTAACCGGTGATAAATAGACAAATAAACGAAATTTTCATTATTTTTTACAGACGCTCTATCGAGGTTTCGCCGAAATTTTGTTTATAAACATATATATCCACATGGGAAGAACATTCTGTAATTTTTTTCAGATTTTTCGGAGTATGCCCGTATGGAGACCTTCCTTGTTAGATTTTTAGGTAGCTTTCTTTACAAAAAAGCTACCTATTGCAGCCGTTCGGAGGAAAGCGATTTCAAAAAATTTTGGTATATTTTCATCGATCATGACCCCCAGACCCCGAAACCACCCTCCGTTCAAAATTGATATATATATATATATATATATATATATATATATATATATCTGACCTATGTCACACTGTAACTCCCGTAATTATGAACCGATTTCGATGTAATTCGGTGTGTACATAGTACATACCAATGTCTCGACCGAGTTCGTTGGCCAGCTTCATCCGCCGTTTTGTTTCAAAATGGCGGCCATTTAAAATTTTTAAAAAAATTTAAAACTTGAAATGTGGTAACAAAAAATTAAAAATGGAAAAATATTTTTTTCTTATGTATTTGACCTTTATACAAAGATTCCGGAGCAGTTTTTGTTTCGTCTATATCTTAAAAAATGGCTGAGTTATAGCATTTTGAATTTCTAGCGTGGCTGACATTTTGAAACGTCCTGAAATTTGTCACGCGATAAAAGGCGTATTTATGAACCGATTTGGATGTAATTCGGTATGTACATAGTACATACCAATCTCTCGACCGAGTTCGTTGGCCAGCTTCATCCGCCATTTTGATTCAAAATGGCGGCCATTTAAAATTTTTTAAAAAAATTAAAATTTGAAATGTGGTACCAAAAAATTGAAAATGGAAAAATATTTTTTTCTTATGTATTTGACCTTTATACAAAGATTTCGGAGCAGTTTTTGTTTCGTCTATATCTTAAAAAATGGCTGAGTTATAGCATTTTAAATTTCTAGCGTGGCTGACATTTTGAAACGTCCTGAATTTTGTCACGCGATAAAAGGCGTATTTATGAACCGATTTGGATGTAATTCGGTGTGTACATAGTACATACCAATCTCTCGACCGAGTTCGTTGGCCAGCTTCACCCGCCATTTTGTTTCAAAATGGCGGCCATTTAAATTTTTAAGAAAAATTTAAATTTGAAATGTGGTACCAAAAATTGAAAATTGAAAAAATATTTTCTTCTTATGTGTTTAACCTTGATAAAAGGATTCGGGAGCAGTTTTTGTTTCGTCTATATCTTAAGAAATGGCTGAGTTATAGCATTTTGAATTTCTAGCGTGGCTGACATTTTGAAACGTCCTGATTTTTCTCACGTAATAACAGGCGTATTAGGTAGCTTTCTTTACAAAAAGCTACCTATTGCAGCCGTTCGGAGGAAAGCGATTTCAAAAAAATTTGGTATATTTTCATCGATCATGATCCCCAGACCCCGAAACCACCCTCCGTTCAAAATTGATATATATATATATATATATATATCAATATATATATATATATATATATATATATATCTGACCTATGTCACACTGTAACTCTCGTATTTATGAATCGATTTGGATGTAATTCGGTGTGTACATAGTACATACTAATGTCTCGACCGAGTTCGTTGGCCAGCTTCATCCGCCATTTTGTTTCAAAATGGCGGCCATTTAAAAATTTAAAAAAAATTTAAAATTTGAAATGTGGTACCAAAAATTTGAAAATGGAAAAATATTTTTTTCTTATGTATTTGACCTTTATACAAAGACTCCGTAGCAGTTTTTGTTTCGTCTATATCTTAAAAAATGGCTGAGTTATAGCATTTTGAATTTCTGACGAAGCTGACATTTTGAAACGTCCTGAATTTTGTCACGCGATAAAAGGCGTATTTATGAACCGATTTGGATGTAACTTCGTTTATACATAGTACAGACCAATGTCTCGACCGAGTTCGTTGGCCAGCTTCATCCGCCATTTTGTTTAAAAATGGCGGCCATTTAAAATTTTAAGAAAAATTTAAATTTGAAATGTGGTACCAAAAAATTGAAAATTGAAAAAATATTTTTTTCTTATGTGTTTGACCTTGATAAAAAGATTCGGGAGCAGTTTTTGTTTCGTCTATACCTTAAAAAATGGCTGAGTTATAGCATTTTGAATTTCTAGTGTAGCTGGCATTTTGAAACGCCCTGATTTTTGCCACGTGATAACAGACGTATTTATGAACCGATTTGGATGTACCTTGGTGTGTACATAGTACATACAAATAACTCAACCGAGTTTGTTGGCCAGCTTCATCCGCCATCTTGTTTCAAAATGGCGGCCATTTAAAAAAATTAAAAAAAAATTAAATTTAAAATGAGATACCAAAAAATTGGAAAATGAAAAAAAGTTTCTTCGTATGTGTTTGACCTTAATACAAAGATTCCGGAATAGGTTTTGTTTCGTCTATATCTAAAAAAATGGCTGAGTTATAACATTTTGAATTTCTATTGTGGCTGACATTTTAAAACGACCTGATTTTTGTCACGCGATAACAGGCGTATTTATGAACCGATTTGAATGTAACTTGGTCTGTACATAGTACATACCAATGTCTCGACCGAGTTCGTTGGCCAGCTTCATTCGCCATCTTGTTTCAAAAGGGTTGCCATTTAAAAAAAAAATGTAATTTAAAATTTAAAATGAGGTATTAAAAAATTGGAAAATGAAAAAGATTTTTTTTATGTGTTTGGCCTTGATACAAAGATTCTGGAGCAGTTTTTGTTTCTGAAAATTTGTTCTTTTGTTTATATCTTAAAAAGTGGTTGAATTATAGCACTTTGAATTTCTATCATGGCTAACACTTTGAAACGATCTTGTATTTGTCTCGCGATACCACACGTATTCACCTATTTCGATGGAAGAAGGCATGTGGATAGTATACATCAATATCTCGACCAAGTTCGCTGGCCAGCTTCATCAGCCAACTTGTTTCAAAATGGCGGCCATTAAATTAAAAAATATATATATATTTAAAGTGAGGTGCAAAAAAATTAGAAATTGAAAAAGGTTTCTTTCTTAAGTATTTGACCTTGATATAAGGATTCAGGAGCATTTTTTGTTTGTCTTTATCTTAAAAAATTACTCAGATATAGCAGTTTCAATTTCTAACGTGGGTGACATTTTGAAAAATCTGATTTTTTGACTGCGACAGCACTCGTATATATCAATCGATTCCGATGTGAGTGAGCATGTGCACATCAATTACTAAGGTCTCGACCAAGTTCACTGGTTAGCCTCATCCACCATGTTGTCTTAAAATGGCAGGCACTTTAATAAATCGCCGAATTATGCAGCCAAATATAAGTAACTTTAAATAAAAGCAGCTTGGATAAAGCTGACTAATTTCGCGAAATTCTCATTCATAATGATGTAGTATTGATAAAAATTAGTATTGAATCTCCTACATTCGGTTTCCACTTAATTGAGCTTCGTGTGTTTGAATAATATAAGTTGGCTTTTTTTAAATAAGGAATATGAAAGCTACCTCTTCCTCCCGGCACTGGCCGGAAGGACTTTTTATGAACCGATTTGGATGTACCTTGGTGTGTACATAGTACATACAAATATCTCGACCGAGTTCGTTGGCCAGCTTCATCCGCCATCTTGTTTCAAAATGGCGGCCATTTAAAAAAATTAAAAATTTAAATGAGATACCAAAAAATTGGAAAATGAAAAAGATTTTTTTTGTATGTGTTTGACCTTAATACAAAGATTCCGGAACAGTTTTTCTTTCGTCTATATCTAAAAAAAAATGGCTGAGTAATAGCATTTTGAATTTCTCTTGTGGCTGACATTTTAAAACGACCTGATTTTTGTCACGCGATAACAGGCGTATTTATGAACCTATTTGCATGTAACTTGGTCTGTACATCGTACATACCAATGTCTCGACCGAGTTCGTTGGCCAGCTTCATTCGCCATCTTGTTTCAAAAGGGTTGTCATTTAAAAAAAATTAAATTTAAAATTCAAAATGAGGTATTAAAAAATTGGAAAATGAAAAAGATTTTTTTTTATGTGTTTGGCCTTGATACAAAGATTCCGGAGCAGTTTTTGTTTCTGAAAATTTGTTCTTTTGTTGATATCTTAAAAAATGGTTGATTTATAGCACTTTGAATTTCTAGCATGGCTAACATTTTGAAACGACCTTGTATTTGTCATGCGATAACACACGTATTCGCCTATTTCGATGTAAGAAGGCATGTGGATAGTATACATCAACACCTCGACCAAATTCTCTGGCCAGATTCATCAGCCATCTTGTTTCAAAATGGCGACCATTAAATTAAAAAATATATATATATATTTAAAGTGAGGTGCAAAAAAATTAGAAATTGAAAAAGGTTTCTTTCTTAAGTATTTGATCTTGATATAAGGATTCAGGAGCATTTTTTGTTTGTCTTTACCTTAAAAAATGGCTCAGATATAGCAGTTTCAATTTCTATTGTGCGTGACATTTTGAAAAATCTGATTTTTTGCATGCGACAGCACTCCTATATATTAATCGATTCCGATGTGAGTGAGCATGTGCACAGCAATTACTAAGGTCTCGACCAAGTTCACTGCTTAGCCTCATCCACCATGTTGTATTAAAATGACAGGCACTTTAAGAAATTGCCGAATTTGGCAGCCAAATATAAGTTACTTTAAAGAAAAGCAGCTTGGATAAAGCTGACTAATTTCGCGAAATTCTCATTCATTATATTGATAAAAATTAATATTGAATCTCCTATATTCGGTTTCCACTAAATTGAGCTTCGTGTGTTTGCATGATATAAGTTGGCTTTTTTAAAAATAAGGATTATGAAAGCTACCTCTTCCTCCCGGCACTGGCCGGAAGGACTTTCTTTTCTACCTTATTAAACAGCGAAGTGTTGAAAAGTGTTTCATAATGTACTCTTGATACTTGATTTCTCTTCCTTGTTTTAGATTTTTAGAGATTTTGATCAACTATGGGTAAAGTATCAAACTATTTTTCAGGATATTATCTTTGTAGTTATTATAATAAAAAGTAGTCTGAGTTTGTAGTTTGTGATATAAAACGTGCTGTGTGTTTGAACTTTTTTCATAATATTTAAGTTATTCGATCCCAAAACATAATTTAGAATTTGTTACGGGGAAAAAGAAAAAAAAAAAAAAAAAAAAAAAAAAAAAGGAAAGAAAGGTTTATTGGAATACATTCATGTAGATCCCATGACAGTTACTAAAAAAGGGTACAAACAAAGGTCAAATTTGTATTCCTATACAGTCATTAAAAGTACTGTATTACTGTACTATTGAAATTATGTGTTCATTACATGCCCATAATAAGTAAAAGCAAAATATTACTTTGAGTCCTAACCGATAAAGCTTTGATCAAACCAATGCTCGAATAGCAGATAGGTAATCTTTGCCGGCTTTTAGGTAGCTTTCTTTACAAAAAAGCTACCTATTGCAGCCGCTCGGAGGAAAGCGATTTCAAAAAATTTTGGTATATTTTCATCGATCATGACCCCCAGACCCCGAAACCACCCTCCGTTCAAAATTGATATATATATATATATATATATATATATATATATATATCTATATATATATATATATATATATATATATATATATATATCTGACCTATGTCACACTGTAACTCCCGTAATTATGAACCGATTTCGATGTAATTCGGTGTGTACATAGTACATACCAATGTCTCGACCGAGTTCGTTGGCCAGCTTCATCCGCCATTTTGTTTCAAAATGGCGGCCATTTAAACTTTTTAAAAAAATTTAAAACTTGAAATGTGGTACCAAAAAATTAAAAATGGAAAAATATTTTTTTCTTATGTATTTGACCTTTATACAAAGATTCCGGAGCAGTTTTTGTTTCGTCTATATCTTAAAAAATGGCTGAGTTATAGCATTTTGAATTTCTAGCATGGCTGACATTTTGAAACGTCCTGAATTTTGTCCCGTGATAAAAGGCGTATTTATGAACCGATTTGGATGTAATTTGGTGTGTACATAGTACATACCAGTCTCTCGACCGAGTTTGTTAGCCAGCTTCATCCGCCATTTTGTTTCAAAATGGCGGCCATTTAAAATCTTTTTAAAAATTTAAAATTTGAAATGTGGTACCAAAAAATTGAAAATGGAAAAATATTTTTTTCTTATGTATTTGACCATTATACAAAGATTCCGGAGCAGTTTTTGTTTCGTCTATATCTTAAAAAAATGGCTGAGTTATAGCATTTTGAATTTCTAGCGTGGCTGACATTTTGAAACGTCCTGAATTTTGTCACGCGATAAAAGGCGTATTTATGAACCGATTTGGATGTAACTTCGTTTATACATAGTACATACCAATGTCTCGACCGGGTTCGTTGGCCAGCTTCACCCGCCATCTTGTTTAAAAATGGCGGCCATTTAAATTTTTAAGAAAAATTTAAATTTGAAATGTGGTACCAAAAATTGAAAATTGAAAAAATATTTTCTTCTTATGTGTTTGAACTTGATAAAAAGATTCGGGAGCAGTTTTTGTTTCGTCTATATCTTAAGAAATGGCTGAGTTATAGCATTTTGAATTTCTAGCGTGGCTGACATTTTGAAACGTCCTGATTTTTCTCACGTAATAACAGGCGTATTTATGAACCGACTTGGATGTACCTTGGTGTGTACATAGTACATACAAATATCTCGACCGAGTTCGTTGGCCAGCTTCATCCGCCATCTTGTTTCAAAATGGCGGCCATTTAAAAAAATTAAAAAATAAAAAAAATTAAATGAGATACTAAAAAATTGGAAAATGAAAAAGATTTTTTTGTATGTGTTTGACCTTAATACAAAGATTCCGGAACAGTGTTTCTTTCGCCTATATCTAAGAAAAATGTCTGAGTAATAGCATTTTGAATTTCTCTTGTGGCTGACATTTTAAAACGACCTGATTTTTGTCACGCGATAAGAGGCGTATTTATGAACCTATTTGGATGTAACTTGATTTGTACATAGTACATACCAATGTCTTGACCGAGTTCGTTGGCCAGCTTCATTCGCCATCTTGTTTCAAAAGGGTTGCCGTTTAAAAAAAATTAAATTTAAAATTCAAAATGAGGTATTAAAAAATTGGAAAATGAAAAAGATTTTTTTTATGTGTTTGGCCGTGATACAAAGATTCCGGAGCAGTTTTTGTTTCTGAAAATTTGTTCTTTTGTTGATATCTTAAAAAATGGTTGATTTATAGCACTTTGAATTTCTAGCATGGCTAACATTTTGAAACGATCTTGTATTTGTCACGCGTTAACACACGTATTCGCCTATTTCGATGTAAGAAGGCATGTGGATAGTATACATCAACACCTCGACCAAGTTCGCTTGCCAGATTCATCAGCCATCTTGTTTCAAAATGGCGGCTATTAAATTAAAAAAAATATATATATTTAACGTGAGGTGCAGAAAAATTAGAAATTGAAAAAGGTTTCTTTCTTAAGTATTTGATCTTGATATAAGGATTCAGGAGCCTTTTTTGTTTGTCTTTACCTTAAAAAATGGCTCAGATATAGCAGTTTCAATTTCTATTGTGGGTGACATTTTGAAAAATCTGATTTTTTGCATGCGACAACACTCCTATATATTAACCGATTCCGATGTGAGTGAGCATGTGCACAGCAATTACTAAGGTCTCGACCAAGTTCACTGCTTAGCCTCATCCACCATGTTGTCTTAAAATGACAGGCACTTTAAGAAATTGCCGAATTTGGCAGCCAAATATAAGTTACTTTAAAGAAAAGCAGCTTGGATAAAGCTGACTAATTTCGCGAAATTCTCATTCATTATATAGATAAAAATTAGTATTGAATCTCCTATATTCGGTTTCCACTAAATTGAGCTTCGTGTGTTTGTATGATATAAGTTGGCTTTTTTTAAATAAGGATTATGAAAGCTACCTCTTCCTCCCGGCACTGGCCGGAAGGACTTTTTTTTATGTGGCCATTCAATTGTCGCTGCGACAAACTAACGACCGTTATCGTGAGCTAGCTTTATCACATCCCCTGATGAGAATTTATTTTGTTAATTTTGTGTGCTTTGATTCGAAACCCTTGAAGAGCAATAAAGAAGGTTCCGAATGACCACATAATTTTTGGAAAAGAAAGCCCAAAGAAAAAATTTAGAACTCCTGCCGCAGTGTTTGGTGGTCCATACGCTTTAAGTTCGCCCCACACATTCACGACGAGAGGCGGTTCTTTTTTCGTCTTCTTTGATATGAGGAATCGTCGCCACAGTGCAAAATAATTCGAGGAGTAGTAGAGGAGGGTCTCTCAAATGTTTATTATATCACCAGGGGATAATTTATTTCATTGATTTTGTGCGCTTTGCTTTAACTTTTTGCTTTGGTAATAGAATTTATATCAAAACTTATGTTCGCATTTAAAATCTGTTTATAACCTTCAACATTTACCTTCTCTGTTAACTCTTTCTTGAGCGATTGAAAATAAGAAAATCTTCCTTTCGAATTTTTGTAATACGAGAAATAATTCTGCATTCATTTCTTTTATTTAAGTATTTTCTTCTTCTTTTCACCATCTCTTAAATGTGTGAGTAAATGTAATATTTTAAATGTATTATGCATTGTAAAAATTAATTATTTTTAGTTCATGGTTCAACATATTTAATAATTCATATCTTATGAATATGTATTCTTACAATGTAGGTGTGTAGTGCTTATATCAAAGCTTACTTCAGCATTTAAATTCTGTCAATAATCTTCAAAGATTGCATCCTCTATTTATTCTTTTAAGAACGCTTGAAACTAATAAATTTTATTCTTTCAGGATTACTTTAATACAAGAATTAATTCTGCATTATTATTTTTTTTATTTGCACTATTTCTTTTATATCTGGGAGTAAAGCTGTGAGTAAGTTTTGTAGTGAAATGTGTTGTATATGTGTAATGCATTGTAAAAATTAATTACTTATTTTTATTTCACTGTTTAATATATATTCAATAAATCATATCTAATGAATATGCTGAAGAAAGTATTACAATGTGTGTGCATGGAATTTGTATAAAAGCATCCTTCCTTTTAAATTCAGACGATAACCTTCAATGATTATCTTCTCTATTTATTCTTTTTCGAATGTTTCAACGCTTTTTGGAACTGTATTTAATAATTCAAATGTAATAAATATGATATACAGGAATCGGTGTGAATAGAGTTTGTAACAAAACGATAATCTTCAACGATTACATCTTCTGCATGATTTTTTTTAAACGCCTCAAAATTGAAGAAATTTTTTTCCTGTCTAATTCATTTAATACAAGAATTAATTCTGCATTTATTTTCTTTTGTTCCGTAATTTGCAGCATCTCTTATAAACAAATATCCTTCTGAAAAATCTGCGAGAGAAAAGAAAAAAAATCAACGTACTCCAGGCATAGAAATATGGCTAATAATCCCTAAATAGAAAAAAAAAATTATTTCAGATTGCACTTCAACTTTTCTCTCAGATTATAATTTCCCTTTTTCAAAAGAATAAACCCTTCTGCGGCATCCATTTTTTACTTTTTTTCTAAACATTAAATTTAAACGCACCTGCTCTTTATCTGATAAGGCATGCACGGAAAACAGTCTTTATAAACAATCTCTCGTTTGACGGGCGTTTGCCAGGCATAAAGCGTAATTTGGTTATATCTGATACGGGTTGCGCCTTTAGTGGAATTTTTCACTCTACCCCTTTAATTCAAGCGCTTTAAAAATTACGTCCCAAGATGCATTGCGCGGCAGACGAGAAATGTATATAGAGCGCCAGATGAATTACTTTTAGAAGAAATTTGAAACTGCTTTCTTTTGGACAGAAAAGAAATGGTTCATTTTACTAAGTTTATCCTTTTGAATAGGCATTTGTTCTCAGTTTTGTGCTTTAAAATAATTATGTAAAATTAAATTTACCGGCGTAAAAACGGGGAGGGTTTTTATTTATGTTGAGCTAAAAAAGAAACATACTTTTGAAAAAACTGTAATTCAAGGAGTAAATATATATATTGGATGGAGGAGAAAATTATTTTATGTATTTCGTGAGATTGTTTTGCTTATATGTTTGCATGTTAAAGAAGTTTATCTAAACAATTTTGTTGGAGATATATGTGCAAACTTCAATCTTTCACAGAATTCATTTTAAGATACTTTTAAACCCAAATATAAAGAACTTTGATTTTTCTAAAATATAAATACGGGTAAAGCGAAAAGGAATTAAAAACACAATGAAAGTAATTTCGTAAAGGGTGAATTATTTTCACTGAATAATTATGTAAAATTTATTTGAATGATTATGCAAAATTAAATTTTCGGGGGTAAAAAATGGGATGCTTTTAACACTTTCCAAAATAGTTGAAAAATGTTTTATGAATTCTGTTATCTGACTGCAAGCCGTCTGTCCCTGTTCTAACTCTCGTAAATATATTTGTATTGCCGTGTAGTTTTACATGCTATTGACGATTACCGTACACTGTAAAAAAAAAAAAAAAAAAAAAAAAAAAAAAAAAAAAAACTATCAGGTTACTAAATTTTTCTAGGAAACTGGGATTCCTAAAACTTTTTATGTCACAGCAACAACAAAAGTTCATGTAACAGATACGCTTTTGCACTATAAATCAAAAAATCTGTAAGGTTACTAGGAATTTTTTAGGAAACTAGGATGCCTAGAACTTTTTATGTAACTGCAACCCGGGTTACAGATAAAATTTTAGTAAGGTTACTGTCATTTTAGTAGATTCTTTTGTAAAGCTACAGATTTCTGTAACATTACAAAAATAGTTTTGTAGATTTACATTTTTTTTTTTTTTTTTTTTTTTTGTACAGTTTACAGATAAAATTTTAGTAAGCATACAGATTTCTGTAACTTCACATTTATAGAGTTACAGATTTGTTTTTCTGTGTAGAATGTTCGGTATTAGAAATGAAGTCTGTAGTATTTCTAGTTCGTTCGAAGGGACACATAAAATGTTTTCATTACATTATAGTCTATATTCTACGAGTGGTGCATTTTGTTGATACTACAATTTTTCAAACGTAATGAGATTAACACGTTCGCTGCCACCGACACGCTGGCGTGCTGGCCAACCAGCACCTCTTCGTATGCCGGCAACGCTCTGGAGCGTCGATCGACTATGATAGGTTATATGCTCTGTTTTTAGTATGGCTTTGGAAAATGAACGGAGAGGTTGTTTAGGTACGTTATCGAAGCCTGAACCGCACTAAACATGATAATATGTTTTTTTTCGTTTTCTTGGTTTTACTAGTAAAATATAAGGAACATTTTAACCATTAACCCTTTATCTACTGACGGTACTTATAAGTACCACTCACTTTAAATTTTCATCCCATAGTGAATATTAGTAATATTCTAATGGTAGTTTGCAAAAACGCTCTTTTAACTCCACTTTATCCGGATACATGGCAGCAGTAGTTCTAGGTTTGTTATTTTAGCGAGGAAGGAGGCTATTTTTGACACAAACGATGGGTTTTGTTCCGACATTTTGTACAGCTTCTCACGCTCGTCTTTTTATTGCCGCAAACACAGTAAAGGATATAAGATAAGAGTTGAATTTTTTTTATGTGTTCATTATGATCCTAGAACACAGTTTGAGTAGCTATTTTAGATTAACGGTGTATGTATTTGATTTAACAGTTGAATTACTCAGTGGTACTTATAAGTACCGTCAGTACACTGGGTGTTGGAGAAAAACTTCTTGTTTACTTTTCATCTGGGTAGTTATCCATCGTTTTCATCTGCTTTAAAATGTAATTACTAAAATGTAGAGTAGTAATGATTTCCAGGGCATTTCTTTTCTGTTTCATTGTTTTTTTTTTGTTTTTTTTTTATAGGAAATTGAAAAAGTTGTGGCACTGGCTCGTTTTTGCTATGCTAGAAATGGCATATGTAAATTCATATATTGCATATGTGGAGATGCGAGAGAAGATGTTGTCCCTGGAATATAGATGTCGCATAACTAAAGGACTGCTAACAAGATCGAAACCTAAAAAAGAAAATAGTTTTCTTTTTATCCTTTCAGGGGCAAAGCCTTTTCAATTCTAATTTGTTGACATAAATGATTGGCATTAGAATTTGCCAGAAGATTTATTTGTAAATATGAAAAAGCCTATCTTTCACATACTTATTAAATCGAAAATATTTTCTGGTGCCATTTGAAATACCTTGTTTGTTTTCTGTTACGATATTTAGTCATAGTGTACTGACGGTACTTTAAAGTACCACTTTAATTAATTAACTCTAAATAATTAAATTTTTCACGGGTGAGTATTTTTTTCATGTTTATCCTTTAATTTTCATTGTAGTAACTGAAAAAAAAATTACATGAAAAAATTACAGTAGATCATAATGCAGTAGATAAAGGGTTAAAGCACTCTTTTCTAATCCGACTTCTGAGAATGCAAATATATTATTTTTAGTGGCAGCGAATGTGTTAATACACATCACTGAGGTCGACTACAACATGCATTTTTTTTTTTTTTTTTAGAAATATAGAGTAAGTAACGTTCGTTTACAGGGGTGCACAAACAAAACAAGTAAGCAACATTCTTCCTCCTTTCTTTACTATTAAAAACAAGTATCATTTCAAGCATACTTCGGACCTAGGTTATCGAGCAGCGAATATTCAGAAGAATGGGAATGCCAAACGCTGGGGTATTCCAGATTTTGAAATTAAATAATTTTATAGTCATTTAATGATTTTAATAACAACTTTGCATTTTCATAAAAATATATAACAGACTAGTTTGATGTAAAGAAAAGTTATAAGTAAAAAGAGAAAATTTTGGTTGGATCGAAAATAATAACGATATCAAAAGACAAATCCCCCTCATGCTAGAGATATCTTATGATATCATATGCCAGACCCCCCGCCCCTCTAAAGTGATAATGCTATATATGCAACAAACTTTCTTCTGTAAAATTGTGGATATGAAGTATAATGCCTCGCTTTGAATTTAACATAGAATTACAGTGATCAGTGATTAATAATTAAAAAAATCATGTTCACTGAATTACCCAAGCAAAGGATACAGGCGGCCCCTGTTGATTGATCAACGTGAAAATTATATCAGCACCTATTTATGTCAAGGTCTATCAGAACTAGTCGGATGTACCAATCCCAAAACTTTCTTCTATCTCATACAAGTTAATACTCCAAAATTCGCTATCACACTGCCAAAATTAAATGGCAATCTATGCATCTCATGAGGATTCTAAAGATATGAAATTCCGTGCATTAGTTTTTGAGATATGACTATCGCTGAAATCGTCTAAATCCAGCAAAATGCTGCCTAGCAGTGCCACCTATTGGGTGATTTATACCAAACACTAATCAGCAACAATTTATGTCAACGTCTGACTGAATCTGAAGTTTTGAGAAAATCCGCGCATTAGTTTTTGAGATAAAGCTATTGCGAAAATCGTGAAAATTCCTGTATAGCAGCGCCGCCTATTGGGTGATTAACACCAAAACCTAATTAACAACAACTTGTGTCAACATATAACTAAATCTGAAATTAGATGAAAAGTCGTCCTTTAGTTCTATAGATAGAGCTATTGACGCAATCGTGAAAAAGGCAGCACAGAAGCGCCACCTGTTGGGCGATGTACACCAACACATAATCAGTAGAAAGTCATATCAAGGACTAACTGAATCTGAAGTTTGATGAAAATCCGTGGGTTAGTTCTTAAGATAGAGCTATTGGGGAAATCGTGTAAATTCTGCAAATTCATCATAACAGCGCCACCTGTTGGGCGAATTTTATCAAAACGTAATCAGCATCAATTCATATCAAGGACCAACTAAATCTGAAGTTTGATCAAAATCCGTACATTAATTCTTGAGATAGAGCTATTGCGAAAATCGTGAAAAATGCAGCATAGCAGCGCCACCTGTTGAGCGATTTACACCAAAAACTAATCAGCATCAATTTGCATTAGAGACTAGCTGAATATAAATTTTTATTAAATTCCGTGCATCAGTTCTTGAGATAGAGCGTCCAAAAAATTTGTGTCACAGACAGACAGACTCACAGACAGACAGACTCACAGACAGACATTTTGTAAAAGCATGTTTTTTGGAATATCTGACCCCTAAAACGTGTAAATCCGTCAAAAACCGGAATTTGAAAATTTTCATGAATCCAATACTTTCTTCTTGTAAAGATAGAAGAATGTAATAATAAGAACTTTGATTAAGTACTTTGCATTCGTTCCGGAGCTATATCTATTTTGGAAATCGTGTAAAAAAGGCGCATAACAGCGTCACCTTTTGGGCGATATACACCAAAACCTAATCAGCACCGATTCATGCAAATGTATGAATTAATCTGAAGTTTTATTAAATTCTGTGCAGTAGTTCGTGAGTTGCAGAATGCACAAAATTTGTGTCACATACAGACAGACATTTTCTAAAAAGAATAAAATCATTTTCATGATCTTCTAAAACGTATAAATCCGTCAAAAACCGGAAGTCGAAAATTTTCAAGAATCCAATATTTTCTTCTTGTAAAGATACAAGAAAGTAAAAAGTGCGGGAAATACGGTACATAGGTAAATAATCTTGTTAATCTATTGGGCAATGATTTTATATAACTTAAGTAAAGTTACATAAAATCATTTAGCAACAACAATAAAAAGAATCTTACTTTACTAAACTTTCTCATTACGTAAACATGTCCCAGTCAAAACAAAAATATAACGCAAATCATCACATCGAAACTAAAGCAACCCAAAACTGGTTTGTTGCCAAACACCGCATTTTCACTTCTCCGCACGTCGCCAGCGAAGGGTGAAGAAAGATATCACGTACGATCAAGCAGACGATTCTGACGAAGATGAAAACACCTTGCTTCCTCCCTGAAGCGGAGAACTCTTCGCTCACCCCTTTCGGTGAGCGGATGTCCGCGTTTCTCGACTAGCATACCTAATAGAAAGCTGGGCCTTTCTGCGGTTTTTTGGGAAAAGGGCGCATCATCTGCCGGCCCATGCGTGGGGCAGGTGCTCCAGAGGGGGCCAGGTGTCGGAATTTTTCTGCCAAAACACCTTTTAGGTGCGCTTTAAGACAGGATGTCGTTCAACCCGTGCTTTTCCCTATTTATCGGCCACTACTTCCATCTGATGCATGTGTAATTTAGTGTTTGTATAATGATGTCAAAATTACGTGTACATCTGCATACGCATGCAGATACATTATATGATAACAAATGATAAAGAATTATTTTTAGAGACGCATTTTCAGATGTCGTCCTGTTTTGCACAATGGGAAGAGACTGATTATCTTTTACAGATGGTGTATGAGAACGATATAAATACGATAGTGTCAAACATAGTTTATGAATATTTTTCTGGAAGAAAGAGAAAAGAAAAAGAAAAAAATTAGAGTGAGAGAGACTAATATAACAAAGATAGGACAATTCGGAAATTACACCCATTTGAGTATAAAAGGTTATACATATATACCGTTATCAACATTTTGCTAATTTTGGACACCCTCCCCCTTTACAATAACATGCGTTATCATTCGTAGAACCCCTCCCCCCCAACCCCTATCCCATGGTATTGTTATCAATGGCTAAAAATTCTTTTTTTTATACATTCTTTTTCTTTTTATTATACGCTTGAAATAATATACACAAATGATTATATATTTATTAGTCGCATACTTTACGGATCCAAGAAGTCAATAAAACACCAATACATGAAATAAATTTATATCAAATAACATCTAAAAGAGTTAGTTACTATTTAAAAGCATTTAACCCCTTAATTCTCGCTCACGTCAATATCACGGGCTGAAGTGTCGTTCGTTATTTCTCGTGCCCGTCATATTTCCGGGCTGGAGATTTAATTGCTGAAAAAACTTCCGAAACCAGAAAAAATTAACTGGCATTTCCGTGTGAAGTCTTTGAATATTACCGTTTTTTTTCTTTTTGGCGCTGATTGTGATGTTGGACTTAGTATTGCTTGTTTCGAAATATATAGCACTCAAAAAAATTATTAATAATCAAAATTTAATATATATACATATAGTATATATATACTATTTGTAAAAATTTGTGTGATGATGATAAATACAGATCTAAGATCGTAAAAAAGAAAGGTCTTATTCGCATTAATTTGTATGGTGTAAAACAAGCATTAAGACACAGAATTCTCGCATGATGGCTTTTCTACAAATATGAATATGTTCTATAACATCTTTTTTTTTTGCGCCTTAAAAAAAACTAATTGCATATTTTATTTGGAAACATGATATATAATGAAATTAAGTGTAGTACCGTGTTTACTCGCGTAATAGTCACACCCCCGTTTTGAAGCAGAAAAAATCGTCAAAATATTTGCTTCGCATAAAAGTCGCAGTCGCGTATTTGACTTTCATCTAGAAAATAGAAAATTATCAGCTGTACTGTTCCCAGAACTAGTATTTATAATAGATTCACCTGTTCTGTCACTCCCATTGACATACCATTCATTCTTCAGATACCGATTCACATTTTAATAGTGATACTGATATCTTCAGTGAAAGTGATTTATTATGAGAGTTTTTTGTCAAAAATTTCACAAAGGTTATTTGTAAATTTTATGTCTATAAAAATATTACAATAAAAAGGAAAATGGGTATTTAATAAACAGCACATAATCTGGAAACATTTAGTAAGTTACTAATTTTTATTATAATGGTTTTTTTTAATATATATACCAGTAAAGTTTTAGCATTAGAGTGTACAATATTGTGTAATAGATTTCTTTGCATAATAGTCGCACCTAGACTTTCACAATGAAGAATTGGCAAAAAAAGTGCGACTATTACACGAGTAAACATGGTAATAAAAATGGATATTTGTCAACGCGAATTATTTTATACTATTTTTTTCTTATTCTGCAGAGTGTCTCTTTCCAAATTCTAGGTAGCCCACGGAGGCTGAATCATTGCATATATTCTCACTGCGTAAAAAGATCTCTATTGATTCCCGGATAATGAACGGCAAATAAAATCTTGATGGATAAATTATTCTACTATTTTTAAAATCAATCCGTAAAGGTTCTTTGTTAGGGGAGAGCAGGCATATTTGGACCGCTGCAATTCTGCGGTTAATTACAGAAATAGACACCATCTACCGCTGAAATACTACTCATCAGAATGACGTCATTTATGATTAGAAGAAGCACCCGCCTTCAGACAATTTAAAAAACCTTAAATTAGCTGTTTTGATCTATTTTTTTCCCTACTAAACGTAAGAGAATACTTTAAAACTAAGATAAGTTATTATGTTTTCATATACACATCTAAATTCATGTATTTATTGTGCATATTTTTCACGCGATGTGTTTATTTTCGTTTTTGTTCTTAATCTTGCGATTATCTGTTTTAAAAAATGGCGGAGTTGCCTTAATTGGACCAATTTAAGTTGCTTAAATTGAACCAGATATACGGTCATAAATCATAGACAAATAGTCTGCAAGATAAACATCAGTGACAGCAAAAGTTGTTAAAGATATAGGATATAGGAAACAAAAAGGAAAGAGTAAGTTGTAAAGAGATTGATCCACAAGAAGGCTGCAGCTACAACCTCCCCCCCCCCACCCCACACACACACAAAAAAAGTAGGAATCATTAGAAATGCTATCTCCCTTGCCAAAATCAGTTAAGCCAAAGTACAGAGGGAGCCAAAAAACAGCTGTGTTGACATCTCCGCTATAGAAAATGAACCTTGTAATTAAAAAAAAAAAAAAAAAAAACGACAAAAAGGAAGCTCTCAAAGCTCAAAAGCAATTAAAACATCAAGTTTAAAAAAATAGTCGTAATTCAATTGGATAGAAAGGAAGAACTACAGATATAAGGTAAAGAAAAGTCTAATGATTCAGAATCTAAAAAGAAAAATGAAGAGAGCGAGAGCGATGATTGGTTTTGCCTAATTTATAAGAAAAATAAAATAGCAGAAATAATTCAGTGTTCAGATTGCAAAATATGGTTCCATGTTCTGTACGTTGGAATAAAAAATAAACAAAAAAATTCATATGTAAGTCTTGCATCGCTTCTTACATAATATTCAAGTGACTGGTAATTAGTTCCATAATTTGTATTCTTAATTACTTATACCTTTGCTTTATATTTTGAATATACTTTGATTTTAAACAATTGCTCTTACTTTAGGACATTTGATTTCATTAGATTTTCATTACAGTTTTATTATTATTATTATTATTATTATTATTATTATTATTATTATCATCGTTTCATTAAGCGCAAACTTTGCTTTCAATAAAATTAGTTATATTCCCTACTCATTAAAATAGCCTAATATTGTTTGGTCCAATTTAGGAGACTGGGGCTCCAACTTGGGCGACCAGTCACCGAACACTTTTGACAATTTTTTCTAATTAAAATAAACTTTAAGATTTTTAACATCAAATTGTTCTAAAGAGTTGTTATTTATTTAGTTAGTAGATGAATAGATTGACCATATGTAGTGATATTTTGCAGATATTCCAAAAATTAAGTGAGTTATATCTAAAAATAAGTGAAATGGTCCAAATTCGGCTACTATCCCCTATATAGTCTGGCCAAAGAAAGAACCTTTACAGATTGATTTTCACAATGGGAAAAGACTTTTCTTTACATATGACATATGATTATAATATTTCATAATATCATGTAGAATTTATGATATTTTCCTGGAAAGAGAGGAAGAATGAACAATATAGTAGTGAAGATTGGTATGTCATAATATGTTTTTTTCATCCAAAAATTCGCTAATTCAGACCACCTTTAATTAAATTAATTAATTATAACATATTATAATCTTCTCAACAAAGCATGTTACATACTTGTCTTGGTATGATTTGAAGAAGAAAAAAAGAAATTCGTCTGCTATTGCGGTATTTGATATAGCCGCTTCCGCCATTATTGTTCTTTCACAAGAAAGCATATACAGGGTGTCCGGTCTCAACGGTGTCCAATGGCTATTTCCTAAACCGTTAGTCGTAGACATATAGTTCCAGTTACAAAAATCTTTTAAATCAGGTAAAGAAATATTTTAAAAGCGATTTGGGTCAATAAAAACATTTCTTAAAAAATTACAAAATTTAAATTTTTATACGGTCCCCCGGTCCTATAAGTTATATTTAGTAAAATTTTCCTTTTACACTGACAAGTAATACAAAAAAGTCCCATTCATATAACCCTAAAATTGAGCGAGTTATGAAACTTTAAATATGCATGACTTATGCCACTGTTCTGCTCTGAAAACAGATGAATTCGGCTTGCCTTTGAGGGATCACATGCCAAGTGCATAAAGTATTCGAAGATCTTATTTCATGTGTATCTGCGCTTTGAAAAAAATCGTATAAGTATTACGATTAAGTTAACATTTATTAAGTTTCAGCAGATTGGCTAAAATAACATGTTTATTTTGTCAGGATTTAAGACTGTTTCTTTTAGGATTTTTGACAAAAATTACGTTAAGTTTTTAATGTTACTTCAACGATCATATGTATCTTTTTCCAGTTCAAAATTTGTACTTGAACTTTAACTAACTTTCAAATATCTGATCGAGATTACATTTAACATACTGGCGCAAATCCGATAACAATCTAATATTATTATGATTTTCGGTGGTTACCATTTATACTTATTTTACAGGATAACACAAAAAATTTCAAATAGATTACCACCAAGAAGTTTAAGAAAAAGTTTTAGATTAGATAATACAGGATTGCGATTGTTGGGTTTTTGGACAATTATATATTTTTTAGCACTAAATCCGAAAATTACCGAAACTTTTAACAATCATGTAAGGATATTTCGTAAATCATAAATTGCCAAAGTTAAAGAATAACAAAAATCGGATACTATAAATTAGAGGAGATGGCTGTGTTTTTTAACTTTTGATAATTTATTTTTACGCACTTTTTAGCACTGAATCTGAAAATGACCTTCATATTTAACCATCACGTTAGACTATTTTTAGAAATCGTAAATGTATAAGTTAAAATATAGCAAAAATCTCATACAATAAAACATATGTAAAACTTTTTTTATTTTATTTTGTTTTATTCAATAATTTATTCAATATTTTGCTTATCCTGGGATTCTTGCAGCTAAACAGCTGAGTGGTCCGATGAGATGGGTGAGGAGGTTCAATTTTAACTTTGAACATTTTAACTTTGAAATTTGCAATTTGCGAAAAATCCTGATGTGATGGTTAAAAAAGAAGGTCAATTTCGGATTCAGCGGTACAGAATACACATGAATCAATTATCAAAAGCTAAAAAACATAACATAACCTAACTTTTGCATGCTAGTTTAATATAATAATATTTTAAAATACGTATCATTTTGTAAAGAATTGAGGCTGTTAATTTAGCATCATTTTATTTAACAAAAATTCTGTTTTTTCTTTCTTCTTAAATGTTTATTACAAATTGTATATTTTGCATTAATATGTCAGAATGATTAAAGATTTTGAATTTATATTGCAATGTTGATTTTACTCTCAACCATTTTTTTAATATATCTGCCGAAATTATAATTTTGACTAAATTTGTGAATGACCCCCAATTTGCAACAAAAAACATGCTCCAACTTTAAACAGCTATTACTCGGTCAATTTTAATCGTAGAATAACGGGACTTTTTTTGTATTACTTGTCAGTGTAATAGGAAAATTTTACTAAATATAACTTATAGGACCGCGGGAACGTATAAAAATTTAAATTTCGTAATTTTTAAAAAAAAATTTTATTGACCCAAATCGCTTTAAAAATATTTCTTTACCTGATTTAAAACATTTTTGTAATTGGAACTATACGTCTACAACTAACGGTTTAGGAATTAGCCATTGGACACCGTTGAGACCGGACACCCTGTATATCACTTCAACATATTAACATGTTAGAGATTTGAGACAGAAAAAAAAAGAAGTTTCCTTCATTTTATTTTTTTTTTAAATTATTTTTAGAAGGATTAATTCTAATTGTACAAACGTGAAAGATACGAGTCGTAAAAAGAGGTAGCAATAAATAGGAATAAAAAAAAAAGTTGAATTTTTTTATGTAAGTAATCTTGATGAAAATTACACTAAAAATGACACAGACTCAGACCGAGCCCTAATCCGTTCCCAAAACGAAATTCTAAAGTAAAGTTTTATTTTTCAAAATAACAGACATTATATTACATTACATTAAAGGATAAAAACACTAAAAACAATTTTAAAGGACGTTTTGGATTCATTCTGAATCCCTCATCAGCTAATAAGCCTCATTAGCTGATGAGGGATTCAGAATGAATCCGAAACGTCCTTTTAAATTGTTCTTAGTGTTTTTTTTTTTTTTTTGTTTGCAAATTTGAAACAAGAATATAATACAAGTTCCTTAAAGTATTTTATAATCCTTAAAAAATCAGTTTAAAAGAGAATTGAATTGTTATCGATGGGACAGAAGATGAAACATCGTATTCAGTTTGGCTGTTAGGGAATATAAATGATACATGTTATATTATTAATTCTTCCTTCGCGACATTTCTTATTATTATGCTAAATTACCGGCATATTCAGTAATTTCTTATTCTTTAATAATATCTATCATTAATCCTACTAAATTCTCCTTAAATTAATTATTATCTTACTAAATTTACTTAAATATAAAGCTTTTAAGTTAAATAATGCTATAAAAAGTGATAGAATACCTTTATTAAGATTGACGATCGTTTCGTCGCTCAAACGGCGACATTTTCAAAATCATTCACGAGATAAACTATTTTCACATAATTTAAAACCATAAGCATAGTAAACAATGTCACGAGACTTGATGCATAATGAAAAACATTGCAATGAAATTAGCTATTTGCGAGCGTGGATTAATTTTCAAAAACAATAACATGGTAAACAATGTCACGGGACAACATGCATAATGAAAAGCATTGCAAAATATCAAATAAAAATAAAAATAAAATTATCTTGGCTATTTGCGAGCGTGGATTAATTTTTGCTATTGTTACTAAAATTACCTAGCATATCTTTCCAAATTTTAGGTAATTCAAGGGACACTGAATTATTGCAAATATTCTTGTTGCGTAAAAATATCTCTCTTGATTCTCGGATTATGGATAGCAAATAAAATCTTGATGTATAAATTAACTTGCTATTTTTAAAATCGATCTGTAAAGGTTCTTCGCTGCATAATCTGGCCAAAGCTGTGGTTCTTCTGTTGTATTTGATGTCTGCTATATGTTCTTTGATTCTAGTTTTAAGTTTTCTACTTGCCATACCTATATAAAACTGCTTTGTTCGATCTTCTTTGGTTAAAGGTATTTCGTATACTCCTGATAACTGCTTTGACTCTATTGGATCTATTTTCTTGCATACTATATTTCTTAATTTCATAGAAGGTTTTGCAACTAGGGAGATATTGAATTTATTGAGTTTATATTTCAGACGTTCAAAGAAACCAGGAAAATATTGTAAAGTGGATAACATGGAATTTTGTGGATTGAAATTTCTTTTCTTTTTATTCTTCAAGCTCTCAATTAATTTTTCTATGGCGCTTTCTTTGTATCCATTGTTTCTTGCAATATCATATATTTTATTTATTTCGTTATTTAACTGCTCGGGGGTACAAACTGTGAAAGCTCTCTGAATAGAATGTCTAAATGCAGAAACTTTGTATGAAAAAGGTGCCTGAGCATTATGAGGGATAATGGATTGACTGGCTATGGGTTTTCTGTAAACAGTGCGTTCTATTCCTTGGTGCCTCTTGATTAGTAATACATCTAAAAAAGGCAGCGTACCATTTTGTTCTATTTCCAATGTAAATTTAATTTTTGAATCAAGACTATTAATCTGGTTTAAAAAGTTATTGAGCAAGGTATCTGCATGTTGCCATATGATGAAAATATCGTCTACGTATCTGATCATGTATGGGGAGTATAATCCAATTTGTATATATCTATTTCAAGAGGTCGTAATATGAATTCAGCTAATAATCCTGATATAGGAGAACCCATTGGAGCTCCGTTATTTTGTTTGTATATTTTGTCGTCGAAAGTGAAATAATTATTATTAACTATAAGATTAAGAGCACTCTTAAGTGTAGTTTTCATACTTTCATTAATACTCTCCATGCGGTCAATGCAGTTATTTATATTTGTAACGGCTTTTTGGGTATCAATAGATGAGTATAAAGAGACTACATCTAGACTGGCTATTAAATAATTCTGAGGTAAATTAATGTGATTCAAATATTGAATGAACTCATACGTTGAATTAATTACTAACATATTAATTCTCATTAGAACTTTCATATTATCAGGCCAGCTCCCTTTATTAACCAGTTCATTAACTTTTTTGTTAATTATGTTACGTGGATTCTTCTTGACTTCTTGACAAGAATAAATAAGGGGCAAATTAATAAAGGGAGCTGGCCTGATAATATGAAAGTTCTAATGAGAATTAATAAGTTAGCAGTAATCCCAGCAATTGTCGGCAGACTCAAAGACCACAAAATAGATATGCCAATAAGATCAATAGTAACTAAATGCTCAAGCCCCACATATTTTATGGGAAAAGCTTTGTAGTTTTATTGAAAAATATTTTGCCCAGCTCTGATCATGTAATTAATTCAGCGTATGAGTTCATTCAATATTTGAATCACATTAATTTTCCTCAGAATTATTTAGTAGCCAGTCAAGATGTAGTTTCTTTATACCCATCTGTTGATACCCAAAAAGCCGTTACAAATATAAATAACTGCATTGACCGCATGGAGAGTATTAATGAAAGTATGAAAACTACACTTAAGAGTGCTCTTAATCTTATAGTTAATAATAATTACTTCACTTTCGACGACAAAATATACAAACAAAATAACGGAGCTCCAATGGGTTCTCCTATATCAGGATTATTAGCTGAATTCATATTACGACCTCTTGAAATAGATATATACAAATTGGATTATACTCCCCATACATGGATCAGATACGTAGACGATATTTTCATCATATGGCAACATGCAGATACCTTGCTCAATAACTTTTTAAACCAGATTAATAGCCTTGATTCAAAAATTAAATTTACATTGGAAATAGAACAAAACGGTACGCTGCCTTTTTTAGATGTATTACTAATCAAGAGGCACCAAGGAATAGAACGCACTGTTTACAGAAAACCCATAGCCAGTCAATCCATTATCCCTCATAATGCTCAGGCACCTTTTTCATACAAAGTTTCTGCATTTAGACATTCTATTCAGAGAGCTTTCACAGTTTGTACCCCCGAGCAGTTAAATAACGAAATAAATAAAATATATGATATTGCAAGAAACAATGGATACAAAGAAAGCACCATAGAAAAATTAATTGAGAGCTTGAAGAGTAAAAAGAAAAGAAATTTCAATCCACAAAATTCCATGTTATCCACTTTACAATATTTTCCTGATTTCTTTGAACGTCTAAAATATAAACTCAATAAATTCAATATCTCCCTAGTCGCAAAACCTTCTATGAAATTAAGAAATATAGTATGCAAGAAAATAGATCCTATTGAGTCAAACCAGTTATCAGGAGTATACGAAATACCTTTCACCAAAGAAGATGGAACAAAGCAGTTTTATATAGGTATGGCAAGTAGAAAACTTAAAACTAGAATCAAAGAACATATAGCAGACATCAAATACAACAGAAGAACCACAGCTTTGGCCAGATTATGCAGCGAAGAACCTTTACAGATCGATTTTAAAAATAGCAAGTTAATTTATACATCAAGATTTTATTTGCCATCCATAATCCGAGAATCAATAGAGATATTTTTACGCAACAAGAATATTTGCAATGATTTAGTGTCCCTTGAATTACCTAAAATTTGGAAAGAGATGCTATGTAATTTTAGTAACAATAGCAAAAATTAATCCACGCTCACAAATAGCCAAGATAATTTTATTTTTATTTTTATTTTATATTTTGCAATGCTTTTCATTATGCATGTTGTCTCCTGACATTGTTTACCATGTTATTGTTTTTGAAAATTAATCCACGCTCGCAAATAGCTAATTTCATTTTAATTTCATTTTAAGTTTGCAATGTTTTTCATTATGCATCACGTCTCGTGACATTGTTTACTATTCTTATGGTTTTAAATTATGTGAAAATATTTTCTATCGTGAATGATTTTGAAAATATCGCCGTTTGTGCGACGAAACGATCATCAATCTTAATAAAGATATTCTGTCACTTTTTATAGCATTATTTAACTTAATCTGTTTATAAGTGATTATTAAACATGTTTTTATAAAGCTTTTAGTTTATTCCTAAATTGTATCATTATCTCTGACCATTTCTATTACTTAATGTGAATTCGAATATTTTTAAAAGTACCAATTTTTTTTTACTTATTTTATTTCGAGAATCTTTCGCGCGCTGGGTTATTTTTACTTCAAAATTCATCCGCTCCCAAATTGACAGGACTCTTTACAAAATCGCTCCCACTGGACATGACGTAAGCTTCACGCGTACCTTTAATTCACTCATTGGCCAGAGCGCGCACTACGTCATCATTTTGTGTTAATGCGAGCTATGACAAAAAGCGGATGCATGGAATTTTTCCTCAGAATTTGTTCGATTTTGTATCTGCCACTGTCCTTCTGACTGGTAGTTTCTTTTGATAATAGTTTTCTATTCTAATTTACTTCATGAGCATACGATAAAGTTATGTACATCTTAAGACCTGAGCTTATCTTTAGAAATGTGGGAATAGTTTTTCATGATGTGCTGTTAATAAAATCATGGAGGCTTAAACTGACTCATTATTTCTTTATGGAGAAACTTCCTCTTTTTTTCATTCCACTGCCTATGTAGTTTCACACCATGACCTGCACCAATGTCAACACAATGCAACGGCTATTTATCGAAATCATAAGAATTCGATTCACGATTGTTATACTGGTCTTATTCTTACGTGAAATTCTTACTTACTAAAAGCTTTATATTTAAGTAAATTGAGTAAAATAACAATTACTTTAAGGAGAATTTAATAGGATTAATGATAGATATTATTAAAGAATAAGATAGGATTTACCTGTCCAGATTAGAACCAGTAGGATTTGCATAACTTCTACTCCAATGCATTATTCTTAGATTTAATGCTTCACAGTACGCACGCCAGAATGTCTACAATACTATATACATATATAACGTTAACAACTTTTTGGCAATTTTAGGCACCCTATCCCCCTTATCATACCATACGTCGAACGCCCCCTCCCCCTAATGATATCATTAACAATGTCTAAAAATTCTTTTTATTTTTTATTTATTTTCTTCTTTTTCTTTCTATACGTTTGCAATAATACACAGATATGGTTATACATTTATTATAAATGTATAATATTAAGAGAATCAGTTAATAAAATATCACTATTATACAAGAAATAACTTTATATCAAATAACAGTTTAAAGAAATACTATTTAAATGCATTTAGAGATAGCTTTTTATTACATAATTATAGGTGCAGATTCCCAAAATTTTTAAGCAGTCAATGGCTCCTAACCCCTTAAAATCCAGTCGCCACTTTGGCTCCTAACCAAAATCTAGTGGCCACATTGTGAAACAAACTCATAAAACAATAGTGTTTATGTGTAAAAATATTAACAAAAAAACTCAGGAATTCAAAATAAAAAATAGTTTAATTAATAAATACACATGTACAACAAAACACAGACTAATTATAACAAATGTGTATATTTAATTTAATCCTAAAATTCTTAAAACTTTGATATTAAAATGTATAATATAAATCTGGAAAAATCAGAAGATGAAGTTGGACAAGATACAAATGAATAACAAAACATGTATAAGCTAGGCAGTCATGATAATGGGAAATATTAGGAAAACTTTATTTCTTATTTTGATTTTGCCATATAAAAGTATACCTATAAGAAAATTTAGGGATGTGTAAGATTATTTTGCACTATAAAAATCTCGCACTTGCAGAAAACATTTACAGAGCAAGACTATACCTCGCGTTAAGTATTTTTTCGTGCGAGTTTCTTCTTCATTTTGTTCTTTTTTCTTCAGAGTTCGGAATCCTCTATCTTGGGGATTCCATGATACAAAACCTTTAAATAATCACTGAGATCACAAAAATTCCCTCACTTTTTATCTAAGTCATACTTGATCTTGGCCAGTGAAAAGAGCAGGTGCTTTTCTATTTGCAAAAGAAAAAATATATCGCAATTCCGTGACGGGGATTGGGAATACTGGAAATTGATCTCTGGTGACTAAGGCACTGAAAGTTAGTCGCCACAGAAAAAAATTTAGTCGCCACGTGGCGACTGGCGACCGTAAATCTGCACCTATATACATAATGTAATGTATTCATCAATAATATTTTGTTTTTGCATTTGCCCCCTGCACTTGGATAAGCAGACATTCTTATAAACAAAGCAGGTGGGCACAATTCTTCCCTACTTTTTACTAGTAAACATAACAAATATCATTTCGAACCTGGTTTCTCTAAAAAAGAATTACATGCGCTTAAGGCAGAAGAATGGGAATGGCGAATGTTGAAATATTCCATATTTTGGAATGAAATTAATTTATGATTATTTAAGGCTTTTATATTCATTTTACGTTTTTATAAAAATAGATAACAGACTAAAAAAAGTTATAACAAACTACATTGATGTAAAGAAAAAGAAAATTTTGTTTGGATCAAAAATGATAACGATATCAAAAGACAAATCCTCCCTACAGATACGATATTAAATGTCAGACCCCCCCCCCCCCTTAAAGTGATAACGTTTTATACGAGGGAGTATCAAAAAGTTTTTGACCTCACATAGAAAAAATTGAGTGACATTTATGAAATTGCTACATTTTATAAGTCCTTTTCAATATAGTCGCAGTGAACACAGTAACACATTTGTGCAACCGGTATTTCAAAGAAAGGGAGGTGGATGTATTCCAGGAGGCGCGATAGTAGACCCAAAAGGGGACATTTTTCTAACTTTTACCGACCCCCACATGTGGCATATTGTTGGAAAGACCTGTGACCACTTATTCATACTATGCACCACCAGAGCCCCTCCCCCAAATTTGCCCTCCGATATCACTTTTCTAAATTATTTGGGCATCATTCATGCCCCCAGTGCGAGGGGCTCGAGAGGTGTATAGCATGAATAAATGGTCACAGGCCTGTCCAACAATATGTTACAAAAGTGAGAAGAAGAATGCCCCCCTTTTGCTCATTCATGCCTCCAGTGGGCAAAATTAAGGGTAGGGACTCGGGAGTGCATGACATGAATAAGTGGTCACAGGCCTATCCAACAATATGCCACATGTGAGTGTCGGCAAAAGTTAGAAAAATGCCCCCCCTTTGGGTCTAATATCACGCCTCCTGGAATACATCTTCCCCCCTCTCTTTGAAATACGGTTTGTAGAAATGTGTTACTGTGCACGGTGACTATATAGAAAAGGATAATACAATGTAGCAATTTCATAAATTTCACTCAATTATTTCTATGTGAGGGCAAAAACTTATTGATACACCCTCGTATATGTACAAACCCTTACATCGGATGGTGAAAAATTGGCTATTTTTTTCCCACAGTCTAAGGTTATTGATAAAATTTTTATTTTAAACAATTTTTTAAATTATCAAACTTAAAATAAAATTTCTCACTGTTATAGAACTTTTTTATCAACTGTGAGTTTTAATTTAGAATATTGAACAAAATTTCACAACTTCCTATGTTAAATTTTAAAATTAATTATGCTTTTCGTTAATGATCCATGAAGACTTTTTTAATGAAAAATCCGCTACATAAGTGCGTTAGTTTCTCATGTAGGATGCTGCTACTTTAATGATTAAGTGGAAACTTTTATAAAGTTTTAGGCTAAGATCAGGGAAAAAAAATTAAAAAAACTCTTTTTTTTCCTTCTTAGTTAATGTTTGATACTTTATTCTTATAATACAAAGTGTCCTAAAAGTTCCCGTACTGACGACATATGTATTTATTATTCACAAAACAAATATTAAAACGATTACTTTTATACTAATGATAAAAAGCGTAAATCATGTAGGAAAAAATACTGAATTTACATTTATAATAAATGTTCAAAATATCCAACGCTTTCTAAGGGGCAAAGCTGAACTTTTTTGCGCATGTTTGTAGAAATGTGTTTTAACATGCTGGGACGGACTTCTTGTATCCTTTGAGTAATGGCAATTTTCAGATCATCTATTGTTTGAGGATTATTTGCATACGCTTTTTTTTCTTTAAATATCTCCACAGAAAAAAGTCCGGGATGCTCAGATCAGGGGATCGAGCTGACAAAAGATTTTTTGAAATGAGTCGATCGCCAAAAAATTTCTCAAGCATGTCTATGGTTTCATCACTTGTATGGACTGTTGCATCATCTTGTTGGAACAAAGAATTTCGTTCAGTCACTTCTAATAATACAAGAAATTGCTCGATAAGTTCCCTCTATACAAAACAGTAGATTCGAAAACAGAGGTCCAACTATCCTTTTGCGTGATACACCACACAGACGCCAATTTTTTGAGAATGTAAAAGATTGGTGTAACAAATTTCGGCATTCCACTCCTGATATATGTCTCCCACCGAACCTGCATTACGAAATCGTCGAACGAGCCGATATAACGTATCTTTACTCAGTATTGCATCATTTGAATATTTATTTCGCCAAATATCTTTGCACCATTACGTTTTACATTCAAAATAAGTTTCGAGCAGCGAAATTCTCTGAATGGGTGATAAATTAATTTCACTATGAAGAACAAAATAACATAGAACTTTATTCTCGCGCCAATTAAGTGCGAAAAGAACCAAACGATAAAAACTCAAGAATTGGTACAATGATAAACAGAGGATAAAATTTAATATTAGAAAAAAAAATCGCGGACAATGAGTTCTTTACGTCGGAGAATGGGAACTTTTAGGACACACTGTAGAAGACAATACTGCAATCGAAATTTTTTTCGACTTCGAGTTTTAACGGACTTATATGTTTTAGGGATCAGAGATACCGAAAAACATGTTTTTGCAAAATGTTTTACTGTGCGTGTATCTATGTGTCTTTCTCTCTATGTGTGCGCCTTTGTGTCATCGAAAAGGGCATGAAATTATGCATAGAATCGAACCAAATTTTATAAATATATTTTTGGCAATGACCAGCAGGTTCCAGTTGAATTTGAGGATATTCCGCCAGCCTTTCGGATTCTCCAAACAAATCTTTGATCAAACAAAATATATCGGTGAATTTGGTGTGTGTTTTAAATCAATATAGACTTTTACTTGAAAAGTTCTTCCGCACTGATGAAAACGATAAGAACGTCATTGCGGTATTATATTTTCTAATATGTCCGGCAAAATTTTGGCTGTTGAGGACCAACTCTTTTAGTTGATCATTTACAGTATAGGATTTAGATAAGAACAATATAACGATATACAACATACTAATAACATCCCTGACAAATTATCTAACTAACAGTGCAAATCTCATAAAAATCCGTCCAATAGAGATTTTTATAAAGGCTGATCTTTCATAATTGTGTTCACCTTAGAACTTTCCCGCATAATTCTATAATTAAAAAACGTAGGACGATATGTTATGTATTAACCTTTTCAAGGGCGGTGGTCACACGGCATGACCACCTAATTTTAATTCCAAAACTGACAATTGGCACCAAGAATATTTTAATAAAATTTTGCTTTTATAATGAAAGTGCAAAAGTGCAGGTTTTTATTTTCTAAGTAATTCGTTTGAAAATTCTGATGTCAGTCAATTATTTCATCATTTTACGAACAGAATTTTTCTGCCCCTGAAAGGGTTAAAACCTTTCCTGGAAAATTATCTAATAATTAGCACTGCAGGCCTCATCGAAATCCATTCAAAAAATTCTTTTTAAGGCTAATCTTTCAAAATCGGGTTCATTTGATTATAGAACTTACTTCCATAATTCTATAACTAAGCAATTTAGAACGGTATATTATGTACTAAAACCGTTCCTGAAAAATTATCTAACTAACAGCGCATGTCCCACCAAATTGCATTCAGCAGAACGTAAGTAACAAGCAGCCGGAACAAAATTCCCAATTGTATTTGATATACACAAGGGGATAAACCCAGTCTTCCCGGGTTACAAAATATGCAGTATTCCACAAAATTGATGGTACAGGAAATAGTTTTCGGAAAATATGCAAATTTAACTATGATGAGTGCAAATGAAATTGAATTAACAAATCAGAATTATTTAATAACAGTTTTTGCTAATTATACAAGAAAAATTCAATTGTAATTTCCTTTAGAAACCTTCAAAATAAAAATACATAAAATACAAGTTCAAAAATGCTTCCACAAAAGTTATGATACACGTGGAAATTTTTAAAAATTATTAAAGAAAATCCTTTTCTAATACTTAGTTGCATATCCTTTCATTTTCAGGTTTGCTTTAAGTATGTTTAGCAGTGATTTTATCAGATTTTTCTGTAACACTTTTCTGAATTTTATCCATTCTGCAAGTAAAACACTTTTCAACAACTTTTTATTTCTGGTATCATAACTGTTCCCTTACTGCTGTAAGATACTCAATAAATGATTAATGTGATTTAAATCTGGAATTTGCGAAGGGGTGGCAAATACGTGGGGGACATTGCAGAGCAGCCATAGTCGGACAATTATATAAGCAGTGTGCTTGGGATCATTATCTTATTTTGGAAGTAATAATCCTGCATGACGCCTAACTTTAATGCACTGCCCTCCAAATTTTATTTAAAAAATTAACTATTCAAATCCGCCCGTGATAGTCTCAGTGAAATCTAAATTTCGTACTCCTGAAACTGACATACAGCCCAAATCATTACAACTCCTCCAATATTCTTTACAGTTTTTATCGAATATCTGGCAATCAATGCATCATCCTTTCTGCTTCAAACTTCAATTCGTTCATTTATGCTGAAAATATTAAACTTAGACTCATCTGTAAAAATTATATGTTTCAGAAATGCATGTAAAAATTTTCTGGCAAACTCTATTCTTTACTTTTTGTTGATCGGGGAGATATACCATTTCCTGGCAGATCTTGATCTAAACTCAACTTCATTAATGTCCCTGTTGATAGTTTCTTTATATACTATTTAATTGCCATACTTTTGCAAATCTTCTGTTATTTTTCTAGCACTAATTGAGAGATTTTCAGAAATGCAGAGTACTATTATTCTAATACAGTGAATCCTCGATAAATCGAATTCGAAGGGACCGGCAAAAATATTCGAGTTATCGTAAGTTCGACTTATCAAAAATCCTTAAATACATACAGAAAATATATGAAAAATAATTCAATCATATACATAGGAATTGTAATTATATTGTAATAACGGAGTCTGAAAAATGAGCGCTAAAGAAATATATAATTTAATGCTACATATAACGTACTTACAAACTTAAGTTTTCCGAAAAAAATTGTTAATTATGACTGTTTGAAGAAACTTTTTTGTCTTTCACATGGCAGAAAGTATGTAAACAAAGGAAAAGAGAATCGTCCACACCGTCTCTACTTTCGAGATATTGCTGTAGTGTCGTCATTGCCGCATGTGCTTCTTGATTGTTTAGAGGAGAAACACAATTTACTTCCTCATCATCCTCAAACTCAGAATCGTTCTCCACCTTTTTCATTGATTCAACTATATCTGAAGCACTAATTTCTTCGCAAACTGCGACAGTTTCGTTAATATTCAAAAACTCATTATCATCATCTACAGAAATAACTTGATCGTGTAGATTTTCATGCGCATTGCTTGCAAAGAAGCCACATCTGCTGAAGCAATTTTTGATAGTGATTTGTTTCACGTCCTTGTTCCAGGGACTTGAAATCAGTCTAATTGCTTCTAACACATCACACTTTTGATTTATTCCATTTTCGTCATCTTCGATTGCCTTCCAACCTTCTCTGTAGGAATGTTTTTAACATTTAATTATTCCTTGGTTTGCTGGCTGTAGTTTAGAAGTTGTGTTAGAAGAGAGAAATTCTAACTTGATATATTTCAAGTTCAAAAGTTGATCGTGAGCTGTACACGGATCAACAAAGATCAACATTTTACGCTTTCTTGCATGAAACACTATATCTAAATTTCTGATGTACTCCTCGAACAATATCAGTGTCATCCAAACCTTGTTATTGGATCTTTACTCTACCGGAAGTGACTTTTTACGTTTGAAACAGCGAAGATTTTTGTATTTAGCGATGACCAGTAAAGGTAATTTTTCTGTTCCAGAAGCAATTGCTCCGACAAGCACATTTAAACGTTCATTACTTAACTTTCCACCGGAACATGATTACCTTTTAAACATCATTGTCTTTTTAGGAAAAATTTGTAAAAGTCTCCCATTTCATCCATATTGTAAACGTCGTCCACACTATAGCCTGCAAGAAGTTTGGGTAATGAAACTGTCTTCCATTCATCACACAGCGTATCAGACACATCTTTTGCTTCAGTGTCTAATGTCCGAAACACAATATTGTGTCTGGCTTTAAATTTTCCCAGTCATCCCGTGCTTGCAGAGAATCCTTCTACATTCAATAATTTTGTGAAATCCAAAGCATTCTCATGTAACATCGTACCACTTAAAGGAATTACACACTTCTGTGTAGCTGCAAGATGTAAACCACTTTACGAGGTCTGTTTCAATATCTTGGAAGACACACGTATTCATCCTTTTCCACTTTGGGTTGACACTTGACTTACGTCTTTTGAAAATGCGTTCTTTATCTTTAAGTATGGTAGATAGAGTGTTGTGAGGGATACCATATTTCAGGGATAGATCGTTTTCATTAAATTAGGATTGTTTTCAATGTCTTTTATCAAATTTACTTTTTGTTCTAAAGTAAGAATTTCTAATTTCTTCGACATTTTAAAAAACCCGACTAAAAATGTATCACGATGTGAAAGCATTAAACACTAAAATGACAAGACTCAACCTTAAAACAATGAACCCGTATGAAATCTCAATAATGGAATCGAAAGATTAAAAAAAGAAAAATCCGTCCATAAAAGCGTGAGAAATTTGGCAAATTAGAATACACTAAGCCACAGAGTTGAGAAAAGGGAATACGTAAAGGAGAAATGAATGGAGGAGGGGGAACAATTGCCACCGAAATTGCAAACTCGCACACTCTTCTCACTGTCCAAGGTGAGAAGTAAAAATAGCATCCTTCAAAGGCCGCGAAGGAGTTCAGAAAAGTTTTATCTAACAGAAAGTGTCAGCATTTTTGAGCTGTGGCTGAAAAATTAAGAAATTAGTCCAATTACTGTTATTTGTCTTTCTGAAAAAAAAAATCGACTTAAAAGATGTAGACTTCGACAAAACGAGAAAGTTTAACACTGATTTGTAATAAAGGGGTCGGGACTTCGTGTAAACCTCGACTTAAACGAATATTCGACTTATCAGACTTCGACTTATCGAGAATTCACTGTATATCTCAATGTTAATTTTTTAGGAAGGCCTTTTCGAGCTTTATTTGCAACCCTCTTTTTCTGTATCTATTAATTATCTTTTTCTTATGGTGGAATGGCTTCGAGACATTATTTTAGCTGTCTCACTATAAGAGCACCCATGGTCCCGAATGTGTTAAGGGTTAAAAAATTGTAATTAATCAAAAATTAATAAAATATATATCAAAAAATAAACTCAAAGATTTCAGTGCGAAAGCATCGCACGGGTCTAATGATATTGCTTAATACTAAATAATAGTCAACGTACTTTTCTTTTAAACTACGAAATCAGCTTTAAAAAACTATATCACAACATAAACATATGATATGAAATTTGACTTTTTTTTTTCGGTTTATTTATATTGCACACATGCCATTTATCGATTCATGCGACCAGCTGAGTGCAGATGGGAAACAGATGTCGCCTGGAACCGTAACTTTCATGTGTCACCGGCAGACGAAACTCGGCAAGAGGGGCGGGGAGGGAGGGGGGGGGACACGACATTGCTCCTTTATATATATATATATAGATATATACCCCTCCTACCGTCATGAACGCATCTCTTTAAAACCGAGTTTCTCTTCTAAACGGGAGTTTTATTTACACGTGAAATTCTGAACTATGTGAACGTTTTCACTACCGGAAAGACTTACCTCATCTGGTTCTGATGATACTTTGAAGTGTGTGACTGTATCCATGAAAACTGAACGTGGGGACTGCACGCGCTTCAAAATCAATGGCTGCACTACATAATACGATGCTAGACAAAATATAGCATGTAAATAGATATAGTCTAAACTTAAAATTACACTATGTGCAAAATACAGTAAAACACCCTTAAAGCGACCACGTTCCATTCCCATAAAAAATGGTCGCTCGAGAGGTGATCTCTTAATGGAGGTCATGTTTAAATCTAGTTTTTATTTGTTGAAAAAGGGAAACAATTAATGTTACTAAATATTATTTATCACATTAGGAAAAAAATATAAAAAAATTAAGTATCAAAACAAAAGTTAATTACATAAGTTGATTACTTGCAGAGTTTAAAAAAATGAATATATTGACGTTTGCTTTGATTTTATGGTTTTATCTTTCATAACTTTTATTTTAAGTCCTTTCGAAGTCCAGTAAATAAATGCATTTTTTTATTTTTTATTTTTTATTTTATTTTATTTTATTTTATTTTATTTTATTTTATTTTATTTATTTATTTATTTTTTTGACGGGAACAAATAATGACGATTTCATCAATTTATCTATTTCTTTCAGAATTTCCTAACAGAATAGGGCAGGGAAGTTTATTGACCGTCATTCTTAATTCGTCATCAGAGTTAAATTCATTGCCTAAAAAGCCACAAAGCGGTTTAAACACTTAAAATTAACGGAATAACAAAAAAATGTAAACTTAGTTTCGAAGGTTGGTCAATAATGCGCCCTCTGGAATTATTTTTCTAATAAAACCTCCTTCAAGTAACCAGGAAAAAACGGAATATGTTTCATTTTCTTCAAAGAAATGGGTCGCTCATGGAGGGAGTTCAACTGGGATGGTCTCTGAATCGAGTTAAAATTAGTATTGAGCCTATGGGAATAAATTACGTTCCATGAAAAAATGATCGTTCAGAGAGATGGTTTCTTAATGGAGGTGGTCGCACAGGGAGGTTTCACTATACTTAAAAGATGTCAAAAAATATTTAAAAATATTAAAAATATTTTTTGTCAGGCTGTTCTAAAATCCAAAAGGGCAACTTTATGACATAAGTTTTAATTTAGTTTTATTCGAAAATGCATCAAACTAGCTATCTCATCGAACTGGTTCTTTTTTTCGTTTTTTTGCAAACGCAATAGATCTTTTAGAAAATATTGTCAAAGTGGGCGTTTTGAACGAGAACCAAATTTCCGATCGAAAGAAGAATAACCACTCAAGAAAGGGTTAAAAACGTTTTAATCATTTGATGAAAATCGCTTATAACTAAATAGGTAATTTATTGATCAAAATATGGGAAACATAGTTCGATTCCAAATGGCTTCCATAGCCAGGCCTTCCAATTTTACATCTTTCCGTTAAAAAATGAATTTTTAAATGTGCCAAAACTTTTTGTGCTTGCTGAGTAAAGCAGTTGAGAACAGCCTTAAGTATTTTTAACATAGTGTAATTTTAAGTTTAACTTTTTAAAGATGTATTTAGCACTATTTATTTATTTTCTGTAGATATAGTTTATCTGTCTATTTACATCCGGCGTCGCATGCATGGTACCCGTACACATGCATACTTGTGAAATAGATATAAATGTTATAGATCATATATGGGCGGTTCTTGAATAAGTGGGTAATTGGTGTCCCTTGGGGTTATTTGCTACTTTTTATCATTTATATAATTTTCTTTAGCATAAAATGTATTCAGTAATGCCTTTCTACAATTTCAAAAAGAATTTTCAAGAAAATAACTGTAAATTTTACTCCAACAATATTTTAAATATTCATATTGTCACTTCTGTCCCTTGTCCCACACTTCATGTACCGATCTTCCGGGAAAAAAAAAATTAAGTGTAATTTCAAACTATTTTTAGAAATTTTACTATACAGAATAAAAATTTACATTGTAATGTATAAAATAAAATTTTTTTATTGTAAATTATAAATAGTTTAATATTTATTTCTCGCAGAGAAATGTTGTCCCCTAGTTTTTATGTTGCTGTTGTCCCCTCGCATAAAACTGCTCATGTGACCATCAAGAGATCAGATAAAATTTAGAGGACAGTTAAGTTTAGTTAGCAGCAGCCATCTTGACTGTGTCATTTTACGGTGAATCAGTGCTGCATTATTTAGTGTTTTAACTCTTTAATGCATAGTAATTCATATCTCCATCACTTTTTGTTTAATTCTTAGCAACCAGTATATTTATATAGAAATATTAATCCTCTAAAAATTACAAAAAAAAATATGCTACTAAATAAACTTAAAAATCTCCCTTAAAATTTCTGGTATCCCATCTTTAATTTAAGAGTAAAAAACATAATTCTAAAAAAATAATTAATGTATTTAAGGGTTAAGTAAATAAAAAAATTGTATAAAATAAGGTATTTAGATTCATATTAAAATATTTACTAATTTGCAATATTTTAGTTTTACTTCTATTGCTGATGTGCATCATAAGAAAAGGTTGACTTATTATGCAAAAAATGTATCTCTGATTTTTACTAAACGAAATAGGTGTTTCTATCCAACGTACGTTTTATTCATGAATTAAAAGATGATAAAAATAAACACATGAATAAAATAAACCTCAACATTTCAGTTTAATCTTTAAAACCACCATTAGGAATAAAATTTTCTAAAATATAAATCAGCAGAAATTATATTTTAGAAAATTTTACTCCTAATGATGGTTTTAAAGATTAAACTGAAACGTTGACATTTATTTTATTCATGTGTTTATTTTTATCATATTTGCCGAAACGTCAGTGAAGGCTTACTGTGGAGACACGAAAAGTTTTGATTTCCGTTTGTCTGTCTGTCTGTCTGTCTGTTCCGCGATAACTGCCGCAAAAAGCACCCGATCAGCTTGAAATTAATTGGGCATATTCATGAGATACCCGGACGTAGCTGTATAGTTTTTGGTTAAATTTGGTTCATTCGTTCGGAAAATATGGAAGATTTTATTTTTCTTTATAATGCTTTTCTACGGCAAGTCAGACGATTTTCAAATTTCGATTAGTTGAAAGAAAATGGCACGTTTGATTAATGGATTTAAATGTCAAATTATGGATACTAAAATTCCAAATAAGGGTTTTAAATTATTCCTATTATATTGAAGTTTTATCAATATACCTATCAGATTTTTTTATTTACGTGTATAATGTTTTGAGGACATTTGTACATGTATTCCAATAATATAAAGAATTTTTTAATTAATTTTCTTGTTTTACATGATACATATTTCTTTTTTTTTCCTTTTCTGCGTTGCCTAGCGACTGTTATTCGTAGCCTATCATTGCGTCAAATAGGAATGAAGTTAGTAAATTACGTTAATTTTGTTGCAGGTACTATTAAAAGGCTATCACAAAAAATATTTTATCGCGCCAAATCGATGCAATTTATGCAATTAACAGTGGGCACGATAATGAATTATTTTCCAGTAGATTTATAGATCTCCAGATATGCATATTTTGGGGGGCTTTTAATATGTTATTGCTATCGCATGGATTAGGATGTTTAAACTAATGTTTAACCATGCTATAAGTGAAAAAAAAGTACAGTTAAAGGCCTTTTTAACACTTTCCAACATGGATGAAAAATATTTATGACTTCAGTTTTTCTATCTGTCGCCTGCCGTGTTTCTCTACGTGCTCTAACTCGCGTAAATATAGTCGGGATTACATGTAATTGACATACGTTATTGAGGTTTGCCAAAGTATGTTTGGTATTAAAAATGAAGAATGTAGTATTCATAGCTTAATTACAGGGGCACTCAAAACTATTCCGTTACATTATAGTCTTTAGGAAAAATCGTCTGCGGTGTATTTTAATAATGTTACACAATTTTAAACGTAATGAAATTTATATACTTTATTAAGGTGCACTAGAACCTGATTACTATAAAATATGTTATGTGTAGCACTTACAGCATGCGTACAGGGAACTCAAAAGTATTCATAATATTACAATCTTTGAAGAAAATCCTTCTGTGGCGTTTTTTAATGATGTTACTCTGTTACAAAATAATAAAATTGATATGTATTTTTGAAACATTTTTGTAGTATATGGGGTGCAAAGCATATGTTTTTTTCAGGGTCACACAAAAGTGGTCGATTAAAATGTGGTCTACGGGGGAAAAAAACTCTTCACAGCTTATTTTAACACATTAGCGACGGGAAACGAGAATTCTCGTTTTTATTCAGAATACATCATTGGCTAAGGGAGTGACTTCTACCTTACAGAAAAGACATTTATATTGTGTTGTCCATATTTTTTATAGATTGTAAGATATTATATATTACATCCGTACATTGAAAGATATTTACTGCTGCATAAACATGAAAAACATATCTCAGAAACCAATTTCCGAGGCACTTTCAGAAGAGGGAGGAGCTTCTACTGTTTTTAAACCCAGATTTAATTAAATTGCCTGTCGTCAGTGTGTTAATTGTGTTGCACTAATTCAAACATTATGAAATTAAATTACATTACTGTGGTTGACTACAAGAAGCTTGAATATGATTTTTATCGTATTTATCGTTCATTTATAGGGTCACATAAAAAATTTCGGATACAGTTCTGGTTTATTAGGGATGATATTGCTGAAGAGCATTTTCGATTATGGTGTGCGTTTTAACGTTAAGTAAATTTGTGCTTAATAAGTAGTGCTTAAATATTGTATAGACCATGTACAGGGATACACAAATGAATTCGTAAGTATAAATGAAAATGAGCGCGAATTGCTTCAGTATTTTTTTTTTTTTTTTTTTTTTTAGTTATGTATTTCCCAGCCCAATAACATTTAGTATACTAACAAATGTTTTCAGAATTTAAATAGAACCATATACAGGACTCCGCAGAAACTGGATATAGGGTGCACACTATGCATACTAATCCCCGGAAATGTGATATGAGCAGTTTTAAGAGGGTTTTTTGTCTGCACTAAATTTAAATGTTATAGACGACGCGTAAAAATCTTCACGTAATATACAGGGCTGTAGAAAAGAATTCATGTACGTTTCCGTCTATTGGTAGAATTTACTAAAGGACATTAACACAATTAATTGATAATTACAAATGTAAATTAAATTACACTACGAAGGGGTTCAGGGGGGCTCTGCCCCCCTGAAGAAATCTACTTTATTATCTAAAAATTACCAGAATAAGTAGCTCATGAGATTTTCAGAATACCATTACATAAGAAGGGGTTTAATTTAACGCTTCTAACGTCAGAAACCTTCGAAATATTTTTTCGTTTTATAAATGTTTATGTAATTTCAAAACTTTAAATTTCGTTTTTTGTAGAAAGATTAATATTACTCAAAGGGTGCTAAACACAATGAATTGTAGAGCTGACGTTGAGGCTCCTGATCTGCAGATTTACTAGTTTAAAGTTACGTTGTATAGAAACATCTATTTTGTTTAGTATTAGATAGTACGACGTTAAGTCCTTAATTATTATCTCTGATTTTTTTACAATATTTTTTTGTGTAATAAACCTTTCAGAGAATCATATGTAATTATTTCGAAACAAAATAAAAAAATCATGTTAATGCATCACTGCTGCATTAAGAATCGTTGAATGAGCAAAACTGCTAAATGTGTGGAACGAAGTTGATTACACATTAGATGTTTGTCGTGTTACGAAAGGTTTGCAATCGAACATTTATAACTGAAAAAAAAAAAAAAAAATTGGAATATTCTTTATTTTCATATATCACTTATTATAACATGTGTGATGGTTTTAAAAATATAATTTTTTTTAAATTCGGGTCATCCATTTATGCTAATTCTGTAAAGCCATAACATAAAAAAAAATCCAGCTGAATTAATTATAAATCTATTTTATTTGCATCACTACCGTATGCAAAAATGTGTACTCTTAACAACATCTGCCTTTTACCGGCAGATGTTAATAAATGGGAGCTGTACTTGGTGCTGCTTCAATGGCAAATTTCAATCTATCATATATATTATTTCTATTGTCAGCATCACTTTTTCTGTATGCATATAGTAAACGCAAAACAATGAATGAGGTAACATTCGAAAGGTTTTTGAATTGGCCTCTGACATAGAATACACACATTTCGTTAAAACATGTTTTTGTATTGAAAATTTCAGTTACAGTAAAGTACCGAAAGTAAGCCCGCTCCGAATATAAGACCCCCCCCCCCCCCCTCCCCGATATATTGAATTTTTCCTCTTTTGAAAAAGTGACATTTATAAGCCCTCTTCTTCAAGTTTTATTTTCTGACGTTTTCAATCCTTCTGTTTTTTAGCTCACATGCTATCAAAGCCTGAGAGCTAATGTGCCCGCCCGTTCTGTATGTATGTACGTTACGTATGTATGTACGTAACGCAATAACTCTTGATAGAAACATCCGATTTGCTTCAAATTTTTTTTCTAGGTTCATTCTGATAAGGCGCTTCCCTCATTAGTTTTGGGAATTCATTGGTTAAGTGTAAAGGGAGGAAACGGGGCTAGTCGCCCCCCCCTTAATTTAGATAAATAGGTTTTTCATGCAGAATTATTCGATTTGCTCCAAATTTGGTATACCGGTTTATTATGTTAAGAAGTTGCCTTTATTAGACTTGGAGGTTCATTAGTTAAGTATAAAGGGGGGAAAGGAGGGTTAGACACCCCTTTATTTAGATAAATGGGTTTTCCATGCAGAGTTATTCGATTTGCTCCAAATTTGGTATACCGGTTCATTAGCATAAGAAGCTGCCTTGATTAGATTTGAAGGTTGGTTAGTTAAGTATAAAGGTGGGAAAGGGGGGCAAGACCCCCCTTTAATTTAGATAAATGGGTTTTTCATGCAGAATTATTCGATTTGCTCCAAATTTTGTATACCGGTTTATTATGTTAAGGTGCTTCCCTGATTAGATATGGAGGTTCATTGGTTAAGTTTAATGTGGGGGAACGGGGGCTAATCCCCCTTCATTTATTTTTTGTGGGCATTATTCTTTGAAATAAGAGTATAATATACAATTAGTGTGAATAGCCTCTGAGCTCAATGCCATCAGTTTAACTGGGCACTTTTCTTTTTCTTTTTTTTTAATTCCTTAAATTTTTAGCTCACAGGCTATCAAAGTCTGAGAGCTAATGTGCCCACCGGTTCTGTATGTATGTACGTAACGCGATAACTCTTGATAGAAACATCCGATTTGCTTTAATTTTTTTTCTAGGTTCATTCTGATAAGGCGCTTCCCTGATTAGTTTTGTGGGTTCATTGGTTAAGTATAAGGGGGGATAGGGGCGCAGCCCCTCAATTTAGATAAATGGGTTTTTCATGCAGATTTATTCAATTTGCTCCAAATTTGGTATACCGGTTTATTATGTTAAGGAGCTGCCTTGATTAAATTTGGAGGTTTATTGGTTAAGTATAAAGGGGGGGGGGGGTCTAGTCCCCCCCTCAACTTAGATAAATGGATTTTCATGCCGAATTATCCAATTTACTTTAATTTTTTTTCTATGTTCATTCTGATAACGAGCTTTCCTGATTAGATTTGGAGATTCATTAGTTAAGAATAAAGGGGGGAAAGGGTGTTAGACGCCCCCCCCTCCTCAATTTAGCGATATGATTTTTATAATATATAGCGATATGATAGCGATATGATAGCGATATATAATATACAGCGATATGATAGCGATATGATTGCGAGCATTGAGCACATCTCAGAAAATGAAATTGTAGTGGTCTGTCTAAAAACAAAAATTGTTTCAAACATTTTCATTGTGGCTGATGAAAATTATCTCAATAAACAACAACTTTTTTTGCTTAAACTTTTATTTTTAGACATTTGCACACGTAATCCCAAACTACACAATTGTGTAGATACAGCCCAAAAACGGCTGCATTAAGCCCGAACCCTCACAATTGTGTGGGTCCTCCCTTGGTATAACCTGACATGGGGTATTTTTTTTAATATTTTTTTTTTTCAATCAAATACGGTCCTATCGGTAAGGGGAAATCACCCAAACTTTAAATTTCTACCAAAAAAATCTCCCGGTCTTAAAGGGTTAACTAATCTCTTTACATATCATTGTATCATAGAATGGCATACTTCGCTACGCGCGCTACCAGACCTATGAAAGGAATGTTTCTTTCGAAGGATACTATTAAGTGGACAAGGGCCCTTCAAATTCTTTTTTTTTTAATTGCACAATATATACTAATTTAATTGCATACTATATTAATTATGCATATAATTATCGCACAAGAAACTAATATTTATTTTTTTTTCCTTGGAGATAAATAAGGAATTTTTCTGAATATTTTAAGAGTTATAGAGAACTTTCAAAATGCTCCATGCGCATTTCCTATCAATTAAAATCCCCAATATTTTTTTATCCCAGTTTGGCTTATATATATAAATAAAACTGTGCATCGATTTTTATATATTTGAATATAAAGGTAAGAAAAAAATATGCTCTAAATTTTATGAAATTTTCATCATTTTTGCATCTTATTTCTGCACTTAACTACCTTTAACTTCTCCAATTATATTTAGTTTCGAAAAAACTATGCACAGTTTTATTCGTATATGCAAACCAATCCGGCATAAAAAGTATTGGGGATTTTAATTGATATGGAATGCGCATGGAGCATTTTGAAAAGTTCTTTATAACGTTTAAAATATTCAGAAAAATTCCTTATTTTCCCCCCAAAAAAAGTTTTATTTTTTTATTTTTTTATTTTTATTTCTTCTGTGATAAATATATGCCATAATGCATATAGTGTGTCCTTGAATAATATTTAAAGTGCAATTTTAAAAAGATAAAAAGGAGTTTAAAGGTTCCTTGTTCCCTTATGTTTTCTTTGATTTTTATGCAATAAGATTCAATAGATATTTATATTGAGTTTAAGTTTTATAATTTTTGTTCATATTTCTTTTATATCTACTTTAATTATTTTATGTGAATTTGCTTCATTAATTTATTATTTTTATTAATGGAAACTACTTAGCTTTTATGGAAGGAAACTTTAACACAAAAAAAAAAGTTAATTTGATCTGATTTTACTTTGCAAATTGTAAAAATCCTATGAAATTTCATAAATTTCAAATACATGCCCCCTCCCTCCCAGTTTTCTTATTCTTTTCTCAAAATTTTTAATTGTAAGCCCCCTTAAAATCATTAGAATTTGCTGTTTGATATAAAGTTGGTTTACTTTCGGTACTTTACGGTAAAAAATTAAATCCGCATTCTTTTCATAAACGAAATGAAAAGTGTTTCTCAAATCAATGTTGCCATAAAAGTAAAATGCTGGATTATATCACGTTCAGCAATGATTATAAAATAATAAATAGTACAAAAAAGTATGTTACCGCACGGGTTTATTTTATATTTATGATTAAAAAGCAAAATTGAAATTCAAATATTTAGAAGAAAAAGATAAAAATCAATCGAAGCAGTGGTATTTCTTGGGTACCCAAAATATATATGCATGTTATATTAGATTAAACCAGCGGGGATGACCGAGCTAATGCTCGATCAAAATTAGCTTTGTGTTCAACTCGATATAATATTCTCACTGTATCATTCTCTCTGCATTATTGCTATAAAGCATGTTATTTTATAACTGTAATATTTACAAAAACAATCAATAAGAAAACTATGTACGTACATATTTTTAAATTTTACATTATTTACACATTTATAACGAAAGGACATCAATCCAAAATACATTTTTAGCTCGACTCTGATTGGTTTAACCATGCATTTCGAGTCCTATAAGAATTTCTAAAAAATTCTTTCGCATTCTGAAAGCCTTTTTTTTTTTTTTTTTTTTTTTTTTTTTGCCAAATTTGGCGATATTTATTCATTTGGTGCGAAGTATGTGTTTTGGCATTAGTAATCTTGAAAGTAGATTTTCCGTCCAAATTTCGCCAATATTTCGTCAAATATCGCCAATTTGACCCTGACCTGTAGTGACACAAAATGACCCACTAATCAAATCTGTTCGAACATGTGACTTAGATCAGTGGTCTACTGGGAATAAAAAACGGTAGGGTACAAAATTCAGTCAAAATCGTTAGAGCATTTTTTTAGATAAAGTTAGTTTGACACGTAGTGACTCAAAAATGAACTATTAACATGTGATATAGCCCAATGATCTTCTTGTGCCCGAAAATGGTATAATACAAATTTTCTTCCCTATCGTTCGAGCCGTTTTTTAGATACGATTAGCTCGACTCGGACCCATAGTGACCCAAAATGACCCATTAATCCAATTTTCTCGAACATACGACCTAACCCAATGGTCTTCTCGATCCCGAAAACGATAGCATACAAAATTTAATCAAAATCGTTTTAACCGTTTTCTAGATAAAATTAGCTTGACCCACAGTGACCCAAAAATGACCCACTAATCGAATTTTCTCTGACACGTGACTTAGCCCAATGGTGCAAAACGGTAGAATACAAATTTTATCAAAATTCTGGAGGTGACGCCGCCGGAAATTCGGCTCAAAACGCCAATTTTGACAGTATTTTCTGAAAGATCTTCTTGTAGTCGTTGCAAAACAGGCTACAATGCGGATTGTTTTTTAGGCATAACTTAAAAACTACTTATGGCGGAATTAAGTGATAGTTTAGATTCGTATATTTAACCGATTTTTGTTCAAAATTTCATAGGGTACAATTCGTATTGTTTTTAGAAATTAATTAATTTTTTCTTTACTTTTTGAGGATTAAAACGTATGTGGTGCTGTCGTTCTTTTTTTTTTTTTTTTTTTTTTTTTTTTTTTAAGTTAATTTTGGCTGATTTTATTAAAAGAATTAAGGCTGTTCTCAAATCCAAAGGGGCAACTTTATGACATAAGTTTTAATTTGTTTTTGTTGGGAAATGCATGAAACTAGCAGGTGTTGTTGTTCAGAAACTAAATCATCGAACTGTTTTTTTCCGGGTTTTTTGAAAACGCAATAGATCTTTCATAAAATAGAGTGTGTATGTGAGTGCTTTGAACCGAATTTCCGCGCGAAAGAAGAATAACCACTCAAGAAAGGGTAAAAAACGTGTTTGTCACGTGATCAAAATCGCTTATAACTCAATAGGTCATTTATTTATAAAAAATGGAAAACACAGTTCGATTCCAAATCGCTTCCATAGTCAGGACTCCCAATTTTATATCTTTCCGTTAAAAAATGAATTTGTAAATGTGTCAAAACGTTTTGCGCTTATTTAGCAGAGCAGTTAAGAAAAAATGGGTAATATATAACTTGAACTTGCACAAATACGATGCCTTTATGCGTATTATATTCTACGTATTTTGAGAGAAATACACTTATGGACTGTACATAACGTTATCAACATTTTGGCAACTTTGGACCCCCCTCCCACCTAACGATACCATTACTTGAACCCCTCCCCCCACACTTATTGATATCGCTATCAATGTCTAAAAATGACCCTCTTATTATACTTAAAATAACTTTTTATCAATTCACATCTAAAAGAGGTAGTTACTATTTAACCCCTTGAGGGGCGATGGGATATATTACATCCCACCTAATTTTAATTAAGATTCGCTCCAGAAACTTTTAATTAAGTTTCCCTTTTTCATAACTTTGGTGATAAAAGAGCTAAAATGTAACTTTTCATTACTTTGAAATAAAATTTTACTAAATTTTCTGTGAGAATTCAATATTATAGAAACACAACGGCTTGCCTCTCAAAGGGTTAAAAGTGTTTTAACAATAGATCAAGTCTTACGGTTATATGCGCATATCGACAGTGTTGCCAGATTAGGGATTTTGTCTCCATTTTGGGGGATTTTGAACCTCTAGGGGAATTTTTTGGGGACAAGTAGTTCGTGGGGAAATTTTTGGGGACTACAAAAATTTTGGGGGAAAATTTGGAGAATATTTTTCTTTTATTATTTTCCATAAAGATTTCTTTTAGTCCTTAGAAAAACTGGATCTGTCTCGAACTCAATTTTGATTTGAAAAACGAAAATACAATCCAGAAATCGGAAATATCAATCATTATTCTCTTGGATGTGGTCGTGTTCGTTGTTTATTACATTACAGTTTACACATGTTACAGATGCATGAGACTCTAAGGGGTCTCAGAACTCTTAAAATTGGAAAAAATGAAAAAAAAAGACCATTTTCAACATTTAATATCTTAAAATGTATTTGATTTTAAGACACAATTTTAATTGGAATAAAATATATAAGTATGTTCTTTCATTTCGTGTATTTAAAAAATTATAAGATGCAGAATTAGCATTTACAGGGGGCTCCAAACTGTTAGACATTTTTCGAGCAAAAAAATCCGCATAACAGCTTACGCGCACGATTACAAAATAAGTGTTGCAACTAGAATGAAAATTTTAGTACCTACTTATACTTCAGATTGTAATAATTACCCTGAACTTAAATATATTTGTATTTAAAGCTTTTTTTATATTTTTATTACAAAGTTGTATTTAGCTAATGCAAAATTAAGAAAATTTCAACAGTATAATCACCTAAAAAAATATTATTTTGAACAATAAAAAGAAATTTTAGGTTCGGTTTATACAGACTAACATGAAACATTTATTTTGAAAATTTCATGAAAAAATATTCATAAGTTTTTGAGATATCGTGCGCGTTATGCCCAAAAACGTCATTTGGATAAAAATGACTTCAAAGTTTCCGAAACGACGCTTCAGCTATTGAACGTGTATAAATGTAAAAGCTATAACTTCAGTTCTAATAGGAATTTCAAGGAAACAATTATATCAAAATGTTCAGAAAAGATAGGAGTTTAACATCTAAAAAAATTAAAATTTCGAAAATTTTAAAGCTTTAAGAGTCCTGAGACCCCTTAAGCAGCTTAAACCTGCGCGTGACTAAATCTGCAGGACTTTAATGAAAAATTCCTTCTTCGCCGTACTTAAAAAAAATTAATTTAAATATGCGGAAAGCAGATATTTTCTCTTTCATGATATACAAAAGCACATCGATTGATATAGCGAAAATACTTTGCATTATGATTATGTACTTCAGTATAAGGTTGATAAAAAAATTAAAACAGCGTTCCATCTCGGATTCATTCAAACACCAGCTGATAAGAGATTGTCTAAAGCTATCGGGCTACTGTAACAATAGTCCAACATTGTTAGACAATACTTAAAAAAAGAAAAAAAAGTAAAATAACTTGTCACTGCAAAATATATCTCTCATTCTCTTAATGTAGCTACAGAATATGCATTCAGCCCAGTTTAAAAGGTTGTTTTTTGTAAATGGGGAATTTTTTCAAAAAAAGGTTTGATTTGGGGAAAATTGATAAGCTTAAATTACTTAAATATTTTTTACGGTGGTAAATTGAAAATTTAAAAATTTTCTTTTTGAGTAAAAACTGAGTTGGGGACTTTTGCGGAAAAAATCACTGATTTGGGGAAATTTTCAGAAATTTTGGGGAGATTCACTTTTGACTATCTGGCAACACTGCATATCGCAGAAGAACAGGAATGATTAACGTTGAGATATTGTATATTTTGGAATGAAATGATTTTATAATTATTTTGTGGTTTTAATAACAACTTTGTATTTTTATAAAAATAGATACGACTAAAGATAAAAAGGTTAACAAACTATTTTGATATAAAGAAAAAGTTAAAATAAATATATAAATAAATAAAAATCGTTTAGATAACAAATGATATCGATATCAAAATTCAAAACCCCCTCCACCTTGAGATACCTTGCGATATCAAGTGCCATATCCCCGCTAACCCCCTAAAGCGATAACGTTACGCATGCATAGCCCTTTATAAAAAAAATGTTGACATAAAAGCAAAAATGTAGCATAAATAGAATAGAATATCAATACCCAGATAATCATCATCAATATTAATTTTTCTTTTATTTACCAAGTACGTATACATCTCTCTTCTATATATTAAAAATAAACGAACAAACAAATAAAAAATAAACAGAAATGTTCATTCTTTGCTTGTATACTTGAAAACTTTTGAATAAGAAAGTTTTTTATAATGTTATCAAAATAAAATCACAAATAACGGAATCAATGCTTGCCAGCAATCCAGGTGGCAACGAAACGGGTCAGACGATTTTCACATTTCATTTTCTCCAGGTGTGTCTCAATCTCAATTGAAGTGAAGAAACCTGGTTAAAAACACAAGGAGGTGACGGTCGCAGTTCAAAGGCCTCAACATACCAGACTGTCTGAAAATGAGCATTGGAATTTCCGATGGAGATAACGTTTTAATCACTATCTCGCAATCCAGTCTGAAAATTAATCAGCATTCAATCATGGTCAATCAGCATTCAATCATGGTTGATAAATGATTTTTCCGCTAAAGGTTTCCGGTAAAAGATTCGAAAAGAGATTGATATGTTAATTGGAATTCTTTTAATCGTCTTTTAAAGTAGAAATAAAATGAATGATATATTAATTTTTAAATTATTATTTTAAAATTTCATTCATAGTAATGAATACAATTTTGATGATAGAATGTTTAATATTTCAATATGCAATAAACCTAAATCATATTTAAATAATTTTATAAAATGTGAATATGAGTCATAATCAGCGCTTACCAGTAATCAAGGTGGCAATGAAAGAAATCTGACGATTTTCATAGTTTGCTAAAATCTAGATTTTCAAAACTTGAGGCTATCCTGCAAACTCACAAGATTTTGATAATGATTCGGTATATTTCACAAAAAACTTTTTAAAAATAAGCTTTACAATTAATTCAAAGATAATCATGCATATATTTCTTTCAAAATACATTTATAAATAAAAATAATATTGCGAAATTAAAAATAAAACATTAACAAGCCCTTCCTGCGCCATCGGAAGATTAAGTTTACTTATTTATTTTTTAATTTTACGGCACACTTATCAGATTTAATATAAATTAAGAAAAGTGATCTCACTCCTTCTAAGTGCACTATTTTGGTAAAAAAGGCTATTTGCAGATTTTTTATTATTATTATTTGATTTATGAAGTATAATTAAACAGATATGAGGCAGTTATATAAAAAAAAAAGTTAAAAAATTATCGAAATCATAGCTTAAAAATCGTCCGTAAGCTGTAATCTGTAAAAATTTTGTGGTAGGTTGAACCAACTTTTAGTGTTTCAGTAGCTGCAGGGTGAAATTTCGCTCCAAGATTTGCAGCTTTGGTTGAATCATAGCTTCAAATGTTGGAACAAGATTTTACCATATTATGGTTGCAGCTACGGAAGCATCAAAAGTTGGTTCAACCTACCACAAAATTTTTAACGGTGAAGTACTATAACCTGAACCACCCATCGAAAACGAATTGTGTGTAACTTTGGACCAACTATAAGAGCTATACTCTTGATTAATGAATTCATCCAAGATACTTGCAAGATCAGTAAACTGTCCCAATTAGATCCGAATTGGCTCAGTATTTCGGACGTTATCATAGTGGTAAGAATTGCATCATATATTATATATGATAGATAGATAAAAACAATTGCAATAGATGGATTTCTAAAGAACTCAACCTAAGCACTTAAAACGCAAGGAGCGTTAAAATAATAATAATAATAATAATAATAATAATAATAATAATAATAATAATTTAACTTTTTAAATTATTTATTTAAATATTCTTTTTGAATATTTAAAATATTTTTGTGTAGTTAAGTGTGTACATTTAATATATTATATCTTTTTTGTCTTGAATTGTAAAAAGAGCTTACCAAAATCCACCATACTCTTAAACAAAAATAATAATGTTTTTTGTCAAGTTTCTCACGCTAATGAGATACAATGTTTAATCTAAATTACTATTTAATTAACGTTATTTTCTTCATTACTATACTAATCTGTATATTATCTACGTACTAGAGTTACAGATACATTTTCTTTTCTACGAGATTAAAATGAATGATATAAAAGAAAATATTCCAGAAAGTGGTTATTGTCTCCTGGAATGTGGGTGGTACGACAGGAATGTACCTAGCAGTAGAAGGAGGGGTTTATGAACATAAGAAACTGATTTGATGGTCGATCATGGCACAAGAGGTCAAAAAGGACGCATGAGGTTTCGCGTGAAAATAGAGGAAAAGACCCTACAAGTTAGAACACAAAAGTCGGAGTAAGGATAGGCATGTAGTAGGGGTAGGAATCGTATTAGAGTTGGAAGGAGTGAGTGGTGCTTTAAACCCAAGGTTTTTTTTGTGAAGTGTCTTGTAGGAGAAGCCTAAGTGTGTGCTGAAATTTCGGATAGACTTGTACGGTCATAGTATTGGATAAGGATTGTCGTGTACGTCCAAGAGAGGCAGGGATTGTACGTTACAGTATTAGTCTAGCAACGTCAGAAAACACGTCATTTTATCAAGGCTCATTTTTCTATATGTTTTTCCGATTTATGATGTAGTACGTTTGCGAGCAGTCTGGCAGTCAGGAAACGTTGCGTTTACCAGCGGGAAGAGGGGTTATGCAGGTCAAAAAACTTCAAAATTACGTCATTTTATCAAGGTTCATTTTTCTATATATTTTTCCGATTTATGGTGTAGTGCGTTTGCGGGCGGTCTGGCAGTCGGGAGACGTTGCGTTTACCAGCGGCAAGAGAGATTATGCAGGTCAAAAAACATCAAAATTACGTCATTTTATCAAGGCTCATTTTTCTATATGTTTTTCCGATTTATGGAGTAGTACGTTTACGGGCGGTCTGGCAGTCGGGAGACGTTGCGGTTACCTGCGGGAGAAGGGTCAGGTCTGCAGGTCAAAAAACTTCAAAATTACGTCCTTTTAGCATGATTGTTGTTTATAACATCTGTTTCTACTAACTATTTGTGATATTAATCCATTATTACCAGATGTTACCAATGTCGCTAAGACCCTGTCAGATCCACATTTATAGGTAACATATTACTCTTTGGTTAACAGACAACCTATAATTAATTTTCAAGACACAAATTCGGTTGCAAAGTTAATGCCAGATGGCTTTAAATATGGCAACGAAAGTGCCTGTTTCAAGAGTGTTTTATAGTTTAAAAATTATAAGTCATCTTTACGTCATTTTTTCAAGCTTAAAAATTACAAGATATTACTCTTTGGCTAGCAGATAACCTATAATTAATTTGCCGGACACAAATTCGGTTGCAAAGTTAATGCCAGACGGCTTTAAATATGGCAACGAAAGTGCCTGTTTCAAAAGTGTTTTATAGTTTAAAAATTACAATTACATAAATTTACATTAATTACACAAAATTAAACATTTTTTTCGACATACAATATATATAAGATCTTTTTAATAATATAGACTTATTAGATTTACATAATATTATAAATGCATTATTTAAAAAGTATTATAAAAAACTGGAATTACCATCTAATATTGATATCGCTTATTTTAAATCATTAACAAATTTCATTATCTATAATAATTATATATTGCAAGATAACACATTATATTTACAGCACGTCGGTATACCACAAGGTGGTTGTACATCCAGTTTATTATCAGACTTATACTTATATCACTATGAACGTACTTTTACTAATAATAATCTCCATTTATATCGTTATATTGATGACATAATTTTAATTGCCAATGATCAATCTAAAATTTCTCAATTTCCAGTTGATTATCCCACTAATTTGGAATTAACGGAAAACCTCTTATCTAACAATACAATTAACTTCTTAGGTCTTAAAATTACAATAAAAGACAACAAAACAATAACTTTTTTATATGATAAACGTAAAGAATTTAAATTCAAAGTTAATACATTTACAAATTTTAAATCTTGTCTTCATCATTCTGTATATCGAAATATACTACTTAATCATTTATATAGAATAAAATGTTTATGTTCTTCTCATCTAATTAACAATAATATTAAAAAACTTATTTATGATGCATTAAAACATGGTTTACCAAAAATATTCATATATTCATTAATATACAATTAGTACTTACATGATCTATAAAAAAACAAATTAACACATGCCTAAACAAAATTACCAAAAAAATTTATAAAATAAAAAAATATTTATAAAAAATTAAAAATTGTAAAATAATAATAAACAATTACTATAGGATGGTTCGATGGGTAGATGTTAGAGTACGGAGGATTTTGGTGTTGTCTGGATAATACGCAATGGTTAATTTATAAAAAAAAATGGGCTTTTGTATTATAACTACATTTGTATTACGTATTTTATATGTATGTTGATTTGATGTTTTATATGTAATTGGTGACTTTTCCTCTTTTTTATTTCATATTAAATTTAACTTATTTAATCAAATTCAATATTAACTTATTTTTAATTTAGTCTACTCAGGACAATATCATATTAATTAATAATAGTATACCATCTTTTTAGTGATTATTATGCATATAAGTTTATTTGAGATAACTAATGTTATACTGTATGCATTGAAATTGGGTAAATAGTTTTTATTATTATTCCTCTATACTATTTAATATTGTTTTATTTTGAACTTTGTATTCCATGATTAATTATCGGTTTATATGTTTGATTGTCACAATCATATTTTTTTAGCTTTTTTATGGCTAATATAAAGATAATTCACACACTATATTTGTGATCTTTAGGCTATTGGGAATTTTAGAATCTGACAATCTTATATAAACATCCATTATTTATTTATTTATTTTATAATTAATTAATTAATTAATTTATTTATTTATTTTTTCTTTCCTGTTCATTTTTTATATGTAATGGTAAATATTAAGACTTTTATATATTTTTATAATATATAATTTATTTTATTTTATAGCATATAGCTATATTCTGTATATTATCAAGTTAATTTTTTTTAATTTCTCAGTGTAGATTTAATGGTGTGGTAATAGAATATATTGTAAGCATTTTTTTTTATTAACATTTAATTTATTGAAAATTTTTTTGAATAATGATATACAGTATGGTATTGTTTATATCAGGATGTGTGTAGGAATGCAGTTGATATATTTTAATTTCATTAGCATGTATTAGGTTCTTCTTTTTGTGACATTTGTATAATAATAATTGTTTTAAAATAAAATAATAGATGGCAGCACCATAAATTGTGTATTTTTAAAGCTTCTAATAAAGTAATAATTTTAATTTTTTACACCAGGTGGTAATTAAAGCTGAATACTGGCAATGTTGTAAAATTGTTATTAAACAATTTAAAATTGTTTTTAGGTATTATAAATAATGTAATTATTTTTTTATTTATATTATATTAATTATATTTATCACGGTATTTCAACATGAATTAACTGGCTCCATAGGTTTTAATTTCTGTGTTAACTTAACAGTTTTATTCAATTTAATCTTATCATGCATTTTGGATTCCATGTGCAGGAATATATTTTGAAAATCTACTGGGAATTAATTCGGTATGTTTTCTAAGCTTTCTATTGCTATAAATTAAATATTTAATGGGTTGTAGTTTTTTTTCCATTTAATGTCATTTGATTGTGTTCTGTTTTCATCTTGAAACTATTCTTTTGGTTATATTGGTTGTTTGAGTACAGGGGAAAAAAAAATTCAGCTTATAGCTTTTTCTCACAGAAAACAACCGATTTGCTTATATCATTGAATTCTGTACTCTTAAGAACGCAATTCAATATATAAGTTTTTCAATTTTTTTCGGAATCCATATTCTTCTTTTTTTTCTTCCCTGTTTATTCTTGTAATTAGGTATAAGGTACTTTATTTTATACATATAGTTCTATATTGTTGGTTTGTGGCGCATTTTGTTGTCAATCATTCACAATATTGCGGTTTTTGATGATGGTCGGTAATGTTTAATTAATGATTATATATATATATATATATATATATATACAAAGAAACGATTGCTGCTATGGTAGCAATTAAGGGTTGACTGTCATTAAATGAAGCCAAATCCCTACAAAAGATGCCATTTATTGAAACAGGCACTTTCGTTGCCATATTTTAAACTATCTGGCATTAACTTTGCAACCGAATTTGTGTCTGGCAAATTAACTATATGTTGTCTGTTAGCCAAAGTGTAATATCTTGTTATTTTTAAGCTTGATAAAATGACGTAAAGATGACTTATAATTTTTAAACTATAAAACACTCTTGAAAGAGGCACTTTCGTTGCCATTTTTAAAGCCGTCTGGCATTAACTTTGCAACCGAATTTGTGTCCGGCAAATTAATTATAGGTTGTCTGCTAGCCAAAGAGTAATATCTTGTAATTTTTAATCTTGATAAAATGACGTAAAGGTGGCTTATAATTTTTGAACTATAAAACACTCTTGAAACAGGCACTTTTGTTGCCATATTTAAAGCCGTCTGGCATTAACTTTGCAACAGAATTTGTGTCTGGCAAATTAATTATAGGTTGTCTGTTAACCAAAGAGTAATATGTTACCTATAAATGTGGATCTGGCAGATTCTTAGCGACATTGGTAACGTCTGGTAATAATGGATTAATATCACAAATAGTTAGTAGAAACAGATGTTATGAACAAAAATCATGCTAAAATGACGTAATTTTGAAGTTTTTTGACCTGCATAACCGCTCTTCCTGCTGGTAAACGCAACGTCTCCTGACTTCCAGACTGCCCGCAAACGTACTACACCATAAATCGGAAAAACATATAGAAAAATGAGCCTTTATAAAATGACGTAATTTTGAAGTTTTTTGACCTGCATAACCCCTTTTCCCGCAGGTAAACGCAACTTCTCTTGACTCTCAGACTGCCCGCAAACATACTACACCATAAATCGGAAAAACATATAGAAAAATGAGCCTTGATAAAATGACGTAATTTTGAAGTTTTTTGACCTGCATAACCCCTCTTCCCGCTGGAAAACGCAACGTTTCCTGACTGCCAGACTGCCCGCAAACTTACTACACCATAAATCAGAAAAACATATAGAAAAATGAGCCTTTATAAAATGACGTAATTTTGAAGTTTTTGACCTGCATAACCCCTTTTCCCGCAGGTAAACGCAACTTCTCCTGACTGCCAGACTGCCCGCAAACATACTACACCATAAATCGGAAAAACATAGAAAAATGAGCCTTGATAAAATGACGTAATTTTGAAGTTTTTGACCTGCATAACCCCTTTTCCCGCAGGTAAACGCAACTTCTCCTGACTGCCAGACTGCCCGCAAACATACTACACCATAAATCGGAAAAACATAGAAAAATGAGCCTTTATAAAATGACGTAATTTTGAAGTTTTTGACCTGCATAACCCCTTTTCCCGCAGGTAAACGCAACTTCTCCTGACTGCCAGACTGCCCGCAAACATACTACACCATAAATCGGAAAAACATAGAAAAATGAGCCTTGATAAAATGACGTAATTTTGAAGTTTTTTGACCGGCATAACCCCTCTTCCCGCTGGTAAACGCAACGTTTCCTGATTGCCAGACTGCCCGCAAACGTACTACACCATAAGTCGGAAGAGCATATAGAAAAATGAGCCTTGATAAAATTAGGTGACGAACACGTTGCTAGCTCTTAGACTATATTACTAGCAAAAGCCGTGCTTTGTTTGGATTCGCGAGCCATTATTTAATAAGATAAATATTTGAAAGTAACAATATATATATATATATATATATATATATATATTGTATCTTTATTAAGCAAAAACGTTATTTTATGTTGTGGCGCATTTTAATTTTAGAAATGTAAATTCAGCCAAATAACTAAGAATTTCTTCGGAATTTTTTATTTATGATACAACGAATTTAACAATTAGTTTTATTTGTTTACACTTCTTTTGTTGCCACTTTACAAAAAAATTCATAATATAATTCTTTTAAAATACGTAAGTATCGTCTGCGTAAACGAATTCTAATAATAAGAATAAATTGTGTATTTGAATTCTTAACACTGCAAAATACTTTTATAATTGAATGTAAATAATTGAATTTTCACAAATTTTAATTCCTTAAAAATATGCTATAATTTTCATAAAAAAGGTATTTTAAAAATTTCATAAAAGAAATCGTGAAACTATTCAATTAATCATGATTCTATCTATAATGACTAATTCCATGATTTATTTTTTCTTCTGAAAATATACGTGTTTCAATTTTTATTTCCAAAAATGCGTCCATAATGGAAAAAAAACATGTAAAATAAATTAATTAAAATAATAAATTTTTTAGGGTTGTTCTGTAAAAAAATAATATTGTACAAATCTACAGGTCATTATTTATTTTTGTGTTTAACTAGCGAACTTGCCGGCGATGCCCGGGTACGTCAAAAAACAGCAGGAATTACGAAAAAACTCTGAAAATCACAATAAGATCACAATTTTAAATCGCTTCTCAAATTCTGAAAAGAGAAAAAAATAAATATATATTATGTTCGAAGATTGCAAGTTGATTCCTTTCACTAATGTGGAAAAATAGTAGCAAATCGCTAAAATACACTAAAAATCACATACAAAATTCCCGAAAAATTCGAAAATTGCTATACGAAATCCGAATGAACTTTGTTGAAATAGGGCAGAATGTACTTTAGGTCAAAAATGGAATGTCAAAAAATTGCAGCAGATCGCGAAGAAACGTAAAAATCGCATTAAAAATCACAAAAAGTTCAAAAATCACGAAAGTCAAAATTTACTATAATTGGATAAAAGTTTCAAATCTAATTCCTTTGACCTGTGGGCTCTCTTAAAATTTATGTTTTGGAAATCCTGCTAAGCATTAGATCATGTTACTTTTCTTCGTAATTAATTTACTTGGACTCCCTTAAATATAATTAATATAATCCCTTAAGTTAATATTAGTTTTTGTTGCATTAAAATATCTCAATTTGTTGATTTTCTGTAAGCAAGTAAACCCTAATGTTTTACAGTGGAAGTCCATCGGAATTTGGAGAAATATTAGAGATATCGCCAAGTTGACGTCACTTTTGACGAGTCATTTCGGTCGCCAAATTTGGCAATATATCGCCAAGTTGGCGACAAACTTGGCGTTATTTGGCGACAGAACTGGATCCCCCTACGGTAACCCCCCTTATAGGTACGGACATGCATTACATGCTGTTGAATAATCGCATAAAAAATTCGCTAAAAATTCAATAATCGCTGCGCGAATTCCGAATAAACGTTTTTGAAAAGAGAACAAAATTTACTATATCGGGTTAAAAGAAAGAAACCGCATTCTTTTTTCCTAATGTGGAAAAATCGAATTAATATAATCCCTTAAGTTAATATTAGTTTTTGTTGCATTAAAATATCTCAATTTGTTGATTTTCTGTAAGTAAGTAATCCATATTGGTTTACAATGGAAGTTTATGGGAATTTGGCGAAATATTCGAGATATCGCCAAGTTGGTGTCCCTTTTGGCGACTCATTTTGGTCGCCAAATTTGGCGATATACCGCCAAGTTGGCGACAAACTTGGCTGCATTTGGCGACAGAACTATGTCCCTCGCATAGATCTAGTAAAATAACTAGATTACGCATACGGGGAGAAAAGTTGATTCTGCGCGCGCGAGCGAAACTACTCCACTAGAGAGGCAAACGGAGGTTGATCTATCGATGTAAGGAGAAAATGAAATAGCTTGTGTGCTCTTAAATTGCATTTACATAAGTTTAAGCCGTGATAAATGTTTCAAAATTTATACGCGTAATATCAGTGATTTTTAACCACAAATTAGCAATTTTTATCGCTAAGTAATTTTTATGATAAAAAGGAATAAGATAGATTATTCACTTTCAAAAACTGTCATTTTTTCTTAATTATACTTACATATTCTTCAACGTGGAAGTGAATCAAAACAGTACTTAACTGAAATTTCAATTTTCCTCAATAGTATTTGTTTTTTTTTATCCAAAATAAAAGTTTTGTAATTTTTAAATGAATTTTTTTCCGCCTAACCCCCACACACATTTTTAAATTTTCAATTTTCTTCTGCCCATTAATTTCTTTTCAGTGAAACTAAATGATGTAAAATGTTTCTTACCCACAAAATTTAAAACATTTTATTCATTTTTTTTCTCATTGTTGTGACCCAATTCTTAAGTTGTAGCAAAATATATAACTTATATATAATTTATCTCACCAGCACCCCCCTCCCCCCCCCCTAAAAAAAAGAGCGTAGTTTTTTTTCTTCCCATTCATTTATTTGCAATTGCAATAAATAATCAAACTTTTTCAGTTCCACAAAACTTAAAATATTTAATTTGTTTTTTCAGCCCTAATTGTTAAGTTGTAACAAAAGTAAATATATAACTTATCCCCCCCCCCCACAAAAAAAAGAACTCAGTTCTTAGATTTCTTTTTCTTTTGCACATTCGTTTCTTTCCAATGACAAAAAATGATCATAAAAATTTTTCATTGCCCACAGAACTTAAAACATTTATTCTTATTATTATTATTTTGCCCAAATTGGTAAGTTGTAGCAAAAGTGAATATATTATCCCCCCCCCCCCCCCACACACACACACTCAAAAAAGAAAAAAAAAAGAACGCAATTTACCATCTTCGATTTTCTTTCTTTTCTGCCCATTCGTTTCTTTGCAATGGCAATAAATAATCAGGTAAAATTTCCCTTATCCACAAAACTTAAAACATTTAAAATGATTTTTTCAGCCCTATTTGTTAAGGCTATTCTCAAATTCAAAGGCGCAACTTTTTGACGTAAGTTTTAGTTCAATTTTGTTCGGAAATGCATGAAATTGGCAGGTGTTGTTGTTCAGAAACTATGTAACAGAACTGGGTTTTTTTTTTTTCGGGTTTTTTGCAAACGCAATAGATCTTTCATAAAATATCGTCAAAGTGGGCATTTTGAACGACATTTCCGCGCGAAAGAAGAATAACCACTGAAGGAAGGGTGAAAAAGTCTTTGTCACGTGCCGAAAATTGCTTATAACACTCAATAGGTAATTTCTTTATCAAAAAATGGAAAAAGCAGTCCATAGTCAGGCCTTCCAATTTTATATCTTTCCATTAAAAAATGAACTTGTAAAGGTGTCAAAACGTTTTGCGCATGTTGAGCAGAGCAACTGAGAACAGCCTTAAGTTGTAGCAAAAGTTAAATGCAAAACTCAGCTACCCCCACACCCACCCCCCTCCAACCACAAAAAAAAAGTTTAAAATTTTTAGAATTTCCAACATTTTTATATTATTATACTCTATTTGTTATTTTGAATCACTGGTATTAATTACCACCCCCCCCCCCCCTCGCGCAAAAAATGAGGAATACGTGGAAATAATGCAAAAAATTCCGTTTTAACTGCTTTAGTAATCTTAAAAAAGAACATTTAACTTTCGAAACTTTCTTTAAAATTAGATATGTGCTAATTTTTTTTTTTTTTTACATATTTTTAAATATGTAAGTATGCGATCAATTTTTGCTTATTGCTTACTTGAATGAAATAGCAAGAATTTTTCTACTAAAAAATAAAAAAATAAATACCTGCATTAATAATGCACATTCTTAAGATTTTTTTTTAATGCTTTAAATGCTTAAAAATAAATACATTAAATTCATCTCTAAAAAAAAAAAAAAAAAATCTTTTAAGCAAATCATAACCTTTTTTTTTTTTCATATAATTTTCGGAATATTTTTTCACAATAATATATATTTTCATAATAATATGTGTACTTCGTATACGCTCGACATTTTAATAAAAAACAGAAACACTAGAAAAGAAAAAAAATTACTAAATGAACTAAACATTACATCGAAGTTATACTAAATAGTTTTAAAAGTACAAATATGGATGTAAATATCCGTATAGGGTATTCCACTGCATATATTTATTTAAAACGTACAGAATGAAAACACCGCAATATTCGGATAGCTACTATGTATTGCTACTGTAGTATCACAAGTTCCACTCTCTTTCTGCCACTCTAATGGATAATGCCACTGAACCGCTGCAGAATCAAGAAGTAATGGGGGAATAACACGGAGTGGTTAATCTAGTTATTTTTACTATATCTATGGTCCCTCTACGGTAACCTGCTTATAGGTATGGAAATGCATTAAATACTGTTCAATAATTGCATAAAAAGTTCGCTAAAAATTCAAAAATCGCTGCACGAATTCCGAATAAACTTTTTTGAAAAGAGAACAAAATTTACTATATTGGGTTAAAAGAAAGAAACCATATTCTTCTAACTTATATGGAAAAATCGCCTCGAAACATAAAAAAAGCGCTAAAAATCGCATAAAAAATTAAATAAAAAAATCTAATCAAAAAATCGAAAATCGGGCTTCGAGGTGCAAAACTTCATATATAGACGTACCTTTTCCCCAAATTTTGTAGCTCTACGTGCAGTGGTCTCTTCAGAACACCGTCGACACACTCACTCACTCACACACAAACTTCTTTCTTTATTATTATAGATTTCAAGTCAAAATACTGAATAGTATTTTTGTAATGTGTACGACAAAATGTAATTTGTGTAACCTTAGTCGAGGATTCGCATCGCTCATCCTAATAACCTAGTGTGTAGATATTATCTCACAGTATAATTTGATATGGGGTAGGATCTTTGCCTCTAAACGAAAATATTGTGATAAATAAGTTGCAAAGGTTCAAACACATAAACTTGCTTAATGTTACACATAAACGAGAACTTTTAATATGCACAAATAAAACTAACGATAAAGCATAATATCGACCTTTTTGGACTGCTTCTGCAGTTGTCTTCAGGATAAATATGAAAATGCTTAAAAGTCTACAGACGAAAGCTTCCTGTCGAGTTTTGATCAATTACAGCGAAACCTCCCTGTGCGATCACCTCCATTAAGCGACCACCTCCCTGAACGACCATTTTTTCATGGAACGAAATTTATCCCCCTTCTGCTCAATACTAATTTTACCTCCATTCAGAGACCATCCCAGTTGAACTTCCTCCATGAACGACCCATTTCTTTGAAGAAAATTCCGTTTTTTCCTGGTCGCTTGAAGAAGGTTTTATTAGAAAAATAATTCCGGAGAGCGCATTTTTCATCAAACTTCTAAACTAAGTTTAGATTTTTTTTTTTTTTTAATCCCGATAAGTTTAAAGTGATTAAACCCCTTTGTACCTTTTTAGGCAATGAATTTAACTCTGATGACAAATTAAGAATGATGGTCAATAAACTTCCCTGCCCTATTCTGTCGGGAAACTCTCAAAGAAATAGATAAATTAATGAAATCGTCATTATTTGTTCCCGTCCAAAAAAAAAAATTGTATTTATTTAATGAAGTTCGAAAGGAATTAGAAATAAAAGTTATGAATGATAAAACCGTAAAATCAAAGCAAACGTCGATGTATTCATTTTTTTAACTCTGCTGTTATTAACTTGTGAAATTAACTTTTGTTTTGATACTTAAATTTTCATATTTTTCCTTAATGTTAAAAATAAATTTTAGTAACATTAATTGTTACCTTTTTTCAACAGTTAAAATCTAGATTTAAACATGACCTCCATAAAACAACTCCTCATTCAACAGTACTTCTAAATTCATGTGCCCAAGATCTTACAAAAATAATAGAACTTTATTTCTTTAGAAGAAACAGGATATTATTAAAACATGTTGTTATTTAATTGTGTTTTTCAATTTGTGATTCATAAAACTATTAAAAATTAAGGACACTTTATTTATCATACTAAAAATTATTCTTTTTTTTTTATATCATTACTAAACACATTACTAATATATTTCCTCATCAAATAGTGCCCTTTTTTCTTTCTAAAATGAATTACATTATTAAATATGATTTTAATAATTAAAGCTTTAAAATGTATAATATGCTCCTAATTAGAGAGTTAAATGTTTAATAATTATTAATTTGGTGTTAACTATTTAATATTAAATGCAATTATTAATAATTTTAATAAATGTTAAATATCACAAGTATTTAATGAAGTTTTACATAACTAGGGGGCTCGGCCCCCTACGAGCTACGCTCGCCAACCCCCGTCCAGACACCGCAGACTCTAAATGCACGCTAATTTGATCGGCTTTAAAAAAGATTTCGAAAGATTGAATTATAATTTAAAAAACAGTGACGATCTCCCTATAAACGAATTTCTATTCATTTCTCTTTGATTGGGGAATTTTAACGCCAAATCCGCTGCAGTACTACTTGATTATCCTGTCGACCAATTTCGCCAAATTATATAAATCGCCAAACCACTCGCCAAATTATACAAATTGATATAATTTTTATTTTAAACTAGCAGGCTATGCCCGCTGCGCTGGTCAATATTTCCAAATGAACCTTGGATTAAACTAAATGTTGAATTTGAACTTATATTTTAAACAATATGGATCTTCAGCTTGACCTTGCACATTACTGAAAACGATGCGAACGCCATTGCGATATAATGTTATCTTAAGCGTTGGACAAACTTTCGCAATTAAGAAGTAATTGTTTTACTTGATTATAAACAGCGCACTTATGGTCGGGTAATGAGACCGTTATGACAACAGGAATTAATCTCTCTGTAACTAATCAACATATAATGAAATCGTATATACTAACACCATTCCTAAAAGTCATGCAACAGGGCCACTTGTAACAAAATATGTTCTGTAGATTTTTTTAAAAAGGCTAAACTTTCATAATCAGGTTCACTTAATTATTGAACTTTTACTGTTGCTCTATAACTAAGTACCCTTGAACAATATGTATACACTAAAACCTTTCCAAAATTATTACCTAACTAATTGTGGTATATCCTACGAAAGTATTATAAACAATCGGAATGAAATACAAATTTCCGTTGTAAATATATAGTAGATGATGATGATGCGATTTTGTGTAATAGAATTCATAGTAAAGTTTTCGCTTCAAACAAAAAACGATGCTTTCAACATTAAAGCTAATACACCAATATGTGAAGTATCCGATCACGAAAGGTTAACTTGAATTCTCATGAGCAACTACTCAAAGAAAAGTGAATATGTGGCTTTTGTGATACTTTTATGTCAGCCGGGCGCGGGTAATAAATCAATAAAGATTGTTTTCATAGCATATTCTTATTTTATTATTTTCATTTAAAACACAAACCTTTCACTCATTTCATTTAAAATGCATGCCTTATACTAATTTCATTTAAAAAACTGAAAAGATAAACAATAACAGGAAATAATGCCATAATTAAAAGCAAAAAAATATTTTTAATTTACATACGCAAAATGTAACTACTGCTACTGGGAATTTTAAAAATGTTATCAGCGAGATGTGCGCACGGTTGTTATAAATGTACCCATTTTTTCTTCTTATCGAGGAGCAATTTATAAATCGCACAATATTATTCCAATTCCAATTTCTTTCATGGAGGAACCTATGACCGGAAAAAATGGAAAAAGACTCTTGTAGATTCTTCGGATGACGGCATCTGACGCCATAAACCGAGTTTATATATATGAAAATAATTTTTAAGTCGTTACAAACATTGCTTTCATACTTAAATATTTTCATTGGTACTACTTGTTATCCCGTCGACCAATTTCGCCAAATTATATAAATCGCCAAACCATTCGCCAAATTATATAAATTGACAATCTTTATTTTAAATAACGAAATAACAAATAAATTAGTATAACATTAATAAAAATACAAATAAAACGTCGAAATTAAAATCACTTGATGACGTAAACACGTGTACTTTGTTTAAATTCAAGTGAATTTGATATTTATGATCAACCATTATTGGCATTTAATCTTATAGTTTGACGATAGATTTTTGGTCGACGGAATATCTAAGTAGTACCTTTTCCATTTTTGTTTTATAACGCTAAATTCTCAGTAATTTTTTCCCTTTTATTTTACATAAAATCACTATTTTTAAAAAAAAATTAAGATGCTTGCATTTTTATTTCAAACTCATAGAGCCGTTTTTATTTTTTAGCCAAAAGGGTTGATTTGAATTTTTTCCGTTGCTAGAGTAACGCATGTAATGATAGATATTTTGAGGTTTAGATGGTTTAGATGCCAAAGACACCGCCAAATTAGAAAAATATGAAATGTGTCATGAAATGTTGGACTTATAAAAATTTATTTGGTAGCATTCGATTCAGCATACAAAACTACATTAAAATATGCTATCATTTGACGCATAATTTTGATATTCGATTTTTTTCCCCTCCTCGTGCAAAAACCATTAGGGGTGACACTTTAGAAAATCCTTTCTTAGCAGAAGTTTATGTCATAAGAAGTATTTTTACCACGATTTTCAAGATTTTAGGTTCAGTAGTTTGCGCTGTGCGTTAATTAGTCCCCTAATCCAGACTTTATTTTATATACTATATTAGATATGCGATTTTGCGGTGAATCGATGATCGAAAATTAGTCCAATATCATTTGAAATATTACATAACAGAGGAGAAAGTACGAAGAAAGACGAAGAAGAAATGACGAATTACAAAAGACTTGTAATTTTTTTTTTTCAAAATGTTGAATTTTTCCATAGTAATAACGTATTAAAACATAAATTTCCTTAAAAATTATCTTTATTTCCTAGATTTCGAATCTGTGAATTTTCCTATAAATGAAATTGGCGATATGACTTGAGAAAATAGATAATATTTGCTTAAATAAAATGGGTAATATTCGTTGATCTGAGTTCGAGTTTATAAATATCACATGCTTTCGGAATTACGGCGAAAAACATTTTAAAAAGTATGAAAATATTTTACAATATGTATGTGTGGCAGAAATTCACACTGAAATTTAAGTATTCGATTCCATTTTTAAAATATTAACTGATATCTATATAAGTTACAATTGAATATGAAAATGTACTCAAAAAATGATCTCTTTCACCTAAAAAAACACCATTTGTGAGAACATTCTCAAGCTAATGTCACGCTTATGCATTTTTGGCTTAAAATCACATTGTTTGGCGACAAAAGAAAAATAAAAAAAATGTAAAGAAACAAATAGTAATTACACATGTGACTCACAATTACATCTGCTTGTTTCTTCTATAAGTCACGTGATGGAACAATTAGATATAAAAAAAAAAAAAGAAAAGAACAGAACAGAAAGAAAATGTCGTTAAAATTTCATCTAATCAAATTTTCAGATTCGTTTCCATATCTAACGCAAGCGATAAAGAGCCAAATATTGCGTATCAAGTGTAATATTTCTTATTAAATTAATTTTTAAGCATTACATATATATCTTTCAGGTTTTGATTAAATATTTCCGTTTTTTAATATTATCACTCATTAAAACGGATTTTCTTCTTCTTTTTTTTCTTTTTTTTTTTCATTTAAATAAAATTAGTAACAGTTTTTCTTTTATTTTTTGAGGTTTAATAGCCGTTTCAATTTTTTTTTTTTTTTTATCAACGATGAATTTCGCCAAGAAATAAAATGGTAACCTTATCACCCAAAATAACAGAATTTTCCGTCATAATTCTAAAACTAATATAGGTAGAATAATGTGTTATAGATTAAAACCTTCCCTGAAACAATACCTATCTAACGGTATAGGTTCCGTAAAAATCCATGCAGTAGAACTTGAAATCTAGGCGTTCGGAACGAAATTTCCGTTTGGATTTTATATATATAATAGATAATAGAATAGATAATAGATTATATATATATATATATAATAGAATAGATAATAGATTATGTGTTATGAACTATCTCAAAGTTTAAAACAGATCGCATTGTTAGATTTCCTAATTTTAACAATATCGCGTTATGTTAGTTCCACATTCCACCACCAGGGAGCGCACTCTATTCTCAACGAAAGCGTATCTGAACGAAACTCCTTCGTGCAACCTTTCCGTAGATACATGAATCGGGAGGGTGGCGGTCTTAACCAATAATTTAAGATAATTGCTGAAATTACTACGAAAAATATTTTAAAGGGGCCCTACGCGGGCCCCTAATAGAGTTAGAGGAAATCGGAAGACGGCAAAATAATCGCGGGGAAAAGTTTGCTTGGGTGCTTCGGAGCTACTTTTGGCGCGAGATCTAAGCTCTACGACCAATAGGAGTCCAGATATTTAAGGAAATATGAAGTAACAAAGTCCAAAATAATAGAATTTGCCGTACCAATTCTATAACCAATCTAGGTAGAATGATGTGTTATAGCTTAAAACCTTCCCTGGAATGATACCTATCTAACGGTATAAGTTCCGTAAAAATCCATGCGGTAGAACTCGAAATCTCGGCGTTCGGAACGAAATTTCCGTTTGGATTTTATATATATAATAGATAACGAAAGAACAAATAAATTCGTACAACATTAATAAAAACACAAATAAAACGTTGAAATAAAAATAACTTGATGACGTATACACGTGTAACAACATTTCAAAATAAGCTAATATAAAAGGAATTAAGTGAAGAGAGTCTTTGTCTCCTGGTATTTTTTAACAAAGCGAAAAGAAAGTTCTTTTAAATGAGACATTTTAAATTAATTCTCAAAATATCAAATAAATGTCTCGCGCAATTTCCAAATTTAAACTTTTTTGCAATATTATTTTGTGTTCATTTTATGTAATAACTATAATGTGACGTAAATATGACGTAATTTCTCCTAAGACTTCTAACGCATGTTAATGAATTTATTATTTTACAATATCCTCTCTCTTTTAAAATTCACGTGTATACTTTTTATGACGTAATTTTTAATAAGTTCTTCCTTTTTATACGTAATTATTTAATTCTAATTTGAAAGTTTTTTTCCTGTTTATAATAGTCACGTGTAAATAAATTTTTAATTTGAAGCAAACATTATTGCTTGCGCTTTTTATACACTTGGCAACAGTTTAAATTAGTACAATTTTCTGAAATCTGTAAAAAATATCTCTAGAAATGCTGAAAATTTGAATTTAAAATAGAAATAAAACCTGAATAAATGAGTCAAAATAAAAAAATTAATGCAATCTGCACTTCGGCAAATTCTAACGCATAAAATGATCTAAAAATGATTACACTGCCATGTATAGTTTTTGCTGCTATAAAACTTTTTTTAGTGGAACGATTTTGCCCAACTTTAGCATTAAATAACTCTTAAAATAATTCTTCGATTTGAAAACTGTCTGCATCAGCGTGTTTATCAAACATTTCTGTATAAAACCACCTATTTTCATATTTTTGTATGCATTATTTTTGTTAATATTAACGAAGAAAGGCCTCCGGTCACAAAAAAATCAAAACCGGCGGCGGCGGCGGTGACAGCGGTAGTTACTTTTTTTTAGAATAGATGGTTGGTTGGTTGTGTTTATGACGGCCAATTATCAACACGAGGGATATAGGCCCAAAGGGGAGGAGTGCCCTTCGTGGGGGTCTTTCTAAGGGAACCTAACCCGTATTAACGCTTGGGAATCCAAGGTTCGAAGAAAACCACGAAAACTCCGAACGATTAGGCCGACGGGCGCGATTGGGTTCGAACCCAGCACCTACCGTCTACCAGCTTCGAGAGCAGAACCTCTCGGCCACTGGTGGGGCTTTTTAGAATAGAAGAGAAAGAGATTATTACAATATTAATGTATATAACATTATTGTATGGTACTACTTATAATGAAACTACTAATTTCCGTAATTACTAACAAATAATTATAATTTTATTAATTAAAGTGTTAAAACATACATTATGTTAGCAATTAGTGGTTTAACTGTTTTGGAAACCTAAAACTCTTGGTAACTATTCAGCATCTGAATGCTGGGGAAAAAATAAAAAAAATCCAATTTTTTTTAATTTTTTTTTTTTTAAATCATGAGACCACCTCTCGGAGCGACCAATTTTTATTGGAACGGAACGTGGTCGCTTTAAGGAGGTTTTACTGCATATGAATAGAAAGCTGCAGTGAGTACATCAGAAATTTTTTTAAATGAAATAGGTTGAGATGAATCGAAAGCTCACTTGAAGATCAAGGAGCGTCACCAGCTATGAAGGGATTACATCAAGGCACGAAATGGAAAAATCCACGAACCGGAACGATATTTCAAAATTATTGTCGACTAATTTTTTTTTTTTTTTTTTTTTTTGAAAGTACAGTAAAGTCTTGATTATCCGAGTGCCGCTTAACCGAGTTTCCGCTTTAACGAAGTTATTTTCTTCTGATGGACTGATGGCCTTCAGAAGAAAATGATCCATTCCAAAGGTATAAATTCGATTGAACAAAACAATTTCATTCCCGGTATTTCTTAACCCCTTGGGGACGAGCGACACGTATACGTGCCGCATGAAGCACTCAGAATCCTTGATTTTTCCTCACCAGTAAAATTTTTCTGTAAAATTTGCCTTGTTTAATCAGCGCATTTTGTCGATTCAAGAAGACACAAATTTCTGTTTTTAAAAAACGGTGACAAAAGATTAAAATTTTCGTAAAAGGTTCCCGTCCCGAAGGGGTTAAAAGTAACAGAAATGTACATCAAAGAAATGTTACTAGTACCATAACAAGGATTGAATTAAGTGAAAATTTATATTTCATCTCCTTAGTAGGTGACGATTTGTGTAAATTCGGTTTATACGAGTTTTTTCCTTATCCGAGGTGAGCTTGGTCCCTATTAACTCGGATAATCGGGACTTTATTTATAGAAAATTTATATTTAACCATAGAAAACTAATTTAAAAAAATGCATTCAAGATTTTAAATAATTAGAAAAAAGCATTACAGAGAGCATAGAAGCTATATCTATCAAACTGTAATAATATTTTTTAATAATTCCACGAACCGTAACGATATTTTCCATACTTTCACGAACCGGAACAATATTTGTCAGAATTTTACGAACCGGAACATCGTTCCGGTTTGCTCCGGTACATTTCGAACCCTGGATTACATTCAAACAAAGTTGTGGTAAAAGAGAGAAAATTGAAATATTGCGAACAGGTAAATAATAAGACTTTTTTATGATATTAAGCCAGATTTTTGGTATAAGATAAATTATCATTACAGGCATTATGCTCACGTACAATGATCTTGACTGATTCTCTGATCATGCTTTCAAATAAGTTATGAAACGGAACTATGATTTTCGCCTCCTCAAAATTAATATCCTACCTTCGTTATCCAAATACACTGGTTATCAAAAATTAAGGAAAAGTCACAAAATGCTAATTTTCAAATACGCGAACACTCAAAAGGAAATAATATAATTCGAGTAATTACTATCTCTACAACACAGCTAGCCCATATAACATCTCATTCAGGTCACACATGGTCACAAGTGTCACAGTCACTACGGTGAAGCAAAAAAATAGGAAATTCCATACATCTCATTATGAGTCTCAAATGATCACTATGTGACTCCACTGAGTAGTCAATGTGACTGTTGCTTTGTGACGAGTCACCAGGTGACTTTACAATGTAGTTAAATTGTGACTCTCATGTGACTGTCATTTTAGACTCAATTTCATAGTCATCATGAACGTTGCATTATGATAAGTCACCAAATAATATCATATTATAGTCACATGGAGACTTTTCCCAAAAGAGCACAATGGTGACTTCACAGTAGTCTCTCTGTCACCTGAAAGTCATCACGTGACTTTAATGTGACATTAAAGTCATTTCTTGACATTTCTTTTTTGACGTAATTCATGTGGAATCATTTTATTTACTGGTTTGACATGCCATTTCTCAATTTTTTAAAAGTATTTTACTTTCTATCTTTTCTCTTAATTTGAAGCAACACTGGATCTAAATGAAACATTTTCTTTTGGAATGTTACTGGAATACAATTTGAATTCTTGCTACATGTTAGCTGTTGCACATCATCTGTATCTATAGCATGTTCACTGCATTTCTTCTGTCGATAATGTTTGGAAATTTATTTCTCCAATTTTTTTTCTTTTTGACGTAATTCATGTGGAGTCATTTTATTTACTGGTTTGACATGCCATTTCTCAATTTTTTAAAAATATTTTACTTTCTATCTTTTCTCTTAATTTTGCAAGTAACACTGGATCTGGTTTATTTTTTTCCTCTTCTGATTCTATCATACCCTTTCTTTTTTCATCCTTAATTCTTTCTTGTATAATTTCCCCATCATAGTTTTATTCTTTAAAAAAGAAAAAAATTATAATCAGAAGTCATTCTGTCAGTAAATAATATATATATATTTTTTACTCTATTTCAATTGAAAAAATAAAGATAAAGCATTAACACTCAGCAGAGTTAATGTTTATTTGAATTAGTACATTAAATGTTTTCAATTTATTTTTAACTTCTCCCAGTAAAATAATAAAAATTAAAAATGTATTATCTTTACTTATACTCTAATTAAAAATCTTATGAGTTTTTAATTTTATTGCATTAGATTTTCTTATTTTACTGTTTAGTGCATATATAAATGGATTCAGATCGTTCCTTCATATATTAAAATTATGAAGGAATGATGAAATACTTCTGAAAACCATGTTATATGTAAATTATTAGTCTAAGGTATATTTTCAGTTACTAAATATCATTTGAAATACATTTCTAATAATATAACAGCATAAAAAGACATTTCATTAGTTTTTATTAAATTTATAATAGATGAGGGAATGATGGGTTATAAAAATACTTACTTTGATCTAGTACTATAGAAAGCCATGTGTTAGCTATTCAGGGATGTTTTTGAACAAACAACAAGATGGCTGCTTCACTTTACAAATGTATAAATTGCTCTAGACATATATAATGCATGTGCTGCTTGCTACTAAGGGGTCATCCATATATGATGTCACACTTTTTTTTAAATATTTTTGACCCCCTCCCCTCCTTTGTCATAAAGTGTCACACTTCACCATACTCCCTCCCCCCTCTTGTCACATGTCACGCTATATTACATAAACATATACTTGCTGTTCAAAAACAAAGTACTATGTTATAGATCATATTTCAAATTTTATTTTGGAACTTTTAACTATGTGTTTTAATGACATTTGTGAGGATAATAATAAAAATGAATCGTAAACTTATTTTGTATGAAATAAGATTAAGATTTACAACAAAAAACATAATTAATAAACAATAGTAATGAAATGTTAATATGAAAGAACAATTAAAAACAATAGTATTTTGGAATTTGAAATGGAATTTAATAGATTTGGCTTTAAATGTTATCTTTACTGTATGAACGCAAAATACTTTAACTTCAAAATAACTTTAAAATGTAATCTGCTGATTTTTAATGCTTTTATTTTAACCAAAATGTGTGATGTCACACTTCTTCTTACCCCCTCCCATCCCCTTGTCACAAACTGTCACAATTTCATGAAACCCTCCCCCCCCCCCCCTTTCCAAGCGTGACATCATTTGTGGATGGCCTCTAAATAAATAGGGGCAAATTTATAGTTATGTGCGGCAATGATGACAAACACTAGGAACATCATTAAAAAGTGCCCTAATTCTTTCATTACTTAAAATATAAGTATAGTTAAATGGCTAAATGTTTACTTAAGTATATTTAATGGATTTAATAATATATATATTATAAACTTAAACATGCATGCTGCAATGGCAGAGAAAGCATTTTCTTTTCTACATGTCTGAACGGGGACATAGTGAGGGAATGATATTTGCATTTAAAAAAATATTTAAAACATTATATTTCAATTTCAATAAGTAAATAATTACAGTTTGTATGTATAACTGATTAATATTGATGGTTTAAATCACCTTTTTTTTCCTGTAATTTTAAAACTATGTCTTCAAGACCCGTCGAAAACTGGAAGCTGGAAGTAGAAAAAAATTTCGATTACAATACCCTCTTCTTTAGAAAGAAGAAAGTAAAAAAAAAAAAAAAAAAAAGAAAAAGAAAAAAGAAAAAAAAAGAAAAAAAAAAAAGAAAATTCTCGAATCTCATAAAAAATTTGTCTTAAAAACTTTTTTGTGTTTGGGACCTTTTATTTAATAAACAGAGCAGAATGCAGTTATGAAAGTGTTATGAAAGCATTGTTGCAATTTCTCTTATGAAAATTACTCTAAAAATAGTAATAATCACAGTATATAGGAGTATATCACAGAGAGTTTATTGAAGGGGATGCCCGGGATGTTCCCGGTCACAGACTATCTGCGTTTTGACTCAGGATGCCCTGGTTAGAACCCCTATTGTCTATAATTGTTTGAATAATTTAAAAATTTGAGAATCAGAAACTATGAAGTGTATTAATAGTACTTCAGTAAATCCTGGGGAGGGAATGTTGAGATTTTTTTTCTTTATCCCGCATAAGAGTCGGTTAAAAATAGGGATGATTACATTCTTTTTTTCTTTCGTTTTTCTATATCTCGTGCCATCCCAACGGACTTATGCCGGTGCCATATGGCTTCGTCGAGAGTGTAAACGAAACACAGGCAGGGAGGGGAACTGTCCTCTGACAGTTTGGATAGAGAACGAGAGAGAGGGGGAGGGGGGTGGTGGAGAGAGAGAAAAAATGTCCCGTTATTAGCAGATGATGCACATTACAATACCACAATAACCGCCTTCATTTTCCTGTTTATCAGATGTTCAGTATTTATCGGCGATTGTGTTAATAATAATGTCTGCGTGTTCCATATGGAATGTTTAATGTGAGAAATTTTTGTACAACGGCATTTAACATTACAGTTCCATGTGAATTAAAAATATTCAAGGACCCGTAACAGCATATGTTTGTATGTTTGAAAAGCATGTTTAATTACATAATTTAATTTTAGCTTTAAATAAATAATAAAAAATCGAAACCCTTAAAATGAAGAAAAAAAAAAGAAAGTTCTTTTAATAAAATCCATTGGACTATGAAATGCAGTCAATTTAAAATTTCGCAATTTCTCAAAAAAAGAATTTTTGAATTAAAAAAAATAATTTATGAAATATTTCACAACAACTTTTGGCTTTAAAACTTGAAAAAAAAAATGCAAAATTGAATCGATTAGATAATGAAATTTTTCAAACTCCGACGTCGAGCATCAAATAGAGAATTGGTAAACTGAGAGAAGATAATTGAGATAATTGAGAGAGAGAGAAAGGGGAAATATGTCCCGTTATTAGCAGATGATGCACATTACAATACCACAATAACCGCCTTCATTTTCCTGTTTATCGAATGTTCAGTATTTATCGGAGATTGTGTTAAATAATAATGTCTGCGTGCTCCATATGGAATGTTTAACGCGTGAAATTTTCGTACAACGGTAAACATTACATTTCCGGTATATTAATATAACGGTACATTACATTTCCATGTGAATTAAAAAAATTCAAGGACCCCTTTTCAGACAATTGTAACAGCACATGTTTGTATATCTGAAAAGGATATTTAATTACAGGATTTAACTTCAGTTTAAAAAAAAAAAATCCTTAAAACGAAAAAAAAAAAAACACGAAAGTTATTTTAATTAAATCTATCGGACAATGAAATGTAGTCAGTTTAGAATTTACCAAATTCCCAAAAACAGAATTTTTGAATTAAAATAATAATTGATAAAATATTTTACAATTTTTGACTTTAAAAGGGTAAAAAGGTAAAATTGAATTAAATCTATTACATAATTAAAATTTTCAAAACCGACGCCGAGCATCGAACAGAGAACCGGTAAACTGAGAGAGGATAATTGAGAAAGAGAAAATATGTCCCATTATTAGCAGACCGTATATCATCCCAGTAAAAAATGACGGAATCTTGTTCTGCGTTTCATTTTCGTAAGACTTCATATAAACATGCAGAATGAAGATTTTATTATTGACGGGTTTGTATTATAGAAAAGCACATTTTAGACATGACAAATGATTTCTATAAATACAAATGAGGAGGATTATTTTTTATTTGTTTACTCAATGTTCAATTTCTGAAATAGTTCAGCAATTGAAAAAAGCAAACAGCAGTGTTTATTGCATCAATAATAATAATTAGCAAAGTGAAACACAATTTCAGAAGATTTCACAAAACATTAAAATTAAATATCCCATGCGTTCCGGTTTTATTTGATTAAAATATATTACTTTTATTAAAAAAATGAATCTCAATAATGAATGGCTCAACAAATAGCTTTCTATTGGCAGTAGATCAAGGCAGTGGTTTTATTTATCAAATAATGAAGCTTTATGTTTAATTTCTAAATATGGATTTGACGCCATCTATCGGCAGTGAATATAAACGAATGAACGTTTTATTTAAATTTTAGTTTTTTTATAGGAAATCTGCAGGACGCATTGATTTACTTCAAGATCATTTTTTTAAATCAACAATGTAACTTTAAAAATTTATACCATATAAAAAAAAAAAATTTTTTTTTCGTAAAATTTTATTTTAATTTCATAAATTTTTAAAAGCTTAGCTTATATTCAATTGAAATTTGTTTGCATAGTAAATAAAATTTACATTTCTTATCAAACGCAATTAAAATGTAAGGAATATACAACACGATGTACTACATATATTAATTACATCAATGCAGATAAAATTTCTATATTTATATTGATTGCCAATAGATGGTGCCAAAATAACGTTGAAATTAGAGACCTTTGAAATAAAACGTAGTCGACGCATTAAGGGTGTATTCGAAAAAATATTTTTCCACCCTCAACAGCTCGAAATTTTCTGAGACATTTTCAGACTCATTTTTAAAAGTAAAAACATGAAACTTGCTGGGGTGATTTCTGAAGACATGTTTAACATGCCGTGTGATTTCATTTTCAGCTCAATTCATTAGAATTTGATTTTTAAACAATTATTTTCTCAGTATGACCATTTCTTTCATTCCCAGATCGCCCGCTTCGGAAAATTCGGCTCAAAACGCCAACTTTGACAGCGTTTTTTACAGTATTTTCTGCATTTATCAAAAAATTAAGAAGCACCGCACATTATATAGTTTCTAAATAAGAGAATTTCCAAGTTTGATGCGTTTGAGAGCAAAAATGAATTTTAAAATGAATCAGAAAATAAGCAGTTTGGATCGGAATACACCCTTAAAGTGAAAAACGCATTTCAAAATATTAAAAGGCTTACAAATATCAAAATATTTAATATGCTTTAACAAATATTTTAAAAGCAGGATAGGATGTTAGATGGAATTAGTGGGATAAATGAATCGCGCAAAGAGTCGTTCATATATGCTTCTGTGGAATTTGTGCTTCTGAATAGCAACAGTATTCGTTTGTTTGTTTATATCGATAATCTGTTGTTGGTAGTTGGTTACTATTAATTTAGAACTTAAAGCATTATAATTTTATAGTTTTTGAAGGTTTCGGAAAAATTGACGAAGAATAGATGTTATACAACGTAGATTAAATAAGGCAGTTGTTCGACTTATAATGCGGCATCGGAATGCTTAAGCCTAACATGGCCGAAATAAAATGGCTGATTTTAACGAAAGTTCATCGGGATCCGGATGAATCCCCACCGGAAGTGTTACACACTTAGCGCTATTATACGTATAATGATGCACATTACAATACTAGAATAACCGCCTTCATTTTCCTGTTTATCACAAGTTTATTATTTATCGGAAATTCTGTTAATAAATACTGTAACAATATGAGATGTTTCATTATCAAGTTTATAACCAAGTTGTGTTGTGGGTTTAATAACATGAGTTATTAATCCTATGTGACTCAAGAACTCCGATTTGAAAAATATTTACTCAGATGCTAGAATACATAATTTTAACACGTTCACGCCGGCGCGGTGGGCAACACTCGACTGTCTCAGAGTTGTCAAGTCTCCGACTTTTTTTCACACCACTATTATTATAAAGAAAATGTATTTCCTTTAAATCGGCCAATTGTTCTAATTAAATAAAACAACATTTTCTGTATTAAATTACTGAAAGCCGGAGACTTTGCAGATCTGAGACAGTCTAGTGTGACCCACCGCGCCGACGTAAACGTGTTAAGCATGTAAAAAATAATTTAAAAAATTAGAACATTATAATAAATAATATTGACTAAAAAGTTTTTTTTTTTCACACCTCCAATAAACACAAAATTACACGCTTCTCATCAATATTGTCCATTTTCTAATACAAAATTGTAAAGCAAACAAAATTACCTTTGTAACAAATCTACTTTTGGATTTCTCCATCCTTTTTAAAATGACAAAACTTACGAAGTTCATTTTAGCAGTAATGATGTGGAACTGTTTAAATGTTAAATAAACATTTTGAGCGTAAAATTAACTCGGTACGCGTTGTCTGTGGGGAATTCTATGAACTATTTATATTAATCGCTGTGTTGGAAGATAGCAGCTATAAATAAAATCGTCTTTTAAAGTCCACTGTATAAGTAGCATTGACTTTTGGGTATGTTGCAGTTATGGAGCCTGGTGATAGAAAGGGTTAAAGGAATAACAGGATAAATGCTATTTTTTAATTAGTAAATGAAAAAATATATGTAACGTGCAAATATACAACAAATTAACACCTTGCAATAATATACTAATTGCTAAAAGGCGTAAATTAAAACTTTAAAAACAGCAAAAATAGGTTTATTCATCTGTTTACATGTTTCGACTCTACCCGAGTCATTTTCAAAACAAATAAAATGTAACGCCATCATTCAAATTTTCACGTACTCTTTCATATTATCCAGGTTTTTTTCTTTTTTACTTAAATGTTTATTTTTATTTTCGTAACTTATGGCTCGAGTTACTCATTGGTTACGAAAATAAAAATAACCATCCAAGTAAAAAATATATACATATATAAGAACGTGCATAATGTAAAAGAGTACGGAAAATATTGAATGATGGGATTTCATAGACCGTGCAATGTTAGAATATTTTTTTTATTATTTGTTTTGAAAATGACTCGGGTTGAGTCGAAACATGTAAACAGTTGAATAAACCTATTTTTACTGTTTTTAAAGTTTTAATTTACGCCTTTTAGCAATTAAAATTAGTAACCTGTAAATATTAAGAGATGCAGTCTAATATATCGCAGTCACATAGTCATCTACAATAGCCAAAGAAAGCAGCATACCTATTTCCTTTTTTGTACACATAACAAACCCTCCAGGCGTTGTCCGAGCCTACAGAGAGCGTATCGTCTATCAGTGGATATCTATTTTTTCCCCTTATACTTATTTTTTTAAATTATTTTTAACTTTATTTCAATAATTGACACATGGATAGCGATTTTAAACAGTTAAAAAACAAGAAAATATGAAAAAGTTTCAGATGAAGCTGTCGAAAGTGTTTATCATAACCAACATCGACACACTACTGCAATTTTTTAATCTGCACTGTAAATCGAAATGTCTTAAATTCAGACACTTAAGTATCTGAAACGCAGTGTTCAATTTTCAGACACTTTTTGCGTCTGAATTTCAGACACTTCAAACGTCTGAATCGCAGCCATTTTTTTTAAAGCATTATACGTAGCCATGTTTGACCTCGTTGATCCTGGAAAAATATATGGCCATTATTCTGCCCCCTCCCCCACACACACATACACAGCCTGATTTTACGTGCTCCAAAATAGGGTATGCAATTTTCGTAAAGCTGATAATTGAAATCTTTTTCGACATTGTACTGATTATAATCAATATTTTAGATTTATAGAGTTGAATAAGATTAAAAATTAAAATATTTGTCGCAATACAGTAAAACCTCTCAATAGTAGCACCTTAGACCTAGAGCTGTAGCAAACCGCACATATCCGTTACTAAGTAACGGGTATTCTTTAAGATACGAAATACCGAATCGGTACTTCGAAATACGACTCGTTAGTCGTTACTGTGTCAATACGCAGCCGAACAAAATGAAACTAACTTCAAACGCTGCTTACGTTTGTGTAATTCATGAATGGAGCAGATAGCCGGATGCGGTAAAAGATGCGAATTTGTATTCGGACTCGGATATTTCGGCGTCAGTTGTTTCCGTATCAGTGTATGCGTATCCATCATTCTGTTAGTATCAGTTATTCTCAAATCTCAAATGATTTTGATTTCGTAGGGGCTTGTTGATTCCTTTATTATGGAAAGAAAAAGAAGTATAGCTGTTTTATACTCCGAGCTTGGGGATTTAGCAAAAAAGTATTTATCAGCGATGTCTACATTAGTACCATCTGAAAGAATTTTTTGAAAATCAGATTATATATTATATGAAAGGAGTGCTTCATTAAAATAAAAAAAGAATGGGAAAAAAATTATTTTTAAACATAAATCAAAGATTTCTAAAATAGTAATGTGAGTGGCGTAAACTGTTGGTTGATAAGATGACGCCAATGTCATATAAGTACCGGGGTACTTAACTGGTGCCAAAGTGCCGTTATTTTGCTTAATATGGTAACCCGGATGTTGTTTATTTGTTAATATATTATTTAGTTCTATAGTTATTAATTAAACTTTTTTTTATTTATTGTTATTCCCTTTTTTAAATATATATATGTAACTGGTATTCGAAAATGAGGTTTTCGCCAAATTGGCGTCAGAAAAAAATCACGCCAATGTGGTGCGTATATGACATCTGTGCCAAATATTTTTGTTGGTATGTTTCTAAATTTCATATTTGAAAAAAAGGTTTTTTAAATATAAATCAATAATTTCAGAAATAATAATGTGACTGAAGTACAATGTCATTTGATAGGATGACCACGTAAGAAATTAAATATACATATATTTAAATATTTTCAAATTATTCCAGAAGTTAAATTTTCATAATACATAATTACTTTTAGTGTAAAATTAGTAAGTAAATTTGTTTGTAAAAATATTTTCTTTGTGTAATTATATTTCATAGTTTTAGTATAAATTTGGTAAACTTTTACTCTTCCTAATTGCTTTCTCCAATTATTCATTATTTCATAAGTAAGAAATTCTACAATTCAGACATGTTATATTCAATTATGCATCGTATTTTAATTTTGTTTGCCGTTTTTCATTAAAGCGTAGAAAATTAAATGTAAATTTTACGTACAGATGGCAGCCCATATTTTACGTTAAAACAGTAACGAATTCTTCAAAAGACTCATGTGCAGTAGATTTGCTGCATCTTTGTAGTACATACCTGGTTTTTGAACATGAACAGTAACGAAAGTAACGAGTAACGAATACTTTCTAACGGTTAGCGAATTTGAAAGTAACGACATCACACGGGTATTCATTTAGTCGTTACTTTTACAGCACTACTTAGAACCGTGGAATTTCTTCGCCATTCGGAGGTGTTTGTTTTACTGAGGTAAAAATATATAAAATATGTGCATGTTGTTAATAAAAAATGTGCTTCCTAAACAGTTGTGTCCTCTATGTAGGAGTGTTCATTATGGAGATTTTACAACAAAACTTTCATAGGACAATTTTCTTCAGCGAATACTGACCTTTTTCAAGATAAATACATTTTTTTTTTACTTCATAAAAGCGAACACAATCGAAAAGCAGGCAAATTCAACGTTTCAAAACGCATTCAATTCGCGAGGTGGCCGCGATTGAGAGTTTTTACTGTATTTATTTTTTTATTTAGTTTTTAATCTAATTCTACTTTTAAAGTTCAAAATGCTGATTATAATCAATATAATGTCGAAACACATTTAAAATATAAGCTTAAAAAAAATTCCATATCGAATTTGGAGAGCGTAAAATCGTAGACGGGGGGGGGGGGGGGGGGTACTGCCCAGTTTGCCCATGCTTTAATCAGGCCCTCCTTCTGGAAAAAGTCCAATCCTGTATTATGCTTCGATCACTGTACGGTAAATTTAAGTGCAAAATCTAGCTATATGCAAGTAAATATTTTATAAAATTCTACCTCTTTACTTGGTATTCCTTTTTAATTTCAAATTACTTTTTTACTAAAAATAATCAAAAAATCAATATTATATAATTATTTCAAATGAAATATATCTGTATATTTTTACCGCATTCTTACAGTTACGTTAACGGTACATAATTACATGAATTTAAGAATCTAAAAATTATCATTAAAATTTAACAAAGTGACTAGAGATAAGGCGAGATCCTTTTTCTAAATCATTAAATAAGATTTGTTGACATCAACAATTTTTTTTCTGCTTCAACGTCTACATAGGGACGTCAATTTCCGTTCAAACAATCAAATCGTGAAGCTGTGGTTTTGACTTTAAAATCATTGATGTTGAAAATTAAAAAAGATTATATGTTGACTATTTTCAGTATAGCAAATGGGATATTTCTAAAATACTCGGAAACACTAAAATTATAGCAAAGGAAAAAACAGAGAATCCTTTAATTAGAATGACTGGATTTAATGAGTTTTATCAGTCAAAACAACCGTCTTTTAAGAATTTTCATTCTTTTGTCACCGGTTTTTCAAAAAAAAAAAAAAAAAAAAAAATTGTCTAATTTAACCGGGAAAATGCTCCGATTAAATAAGGCAAAATTTATAATAAAAAAATAACTGATGGGAATAATCAAGGAGGGTTAATTAGACGGGGAAAATGCATCCCCGAGGAAATCTCGGGTTGCGCAAATTTTGCTACTTTTAGGTTGCCCGAGGAAATCTCGGGTTGCGCAGCGAGAGGGTTAAAATCAAATTTCTGCCTCTTTCGCCTAGTTTACTTCGTCATTTTTTTCTTTCTCTTCACATTTATTGCAGGCAATTTTGTAGTGTCCAACAGCGCTTTTTTGAAACGTGATTCGGTAACCAGTGTTGGTCCTGAAGAATTACGGCATGGTTGCTGTTTCATATTGCGAAATGGGACTGGAACTATTTCTGAATCATTTAAATTAATTTATTAAATATGGAACTATTTAAACTAATTTATTTTCCTCCCCTTCAAGCAGAGCAACCGAGAGAGGTCCAAATACCGGCTAGCCGTTTTTTAGACCACTCTAGATAGCTGGTATTCGGACCAATGCTATGTTTAAGTTAAAACAGGTATTACTAATTCATATAATAAAATACATTTAATGTGCGCGTGGCAATTGAGAGCTAAATATGTCTAGAAAATAACTTAATCAACAATTCAAGCCAATATACGATCAGTAAATAATAATTAAAAAAAATGAGAAACACATATCTGAAAAACTTTTGATGTACCAGATTATGTAGATTCGACACTTTTGCATTTACTATTTGTAAATGACGCAGACTTCAGCGACGTACTTATCGTAACTTTCTTCTCTCAATTAAAGTTACAACCTCTGCCTATCACTGCTAGGCTGCGCTGCGCTCAGTTCCCAGAACACCTAGTAGCCAGTATTTGAACCCTAGCCGGTATTTGGACCTTCTCCTCTACTATGGGATTCGCGACTAGTTTTCATTAAGTGGATCTCTCAATACACCTCTCGAGTCTTTAAAAGTTAATTAAAAACCTATCTGGAAAAAGCCGGCACGAACCAAGCCAACGTTGCAACTTTGCTTTCTTTTCGAAGCGTGCTTAGCACAATGCCAAGTTTAAACTTTAAACAAGGGTTTTCTTTTAACAACACTGGAAAAAGAAAAGATTATCACTACGCTAACTTTAGTTTTATGAAATGTCAACTGAAGTTTAAATATGCACTACTTTTATTGTCAGAAACAAATTAAGTTCATAAAAAAAAAAAAAAAAAAAAAAAAAAAAACATTAGGATAAGATTTTAAAAAAAGTTATACAGAATAGCAGTGTTTGATATTATAAAGGTCGTATCTCTTTGAAATTTTATTGTATAGACATTTATACTTTTCATACCCAACCCTACGTTGTATAGTTTTTTACAAAGTCTTATTATTCTTTTAGCAACGATTATTTTTAATAATATAATAAGTTAATAATTCATATATTTATTGTACGGATCCCTGTGAGCGCGGCGTCTCACACTTGGCCGTTTATTTTATTATGTGTTTTTTTTTTTTTTTTTTTTTTTTTAATTTCAAACATGTTTTTTTTTTTACATTTATCTTATCACGTGCTGGTTTCAATACATAATAATATTAAACATTTTCCCACATAAAACAACAAAAATTGTTCAGCAATTATTTGTAACTAATTCTCCATAATGAAATTAATACTACCTTTATAAATAAATAAAACAATAATATTAAAAAAACACAAATTTAACATATTTGTAATCAAACAATTTAAATTTTTTGACAGCCAAATAGGAAAAAAAAAAATCTTTCAAATGGAATTTGTTTGCAAACTGCATCTCAGTGTACTGATTGTCTAATGAAATATTTTTTGATTTATTCTCTATCGCGCGGAGCTCGATTTCGAAATATTAATCCTCTTCCCGTTAAAACAACATAAAGAGTTTCTCATTTTCATACGGCTAATTTTCCATTAAAAAAACGCTTCCTCTATGAATAAATAAATAAAATCTCTCTATTCTAAAAAAAAGTAACTACCGCTGTCACCGCCGCCGCCGGTTTTGAATTTTTTGTGACAGGAGGTCTTTCTTCGATAATACTAAGAAAAATATTGCGTACAAAAATATGAAAATCGGTGGTATTATAGAGAAATGTTTGATAAACACGCTGATGCAGACTGTTTTCAAATCGAAGAATTATTTTAAGAGATATTTAATGCTAAAGTTGGACAAAATCGTTCCATTAAAAAAGTTTTATACCAGCAAAAACTATACATGGGAATGTAATCATTTTTAGATCATTTTATGCGTTAGAATTTGCCGATGTGCAGATTGCATTAATTTTTTTAATTTGACTCATTATTTGGAGGTTTTATTTCTATTTTAAATTCAAATTTTCAGCATTTTGAGAGATATTTTTTTACATTATTTTAAAAAATGGTATTAATTTATACTGTTGCCAAATGTATAAACAGCGCAAACAATAATGTTTGCTTCAAATAAAAAAAATTATTTACACGTGACTATTATAAACAGAAATAATCATTTTGGAATTAGAATTAAATAATTATGTACAAAAAGCAGGAACTTATTAAAAATTACGTCATAAAAAGTATACACGTGAATTTTAAAAGAGAAAAGATATTGTAAAATAATAAATTCATTAACGTGCATTAGAAGTCTTAAATAGGAGAAATTACGTCATATTTACGTCACATTACAGTTATTACATAAAATGAACACAAAATATTGCAAAACGGTTTAAATTTAGAAATTGCGCTAGACATTTATTTGATATTTTGAAAGGATCTTTTCAACTACTTTTGTTAGGAAAGCGCAAATAATATTTCATTTCTAACAAAAGTATTTTCACGTGAATATTTAAAAGAGAAAGAATAGCTTGGTCAAAATTACGTCAGATTAAAAACGAATAATTTAAAATGTCTCATTTAAAAGAACTTTCTTTTCGCTTTGTTAAAAAATACCAGGAGACAAAGATTGTTTACTTAATTCCTTTTATATTAGCTTATTTTGAAATGTTGTTACACGTGTCTACGTCATCAAGTTATTTTTATTTCGACGTTTTATTTGTATTTTTATTAATGTTGTACTAATTTATTTGTTCTTTTGTTATTTAAAATAAAAATTATCTCAATTTGTATAATTTGGCGAGTGGTTTGGCGATTTGTATAATTTGGCGAAATTGGTCGACGGGATAATCAAGTAGTACCGCAGCGGATTTGGCATTAAAATTCCCCAATCAAAGAGAAATGAATAGAAATCCGTTTATAGGGAGATCGCCACTGTTTTTTAAATTATAATTCAATCTTTCGAAATCTTTTTAAAGCCAATCAAATTAGCGTGCATTTAGAGTCTGCGGAATCTGGATGGGGGCTGGCGAGCGTAGCTCGTAGGGGGCCGAGCCCCCTAGTAATATAAATAAAACACAAATTTAACAGGCACGTAGAACTACGTGCTTAAAGCTCTGAAATTATCAGAATATAAAAGGATGCCGAATGCAGCCAAATCTTGGGCTAATAGCTCTTAGCATGCGGCTAATACGAAAATATCGCTTTTTATAACTTTCAAAACTTTATTTGATTGTATAATTAATTTCTTTTTCATATGAAAAATGCTCTTTTAGTGTTAGTGGGCAATCTAAAAAATATATTGCATGTAAAAAAAATATTAGTTTTCAATTTAAAAAAATGTTGTCACCTATGCTGTGTAATTCGGGAAGCCCGGGAATCATCCCCTAAGTATTTAAAAAAGCAGAAAATTAAAAAATTGTCTATTTTCTTCACAGTATATATATACAAATATACAAACATGCAAAACACTTAAGCACTTCCCAGGTATATTGGAAAGCACGAAAAAGAAAAACTCCAGAAATTTCATCTGCGGGGAGGAAAAAAAGAAAAGTAGAGTTTTTTCGCAGTATTTCAAAAACAATTCCGTCAACTGTTTGTTCTTTTTTTTCTTTTAAGTTTTGGAAAGAGAAAGAGATTTTTAATAAAAAGTCAAGAGAGGTATGAAATTCAACACTTGAAGATTTCATTGAATAAGAGTGAAAGTTTTTTCTTCGGCGAAAACTTTCAAGGTAAGTATAGAATGGAAATATTAACCAGGTACTTTAAAATCTAAAATATCCGTATATAAATATAGTAGTATAGGGCAATTCCACAGAAAATTATCTTTTTTTTTTTTGGGGGGGGGGATAAGATTTATAATATGTTTAATTTAAGGGTATGATCGAAAAACTTGATATTTTTATATTCTATAATAAAATCCTAATAAAAAGGCATTGTAAATTACTGTTTACAAACTAAGTTAAGTACCATATTTGTCGTTGTAAAGTCATAATGTTACATCAATTACACAATAAAAGTTACGTCAGTTACAGGTGTAAATGCCATTTTTTTCTTTTTTATTATTCAGAAATTAATTAAACAAGTTACTGTTATAATTTGGCATTCCTTAGTGTTGTTGAGAACATTAAATCACTTTTTCAACAGGGTAGTTTTGATAATTTTTACTTTTCAATGAAGGCAGCAATGAAGGCAGGACTAAAGAGAGATTGAAATAATCTGCGGTTATTTGAGTATTAAGTCCTTAGTAAGAAATATTTTAAATTGTAAAAATTTGTTCTAGCTTTATTAGTAAATTTTCTACATAGTTTTGAAAACAAAATTCGATGATCAAATGTTACGTTAGTTATGATGGAATTGCCCTATACATGTAAATGGAGACATGGTGGATAAAGATTTTATTCGAGATTTTTTGTTTCTTTGAATTTCCAAAATTTGGATTTCGCTAACATAAAGATGTTTGCTAATTTAGGAAAATATAAAATAACCACGAAAGATATACATTATCCTCATCCGACTTACCACGACTCCGAAAATCGTTCTTGTCCTTTAGAAACCCCAGAAACCGAAATATTTTCGAGATTTAAAGAAGCATTTATTAGAAAAAAAAAGGTTTTTTTTTTCTCCGTGCTCTGGTAAAACTCTCTTCTTCTGGAACTTCTCTTCAATTTAATATTTACATGAAGTATCCTGGTGAACTGATTTCCAACATTACATGGTCTTCGGTATCACGCTCCTATACCGGTGGTGGTAGCATATCAAGTAAATATTATTTATATATTCACGTGTGGCGATATTGAAATCGGAATAATATTTATCATAATATCGGCAGCGTCTTTTTTTACAATGTAGGTTGGGGAATAAAACAAAGTATACTAACTTTTCCGGTTTTTCACGGAAAAAAAAATAAAACTTTGGTAAGTGAAAACAAAACTATTTTGTAAGTTCTCTTTTTTATATTCTTTCTTTTAGTTCTAAGAAAGTTTTTTAATAAAATCGGCAGCGGCGAAGAATAGAAATCAAAATCTGGAAAAGATAGAAACTATTGACTGAGTTCTAAAAATGTTATAAGAAATAAAAACAAAACAGTTTTAGAGAGTTAGTGGAAACGGTTAAAGGAATTTCTGAAGTGAAAATGCTTTCCTATAAAAATCATGGGTTCAAAACTACAACTTTATAAGAAAGAATGTGGCATGAGACTTACATCGGATCCACCGTAGTTATACTCGATTTGTACCTGAAAATTACACTTAATGATAACTACGAGGGTGGTTCAATAATTATTGTCCCGAGTGGGTAATAAAATATTTGTACTACGATGGTTGATGTAGAATATTGAAGCCTAATATCTTAGATGCCTATATGCTCAATTTTAGAACCTTGGCTGCTATATTAACATATTTTTACTTTTTTCTATCTTTACAAGAAGAAAGTATTGGAATCGTGAAAATTTTTGTCTTTCTGTTTTTGACGGATTTACACATTTTAGGGGTCAGAGGTTCCGAAAAACATGTTTTTACAAAATGTCTGTCTGTGAGTCTGTCTGTCTGTCTGTATGTGACACAAATTTTGTGGGGACTCTAACTCAAGAACTAATGCACGGAATTTAATAAAAAATTATATTCAGTTAGTTCCTGATATAAATTGGTGCTGATTAGTTTTTGGAATAAATCGCTCAACAAGTGGCACTGCTATGCAGTATTTTTCACGATTTCCGCAATTGCTCAATCTCCAGAACTAATGTGCGGATTTTCATCAAACTTCAGATTCAGTTAGTCCTTGACATGAATTGAAGTTTTATACAATTTTGGTGTAAATCGCTCAACAGGTGGCGCTGCTATACTGCATTTTTACGATTTCCGCAATGGCTCTATCTCAAGAACTAATGCTTGGATTTTCAACAAACTTCAGATTCAGGTATACCTTGATATGAATTAGTGCTGTTTATGTTTTGGTGCAAATCGCTCAATAGGTGGCGCTACTATGCTGCATTTTTCAGAATTTCCACTAGAGCTGTATCTCAAGATCTAAAGCACGAATTTTCATCAAACTTCAGAATCAGTTAGTCCTTGACATGAATTGACATTTTATACATTTTGATGTAAATCGCTCTACAGATGGAGCTGCTATGCTGTATTTTGCAGAATTTCCACTATAGGTGTATCTCGAGAACTAATGCACGAATTTTCATCAAACTTCAGAATCAGTTAGTCTTTGACATGAATTGACATTGTATACATTTTGGTGTAAATCGCTTAACAGGTGGTGCTGCTATGCTGTTTTTTGCGATTTCCGCAATAGCTCTATCTCAAGAACTAATGCTTGGATTTTCAACGAACTTTTAGGTATACCTTGATATGAATTAGTGCTGTTTATATTTTGGTGCAAATCGCTCAACAGGTGGCGCTGCTATGCTGCTTTTTTCAGAATTTCCACTATAGCTCTATCTCAATAACTAATGCACAAATTTTCATTAAACTTCAAATTCAGATATATTTTGACATGAATTTGTGTTGAATTGATGTAATTTCTTATACTATTGAAATGATTTAATTGACGTGATTTATATAGAAGAAAGTTTTGTGATGTCCACAACATACTAGTTTATTTCGTTTTAGGTATATGAGAGGTGGCACCTAGCTTGAAAGGGGGGGGGGTGAGAAGAAAGGCTGGTTTGGAGTTTATGGGGCCAGACCTGAAGCAGTTCTGTGATAGATATGTGACAGTGGATGAGACGTAGCTACATCACTATGATCTCAAGTCCAAACGACAGTAGCCACGTCAAATTCACTGTCACCCCCTAACCCCCCTTTCAAGCTGTGTGCGACCTCTCACACAAAAAAACAAAAACAAAAAAAGTTTATATAGTAGCTACAGTTCTGAAATTGAGCATATAGGCATCTAAGACATTAGGCTTCAATATTCCACATCAAACATCGCAGTAGAAATATTTTATACACACTCCGGACAATAATTATTGAACGACCCTCGTATCTATTACAAAAGCTATAATGATCTCAGAGATTCCGAAAATTTGTTTACTGGACATTAAAATATTTACTTAAAAGTTTATAGAATCCAAAAAACCTAAATTTCAGATTGAAAAAACTGATTATTACGAGTGCACTTTTAAAATACTCGGAAACGTTTTCAAAAATTAGTGGCAGCAAACGAAACTTTGTTTTTATAAATGTTTCTTTAAATACAGAAAATATATTAGTTGTATTATGCACGTGCTGACATGTAGACGTATTAAACGTCCCGGCCATCCGAGTCCCGCTAGTCAAGAATTTAAACTTGTGGAATTTAGCTTCTAATTTTTTCCGGTGGGAGCTTCCATGATCGGGACTACCGCTACTGATCCGTTGAAGTTTTAAAAAGGATGTAGAGATATCCGACATGCGCGCAACCACTTTTTCCGCGAAGTAACGGTGGTAAAATTAAAAAGCTAAGTTCCACAAGTTTAAGACATCGACCAGCGGACGACCGAGGCGACATCGAGATCATTATAGCTATGAATCTATATCAGTTCAACTAAACTGGCGGGTCGTGTTCGGGTCTGCTTATAGCTTTATTTTATTTATTTATTTTGTTACGTTTCAAGTTCGAGTTGGATTGTTTTAAAATTTATTCTTATGGGTCAGACAGTGCCGAAACTGGCCTTTTTTGCACCCGGGCAAGCATGGATTTTGGCGCCCCCCCCCCCCTCTTCCGAAAAGTATATTTACAAAGAGAATTTTACTAATTTTCTAATAGCTGACTTATTTTAAAATTTAAAATATGTAATCATAAAATATGTAATACTGAGTAATCTACGTAATCTACAATGGTGGATCCAAGTGGGATGTCACTGTAGTCATGACCCCCTCCCCCCACCTCTGAACACCAACAAAAATAGTCTAAAGATCATTTTTAAAACGAAATATACAGTAGAGTCCCGATTATCCGAGACTCGCTTAACCGAGTTTGCTCTTTAACCGAGTTATTTTCTTCTGATGGATTGATGGCTTCCATTATTATGAAACAGCCATTATAAATGAAGTGTTAGGTGAAGATGAAAGAGCAGACGTAAAAAGTCGACTGCTCTTTCATCTTCACCTACCACTTCATTTATAATGGCTGTTTCATAATAATGGAAGCCATCAGTCCGTCAGAAGAAAATGATCCATTCCAAAGGTCCTTCATTTGGCGCCTCTTCGTTCTGGCGCCCGGGGCACATGCCCCTTCTGTCCCCCCTTAGTTTCGGCCCTGGGATCAGATTCAGGTATACCCGATTACAAGAAAACAAAGCTTTAGCCAATGGGGCAATTGCCGGTGTTTGGCCCTCCTCCCCAGGGACTTTCTGTCAGGATAACTCTAAATATCCATTAACTATTACTCAAGACGGTCAGGAAGCGAAAATCAACTACAGTCAAGATTCAAAAATTAAATCCTACGTTAGAATAGATTTATTGTTTGACTCCGTTAGTATGTTGAAAAAAACAAAAGCAATTTCTAAGAATTTTTTAAGTTCATTCAAATTTTTTAGATTGGGATTCTGTAAAAGCAGAATGTATACGCTGTCAAAATAAAATTTGTCATTTTATTTTGATATTTGACTACAACATTTTGATACAGATTGTCAAACTTGTTCAGAACGTATACGCTGTCAAAATAAAATGACTACAACATTTTAGTACAGATTGTCAAACTTGTTCAGAATGTAGGGGAAACTAGAGTAATGACGCTCAGAAGGGCAATCCCGGTCACCCAATATCTCTAAGCAGAATAGAATTGAAAACGTGCGATCGGTACCGGCACCTAGCGAACTTCATCGTAAGTTCCCAGTAAGGATATAGTAACCGTCGGAAGGAAAGTACTTTTGTGTCCTCACGTTTTTTGTTTGCAGTTCTTTTATTATAAAATTCTACAACGTCTAACTTGAAGGTAAGTGTACATTCTTATTTTTAAATATTAATTTACTCATTATGTCTACAAAATATATTCATTTAGCTGTACTTTCATGCTTTCATTTATTTTTGTAGTAATTTACTCATTTTTTCTACAAAATATATACATTCAGCTGTACTTTCATGCTTTTATTCATTTTTGTAGTGCGTTGTTACGCCAATTATAATGCATTAAAACCCAACATGGCGATAACGGGTAATGGCGCTCGCGTGGAATTCCAGAAGATGTTTTGCTCAGTGGGCAACTTTTTTAAAATTCAAATTTTATTGATTAACACACTTTTTTGAAATGGTAAAAATCCCCTGTTTTCGCCTTAATTAATTTGTCATTAAACAAGGAGAAATTTACGATTTCAAAAAAGTGTTGAAAATCAAGAAACCTAAATTTAAAAAAAGCCCTTCCGGCCAGTGCCGGGAGGAAGAGGTAGCTTTCATATTCCTTATTTTAAAAAAAGCCAACTTATATTATTCAAACACACGAAGCTCAATTTAGTGTAAACCGAATATAGGAGATTCAATACTCATTTTTATCAATACTAAATCATTATGAATGAGAATTTCGCGAAATTAGTCAGCTTTATCTAAGCTGCTTTTATTTAAAGTAACTTATATTCGGCTGCCAAATTCGGCGATTTCTTAAAGTGCCTGCCATTTTAAGACAACATGGTGGATGAGGCTAACCAGTGAACTTGGTCGAGACCTTAGTAATTGCTGTGCCCATGCTCACTCACATCGGAATTGGTTGATATATACGAGTGCTGTCGCAGGCAAAAAATCAGATTTTTCAAAATGTCACCCACATTAGAAATTGAAACTGCTATATCTGAGCCATTTTTTAAGATAAAGACAAACAAAAAATGCTCCTGAATCCTTATAGCACGGTCAAATACTTAAGAAAGAAACCTTTTTCAATTTCTAATTTTTTTGCACCTCACTTTAAATATATATATTTTTTAATTTAATGGCTGCCATTTTGAAACAAGATGGCTGATGAAGCTGGCCAGCGAACTTGGTCGAGATATTGATGTATACTATCCACATGCCTTCTTACATCGAAATAGGCGAATACGTGTGTTATCGCGTGACAATTAGAAGACCGTTTCAAAGTGTTAGCCATGCTTGAAATTCAAAGTGCTATAATTCAACCATTTTTTAAGACATAAACAAAAGAACAAATTTTCAGAAACAAAAACTGCCCCAGAATCTTTGTATCAAGGCCAAACACATAAAAAAAATATTTTTCTTTTTCCAATTTTTAATACCTTAAATTATTTTTTTTTAATGACAACCCTTTTGAAACAAGATGGCGAATGAAGCTGGCTAACGAACTCGGTCGAGACATTGGTATGTACTATGTACAGAGACAGACCAAGTTACATCCAAATCGGTTCATAAATACGCCTGTTATCGCGTGACAAAAATCAGGTCGTTTTAAAATGTCAGCCACAATAGAAATTCAAAATGCTATAACTCAGGCATTTTTTTAGATATAGACGAAACAAAACCTGTTCCGGAATCTTTGTATTAAGGTAAAACACATACGAAAAAAAAAAATTTCCATTTTATAATTTTTTGGTATCTCATTTTAAATTTAAAATTTTTAAAATTTTTTTAAATGGCCGCCATTTTGAAACTAGATGGCGGATGAAGCTGGCCAACGAACTCGGTCGAGATATTTGTATGTACTATGTACACGCCAAGGTACATCCAAATCGGTTCATAAATACGCCTGTTATCACGTGACAAAAATCAGGACGTTTCAAAATGTCAGCCACGCTAGAAATTCAAAATGCTATAACTCAGCCATTTTTTAAGATATAGACGAAACAAAAACTTCTCACGAATCTTTTTATCAAGGTCAAACACATAAGAAAAAAATATTTTTTCAATTTTCAGTTCTTTGGTACCACATTTCAAATTTAAATTTTTCTTAAAAATTTAAATGGCCGCCATTTTTAAACAAGATGGCGGATGAAGTTGGCCAACAAACTCGGTCGAGACATTGGTATGTACTATGTATAAACGAAGTTACATCCAAATCGGTTCATAAATACGCCTTTTATCGCGTGACAAAATTCAGGACGTTTCAAAATGTCACCCATGCTAAAAATGCAAAATGCTATAACTCAGCCATTTTTTAAGATATAGACGAAACAAAAACTGCTCCGCAGTCTTTGTATAACGGTCAAATACATAAGAAAAAAATATTTTTCCATTTTCAATATTTTGGTACCACATTTCAAATTTTAAATTTTTTTAAAAATTTTAAATAGCCGCCGTTTTGAAACAAAATGGCGGATGAAGCTGGCCAACGAACTCGGTCGAGACATTGGTATGTACTATGTACACACCGAATTACATCCAAATCGGTTCATAAATACGAGAGTTACAGTATGACAAAGGTCAGATATATATATATATATATAACCATTAATTAAACATAACCATCCACCGTCAATTATTATGAATTAAAGCTGTAAGTATTAAAATAATAATAATAATAATAATAATATAAGAATTATTATGGAAGAAAAAGAAAAAAGTGGAAACCGACAAAAATTGAAAAGCTTATACATTGAATTACGTTATCAAGGGCACAGAATTCAATGATATAAGCAAAATGGTTGTTTTCTGTGGGAAAAATAAGCTAAAGCTAAAAGTTATTTTCCCCTGTGCCCAAACAACCATAAAATCAAGTGAATTGATTAAAAATGAAAGCAGAATAGAAACAAATAATATGAAATGGAAGAATCAATAAAACGTATTTAAATATTTATAGGATATAAAATATAAATAATAAACACCATACCGATTAATATTTCAGTATTTTACAAAAATCCACGCGCACATGGCTGCCAGTATATCAAAAAGATTAAGGTGAATAAAACAGTTAAGAAATCACAGTAAATGATACCAAAGGATGCAGTTAATACAATTTGAAATAAAATTTGAAATACCTTGTTAAACATATTTAATCTATACTCATATTATAAAGAGGAAAAAATTGTTTATTTGTCGGAGATAAGCTCAAGAACTACCGAACCGATTCCGAAAGTAATGGTATCAAAATGATGGTGTTCGCCCAACTTAGAACATAGGCTATACCTTATGTCGGTGCCACTACCCCAAAGGGGGTGCAGGAGCAAAAAACGTTCTAAAAATGCGATTTTTGCGTTACTGAAGGGCCTAGAAATATGAAATGTTGAATATTAGTTACATATAAGATATAAATTATGTCTAAGAACAGTTCTTAAACAATTCGAAATTTGAAAGGGGTGAAAATGCGCAAAAAGCGTTCTAAAAAACGTTCTAAATGGTAGTTTCTACACAATCTCAGGAAATACCAAACCGATTTCAAAAGTAATGGTATCAAAATGATGGTGTTAGTCCAACTTAGAACATAGGCTATATTTTATGTCGGTGCCACTACTCCAAAGGGGGTGCAGGAGCAAAAAACGTTCTAAAAATGCGATTTTTGCGTTACTGAAGGACCTAGAAATATGAAACTTGGAAAATTAGTTACTTATAAGATATAAATGGTGTCTAAGAACAGTTCTTAAACAATTTGAAATTTAGAATAGGTGAAAATGCACAAAAAGCGTTCTAAAAAACGTTCTAAATGGTAGTTTCTACATAATCTCAGGAAATACCAAACCGATTTCAAAAGTAATGGTATCAAAATGATGGTGTTAGTCCAACTTCGAACATAGGCTATATTTTATGTCGGTGCCACTACTCCAAAGGGGGTGCAGGAGCAAAAAACGTTCTAAAAATGCGATTTTTGCGTTACTGAAGGACCTAGAAATATGAAACTTGGAAAATTAGTTACTTATAAGATATAAATGGTGTCTAAGAACAGTTCTTAAACAATTCGAAATTTAAAATAGGTGAAAATGCACAAAAAGCGTTCTAAAAAACGTTCTAAATAGTAGTTTCTACATAATCTCAGGAAATACCAAACCGATTTAAAAAATATTGGTGTCAAAATGATAGTGACAACGTTTGCTCCAAGATAGGCTATGTTTTATGTCGGTGCCACTACCCCAAAGGGGGTGTAGGAGCAAAAAACGTTCTAAAAATGCGATTTATGTGTTACTGATGGGCCTAGAAATATGAAATTTGAAGTATCAGCTACTTATTAGATATAAAGGATTTCTAAGAACAGTTCTTAAACAATTCGAAATTCAAAAAGGGGTGAAAATGCGCGAAAAGCGTTCTAAAAAACGTTCTAAATGGTAGTTTCTACACAATCTCAGGAAATACCATACCGATTAAAAAAATAATGGCGTCAAAATGATGGTGAAAATCCTTGCTCCAATATAGGCTATGTTTTATGTCGGTGCCACTACCCCAAAGGGGCTGCAGGAGAAAAACGTTCTAAATTGCGGTTTTGCGTGACGGAAGGGCCTTGAATCGTGAAATTTAGAATGGTAGTTAGTTATAAGATATCAATGATCTCTAAGGACATTTCCTAAAAAAATCGAAATTTAAAAGGGTGGTTAAAATGCGCAAAAATCGTTGTAAAAAAGTTCTAAATTGCAATTTCTATGCAATCTCAGGAAATACTGAACTGATTTCAAATATAATGGTGTTAAAATGATGGTGACAGATCTTGCTCCAAGATAGGCTATATTTTATATATGTTTCCACTAACCCAGAGGAGATGCAGGAGCAAAATGAGCGAAAAGCCTTCTAACTAAATGCCGATTTGTCACCAATATCTCAGGAAGAATCAAACTGATTTCAAAATTATTGTTAAGAAATTTATGCTGACAGCCTCTGCTCTAACATAGACGCTATTTTAAGTCGGTATCACTATCACCTAGACGTTGCAGGAGCAAAAAAGCGTTCCAAATTTCGACTTTTGTGATCGGTAGGGGATAGCAACTTAAAATTAGGCAAGGTACATATGTATTACATATAAATGATCTTTAAGAACGGTTTCGAAAAAATTGGAAATTTAAAAAGGGGTGAAAATGCGCTAAAAGCGTTCTAAAAACGTTCTAAATTGAGATTTCTACTCAATCTCAGGAAATTGCAAAGCTATTTCAAAAGTAATGGTTGCAAATCAATGGTGACAGTCCCTGCTATAAGATAGGTTATATTTTATGTTGCTGTCACTACCATCTGAGGATTGAAAATGCAAAACATGTTCTAATTTGCGTTTTTTGCATAACTGAAGAGTCTAACACTTTGAAGTATGGCATGTTATTTACTTACAACATGCAACTGCTTTCTATGAACTGTCGAAAGAAAATTTCAAATTAAAAAAGATGAAGTAAGCGAAAAGCGTTATAAATTACAATTTTTATGTAATCTTTTCAAATACCAAACCGATTAAAAAATTAATGATAACAAATTGTTGGTGATAGAACCTGCTCAAACATAAGCTATATTTTATGTCTGTGCCACTACCACCAGAGGGTTGCAGTAGCTAAAAACTTTATAAATTGCGATTCCTGTGATATTGAAAAGGCTAGAAACTTGAAATATGGCATGGTAGTTACTTATAAAATATAAATGCCCTCGAAGGACTGTCGAAAATAAATTCGAATTAAAAAGGGGTGAAGTGAAGGGGAGGTGCGAAAAGCATTCTAAAAAAGCCCTAAATTACAATTTCTACGCTATTTCAGGAAATATAAACCAAATATAAAATTAATAGTTGCGAATTAATGGTAACAGTTTCTGATCCTACACAGGCTATATTTTATGCCGATGATTCTACCACCTGGGATTCACAGGAACAACAAACGCTCTAAAAAAGTCCTTTAAAAGCTTTCTAAATTACGTTTCTGTGGAATATTAGGAAATAACAAACCAATTTCAAAATTAATGTTGGCAAATTAATGGTGACAGCTCCTATTTCAACATAGCCCTTTATGTTTATAGATGGTGGTAGGACTTGGAATTTGATATGATGGTTAATTTTAAGATGTAAGAAGATGGTTTCGAAAAAATTCAAAACTTCAAATGAATACTGAAATGAGCGTATTAATTGAGCATAAAAGCTACAAAATATTTTCTAAATTATTATTTATTTAGTTTTATTTCGTTTTATTAATTTAAGTCTCATTTCTGCCTTATGCAGTGTAACAATGATATTTAATCAAACTGTGTTTTAAATAGTAATTTCTTTAAATTATTCCTAAAAGTAATAAGTACCTTTTAATAAAGTAAAATATTACCTTTTAATAAAATAAAAATTTAGTTAGTACCTTTTAATAAAAATTGGACATATAAATATCACTTGGCATATTTCAAATATTACGCGAGCAAAGCCGCGGGGTTTGCTAGTCTAATATAAAATAAATAGATATTAATTACATTATTTAAAATGCACTATTAAATTAATTAATAACAGTTTAACAATATCGTCAAAATTTAGCTAAAAATACCCCCTGGTGTATTAAATTATAACTGAAATGGAGCTAAAAAAATTAAAAATAGGAGCTATCTTAAAGAGACAATTTTAGTGCTGCCATCTAGTATTACTTCTATTAAACAACTAACGCAAGATAAATATTTGTAAGCATTTGAATGTAAATAACTGTATAAATAATTGTAAGCATTTGAATGTAAATAACTGTATAAACAGCAAAACCAAACATATCCTTATATATAGAGAATTATAAACCGAATATAAACCACACAATGTATTTAAAAACTATTGTAAATAAAATTTAAAAGCATACAATATATTCTATTAGCTAACTTATTTAAACTAAACTAAGAATTTAAATAATTCTAGAACATTGATAATATATAGCATATAGCTATATGCTATAAAACAAAATAAATTCATTAATAATTAATATAAATAATTATTAAATATAAAAATTATTTTTTAATGAATTATATATCAGATATTTATAAAATGAACAGGAAATAAAAAACATGTGGAAGTAAATACAGTGGTGGTCAGAATTATAAGAACAATTGAAAATTGCACAGAAAAATTTTATTTCTGAACTAAATAAAGTGAAATTTATGCATAAAATGCTTTTTTATGCTAGAAATAATTGTAGAATGCAAAACATTGGAAAATGCAAAATATGAATGCTTTGCCATAATTAACAAAATATGTCATTGTAAAAATTGGACAAAATTATAAGGACAATGAATGTTTTTGCCTGAAACACACTAATAATTAATAATCTCTCCCTTCTTCTCAATCACTTTGATCAGTCTTGAGGTCATGGAGTTTGACATTTCCTTAAGAACGTTCTTGGAAATTTTTGACCAGGCTTTTTCGACGGAGGACATGAGCTCTTGCTTGTTTTCATATTGTATACCATTTTTGTATACTTCGTGTGCCAGAATACCCCCACAGATTTTCCATTGGATTCAGATCAAGGCTTCTGGCCGGCCAATGAAGTAGTTTCATGAAATTAGCATCAAACTACGATTTTAAAGTTTGGGAAACATGTACTGAGGCATTGTCCTGCTGGAAAAAATAGTCTCTACTCGTTATTAACGGTGTTTCCGGTAAACGATTATCGCCCAATACTTCAACAAAACTCTCAGAATTCCTTCTACCCTGCACAAAAACTATTGGAGTAGTTCCACCAGTTGCGAAACCTCCCCAGACCGTTACTGAGTCACATCCAAATGCACGCTTTGAGAAAATTACTTTTTCTCTACGGAGATCATACCAGAAGTAGCGAAAACCATCTGGTCCATCCAAATTAAACTTTTTCTCATCTGTAAAGACAACATCATCCCACATTTTCCCCATAGTAATGCATTTTTCGGCAAACTCTATCCTCAGTTTCTTATGAACTTTTGTAAGAGGCGGTCGTGACATATGTTTACCATAGAGAACCTTTTTTTCTTTTTGTAAAACACGTCGAACAGTTCGAGCACTGATTCTAAGTTCAAATCACGTTTTATTTCTGTTGACATTTGTTTTTTGGAGCAAGCTCGCCTTATTATCATTCTTTTCTCCCGTACAGAAACAGAAGATGGCCTACCTGTATGTCTTTGCCGTCCATATTTACCAGGATTTTTAAGATAATTGTAAATAACCATTCTTGATCTATTGAGCTTTGTCGCAATTTGGCGTACAGAAAGTCCTGAACTTTTAAATGCATCCACTTTCCCTTTCTCAAACTCCGAATGCTTTGTACCTAGCGGCATGACTGAAAAACAGAATATGACGATCCCAAACGCTTACTATGCATTTATATCGTCGCTGAGTTCTGTGTGCAGAGCAAAAAACATGCAAATTTTACTTTTTAGAACACACAAATACAGTTGTTCTTATAATTTTGTCCATATCAGATGGCTGTATAAATCCATAATACATTTTATGAATATAAATTTTCCACATATTTCCATAAAATCTTATAAAAGTATTCTTCATTTTTCTTTTAGTTTCCATCCATTAAATTTGCATAGGTGTCCGGCCAAATGTAGCGAAGATTTGGCGATTTTTGCCTTGTCCTTATAATTTTGACCACCACTGTAGAAGGTTAAAAGATACTTAAATACCCATTACTTAAAAAGCACAGAGTGTGGATTATTTTCAGACATCCATAAAAAACCATAAAGTATGAATGTGGGACATTCAAAAACATTAAACCGATAATAAATATTAAAAAGAATAGAGTAATAATAATAAAAATAATTACACAATTTTAATGCATACAGTATAACTATATTTATATTAAACATACTTATATGTATATTATTCACTATAAGAATGGCATACTATTAGTAATTAATATGATATTGTCCTTAGTAAATTTAAAATTTAATAACAAATAATTGTAAATTAGATTATTCAATAATTAGGCTAATTATAATATTAATGAAATTCTCCAATTACATATAAAATATCAAATCAACATCCATATAAAATACATAACAAAAATATAGTAATAGTACAAGAGCCCCCATTTTTTTATATATAATTAACCATTGCGTATTATCCAAACAACACCACCCTCCTCCGTACTCTAACATCTACCCACCCAACCAACCTATAATATATTTTTTTTTATTATTTTACAATTTTTAATTTTTTATAGATATTTTTTTATTTTATAATTTTTTTGTAATTTTGTTTACGCATGTGTTAATTTGTTTTAATAGATCATGTAAGAAAAGTACTAATTGTATATTAATGAATATATTAATTTTTTGGGAAAACCATGATTTAATGCATCATAAATTAGTTTTTTAATATTATTGTTAATTAGAGGAGAAGAACATAAACATTTTATTAAGTATTATATTCCGAAATACAGAATGATGTAGACAAGATTTAAAATTTGTAAATGTATTAACTTTGAATTTAAATTCTTTACGTTTGTCATATAAATCTGTGATTGTTTTATTGTCTTTTATTGTAATTTTAAGATCTAAGAAGTTAATTGTATTGTTAGATAAAAGGTTTTCCGTTAATTCCAAATTAGTGGGATAATCAACTGGAAATCGAGTAATTGCAGATTGATCAGTATCAATTAAAATGATGTCATCAATATAACGATATAAATGTAGATTATTATTAGTAAAATTACGTTCATAATGATATAAGTATAAGTCTGAGAGTAAACTGGAAGTACAACCGCCTTGTGGTATACCGACATGCTGTAAATATAAAGTATTATCTTGCAATATATAATTATTATAGATAATGAAGTTAGTTAAAGATTTAAAATATGCAATATCTATATTAGATGGTAATTCCAGTTTTTTATAATATTTTTTAAATAATGCATTTATAATTTTATGTAAATCTAATAGGTCTATATTATTAAAAAGATCTTTGAAATCATATGTTGTTATATTATAAACACAATGAAGATTTTTTTAAATATTAACAAGTTGATAGCTATTTTTTATACAATGTGTATTATCATTATTTGTAGTAAGTACATATAATTGATTAAGAATTTTTAAGAGAAGTGTATTGGCTTTATTATTATATGTATTACAACCAATAGTAACAGTCCTAAATTTAATAGGAGTTTTATGAAATTTGGGAATAAGAACTAAATATGGATAATTAAAATTAGTAGATAAAATATTTAATAGTTTATAATAACTTCGAATTTTACGATTATTTACAATTACAGTTTCATTAGTTTTTTGAAATGACTTATTAGAAGAAATAGAATTTGTAAGAAGTTGGTGATAATATGATTTACATATAATAGCATAATTGTTAGGAGATTTGGCTACATATGTAATAACGTAGTTTTTTTGTAATTTAGTAATTTGTTGGAAATAATGCTTTGTATTAATAGAAACCAAATCAGCAATATTATTTTTTAAAGCCATAGTTAATTTTTCAATTACTAATATCTTCCATTGATTAAAATATTCAATAGGCTTATTATAAGAGATAGAAATTTTATAAATAAAAATATCAATATCATATGTAAACTGTTTAATAATAGATTTAACATTAAATTTAGATGGAAGTCTATATTTAGTACCATAACCGATTAGTTGTTTCAATTTAAAATCATGAACAATATCAAGATTTCCAGTGATAATATGTCCATGATCATTGTTTATGTATTTTTTTAGAGTGGGGTCTTTGCAGTTACACGGAAAATTACTTGTAGCAGATGTATTTTTTGAAAATGTATTGTAGTTAAAAATCTTTCTCCCAATTGTATTCGGATATTTAAAGGTTTTTGATATATGAAGATTATTGATAGGAAAAAAACAATTTTTATCATTAATTATAGAATTGATATTAATTTTATTAAATATGTGATTTGAAAAAGTAATTATCATTTGTGTATTCATGTTCTGAATTTTGTGTTTTTTTTGTAAATTAATATTTAAAAGATTAACCCTACTCATAATAAGGTCAAAGTAAATATCAGAGAAATGTTTAGAGAAAGATTTACTTAGAAAGACATTTAAATGTTGTACAAGCTGTTTCTTTTTAATAGCAAAGATGTTTTTTCGAATTAACAACCAGTTATAATTCTCTAAGTAATTTCGTTGAAGATCATTAATTTGTTTTGTGATAGATTTTTTGGAAACTACAACTGATGATGAACCCTTTCCGCGTTTATTACGTGTTGTTTTAGCATTTAAATTATGATTAAGAGTAGGATAAATTGGAGAATAGTCAATATTGTTATTTATAGATGTGAAGACTTTGACAGGTCTGTTAAATACTTCACTATTAAGTCCATAAGGATAAATTGTGTTATAATATTTCATATATGATGATTCCATATAAAGACGTTCTGATTTATTTTTTAGAATTTGAAGGATTTCAATTGTCGTATTTTTAAATAGATGTTTATGAAAATGTTGAATTTCAGCTGTAGATTGTATATTTTTTGCTTTGTTGTTATTAGAGTCTGAACGATGATGATTGATACGTTTATGAATTGGACCTGATGTTTCACCAATATATTTCATATTACATAAGTTGCATTTTATACTATAAATAACATTAAATGCTTTACAAAAACTTGAATAATTAGGATCTGAGACAATTTGTGTCTGAGCAGCGTATGGACATGCCTTGCACCGAGAATCATAGCACTTACGAAAAAATAAAGGACGAGGGGGAGAGTATAAATGGTCGCTGGATGACGATCCAGGAACAACCCAATTATTATTCCTGTACCGGGCACTACACTGCATAGATGCTAAGTGTATCTTGCCAGTATCGAGATGTTTACTAAGAACTGCCATATAAAAATTATGTATGGAAAATGCAATAATTGCCATAAAAATAAGAAATTTTAATAATAAAAAATTAATAATTTAATTAAATTAGCCTTGATTAGATAATAAAACTTGAGTATGAAAAAATATATACAATATTTACAATAATAGAAGCAGAACGCAGAAACAATCTTCAAATTATCCATAACCAAATTATGATAACCCAATTATCGTAGACTAATAATAGCAAGAAACCACTATACTATTTTATAACAAATAAGTCAAAAAAGATCCGCATAACATCCAAATCCTAGAACAACTAACTATAACCATGCAAAGACAACCAAAACGCATACCCAACTAACTACTCAGATCAAATTAAAATGAATTTAAACTAAAGCAAATTAACATTAAATCTATGAATAGGAATAATTATTGCTACCAAATTAATGTATATATAAAATGATTATCTCAACAGAATTATGTAAAGCTATAGCAAAAATAGAAAATATATAGGACAATATCATACACTAACTTCAAGAAAATTCAGATAAAATCATAACTAGAAAATTAAAAAACATTAAATAAATCGTTGCAATGATAGGATTGAAAAAATTAATGGAATCCTAAAATAGGTAACAGATAACTACATGGTAGAAATCATATTGATAATACACAAAGATAGTGCGCTAATTGCAGCAATGATCTAAGCGTATAATATTTAAAAGATTGCTAAATAATTTAGCGACCAGGGAATATATATAAATATATATAAGATACCATAAGGAAAAAATACATCAAAATGAATTGTTGACATTCAAAATGAAAAGATATTTAAAAATATCGTAAAAAGCATACATTCATAATTACTTGCGCAAATGCATCATAGTAATTTGAATGCTAATATATAACCATTAATTAAACATAACCATCCACCGTCAATTATTATGAATTAAAGCTGTAAGTATTAAAAAATATATATATATATATATATAAGAATTATTATGGAAGAAAAAGAAAAAAGTGCAGGGCTCCCAAATGGTCCGCCAACTGAATACCAATAAATTTTAACAGAAAATTTTATTGTAGGTTTGCGCTAGAATTAATTTTCAAAGGTGTTTTCGGACGGTTTATAAGAAAAATCTAAAAAGAAAATTTTTCTAAAAAAATATTGGTATTCAGTTGGCGGACCATTTGGGACCCCTGAAAGTGGAAACCGACAAAAGTTGAAAAGCTTATACATTGAATTACGTTATCAAGGGCACAGAATTCAATGATATAAGCAAAATGGTTGTTTTCTGTGGGAAAAATAAGCTAAAGCTAAAAGTTATTTTCCCCTGTGCCCAAACAACCATAAAATCAAGTGAATTGATTAAAAATGAAAGCAGAATCGAAACAAATAATATGAAATGGAAGAATCAATAAAACGTATTTAAATATTTATAGGATATAAAATATAAATAATAAACACCATACCGATTAATATTTCAGTATTTTACAAAAATCCACGCGCACATGGCTGCCAGTATATCAAAAAGATTAAGGTGAATAAAACAGTTAAGAAATCACAGTAAATGATACCAAAGGATGCAGTTAATACAATTTGAATTAAAATTTGAAATACCTTGTTAAACACATTTAATCTAATATAAAATAAATAGATATTAATTACATTATTTAAAATGCACTATTAAATTAATTAATAACAGTTTAACAATATCGTCAAAATTTAGCTAAAAATACCCCCTGGTGCATTAAATTATAACTGAAATGGAGCTAGAAAAATTAAAAATAGGAGCTATCTTAAAGAGACAATTTTAGTGCTGCCATCTAGTATTACTTCTATTAAACAACTAACGCAAGATAAATATTTGTAAGCATTTGAATGTAAATAACTGTATAAATAATTGTAAGCATTTGAATGTAAATAACTGTATAAACAGCAAAACCAAACATATCCTTATATATAGAGAATTATAAACCGAATATAAACCACACAATGTATTTAAAAACTATTGTAAATAAAATTTAAAAGCATACAATATATTCTATTAGCTAACTTATTTAAACTAAACTAAGAATTTAAATAATTCTAGAACATTGATAATATATAGCATATAGCTATATGCTATAAAACAAAATAAATTCATTAATAATTAATATAAATAATTATTAAATATAAAAATTATTTTTTAATGAATTATATATCAGATATTTATAAAATGAACAGGAAATAAAAAACATGTGGAAGTAAATAGAAGGTTAAAAGATACTTAAATACCCATTACTTAAAAAGCACAGAGTGTGGATTATTTTCAGACATCCATAAAAAACCATAAAGTATGAATGTGGGACATTCAAAAACATTAAACCGATAATAAATATTAAAAAGAATAGAGTAATAATAATAAAACTAATCACACAATTTTAATGCATACAGTATAACTATATTTATATTAAACATACTTATACGTATATTATTCACTATAAGAATGGCATACTATTAGTAATTAATATGATATTGTCCTTAGTAAATTTAAAATTTAATAACAAATAATTGTAAATTAGATTATTCAATAATTAGGCTAATTATAATATTAATGAAATTCTCCAATTACATATAAAATATCAAATCAACATCCATATAAAATACGTAACAAAAATATAGTAATAATACAAGAGCCCCCATTTTTTTTTTATATAATTAACCATTGCGTATTATCCAGACAACACCACCCTGCTCCGTACTCTAACATCTACCCACCCAACCTACCTATAATATTTTTTTTATATTATTTTACAATTTTTAATTTTTTATAGATATTTTTTTATTTTATATTTTTTTTTGTAATTTTGTTTACGCATGTGTTAATTTGTTTTAATAGATCATGTAAGAAAAGTACTAATTGTATATTAATGAATATATGAATTTTTTTGGAAAACCATGATTTAATGCATCATAAATTAGTTTTTTAATATTATTGTTAATTAGAATATATATATATATATGTATAAATTTTGAACGGAGGGTGGTTTCGGGGTCTGGGGGTCATGATCGATGAAAATATACCAAAATTTTTTGAAATCGCTTTCCTCCGAACGGCTGCAATAGGTAGCTTTTTGTAATGAAAGCTACCTAAAAGTAGCTCACTATATGTGTAACACAATATGTGTGCATAATATGTGTAAAGTGGTCGCAAAAAGTCTGCAGTGGTGTGAACAGCCCACAAAACTACATATATGACTTTTGTCTTACTTAATTTTGTATTCAAACTCTGAGCTCAATTACCCTACCATGTCGGGTATTACCGCTCAATCGATGGTTATTTAAATAAAACGATAAAAAAAATTCCTTAAACTTTTATGCAAATTAGTTGATTGCAAACTGTTCCTTATACTTTGGAGTTATACTTCGTTAATAAAATATTGATTATTTTGTATAAATTTGACTAGCTAGTCATGTTTTCCCTTAAGTGAGCGCCATTCCCCTACTTTCCCCTATACGCTGTCAAGATAAAACGACTACAACATTTTAATACAGATTGTCAAATTTGTTCAGAATGTATACGCTGTCAAAGTAAAATGACTACAACATTTTAATACAGATTGTCAAACTTGTTCAGAATGTATACTCTGTCAAAATAAAAAGACTACAATATTTTAATACAGATTTTCAAACTTGTTCAGAATGTATACGCTGTCAAAATAAAATGACTACAGTATTTTGATACAGATTGTCAAACTTGTTCAGAATGCATACGCTGTCAAAATAAAATGACTACAACATCTTAACACAGATTGTCAAACTTGTTCAGAATGTATATGCTGTCAAAATAAAATGACTACAGTATTTTGATACAGATTGTCAAACTTGTACAGAATGCATACGCTGTCAAAATAAAATGACTACAGCATTTTAATACAGATTGTCAAACTTGTTCAGAATGTACAGACTGTCAAAATAAAATGACTACAACATTTTAATACAGATTGTCAAACTTGTTCAGAATGTATACGCTGTCAAAATAAAATGACTACAGTATTTTGATACAGATTGTCAAACTTGTTCAGAATGCACACGCTGTCAAAATAAAATGACTACAACATTTTAATACAGATTGTCAAACTTGTTCAGAATGTATACGCTGTCAAAATAAAATGACTACAACATTTTAATACAGATTGTCAAACTTGTTCAGAACAAATTCCTCAAGAATTACAATAAAAGTTATTTAAAATATCCAGGGACGGCGCAACCATCGGGCAAACGAAGCAGCTGCCCAGGGACCCGCACAGATTGCAGTCTTGTTAGGGGCTCGGAGTCTCTATACTAGAGATCGTCCGAAAATTCGGTTTTGTTTTTGTTTTCGGCCCAGCGAATTTTCGGCGAAAATTCGGCCGGACCGAAACTATCTGTATTCCAAAAATCTCGTTTCTTCCTTCGGGAATTCTCAATATCAATCGTTCATTTGAGCTGTAATTACCAGTCATGACTGACTCAACAACATGTGAGAGCAAATTATAAAGCAAGAAACACATATATGACTAAACTTTGAAGGCGCTTTTCACGTTCTCATTAAAAGCTGCAGTCTTATCAGTAATAGAAAATTTTTGGTTTGAAACCGCCGAAATATTACGAATACTCTTTGAGAAAGTTCTAGTATAACAGATGATCATTTACAAAAATCATTATGAAAGATAAATCAGGTATGTATACCTAAAACAATTTTTAATAAGATGATATTCGTAAAAGTATGTTATGGGTTTTTTTTTTTCTCTGAGCAGTTAAATTTCCACCTAGATTGAATCCTGTATATAAAATCATAACAATAACTTCTAGCTGAATTACAGAATTACTGTAAAAGAAAACTTTAACACTAAGATATCAATGCCATACTTAAAGAATTTTAAAACTGCAACAAAATACTAAAGCAAATACAGGGTTCTCAATTTATCTGCTCAGATCAACCCCAACAATTGTCATAGAGTCAGAATATTCATGCATGACCAGAGAAAATCACTTAAAAAGAGATGAATATAATTAATTAAATGAAATTTAAACATACCGCAAGACAAATTACTTAAAGGAATATGAATGAACTGAAAAGGTAGATTAATTTAAGAATTTTGAATAAGTTAAAAGTCAAGAGCTGAGATATGAAAACAAGCTTCAAAGTCATACATAAAAAGAATCTAACTCTATGGGCTGTGATCGTAATGTGGCTAAATTCATTAAATTGTAAAGGTGTGTAAAATTGAAAATTTTAGTTAACTTAAGCTGTTTACCTTCATTACAACAAAAAACTAGAAGAAACACTGTTCATATTCTCTATATTCTTCAATTTATTAATGATTACTTTTAAATCTTTATTTTTTTTAAATTAATATATAATTAATTTTAGAGAAACAGACCATTTCTACTTCTTCTTGGGTTAATTTGAACTGAAACATTTATTCTCATTATTTCTGTTTTTTAAAGTATATTTACTTATTTAAACTTAGTGAAGTTACTTTATTGAAGAATACTTTTAGCAGTGCGAAAATAGATACAAGTCAAGAGAATAAGATTAAAATTAAATTTAATTCTTCATAGGGAGTTTAAACTCTTATACATACAGGTGTTTCAAAACTTATTTCTCAAGTTATCACAATTAACAAATGATATTGTAAATATTCTAACATTAATAGGACAGATTTTTATCATGTTGACATTTTCTGGCTTCAATTATATAGATTGCAACTTTTAAAACAAAGATAATCAATCATTACGTTATAATGGAACAAGAGAAAAAAAACTTAACATACCCAATGTAATCCATAGTAGGTTTCCGACATGGTACACTACAAATTATTCTATTTTCTTTTAACATTGTTATCTTAAACACAATTTTTTAGATGACTTTTCTTTGACGACCATATCTTAACTGGCAGTGTTTTTTTTTTTGTTTTCTGTAGTAGAAAAAACTCCTTATCTTGAAAATAGTTCCAGGGGGTGGGCTACACCCCACACACTTCCTTCGGTACGCAGCTTTACCCGATGAGTTAGGAAATCGTTTTGGAATTTGAAGTCAGGAGCCAATCTCGCTCTCCGTGGAAGTAGCTGGAATTGTTTTGCTTCAACTTTAATCTAGCCGGCATCCTCCGTGATATATTTCTAGGATAAATCAATGTTTAGCAAAAAAGGGAGCGGAACGCTAACGTCTTGCTTCGCATGCTCACGATTTATCTTGGATCTCTATTTCACAGAATCTGATATCAGGGCATTTTTTTTTTACTTGTCCGATGCTCGGTCAGCAGCCAGGTATATCCAGCTTACCAGTACAGTCGAAAGATGCACCTTCTAAAGCCGCGCTCGCTCACCGTTCATTTTAAAAAAAGCGAAAAGCACTTACAATTCAATTCATACTCTTTACTCGCAAGAGTTGGTCTTCTTTTGTCCTCGGTCTCAAAAGCGAATCCTTAATAAAAATTGTTTCATGCCTCGACAAAAAAAAAGGGGGGGGGGTTTCCCGGGCCCCTTTGGCCCCTCAAAATTTTATGTTGTTTCACATCTTACTGCACTCAGGACCCCTCTAAAAAAAAAACGCTACACGACCAACAAGCCACGCGCTCGCTTCTCGCGTCCCCTCAATTCTTCCCGCGTTACTTCCCAGGAAGCAATAAAGGGTGGAGGCGAAAACTGTTTTCATTGGTCAATTTCCCTACCTAATGCCAAGAACATCTCGTTGCTATGTCCCTCTAACCACGGGGAGATCACGTGAACTCAAATCTCAGAAGCCCAGGCAATACTTGCACCTGCTTAAAAAATTGTTTTTCGTAAACAAAGTCATAAAACTGCATTGTAAAAGGGGCTGGTATGCTATGAGAAAAATAGCATTCCCACACAATAATCCTGTGTTTAAAATGTAAACGTGTGTGGTCCCAATTATTTCTGAACACAGCTGACCATTTACCCCACGTTTGCTAGTAAAAGAGAGAAAAGGGAGATTTTTTTTTTTTTTTTTTTTTTGTGAGAGAGTATCCCAAAAGAAAAGGTTTTATTTACAGAAAAATAGAGGAATGTTTTTGAATAACAACATTTACATGTTGTAACATAATTTAAGTACGAGAAATTAATAAAAAGAAAGGGTGCTTAATTTATTAAATTACTTTTATTTATTTATTTATTAATTTTAGAAAACACAACTGACTTTAAACTGAACTCTTAAAAATAAAGAAAGTGTACAATGAAAAATTTTGACTAGAACTAAGCTATTAATGATATACAAAAAAATGGGGGGAGGGGGCGCGTGCTGTGTACAAATAATATATTTTAAAATGAAAAATTCTTAAAAATAAGTAAATTACGCCTAACAGGATTCCCCGTCGGTTGAAAAAAAATCAATTTTTTTTGAATGAAATACAAAAAAAAAATTTATTTTTTGAATGTCAAAGAAGAAACACAAGGCCAAAAATTTCAAAACGAAAAAATAAAAAAAAAAACCCAGTACATGTCCCAATGAGTCACTTACTTAATCTCGGTGAATCTACTCAAGGATCTTTGACCATCAAAACAAACTAAACTTCAGCCCGAAAGACAGATCAGAGTCCCGTTGTACATTCGCCACTACTGCAACACACTCCGGAAATGTGAAACAGTAGTTTGACTACAGCAAACTTCCCAAAAGGTCCAAAATTGTAAATGTTAGAAACAAAAACTGAGATACCTATACTACGTATAAAAATTATCTACTTTTCCACACACAATTCACAGACGAAAATCACCATGACTGCAATTTATTTCTGGACAATGGCGAGCAAAGTTAGTATATGAGATCGCCGACTTGAGAACTACCACTAGAGCTCACTCTAGTTACACCGTACCCGAACTCCACTCTAATAACACTAACCAAATATCCCCAACTTTGTATAGCAATATACTTACTACCTATTCCGGGGGGATTAATTTTGACTTATAGCACTGCCAGCCAGATATGGACACAAAATATATATATGCACAGTTATATAAACAAAACATAAAATCAATACACTAGTGCACAGCTGGACAATAGAATACACATAAACAGAGACAAAAAAAAAATTAACATTAGGTATATATTGTTGACAAATACATATCACTCGGAAAAATGTGGATTAGAGTTCTTCAGACTGGTGAAAAATTGTTCGTTTGAATTTTTGAAACACATAAGATCTTTCTGAGTTTTACAACTGCACTTACAGGGCCACTGTGCATTTGGTAAGTGTATGCCGCAATGTGTGTTGCAGATAAGAACACGTAAAAATTATATACCAACTTTGGTTATCAAAATTTTGCTAAAATATCCACAAACATTAAACAGTTTGATACACCAACTGTGGTGGTGAATAATTACACCCAAAATCGAAAAAGGGAAGGCAGAAAACAACAAAAAAAAATTAAAAAAAAAAAAAACCGGTATACAGATTTAAAATGAGATGAATTAATGTAAATACACACCAAACATTTTAATACTTACATTTAGATAAACAAACCTCAGTTCCAACCTACATACTAGAAAATTTTGAACTAAAACCCCTTTAATTCAAAACAAGAAAAATGTTTGAAATACATACACCTGAGTTGTAAACAAATAGTATACTTCTATACTTATACACTAACTCACACCTCAGATACACTAATCTGTGTAATTTCAAACAGTATTTAAAAGTGTGTATTCCCTAAAGAATAACAATTCTAGTACCTACCCTAGAAAACCAAGTAAAATTACACACTAATATACAAAATTTTATACATAAGTACTTTATTACGTATATTAAATAAAATATACCTATCCTTGCTAAACCATTACCTTAAAAAACAATGCATATACATAAAACACAAAGCGAATAAGAAGAATTTGATGCATGCATAATTCCATTAAAAATGTACAGAAAATTTTCAAAGTTCAGAAAATACAGCTAAAAATTCGGAAAAATGCATAATAAATTAAACAATGTATGTGCGGAGTACGTTTTAATATTAAAATAACCTAAATACACACTAGAAATAATAATAACTAAGTTAGAAAACATCTAGTATATTGACAACAAACTTCCGTTACCCGGACACAAAATCAAAACAAGTTTAAAGTTCCTCAAAAAATTAACTACGTACTAAAATGCACAAAATAACATTAAAAGAATGCTAAACATATATATATATATATATACAAAAAAAATATTAAAATAAAAACTATTCTAGGCAAAGATTAGTGCTTAAAAAGTTGCTACACTCTATAATTTGGCTTATCTCTCCTTTCACGGAATCCATATTGACTGGTCGGGACAGCATTCGATTTAGTTGGTATCGATTGTAAGTGACTAACATTCGAAGTACGCGATGCATCCGCATTACAATCCGACGTAACTTGATTAGCTGAATTCCCTCCCGGTGCTGGATCTGAGAGCTGAACGTCGCCTGAATTTTCCTCATGCGTATCGCTGGAAACTGGGGGGGAAGAATGATGAGCCATACTTTCGCTATCTGCCTCTGCTGAACTTAAGGGCGATTGCTCTGCGCTGTCTGCTGTATCTGGCGTGCTCCGTGGGGTCGAAAAAACTGGGACGAAGTTACGTCCGCGCCTGCGCTTCCGTGGTGCAAGAAAATCGAAGTTGCTTGTCGAAGGGACGTCAGTTACAATCGGATTGGACTCAATCGATATAGAATCGACACCCTGATGTTGTTGTTTTGGTACAAAAATGGGATTTCTGCTTTTAAACTCCGTTAGTCTGTCAACATGTACAACTTGCGTTTTAGATAAGTTAGATTGAAGAGCAATTTTAAAATTTACTTCACTTAATTTTTCAGTTATAGTGTAAGGACCATTATTAAATTTAGAGAGCTTTTTTGACTGACCTGGCTTTACGGAAGGTGTGAATAACCAGACAGAATCCCCTACTTTGAAATTTTTACACACTGCAGTTTTTTCACGATACTTCTCTTGTTTTTCTGAAACTTTAACAAGACTGCTGTGTACTTCCGTGTATACTTTTCTCAATGCAGGAAATAAGAGTTCACAATATGAAGGAGTATCATTGTAATTTAAAGTTGTAGGGGTAGAAAAAATTTTATACGGAAGGTTAAGATTTCTTCCAAACATTACTGCAGCGGGGGTTAAGTTTGTGGATGAGTGTACTGCTGTGCGGAGGGCTAAAAGAGCAAATTTGAGTTTTGTATCCCAGTCTGTTTGATTTTGGTTGACGATATGACATAGGGCATTTTTCAATGTCTGATTTTGTCGCTCCACTTGTGCATTCCCGCTTGGATGAAACGGGGTTGTCTGAATGTGTTTGGTGCCAAACTTCTTATAGACTTTCTCTATAGCTTCTGATATTAAATTTTTTCCTTTGTCAGTTGTGATATATGAAGGTGCTCCATATCTTGACACGAAGTCAGCAAGGGTATCAGCTATCATATCTGAAGTGATATCGGATACTGCGTATGCTTCAGGCCATTTTGAAAACGCATCAATATATGCAACAATAAACTTATTTCCCGAAAAAGTCTGGGGCAAAGGACCCAAGATGTCCAAATTTACCTTTGAGAGTGGGAATTCAGGGGTAGGCATTCTTTGCAATGGGGCGAGATGTTTTGCCTTGTGTGCACGTCTCTGTTGGCAACTAATGCAGGACTCTACTAGATGTTTGACATCAGCGGACATGCCTGGCCAGTAAAAATTTTCGCGAATGCGATCAATGGTTTTCTGGAAGGCTTGATGACAAGCAGCTAGAGAATCGTGAGTTAGTGCAAACACCTGGGGGATAAGTTCTCTTGGTACCACAAGTCTGGGCAATTTATTCAGCACAAGAGAATCTCTAGTGTCCTCGCCCACTAAAAGATCATCTTGGAAGAAAAATCGCATATACTTGGGTGCAATTTCCACCCCTTGGTCTAATTTTTGAGCAATCTGTATACACTTTTTATCTGATTTTTGCAATTCCCTGATTTTCTCTAATAAATCAGATTGTGGCATAAACATATTTCCTTTTTCCACTTGAATACAAAAATTGCAGCTGGTCACATTTTCAGAAAAATCATTCTCATTTACATACCTTGATAAGAAATCAGCTACACTGTTACAACGACCTTTAATAAATTTAATCGCAAAGGTAAAATCTGCAAGAGTGCAAACCCATTTCGCAATTCGGGATGTTGGGTCTTGAATTTTGAGCATATATGTAAGTGGGGCATGATCTGTATAAATAAAGAAGTGTGTGTTAGCTAAGTAACACTTAAAATGTGAAGTAGCCCATACTAGAGCCAGTAATTCACGCTCCGTGGTCGAATACCTCGTCTCAGGGTCTTTTAATTTTCTACTGGCAAAGGCGACAGGATGTAAACAGTTGTTATCATCAAATTGCGACAATACTGCTCCAAGAGCTGAGCCACTAGCGTCCGTATATAAATGAAATTCCTTATTAAAATCAGGGAGGTTTAAACAAGGTTTAGATATCAAAGCATTTTTTAAATCTTCAAATTCTGCCTCTGCTTCCTGATTCCAAACAAAACGACCATTATCTTTAGTTAGTAAAATTAAATTTTTGGCTCTTTTTGAAAAATCGGGAATGAATCTCCTATAAAATGATATTGTACCAATAAAGGATCTAACTGCCTTACGAGTTTTAGGTGGTTGGAAATCTTTAATTATTTCAATATTTTTATTGATTGGTGCAACTTTACCTTTTTTAATCTCAAAACCAAGATATTGAATTGTATCAGATAAGAAAAAACATTTACTAGGTTTTAACTTTAACTTATGTTGGCGAAGTCTACTGAACACTAAATTTAATTTTTCAAGGTGGGACTCTACATCTTTCGAAGCAATCACAATATCGTCGATATAAACTAGGATACCTAAATTTCCTAAGTCACCAAAAATAGCATTCATTAATCTTTGAAAAGAATTGCCAGATGTCGATAATCCGAAGCAATTCCTGGCCCACTCAAAGAGTCCTTTATGGGTAATTATTGCTGTTTTGTGTCTATCCTCAGGACGCACAACTTGCTGGAAAAAACCACTCGTTAAATCAAGGGTTGAAAAAAAATTTGACCCAGAAAGTGCATCAACCGAATCTGTTATATTCGGGATGGGATAAGCATCCTTAACTAAGTTTTTATTAAGGGCTCTGAAATCGACCGCCAATCTATAAGAACCATCCGCTTTCTTAACTAAAAGTACAGGGGAGGCGAATTCAGACATAGAGGGGGCTATAATTTCAGCTTTTAAAAGGATATCAAGTTGACTTTCTAACTCTTCTCTAAGCTTATGTGGGACTCTATATGCTTTACATTTTACGGGTTTATCTGAGGTTAAATTAATTACATGGGGGATAGTGTCACAGCCTGGTAAGTCTAAAACTGAAGCTGCAAACACATCTTTATTCTTATCTAAAAATTCTTGCATCTTAAGTTTAAGGGGGGGTTCTAAATGATCAAGATTGATATCTGTGCTCCATGTCAGGTCAGCATGGTCAAAATCATCACCTGGGGCGGGTGTATTTACATTAAAAGCAAAATTACATTTATCATAGTCACAATCAGAATCATCGATACACTTTCGAACTTTGGCAACCCTCATTCCCTTTTTAAAAGTTACACTATCATCCGAAAAATTTGCAAAAGATATGTACAGCCCATGTTCCTGAGAACAGACACTTCTAGACGATAATACACTATTACAGACTTTCTGTACCAGAGGTTCCAAAATCACATTATCTTTACTTTGAATAAAATTATCTCTTGAACATTTAACTTTTGCTATAACTTTAGAATGGGGAGGTATAGTTATTACACTGGTGAGTACCGCAAAACTAATCTCATGATTTTTTGAATTTTTGTCCTCATTACATGTATCGGTACTTGTTTCACTCAAATGTGCAACTTCACTATTAGTTACATTGACCTGGCAGACAGGATAAACACTTTGCATTTCCCTATTTTTACTTTTTCCCTCCTCCTCATTCATTATATCTGAGCTTACGTTAGTATTTACATTATGAATATTTACATTAACACTTATCTCATTTTCATTCGAATTGTTGCAACCTATATTACTATTTACATCATTACTGTTACTAATACTACTTATACACCCTACATACAGTTTATTATTATTTACATTATCCCCTACATTAAAAATCTCATTCATATTTAGGGAATTTTCTACATTTGAATTTATCTCTGAGAGATCCTGAACAACAGAGCATTCATCTTTATTTACATTGCTTTGACAATTATCACCAATTACAGCTTTACTCATTTCATTAATGTTTTTCTCCCTAACCTGTACTTTCCTATCTTCCTTATCTGCTTTTAATTCTAGTTCATCTTTATGATTATACTCCATGTTGTTCAGAGTTTCCCCAGAAGCTTTATGTTTAAAAAAATTCTCCTTTGGGAAATTTGTTTGACATGCTACAGATTCAGTTTTGTAAAAATTGACATTGTTTATTTTACTATATTCACATTTGCTGTCAACCAGTGGGGAAGGGAGGGAGTTTTGCACACTATTTTTACACAAAGTCTGCTCGTTTACATTCAAGATAATGGATTTTTGTTGACAATTAATAATGGCACTATATTTACTTAAAAAGGGCATACCCAAAATGGCAACAAATTCATTAGCTAATTTTCCTGGTACCACGAAAAATTCTGCCTGACAGTTTACATCATTGAACTTAAAGTTTAAATCTATTTTTTCTGTAAGTGGAACCTTTTCACCTGTTACCGTTAAAATCGGCGTATTGCATGGAGTGGTATTTGCAAATGGAATAAGATTAAGGCCTTGCCTGGATATCAGATTAATTCCTGAGCCAGTATCACATAACACATTTAAAAAAATATTATTTATAAAAATTTTCATTGTAGGCAAATTGTAAACAGACAGGGAAAAAACATTATATACAGAGGGAGGAATGTCGTTAGGCCTATCATGAGTCAGTCCGACTGATTCTGACTCAGCCCCTACTCGTTTAAACCTTTATTTTCCTGAGTTACATTATTTTGGCCCGTTTCCTGTTGTGGGACATTGTTGTCGCCACCTCTACCTCCTGTATATTGCCCTCTACCTCTATAATTATTCCCTCTTTGAGAGTTATCATACCTTCTACCTCTTTGAGGCTGTTGGTATCCAGACATACCCCTACGACCCTGATAACTCCTATTGTTACCTCTCCAAAACTGGTTTCTGGGGTTTTGGGAGCAATCTCGAGCAAAATGGTTGAGACCCCCACACGTATAGCAAGAAAAATTTGAAAAATTTGTTTGTTCTGGGTTCCACAACCTTCTGTCATTATCTGTTTTCTCCACTAAACTATCAATTTTCGCAGTTAACAATTGTAATTGTTGTCTTAGCTCCTCAATTTCCTGCTTCTGATTGTTTACATTCGGTTTTTTAGCTTGAGTAGCCGCGCAAGCTATATTGATAGGTTGCGGTTGAGTTGCCTGTGCCAAATCGTGGGAGTATAAGGGGTTAACACTCCTACAAGCTTTTTCCTCTAATCGGGCATAAGCTAAAATTTCAGCAGGTGTTTTTGGGTCTTTTGAAATTACCCCCTTCCTGATTTCTGGCAATAAATTTCCCAGCAGCATGGAGTGTAGCATTGCATCTCTACTTTGCTGCGCTATTGTTGATGATACCCCATCCATAACAAGAGCCCTTAGGGAAAGATCAGAAGCCCTGTCAAAAAATTCTTGAACAGACATAGCAGGTGTTTGCTTAAAATTTAAAAATTTAGCTAAAGCTACATCTGGGGTTTCCTGATGAATGTACCTCTCTTTAATAATTTTAACCAGTTCTGCACTATCCTTACCCTTATGCAGTTTCAATAGTTTAGCAGCTGTTCCCGAAACTCTGCTTAATAAAGCAAACTTTTTCTCCCCCTCATCCCAGCCGAAAAAATCTGCTAATTCCTCCCACTTTTCAAGAAAGTCAGAACATGCAACTGTTGATTCACCATTAAAAGGGGGGATGCTTGAAAGGTTGTCGACTAAGGCCGTTTTCTTTTGTACAAGTGCAAGTTCTTTTGTAGCTTCATCTGCCATAATTAAATCTTTATATATAATCTTAACGTTAGACAGAAATAAAAGTTAAACTGTAAACTAAAATTACGTCCCTATGCAGATTTAAGAATTATACCCGGTACACAAGGGCACATTACAATTAAAACACTTACACAAAAATAAAATTATGTAAAGTATGACAGTAAAATTAGTATTTGAGAAAAGAAAAACTTCTTAGGGGGGGGGGGGGCATATACTTAGAAACCTCACACCTTGGAGCATACACTTATACATATATATTATAATACACAACATATGAAAAAACACACACATATATATATATACCTATTGTCCAGCTTGCCCCTAAATTTTTGGTAAATGAATGACTGAATTATCACTCGCATGAACTCTGTACAAAATGTGTATACTAACTGAATGGCAATTACCAATAAAAATGAACTACCTAAACTTTTAAATCACACCCGCACAAGAAAAAAGGACAATTCTGGAATTTTGCGAGAGGAAAACATTGAAAATTTGTAAAGTATAGAGTTCTAAATTCAGTCAAACAGTTAATTCCCAACCAAATACTGTAATATATAAAATCACACATAAATTCAATACAATAACCAGGCCTTTAATAACATGGCACCATTCTTGTTATGGGTTTTTTTTTTCTCTGAGCAGTTAAATTTCCACCTAGATTGAATCCTGTATATAAAATCATAACAATAACTTCTAGCTGAATTACAGAATTACTGTAAAAGAAAACTTTAACACTAAGATATCAATGCCATACTTAAAGAATTTTAAAACTGCAACAAAATACTAAAGCAAATACAGGGTTCTCAATTTATCTGCTCAGATCAACCCCAACAATTGTCATAGAGTCAGAATATTCATGCATGACCAGAGAAAATCACTTAAAAAGAGATGAATATAATTAATTAAATGAAATTTAAACATACCGCAAGACAAATTACTTAAAGGAATATGAATGAACTGAAAAGGTAGATTAATTTAAGAATTTTGAATAAGTTAAAAGTCAAGAGCTGAGATATGAAAACAAGCTTCAAAGTCATACATAAAAAGAATCTAACTCTATGGGCTGTGATCGTAATGTGGCTAAATTCATTAAATTGTAAAGGTGTGTAAAATTGAAAATTTTAGTTAACTTAAGCTGTTTACCTTCATTACAACAAAAAACTAGAAGAAACACTGTTCATATTCTCTATATTCTTCAATTTATTAATGATTACTTTTAAATCTTTATTTTTTTTAAATTAATATATAATTAATTTTAGAGAAACAGACCATTTCTACTTCTTCTTGGGTTAATTTGAACTGAAACATTTGTTCTCATTATTTCTGTTTTTTAAAGTATATTTACTTATTTAAACTTAGTGAAGTTACTTTATTGAAGAATACTTTTAGCAGTGCGAAAATAGATACAAGTCAAGAGAATAAGATTAAAATTAAATTTAATTCTTCATAGGGAGTTTAAACTCTTATACATACAGGTGTTTCAAAACTTATTTCTCAAGTTATCACAATTAACAAATGATATTGTAAATATTCTAACATTAATAGGACAGATTTTTATCATGTTGACATTTTCTGGCTTCAATTATATAGATTGCAACTTTTAAAACAAAGATAATCAATCATTACGTTATAATGGAACAAGAGAAAAAAAACTTAACATACCCAATGTAATCCATAGTAGGTTTCCGACATGGTACACTACAAATTATTCTATTTTCTTTTAACATTGTTATCTTAAACACAATTTTTTAGATGACTTTTCTTTGACGACCATATCTTAACTGGCAGTGTTTTTTTTTTTGTTTTCTGTAGTAGAAAAAACTCCTTATCTTGAAAATAGTTCCAGGGGGTGGGCTACACCCCACACACTTCCTTCGGTACGCAGCTTTACCCGATGAGTTAGGAAATCGTTTTGGAATTTGAAGTCAGGAGCCAATCTCGCTCTCCGTGGAAGTAGCTGGAATTGTTTTGCTTCAACTTTAATCTAGCCGGCATCCTCCGTGATATATTTCTAGGATAAATCAATGTTTAGCAAAAAAGGGAGCGGAACGCTAACGTCTTGCTTCGCATGCTCACGATTTATCTTGGATCTCTATTTCACAGAATCTGATATCAGGGCATTTTTTTTTTACTTGTCCGATGCTCGGTCAGCAGCCAGGTATATCCAGCTTACCAGTACAGTCGAAAGATGCACCTTCTAAAGCCGCGCTCGCTCACCGTTCATTTTAAAAAAAGCGAAAAGCACTTACAATTCAATTCATACTCTTTACTCGCAAGAGTTGGTCTTCTTTTGTCCTCGGTCTCAAAAGCGAATCCTTAATAAAAATTGTTTCATGCCTCGACAAAAAAAAAGGGGGGGGGGGTTTCCCGGGCCCCTTTGGCCCCTCAAAATTTTATGTTGTTTCACATCTTACTGCACTCAGGACCCCTCTAAAAAAAAAAACGCTACACGACCAACAAGCCACGCGCTCGCTTCTCGCGTCCCCTCAATTCTTCCCGCGTTACTTTCCAGGAAGCAATAAAGGGTGGAGGCGAAAACTGTTTTCATTGGTCAATTTCCCTACCTAATGCCAAGAACATCTCGTTGCTATGTCCCTCTAACCACGGGGAGATCACGTGAACTCAAATCTCAGAAGCCCAGGCAATACTTGCACCTGCTTAAAAAATTGTTTTTCGTAAACAAAGTCATAAAACTGCATTGTAAAAGGGGCTGGTATGCTATGAGAAAAATAGCATTCCCACACAATAATCCTGTGTTTAAAATGTAAACGTGTGTGGTCCCAATTATTTCTGAACACAGCTGACCATTTACCCCACGTTTGCTAGTAAAAGAGAGAAAAGGGAGATTTTTTTTTTTTTTTTTTTTTGTGAGAGAGTATCCCAAAAGAAAAGGTTTTATTTACAGAAAAATAGAGGAATGTTTTTGAATAACAACATTTACATGTTGTAACATAATTTAAGTACGAGAAATTAATAAAAAGAAAGGGTGCTTAATTTATTAAATTACTTTTATTTATTTATTTATTAATTTTAGAAAACACAACTGACTTTAAACTGAACTCTTAAAAATAAAGAAAGTGTACAATGAAAAATTTTGACTAGAACTAAGCTATTAATGATATACAAAAAAATGGGGGGAGGGGGCGCGTGCTGTGTACAAATAATATATTTTAAAATGAAAAATTCTTAAAAATAAGTAAATTACGCCTAACAGGAATTACGCCTAACAAGTACAAAATCATTTTGTGCCATTGATGAATTAATTGAATTTTATTTTATAAGGAAATAAAAGGATTTGGTCATAGACATTGAGAGCCAACTTGGGCCCAACGTATAATTACACGTATAATTAATTAATAATTATGTATATTTATGTAAGTATTAATTACTTAAAATGTTTATTTGATCATTTTCGTTTTCGGCCCAAAATGGGAAGATTACCGAAATTCGTTTCGGTTTCGGCCTTAAAAACCTGTTTTGGTCGACTCTATACCCTCCCTATTCAAAATAACGTTTCCTCTGTATAAAACAATAATATGTGTCATCTAAATGTTTCTTCGCTAGAAAAAAGTTAATATTACTATATGAAATATTATAATGAAATATTGTTTCTTATAGGCAAAGTTTATATAATTTTAAATTTAGGGGAATGTACAGATTCGACGACAAAAATAACAGTGATCGAAAAAAAAAAAAAAAAAAAGAATATTGTGAAAGATAGAAGATTTTGCGAAATTTAAAATAATTTGCCCATTAAATGTGAAACTAGTGTTATTTTCCCCATTTTATTAACCAATGATATCTACAATTTAAAAATAAGTTTTATTACTCCAGCATTGCAGTATATGTTGAGAACTACTGAATACTCTACAGGGACCCCGCACCGGCCCTGAAAATATCCACAAATATAGCTGTTCGGAATACATTTTTGGCAATGAAACATTTCAAAAACATGTAAATAAACCGGTCAAGTGCACGTATTACTCACGCACAGAGGGTTCCGTGCAATAAATATGAATTAGTAACTAAGCATTGCATTATCGAAATATATCAATAAAAGTTATTATCTAGGCTTTAGAAGACGATGGCGCATGAAGTATGTCTTTATGTGTGTCCAGACCGTCCGTGTCTTTAAGGGTTAATGTTAATATCTAATTACCGACATTTTTTTTCGAAAATCATTATCAACAACCTTTTTAGGTGCGTTCGTAATTATATAAATACGTAGCACCTATAGTCGTCGTTCAGTCCGTCTGTCCGTCCGCATATAACAGAGTAAAAAATACCCAACCGAATGGTGTCTGAAATTTTAAATATATTATTTTTGCAAAATTTTGTCGAGTCATTTGAAATTTCATGAAAATCGGATGTATAGTTTAATTACAGGGACAATCAAAAGTTTTCCGTTACATTACGGCCAATGGAAAAAAAACTATTCAAGTGCATTTTAATGATGTTACAGCCTTCCGAATGGTCTGAAATTTAAAATATATAATTGTTGTATGATTTTGTCGAGCCATTTCAAATTTTATGAAAATCGGATTTATAGTTTAATTACAGGGACAATCAAAAGTTTTCCGTTACATTACGGCCAATGGAAAAAAAAAAAAAAAAAAAACTATTTAAGTGCATTTTAATGATGTTACAGCCTTTCGAACAGAATGAAATGGATATGCTCTTATGAAGTGCACTAAGACATACATTCAGTACAATATGCGGCGCGAAAAATTATTATAAAACTAGTTATAGTACGAACGCACCTCATTTGGCACGTTTGACGAGCAATTTCCAACTTGTTTACTTCAGCAACGATAGGTACCCCCAGCGCTCCTCAACTCCTTTGCTGAAAATTCCCGCAAATCGAAATTTGTTGCCATTTTCTCAAAAACTATATGACCCAGGGTTATCGCTATAGTTTCCCTGCAAGGTTTAAATTAACTTCTACTATACCTAGTTTTTTCATAATTTTGATTCGGAAATAGAGGGAAGGGGGAATATTTTTGAGTGATACTTTCGACGATACCTCAGAAAATATAATACCTAAAATTAAAAGAAATGTATTTTTGTGTTCGGCGTTAAGAAAGCTTTCACTCGATGCCCTGTATGATATCCAAATAAAAGATTTTTTTTTTCAAGTAACTTAATTAGCCCCTCTACATTTTTCCTAAACATATTTGTGAATGGTTAATAATCTATAAATATGTGGGTCAATAGCCTTTATTACTTTTTTTAACCCTTAAATGCCGTGTGTTGCCTTTCGACAACATACCCAATTTAGGCTTCTAAAATACTATTAGAATAATATTGAAGCTACAATGCCTAATGTTGCCAATAAAATACATTCTGAAAATGTTATTAAATTGATTTTCAACATGTAGATGGTAACACTTGTGCTGTTTTAGAATAAAGATAGATTTATTTTTCGATTGATGCTACGTGTTATTTTTCTTTTGTTTCGAAGCTTGCGAAATACCCTATTTTGTTCTGCAGTGAGCAAATAAAATTTATTTCTTATCATAGTTCCTAAAATTCTTGTGTGTTTAATATTATAGAATTTTATCAGAGAAAATTATTTTTACAATTAAAGACCAGTATTGCCGATTAGTAACAAACTGTTTTTTAGCCGTAAACCATATTCAAAACAAAATATGATCTTTTTAAAGTATTTTTCCCGTGATTTATTTAAAAAAAATGAAAGCCGAAAAACATTATTAAAATGATTTTTGAAAAGTCAGGCATTTAAGGGTTAAGTACGGAACCCTAAAAATGTCAAATGTTAATTTGATTGACACCAGCACAAAAGAAGAAGCATCTAAATTATATAAAATTTTATTTGTGATGAAAAATAGCTTAGATTTTCTTTTTTAGTTAAATTCTTAACACTTGCCTCTATTTAATAAAAAAAAAAAAAAAAAAAAAAAAAAAAAAAAAAAAAAAACCAAACAAACAAGATAACATGAGTTCTGCTTTTTAGAATTTAGTGTCGCCCCCGATGACAAAGAAATATATGTATATAAATATAGATACAGTAGAGTCCCGATTATCCGAGTTAATCGAACTTATACCTTTGGAATAGATCATTTTCTTCTGATGGACTGATGGCTTCCATTATTATGAAACAGTCATTATAAATGAAGCGTTAGAACACTTCATTTATAATGCCTGTTTCATAATAATGGAAGCCATCAGAAGAAAATAACTCGGTGAAAACGGAAACGGATTCGGGATTCTACTGTAGTTCAGTTTTAAGACTTATAACACGCGATTTTATTTTACATAAAGTAACGTCATCCACATCCGCTGAAGAATTCATCATTTGCGATCCAGTGTTAAACAACATCTACAGTAAAGTACGCTTAGGAGTCACTATCGCTGAATAATACACAAATAAAACAAAAGAGATTTCGTCATTCAAAAAACTCGACAAAAAAATCGGCTATCTAAAGATTCACAGGCCTTCATTTGCTTGTATTATTAATATAGATGTTTAAAATTAAATTTAGTTTCTAATAGCTCCATGTTTTATCAGAAATCCTTCATTTATATTTTTCAAAATAGAACGTATTTTAATTAATTTTTTTTCTCCAGTTTTTATGGAAAAATGGCAACAAAAAGATATGATTGCTATTTTTCTTTCACTTTCTATAGAAATGGCGTTCTTCTGTTGCCAATATTAAGCAAATGGCTCTAAAAACTACAGAAAAATTAATATCTCAAAAATAAAGTAAGATGCAGTTTTCAAACAAATTGCATTAAAAAGTGCTTTTTTTTTCAATACGACGGTATAAACATTGAAAATGTGCGATGGTTAGAAATTTAAAATATTGCTATAGAATATTTAATCGTACTGCCTTGTTTTACGGCTGGCTTTTGTAAGGTAACGTTATTTTTTGGAGACTACACAAAATAGCTTGGAGAAAGAAATAGCATAACCGGGGACTAAAAAAAAAAAAAAAAATCCCTTACCGAAATATTTTTTCTGCAACGGCTTTACAAGAAAATCTACAGTGGTACTTAAAGATTAAAATTTGTGTAACAAAACTCTTATTGCCAAGGGCTGAGAGTTAGAGGCTGCGGTGAGAAGTTAAAGCTGTGAAGAAGGATAACTCACTCATTTGCCGTAATCTAATTGTGTCAATGTGATCTATATAAATAAAAATATCGATTTCCCTCAACTGGGGAAAAAAAGTACTTTTTTTTTCTTTTCGTGTAGATCGAGTCAGACACGTTTTTCTATTTATGAACTGTTAATCGTCACACCACCTTTTTGGATGCGGACGGAGAACTTTTACATCTCACCCCGACGCGTCAAGATGTGCTAAAGTGATGCTCCAGAACCGGTGCTTTCCATCTGCCACCTCCTCCCCCACACAAGGGAAAAAAGGGGAATAAAAGGTAAAGAGGGGGTGTCTGCAGCATAACGGAGCGCAGTCGAGAGTCATCTGTTTTGAAAGCAGCTGCGACGAACACGTGCGGACCCCGATTCGTATAGGTAACCCCCGTCATTTTTTATAAATCGAATGAAAAGCTTCCGCGCAAAAGGAAGCCACTGGTTTTACTTATCGAAAGATCTGCCCGTTTGTGGTCGGTAACCCCCGCATTTTTTTTTTTTTTTAATGAATATTTATGTAATAAGGGTAAGGATTTTTTTTTTTTTTTGCTAGTTCTTAAATCTAAACCATATATCATAATCATGAGATAATTCTCAGTGAAAGTTAAGGCTGTGGCTGTTCTCAAATCCAAACGGGCAACTTTGTGACATTTGTTTTAATTTATTTTTGTTCGGAAATGCATGAAAGTAGCAGGTGTTGTTGTACAGAAACTGTGTAATCAAACTGTTTTATCTGGGTTTTTTTTTTTTTTTTTTTGCAAACGCAATAGATCTTTTAGAAATAGTGTCAAAGTGTACGTTTTGAACCGAATTTCCGCGCAAAAGAGGAATAACCACTCAAGGAAGGGTGAAAAATGTGTTTGTCACGTGATCAAAATCGCTTATAACTCAATAGGTAATTTATTGATCAAAAAATGGAAACCACAAATCGCTTCCATAGTCATCAAATTTTATATCATACCGTACCTAATCTCCTGGTCTTTTTGTATCGAAAGCACGATGTCACAATGATTTCTCTTTCTCTACAATATATAGGGTGTATCTGAAAAAGTGGACAAAGCTTTACGGGGAGATAGAACGTAGCTATACGAGCAAATTTCGTCATAGAATGTATGGTCGGAACGCAAGCGGTGAGAAGTTAAAAAGTAATGTCAAAAACTGTTGTAAGTTTTCGTAAAAACTCAAACAAATTTTACTTCACCCTTTCTTATCATATAAATAAAAACATACATTTATTTTACTTAAATAGGTGTCACAAATAAAAATCCAAAATATGTTGACATGTTTCGGTTCAATAGTAAAAACCGTATTCATAACACACACATAATCAATAGAAATGAATGACACTGGGTACCAAAAAATAATCTAAAAACCAAACAACAAGAATGAGAGGAGATACTTCAGAAGTAGTAGTTTAAAGTAGTAGTTAAAAAGTAGTTTTCCACTGTCTCAGGGCGATGAATTGGTCGAGGATTGGTCCCATAGTTTGGCCACCAAGATCGCCGGATCTCTTGTGTTTGGACATTTTCCTGTGGGGCTATATGAAAAGCCTAATCTTCGAGTGCCTCATTGAAACCGGTATGGATCTAGTCGCCACGAGTGCCGTTGTTGCCGACGATATTCGGGAAATGTCTGGTGTCTTCGCAAATGTGTATCAGTCCCTATCCCGCAGGTTGAAGCGTGCATTACAGCTGCCAGAAGATCTTTTGAGCAATTTCTTTGAGCATGTACAGTCGTGGAAAAAAAAAGTAAACACCCCCTACTAACTCTTCAAGAAATTATCGTAGACGGAAGTTACTGGTACCGAACGATTTGAAATAAAGTCTACTTTTAAATGACGTATATAAAATTTGCTTAGGGGGTCATCTACATATTAAAACGAACCAAAACCTCATTTTTTTCAATGGCAATACCCAATTTTAACGAGATATTTCAAATCATCCGTTCAAAATATGCCTAGACACCAAATTTCAAGTCATTTGAATGATAAGTTTTTGAACTATAAACATTCAAAATTTAGTGCTTCTAATGTTAAATTACATTTTCATATTTTTATTTATATCTTCTGAAATTATGCTCCTAATGTGCTAATTTTTTGTTTAGAAATAAAACTAACATGCCCAAACATAAATACGCTGAATTTGCAATTTTTATAATTTTATGATATGAAATATGAATTATGAAATTAATATTCGAAAAAATTATGAATTGCAACCTACAATTTTTTTGATGAATTTAGATTTATTAAGTCCTGCTTTATGAAAATCCCAAATTTCACATTTTTCTTCCAAGTAGTTTTCAAATTATGCTTAAAAAACGGCAAAATGATGGTTTAAAGGGCCGTCTATGATTGAAGTGAGTAGATATTTTGAAATTTCTTCTGCTGCCTTGTTATCTAACAGACTGCATTGACTGCTTAAGGTGCCTTGATCAAGAAGGCGGCTCTCTCGGTTAGCAATCGAGAACCCAACTTCAATTTGGATACAGCCCTTAAAATACGCTAGTTTTAAAATAATTAATTTCTCGGAAACTTATGGTACGAATTGCATAAAAATTTGTTTTTAGGCTAATTGAAGGGTGTAGAGTTCATTTATGCTGTCAGAATTGGGTATTGCCGTTGAAAAAAATGAAGTTATGGTTCGTTTTAATATGTAGGTGGCCCCCTAAGCAAATTTTATATACATCATTTAAAAGTAGACTATTTAAAATCGTTCGGTACCAGTAACTTTCTTCTACGATAATTTGTTGCGGAGTTAGTAGGGGGTGTTTATTTTTTTTTTTTTCCACGACTGTACATTGATTACATTCCTGTTAATAAAATGTTTTCTGAAGTATCTCCTCTCATTCTTGTGTTAATTCTTTAACTGCGACAGTGGAAAACTACATTTTAACTTTTCACCGCTTGCGTTCCGACCCTACATTTTATGACGAAATTTGCTCGTATAGCTGCGTACTATTACCCCATAAAGTTTTGCTCTCTTTTCAGGTACACCCTGTATACTCCGATTGTATAATTCAAAGACACTTCAATTCTAGTACATCAGAATACTTTATACAATACTTTATTACACTATTTCTTTTTACTAACCTTCCCCGCCTCCTCTCACTCACACAGACTTATTATTTTTTTAATTAATTATTTTCCTGTCTCCGCTTTATACATTTTAATAAGGCAAAATGCGTAATTATCAGCAAGGTGTATTTGATAAATGATAAAAAATATTACTGTTTTGAAAAACATTTCAAAGATCTTACGATTTATAAAATTCAAATTTATCAATGGACCAGCTTCAAGCAGTGCTGCATTTATTAACATCTGCCGATGTATGGCAGATGTTAATCGAAACATATGCATTTCTGCATGCGGTAGTAACAGAAATAAAAACATCTATATCATTTCTATATCAATTACAGTAGCAATAGATACGACGACGTCAGAAAAACTACTGATTTTTACAGGGTGTTCAAAATTCGACCGTGAAAATAAAATGGGCTATAGGGGCTGTGCATATATAACGTTATCACTTTAGGGGGTAGGGGGGGGGGGGTCTGTCACTTGATATCGTAATATATCGCTGAGGGGAGGAGGAGTTGCTTTTTGACATCGATATCATTTCCGATCCAACCAAACTGTTCTTTTTTTAATAACTTTTTCTTTACATCTAAATAGTCTGTTAACTTTTTTATTATTACTATTTTTATATGTTTTTATGAAAATACAAAAGCTATTATTAAAGCCGTTACATTTTTACTATTTTTATGTGTTTTTATGAAAATACAAAAGCTATTATTAAAGCCGTTACATTTTTACTATTTTTATATGTTTTTATGAAAATACAAAAGCTATTATTAAAGCCGTTACATTTTTACTATTTTTATATGTTTTTATGAAAATACAAAAGCTATCATTAAAGCCGTTACATTTTTACTATTTTTATATGTTTTTAAGAAAATACAAAAGCTATTATTAAAGACGTTACATTTTTACTATTTTTATATGTTTTTATGAAAATACAAAAGCTATTATTAAAGCCGTTACATTTTTACTATTTTTATATGTTTTTATGAAAATACAAAAGCTATTATTAAAGCCGTTACATTTTCATAAAATCATTTCATTCTAAAATTTGGAATACGAAAGAAAAAAAAAAAAAAAAAAAGAAAGAAAGAAAGAAAGAAATTAACGATAAATCGGCGGGGGGGGGGGGGGGGGGGTCGACGAGTGATAACGGATGATATCGCAAGGAGGTGAGGGGGTCCGAAATTAGCAAAATGCATTTAACGTTATATATTCATAGCCCCATAGAAGGCAACAAGAGGATGAAAAATTACCATAGAACATGGGATCGCAAACCACGTATTTAATCACAAACACAGGATGTTTTATCCTAGCTGAACTGTGTTGGCGGTAATAATTTTTAGAAAAATCAAAACATTTTACAATGGAAATGCAACGATATGTACCTTATTTTGTGCGAAATGTTATAACACCCCGAAAAGTTCTGGAAAAACAGGCTGCTCAAACAATAAATGGTACCGTACGAACTGGCAATCGTAGACCACGTAAAAGTTAGTCCAACACACACACACCTTGACGGAAGATGAGAAAGCGACATTTTCTGTCAAGTGTGTGTGTGTGTGGGGGGGGGGGGCTAACTTTTATGCGGTCAATCGCAATTCAAAATGTGGAGCGCCAAATGCATACTGCTGGCGCGCATAATGGAAACTTCTACCACTTTTTTCTATATTAACAAATTTATAATAAAGGTGAGAATGTCTATTAACAGTTTTTTATAATACACTTCAGTTTTCTGAAAGTTATTGCCGTCAACACAAATTGAATTAGGGCAGAGCACCCTGTATTTTTAATTAAATACGTGGTTTGCGACCCCATGTTCTATAGTAATTTTTCATCTTCCTGATGCCTACTATCACCGCTCTGAATATGTCTGTCGAATTTTGGAACAACCTGTATACATATATATTTTTTCAGACAAAATTGTTAATAACATTTTAGAATTGCTTCAAGATTAATTTTCTCATTTGAAAATCTCCTCACATAGAAATGAGTATTAATCTCAAGCACTCCCTCATGAAAAGATTTTGTAATTTTCATGCCCCTGAAAATTTCTTTAAAAAAGCAAATTTCCTGTTATAGAATATTTAACAATATTCTAATATCTACATATTCTCAAATTATCTTAGTATACCCCCCCCCCCCTTTTTTGTGCTCCTATACGATTTTTTTTTTTTTTGCCCCTGAACTTGTGAATATAAATGCATTCCCAATTTTATTTATAGCTCTCTTAAATTATTAAAAGTTTTTGATTGAAATCTTGCAGACTTAAGAGTTCGCCTTTCTTTTGTCAAATTCTGTCGTAGTCAAATATACTATCCTGCTTTTCTTAAATTGTGAATGCTTTATATTTTCAAAATCAGAAGTGTTGTTGATTTTCTCTTCAAAGGCTGTGAGTGGTTGAGAATGTTGTTGGTGTTAAGTAATTAAGACTTGATTTTATATATTTAATAGTGGTTTTCTTATTTATTTCAAATTCCTACATGCATCTTTTCTCTTTTTGTTCTATTGTTCGCGGATAATGGCTCCATTTTTTAAAATTATTTAATTGGTATTTCTCTAAGCATATTTGCTTATTTTAAATTTCCTATTTTTGTATCAACAACATTCAAATTTTGGTAAATTGCCCACACCTTGTTTAATATTAAAATCAGGTTAAATATTAGTCATAATATTTATTTGAATATGAATGTTTTGAAGAGTAATTAAAAAAAAAAAAAGAAGAGAAAACCAACGACAACATTCCTATTTATACCCAACTACTGGCAAAAATCTGCAAAAGTCACTTTTCTTATTGAAAAGTTACAGGGGTGATGCATATATAATGTTATTACTTTACGGCTGCGCATATATAAAGTTATCATTTTAGGGAGGGGGGGGGTCAGGTACATGATATCGTAAGATATCACTAGGGGGAGGGGGGGGATTTGTCTTTCGATATCGTTATTATTTTTGATCCAGTCAGAATCTTCTTTTTTATCTGTAACTTGGTCTTTACATCAAAATAGTATCTTATCTTTTTTATAGTCTGTTATCTATTTTTATCAGAATGCAAAGTTATTATTAAAATCTTTAAGTGATTATAAAATTATTTAATTCCAAAATATGGAATACCCAAACGTTTGGCATTCCTATTCTAATGTGTATGCAGATATAATCCTATAGTCCGCTGTTTGAGAAACCATATGCGAAATATGTTTTAAGTGATACTTTGTGTTTACTAGGAAATAAAAGAGAAATAATGCTGTCTACCTATTTTGTTGATAAGAAGTTCTGTTTGCCCTCCCCACCCCTCGTGTGGGGGCAAGTGCTAGAAGACATTATTACTGTTGAATGCATTATGTAACAAAAAGCTATTATGAAATTCTTTTAAGTACTATTTCTTTTAAGTATTATTTCATATAAAATTTATTTCAGATATAATGGTGATATTTTATTGAATTCGCTTCATTTGAGTCAATAAATATGCGATTAATAAATGTATAACTATGCCTGTATGTTATTGCAAACGTATGAAAAAAAAAAGTAAAAAAATTGTGTAAAAATTCACAGAATTTTTAGACATATCACTACAAACAAAAGAGAAAAAAAATGCAGAAATAAAAATATTTTTTAGACATTGATAACAATGTCATTACGGGGGGAGGGGGGGGGGGATAACGTTTGATATCGTAAGGAGAGAAGGGGTCAAAAATTTCTAAAAAGTTGATTACGTTATACATGTACAGACCCTTATTTTAAAATAACATTGTATTGTATAACTAACTTAAAAAGACACGAGTTCTGTTATCCTATCATTCTGGAAAAGTACTTCAAGTAGAAAGCGAGGATAAACAAGAGATTGCCCACGCCTTCTTCATGTTACTAACATTGACCGTGTAAGGGCTTTAGAATCAAATATTTCTTATATCCCATAAATAACAATTCAATTTTCTTTCAAACTTATTTTTAAAGGATTGTAAAACATGCTAAGAAACTTAGACTACATTTTTGTTTCTCAAACAGCAAAGTTTTTTTTTTCCTGATATTTGAACAAATGAAATTTTTACTCTCAGCCTGAGCCCGAAGATTCTTATAACAAGTCGAAAACAGTACGTCAAACGTGTCACAGGGAAGATGCGTTCATACTATACCTAGTTTTATAAATATATTCAGATCTTGGTGCAATAGCTGTTACACACTTATGCAAAAAATGCATGAATACAAAATTTATTACGACTGTATATACAGTGCAACTTCAAAATTCCGGCAACTTCAATAATCCGGTATCAAAACATTTCCCTTCCTTTTTCTTTTACACTTTCAAGTTATGGGAGAAGGAAAATAACAATTCCTTATGAATTAAAAACTTCAAGATCGAAAGTAAAAAGGCAAAAAAAAAAAAAAAAAAAAAAAAAAATTGACTCTTTTTTTTTTTTTTTTTTTTTTTTTTTTTTTGTCAGCGGCGATTACTTTTTGAACAAATTTTCTGGGAGCTGCATCGTTCCTTAGCAAAGGGGACAAATTTGGAGACAACTTTTGCGAATGCATAGCACACTATACGAATTTTCAGAAACGGCGACATCAATGATGAGGAAGGAAGGATTTCAGACTTTCACATTTCCCGTGAAAAGAGTTCAATTTATGAGCTAATTGAACACGCAACATCTTAAAATGCTTTAAATGTCGAAGAAAGCGATATAGATTGGCTAAGCATTGAAGAAAATGCACCAATAACGAACAATTTAACTGACAGCGAGATCGCTAACGCTGAGCTAAATAGAACCTCCGATAGTGCTAGTAGCAACTCAGAAGACGAGAATAAACAACCGGCCTAAGAAAAGGTGTCACTAGAAAAATGCAGAAATTTGACCGGAGAATAAATATATTCTTTAGAGAAATAAGACTGTATTTCCGAAAGAGATTTTTTTTTTTTTTCTGTAGCAAGCATTAGAAAATATTAATTAAAGTAAGTTTATTTTTATATTTAATTCTCCTTTTTCTTACATAATTATTACTTATAATGAATTAAATTATGGCTAAAGGCATCATTAAAGAATGTAGTGCTACTTTTGATATTCCTAGTTACTATTAATATTCCTTCAAAAATCCGGCATAGTCCCGGTCCCGATGATGCCGGATTTTTGAAGTTATTATTGTACTATATAAATTCAGTAATACAGAAATAATAGGAATCCATCTTAATTAATTCGTCATCACCATTGCAATCTAGAATCATTACCTATCATGGCCTATCATTGAATTAATGACGTATGATAGGATTTAATCGAGTTTGAAAGGTTTTATTAATATCTTTTTAACATCTTTTTGATTCGATTTTGAAAAAAACAAGTAAGAAAAATATGCGTTAAGCATAGATTATGTAACACTTTCCAACACTTCCTGAATGCTTTAACAAAACTTCGTTATTTAGTGAAATAAGGTAAATAAGATAACTAAGTAAACATTTTATAAAACGCATAAAACTGATTTCAGTAGCTACCGTCCATAACCAAATATGTATTTCAATTCTTTTGAACAGCCCTGTATTTGATCTGTAGGTTGATAAATATATACTATATAATGGGAAAATTTAGTTTAGCAAGAAAATGCATAACAGGTTGAATTTCATCTTTCAGCAATTTATACTAATAGATGGAAACATACTTGAATATTTTGTACAGCCCTGTAGTTTACCTAGTACCTTTATGACATGCCACTATTTAGGTAAAATTTAATTCAAACTAAAACACTCTTAAAATTACTGAAATTACATTTCCATAAATTATCACCCATAGACGGCCATGTATCCAACTCTTTGCGTGGCCCTGTACATCATTTTATCTATATTCCACAAATATTTCTTAGTAAACTAAATTCAGTTCAGCGTAAAAATGCATATTTCCTTTCAAATCCAACTTTAAGTAATTCATGCTCATACTCAGTAACCTTTACGAATGTAGCCCTGTTTATGAACAACAGCATTTATATACGCACTTTATAGTATGCATAAATATAGTGAAAAAAGCGCATATCATAATTAAAAATGCATTCCGAGCAATCATTACTAATATACAGTAATTCAGATACAATATTGTATCTGAAATCTTTTCAAATACACCGCAAACAATCCTCCTATACCATTATGAACGGAATTCTTTTGTGTGGCCCTGTAAATGAACAATAATTATTCTTTGTACCGCATATTCAACAGAATTAATATTTTAGTGGACTTCATAAAGGAATATAAATTTACTATGTTTGAAAGAGTGTAACACCATTAAAAATCATTTGGAACGATTTTTTCCCATTGGCCGTAATGTAACGTAAAACTTTTGACTGTCCCTGTATATGATCTAAACATGCTACAAACTTCATTTGAAATAGGGAACGTGATATGGTAGAAGTCACTAACATCCAAAAATTTCAGAATGATCCGAGCATATTTACGAGAGTTAGAGCGAAGACAGACGGCCTGACGGACAGACGGACAGACAAACCGAAGTCATAAACACTTTTCAACTTTGTTGGAAAGTGTTAAAAATTGAAATGGCTCGACAAAATTCTGCCGCAATTTTATATTTATTTCAAACCATTCGGTTGGGTGGTTTTTGCGCTGTTATATGCGACAAGACGGGCGGACTGGACGACGGCTATAGGTGCTACGTATTTAAATAATTACGAACGTACCTAAATATCCACCCCGAGTCCGAGCCGGTCCCGGGCTCTGGTTAAGGGTCCTGTCCCTGCTGGCGAAGACACTCACGAGCTAATGCTAATCCTATGGGGAGGGATTTATCTAATATCTCGTTTGCATTTCGACATTTTTAAATACATATATATATATATATATTTTTTTTTTTTTTTTTTTTTTTTTTTTTTTTTTTTGCATTGGATAGCCGAGGTCCGTTTTTACAGCGCACCTTGGTTACTTTTTCGATTTTGGTTGCAGATATTTTTTAGAATGACACTTTGATTTTCAGAACCGGTTTTGAAAATGAAAGTAACTTTATTAAAAATATATGCGACCAAAATCAAAAAAGTAACCAAGGTGCGCTCTAGAGACGGACTTCGGCTATCCAATGCAAAAAAAATCATTTAAAAATGTCAAAATGCAAACGAGATATTAGGAAAATCCCTCCCCATAAAATTAGCATTAGCTCGTGAGTGTCTTCGCCGGCAGGGACAGGACCCTTAAGCTCATCTCATCTCTATAGTACTCAGCACTTTGAAATGTATATTTGAAATTGTCTTGCAGCTGGTGTTAACAGGTGTCCCGATTTTCAGGAGCTACAAGCCTTTGTAACTTTTGTGCGGGCGCCAAAGTCCGGCTTTTTCATGATGCACAAATTTTTTAAGTTACTTTTCGTACTATGCAATTCGTTAGTCAACTTCAAGTAGAACTAATAAAACCTGTTAATAGTAAACCTGTCTAAAACGGGAATTTTTAAGAGTCGCTTAAAAAAATCTTTAAAATCTACTTGTCTAACCAGTATAAAACGAAAAATTTCGGTGTTTTTAGTGGTTTCATTTTAAAAGTAAAAATTTTAATATCTCTACGTCTACAATAGTAAAATACTTTACAATTATGTTTTCTAAATTGGAATTTAGTTTCAGTCTTTTGCAATTCCATTTTCAGAGGTTTTATTGTATAAGATTGTTATGCTTAAATAGTATAATAAAGCCTTCTTAGGAATTGCAACGAACCGAAGAAAAATTCCGTTTAAAGCAGGTTTCTCTATTCGCAGGTATAACTATATGGTATTTCTAACGGTAAAGACAATGAAATTTGTCCTTTTAAAACAAGATTTTGTTTTTGGCACGTCTCGTTTTAATAGAGTTTACTACATTTTTATGTCCCAATTTAGAAGCCGTTGTTCCTCTTTTTTTTTTCATTTTAGATGCGTTCGTAATTATATAAATACGTAGCACCTATAGTCGTCGTTCAGTCGGTCCGTCTGTCTGTCCGACTGCATATGACAGAGCAAAAACTACCCTACCTAATGGGCTGAAATTTTAAATATATGATTGTTGCAAAATTTTGTCGAGCCATTTCAAATTTTATTAAAATCGGATGTATAGTTTAATTACAGAGACAGTCAAAAGTTTTTCTTTACATTACGACCAATGGGAAAAATTATTGCAAATGTATTTTAATGATGTTACAGACTTCCGAATGGTCTGAAATTTTAAATATATAATTGTTGCAATATTTTGTCGAGCCATTTCCTATTTTATGAAAATCGGATGTGTAGTTTAATTACAGGGACAATCAAAATTTTCCGTTACATTACGGGGAATGGGTAAAAATTTTTGCAAGTGCATTTTAATGATGTTACAGACTATGCACTTATGAAGTGCAAACAAATATACATTCAGTACAATATGGGGTGCAAAAAATAATTATAAAACTAGTTATAGTACGAACGCACCTCATTTGTCACGTTTGACGAGCAATTTCCAACTTGTTTTCCTTGTCCCGCTTTTTGACACTGAACCTGTCAACACAACTTGTAGCATAACGTTAACAATGTTCATCAGATCACCTCCAAATTTTAATCACCTAATTCTCAATACTTTTTTCTAGAAAAGTACAAAAGATTATTATGATTGAACAAATATTTTTGTTTTTAAACAATGAACAAATCCAGATTTTTACGCGAATAATTGTATTCCATTTTTGCATGTTTTACATTTTTTACAAATATCAGTATTTTTTTTATGGTTCTGTATACTTCTCCTGAAAATTTGTATGTAAATTAACAGGGAAAAAAAAACATTTTTGTTCCAGGTTCTTTTCAAAAGGGCCTGCTTTAAGCTGCGGAGCGCTGCATTTTTGGCATCACCAGGTTGCAACATCTCCAGCGCTGCCATTTTGGTATTTAATAATAAAAAAATAGGTTAAAGATGTTAATGATTGGTGTAATAAATGTTTTTAAACCAGTTTTAATTCCGATGTATAGTTTTCTCAAAAAAAAAAATAAAATAAAATAAAAAATAAATAAATAAATAAATAAATAAATAAAAAAAATATATATATATAAAATAGTGATTTTTCAAGCTTCCTAGGTTGTGCTGCTTCAGTTTACTAATTCAGGTTTTAATTTGCAATATCCATATTCTCTATAACGTATAACATTTCAAACAATAAATTTTTCATAAAACGAGACAATTTTTTAGTTTAAAATGAAACTGTATACTCTTCAGTATTTTCCAAGCTTCTTTGAGCAGTTAATATATAAACATAAACGTTTTAATATCTGCTTAATAAAACCCCCACAAGCCCCCTCTGAAATTAAAGGATACTTCTTAATGTAACCAATCACTGAGTGCTACCTCTTAATCTAAATCCCCCCCCCCCCTCTAATTTAACGAGTTTTGCACGTTAAAATAAATTAGTATTCTAAAATTATACTTTTTTGGTGTAAAATTTACGTATTTGAGAGTTGAAAAAGTAATACTTACCATAAAATATGGTATGCCCATGTATTTACATATACATATTTTTTTTACAATGTACATAATAGGTAAAATAATTTTTCAATGAAAAAAGAGTTTGTAAAAACTTTTAAATATTTGAAACAGAAGGTTAATTTCTCACAGAAAAGCCCTTAATTAGTCTCTGCGCCCCACGTCTAACGCCCCTCAAGACTACCCAATATCACGAAAACGATACTCCAAAAGTATCAGAGGAAACTTCCTCCCACACTCCCTTCTTAAATTCAAATGTTTATATCGAAATTTCTTTAAACTATCGCATCGAAATCCAAATCACCTCCCAGATATTAAAAATATTTCCCTTGTGTTCAAATAACTTGCCGCTTTTCTTAACATGGCAATTTTCCATCGACCGGCATTTTCCCCATAAACCTTCTCTGCCCTCCCGAACGCCACCTGTCGTCAGATTTTCTTCCCACCATTTTTAACAAGGGCGCCCCTGTTATTGACAGATCGCGTTTTCTGCAGGAGGCCTGCCTCATTTACTTAAGTCATTAGACAGAGCTGGTGGAGAATCGATACTCTTCAATCGAGAATAAGGACTAGAATAATTTGTTTCTCAGGGATTTTTAAGGGAAAAAACCCAGACAAGACGGACCATGGATCTTTTGTTGTGCGGATGATTAAAGTATTTAGACAACGATAGAGGATGTTTTATTTAATGGATTTTTTTTCCGGAGTTGTCCAGCGCAGACTTGACATGCTGTAGGGAATTAAACCGTTGAATTTTCCCTATTTTTTTCTTTTGTTTTGTTTTCTTTGTATCGCTTTATTTTCTTCTTGCTGCCAAAATAAAAAGCAAAACTTTCTTGTAACTTTCAAACACTGATGGTGCGTACGAGAGTTGTATCGACAAGGGCGTAATGGATAATAAACAAGATGTGCGATAAAGAGAAAATAGTTTTACCTAGGATGGTTCCTCGGTGGTGGTTCAATGCGTGTATTCTTAGCTCCATCCAATATCTTCTGTCGACTGAGGCATCATCAGTTAACAAGTTTAGCAACAAGAAATTTTAAAGATTAAATGTTTTAATATAGACTTATGGCGCTATTGATCTAGATATAAGGGAAGAGTAAAAACGTAGAACAGACATTTGATTACGTTGTAAAATATTTTGAAACTCCAGAAAAGTATAGAAACTATAATTATTGTTCCGAGAACATTTCATAGTTTCCATTATTCAGAAGCATACATATATAATATTTTACATAAAAAAAAGTTTGTAAGAGGCTTACTTTTGTTTGCGGGAAAATATTTTGGAATGTATATATATATATATATATATTACCATTAATTAAACATAACCTACCACCGTCAATTATTATGAATTAAAGCTGTAAGTATTTAAAAAAAAAAAAAAAAAATTACAAGAACCATTATGGAAGAAAAAAGAAAAAAGTGGACACCGACAAAAATTGAAAAGCTTATACATTGAATTACGTTATCAAGGGCACAGAATTCAATGATATAAGCAAAATGGTTGTTTTCTGTGGGAAAAATAAGCTAAAGCTAAAATTAATTTTCCCCTGTGCCCGAACAACCACTAAAATCAAGTGAATTGATTAAAAATGAAAGCAGAATAGAAACAAATAATATGAAATGGAAGAATCAATAAAACGTATTTAAATATTTATAGGATATGAAATATAAATAATAAACACCAATATATATATATATATATATATATATATATATACATTGTATGTATATATGTATGTATATGCTATACTAGGTGAAATACATTAATACTAAATAAACGACCCGTTAAAAATGACATGGAAAAAAATCTTCCTGTTTTTGTCTTAATTTTTTTCTTCTCTCTTGCAGCAGTAGCAACTTTTTTTTTTTGGAGATAATTAGTTCCTACCTTGATTCGTTATTATTGCAAAACTTAAAAATGTTTGTCATGAGCTGAAATTGTCTAAACTCTATTAGAGATATTTTGGAGGCAATAAGATAGGACAGACCATGGATCTTTTGTTGTGAGTATGATTAAAGTATTTAAACAATGATAGAAGATGTTTTATTTAATTGATTTTTCTCCCGAGTTGCCCAGTGAAGGCTCGACATGTTGTAAGGTATTAATCCGTTGATTTTTTTACTGTTTTCCTTTGTATCGTTTCATTTTCTTCGTGCTGCCAAAATAAAAAACAAAACTTTCTTGTAACTTTCAAACACTGTAAGTGCGTACAAGAGTTGTATCGACAAGGGCGTAATGGATAATAAACAAGATATGCGATGAAAGAGAAAATAGTTTTACCTAGGCTAGTTCAAAGAAAATAAGTTGAAACTGGTGTGAATCAATAAGAACAAAAAGATCTTCTTAAAACACCATAAAAAACTTTTAAATGCGCTGGATCTTCCGAAAGATCTTACTCTTTCTTCGTCAAGCGCAAAGAAGACGTGCTTCTACTTTGAAAGCAACAGAAAGACTGAAATGAGAGATAAGGGAAATGAAACAAGCTGAAGAAACAGCCAATAGGAAAGTAGAAATCAACTGCCAATAGGAAAACAGAACACAACAGTCAATCAAATATGAGTATAATCAAAACAAAAGAACACAGAGTAGAAAAGGAATAAGGAAGCAAATTTTTTAAAAGACATGAAAATAAAATAAAATTAAAAATAGATTATAATGAAATGAAAACACACACGTATATTGAAATAGGGGAACACATGAAATTAAAAAATAAATAAATAAATAAAATATAAAAACAGACTAGTATTAATTAATACAAAAAATAAATTATGTGGTAGTACTGAAAAGGTTTTTCCAAGCTGCAGAGAGCATTGTGGAATCAGATTTATCATTAACAATAATTTCACGATTAACAATAACTTCATCTCTGTGCAAATAGTATCTCTGAATTGGACTTTCTATCATTAACAATAACTTCACGATTAAGATAAATAGCTAAATTTTTAAGAAAGTCCAATTCAGAGATACTATTTGCACAGAGATGAAGTTATTGTTAATCGTGAAGTTATTGTTAATGATAAATCTGATTCCACAATGCTCTCTGCTTGGAAAAAACTTTTCAATACTACCACATACTTTATTTTTGTATTAATTATCATTAGTCTGTTTTTATATTTTATTTATTTATTTCATGTGATCCCATATTTCAATATACGTGTGTGTCTTCATTTCATTATACACTGTTAAAAATCTGTAACTTTTGCTGCACAGTCACTCCATCGCTTTTATAGAAAACGGTTACTTGACTATATTATGGAGCATTCTCATTGGTCAGAATAGAGATATTCTATAAAAGCGGCAAAGTGACTATTCATCAAATGCTGCAGATTTTTAACAGTGTAATCTATTTTTAACTTAATTTTATTTTCATGTTTTTGAGGGTTTTTTTTCAATTTGCTTCCTTATTCCCTATCTACTCTGTGTTCTTTTGTTTTGATTATACTCATCTGTGATTGGCTGTTGTCTTCTGCTTTCCTATTGGCTGTTGATTTCTACTTTCCTATTGGCTGGTTCTTCAGCTTGTTTCTTTTCCCTTCTCTCTCATTTCAGTCTTGCTGCTGCTTTCATAGTAGAAGCAAGTCTTCTTTGCGCCTGATGAAGAAAGACTCAGATCTTTCGAAAGGCTTAGCGCATTTAAAAGTTTTTCGTGGTGTTTTAAGAAGATCTTTTAGTTCTAGGCTAGTTCCTCGGCGGTGGTTGAATGCGTGCATTCTTAGCTCTATCCAATATCTTCTGTGGACTGAGGCATCATCAGTTAACAAGTTTAGCAACAAGAAATTTTAATGATTAAATGTTTTAATATAGACTATGGCGCTGTTAATCTAGATATAAGGGAAGAATAAAAACGTAGAACAGACATTTGCTAATATTGTAAAAATATTTTGAAACTCCTGATAAAATAGAGAAACCATGTCATTTACAGTTCCATTATTCAAAGCATATGCATATATTTGACTAAGAAACAAGCAAGGCCGGTGCACGTCGCGTGGGGCCCTTGAGAAACAATTAGTAGGGCAAAACGTATACTGCAATACTGGACTAATAAAATATTTTTTTTTCCTTATATCATACAATAATATACAATATGGATAATAAAATGCATGAATAACACCATTACTTTCACATTTAATACATCAATTTTTAATTTCGCAAAATCTTCTATACTTTACAATAATTTAAACATTTATTTTTTGCGTTAACAGTTAATTTCAGGATCATCAAATCGATACATTTCCCGCTAATTAAATAACTTTGAATGTAAGAAATAGATTTAATATTAGCTTTTTCTCATGAAGAGACATTTGAAAACAAAGACTAGACTACTAGAGCAAAAATATTATAATTTTGTACAGATGAATCGTTTCGAACTGCATATAGACATTTAGGGAACCTAACAAGACTCCAGTTGGCACGGGGCCCTGGGAAACCGCCCCTTTGGCCCGATGGTTGCGCCGGCCCTGGAAACAAATTTGTAACAAGGTTACTATTGTATATTGTTTTCGGAAAAATATTTTGAAATGTACCTATTTATACTACGCAAAATAAATATACTTATGCTAGATAAACGACCCGTTAAACATGACATTGAAAAAAGTCTCTCTGTTTTTGTCTTAATTATTTTTTTCGCTCTTTCAGCAGCAGAAACTCTTTTTTGGAGATAATTAGTTCCTGCCTTGATTCGTTATTATTACAAAGCCTAAAAATGTTTGTCATCACCTGAAATTGTCAGAACATTATTAGGGAATTTTCGCAGAAAATAAAACAGGCCGAATCACGGATCTTTTGTTGTGAGAATGATTAAAATATTTAAACAACGATAGAGGATGTTTTATTTAATTGATTTTTCTCCCGAGTTGTCCAGCGAAAGCTCGACATATTTTAAGAAATTAATCCGTTGATTTTTTACCCTGTTTTCCTTTGTATCGCTTTATTTTCTTCGTGCTGCCAAAGTTAAAATCAAAACTTTCTCTCAACTTTCAAAAGCTAATAGTGCGCAGACGAGAGTTGTATTGACAAAGGCGTAATGGATAATAAATAAGATGTGCGGTAAAAAAAAAACTTTTACCTAGGATAGTTCCTTCGAGGTGTGAAATGCGTGTAAACCTTGGCACCATTCAAGATTTTCTGACGTTTGAGACACTATCAGTTAACGTTTAGCAACAAGAAGTATTAACCTTTTGTTTACTGCATTATGATCTACTGCAATTTTTTCCATGTAATTTTTTTTTCCGTTACAACAATGAAAATTAAAGGATAAACATAAATAAAAAATACTCACCCGTGAGAAAATTAATTCCTTAGAGGTAATTAATTAAAGTGGTTCTTTAAAGTATCGTTAGTACACTATGGCTTAAATATCGTAATAGAAAATCCACAAGGTATTTCAAATGGCACCAGAATTGTGGTAAAATAATTTCGATTTAATAAGTATGTGAAATATAGCCCTTTTCAAATTTACAAATACATTTTTTGGCAAATTTCGGTACCAATAATTTATTTCAACACTTTAGCATAGAAAATGCTTTGTCCCTGAAAGGGTTAAAAAGACTACTTTTTATTTAGGTTTCTATTTTGTTAGCAGTCCTTAAGTTAGGCGACGTCTTTATTCCAGGGACAACATGTTCTCTCACATCTCCACAAATGCAATGTATGAATTTATATATGCCATTTCTAGCATATCAAAAAAGAACCGGTGCCACAACTGTTTCGATTTCCTATAAAAAATATAATAATGAAACAGAAAAGAAATAGTAGGAAAATTATTACTGCACTACATTTTAAGAATTGCATTTTAAAGCAGATGAAAACGATGGATAACTACACAGACGAAAAGCAAACAAGAAGTTTTTCTCCAACACCCGTGTTCTGACGGTACTTATAAGTACCACCGAGTAATTCAACTGTTAAATCAAATACATAAACCGTTCACATAAAATAGCTAGTTAAATTGTATTCTAAGATCATAATGAACACATAAAAAAATCCAACACTTATCTTATATCCTTTACTGTGTCTGCAGCAATAAAAAGACGAGCGTGACAATCTGTACAAAATGTCGGCACAAAACACATCGGCTGTTTAAAAGATAGCCTCCTTCCTCGCTAAAATAATAAACCTAGAACTACTGCTGCCATGTATCCGGATAAAGTGGAGTTGAAAGAGTGTTTTTGCAAAGTACCATTAGAATATTAGTAATATTCTCTATGGAATGAAAGTTTAAAGTGAGTGGTACTTATAAGTACCGTCAGTAGATAAAGGGTTAAGAACGAAATATTTCAATATACACTCATGGGTTATTAAGTAATACATAAGAGAAAAGTAAAATTATAGAACAGAAATTTGATTATTTTGGGAAATAGAGATACAATGATTATTTTTTTTAGAGCAGTTAATTTATAACTCCATTAACCAGAAATGTGGGTGGTATATCTTAGATGTTGAAACAAGTCTTTAAAAGAATTGTAAAAAAAATCTCAAAAATATTTCCTGATACCGAAGAAACAGTTACGTAAATTTTGTGTAACTTTGTAATTAACCACAATTCTGAAACCGTTCACTTGTCTTTACAAACATTTATAAGACAAGATTAAAAAAAACTCAAAGTTTCCAAAATTTACAGGCAGCAACCGTTTTATATATTTCTTTACTTAAAATGGTACTAACCTTTAACTATAAAGGCATTGGCGATAATGAGAAAATACCCAAAACCCCGATTAAGTCAAAATCCGTAGTTTAAATTTCATTATGGAATATAAGCTGTAAATAAATGCTGAACTATTCAATTTATATTAATTTAAGTGCATACATATTTGCCTTTTGTGGTAGTCTGTCTGCCAATGACAGAAATAGATTTAATAAAATCATGCTTGAAAATTATTTTAAAAACAATAAAAATTGAGTAAATTACGATGAGTTTTTAAACAAATTGCGATATAATCTTCAAACAAATTGCATTTGAAAGTACATTATTTTTCTGTATTTGACGGTGTAAAAATTGAAAAAGTGCGATATTTAGAAATTTAAAAAATCGCAATAAAAGTTAAATTTGATCGTCTGCTGTTACCATCCGGAAAATGACGTCAGCATTACGAACAGGTATGTTTGTCCTTTATAATATACAGTAAAACCTCCCTAAAGCAACCACGTTCCGTTCCAATAAAAGTTGGTCACTCCGAGAGGTGGTCTCTTAATAGAGGTCACAATTAAATCTGGATTTTAACCCTTTGCAATCCGTTGTCGTCGCTGCGGCGACATCATATTTCTTTGAAAAATTTGTTTTAGGCACCAGTAATAAAGGAAACTAAAATTTGCCATATTTATAATCAGAGCATTTTTGAAATTGTGTACTTGAAGAAAGCTTCTTTTTAAAGAGTGTTGGCGACAGGATAAAATTTGTGTAAGTGACGCTAGAATCCAAAGGGTTAATTTTTGAAAAAAGATAACAATTAATGTTACTAAAATTTATTTTTCACATTAGAAAAAAGTATAAAATTAAAGTATCAAAACAAAAGTTAATTGCATAAGTTAATTATTGCAGAGTTTAAAAAATGAATACATTGACGTTTGCTTTTACGGTGATTTTATCTTTTATAACTTTTATTTCCAAGTCCTTTCGAAGCTCGGATAATAATTTTAAAAAAATCAAAACTTAGTTCAGAAGTTTGATGAATAATGCGCTCTCCGGAAATATTAGTCTAATAAAACCTTCTTCAAGCGACCAGAAAAAACGGAAGTTGTTTAATCTTCTTCAATGAAATTGATAGCTCATGGAGGGAGTTCAACTGGGATGGTCTCTGAATGGAGGTAAAATTAGTATTGAGCCTATCGGAATAAATTTTGTTCCATGAAAAAATGGCCGTTAAGGGAGGTGGTCGCACGCGGAGGTTTCACTGTAGATAGATAGGATGGATTTCCAACTTCTTAGTTATCGAAGACGTCCAATCCCAGTCTCCTCGAGCGGTTTCAGAGTCCCTCTCACAGTAGCTATGCGACAATTTCTGTCACGACATTCAAGGATTAAATCTCTAAGCTAATTTTAAAAACGCTTTCATTTTTTAAAACAGAGCTAATGTAACACGATATGAAGTATGGAAAACATGTTCATGAGTATTTCAGATCCGGTGTTTAACTTCTTTTATCGATAAATAATTCTGCATGCAGCTTAATATGGCTATGGAGTAAAAGAAGTATATGCAAATGAGGAGAACTTCGTCAGATGGTGCCCTTTAATCCCTAACTAAAAAAAAGACAAAATTTATTATGAAAATAACCTGAAAGATTTTTGGTTCCAAAGGGACAAATGTTTCTTTAATTTGGTGACATATTTTGTGTTTATTTTTGCTTTCCTTTCGTTGACTACGTGATGAAATTTTTTGAGTTAGAGATAGTGCCATGAGAATGTGTGAAGAAGATTTTGTTTGCTGTGTAATAAACGACCCAGAAGCAGAGTAATCTCGGTTATCCCACATTTATTTATCCAGTGTTACCGTATCTTCTGAAGGAAAAGTCCTCCCCCCCCCTCCTACTCGTTATACCTGACATCCCCTCCATTAAAGCTAACACGAAACTCTACTCGAATCTTACCAGTAGTAAATTCTCGTTACAACGCATTTGTGGCGTCCACCGATTAAGTTCGTTAATGTGAAATTCCAATATGGCGGAATTAAAAAATTAAATTTGGATACACATTAAATAAAATGATATATGATTGCTAAAGCTATATTAATGTGTCTGCAAACATGTAAATAAAGAATGAATATACAGTATGTAATTACGAACCCATTTGCTATAAGATAATTATTAAATTTATTAAATTTCAAGATTTTACTCGTAATTATAAAGAAATTGTAATTTATCTGACATATCTGAAAGCTGGAAAATTCACACAGATACAAACCATTAATGCAACTTTTAATAATAATATTTATTATTATTACTACAAAAAAGTGATAAATTTCTCTTTTCTTAATAAGTTTACAACAATTTTCACAAAGCAACATCTTTAATATTATAACTCTCTATTATTCATGTATGCTCTGATAATTTCTGCTTATATTGTTTCAGCTTGGATGCGAGGTAAACAAGGACATTACGCCCCGGGTAGGTGTAGTAATATAAAAACTATTATATATAAAAACTAATTATAAAACTAGTTATATTACGAACGCATCTCATTTGCCACGTTTGGCGAGCAATTTCCAACTTGTTTTTGTAAATAGAAACTTTAACTACACAGAAAAAATAATAAAACATTTTAAACTGCAAATGTAATATCTTAAATTGCGTATATCTTAAAATGAAACTATACAGATCCTCAGCTTGTTCCTTTTCTTTTTGACTTTGGCCGCTCGCCCCTACAAATTTCAAAAACTGGCCGATTGCCCCTAGCCATTTCCCAAACTGGCCGATTGCCTCTAGCCATTGTGCGATCTGGCTGACTGCATCTAGGCCTTTCGTGAACTGCCCAGCCAATGCGCTAATTGGACAATCTATTTAAAATGAAATTGGCCAATTTCGGGGTTTAGCCTTAACATGCATAATTAAAGATCAGATTTAAACACACCTGCATGTTTATTTTCAGATAGTACAGAAAAATGACATACGATACTGTTTTAATCAGTCCCATATGCATTTTACATTTGATGCAAGCTTTTAGACTATTTTTATGACATATTGGAGGAAAATTGCTTAATTAGATCGATTGCGTTTTTAATGTTTATCTTATTTTGTTAATTAAAAAAGTTTAATAAAATTTTGGAAATTTTTATTCGAGTTAATTGAACCGATTAACTCGATTTAAAAAACTAACCCTGATTAAGCATTGATCGATTAATCGAACCAGGGACGAAGTATAAAATTTTTTCAATGAAAAAATTATGAAACACCCTTCAAATATAACTTATTTCTATATCGCAAAACGCCACCCAACTTTACGTTGTTATTTAAATTCACACGATATTTCTAAGATATGATATTTATTTCAGCATTAAAGCTGATCTCCTCTCTGTTGTTGTTCTTTACAAAAAATGGACACCTTTATTTAAGCTTAGTTGGGGCAACTGGGCCATGATTTTACAATGCGTGACACATGAGTTTCTGACAATTCAGCTTCAAAAAGCTAATGTTCATTTGAATTAAAGTCTGAACTTCTGTAAATGTGTTCAGTTAGGTTTCCTCTATCAGACAGAAATGCTCAAAATTACATTTTAATATTTAAAAATATAAAAATATGCATATTTCATCTTTCTTTCCTCATGGGTCCAGTTGCCCCATAAAAATGGGGTAAGTGGACCAGGGGGGTCTATGTTCCACACGCGTTTATTTTTTTTTCATATCGGATATCAGGTCCTGTTTGAAAAAGTGTAAACAACTTAAAAAAATTTAAACCAGACAGATCATGTAAATTATATGTCAATAAAAAGCGTTGTAAGGGTAACCTTTACTGTCAATGTGTCTAAAAAAAGCAATAAAAGTGAAAATGTTAGATTTATTTATACCAAAGACATAAAAATTAAGTAAGAACTTATGTACTTTAGTATAGGTAATAAGTATAAAAGTCACATGGGTATTTTAAGGAAAGTGCTTTATCTGTATTGTATCGTACAATTTCAAGGTTTGGCTATCTCGCTTTCAGGGGCAAGGTACTTGCATTCGTAAAATGTTGAAATAATTTAATGACACCAATATTTACAAGAGAATCTATTTTAAAACAAGTAAAAGTATATTTTCGCGTACTTAATAAAGGTGAAATTTTTATTATAAATTCCGGTGCCAATGTGGCAATTAGGAATTAAAATTAAGTGATGCCTTGCTACCACCCAATGTTCTTTTTTTTAATTTTATTAGGTAATTTTAATAAGGTATTCTATAATTTTCTTTATGGTGAGCAAAAAACAATGGAGAAATTTATTTCTCGTAGTAAGAGAAACTCAAAAAAAAAAAAAAATATTTATAACTATTGGAGTAACTGGATCCATCATGGTCCAGTTACCCCAGATACATGTCCCAGTTACCCCATTCTTGAAACATTTATGGGGTAGCTGGGACACCGGGCTTACATTTGAAACATGAAGTAAATATGTATAGATACCTAATAATATTAAAGTAGTTATATGCCTAATCTTTAAAAAAAAAAAGATTGTTTAATAAAAGTACTTACAGTATTTTAATAAAAAGCCGAGGAAGTTCAACCATATTGACGTTGTTTTTAAAAAAAGAAACGTAAATTTTTGACAACCTATCGCAGCAAAGTGAGAGTTATGATTGAGTTGACACACGTTGTTTTAGGAAGTAGAGATTAAGGTGCATTGTTCACAAAAGCTAAAACTTAAAAAACACCAACAGTTTTTTATAAAATAGTCTATGGCCCAGTTACCTCGTGGGTCCAGTTATCCCAACTAACCTTACTTTTAGTTTTTATTTAAGCTTATTCTAATGTAATAAATTATGATGATTTATGTTAATCAAAATAAAAGTAAAGTTTTTCAAAGTAATTACGTAATTACATGGAATTCCGTATTGTCTATAAATACGAAATCAAAGAAGCTTTTTTTTATTATCTAAATCTGTGAAGTATATGAAGTTAACATTTACTGAATTTTATGTAAAGATATAATAATCACTTCAATAACATAGCACCGAAAATATGTTAAGACTATTCTTGTAAGTTTAAACCTTACTAAAACAACGATAAAAATCTTAAATATACTAATCAGACTCTGATATAGACAACACCTAAACTTCTTTGACTTTCTTTTAAACATGTTTGGGCATTTTAAATGTACTTATTTAAGTTGTTCTCCACGAAAAATGGACACTTTTAACATCTTTATAAGATTATTCTCCTGTTTACAACCAGCAACAATATAGTGTCAATGCTTATTTAATTCAATAACTTTCATGAAATTACAGTCTGCTTAATTCTCTAAGATAGTTTTAAAAACGCTTTAATTTTTGAAAACAGGGCTAACATGTTAGGGAGAATTAGGTAAAACATGTCTCCAGGTATTTGGAAGCCGCTGTTTTATTTCTTTTATCGATAAATAATTCTGTACTTAGCTGTATACGGATATGGAGTAAAAGAAGAATATGCAAATGAGGAGAACTTCGCCAGATGGCGTCCTTTAATCCCATACTAAAGAGGCAAAATTTATTATGAAAATAATATGAACGATTTCCTGTTCTGGAAGGACAAATGTTCCTTTATTTTGGTGACATCTTTTTTTTTGTTTTATTTTTGCATCTGTTTCTTTTCATTTTCTGATGAAAGTTTTGTAATTAGATTGTAATGTAAGAATGTATCATGCTGAAGACGTTTCTTGTTCTATTATAAATAGAACAGAAGCAGAGCAGTCTGGGTCATCCCACATTCGGTTATTGAATATATCCCTATTATCTAACACTGATCTCTTGGGTCAGTAAGAGGGGGCATGGATGAAAGAGATAGATGGAGATGAAGTAAGGTGGCTGTGGGTGACGCCAAAAAAGTAACCCTAAAATCCGCTACAATAGGACCAAACACAAGCACGTTCTTTCACGAAAAAAAGTTAATAATACAGTTTTTAATCCATAATGCAATTGAATGCTGCTTTAGAATGCTTAAAAATAAGCAGATCACTTTCATTAAGAGAAAAAAATGCACGAGTGATGTTAAACAATTCGGTCCCTGTTTCAGGTGCTTGTTTTGTTTGGGCCTACTGCGGACGCTTAAATTTGAGCGATAAATGGTTTCATATTTCAAACCTTATTTATGGCATACTGCATCTTCATCTATCTCTTTCCTCCATGAAGAGGGGGAGAGAGGCTTAAGAGCACTATATAGCAGGGCTGCGGATTCGGACCCATTTTTGAGCAAAAGAGTCGGAGTCGGAGTCGCTAAAAAATTAGCCGCCTCCGACTCCGACTCCAGATTTGTTTTGTTAGACATTTTAAAGTGAAATTAAACTAATTATATGTGATTTTAAATATATAAAATGAACTATTATTGTTATTTATTGACTACATCGGGCCATTCAAGTTAAAGATGACCGATTTACTGCGGTGTACAAAGTAGATACAGGGGCAGATACAGAGTAAGTACAGAGTGCTACCCATATACAGGGTAGATGAAAATAGTTTTTATTCATAACTGTAATAGATATTTTACATTTAGTATAAGTACTTCCCCTCATAATTTTGTGGTTAGAGGTACAAACGTCTGCAAGGAACCAAGGCTCGGAAAATGAAGACAATTTTTCAGGCCGTGTAAGAATAATTAAGACAATTTATATTACTGGGCAGATCAGACTGATAAAAAAATTAAGCAGGCTGACAAGCCTAATATAATAAATTTGAAAGAGTCAAACTACCCGATAAAATAGGAACAATTTACAATGGGCATGATTGGGGTGAGAATAAATACAAAGGCACGGCTGAACTCTTTAGGGAACGGGTCTTAAAATTTCGGCTCATACAGATCTCTTACCGAAGGTAATGCGTAAATTATAAATTTGTGCTATTTTTGGAGGCAAAAGAACAAAGAACCCGGTATAGTGTTGCAATAGAAGCCTTCCCCCCCCCCCCCCCCTCAAAAATTTCCAGTCTGTATGACCAAAAGTAAAAATTCTAAAATACCCTTCCTTTATTTATTTATTTTTGTGCACAGGGGTCAAAATAACATGAAATTGTATTTCTTTTTTTTCTTTTTTCTGAATCGGCGGTACCCTAAATAACGATAAAATAGTGAAATTTTGTTATATTTCACCATTTGAATTTCGGATTTTCCAGGTCTGCAGAATCCGAAATAAAGCCAAAATTGTAGAATTAATTAAAAAAATCTGATTTTTTTATTTTTTCATTAGAATCCATAGAATCCGAATTATTTCCAAAATAATAACATTTTCATCTTTATTTTTTCTCCTTTCCATAGAAATTTTTTGAGACTGGAGAACACAGCAAAATAAACCACTAAATTGTAACGAGTTTTCTTCTTAGTCCGCAGATCAAAAATAGTAAAATTTCCATTTTGTTTTTTAGACTTCGATGGTTGGATTTTCCGGGTTTAAGGGCGCGAAATTTAAAAATTAATAAAGCGGAAAATATAATTTATTTGTCTTATTTTTATTTTTGAAGCCTTAAAAAGAGAATCAGTGCCGAAATAGTGAGATCTTAGCTTTATTTTTTTATATATATTCCACCATTATTTTAACCAACAGGCCACACTATTAATTAGCCAGTCCGAAGTCGGAGTCGTTAAAATATCCCGGAGTCGGAGTCTGAGTCGGCCATTTTCCCCATCGACTCCGCAGCCCTGCTGTATAGTTACGGGAAGAAACGAGAATGTGTTTTAAAATGAAAACATCTTTACAAAACATAAAATGTAGGTTTAAAATAATTTATTTTGTAAATATTGTCGAAAAAGAGCCCCCTATTGGTAAAATACAGAACTAAATTTTTATTGCATAACTCATTTCTGCATATTCTAAACAGTACAACTACAAAAGATTCTTTAAATATTCCAAAAAATTTATCTTGTAAAGCCCTTCAAACATGTGCACTTTAATTACAGCCACCCTGTATTTTACGAACATTTCGACAACTAAGAGAAACAAGTCGGAAATTGTACGTCAAACGTGGCAAATGAGGTGCGTTCGTACTATAACTAGTTTTATAAATATTCAGATGTTGGTGCAATAGCTGTTGCACACTTAAGGGGTCTCAGGACTTTTAAAGCTCTAAAATTTTCGAAATTTTAATTTTTTTATATACTAAACTTCTATGTTTTCTGAACATTTTGATATAATTGTTATCTTGAAATTTCCATTAGAACAGCAGTTATGGCATTTAGAATTATACTCGCTCTATAGCTGGAGCGGTGTTTCCAAAACTTTGAAGTCATTTTTCTCCAAATGACGTTTTTAGGCATAACGCGCACGATATCTCAAAAAATTTCTGAATATTGTTTCATGAAATTTTCAAAACATATGTTTCATGTTAGTCTGTATAAACGGAACCTAAAATTTCGTTTTTATTGTAAAAAGAAAATATTCTTTAGGGGTTTATATTGTTGAAATTTTCTAAATTTTGCATTAGCTAAATACAACTTTGTATTAAAAATATAAAAATGCTTTAAATACAAATTTATTTAGGTTCAGTGTAATTATTATAATCTGAGGTATACGTAGGCACCAAAATTTCCATTCTAGTTGCCAAATTTATTTTGTATTCGTGCGCATAAGCTGTTATGCCGATTTTCTGTTCGTCAAATGTCTGACAGTTTGGAGCCCCCTGTAAATGCTAATTCTGCATCTTGCAATTTTTCAAATATTTGAAATGAAAGAACATACTTGTATCTTTCATTCCCATTTAAAATTGTGTTTTAATATCAAATACATTTTAAGATATTAAATGTTGAAAATGGTCCTTTTTTCTCATTTTTTCCAATTTTAAGAGTCCTGAGACCCCTTAAGCAAAAATGTATGAATACAAAATTTATTACGATTCTATATATTAAATTCAGTAATACGGAAAAAATAGGACTCCATTTTAAATAGGACGCAGTCACCGTGGCAATCTAGAATAATTTCCTATCATGGGATATTATTGAATTCATTCCGTACGATATGATTTAAAACAATGGAGAAAACATTTATTAATATCTTTTTAAGTTTTGATTCCATTTTCATAAAATTTGAAAGGAATCGACAAAATTCTGCGACGATTCTATATATTAACTTTCAAATCATTCGTTTCGGTAGTTTTTGCGCTGTTATATGCAGACAGACAGACGGACGGACTAAACGATGACTGTAGTTGCTACGTATTTATATAATTACGAACGCACCTAAAAAGAAATATTCTTTAAGACCAATACACATAAAAAAATAAGTTAAAACTATTAATTCCTGAAGAGATATTTAAAAAAATACGAATGTATTACAAGTCCATAGGTTTAACATTAGCTATGGGAATTTGAGATCTAACTTGCCAATAGCCTTTCATTCGTTCACACATACAAAGAGGATATGAAACCTTCTTATTAGGTGCGTTCGTAATTATATAAATTCGTAGCAGCTATGGTCGTCGTTCAGACCATCTGTCCGTCCGTCCGCATATAACGAAGCAAAAACTAACCAACCGAATGCTCTTGAAAAATTATTTCAAGTGCATTTTGAAGATGTTACAGCCTTTCGAACAGAATGAAATTGAGATACACTTATGAAGTGCACGAAAATATACATTCAGTACCATATGCCCTGCAAAAAATATTTATAAAACTAGTTATAGTATGAACGCACCTCATTTCCCACGTTTGACGTGCAATTTACAACTTCTTTTTAGGTGCGTTCGTAATTATTTAAATACATAGCACCTATAGTTGTTGTTTGGTCCATCTGTCCGTCCGTCCGCATATAACAGAGAAAAACTACTCAATCGAATGGTCTGAAATTTTAAATATATAATTGTTGCAAAACTTTGCCGAGTCATTTCAAATTTTATGAAAATCGGATGTATAGTTTAATTACAAGGACAGTCAAAAATTTTCCGTTATATGACGGCCAATGGGAAAAAATTATTTCAAGTGCATTTTGAAGATGTTACAGCCTTTCCAACAAAATGAAATTGATATGCACTTATGAAATGCACTAAAATATACATCCAGTACATATGCGGTGCAAAAAACATTTATAAAACTAGTTATAGTACGAACGGTATTTGCCACGTTTGACGTGCAATTTCCAATTTGTTATATGAAGTTTTGGATTGGGATTTGAATTTTACTGGTTTGTTTCGGGTTGACCTGATTTTTAAAAAGAAAGTTTAGAATACTTTTTAGAAAAAAAAAAAAAATATATATATATATATATATATATATATATATGGGTCAAAAAAAAAAATGTCCTTTTCCCAATATTTTTATTATTTTTTTAAGTATTCAGTTTCACTAAATACAATTTTTCTGTGTTTATATGTATACAACCTATATAAAATCATTTCCAGCATAGTTAGGATAAAAATACAGTCACCTGAAAATGCTTTAATCCCCTAACTACATAGGCACCAGAATATTGGAATGGAAAATTTCTTTTTATTAAATACGTTGGCAAAAGCTTTTGCTTATTTTGAAATAAATTTGTTTGTAAATTCTGGTGTCTTTCATTCATTTCTGCACTTTACGAACAGAAATACCTTGCCTCTGAAAGGGTTGAAGATGAATATTGTACTGGAGAACATCCACTCAATTTACAACATTTTTATTCCTATCAAAATATTATTTCTAGTATATTGTATCATGGTTAGTGTACTAGACTTCAATATGTAGCTTTATATTCAAAAGAAAACAATAGTAGGGATCTCTGTATAATAAAAGGCAGTGTAACGCATCCGAGGCAAACCCATCCATCTTACCAATCTCCAATAAGATATGGAGCCACGTTAGGCTTAATTTTGATTTGAGATGTATATGAGAAAACTTATCTGGCTAAATATAAATCTTTTCTACCTGAAATCCTTTCTGTAATAATTTTCTATAAAAGATTCAAAATTTCAATGATTTACGCAGCCATTTTAGAAAACAAACGTAGCGCACTTCGTGCGTATAACGTAAATAAGAAGCTGTGGTAGAGAGTCATTCCTTTTGTGATTCATTGAAAAAAAAAATTTAAACCATGGAGCTATGAATATTAAAGGAGACGACATCACCCCTGCTGCGTGACGTCAGCCGCGGGTAAACACAAAAAAAAACCACCAATAGGCGTGAAGAACAGTTTAACAATGCTTCCCCTTCGTTTTTTCGGATGGCGTTCAACCCGATATACCTATTTATTAATCAATATCAATATAAAAAAATTGGAAGGGGGGGGGGGGGTAAACGATAAAAATACAATTTCAAAGTGTTATTAAAAAAATAGTGTTATTTCAATAGTTGCAGCAGACTGTTTTAATTACGCACTTTTATTGCATATTTGTTAAATTTTTGTTTTATTAAGAAATCTTAACTTTGTTATAGTATATTAGCTGGAAAACCTGGTTTACCCAGAGATATTGTAAATGCTAATTGTGTGTTTATTGGAACATAAACTAGCCGAACTTTGCTCATCTAAACGCTTCCATATTGTCAATTATTTTTTATCAGTTTTTCAAATTTTAAATGAAAAACACAATTTTTACCCACCGTCCTAGGACGGTGGGACGGACGGGACTTGATTTACATTAGTTAATTTATATAACAAAATGTAACCTCTGTTACTTGTATTCAACATTCTAGCCAAAATTTTCAATTACCTGCAGTAAATATATTTGTAAGTGGTCAAATAGTTTTAGTATAGTGAAAGAATAGATGCCTTTCGATGTTTGGGGAACATTTTTTTTAAAGCTATTCTTATACAACAAGAAAAATATAGAAAAAAGCACGAGTAACAGAAATTATATATAGTAACAGAGGTTACATTTTTGTAACAGAAGTTACATTGAGCAATGAAAATTAGACAGTAGAAGTGTATTTACATTAATCTAAAAACAATGACACTACTGAAGCACTTTGATGGATTTTTATTATGCATATGAACTTTAAACTAGATTTTTGTTAAGATATCTACATGTGTTACAAATATGTAGTAACAAAACTTACAGGTAGCAGATGTTACATTTAACAAAGAAAAAAATTGTATTTTCAATAGTTCTATAAAAATATGCCAATCTTACATTTATTTACATTAAGTTAACTTAATTCCATATAATAAAAATAAAACTTTAATTAAAATGACAATATTTAAATTTAAAATTTATTTAACATGGGCTACAAACAGAAAACACACTATTCTGGAATTCAGATGTTTCACCTTACTGACCATATGTGAGCAGAACAAATTCAAAATGGCTGTAGCATATCTTTTCTAATATTTTTACCTACAAGTAAGCGCATTAGTACCCCCAGTTGGAGACAATGGAAGTCATTTCTTTGGTAAGAAAAGTTACAGTAACAGAGGTTACCATTTCAATGGACCAAATTTAATCTTAAAATATAATATTTAAAAAATAAATGTATTAGTGTTTTGAGCCTAACTAGTTAAAACAGTATGTTTTATGATTACATAAATCCAGTAATAATTTAATTTTAAGTATTATTACTTAAAAAACTAAATTGAAAACTAAGCCTACAGTTATCCGGACTGACTGTTTTATTAGACAAGATGAAGAAAAATGGATAATTTAAATTAAAAAAATATCTTTTTAAACATTTTTTTTTTTTTTTTTTTTTTTACAAATGAAGTTCTTCCTGATTACTTTAATGGAAATTAAAAAAAAATAAAAACAGTTCTTTCCCATTTTACCCAGAAAAAAAAAAAAAAAAAAAAAAAAAAAAAATCTAATTGTGGACATAAAAAGGACATAATTTTTCTGTTTCACCCATATCTGAACGTTAATGAATATAATACAGGTTAATTTTTTTCTGCATAAAGGTTAAAATTGACGTTAAAGACTACTTTTCCATAATTCCATTAAAATATCGGATAATTTTCTCCCATTTCGATTTCGGTTCGGGTTTCGGGTTGACAAACCTTTTTTTTTATTTTATTTTTATTTTTATTTTTATTGTTATTTTTGTTGTTGTTGTTGTCATCAGATTCAGATCGGGATGCGAGCTACTTGAAATAGAATTTTCAGATTCGGATCAATCAGGGATGAGATTTCCGACTTTTTTCTTACCAGTATAATCTTAGAGAAAATGTTGTTCTGTTAAATCGCAAAAATGTTCCGATTAAATAAAATAACTTCTCTAAGATTATACTGGTATGCAAAAAGTCTGAAATCTCATCCCTGGATCAATGCGATTTTTAAAAAGAAAGTCTAGAATACTTTTTCTGATTACAAAAACTATATTATTTGAACATTAATGAATACAATATACGTTCGGGTTTCGGGTTGATAAACCTTTTTTTTTCTTGTCAGATTCAGATCGGGATGCGGGCTACTTGAAATAGAATTTTCAGGCTCGGATCAATCCAATTTTTAAAAGGAATTTCTAGAATACTTTTTCTGATTAAAAAAAACTATACAGTTGAGCATTAATGAATACAATATACGTTAATTTTTCTACATAAAACTTAAAATTGGCATTAAAGGCACAATCCCAGACTAATTTTCCAAATTGTATTAAAATAATGGGTTAATCTTCTTTAATTTCGATTTTAATTTCAATTTCAATTTTGATTTTTTTTTTTTTTTTTTTTTTTTTTTGTCAAATTCAAATCGGGATGCGGGTTACTTGAAATAGAATTTTCAGGTTCGGATCAATCCAATTTTTAAAAAGAAAGTCTAGAATACTTTTCCTGATTAAGAAAAACTATATAGTTGAACATTAATGAATACAATAGGGTAGGGGAGTAAGTACACAGTGAGACAGCTGCCACTTTGACACATAGTTGTAACTTTTTCTTCAAGCTGGCACACACACATAACGACCTCATCTTATGCAACACGTGGATGTCGTTTCGGCACTTCAGTTACTCGTCCGACAAAAATATAAATAATTCCTCACTTTATAGTGGTTAAAGTTACATAAACGTCTATTTTAGAGTTTATTTCCTTCAATATGACATATCTTTACTTAACCAAACCTAGATATATCTAATAATAGACTATTTCGGCAAAACGAAATAAACTTTTTAAAGCGATGAAATTGATGTAACAGATGTGGCATCCATTTCGTTACAACGTAATGAAAGTACACAGTGAGACACACAGTTGTGGTACACAATGAGACATGTCTTATTGTGTACCTACTATGTGGTTCTGATGTTAAAAAAGTTATTTTCTAATAAAAGAAGGTTTTTAACTCTCTCTCTCTTTCTGTGTGTGTGTGTTGGCGTGCGATGGCTAGGGAAATCTACTGAACGTAAAAAGCTGAAAATTTGCATGAAGATAACCCAAGGTCTGCCATTGTCCACCCGAGGCTCATATTTTTAATATTTTGAAAATCTAGATATATTAATTAGAAATCATAAACTGCAGAAAATTATTGATAGAGTCTAAAAATGTATGATTTATGAAAATATATACATTGTCTCACTGTGTGGTGGTACACAGTGAGACAATTTTCGATACTCCGTTATCCTGCTTCTGTGCTTTTATAAATAACTTTTTTTAAACCGTTTATACATTAATGTGTAGCGCATTTATGTAGCCTAAAGATGTAGCAAAAACTTTTTCAAAAGAATAAAAATCGTCGACATTTCTTAAGTAATAATAATTTTCGTCTCACTGTGTACTACCCTCTCCTATATGTTCATTTTTCTACATAAAAGTTAAAATTGACATTAAAGGACTGTCAGACTATTTTTTGAAATTGTAATAAAATATGTGTTAATTTTCTTTCATTTCGATTTTGATTTCGGTTCGGATTTCGGGTTGACAAACTTTTTTTTGTCGGGATACGGGCAACTTGAAATAGAATTTTCAGGTTCGGAACAATTCGATTTTTAAAAAGAAAGTCTAGAATACTTTTTCTGATTAAAGAAAAACTATATAGTTGAACATTAACGAATACAAATTATGTTCATTTTTCTACATAAAAGTTAAAATTGACATTAAAGGTACAATTCCAGACTATTTTTTCCAAATTGTATTAAAATATGGGTTAATCTTCTTCCATTTCAATTTTGATTCGGGTTCGGATTTCGGGTAAACAAATCTTTTTTTTTTTTTTTTTTTTTTTTTTTTGTCAAATTTAGATTGAGATACGGGCTACTTGAAATAGAATTTTCAGGTTAGGATCAATCCGATTTTTAAAAAGAAAGTCTTGAATACTTTATCTGAAAAAAAAAAAAAAAAAAAAACTATATAGTTGAGCATTAATGAATACGTTCATTTTTCTACATAAAAGTTCAAATTGACATTAAAGGTGTATTGACAGACTATTTTTCCAAGTTTTAATGAAATATGGGTTAACTTTCTTTCATTTCAGATACGGATCGGGTTTCGAGTTGACAATTTTTTTTTTCTGTCGTATTCAGGTTGGGATACGGATTGCTTGAAATAGAATTTTCGCTCTCGGGTCAGGTTTAACTCGGCGCAATTCATTGGAAATAAGATAAGAAGAACCACACAAACCAATTTTCGTCGACCCGTAAAAAAAAAAAAATCCGGATATTGCTATTAACCCTCTAATTTCCGTGGTAGAATTCGTTCTAGAAATTCCGTAATTCAGAGAATCTGAATTCATACCAGGGATATTCAATAATAAATTTAGCTCACTTTAAATACTGAATGTCTGTTATAAAATAAATCAAATATTGCTGTTTTAAATTTTTGGCATGAATTTGGAATATCCAAATTAAAAAATCCTCTAAATTCGAAACACTTTTGGTAGCTTATATGCTACCATTGGTCTGCAGGGGCCAAAATTCCCAGACCCGGGCCCGGCCCGATTCATAGACAAAAAATTGGCCCGGGCCGGCATAAAAATTAAAAGTTCGGCCAAGTCCGGCCCGGTCCGTACAAAAGAAAAGTATTGGCCCGGATCGGTATAAAAGTTAAAGTTCGACCCGAGCCCGGCATAACAGCTAATAGTTCGGCCCGGTCAGGAAAAAAGTTTAAATCTTGGCCCGAGTCCGACCCGGCCCGAAAGAATTTCTACAAAACATTGATTTTTACGTCGGTATGGTTAAAAATTTGTCTCGTACAATGAGTTCTGGCCAAAAATATGTATCTTAGCTTTTTTTTTTTTCCTGTTTCTAATTTTTATTTTTATAGGAGTACCGTTGGCTGCGATATTTATTTTTTTAATGAATCTATGTTTGTTGTATGTAAATGCTTCAGTTATCATTAATATTATTAACCCATGTTACATGTATTGGAGACTTAAAAATCTGAAAAATGTTATACAGTAAAATCTTCTAAGACGGAATCGCACAGGAAAGAAAAAAATGCGTTATAGACAAGTTCCCTTCTTAGCAGGTGTAAAATGTATTTTATATTCTTTTCTCACGTATTATTATATTCATTTTACATGTAACAAAACATTTTTCAGTTTAATATAGGATTACGTCATAGGCAGGTTCTTTTTCACACGTTTTACTATATTTTAATTCAACTATAATTTTAATAAGCCTAGAAATTTACTATTCTCTAAAAATTATAAATTTTAATGTTTAATTGTAGAATAATGGCGATTTAAAAATATACGCATTTTTTGCAAAAACATTTTAGGCCAGCCCAAAGTTTACTGATCTTTGAACGGACCAGGGCACGCTGAGACAATTATTTTCATACGAGCTGGGTCAAAACCGGAACGGAAGATTTTGGCCCTTGAAGACTAGAAAAATGAAACCATTCCGGACTCGGTACGGAAAAAATAAGTTGGGCCCGGCCCGAGCCTTCAGAAAAAAGTAAGACCGGGTCCGAAAAGAGTGGAAACCAGGCTCAGCCCAAATGCCGTGAAGGGAAATAGGCCCGAGCCCGGCCCATGCAGATCTCTGTATGCTACCATGGGCATTATACTGTTAATAAATGTCCGAAATCGCATTCCTGCGTTCATATTCTTATTGTTGGAAAAGTACTTTTACAGGCTCTACGATGTTTTTTGAAGCCCATAAATGAAGAAATGTGAATTATTAGTCAAAACGCCGTAGAAACCGTAGAAATTAATATGATAATATTAATAAATATATTCAATAATTTCGATCTTAATTTCACTGCTGGAAATTAATTGAAAAATTAATTAAAATTATATACAGTGTGATTCATAAATGCCGGAACAACAGGCTATTTCCTTAAATATTGTCCCTAGACCTATACTTCCAATTTCAAAGTTTCATAAAAAAAGGTGCAAAATATGATGACATAAGTTGTAACACCATGGGCGGAGGGGGGTGTCTCTTTGAAAAAATACTAAAATAAAATTTTTATATGGCCAGTTAGGAAAACTTTCCTTATCCATTCCTGAATTAAACACACACACACAAAAAAAAAATGCATCCTCATGCTTGCAAAACTCGCAGAGGATCGTTTAAATAATTCATCAGGTTTTAAGGGATTAGACACAAATTGAAACGCGTGAAATTCAAGAAACAATGTTACTTTAAGAGTTATAGGCAACATGTAAAAAATATATGTATTGAGTTAGAATTTTGATTTTTATTATTTTTTTGTGATGGTTAACTATATAATTTGCAAACAAAATCACATCCCAAAATTTCTCATAAAGTTTAAGAAAATTTTAAATAATTTTTTTTCAATTGAGGAAATTCAAAATCGTTATAACTCGAAACATTATTCAACGGATTATTTTTTTTTCATTTTATTAAAGAGGAAAGTATAATTTTAGTTTTGTTTCAGGATTTTTTTAAATATTAATTTTAAAAATATTAAAAATCTTTATTTAAAAAATGTTGTAACTTATGTAAAAAAAACATATTTTCAAGAATAAACATTTTTTTCAAATTTGTCGAAACAAAATTAATGTAAAATAATTTAAAAAGAAATGTTTCAAGTTTGCACCTTTTTTATTTAACGATTCTTGACTTATAATAATTTAAAGGCAAAAAATTGAAAAAAAAAAAAAAAAAAGAATTTAAAGTTTTAAACAAAGATTGCTTCCTAATAAAATGTTTAAATGCTTTTTAAACTACACTGGTGTCCAAAATTAAGGATCAGTCACAAAATGCTAATTTTTAAGTAAGCGAATACTCAAAAGGAAATAATATAATACAAATAATTACTGTCCCTACAGCACAGCTAGTCCATATAGCATCTTATTCATGTCACAGATGGTCACAAGTGTCACAGTCACTACGGTGAGACAAAAAATAGGAAATTCTAATTTTGAGTCACAAATGATCACTATATGTGACTCCACTGAGACGTCAATATGACTGCTGCTTTGTGACGAGTCACCTTGTGACTTTACAATGTAGTTACATTGTGACTCTCATGTGACTGTCATTTTTAGGCTCAATTTCAAAGTCATCATGAACGTTGCATTATGATAAGTCACCAAATAATATCACATTTTAGTCACATGGTGACTTTTCACAAAAAAGCACAATGGTAACTTCACAGTAGTCTCTCTGTCACCTGAAACTCATAATGTCACTTTAATGTGACATTATTTGGTAACTTATCACAGCGTTCATGATGACTTTGAAATTAAGTCTGCAGATGACAGTCACATGACAGTCACAATGTAACTACACTGTAAAGTCACATGGTGACTAGTAACAAAGCAACAGTCACAGTGACGTCTCAGTGGAGTCGCATATAGTGATCATTTGAAACTCATAATGAGATGTATGGAATTTCCTATTTTTTGCTTCACCGTAGTGACTGTCACACTTGTGACCATGTGTGACATGAGTGAGATGTTATATGGACTAGCTGTGCTGTATAGATAGCAATTATTCGAATTATATTATTTCCTTTTGAGTATTCGCGTACTTGAAAATTAGCATTTTGTGATTGGTCCTTAATTTTGGACACCAGTGTAGTTGGATGTGCCAATCCAAAAACTTTCTTCTATCTCATGTCAATATTCCATTTTAATTAGTTTTATTAGTATATTTATTAGAATTATGCATAACTTCATACACTTTTCGATGGAACAATATTGAATACTGCACAAAAATCGCTATTACAGCGGCCCACTCAGGGAGAATTTTTCCAAATTCAGGGAGGACCTTCTTGTCATGGCCAAAAACATACACAAAAAATTTGGTTCAATTCTATGCATAACTTCATACACTTTTCGATGGTACGATATTCAAAATGCACAAAAATAGCTATTACAGCGTCCCCTAACGGCGGATTTTTTCCAAATTCAGGGAGGACCTGCTTGCTATAGCCAAAAACTTTAAAAAAAAATTGGTTGAATTCTATGCATAACTTCATACAATTTTTGATGGTAAAATATTAAAAATGCACAAAAATCGCTATTACAGCGCCCCCTACCGGCGGAATTTTTCCAATTTCAGAGAAGACCTTCTTGCGATGGCCACAAACATACACAAAAAATTTCTTTCAATACTATGCATAACTTCATACACTTTTAGATGGTACAGTCGTGGGGAAAAAAAAAGTAAACACCCCTACTAACTCCTCAACAAATTATCGTAGACGAAGGTTACTGGTACCGGACGATTGGAAATAAAGTCTACTTTTAAATGGTGTGTATAAAATTTGCTTATTGGGGGGGGGGGGGGGCATCTATATATTACGACGAATCCAAACTTCATTTTTTTCAATAACAGTACCCAAATTTAACGAGATATTTCAAATCTTCGGTTCAAAATATGCCTAGAAACCAAATTTCAAGTCATTCGAACGATAAGTTTTTGAATTATAGACCTTCAAAATTTAGAACTTCTAATGTTAAATTACATTTTCATATTTTTGTTTATATCTCCTGAAATTGTGCTTCTAATGAGCTAATTTTTTGTGTAGCATTAATACTAATATACCCAAACATAAATACGCTGAATTTGAAATTTTTATAATTTTATGATATGAATTATGAATTATGAAATATTCGAAAAAATTATGAATTGCAACCTACAATTTTTTTTTTTTTTTGATGGATTTAGCTTTATTAAGTCCTGCTTTATGGAAATCCAAAATTTCACATTTTTCTTCCAAGAAGTTTTCAAATTATGCTTGAAAACGGCAAAATGATGGTTTAAGGGGCCGTCTATGATAGAAGTGAGTAAATTTTTGAAATTTATTCTGCTATCCTGTAATCAAACAGGTTTCATTGACGCTTAAACGTGCCTTGATCAAGAAGGCGGCTCTCTCGGTTAACAATCGAGTTCGGAACTTCAATTTGGATACAGCCCTTAAAATACGCTCGTTCTGAAATAATTAATTTCTCGGAAACTTATGGCACGAATTGCATAAAAATTTGTTTATAGGCTAATTGAAAGGTGTAGAGTTCATTTAGGCTGTCAGAATTGTGTACTGCTATTGAAAAAAACAAAGTTATGGTTCGCTTTAATATGTAGATGGTCCCTTAAACAAATTTTATATACATCATTTAAAAGTAGACTTTATTTCCAATCGTTCGGTACCAGTAACTTTCTTCTACGATAATTTGTTGAGAAGTTAGTAGGGGGTGTTTACTTTTTTCTTTCCGCGACTGTACAATATTGAACTCCTCGTACAAGACAAATTTTAAACCAAATCGACGTAAAAATCAATATTTTGTTGAAATTCACTCGGGCCGGGATAAGATTTTAACTTTTTTCCGGATCGGGCTCGGGCCGAACTTTTAAGTTTTTTACCGGGACGGGCCAATATTATTTTTTCTATGGGCCGGGCCAAATTAGCTTTTCTATGAGTGCCTGGAAATTTCGGTGCGTGCGGACCTCTAATACAAACGTCCTATTGTTCTTCCCGTTCTTCCCCTCTCCCCTTTAGCAGATCACCTAATGGAAGAACAAGTCCTGTTCTAAGCAAAGAGCATAAAATAAATTAATTTTTACTTTGAGTTGGCCGACTGCATGACTTTTTTTTTTTTTTTTTTTTTTTTTTTTTCAAATTTCGATATTTGTTTTTTGTATCGAACGATGAATCAAAATCTTCTTTTAGCGTTCTCTTCTACTCTGGCGCTCGGGACATGTACACTGGTTATCAAAAAATTAAGGAAAAGTCACAAAATGCTAATTTTCAAATACGCGAACACTCAAAAGGAAATAATATAATTCGAGTAATTACTATCTCTGCAACACAGCTAGCCCATATAACATCTCATTCATGTCACACATGGTCACAAGTGTCACAGTCACTACGGTGAAGCAAAAAAAATAGGAAATTAAATACACCTCATTATGAGTCTCAAATGATCACTATATCCACTGATTCCACTGAGAAGTCAATGTGACTGCTGCTTTGTGATGAGTCACCAGGTGATTTTACAATGTAGTTAAATTGTGACTCTCGTGTGAGTGTCATTTTGAGACTCAATTTCATAGTAATCATGAACGTTGCATTATGACAAGTCACCAAATAATATCATATTATAGTCACATGGAGACTTTTCCCAAAAGGGCACAATGGTGACTTCACAGTAGTCTCTCTGTCACCTGAAAGTCATCATGTGACTTTAATGTGACATTATTTGGTAACTTATCACAATGCACCGTTCACGATGACTTTAAAATTGAGTCTACAAATGACAGTCACATGAGAGTCACAATGTAACTACATTGTAAAGTCACATGGTGACTCGTACCAAAGCAGCAGTCACAGTGACGTCTCAGTGGAGTCACATATAGTGATCATTTGAGACTCATAATGAGATGTATGGAATTTCCTATTTTTTTACTTCACCGTAGTGACTGTGACATTTGTGACCATGTGTGAAATGAATGAGATGTTATATGGGCTAGCTGTGTTGTAGAGATAGTAATTACTTGAATTATATTATTTTCTTTTGAGTGTTCGCGTATTTGAAAATTAGCATTTTGTGACTTTTCCTTAATTTTTGATAACCAGTGTATTTTCGAGCCTAGTTTCGATCCTATTAGTGACGGAAAATACTGAAAATTCCGAACTTGGTAAGTTTTGGTTGTGCAGAAAAAACTCGAAGTTGTTTCTTGAAGCAAGGAGAAAGATTTTCGAAATAAAAAATATAGGACCCAAGGACCGTATAAAAATTTAAATTTCGCAACTTAAAAAAAATAATAACAATTTTGACGCAAACATCTTTTTTTATATCATGGAGAAAAACGTTTAAGGATTTTTTTTTTTTTTTTAATTGGAACTATACCTCTAAAACTAACAGTTTAGACTTTACAGTCCAGGGGAAATGTACCAAAAAAAGGGGGGTTACCTTGCAAAAGGTCGGGTAGAAGATTTTATTGTTTTAATTTGTTTATACTGAGGCAAGCATGGAAAAACTAAGTTTTCTAAAAAAATTTCGTATGGCTAAATTTTCTGTGGCCAAAAAACAGCAAAATTTTGGGACTTTTTTAGATTTTTAAAAAATATCTCGAGACCCGTTGTCGTAGTATATTATTTGTCAATTACAATATTAAAGACGACAAAATTCTCTACAACTTTCATACTTACAACTTTTTTATACACGCAATAGCAAGCGAAGTATGCCATTTCAAAAATAGGACATGTTTTTAAATTTTCTTAAAAACCGTGAAAAACGTAGTTCTTCCCTGATTATTCAAACGTTTCCCACGGATTTAATCGTGTATGTCAACTTCTATATATTGATAGAAGTAAATAATGTGTTTCAGGGCCGAAACTAGCTTTTTTTGCACCCGTGGCAAACATGCATTCCACACCCCCTCTCTTAAAAAGAGAATTTACCACAAGAATTTTAATAAATCTCTAATAGCCGGATTTTGAAAATTTTAAGTGTGTAATCATAAAATCTATAATGCTGAACTACGTTATCAGCTTTGCCAAATGTTAATTCATTAAAACCTTGAAAACCGAACCGAAAGGAACGGATATTTATTCCGCTTTAAACAGGTTTCCATCTTAGCTGGTATTCTGTTGAAAACATATAATTTTTTCTTTAAAGACCGGATTCCGTATATACAGATTTCATTTTCAAAGATTTTACGGCAGTTGTAGTATTGAGGCATTTAAAGTCACAGTTATATGAATTATGAGATTAAATTAGCCACACGAAGACATTTGCAAAGTAAATAATAAACCTATGGGAGCATTCTTGACAAATACCTCGCTTGCATTTTATTACTTTTAAATATTTTTTTTTGTTCATGGGATACCTGAGATACAGAGTTGTGCAAATTCGTAACTGCAGTTTCTTCAATGTAATTACAATTAAATTGCGTGTAATTAATTATAGTTAAAATTACATGCCATAAAAAATTCTTGCAGCAATGTAGTCGGAACTTCCCCCATTCCATTACGTGTGCGTAATTTCTGCGTTTGAATATGTCTAACTGTAATCAATTACATAAACACATAATTAAACTAATCTTTTAAATATTTTTATGAAACTAGTGATCTCAAGTATTTTATTGACAAAATTTTTAAATTTGTCAAGAGATAAATACGTAACATTAGTTAATGAAATAATCTATTTTCACTTTTATTGTAGCTATTTCATAAGGGAAAAACAAAAGTATTTCGTACACAAAATATATTTATTTTTTGAGTGCTCCCTTTTATATGGAACTATAATCCAGTGTTAGCGATCTTTAAAACAGTAAAGTTATCAATAACTAGTAAACAAAATATACCGCTGTAGTGTTGAATAAAATATCCCTGGAAAAATATGCATACATTACAAAAATTATTAAATTATTAAAATTAAACAAGAATTTCTTCTTAATTGAAAATATCGTATCAATAACTTACTAAATACTGAAGTATTCTTTTAAACAATGCTTTAAGTGGTCTCGGGACTCTTAAAATTGGAAAAAAAGGAAAAAAAAAGAGACCATTTTCAACATTTAATATCTTAAAATGTATTTTAAAACACAATTTTTATTGAGATGAAAGATATAAATACGTTCTTTCATTTTATGTATTTAAAAAATTTCAAGATGCAGAATTAGCATTTACAGGGGGCTCCAAACTGTCACATATTTGACGAGCAGAAAATCGGCAGACGACAGATTACGCACAGGATTACAAAATAAATATTGCAACTAGAATGAAAATTGTGTTGCCTACTTATACTTCAAATTATAATAATTACCTTGAACCTAAATAAATGTATATTTAAAGCATTTCTATATTTTTAATACAAAGTTGTATTTAACTAACACAAAATTTTGAAAATTTCAATACCATAATCATCTAAAAAAAAATATTTTTTTGAACAATAAAAAGGAAATTTTAGGTTCAGTTTACACATATTAACATGAAACGTATGTTTTGAAAATTTTTTAAAAATATATTCAGACGTTTTTGAGATACCGTGCGCGTTATGCCCAAAAACGTCATTTGGAGAACATTGACTTCAAAGTTTCGGAAATGCGGGTATAATTCTAAATGCCATAACTTCTGTTCTAATGAGAATTTCAAGGAAACAATTAAATTAAAATGTTCAGAAAAGACAGGAGTTTAACATCTAAAAGAATTAAAATTTCGAAAATTTTGAGGCTTTAAGAGTCCTGAGACACCTTTAAATTAACATTGTATACACTTAAAGTTACTGTCTAAATATGAAAATTGTCTTATTCATCTACACTCTGCCCTACTTTTAAAATTACATAAATTTATTGAATATAAAATGTCTGTTGAGATCAAATAAAGACGTGGATGTATGTAATTTACTGCTACCAATATTTAGAAGTCGACATACACGATTAAATCCGTGGGGAACATTTGAACAATCGGGGTAAAACTACGTTTTTCGCGGTTTTTAAGAAAATTGAAAAAAAAAAAAAGTCTTATTTTTGAAATGGCGTACTGCGCTTGCTATTGAGTGTATAAAAAAGTTGTAAATATGGATGTTGTTGAGAATTTTATCTTCTTTAATATTGTAATTGATAAATAATATGCTACGGCAACGAGTTTCGAGATATTTTTAAAAAATCGAAAAAAGTCCCAAAATTTTGTTGTTTTTTGGCCACAGAAAATTTAGCCTTAAGAAATTTTATTAGAAAACTTGGTTTTTCCATGCTTGCCTCAGTATAAATAAATTAAAAAAAATAAAATCTTCTACCCGACCTTTTGCAAGGTAAAATGTACATTTCCCCTAAACTATTAGCTATCGAACAACCATAAAAGTATAAACATTGTATGCATAGGGTATATAAGATTTTCTTTCATTGTTAAAAAAAAAAAAAAAAGAAAAGAAAGAAAGAAAGAAAATCTACTAAAAAAATCTCTACAGTGGCTCCCAAAAGTGTTCGTACACTTAATTTTTTTTTTTTTTTTTTTTTTTGTAAAAATGAAGTACCCTGGAATTGAATTCGAATATGAAGTCCAATATTTTTCCACAACATCTCTGTCTTATTCTAAATAATACTCAACATTGAAAAAAAAAAAAAGACTGATTTTTTTTTATAGAAAAAAGAAAACGGAACAAGGCAGAGAAAGAACATGCCACTTAAGTCTTCGTACACTGAAACATTTTAGGATAAATTCCTAATTCAAATTATCGTCTGTCGCTTTATTTTTATTTTTGCAATGTGGTGACATTTAAAAAATCGTTTGGCTTTAATTTTTGCTTAGTTTCTCTGAAATATTCTATTTATTATTTAAAAATGGCTCGTTGTCGTAAAGAAACAACTAACAGCGTTCGAAAATTGATTTTCTTTCATCATAGTAGTGGTAAATTAGTTCGGAATATTTTTAAATTAGTTAATTTATCCCATTCTACGATGAAGTACGTGATAAAAAACTTTAAAGAAGAAAATCGGATCGAAAACAAGGTAAAAAAAATCGTCAGTCAAAGTTAACACAACTCACTGTAAAAAAAAAAAAAAAAAAAAAAAAAAAAAAAAAAAAAAAACGGACTAAAATACGGAAATACTACTGGCAGTCGAGATGCCAGTACTATTTCCGTATTTTAACGGAACTTTTTCCCGGTAAATTACAGAAAATTTTCAGTTTTTGTTTTCAATTTAACCGAAATTTTTCTGCAATTTACCTGGAAAAAGTTCCGTTAAAATACAGAAGTAGTATTGGCGTCTCGATTGCCAGTAGTATTTCCGTATTTTAGTCCGTTTTTTTTACAGTGCGTGATCAGATATTTATAGTTAGAAAACTTTTGAAAAGTCCATGTTTAATTGCTGTAAAAGTTTCTATAGAATTTAATGAAACAGTTTCTACTTCAATTTCGCCTGAAACTGTTCGATGAGTTCTGAGATCAGATGGATTAAATGGGCGTCCAACCCGTAGAATGTTTTTTTTAATGTGAAAAACATAAAGCTTAGGCTTTCCTTCGCAAAATCAAGGATAAATAAACTCGAATCGTGTTGGAATAATGTCTTATTTGCAGCTGAAAGCAAATTTAACATTTTTGGTTCCGATGGGCATGTAATTGTGTGGAGAATTAAAAATGAAAAACTTAATTCCAATAACCTAGTTGGAACAATTAAGCATGACAGTGGAGGTGTCCTGGTGTGTGGGTACATGGTAGCATCAGGACTAGGTAATCTGGTATTTATTGATGGCATAATGATAATTTAAAATTATCAGCTCAAAATTTGGCGATTAGAAACAACTTTGTTTTTTTTTTATCAAGATAACGATGCTAAGCACACGGCACTCAACGTTTGCCTCTGGTACCGTATTTTATGGAAGAAACGCCGCGGCGTTTACGAGTTTAAAAGTTAAATTTTTCTCAAGTGCGGTGTTTACGTTTTTTTTTTTTTTTTTCCGCGTGCAAAATATTGGGGTAAAATAAAATTCTTTAAGACTGTTTTCAAGTCCCTGCTCAACAACTTTCTGACTTCGCCGATAATGAAAACTGTGGACATTTCCAATTATGTTAAAAAACATACAGCGTAGACTAAGAAAATTTACAACTCTTCTATTTTGATATTGGCGACTCAGATTTTGAGGACTTCGAATAGAAACTAAATAAGGCATAAATTAATTGTGAGCCACTCATAAAAAGCGTGCCAAGTTTCACCGACTACTTAAAAAACGTGGAACGCCTAAGAAGAGGGATTCCTCTCCCGCTGTCTGGATGGTTTTAAATACTAACTGAAGTCGCCTTAATTTAAAAGTTACATTAAAATATTAAAAATTTATTTAAATTAAAATTTTACACATCTTAAGATATTAAAAATTAGGCACCCTGTACTGCTCAGAAAACTTTGATTAAAGTAGATCGATCTGATACTGTCGACAAAAGTAGAGTTCCCACAGGTGCGGCGTTTACAACGGGTGCGGCGATTACGATATTTTTAAGCTTATTCAGGCCAATATAGAGGAGTGCGGCGTTTACAACGGGTGCGGCGTTTCTTCCATAAAATACGATATCTCTAATTGTCCAAAAGTTCTGAAAACACCACCTCAATCTCCGAATTAAAACCCAATAGAACATATTTGGAGAGAGAACTAGAGATTAGTGTACGAAGAAACGATATTAAAACGAAAAGCGAATTAAAAATAGTAATGATCGACGAATGGATGAACATTGATGCAAAAAAAATTAGTGAAATCTATTCCCAGACGTTTAAAAGCTGTTGTGGACGCTAAAGGATATCCTACTAAGTACGAATTTAACGAAATATTACAATATTTATCAATATATTGAGATTTTTTAAAAGTGTACAAAGACTTTTGTGAGGTAACTTTTTTGTTATTATTTGATTATTTATTTCTTCAAAACAACGTTTTACTGTATTTAAAAAATGTTTTATGTAGTTTTGTTAAGAATAAGTTATAGATCATATTATTAAATATCCATTTTTAAATATTAATTTTAATCAATGGACAGAGCACTATTTCGTTGAAATTTGTAAGTGCACAAACACTTTTGAGAGCCACTGTACAGATTTTGCGTTTTTCCCCATGCAAAGAACTAAATAGGGCAGTAATGTGGGAAGTCAGACTATTTGCAAGTTCCGATACCTTTTAACAAATTTCTACATTTTAATTTTTAGAAGGGATATAAGACTGAATTCCTTACATTGACGATGAATTAAACGGGTGGTCCAGGAGTGATATTACCCTCCTAAGGCACCATCAAAGCATCGTTCCAGAAAATTTCGAATTTTTTTGCTTATTAATCAGGCCTGAGTCAGATATTTCTCTTAGGAGGGATTTCTACAGCTCCACGGAGGCTGGGAGGCATTAAATAATTCCGGGGTCGAAGGTGAGGAGATTTTGCCCTTCTAGATCATTATAAAAAGTACAAAATCTGAAATGTTCCGGGGGATATTTTGATGCTCCAAGTGGAAAACCTCTCCCCCCTTCCCCGGGCCACCCACTGAATTCATTACTCTGTTTAATATTTTAAAATACATCTCCCTCCCCTTTATGGGAAATCTAAAATACTCCTCCAGAGTTCCAGAAATCCTTCCCTGAGAAAATTATCTGAATTTAATACTGCATTTCAGTATGCAACATGAAACTTATGCTTCATTCATTTTAGATAATCCTGAGTCTTCTGATTTAATCGTCAGCCCTGACCCTGACATACAGAGAGAGGCAGCTTTGAAAAACGAAATAAGGCCGCGAATTCGTAAAGGTTAAACTCCCTGGATTTATCCATCCTCCCTCGTCCTAGGACTTCTGCTACGTATCTAGTACAAGGCCGAGTTACAATTACGCAATGTTGCCATCCGTTTTTTTTCCCCCGAGTTAAAAAATTTAAAAGTAAATAAAAACCGAAAATCGTACCTCGTACAGTTTTATAAATAAGGGGAGGAGGATCGTTGCAGCAGATCGAAAGATCGAAGCAGATGGCGGCGGGCCACGTGTTGGCCTGGCCTTTTGTTGTGTTGCCAGCTGTCTCAGACAAATATCGCAGGTGTGTGTGCGGAGCAGGAAGTACGTCACCGGAAACCGTACGAAAGGGAAAGTCGTTGGCGATGGAAGGGACAAACGCCAAACGTATGAGGAAGCACTATACCGGTGTGGCACCGGTTCTTAACCTTTGTGTTAGCAGATCGGCTGATAGGAAGATAGGCATATCTGCGCTAAGTTGGTAAATTGATATGGAGTAAAAAGATTAAGATTAAAATGCTATCTTTTTAATCAGTGACCTCTGAATTACTGTGGGGGGGTATCCTGATTTGGTGAAATATTTAAATCAATTTATTATTCTTGCTTAGGGACATGGAAAAGAATTTTTGCAGGAAGAGGATATAAATTTAAATAATAGTTTGATTAACCGTTAGCAGATGAAGAATTTTTTATAGAGAAGTAAAATATCATCTTTGCGCATCCCGTTAAATGTTGTCCCGGGAAAAAGAAAAAAAAAAGTAGTCCGAGGTACGGTGTTTCCGGGTCAGCTCGACCCGGAAACATTGAAGACCGGCCCGAGTCTCATGAATGAAAATTGGTCCGAGTTCGGTCCTCGGGCCTGGCCCCAGCCCGTGAAGAGCTGTATCGTTGTCATCATCAATATGACGCCAGCGTTACTCTCCGACATGTTTGTGCTCTATAATATAGATTTTATTATGATTGGCGCCGAATACCGTAAAGTTCCAAAAATAAGTCTCCCTCCGAATATATGTGAATTTTTCCTTTATTGAAAAAGTGCATTTATAACCTCCCCCCCCCCCCTTCAATTTTTATGTTCTGATGCTTTCAATCCTTCTGTTTTTTCAGGAAAATCTCCTTAAAATTTTTGTTTTCATATCTCCTAAATGAATATATCTTATGCAGTTTACTTTTATGTAATCTCCTTAGATATCATTGTATCAGAATGACATACTTCGTTATGCGCGCTATCAGAACTTTTAAAGGAATATTCCTTTCGAAAGATATTATTAACCCTCTCGCTGCGCAACCCAAGATTTTCTCGGGCATGCATTTTTCCGTTTAATTAATCCTCCTTGATTATTCCCACCAGTTATTTTTATTTTTTGTAAATTTTACCTTAATTACTCGGAGCATTTTCCCAATTAAATTAGAGAAAAATTTTGTTTTGAAAAACCAGTGGTAAAAGGAGCTATTTTAATTATTTTGAAGCTATTTTAATAAAACAATTACACAGCGAGAGAGTTAATGTTTTCCTTGATTTTTATACAATGAGATTTAACAGATATTTACATTGAGTACAAGTTTTATAATCGCTGTTCATATTTCTTTGATATCTAATTTAATTATTTTATGTAATTTTTTTTCATTAATTTATTATTTTTATTAATGGAAACTACTTAGTTTCTATGGAAGCGAGTTTTACAACCAAAACAATGTTAATTTGACCTGATTTTATTTTTCAAATTGTAAAAATTCTGTGAAATTTCATAAATTCCAAATATACCCACCCTCCCTCCCAATTTTCCTATCTTTTTCACAAAAGATTCAACTATAAGCCCCCCTTACAATCATTAGAATTTACCGTCTGCTACAGGAGGCTTTCTTTCGGTACTTTACTGTAATTGTTAAATTTTCGTACATTCTTTTTTAATAGAACAACCATTTATAAGAATTATGGTGCTAACAATTTATTTTAGGAACCATGGTTGTATAATTATAGACTATGAAACTCGGGGAGCGAAGACGAACACTTTAGTGCCATATTTATTAAGGTGTCTCAGGATTTTTAAAGATTCAAAATTTTTGAAATTTATTTTTTTAGATGTTAAACTCCTATCTTTTCTGAATATGTTTATGTAATTGTTTCCTTGAAATTCCCTCTAGAAAAGATTTTGTGGCTTTTAGAATTATACACCGTCAATAGCTGAGCTGTTTCCGAAGCTTTGAAGTCATTTTACTCCAAATGACGTTTTTGGGCATAACGCACATGATATCTCAAAAATTTATGAATATTTTCTCATACAATTTTCTAAACATTTATTTCATGTTAGTCTGTATGAGCTGACCTTAAAATTTCCTTTTTATTAAATATATATATATATATATATATATATATATATATATATATATTAGGTGCTTATATTGTTGAAAATTTCAAAATTTTGCATTAGCAAAATACAACTTTGTATTAAAAATATAAAAAGGATTTAAATACAAATTGATTTTGGTTCTGGGTAATTATTATAATCTGAAGTTTAAGTAAGCACTAATATTTTCAAACTAGTTACAAAATTTATTTTGTAACCCTGAGTGTAAGCTGTTCTGCCAATTTTCTGCTCGTCAAATGTGTGACAGTTTGAAGTCTCTTATAAATGCTAATTCTTCATCGTGCATTTTTTTAAATACATGATATGAAAGAACATACTTATATCTTTCATCCCAATAAAAATTTTGTTTTAAAATCTTTTACATTTTAAGATATTAAATGTTGAAAATAGTTTTTTTTTCCTTCGTTTTTTCAATTTTAAGAGTCCTGAGACCCCTTATAATCCCCAGACCCGTTCTCATTTTATCCTCGGATAAAAAAAATGTTAAATTGTCCACTGTGAAAAACCCTCACTGTCACCCTCATTTTCTGCGAGCAGCCTGGTAAAAAAATGGCATCTAGCAATATAAAATATTTTGATGAATAGCTAAAAATTATAGGTGATTGCCAAAGTTCGTGCCCGATTTCCGATGCATCGAGTTTCGAAGTGTACCGAAGTTGTTTTAAAAGATGAAAAGCAGTCGAATTGTGTACATTTAGTTTCTCAGAAATCGCTTCAGTAGTAATCGATAGATTACACCGGTCGGCAAAAAAATTAAAAATTTTCCTCCCTGCAATTTAAATATGCAAAGTGTACAGATCTAATATTCCTCATTCTAAATATGCCATCCAAATTGCTCCAGCACGCACCATTTTTTCGACAAATAGTTTTCCAATAATAACAAATAGTGAAGGATTATTATATTGATTTGCAATGCTAAATAAAATTGAAATCATGAAAAAGGTGTTTTTACTGTCTTAGATATAAAATTGATAAAATATAGCATGAAAATCTAGTTTGTTGATACTTGATACTTGATACTTGCATTTTTCTTTTTATGCCCCCCCCCCCCCCCCTAGGGCCGAAACTAAGGGGAGGGGGCAGAGGAAGCATGTGCCCCGGCCACCAGAATAAAGGTTTATACCTTTGGAATGGATCATTTTCTTCTGATGGACTCATGGCTTCCAGCATTATGAAAAAGCCATTATAAATGAAATGTTAGGTGAAGATGAAAGAGCAGCCGTAAAAAGTTAGAACTCTGATTTTCTGGTCAGGATGGAAGAAAAAATGGCCATTTTTTTTTTTTTTTTTTTTTTTGACAAAAAAAAAAAAAAAAAAAAAAAAAAATTATGGCCATTTTCCCCCCCTATTTTAACCATAAAAGCAGAGTTCTAACTTTTTACGGCTGTTCTTTCATCTTCACCTAACGCTTCATTTATAATGGCTGTTTCATAACACGGAAGCCATCAATCCATCAGAAGAAAATGATTCCAAAGATGTAAGTTCGATTGAAAAAAAAACTATTTAATACTTTGAGCAAAAAGTAGAGGACCTGCAATCAGAAGAAAATAACTCGGTTAAGCAGGACTCGGATAATCGGGACTCTACTGTACATTTCATTTTTAAAATGATCTTTAGAATGTTTTTGTTGGTGTTCAGGGGGAATCATGACCCCCCCCCCCCCTCCCTGGAACAGCCGTTGTAGATTACGTAAGTTCAGTATTACATATTTTAAATTTTAAAATAAGTCGGCTATTAGAAAATTAGTTTTATTAGTAGCTCTCTTTGTAAGTGTACTTTGCGGAAGAGGGGGAGGGGGGGGCGCCAAAATCCACGTTTGCACCGGGTGCAAAAAAGGCTAGTTTCGGCCTTGCTCCCACCCCGTTTCGTGTCCGAATTTACTATTTTCTATCCACTAATATATGTTCCTTCCTTCACTCGGGCCCCACCAGTGGCCGAGAGGTTCTGCTCTCGAAGCTGGTAGACGGGAGGTGCTGGGTTTGATCCCAATCGCGCCCGTCGGCCTAATCGTTCGGGGTTTTCGTGGTTTTCTTCGAACCTTGGACTTCCAAGCGTTAATACGGGTTAGGTTCCCTTAGAAAGACCCCCACGAAGGGCACTCCCCCCCCATAGGGCCTATATCCCTCGTGGTGATAATTGGCCGACATATACACAACCAACCAATCAACCTTCATCACTCGGATAATCATATGTATATGCATTTATTTACAGGTAATTTACGTATTATTATCTACATTTTACGGTTTACGAAATTTCCACTTGTGTTTTAGCAAGATATAAAATACCTTAATTTTAAAAGCAAACTATCCTATCAAAAGAACGGTACGTGATACAGAAATTTCGTTACCATATTTTTATTTAGCCGAGTGAAATCTATAAGAATCAACTATTATTTTTACGGGGGTATTTTAATGCCGAACAGTGTTATTATTCACTAAATCACGGATTAAGTTATTATCAATGCCAGAAGGTCATGAGCCAATGAGAAGGTCAATGAGAAGGTCATGCCATCAATGCCAGAGCGAATTTTATCGTTTAGATTAAAAATCACTATTTCGAAATCAACAAAACCACTTTTTAACTGTCCTAAGAGCGGGAGCACGATCCGAATAAACGTCTTGAATATTTTTTGTAGCACGTCCAACACTCGTCCCCTTTTTAAACTCATTATAACATAACATGACGAAAATGTAACTTTTCATTTTCCATTTTGAATGTTAACCTTGCATTCAAATTACAGTAGAGCGCCGATTATCGGAACTCTAATTAACTGAACTTCTAATTATCCGAACAGCCATATTCTCTCAAAAAATTTTTTAACCAAACTTCCAGTTATCCGAACAGCCTATTTGTCCGCAAAAATTTTTTAACCGAACTCACAATTATCCATTGGCTTGGAATAAAATTTTAAATGAAGAAAAAATTGATAGTGGATCATAAAATGAGGAATGTAAAACAATAAAATAGATGGGAATAATCCTAAGCTATGAAAAAAATGTTGACAGTTATTACGAAATGTAATCTCCAAATGAAGGTTATAAATTAATCAAACTCAGTAAATTGCTTTCTCATCTGTCAACGTGATTCATAAAAACAATTATAAAAAGAGATTGTTATTCGAAACAAGGAAGTGTATAATTCTAAATAAACACTTTATATAAACAATTCATCACATGTCCAAGAAATTAAGACATTCGAACATTCAAAAAACTGTTTTAAATTACTATAAATATAAATAAAGTAATATTAAGATTAATGATAGTAATATCCTGCTTTTTGTTTTAAATAATGTGTAATATATGTTTTTTACACTTACTTGTATTCCAGACTCTCAAAATGGGAGATGTGGCAATTTTTATGCTGAATTAAATTTACTTTTCTTTCTTTAAAAGTTCACTCCACATATTTTGTTTACAAGTCACAAAACAATTGCATGTGTTTTAAAATGACGCCGAATATCATACCATTAGCAATGGATAAAATGGAAACGAATAGAAGTTATAGTTGACATTACCCTGATGATAATGGATACCAGATCACGGATACAAAACATAAATACAAGGTAAGCCAATTTTCTGTTACCCTTTTATAATTGAGATATAAATAAGAAATAAACTGTGAGGAAAATCGAATTTCGCGCAAAGATATTGTTGGATAAGTTGAAATACTTCTAACAGAAAATGAAATTAACGAGTGGTTAAACAGTGAAGTATACATGACCCTGGACATCAGATTTTAAATGATGATGAGATTGTCCATGAGATTCAAGACGACAAAGAAATTGAAAAAACTAGTGGCCTTGAGTTCACAGGCTATCAAAGCCTGAGAGCTAATGTGCCAGCCGGTTCTGTAAGTATGTATGTATGAACGTACGTACACATGTATGTAGCGCGATAACTCTTGATAGAAACATCTGATTTGATTAGAATTTTTTTTCTAGGTTCATTCTGATTAGGCTCTTCCCTGATTAGTTTTGGGGGTTCATTGGTTAAGTATAAAGAGGGGAAAAGGGGCAAGTCCCCCCTTTTTTAGATAATTCATGCAGAATTATTCGATTTGTTCCAAATTTGGTATACCGGTTTATTATGTTAAGAAGTTGCTTTGATTAGATTTCGAGGTTCATTAGTTAAGTATAAAAGGAGGAGGAAGGGGGCTAGACACCTCCCCATTAATTTAGATAAATGGGTTTTTCATGCAGAGTTATTCGAATTGCTCCAAATTTGGTATACAGATTTATTACGTTAAGGAGCTGCCTTGATTAAATTTGGAGGTTTATTGGTTAGGGAAAAGTGCCCATATTTTGTACCCCCAGTCACTTTTAGGCCCTAAATGTTTTAATTTTCAGTGAAAACCTACCAAAGTTGGATTTCACATAGACTAACTACCCACGCATATAGAAACATAGGCAAATATCATACAAAAAAAAATTTACCAATGCAAAAAATTGTTTTTTCAAAAGTATCTAAAAAATGCAGAAGAAAAAAATGCTCCCAATTTCGTCCCCCCTAAAAGTCCGATACGCCGAGGCTTAACTTATACCTAAATCAAAATTTATTTCTAAATAAGTAAGTAATTTAATTTACATTAAAGTAAGGCACAAAGAAATGTACTAATTATTAGTGGAAGAATAACATAACGAAACATTAGCCATCCAAACGTGAGGGAAAAATTGAAAAAAATTGTCATGAAAAAGCATTCCTAATTTCGTCCCCGGGACGAAAATAAGAACTGTAAGAAGGACGAAATTGGGACCACGCTACTTCCCAATAGGGCGGAGCTTCAGTTTCCGTATTATGAACTGAGCGTTCTAAAACTCACTGTATGCTACTGTCAGCATCTTACCGACATAAAATACATGCAATAAATAAGAAATAAATACTTACAGTACAGTAAATAACATTCAACTACGTAATAAGAACTCAAGTCTTCTAAAAATAGCAAATTCGGCGTCTTTAATTTATGTATGCGTCATGGCGAACGAAACTTCAATACTGATTCCTTTTACCTTCCGTCCTCTGTGTCTGACGTCATAAATGACGCCACTTTCGCAGAAGAGGAGAAGTTAAGGGAGACGAAATTAGAAAGAAGGGACGAAATATGGGCACTTTACCCTAAATGGGTTTTTTCAGGCAGAATTATTCGATTTGCTTCAAATTTGATATACCATTTTACTTCGATATGGCACTTCCTTCATTAGATTTGGAGGTTCATTGGTTAAGTATAAAAGGGAGAAAGAGGGGCAAGTCCCCTCTCTTTAATTTAGATAAATGGATTTTCATGCAGAATTATCCAATTTACTTTAATTTTTTTTCCATATTCATTCTTATAAGGGGCTTTCCTGGTTAGATTTGGAGGTTCATTAGTTAAAAATAAAGGGGGGTATTATATTGCCGCTCTCTTATTATAACTAATTACTCTTAACTAAGGAAGAAAGCATAACTATAATATTACTTATAGTTTATTATATACATTATTTACAGCAGCTGCCAAACGCAGCTCTCAGAACAAGTCACATTTTACAACTGCGCAGAAATATTCTCGGCTACGTGCAAAGCCTTACAATTCCAGACTGTTCGTGTATGGTGCTGCCATCTATTAATATAGATCGCTACTAATTCTGATTTGGTAGGGATATAACAGGGGGGAAGGGGTTAGCCCCTCTTAATTTATCGAAATGGTTTTTCATGCAGAATTATCTGATTTGCTGCAAATTTGGTATACTGGTTCATTATGTTAAGGAGCTTCCCTGATTAGATTTGAAGATTCATTGCTTGGGTATAAAAGGGGGGAAACGGGAGCTAATCCCCCTTCATTTATTTTTAGAGGGTCATTATTTTTTTAAATAAGAGTATAATATACAATTAGTGTGAATAGCCTGTGAGCTCAATGCCATCAGTTTAACTGGGCACTTTTCTTTCTGTTGTATATTATACTCTTATTTTAAAGAATAATGCCCCTCGAAAAATAAATTAAGGGAGGATTTCGATTACATATCTGTTAAATTTGTGTTTTATTTCTAGAATTTTATTTTCTATTAATTTATTGCTGAAGCTTTAATTTATTTTTTTTCGAATAGCTGTAAACAAACGCTTAACTATTTAATCTTGAAGTTATTGTTAATGATAAATCTGATTCCACAGTGCTCTCTGCAGCTTGGAAAAACCTTTTCAGTACTACCATATAAGTTAATTTTTGTATTAATTAATTTTAGTCTGTTTTTATATTTTATTTATTTATTTATTTTTATTTCATGTGTTCTCATAGTTTAATATATGTGTGTGTTTTCCCTTTATTTTAATTTATTTTAATTTTTTTTTCATGTACTTTTTTTCCCATTTTGCTTCCTTATTCCCCTTCTATTCTGTGTTCTTTTGTTTTGATTATACTCTTCTGTGATTGGTTGTTATCTCCTGCTATCCTATTGGCTGTTGATTTCTAATTTCCTATTGGCTGTTTCTTCAGCTTGTTTTCCCTTCCTTCTCTCATTTCAGTCTTGCTGCTGCTTTCATAGTAGTAGTACGTCTTTTTGCGCCTGACGAAGAAAGACTGAGATCTTTCGAAAGGCCTAGCGCATTTAAGGCTTTGATGTTGTTTTAAGAAGTTATTTTAGTTTGTAACTATTTATGTTATTAATATTAACCCATTCGCATCTTTTACCACCGGTTTTTTAAAACAGAAAATTTTCTGTAGTGGAATCGCAAAAATGCTCTGATTAAATAAGCTAAACTTTACAATAAAAAATAAATAGTGGGAATATTAAAGGATTCTGAGCCGCTAAAGTGGCACGTATACCGGTCGATCGTCGCCAAGAGGTTAAGTGCAAGCGGGTGACCTTTCGTAACGGGACTGCACGCGACAGAGATAGATTTTTAAAAATATCATGCTTCAAAATAATTTTTAAACCATAAAAACCAGTAAATTGAGGCATAGTTTTCAAACAAATTTCATTTAAGGGGACCGGGAAAGCAACATTCAACTAAGAAATCGATTTTTACTTTTTTTATATCATTAAATAGTTTAAACTTTTATCTTTCCAACGATGTATCACACATGCTTATATATAAAAAAAATAAGTGTTGAAATTAATCATTCTTTCTAAGAGTACTTCACAGCTTAATGGCCATTTAAATCTTTGACTTTTTCTAAAAACTTGGATTTTTCATGTTTATGTTCCTTTTTTTAAATATCTATTAAACTTAAGAACTCAGATTTTTCTAAATACTTATGTTTTAGTGCATACTTTAACACAGGGATTTAATGATTTTTTGAGAATTATTTATTTTAGGTAGTGAAATCGTACCAAAAATGCTAATTTAAAAATGACTTTTAATAAATAATTAATAATTAATTTTGAGCTTCGCTTTGAAAGAAAATGGTCTGTTAAAATACGTAAATCATGTTATTCTAACTACTATAAAAAATCTAGACCTCTATCTTTCGCCATTTCTGAGAAAAAGGTACATAAAGTTGGTGAATTTAACATGGCGGAGATAGGGCTTTCCCGGTCCCATTAAGGGAACATTTTTTTTTCCCAATTCGACTGTGCAAAAATTGAAATTATGCAATATTTAGAATTTTAAAAAATTGCATGAGAAACGAAATTTATGGACCAGGCGTTGACACTGTCTAACATGACTTCAGCGTTATGTTTTAGTTTTATAATATAGATCAATATTTTATTTCAATTATTTATTTATTTCTATTCGAAATAGTTCTCAGAAATCTTATACGGTCTCTTTAAGTATAGACTTCGTGAAAATTAAACCCTGATTAAAGTATAGATTATATTCATTTAAATGTCAGATGCAGAAGAGTAACTGATGAATCTAATCTTCTTAATGATTTGGCAAACCACGGTCTGTGTGGCAATTGAAGATTTTAACTTGTTTGAAAAACACTAAATTTTGTTGATCTGTCTAATAACCAGATAAAAATACCCAATATATAGAATAACAATGCTTAATAAGTCAATTCTCTTTCTACTAGCTTTTTTCTTATTGCCAGTTTGAGCTGGTGATTATCGGGTAATGGTTACATCACTTTGACGCCCTAGAATTTAAAGCTATTTCGAGATTTTTGTAAAGCCAATTCATTAAGATGCTATGCATGTATAACGTTATCAATTTAAGGGGGAGGGGAATGTCTGACACATGATATCGTAAGATAACTCTTAGGGGGAGGGGAGGGGGTTGTCTTTTGATATCGTTATCAATTTTTATCCATTTTTATTTGTAACTTGGTCTTTACAACAAAACAGTATGTTACCCTTTTTTTAGTATGTTATCTATTTTTATGAAAGTACAAAGTTATTATTAAAATCATTAAAGGATTATAAAATTATTCAATTCCAAAATATGGAACACCCCAAACGTTTGGCATTCCAATTTTTCTGTCATACGTGTATGCATATATTATCCGTTGTTCGACAAATCATATGCGAAGTATATTTGAAATGATATTTGTGTTTACTAGTAAATAAAAGAGAAAGAATATTGTACACCTGTTTTGTTGATAAGAAGTCCAGTCTGCCCAACCCCGTGCAGGGGGCAAATGCAAAAAGATATTATTATACTATTGAATGCATTATGTAACAAAAATCTATTATTGAATACTTTTAAGTATTATTTGATATATAAACTGATATTGAAATCAATATTTGATTCTCTTCATTTGAATCAATAAAGTATGCGAAAAATAAATGTAACCCTATTTGTATATCATTCCAAACAAAAGGAAAAAAATCCAAAAAAATATCTAAAAAAAATTTATACACTGATAACGATATCGGAAGAGGAGAGGGATCCGAGGGATGATAACGTATGATATCGTAAAGGAGGGAGGGGGTTCAAAATTACCAAAAAGTTGATAATGTTATATATGCACAGCCCCTAATTTACAATACTCATATACCGGGTGTCCCAAAAATGACTGATAGATTTTAAAATTCAATAACTTGCAAACGATGACAGATATTTAAAAAATTCTTGCAGGTGGGGGGGGGGGGGATGTATGTCAGGAGTTTTTTTACTGTGATTCTTGATTTTAGCTCAAATTTCAAACAATAGATGGCGCTGGGAGAAGTATGTGCCAATTCCAGACCCGATTTTTGGTACTTCTGGATCCATTCAAAACATTTTAATCTCCCTTTTTCGCATGGAAGAAGAGAGAGCCCGAAAAATCGAGCCTGGATTTAGCGGTTATTGCTTTCAGCGCCATCTATCGATGCTATTTGTAACTAAAGCTGAGAATAGCAGCATAAAAACTCCTGACATCTTACATAACACTCCTGCAAGAATTTTTTTTATATCTGTCACCGTTTGCAAGTTATAGAATTTTAAAATCCATCAGTCATTTTTGGGACACCAGGTATATACAACGTGCCCATAATTAAACTGTCAGTACTCAGAGTGTTCTGTAGCGGAATCAAATTGAGAGAATGACGCCAAATTTTGTAAGAAGATTAAACAAGACGGGGGACGAGGGATTCCGTGAAAAAAAAAATTAGTTTCAAAAGTCACCGCCAGGGGAATATGTGCCGCTGTGTAACAGAAAAGAGAGCTTTAAAAAATGCAGAATCAATACTGAAATAAAATTACCTTTTATTTAGCATATTTAACGATTTTAGTATTGATTCTGTATTTTTTAAAACTTTCCTTTCTGTTACAGAGCACCACATATTCCCCTATCGGTGACTTTTGGAATTAAATTTTTTTTCGAGGAATCCTTCGTCCCCCGTCTTGTTTAATCTTCTTACAAAATTTGGCTAAAGAACACTCTGAGTACTGTCAGTCTAATTATCTATATACTAAACCCCTTGTATATACTAAAGTAGAAATTGTATTTATTTTTAGTGATACATTAAACAAGAATGATGAATCATACAACTGACATAGATTATGAAACATTTTCTGACACCAAGAGAATATTATTTAAAAAATTCATTTTTTCATACAATTAAATTGATAACAACCCGTCTTGTAAACGAATTATTTAACCCTTTATGTCCCAAATTATGAATTCATGAAAATTTTATCTTCTAAAGCATTTTTCGTGAATCTTTAAAATTACATTAGAAGATTTACACAACATTTAATAAAATTTAGAAGGATTTAGCCAATTAAAATTAATTAATTAAATTTGAATTTATAGAGATTTTGTGCAATGTTTATAACTCCACTTAAATCTTTTTTTTATTTACTTTTTTTTAGCGTTGAATTAAGAAATGTACAAATATAATGTCCTTACTACAGAATTATAGAAATATTTTCGAACTGAACCGCCCCCCCTCCCCCCCAATCTTTCAACCGAAAGATGTAAAGGCAAAATAAATCGTCTTTTTAGAAATATTTTTGTTTCATGCAACCAATAATGCTTTTGGAACAAGATAAATTAAAGTATCTATAACTCGTTCTAAACAGTATTACTAGTAATCGAGGTACTACTTAATTATCCCGTCGACCAGTTTCGCCAAATTACATAAATCGCCAAACCACTCGCCAAATTATGCATATTGACATAATTTTTATTTTAAATACCGAAAGAACAAATAAATTAGTATAACATTAATAAAAATAGAAATAAAACTTCGAAATAAAAACGTAAACTCATGTAACTTGATTAAAGTCACGTGAATGTGACATTTACGATCAATTGTTATTGGCATTTAATCTTATAGTTTGGCGATAGATTTTTGGTCGAAGGGATAATCAAGTAGTACCCTAATCGATGAATTAAATGAATTTTATAACAAGTTATTTTAAGGCTGTTCTAACTGCTCTGCTCAACAAGCGCAAAACGTTTTGACACATTTACAAATTCATTTTTTAACGGAAAGATATAAAATTGGAAAGCCTGGCCATGGAATCGATTTGGAATTGAACTGTTTTTCCATTTCTTGATCAATCAAATATCTATTGAGTTAAAAGCGTTTTTGATCACGTGACAAACTCGTTTTTACCCGCTCTAGAGTGCTGTTTCTTCCTTCGCGTGGAAATTCGGTTCAAAACGCCCACTTTGACACTCTTTTCTGAGAGATCTATCGCGTTTGCAAAAAAAAAAAAGAAGGAAAAAACAGCTCAATGACACAGTTTCTGAACAACAACACCAGCTAGTTTCACGCATTTTCGAACAAAAATAAATTAAAACTTATCTTTACTAACGCTTGACTCCAATGTTTTAACATCTTGATTGTTTTTTAAAATGTTTTAACATTTATGTATTTTAGCACCTATTAAGTAAAGATATATATTGTGAATCTGATATTCATTTTTAATTAATTTTTCAACAACTTTTCAGCAGTGAAATTACGTTTGAAATTATTGAATATTAAAGACGTGAATTATCACATTGCTAACAAGGCGTAGACCAACTTAGTGAAAAATGTCCAAGCCGGGAATCGAACCCGGGCCCCTGGAATAGATCTCTAGTTCTCTACCCTAAACCACAAGGACGATGCCCAGCTTGGCATCTCTCATTTATATAAGTCGGTAAGGCTGCTACCGCAGCACTAGATGGAAAAGTCACTACTTTTCAGCAGTGAAATTACGCTTGAAATAATTTCAAGCGTAATTTCACTGCTGAAAAGTAGTTGAAAAATTAATTAAAAATTGTATATTCACCGATGCTGGGTTCATTTGCGTCTCATGTTACACCACTAGATTGTGTGCTCATGAAGACTTTTCCATCTAGTGCTGCGGTAGCAGCCTTACCGACTTATATAAATGAGAGATGCCAAGCTGGGCATCGTCCTTGTGGTTTAGAGGTAGAGCACTGGAGATTTATTCCAGGGGCCCGGGCTCGATTCCCGGCTTGGACATTTTTCACTAAGTTGGTTTACGCCTTGTTAGCAATGTGATAATTTACGTCTTTAATATTCTGATATTCATTTTACTCATTTGTTGAAAATAATTACCAGGAGATACATATAAAATTCTATTATCAAACTTACAATTCCCTGAATGGACACTGGAACGCGCAATTATTAAATTTAAATGGTAACAAAGCCGGGGTTGAGATACTCGGGTGCGAATGTAGATTTCCCAGCAAAACAAGGTGCTGGTGCGGTGGTGTTCAGAGAACAGAGATCGAATTACATCTGAGCAGCTAGGAAGTGTCCTTGAAAAATGTTCTCGATATTAATAAACTGATGACAGATACACTTAAAGAGAGTTATTTAACAAATAAATGAAACATAATGTTTTTAAGTAGCTATTTAAACACACATGAGATATGGATTTTCTAAATTACAGTAATTATTTATGAGTTCTTTCAATAAAGAAATGAAATGTATTTTTAACCCAAATAGTTATAGCAATAAATAGATTAAATGTTCTTTCCGTAAACATGAAATAAGGTTTTTCACTAAATTACAAAATGATTTAGGTTGAAGTTATGGGTTGTTTAGATGAATAACATTTATCTAAACACACAACATAAATTTTATTTATAGGACCCCTTACACAATTTGTAGTCGTAAAAAGAAACAGAGAGTATACGTTCTAAGCAGAGGGTATACATATACACTGTTAAAAATTTGCAGCATTCTGTCCAGTCATTTAACCGTTTTTTGAAAAAACAGTTTCAAAACCATAATTTAACTATATTCTCACCATAAAAGGGTCAATTATATGGTCAGAATACACTGTTAAAAATTTGCAGCATTCTGTCCCGTCATTTGACCGTTTTTATCGAAAACGGTTACACAACCGTAATTTAACACTATTCTGACCATATTATTGGCCATTTTACTGTCAGAATATAGTTAAATTACGGTTATGAAACCGTTTTTTTCAAAAAACACTCGAATGACGGGACAGAATGCTGCAAATTTTTAGCAGTCTAGTGTTAAATTACGGTTGTGTAACCGTTTTCGGAAAAAACGGTCAAATGACTGGACAGAATACTGCAAATTTTTAACAGTATACGCTCAAGGCAGAGGGTATACCCTAGTGCAGTGACGGCGAACCTATGGCACGCTGCAGATTACTTTCACGGTGTAGATTTAGGTTCAACACCAAAATATAGTAGAATTTTACAAAATGCAATTATTAATCTTGGTGTTTTCTCTGCTTATCTGAATTAGATTAGTTTGGTTGTTTGTCATTGTCATAAGAAACTGAAATAAAACCTAATGTATCCCAATCTAGCTCAATATTGGGTGAAAAAAAATTTAAGAATAAAAGAGAATTAGGAGGTATCATCGGAAAAGAAAAATTAAAAGGCATTATAAGCAAAAATGTAGATGGTAAGATTATAACAACTTGGAATTCAATATCAGTCACCATAGGCGTAGCGTAACCAGAATTTTTTTTTTTTTTGAGGGGGGAGGGGGCGGGCACCAAGACCGTGCGAAGTAAAAACGACGTCCAGAGCGAATTTTCAATTTTGCGTCCCCCCCCCCCCCCCACAGACACACCCAAGAGAAAAAAATCTTTCTCTTTGTGATGGGTGTAATAAAATTGATAAAGTGCAGAAACGTAAATAAATTCTATCGAATAAATATTTCGCGTTTATTTTGGAACTTTAAAGGTTTAATTTTAATTTAGGAATTCAGAACAACTAAATAACATAAAAGAAAATTGCACTTATTTGTTAGAGAGTTCATGATGTTTTGCGACAGAAAAAAAAAATGATTAAGAGAGAAAAGAAATTCCCCAAAAAACGATCGGCGGCCAAAAAAATGAATAAATAAACAATATAAAACCGTGGCTCGCAGCATAAATTTCGCGCCCGGGACGACAGCTCCTTTAGCCCCCTCTTTGCATGCCCCTGGGGGGCACATTAGAGGTTTTCACGGACCGCAATTACCAGGACCGGGCAAAGCCCAGCGAGAAAATTAAAAGTTCCACCCGGCCCGTTTATATTTTCGCAGTTTACGACCAGGCCCGGTTCGGCTCGACACAATTTCTCAAAAAGTTCCGATTTTTCTTAACATACAATTGCAGGGCTGCCACTTGCTACTAAAATGCTACTAAAAGCGACTATTTTCAGCATCCGACTATTTTAAGCCGAAAACCATTAAAAAGCGACTATTTCAAGAAAACAGGCGACATTTTTCGGATCTTGTGATCGATTAGGCGAAATTTGCAATTTTTTGCCCATTCTTTTGATGAAATTTGCGATATTTTTTTTCGAGACCGAATGACGAAAATCGCCATTTGTTTCCGTGACCTTTGGTAAAATTCAAGATATTTTTTATGGTTGTTTGAGGAGATTCGCAATTTTTTCCGCAAATTGCAAAATTCGCAGTTTTTTCCCCAATCGATTGACGAAAATATTTATTTCTTTTTGCTATCTTTTGCTCCGATCATTGAAGGAGATTTCGCAAATTTTCCTATGACCTATTGCAAATTTACCGATTTTTTTTTTTTGGGGGGGGGCGATCGTTTCGCGGAACTCAATTATTTTTTCCGTGATCCATTGCCAAATTTCGCATTTTTGTTTCCGGCGATCGTTTCACGGAACTCACGATTTTTTTCCGCGATCCTTTGCCAAAATTCCCGAATTTTTCTGCGACAAACTAGCGAATTTTTTTCTCCACCACCACTTGTCGAAATTCGCGATATATATATTTTCCCGCGACCGATTCGCTGTTTGTTTCAGTTGTCATTTGACGAAATTCGCGATTCTTTTCACGATAGTTTGCCGATATTCGTGATTTTCTTTTCAAAACTGACTTAAAAATTCTTGATTATTCGCGCAATCATTTGTTTAAATTTTTGATTTTTTACGCGATTATTTGACCAAATTCGCGTCTTTTCAGTGGTGATTCTGTTCTGAATTTTCCGCAAATTTTAAAAAATCGGTCATCAGTCCGAAAATTCGGGTATAAAAAATATCGCGAATTTCGGCAAATGATCGCCAAAAAAATCAATTTCGACAATCGTTCACAGAAAAAAGTCGCCAATTTCTTCAAAGGATCGCAGAAAAAAACGAATTTCGACAAAGAATTACGGAAAAAACGAGAATTTCTACAAGGGATCACGAAAAAAAAGCAAACTTCGTCTAGGGATTTCGAAAAAAAACTCACACGTTTCACCAAGGGATCGCAAAAAAACGCAAATTTCATCAAAAGATCGTGGAAAAACGCAAATTTCGTCAAAAGATCGCGATAAAGAAATGCAAATTTCGTCGAAGAATCGCGGAAAAACGCGAATTTTGTTAAAGGATAGCGGAAAAACGCGTATTTCGCCAAAGGACCGCCGAAAAGACGCATAATTGGGTTCCGGGAGATTTCTCCCCTTTCACTCCTCTGCTGTAACCTTTCAGAAAATTTGGTGTCAGATTCAGATTTTTTTTTTTTTTTACTCAGAATCACCCCTGCTGTCTTTTTGTCCGCGACCATTTGACGAAATTTGCAATTTTTTTCTCTTGATCGTTAGACAAAATTCGTAATATTTTGTGCATTCTCTTGACGAAATTTGCGATGATTTTTTCGTGACCGAACGACAAAAATCGCCATTTGTTTCCGCAATCTTTGATAAAATTCAAGATATTTATCCACGTCCTTTCAGGAGATTCGCGATTTTTTCGACGACGAATTACCTAAATTCGTTTTTTTTTCTCCGTCGATCGTCTCATGTAATTCACGATTTTCTTTACACGATCCTTTGCCAAATTTCAAGAATTTTTCTACGACCGATTGACGAAAATGATATTCGGTATTTGTTTCAGAGACTTTTTGACGAAATTCGCGATATTTTTCCGCGATCTTTTGCCGAAATTCGTCTTTTCTTTTGTCGACTGACTGAGGTAGTTCAGGGGTAAGGAGGCAAAAAGAAGAGAAAAAATCATTTGGGGAAAAGGCAAAGGCACTTTATTAGCCATGGCGCCCTGTGGGAGATTTTTTACCGTACTACTCTAAATGATATACTCATTTTTTTTCTTTTAAAGGGTTTTACTAAAGCATTTTAATTTGTGCACTCCTTCCAGGACCGAAATTATCTATATTTTCACCCGTAGCAAACATGGATTTTTGCCCCCCCCCCTCCTTCCTCCGCAAGGTAAATTTACAAAGAGAAATTTGCGAAAGTTTCTATTAGCGGACTTATTTTAAAATTTAAAATGTGTAATAGTAAAATACGTAATACTGAAATATATAGCTAGCTTTGTCAAATATTTATTCACTAGCCGCCCTTGGCGACTAGTTTGGTCTCCTTTAAATCTATGCTAAGCATTGTATCATGTTACTTTTATTCATACTGTAATTTACTTGCTCAGTCCTTCTCCAAATCGGAAAATTCTGATACAGAAATCATGAACTCGGTATTTTTATGTTAGCCGAGTGCAGGTGATACATCGCCAAGCATTGTACCCGTCGTATTTTTTCTTATTTCATTACTTTCACTCATTTTATTTAAAATACATAACTTTAATTTGAAACTGAAATGATTAAAATTTATGACTCTCAATTTACTCTTATTTCTTAAAAAAAAAAAAAAAAAAGAAAAGAAAAGAAAAAAAAAGTAATAAATAATACTATAAACTATGGCATTTAATTTCAAAATCAAAGCTTTGTTTTAATTTACCTCGCGAAAAATTGTTTATGACAGTAGCATGCGATGGACTATTATAATACTGATGATATGATGGCGATGGAACAATATTTGGCGATTTATCACCTGCGCCCGGCTAACATTAAATTACCAAATTAGCCGTTTGGCATATAAAAAGTGAAGCGGTCAACCCGGAACTATTGATGACAGTCACACGACTTAGGCTATTATTATAGAGATTTAAAAAAGTGAAAAAAATCGAAAGGAAGCGAAAAGAATTCAGCTTTATACAGGTTTCCGTCTTAGCAGATATAACTACTGGTATTCTTTCTGTTGGAACCATGCGTTTTTTTTTTTTTTCATTTAAGACAAGATTCCATTATAGACAGATTTCGTTTTTCCAGATTTTACTGTTGTTGTAGTATTACAATTGAGGCACTTTAATGTCATAGTGAAATGAGTCACATTGTTTTAGGAACTAACAAAACCAGGATTTACTGTAGGCATAAAAAATGAATTCCAGCATTGTAAAATATCTTCCTGTACTATCTACACCAGTTTTGTGGAATTATGATTTATACCACTCTTCTTATTTATAGATTGATATGTCTACATACTTTCCTCGACCTAGTGCAAATTTTCAAATCTATGTGTGACTAACAACAACAACAAAATTATTAATTTTTTACTTTTCATTTTGTAAATTTTCGACCGCTTGGTTTTTATTGTCCCAGTCAGTCACCTGACCTCGCCCCCTCTACTCTAAGGCCAGATATGGTGATATGCATGTAAAAAAGTAATTATAAGGAAAAGAATGGGGTTTCATTTGCTGCTTGCATATTGTAGTCGAATCTTTTTATCTATTTGACAATTTTAATGCACTTTACTTAGCTTTTCTTTTTGATTTTTCGGGTAAAAAATATTTCTTTACACAAATTTCATACGCACATATATATATTGTATAAAACGGCAGACCAAATTTTCATCTGGCGCCCCCTTTGCGTGGCGCCACGGACACATGCCCCTCTACCCCCCCCCCCCCCCTTTAGTTTCGGCCCTGACTCCGTCTCCCTTTTGTTTTTATTGCCCCGGACAGCCACCCTACGCCGCCTATATCAAGACGGGAAAATTAAAGCTCAACACTTCTCAGGGAGAGAGAGAGAGGGGAAAATTGAACAGCCTTCATGGAATCTTTTAATCAGAAAAGTCAGAATCAAACAAAATCTTCATTTGGCGCCCCCTTCGTCTTTCGGTACATTTGGAATTGGAAAAAGAAAATAGTCTAACAAGGAGAGGGAAAACCTTGTTCATCACAGATTTTGATTATTTTAATATATGTTGTAGGGTAGAGACCCCTTAGTCTCAGGTTCAACGGATTTTATCCAACGCTCCTTAGTTCTTGAGAAACCGGGGGGTCTAATAGTAGTACACAACTTAAATACCTACTTTGCAGCCAAAGTTACAGGTTGGTCGTAGCTCATTTGGTATGGCGTTTGCCAGCTGATCCGCGGGTCTGGGTTCGATACCTGAACGCGCTACATTTGTTTTTCTCACTTTTTGTTTTATAAATATACTTGTAAGTATAACTTAATAATCTCATTGTCAATTAAAATTTATAATATTGTATACCAATTATAATTTTAACCTATTTAAATTTTTACTTTTAACTAAATAGTTGTATAAAACATCTTAAAACTGTTAATTTTTTAAAAATCCCTTTTAAAATGTATTTCATATATTCTTTATCGATGCAATGATATTGAGAAATTGTGTCAATTCGTGATTTTAAAGAAATATCATTTATGTATTGCTTTAACAAAGGAAGTCAATGCGATAATACTATTATTCTGTTTTTAAAAAACAAGCATAATTATATTAAAAATTCATCAGAATTAAATTACAACCGATTTTTTGCATATTAAACATTTTTAAATTTGTAATACGTATGCTTGCGTTTTCAATTATTTTGCTTTCCCCTTTATCTTATTTCTGCTCTTATTTTTATTCTATTTGAATATTCTTTTATTTTATCATAACTAGATGGCGCCACAACAAGTTTTGTCACGATTTTGTAATTTTTATCATTAAATAATAGGTCCAATTTCTTTTTAAACATCTTTAAAGGATGAGAAATAATAGTTTAAAAAAAATGATAAATTTAAGTTTGTTAACATTATAATTAATGTATGATATAATTTAAATTATTATTACAAGTATATTTATAAAACAAAAAATGAGACAAACAAATGTAGCGCGTTCGGTTACCGAACCCGGGCCCACAGAGCAGCAAGCAAACGTCGTACCAACTGAGCCACGACCAACCTATCCTTTTGCTTACAAAGTAATTATTTAAGTTGTGTACTACTATTAGACCCCCGGTTTCTCAAGAACTAAAGAGCGTTGGATAAAATACGTTGAACCTGAGACTAAGGGGTCTCTATCCTACAACATACATTAAAATAATCAAAATCTATGATGAACAAGGTTGGCCCTCTCCTTGTAAGAGAACAGTGCTTTTTTCTAATTCATTTGCAGTCTTCTATTATAGATGAATCTTTTTATATATTTGTAAATTTCAATGTATTTGGTTGTTGGTTCCTTTTGGCTTTTCCTCCTTGTTTTCCTTTTGGATTTTCCGGCTGTGCTACATTTTTATGCAAATTCAATATAAATACATATATATTTCTGCATGTAAAGACAAAAAAATCTTCATTTGGCACCCGCTACGCTTTCTGTTCTGGCACCCGGGATGTAGAAGATTGGGAGAGCACATGCCCCCCCCCCCCCCCTCCGACGCTACGCCTATGTCAGTCACTAAAAGCTGTAGATGCTGGCACTTGCTATTTTGATAATTATTTCTGCGAGACATTATTTTCGAAAATAAATAATATGAAAATTCAAGTAAAACATTTTGTCAAATGAGTCCAATTCAGTTTGCATTCTTTTAAAACTAACTAAGTACAAAGCTGATATAAATTATTTGGAATCTAAGATAACACAACAGAAATAATACTTTTAAATAAATTTCTAAAGTATAATATCAAATATTATCCTATTTATTTAAAGCTAAATTTTTTTAAGTAATTTTGATTCATTATTATTTGATACACTAAATTTTTTATTGTTGGCACGTCATGATCACGCATAATATATTTTTGGAAAAATTTGGCACGTGGATGGGAAAAGGTTCGCCGTCTCTGCCTAGTGTATATATACTATAGCTTTCTTGAGATACAGAGGGTATACGGTGTTCCTTAAAAAAATCCAGTGGTATACGGCGTATACCCCCGTATATGCTCCACTACATCCCTGCCCTTACAGGCGCATAAATGCATTTTCTGTATATAAAATCTTCCGAATGGGTCATTGACATCGCCCCTATTTAAGTAGTCCATGGACCGGTACAAATATCCTGGTTGATTTCTCTCCAACCCTGGGTGTCTACGCCCTACATCACCTGATGGAAAAGGGAAAACTAGTTAAATCCGTTATATATTATAAATAATAATAAGAGCACATTTTTTAACCCTTTTATGGGCAAGGCACTTCTGTTCCAAAAATGTTCAAATAATTAATTCACACCGCAATTTATGTACAAATTAATTTGAAAATAACCAAAAGATTTTCTTCGCATACATTATGAGATCGAAATTGTATTAAAAAATTACTGGTGCCACATGTCAGTTTGGGCATTGAAATTAAGTGTTTGCAGGCTGAAAGGGTTAAAACGAATTATTTTTATTCTTTTTCATTTATTTATATTTTATTTTCGACTTTTTTAATGTTTAATATTGTTGGAGTTTTACTGACAATTTGCACATTTAAGTGAGTATGGATTGCCCTATCATTACCGCTATTGTTGTAACTCGTACATATTTTTAACTATAAAGAATATTTGACGACTTATCACGTACGTCTGATTAACGGGGAAAATGTCTTAAAATTAGTTTATTAATTAATTTATAATTAAGTTCTGAAAATATTAAAAAGTGTACCATTTTCGTAAACACATACATGTGTACATAATTTTTAACTGTGGCATATCAGCTTTTTTGACTCACTAAAATTTGATTGAAATTTTGTCCTTTTTTAATCGCAGATTTCGTCGGTGAAATAAGGCAAAATTTATTGTTAAATTTTAGTGATAAACCTGGGACGTGAAAAGAGTGAAAATGAAAGTGCTATTTTCAGGCCCAGTTCGGCATTGCTTATTTAAGAACAGAATTTCTGTCATGAATAAGTTGAAAATTAATATTCGGAAATAGTTGTAAATTTTTGTCCCTGTTCCCAATAGTGCTAAGTCGGGCGTTGCACAGCAATGGATAGTAAAAATAAGTTGGAAATTGCACGTCAAAAGTGGCAAATGAGGTGCATTCGTACTTATAACTATTGTAGTTTTATAAATATTTTTTGCACCGCATATTGTACTGAATGTATATTTTAGTGCATTTCATAAGTGCATATCAATTTCATTCTGTTTGAAAGGCTGTAACATCATTAAAATGCACTTGCAATAACTTTTTCCCATTCGCCGTAATGTAACGGAAAACTTTTGACTGTCCCTGTCATTAAACTATACATCCTATTTTCATAAAATCTGAAATGACTCGACAAAATTTTGCAACAATTATATATTTAAAACGTCAGACCATTCGGTTGGGTAGTTTTTGCTCAGTTATATGCAGACGGACGGGCAGACAGACGGACAGACAGATAGATGAACCGAACGATGACTATAGGTGCTACGTATCAGAGGCGTCGCGATGGGGGGGGGGGGTCACCCTCCCCCCTATATATATGATCTTAGGAAATTTAAGCGTAGAGTTGGGAAATTATAGGTTTTTGAAACCCTTTTTGTTTTTTTTTTTATAAAAAAAAGTAAAAAAAAAAAAAAAAAAAAAAAAAAAAAGAAGAATTTTTTATTAGTTTTGCTGACTATCTTTCTGCGTTCTGTAACAGTAAAATAGTTAAACTTTGAAAAGAAATACAAAAAGCAGACAGACTCAATTTCTCATTATGTTCCTCTGTACTACGAAAATATCATACATCTACCAGACTTGAATTTCTCTACTGTTCTCCATCAACAGTGTCTGCAATACATTTCCTACAAAACTTTGTTCCTTTCTCAAAAATCTAAAAACGTGAGGCTATTTTCATATGAAGTACGATTATGACTCGTACATAATTGAAGACAAAAACTTTCATTAAATGAACCAATAATTATAATTTTTATGTTTTTAGATTCAGCCTTTTTCTTTGGAAAGATTTTTTTTTTTCGCGTATAAGTATCATTATCATTAAACAAACATTGAACATATCATTTTAGTTGGGGAATAGAGCAATTTATTCCACGTTGGGAAATTTTTGAATTATAAGTAGGGAAAATTTTGAACTCCCCCCCCCCGAAAAATTTTTTGTAGCTACGCCCTGCTACGTATTTAGATAATTACGAACGCACCTAAAAACTCTGCCAACTTCTACGCTTTTTGAACATCAATTAAACATATTTGAACCTGAAATTTTATTTAATAAGTAAAATAAAATATGTACTTAAAATCAGAACATATTTTATTAAATAAATTTTCTGATTCAAACATGCTTAATTGATTTTCAATAAACCTGTAGAAGTTTGTAGCTATGGATTTAGATGGAAAATCTTCTTTTTATTAAAAAAAAATAACAACACAGTTTTTTACTTTTCGGAATAACGTTCCAGTGGCTAGAAAATCGAACAAACCTGTATTTCATTCAGAAAATAAAAACAATTCGCAAACAAGGCAATTTTTACGAGAATCTGGCAACCCTATCAAACAGTAGCAATGGAGCGGCATGTTTAGCGTATGAAACACGTGGCTTCTACTACTAGCAGACGATTCCCTACTACTAACAGCCCAGCTGCCAAACGATATCCCCCCCCCTTTTTTTTGAGGGGTGTTCGAACTGAGCTGTCGGTGTGTTGGATTCATTCAGCTGTGTGCAGTTGTTGTGGAAGCAGCGTATCACTCGATCGAACAAAATTTAATTAGATAAAAATAAATATCGATTATGTAATATCAATAATCGGCAAATACGTTTGGGATATTCTCGTATGATTTGTATGTATAATCTAAGTTAGTTTTTAATGCAGGAAGCGTCTATAATAAATGTGTGGATTTAAAACCATAACTAATGAATTTTTACAAGTATGATACTTTTTACAATGTGATGTTAATTACCTCCACTGGAATATCGTCTGCCAAAGGATAATTTAAAAAATATATTATTACTGAAAAAAAATTATTTTGGGTATTTGAGATACATGGTATTCCAACACTGATAATTTGAAATCATTTTGTGTGTAATTTTATTATATTTACATTTATAACATTGTGGCAACATTTCCCTTAAATCTGTGTGGATTTCTTTGTTTTGAATGGATAATTAAAGCGACACTTTATCTGGATTTTACCAAAATGTGCAAGGAACGAGTGGTCATTGTGTTATGGTCGTCGCTCTAGCGGCAAAAGTGTACGGAAAAGTGCCCTCCGATGATGAACACTTTGGCCACAGCGGCCATCTACGGCCATCAGATGATTCCAATATATTCAGGTAAATTTTTACTTTTATTTATATTAACCCGTTTTAGGCCAAGCATAGAAATTTTATAAAATGTGGTATTATTTTCATTGAAATATGCATAAATTACATTCATTAAGAGAAAAAAAAAGTTTCGTGCATGAAAAATAATATTTTATTTGAGAAATAAAATGCATTCGATCAATGGTGCGCTAACGCACCATTAAACTTAAAATTAATATACATTTTTTATTTATTTTTTTACATTTGTTTTATTATTATTTTATTTACAGAACTTGCAACTTTAATCCATTATAAAAACATATGATTAATCTCAAGTGGAATAATTATACATTTTCAAACAGTCGAATTTGTCAATAACCGTTTCAATTAAAAAAAACTAGCGATTTTGAAAATTTCTCAACAGAAAGTGTTTACTCCAATAGAATTACTGATATTTTATAGATGTCTCCAGAACCCTTAAAAATAGCAGAAATATAAAATTAGTGAAAAATATTCGTCACAGTGTTAATAAAAAAATATTTATTGAAATGGTGTGTTTACGCACCTTTGGCCGAAAATGGGTTAAACAACTGTTATATATTTATTTATTACAAAACTCATTCCACTTTATTATGATGTAATTTTTTTTAATGCAACAAAACATAAAAAAAAATACCAAAAAAAAAAAAAAAAAATCCCCTTTCTTTTTAAATTTTAAATTTTTCTATAGATTTAAAATGATTGGTAAATAATTATCTCAAGTTTACCGTTTCTGCTACTACTAAGCTTGTGCTTGATAACATCCCTGCTTTTGAAATCATAATCACATTTATTCATTGTGAGCCAAAATAATATAATTTATAAAGAAACAAGAAACTTTTTTTTAACACCAGAATGGTAGGAAATTTTATTCAAGCTTTATAGAAATATTTTGCATCAGAATTTTGAACTATTTAACTTTTTTTTCCTTTTAACACGTTCACGCCGGCGCGGTGGGTCACACTCGACTCTCAGAGCTGGCAAGTCTCCGGCCTTTTGGATACCAGTATTTTAATACAGAAAATGTTGTTTTATTTAATTAGAATAATTGGGCGATTTAAAAGAACAACATTTTCTCTAAAATAATAGTGGTGTGCAAAAAGCCGGAGACTTGACAACACTGAGCCAGTCGAGTGTGGCCCACCGCGCCGGCGTGAACGTGTAAATATATCTTAATTCTGTGTCCTACTATATTTAATTTATTTTATGAAAAAAATTCTGTTTCAGTTCTGGAAATATAATTATTTGGTATCGGTTAAGGGTGTTCTCAAATCCAAAAGAGCAACTTTCTGACATAAGTTTTAATTTATTTTTGTTCGGAAATGCATGCAACTAGCAGGTGTTGTTGTTCAGAAACTATGTAATCGAGCTATTTTTTCCGTTTTTTTTTTTTTTTTTTTTTTTTTTTTTTTTTTGCAAACGCAATGGATCTTTCAGAAAATTGTGTCAAAGTGGGCGTTTTGAACCGAATGTCCGCGCGAAGGAAGAAAGAGCAGTCAAGAACGGGCGAAAAACGTGTTTGTCACATGATCAAAATGGCTTATAACTCAATAGGTAATTGATTGATCAAAAAATGGAAAAAAACAGTTCAATTCCAAATCGCTTCCACGGCCAGGCTTTCCAATTTTATACCTTTCCTTTAAAAAATGAATTTGTAAATGTGTCAAAACGTTTTGCGCTTGTTGAGCAGAGCAGTTAAGAACAGCCTTAACACGTTCAGCGCCACGATGACTGACACTGAAGCGCTGAAAATTTACAATGTTTAAAGTAATTTTTAAGAAAGTATAATCCTGTAATAAATAAAAGGTAGGTAAATTTTAAATATTTGTTCAGTAATTATTTAAAACAATGTATATTTTTTTTTAGTTTTGTATCATATTTTAGACGTCAGCCATCGGTGAATGACGCGTTTTAAACGGAAAGTTCGCTGTCAGCCACAAGTGGCTGACGTGTCGCTTAACGTGTTAATGGTGTGACAAAAATTGCCGCATACCGTGAGCGGTCTCTGAGACCGTTTGATCGAATCATGAATAGAAGGTTCGATTCAAGATGAACCATTGAATAGTTTTTTTTTTTAATCTTGCCCACCGTGTCAAAAAATGTGGTTGACACGGTGGGCAAGCTTAAATATATATATATATACTCAATGGATCATTTTGATATTTTTTTTAATTAAAGCTTATTTAATTGCCTTCGATATGAATTAAAACTTTTACTAAAATTATTTAAAAAAAATGTTATTAACAAATAAGAACGAATTTTTTTTAACCAAAAAAAAAAAAAAAAAAAAAAAAAAAATGTTCTTTTAATCAGCCATTACGTAATTTTTTTAAATAAATTTATGGGTTCCTTTAATTTAACTAGAAGCTATACTCACAAAGTTTACAAATAAAAAAAAAAAAAAAAAAAAAAAAAAATATTTTTGTGTTTCAGATAATTCTACAAGGCGCTATCATGCCCACCGTCCAGACGAAATTTCCCAAAGCAGTTGAACATATTTGTTTATAACTTAGAGTAGAAGAAACAAAATCGAATAAAAAAAAACTCTTGTGTATACCTTAAGATATGTACAATAAACTGTTAAAATTTCCAAAAGATCCATCATGCTGTTTTCTTACAAAAAAAGTTCAAAAAAGTGCTTTTTTTTGTCTCCTAATGTAGAAGGTCCCCTTAAGTTTTCGGCTTATCCAACGAATTATTTATAATGTAATAGAGTATATCAACAGTAGCTTAATTTAAAATAAAACATAATATTAAAGAAATAATGTTTTAAATAAAACCTTATCTCTTAATGAAATCTCTAAGAATTTGCCAAAAAAATCTGTTTTTGAAGACAGTCCAGAAAATAAACAAATGCACCAGCAGAAAAAAAATATTCCAAACTGTTTATGAAAAGTTACCATTTGAGGATGTTAATAAATCGCATTTCTTTCAGTCGTTTTTCAGAAATGCATTTTGGACTTGTTTTTAAACTTTAAAAATTACTGACCCACTACAAATGCATTTACTTTATATTTGTTTCTTTGTTTCTCCCCTTTTTTAGGTGCGTTCGTAATTATATAAATACGTAGCACCTATAGTCGTCGTTCAGTCCGTCTGTCCGCATATAACAGCGCAAAAACTACCCAACCGAATGGTCTGAAATTTTAAATATATAATTGTTGCAAAATTTTGTCGAGTCATTTCAAGGTTTATGAAAATCGGATGTATAGTTTAATTACAGGGACAGTCAAAATTTTTCTGTTACATGGCGGTCAAATGGGAAAAAAATATTTCAAGTGCATTTTAATGATGTTACAGCCTTTCGAACAGAATGAAATGGATATGCACTTATTGAAGTGCATTAAAATATACATTCGGTACAATATACGGTGCAAAAAATATTTATAAAACTAGTTATGGTACGAACGCATCTCATTTGCCACGTTTGACGAGCAATTTCCAACTTGTTTATTTCTGTTTAAAATAGTCCTTGTCATTTATACACAGAATGACGTGGTAGGCATAAAATATTAAAGTTAAATTATATCGAAATCGGATAGAATAAATTTTCAATACAACAAAGTTCTTTTCTTTAATCACCATTCACTAATGTCTAAAAGAGTAAAATTGTAGTGTAATCAAAAGTCCGTAATTAATTGTATTAGACAACAGATTTTATTTTATATTTTAATCTGGAGTCACTTTCCATTCAACTAATTCCTGAAAATAAAATAAAAAAATTAAATGAATAATTGTGTAATAGAATTTCATTACATAGAGCTCATAAAATGCTATTTTTAAAGTTTGTCGACTTTTGTTGAGTCAATAACTGAGAAGCAAGAAATGCGCAAAACATACAAACACACTAATCTTTATCTAATTAATTTTAGATTATTATTTATGAACTTAGAAGCGTATTTTGTATAACAATATTTTGTAAGTTTAGGACAGGGGTGGTGAACCTTTATATCTCTGCGTGCTAATTCTTTTCAAAAAATATTTTACGTTGGCGTAATTTTATAATCGGCATTTTTGATTTGTAATGTTTGATTATCTTTCTTTTTCAATATACTCCAAATCCTCTAATAATTTGAAACAAGAACGGAAAGTCATGCGTTCAGATGCGCATGATTATAAAACACTTTCCAACTCATTCAGAATACTGTAATATAACTTTACAGTTTATTAAGGTGAAAGATACATAAATAAAGAATTTAGGAAATATATAACGCTTTTGAAAATCCAATTTCTACAATTAAAAAATACCCGAACTTTATTTGTGCAACCGTTTATATGCTCTATAGGTTTGTATGTATGGGTTGTTCTCTACAATACTTGCAAATTTCGCCAAGCAGTCTGACTTGAATGATACATATGTAAATTTTCATAAAAATT